>JADFDV010000076.1:6056916-7402113 GCA_019097775.1 Moniezia expansa | reverse complement strand
CAGAAATCTATCGATGCAAAAATGAACTCAGTTAAGAAAACAAATGTAAAGATATAATACACATACAAAAATAGAGCATACAATCTATTTACAATTTTTAAACGTTCAAATGCGGGCGAGCTTCTCACAATCACTCTTGCATCAATCGCTGAGCCATCTTGCCGTAACCGCCTCTTTCTGCATCATAATCCTTTCGAAACTCATCACGGACCTGAAAACAAAAAAACTATTATTAAACGCAGAAACAAACTTAACAAAAAGCGGAATCCGGACCAACAAAGGTATTTACGGTCATAAGATCAAGTTTTTAACAGCACATCTATTGCACTATAAAAAGCCGCAACACACTTGGATAGTATCTGTTAGGCAGTCAAAAAAAGGCTTAAGTTGTTAGCATTGTTAAGAAATCAAGATAGGTCACGATCATAAAATAATCAGAGATCAAATCAGTCTCCGAAAGTACCTGACCACCACTTCTTCCTCGACCGTATTGCCGTCCTTCAACGAATCCTGCATCCCAATCAGTTCGAATAATCGGGCATCGAGACGACAATGATTAATGTAGCGCATAGCCATCTCGGCCCCTTCTCTATCCTCGTATTCCACAAAACGAAGCCACAAGGAGTCTTATCGAGTCGATGGAGACCCATTATAACCCTGCGCACTTCACCCGCTCTACTAAACAATTCCCAAATTTGTTCTTCTCGAGTGAAAACGACAAGTTCAACATATAGAGTCGTCGATTTTAGGAGATTTTTGTTTATCTCGCGATTCGATGACTGGAACGAAATGAAAAATAGCCATTACTTACACTGTTGCGACGGTCTCGGTATGAAGTCTGGTAAAAGATTCATCCAATGTCCCATAGGAACTTAGTCTTGGCATTGTGCTCCCCAGTCTGTGAAACTGACTTAAGCGGATCGCATGTACAACATTAAGCATAATATGCAATATTGGTGTCAAAATTCTGAACTTAAAATTTATCGAAAAAAAGTTTATTGTTTTTTTTTCAACAAGATTTCATCTTTGTCAACTCCATTCCATTTTGTAATTGCCTAAGTGACCATTTGATCCGTGTCTTAGGTACCAGACCAAGCAAGCATTTGCCTTTGACCTGTTTTGCGCTTTCAGTGTTTCGATAGAATATGTCTAAGCATACTCATCTGCTGGCCGTTATCGGGGTTTTTAACGTTGTTTTAAAAGACCGAACCATACTTAGTCGATGATTCGGCCTCGGACGATCTTCAGCAAAGCTATTTAAGTAACACTCCCTCACTGTGTGCTTTATTATCATTATTTGCATTGATATTTTCCCAGTCTACCATTATAAGATGAGACTATTTTGTCCTACTATGTTACTGGAATGCTCCATTTTGATAATTCTCTCACTGATTAGCTGTTCTGCATTTGAGTCAAGGCAGTGAACCCCGGACTGACTGCTATGTCTTATTGTCGGTTTTCACCAAACGAGTGAAATAAGGTGTAACTGCTTATGAAATTCTCTGACTCATATTCCAATTCTTTCCCATATAGAAATTTCTAACGAATCACGCGCGTATCTGAGCCGAAATAATGAACATTACTTTGCTTTTTTGAAATTTCAATTGAATATTCCTATCGTTGAGTTCATAAAATTCCAAGTGACATTAGGACTACCGGCATTATTGAACAGTAACTTCCGTTTCATGTGTTCTGCGTTGAACGGTCAATTTTTGACACCTTGGGGTTGGATTGTGTCGCGAAGCATGAGCTTTGCCTGTTATGGTACGTGAAACCCTGATGAAAAAACACCCTCTGTTTTAACTTCGATTATCTGGAACTCATGCTGCTGACAATAGAGGGGCAGCAAATCTCCTCTTTTCCACTGAAATTTTGATACCTGTTATCCTCTCATAAGAGTAAACAAAGCCATGTATAGCTCTTCTCAATATGTGGACACGCTTTATGAGGCTCGAAATTTTCATTTACTATTTGTTATCATTTTCAATTCGCAATATAGGGGAACTACCAGATTTCGCGATGAGTGCTAGTATACGAGTACCCCCATTTATGGTAAAGTGAGCAAATTATCGGCAATTGTAGCTATATTAGCTACTGTAGGTAAATCACACAGAGGGGCCAGCGTTCAGTTTTATGAGTCCTTGCGTCACACAAGCGCTTTCTGACTTGTTGAACAGAATCATAGCTAAAATTTGGTGATGATAGATATTCGATCGCTTACCGTCTTCGCGGAACTTTTGAAAATCAGATACGTTCTTCCACTGCGTGACTGAACAAAAATTCGGTCTTGACATGCCCATCATTTGAATTATCTTCGATGTGCCCGCAATTAAGTATCCATTATGATGCGATGCTATTGTAGGAAGTTCTTTAATATAATCATTGAAGCGCTGAATATATCGAACATCGTAGAAACTGATTTCCACCAATGGAAAGGCTGCAAATTTAAGTGGCCGCCCAGTTATTGTCATTCAAAACCTTAATTTCGCTTCATTCATTTGAACTCACCAGATACGCACTTTGTCGGGTTGCTCAAGTTAACAGCGAAATATTCTACATGTTGAGGGAATTCTTCCTTCAGGTGAATTACGTTAAATGCCTCGCAAGCACATCTAACATCAGGGCAAGACAATATTATTAAACCCGTGTTTTTGTTCCAGGGGCCGCAAAGTGGTAATGTATCCTGGAAAACAGTCATTCTTTAATTTAGTCCTACCTCCGAGCTCATCCCAAGAAGTTTTCCACCGAAGCTTTCAATTATGGTCTTTTTCTTAAGAATAAAGTTTCGAACAGCCTTAGAGGGCTGCATTAGCCCATCTACGGTTATCAAACCCAAACACTGCTGAGTTTTTCTTGGAACATCCTTATTTTCAGCGTTTTGATAAAATTTACGGAACTTACTAGTAAAAATTGAGATTGGGGTTTGTTGCAACACCCTAAAGCAAACTGTCAACCGAGGTGGATGAAAGGCATTTTTACCTTTTCTATCGCTGCGTTCTTGTATGGGAGACTTAAAGGTAGAGAACATCCTATCGCGAAGCACGTGGTAATTTAAATCGTCCAATAAGTCCCCGAATCGGGAGAAAATCGATACAGTTGCCTTGCTGTCTGAGTAAGGCGGATCGCTCTCTTTCCTTTTTAATTCTTAGTAGTGTTACCTCCAACTAGCACTATTTAGAAGGTAAATAAGAAACTAAGAGACATTCAATCAAATCTCCAGGCGAAAAATCTTGCTTCGCTCATGCCCTGCTGGAGTAAGTATGGTGTCAGCCTCGTTTGTAACCGATTTCGCTAGAAAATATTTTGTCCATCAATATCAGTAAAGGATCACTTTATCATATTTGCCTCGTTTTAAATTAAACACTATTTTTAGGTTACTGGAAGCACTTTTGATCCTGTCTAAGGGATGGATAACAGTACAAGATTATTTAGACCTTCCTTAAAGTGGGATAGACTTAGCATTCTCAAACTTAATCACGTCTTTTATTCAACGACATTCTTCATCTTTTACTTGAATACCGTATACGCCCTTTCTAGATGAAGAGCTACGCTTGAAACGTCACCAGTTTGATCCGGCGAGATTTAGTGGACCCCACCCACATGTCATGGTTACTAGCCGGCATTCAGCACCCTTTTCTAATAAAGGTATTTATTTTCTTCGGCGTTAACTGAAAGTTTAGACTTGGAGCAAGCACTTTTATTCGATTTTTTTGTTTTACTGAGAAATACTAAGTTAGCTTTTCCCAGTACACAGAGGAACTTATGCCTACTCATATCGTTGATGCAGCACTAAGTCGATGAGCTCACTTTTTTCTCTAGATGGACTTGATGTCGTGCCATTTTAGCTCCATTAGGTAATAATTATGTAATATTAAAAAACAAACGATTCTTTAGACACATATACGAAGAGTTTGCAAAGTGGTGAACCTGTGGATAACTAACCGCAACTAACTCCCTAACTGACCTCTGTGCCTGTCTCCGGCTCTTTCTGTGTAAAAGAACTAGCTTGCCCCAGAAAATTCTCTTCACCTAACCTTTCCAATGACGATTTCATCTTGGTTGAAGTCAGTGCGAAATCGGTGAAGTTTTAGCGAATCCAGACCAAGTACAATGTAACGCAGCAAATTGTCAATCACTATATGGGAAACTTAATAGATAGAAAAAACTGCGATTTCAAATAAAGAAATGTAAGAAAATTATTTTTGAGCTGATGAATCCTTTTTACTCCTGTATTTTTTATTTAACTCAAAGTTTTGTAGCTTAGTTGGGACTGCAGGATATTATAGATAAATTATCTATTTAAAAACTAAATTTATTATTATTATTTCGTTGCTTACAAATTAGCTATGACCATATGAGAACTATCCATTAATTTGCAAGTGTCGACATTCGAAATAAAAAATGATATTATTGGAGCTTTAATCGAACAAGATTTGTATGGAATGGTACGTAAGCCACTAGAGGGGTCTCAAGGACGTGTTCTTTAATACAATTTTGGTGAACATTTAATGAACTCCGCCTAAGTTATTGAGGCTTTTACCTCTGTATATCTTTTTTTGTAAATTGTAATGGAGAGTGATCTATTTCAGCCACTTGAAAAGACGTATGAGATGCTCAGAAGCCCTAGATGAAGCAGCAATAAATTTGTCTGCCAAATGAAGTCCCAAGTGTTGAGGTAGCCCTCCCAACCTGTAAAAGATGAGGTCTTCGTTCAAATTGTATTGAGACACACTCTTAAGTGCGTTACTCCCAGGCTTTAGACGTTAAATCACTCTCTGGGAATCTGGTTTGAAGATCTTTGTAAATCCTCATTGTGCGCGCACTAGCATGATTTGCAATGCTTGTATGGAAAGGTGTGCACTGCCCAAAGGAAGTTCGCGGTATAATTTCAATCCTTTCAGTCATTAAGCCAAAAGGATCAAAAATCATCCTGAAAATGGTTCACCCTCCACTAGCGATTAATTCTAAATCCTTAATTGAAGATCTAACTTGATGCATTTTTAAAAATTTCCTTCTGTCGCAGCCCTCAGCGATGTCTGATGCGAAATGTGGAGGTGTATTTTGGACTATAAATTGCATGGCTGAATGTGCAAAACTGTGCTTCTGACATATTCTCATTGAGCATTAAGCACCATGGAAGGCCATAAATGTTACTTTCTAGGCTTCTACTCGATCTTTGCATATATACGCGATTCAACTTGACTTGAAAGTCATAATACTTTATACTTTATAACAGCATGGATCTCAAAATGTTAAATACGCTCCCTTGGCCAGTAAATGCGAAAGATGGTTCTTATACCTGACCATCAATCGAAATCAACGCTTTAGGTATTGACATCATTCTAGTTATTAATGGTATGATCTTATTTAATGGATGTGCAACTGGTTGAGCGTTATTTTTTTCACCTTGAATTCAGTTACCAAGCTGTCGAGCAAACCATAGCTTCAACTCATAAAATAGCGAAACAAGATCCAAGGAAAAAAATTGAAATGATGCGGCTAATAGGAAACTTGGCAGCTGTTCCTTTATAACCCTCTCATCCCATCCGCCGAATACCTCAAGATTGGATGCAGTAAACTAAACTTCAGCTGAAAGTACAGATTAATGTGATCTACCTTCTTACTGGTATGAAAATAATGATAATAGGCCAGTGTGGCTTGGAGAGATGATGATGATGACTTTTGCATAAAAATCCGTAATTTTGAGAGGTAACATGTGAACTATTTTTGAAAAACTTTATGTAAGGTTTTTTTTCCAAATAGAGTTGCAGGTGCGTTATAGGGTGCGTTGTAAATTAGGTGTATCGTCTGTTCGAAGTCAAAAATTGTCTCCTGAGCTGCAAATAAATTGAGATTTTTGTTTCTAAACATTATGAGTTGCTTTACCTGCTGTTAAACTTTAAATAAATCTAAACGCGGATGGCAGACATTGGCGTAAATAACACTGCCCTAGTCATCTACGTTGAGCTGCTTGAAATGCTGAGGTTTAGACTATTAAACTTGTTCATCTCAACGTATTCCAACACGTTATCTGACAAAGAGAAACAAATTAGATCCTATACAAGTTATGAATGAAGACTGCATACTTTAGTTTTAAAAGCAGAGTTCTACAGAAGCTCAGGTCTGATATTCATAAACTCAAAACCACTTACAGAGGGAGATAAATCCAGCATATGAACTATCAATTCACCTTGAATCACTAGGGACATTAGCAAAACCATGACACTTGCCCAAACGAACGTTCAAATTCAGATGATTATTAAAATGGTTGTCAACAGCAGAATTCAATGCATGAAAAAACGTACCAACGATTCTTCTTTGCCTGGATGTGGCCTACGCCATGTGAGTAGAAATATTTTTTCAGATGACAGGTAGAGAATATGGCACATTCAAAGATAAACACGAAGCTAAGCCCGCGATCAGTACCTCCCCGAGTGGAAAGTACCTGCTGCAAGTGGAGAATATCGTCTCCAGGACCGAGGAATGTCTACGCTGTCTTGATATACTAATTAGTGCTTTTAATATGGAATATATGATTTGCACAATGACTTGAAGTTGACAAGATTTTCTTAGTGTCTTGTGACAAATGGCTAAGCGAAAATTTCTGCATAGACCCTGATATACGTATAATTATTGCAATTGCTGGCGTTCGAGATTTTCGATTAGTACCTTAGTACAAATGCACTATGTGAGAACATTAGCTAGTTCTGTCTTTGCCGATTGATAAAAGGTAAGTTGTAGCATCATTCAGAATTATCCTTAATCATACCATTTTCTCGTCCTGAAAGTCGGAGTGGATAATCAGGAATGATTATTTTATCTGAATTTATTTCAGCAGACTTCGCGACAGACTTACGTGACTGCTTTAACTGAGACTAATTAGACCGAAATATGGGCTTGTTCGAGTATCAAACAAGTTTTTGTGTCAAAGAAGACTTTTAAACTCTATTAATAATTTTAACTAAAATATGCACATCATCTCATCTGATTTATCCACCCCTGGTACTTCGTTTAAAATGGTGTCCTCGCCTCGACTAGATTTTACAAATAATTATTTCTGGTATTTGAAAATTATTTAAGCTGACATCATGGGAAGCCACTGTGAAAGACATATACAAGTGGAAAATATTTAGAAAGAGGGAATCTTCCTCCAGTAAAGTGTAGTACTTGCCTGTTGGTCCTAGTAACTGATATTTTAATAAGATTTCGCCATCCTTCGATTCTCTCTTATTTGCGTAGGAAAGCCCAGACGAATCTCCAAGATATGACCTGCAACATGTTTAAATATGTGTATTCTTCTTTCGGTAATGGTTGGAATAATATAATGGTGGTCGAGTGATTATTCCAAACCGCTTTTGCAACGCTTATGTTGCATTTTCATAAGTTGCCTGCACTTTCGACCCTTCAGCTTTCTCAATTTAACGCGTATAGTCCCTCATTCCCTCTTTCCTGGGCTTTAGAGCCTGAATCATGAAAGCATCAGTAAGAAATCAATCTGATACCACCAACAGATGATGAATCATTGCTACCACACAAATTGCCTTTTAAATAGACTTTTCCTTCTATAATGTTATTATTGCCTGTGGATTAAGGAGCACAAGTTGCATTTCGATCGAAAAAAGAGCATAATCTTACTGGCGATCTACTCGATTCAGTGCATTTATATTTAATCAAATTCGCATTTTTTGCGACTTAGTGTTTTACCTTTAGCAGGCTATTTCTTTCCAAAATTTTTTTCAACAAATGCGTTTCTAGAATGGGGTCGAATCACATGGAAATGTTATTAAAAGTTCGTCTTATTTTTCGTCGATAACCACCCAGGAAGATTTTAACATCTACACTAAGAAGTCATCGCCTGATCGCTGACATCTAAAAAAAATCCTTTTTTCATGTCTTAAAATAATAGACATTGATTTAACACCAACCTGCTCGTAAGAGTTTTAAGCATTTTGATCAATTTTGCTGCCGAATTTGTCGAACTTCAATCAAAACTGAAAAGTAAATCTAGGGCGCCCGAACGTCTATATTTCCTGCCGCCTAGACAAGTGTTATCGGTTGTTGTGGATATGCCTTGGTTACTGGTACTGTTGTGAGAAGTCCTGAAGAAGTACCAGTTGGAATAACTATAAATTATTAATATAAGCTCCGAACTTCTCAGTGAAAATGGTGAACGAAAGGCACTTAAAAAATCTTCAATTTGCTCTCGTTGTTTGTTTTTGTAACTGGAGTAAAAAATATTCCTGATGGTCTGTTTAGTGTTCAAATAATGTGCATTTTTTATATTTGAAGGTAAAACTAGTATGATTTACAAGCGAATAATATTGTTAGTGTAGAAGTTGGCTTCTACTAGCGCAGAAGGAAAGAAACATAGACAGAAAATTAGACATTGAGGACTATCCTCTAAAAGTTTTTTCATTACGACGTTTACTAGCTTGTCACCTTCAATGTACATTAAAGGATATTTAGGGAGGATTTTTTGAATACTAAATAACTTGCGTAAAATAACTATTAGAATTGGAACCGGAACTATGCATTAGAAATTTCTACTCCTCCAGACCTGGGCTTGTGAAATTAACTCCTCTTGGGAGCAGATGAAATGCGCTTCTATCTGAAAGTAATAAAAGCCATTTTTACGAGCCACGGTTATCTCGTTTCCGTTTAAGTAAACATAGGTGATATTTTCATATCCGAAATTTTCTTTCCTGTTATAGAAATTATTTGCTAACTTGGGGACATACAGTGCCATGTGACTTCGATTAATGTAGCTAGAAATAAATAACTTACCATGGTGGTTGAGAAATACACTTATTTGTTTTAGTCATTTAAAAAAAAAGCCAGCAAAACACTTAAATATTTTAAGATGCTTTTCATGGCTTAATTTAAGACTGTGAAATATTACACGTTAGCCAGTTGCACAGCTATATTTTCGACCATATTCGCGCACTTCTTTGATATGCCTAATCTATTCCTGGTGTACCTAAATGATTTGCACTGCATTCAACTGTGATCAACTGCCAGTGGACTTCGCAAAACTATTATTGGTTTGCGAGGAAATCAAACTTTTACCGTTTATAACTAGTACTAAAAGAGAACTTACGAACACAAGGGAGGAAAAAGAAACCGCCAATTCACCCATTTTATGATGACCGCCTCAAAATACCCGACGGAACTTAGATTTACACAAGTGCATAGTTTTCCACTAAGATTAGGATTATTCAATATGGGTAAAATACAACTGGTTTTTCACAACTTAGAGCAAAATTAACCACCTAAGTAGTCATTATAAAGTAGCCTGCATCGCATATCTTTCTGGATCACCTTACATTTGCTATTTCAAAATAAGGCCACCAACTTGATTAGCCCTGGCTACAGTATAAATAGATAATCTATTTTCATCAAAAGGAAGAAAGAGAAACGGTTAAATTCCAATGATGCCAGGATGAACAAAGAGTTTGGAAAAAAAGAGAAAAATTTGGAGATCGGGAACAAAACTGCTGTAAATACACGCATCAGAAGTGGGAACGTCAGCCACCTTACAAATGAGTGGCACAGAAAAAGAGGGTGGAGTTCATAAGTGTTTTATACATTAAATCACCCTGGCTATTCTTAGCCTCTTCTCATGGTGGCTGATGAAAGTGGGGTTGGGAAAAAGAAAACCCATGTGGCATTCGCACACCCCCACCATTTTGAAAGTGTGCGGGAATCAGCATTTGGGGTGCGCCCTGTAAAGGAGGAGGGGGTATGGATGTAGAAAGCAATGGACCACCTTCTGGCAATGTGCGTCGCCGTTTCGACAGATTCGTCATCAGCTCTGATTCTTGCTGATGCTGCTGCACCTGCTGTGGCGAAGACTGAAGATATCTAACGGCATCTGATTGTGATATCGGCTTTCGGGGAGGAGGCGAGCGTGTAAGATCAATTGCGATCGGAGGAGGTGGCGGCTGGGATAGGACTGGGCGGAGAGTAGAGGGTGGCATTCCGCCGTTTTCTATTGCTGCTCGAATGAAATGCTCGTAAGTAGAAAGCCGTGGTAATGGTAGTTGAGGGCGAAGTGGATGAACAGGGGATGGCAACAGTTGCTTTTGTGCAGTAGGTTTCAGTAGAGTTGGACCAGGTTCCGCATGCCACCAAGGGTCATTTAGATTGAATGGCCTCGCATGTATCATCTTGGTTTTCATGATATGATAACAGATTCGAAGATGTGCCGTAGCACCACGATTCGAGTACTGCAAAAAAAGAAGACACTTAGAGAGCCATGCCGAAATAAATAACAGAATTGGGAGACAGGTGAAAAGCATACCAAGCCGCTGACATGGAAGAGGTCGATGAATCGAGGCAGAAAGTGTCTAGCTGCAGGAGCCGGCATAGCAGCATGAGGAAGAGGACGCTGACTTGGCCAAAAGTTGGGAAGACCGAAGTGTGGTGCTGATGGGGGAGGTGGAGGGGGCATTGGCGATGGCAGCTGAGTTTTTCCGGCTGTCACTTGCTTCAGGTTGTTGTTTCCCCCATGTGAAGGAGATGTGAGATCTACCGCATCTGACGCTGATGCTTTGCGCGCATGAGCAGCAACGTTGAAATTTGGGCTCTGCTAAATTATAAAGACATTACTTGCCATCTGGACATCTTGAGCACAACGAAAGAGCCCTAAATTAGCTTTAATCGACTCATGATAAGATTAGCTAAATAATTTAGGGTTACCATGAGGTAGGCGAATTCATTTGGATGGACCTGTTGTGGGTGTTGTTGGGCACTCCAAAACGAGAGAGGCATATGTGGAGAAGGTGGCGGTGGGACGTTACTGGTAATGACGGGGTGGTATTGTTGACGAGGCTGTGACAAGGCTGGATGTAAAGGACGAGGAGGAATTGACTGATGAGGGTGTGACGACGGTAATTGCGATCCTCTTGGCCCGGAAAGAAACTGACTCGGTAATAGAGATTGGCCAGGTCCCAGATAAACTATGACATCGAAGAGGTATTTATAATATTATTCCATGCTGTACCATGAGATGAAGGAAATGTGTTTTAACGAACATCATTAGTCGATGCAAATATTAGAGAAAAACTACTCCCTCCCATAAAAGCAGAGCGAAGCAGTCTGAGGCTTTAACAATTGGAAACCCATTATTCGGGCAGCAAATACTAGCTGATACTGGTGCAGTAAGAGTGAAGTAGGAAACCTCTAAGTAGACGGTCACGCCTTCAAGAAATGATTTCTTCAGCCAACTCTTAACTATCAACGCAAGAAAGATGTTATCTGTCAAGACGCAAGCTGTGTAAGGCTATATGCTATCGTAGGAACTGAATAGGCTAAAGAAATGATCGCCGAAAAGTGAATGTCAAGAAGAAAGTTGTTCAATTCACCACAACGAATGGGGTTGGCTAAAACTCGACCGAAAATCACTATTTATATCTGTAACCAGAAGAGTTGAACAATGGAAAACGACTTACAGAATGCAGGATACGATAACAACTTCAATGTAAAAGAAAGTATACCGAAAATAAATAGAAACAATTTAAAATGATAGGTCATTCTTCTTTTTCTAATTGTCTGAAACTCGAGATAGGTTCCCAAGGCTTGTGGACTTGTCTCTAGTTTAAGTACAGACATTACTTTTCTTATCAAGGATGAGTTGACTTTATGAGCATCAGAGAGCAATAGACTAACGAGTCGGAGGCCGAATGTTGGCTGAAGTGGAGGAAGCGGCGGCGGCAATGGCAGATGCGACAGCCGTGGCGGAAGAGAAAAGATTCAGCGGTGGGTAGTGATGAGCCACCCCCGCGGGAGTTGACGCGTGGCCATTAATTCCTTGATTTGTTAGTTGGGGTGGTGGTGGAGGAAGAGGAAAGGCTCTACTGCTACTCACAGAATTCTGCTGAGCATTGAAAGAGCTGAAAAGGAAACAGCGCAGAAGGAACTTATATGAATGTATTTTATTTCAATCACTTCTCTTTGTTCGAAACGCACTTTGCGAAAGACTGGGTGGTGGGAATTCTCTGACAGCGCTGCTGCTGTTGATGAGCACAGAAGTTGCTGAGCATCTGCGACACGTAAGGTATTCGAGCGACTTCTTCTTTAAAGTCACGATCAGTAAGTAGGTGGGCTAATTGACGCATCTCAGCTTCGTGGATTGGTACGAGGAAATCCTTCGGACCTACACACTTCTTGAGGCGTTCTAACCATTGCACCGACGTCAAAAGGTGTCCATTTTGAAGAGCAGATATTTGAGGTACCGATGGTGGATAAATCTGGCGCTGCTCTTGTTGCTGTGAAGATGAACAAGTATCGTTTACGTCTTCTACTTCCACAGAAGGCTCTTCCTTCTCAACTGCCGTCAAAGCCTCGATGCTGAAGAGATTCCGTTTGGGAGCTGAAAGGCAGATTTACAACAATTGAAGCATAAACAGTAGGAATTTTTCGAAGTATTGAGAACTTACCAGATGTAGATGAGATGTTCAAAGAAGAATTATTGGAAGCGCCACTTTTGGGTGACAGAATTGGGAATGTTTTATTATCGGAGGACGACTAAAATATCGAAATAGGCTAAAAAGTACAATGAAAGGTGATTGTGATAAAAGAGCCTCCTCTCCACTGACCAAGGCTCCAAGACTTCCATTGGAAAATCGCTGGCAATTTTCTTTAGTCCCATCAGCACGACTTCCGCTGAACCTCTTTCTCCTAGCAGCTCCGGTGTCAACATTAGAAGAGGAAATGTCAATATGTAGGGGCCCTAATCGCGGATTTTCCCTCGACCCACCAATACTGCTTGACGTCCGATCGATGGCAGTCTCAGCATCAATCCCATTGGAAGAAACATGATCAGACGCAGAGTTCGACTACGAAATGATAAAATTATTTAAGGTTATGATTCAGTTTACTAAAGTAACTGGAAGCTAATAAAACTACGAATATCATTAGGAAACCCAAACCGACGAAATATCCCTTAAAGATAATGAAAGAAAAAGTTTGCAAAGTTTCAGACCGAAACCTAATTTTGTCTACAGAGTTATAAGTTGGATACAAAAGCGATAAATCACTTGTGAATCCGTTTACTTCATGTCCGTGAACTGATGCGTTGAAGTTGGCATCCAGAAGACTGACAAAATGCTTGCTACTTAAATAAGCAATTCAGTAGACTTGATGGAATGTACCAGATTCCCACTGGGCCAACGGCAGAAGTCAGAGTATGGGCGTATAGAGAGGGATTAGAATGTGGAGAGTAGGCAAAAGTGGGACAGAGGGGCTATAAGGGAAACTCACATGTTGGTTTTCTTCAGCGGTCCAGTTAAATAGGATTTTGGAACGACCTCGACCTCGATTATGCTATGAAAAGGCAGAATTAAATAGAGCATGGGAAGAAAGATTTTAGCTTCCATAGTCACTATGCTATTTCTAGTGCGTATGGAAGATACCAGTCATAGTCATAGAAACGAAGAAAAGTGCGGATAATCTCGGTTGCGATAAGTGGAATTAGAAAAACACCCTGAGCGCAACAAAACAGAGGTGTTCCCGCTTCTCAAAGCGCACAAATAATTTACCAAGGCTCCAATTTACATAACGTTACCTATATTTTGATTAAATACAAAGAACTACGTCGATAAGTAATTCAACAGCATGTAAATGCAAGGCGTCTCTGCTTTTCCGGATATATTAGGAGCTGACTCGGTTATACAGGGGTAAGAAAAGTCCGGTCTGCAATCTCAGAAAGGAGACACATACCCCAGCAGATCTGCGACCACGACCCGAGGCTCGAGACACTCCGGAGCTACTGTTGCTAACGTAACCACGACGTTGTCGACCATTAACATGGAGAGGGCCGGAGGAGGCAAAGCGCGAACTTGTCCTTCGACTTGGTATCTCCTCAACCTTTTCTGTCAGCCGCGCGTATAACTAGAAAAAAAAGCAGCAATAATACCATACGCGTAAAAGTATCACAATACAGGCTTTGTACGTAAATCTTTATAGTTAAACTAACAAATCCCATTTCTAACCTTTAACAGTCGCGGCTCATGTACCCAATATTTTAATATTATTTACTGCATTTATCAGTTTATAAACAAGATGGAAACCTGAGTCGCTGAAGAATGAAGAGGTAGTGATGAATGCAGAGGAACTCCTTAAAAAACCATGTGAGAAACTTGAGTTAAAACACATGATTATGTGAAAACACTTCCAACACGTGCGCCAATCTCGACGATGGAAAAAAAACAAAGTAGAACAACAAGGGCAAAAGATATTGCCGTATCGAATGCAACTGCGATCAAGGGAACTGAAAGTGTGGTCACACTTGGAACCATTTGGAACAAAGAATCAGAGGATTATCTGATGGCATGCCATGCCCTAGTCCCGCATTGAGTGGACAAGATGATTTCGATGCGGGCAAGGAGAAAGCAAACAGCTCTGGGTCTTAATTCACTTTAAAAGTAACATTTGACACAACAAAACGACTGAAAGAAAATCGATATTCCCATCTAAATTTTGTAGAAGTAGATTTTGATTCTGGGAGCAACCATGGCTCTTCGAGGTGATTGTAGAAAATTAAAGTGTACTGCATCTAAAAAGTAGTTAAAATTATGGGACTGAAATGTCACTGAAAGCGTTTTTAGTCTAAGTATGGCGTTAAAAATTTCAGCTCAATCCTCAGTCCCTCCCTTTCTCCAAATTGAGCTGCTCCTTTTAATAATGATTCTTGTCCTCTCGTGACGACCCCAAGACCCACAAACCGATATAATCAGTAGGCTCCCCATTCGTCTGCTCCTAACTCAATAGGTGTTGTCGACATCAATGAATAAAACTGCTTAAAGGCTTTATTGATAGGCCCTGACAACTAGAATGCCTGAACCACTCTTACCAGAAAGCAAACGTTTCCAAGAAAACTTTTTTATCTAAACATATGGAACCCCGGCACAAGAACAAATGCATAACTACCTTTGTAGACACTGTACTCTGAAAGGCTAAATTCCTTAGGCATGTATGGAAATAGGACAGATGCTGGACAGGTCAACGCAAGCGTGAGTGCCACTGAACGTGGATTAAAATCCAGGACCTCGGAATGATTTATTAAATGAAAACTTTCTGACGAGTGAAGAGCCTAAATTATTCGAACTCTTCTGCTTTTTTTAACTCAAAGTCAATCTCGCGTCGAGTACGAGGAGCTTAAATTTAAATGACGAATGCAATGCCTGCAATACAATTATTGCAAGAAACAGTTTTCATCTAACTTTCAGGGTGTGACTTTAAACGATAATAAATCATCTTGGTGGAATAACGACGAAGAAAGGATGACGGTGCGATGCTTCAAGCACTGCAACTGCTGTGAATCCTTGTTTCGGAGTATGTTCGCCACTGGAGGACATTTCTCCCAACTACTGCCTAGCTCTGAATAAAATATAACAGAAAGGAAAAAGGCGATTTTCACTAGTATTATCAAAGCAATAAAAATGAGCTTACCTCTCTTCTATCACTAAGGAATCAGCAACCAACTTCTTTTAAACCATTGATTCGAAAGTGAGTGGAGGCCAGTGAATGTTTTTTAGAGACTGTTTATTTCCTATTTACAAAGTTAAGCGCTATTCAAACTTTCATTTACAAGCTCATAAAAACTTATCAGCACAAAGAGTTAGTTCAAATTCAGAAAGGCTTCAACATAAGCGGAGGATCGATATTATTCATAGTCAAATAGTGGGGTTCAGCTCATGATGTCATCAGATTTTTAATTTCAAACTTTCGCTATTGTTAAAATTGGAAATTCTAAACGACCACAACCCCACTAAACTAAGTTTATTGAATTCAAAAGAGATTTTGATAATGGGTGAAGTCAAGAGCCATTAGAATTGTAGTAATTCAATTAACACGAAGTTTTCTACAAAGGAGGAACTTTGATGCACGCTTCTTGAGATCTATGCGCCGCCGGCAGCAGTAGTACTTTCTCTAGCATTAAAAAAAGACTAAGATTAAGCTGGGGCAAATGATTTAAACGAGCATATTTGGGCTGCTTTCTGTTGTGCGCGATTATGTTGAAACGAGGTCAATACCGTGCTATTAATCACCGGCAAAGGACCGCATCCCCCCACAATAAATGCCACCACCGCCCCCATCACTCAAGAAATGTGAGAGGTTGAGGTGGAGGCATAAAGAGATGTGTGAAAAGCGCATATTTGAGTGTAAACTAAGAGGCGATAAAGTTTATCCATCTCACCCTGATAATGTTAGCCAAAATACTCAGGGCTTCAAACAGCGATATTGCTTTAAATACACCTGGACCGAAACAGTGCATATCTACTACGCCGTAGGATTCCGATATGAGATTAATGCAAGAAGAACATCAACAAATGGCTTTATTAACTTTACCCACCTCAAACATTGTTTACGATTAGTAGAAGAGCGAACATCTATTCCAATAATAGTCACCGCATTCTACCCCGCTTACCTAACTTGCACCCCTCTAAAAAGATGTTGCAGAATTGCAAGACCTCAAAACTAGGATCTTCAACAACCTAGTAACAGCGCAGTCGCGTTTATGTACCTCAAGATGAACTTAGTCCTACTCCAACAAAAAAATCAAGCTTTGTTTTTAGCTGCAACTGGGTAATTTCCCAATCACATGACGGATGAATTGAAAGGCCAAAATGGAATAGATACAAAACGTACTAACTAAGTATACAGCAGTAATATAAAAAAAATAGCATCCCTACAACGCGGAATGGAGCCAAATGATTGAGAAAAAAATTCCAGTCTACCAACAGAGCGAATGGTGGGGTTAAAAGTGGCGGAAGTACAGCGAAGGTCTAATGCTCTCTAAGGAATATACTCCATCTAGATGGGAGGTCAATTGTCATAATAGTTACCTAACAGCGACTCAGCTAACTGAGAAAATCGGAGATATCACAAGGCAATGGTGATTTGCGATTCAAATTTTCAGAAAAGAATCCTGAGGAGAAGTAACAAAACTGACGATTCGAATGCTGATAATGCACTTAGAGTGACTTCACAGCATGTGGTGGGGCTAGTGGCGCCATGGTTAGACAATATATCTGATTTCGCTGTTTGGAAGAGGATAAATTAATTGGCTGACAACTCATAGCCCTCTCCAATTCCGATAATAAAAATTGGGGCAAAATTAAAACGCTCTGTGGCTTGCTATTGCAGACAGTGAAATGGTGAAGGGGAAAAGAATCCCGATGTTGTAAGAGTGAACTCTACATGAAATAATTATTCACACCAAAAATGTATATTTGACGCAAAACACGAAGCAGTAGGTCAGTGTCCCTCATTTGTCACATCAAAGACATCTCTTCTTGTGAACTAGCAGAAAACGAGGGCTTTGAGAATGAATGATGAATTGGAAAGCTCATACGAACGTGCCTAAGCATTCACTAATAAAAAGCACAAGTGTGCAACCTGATTAACAAAATCGGTATAGGAAGTCCAGCTATTAAGCCGAACACAAGAATAACAGACAAATCATCAGCACGAAACTCCAATCACAGTGCCGAGAGCTTGAGACTTATAATTCGAGTTGATCAACAATTTATTTGGATGGCTAATTTTCAGTTTCAGCACTTCTGCCTGCATTAGCAACTTTTGATGAATTTATAAGAGGGTAGATTATTGGTAATAATTGACTGCTTTTAGGCTTAAGTGATGCAATGCGAGCTTTCGAAACTAGGCACATAATTCAGCCTGTCAGCCTGTTAAGACTGCTTTTCAGGAAACTTTAGGAAAAAATAAACTGCTTTAGAAATGGTCAGACGGCCTAAAATCCCCATCTATTCCTAACCATAAATTGAAATTAGAGGTCCAGGTAAATCATATGTGATTCATTAAAATAAGCAAGATCGGTAATATCTGTAGTGTTGTATTTGAATGCTCCACCGAGGGCACTAGCAGTGAAGGCTCAATGTGAGCCCCCTAAAACACACACAAGGCGCAAACACACGAGCAACATGTTGATCTTCAGTGCACGACCCACCACCGATAAGAGTGTTGGAGGGAGGGGGAGGCAAGCCAAAGCAATGTCGATGTCGTAGAACAGTCATTTGTGACTCATCAGTGTGGGTGGCGAGAAATCTAGCGCCATTTGCACATTGGTGGAAGAAAGTTTGAAGGAAGGGGAGAATGAATTATCACAACAGCACACCAGCGCATTTATTTCTCATCCCTCTCTCCCTCCCTACCCACTCCACGTTATAGCTACGCCACCCCTTTCCCCCATACTGAAATAAGTGAGTGTGCTCTAGAGCTACCTTCAAAACAAGCACTTGTCAGTGACACAAGCAAAATAAGCGTCTCAGTGGCGGAAGAACAGATGACTACCAATTATTAGCCTTATTAATTGTACATTATAACAACCTTTTCTTGTTCGATTTCAAAGGTAGCCGCCGAAATGGTTGCATTACCAAGATGACACGACGGAAACAAAAAGAAAAGCGCGAGATAAGTGAAGCTTCAAAAAACCCAGGATTTAGATGAATGACAGAAGTGATCTCAAGATATTCCTTGGTGTCGAAAACTGGCAGACAGCCTATGGATTAGAAACGCATGAATCATTCTCAAACAACCAACCACGGCGAAAGGTGGAGGGGCTGTTAAAACAGCAGGATGGTTTGAAGAGTTAGCGAAATGCGCACGCAACAGACGGGTGGCTAAACCAGCTAGCAGATAACGAGTGATGCGAGTGGAAAACGATTAATAGCCCCGCCCCCCCCGTTCGAAAATCAACCCCTTTGTCTACGAATAATTGTGACAATCAAATGGGTTCAACTGCTCCACCTTTGCTCATTAAATCACAACCACTAGCTCGCTGCACAAGGCTACGTTTGTATGAAGGGAGGTAGACAGATCAGATATAGCGGAAGCAACTATAAGTGGTTTTCGCATCTTGACGAGCACGTCTGAGTGGCTGGAAAAAGCTGATCAACGAGAGAACCCCGGTACCACATACTACATGTATGCTGTTTGTTAGATAGGCGCATTGCGTGAAATGCCCTTCTTCCCTCCGCTTCTTCGGGGTTCAGTGGGAAATGCCACATTAGGGAGGGCCAGTGACGCCTGAATTAATGCTAGGCAAAGACAAGCATAGTGATAATCATGTCGATGGGTGACCTCAATTGGACGGTAGTGCAGAAATCAATCGAAGTCGTGATAATGAAACGAAAGTGAAACCTGACAACTCAGTTAAAAAGTGCCACACACAGTCGATAGGATTTGTTATGAAAGAGGGATATTCGCCAGTCGTTTTGTCAAAAATTCTATTTGAACAGATATTAAACTAATATTAGCAGTGTTTTGACAAGTACTGCATAACTATGGCAGGGTGTCTTCCAACGCCATTTAAGGCGATGATACTGACATCGAATAAAATCACGCATAACCACATGCTTGCAAAAGTTCTCAGAAGAAGCAATAAAATCAGTCCATAATCACTACTAGAGTAATCGCCTTTTTCGAAACAAATCACCTAAATGTAAGCGAAGAGAATCGAAATTTAAGAGAGCAACCAATAGCTTTTCTCATTTCCCAAATTCAGAGCATTGTACGTTTCACCACATATTATATTTTTGCTTCAAACTATCTCGATTGTTAAGATGCACAGCACAGTATGAAATTTCGTGCTCTCAGAGTCAAGTTTAAACCTGTCTCGTACAAACTCTAATTTTCAATCACTACGTATTACAAACCGAAACGTAAAAGGTCAGAATTATGGCCTTGGTGCCGAATGTTAGGTCTATCCCACGATATCAGGCACAATCCAAAAGAATCAAGCAAGACAACTTGAGATAGCAACCTCACTTACCGTGAAATGACGCACCCAGACGACATTGGCAGATAAGTATATGCACACATGTACAGCACATGATTTCGTTAAGCATGATTGGTAATGGCAGGCGCGGAGCATTTTACAACCTAGCTAATTTGGTCTGCTTAAAATGGTGTGTAAGTGAACGAACTCGCTCTGCACTTGTCAATTTTACCTACTTCGTCAAGAAATAGAAGATCTAGAAGCGTCAAATAATGGAAATGTACACACTGCTAGGTGCGCAATGAGAGAGGTACACTAACGCCACTAACCCTCAAATGCAGCTAGTGAAGTTGCAACATGCCCGCAGAAAAAAACTAATAGCCAGCTTGATTTTTATCAAAAAGTGGAGCATGTTATTGTGAAGTGATAGCCCACTAAAGGTAAATGTTATCCCGAGGAAACGGATTGAATAATGGGCGCCATTCCGTGGCGGGTAAGAATACACTCTGGTCAGGTAATAACAAATTTGCTACCCGCCTGTTTGCCTGCCGGTCGTGTGTGGGTGGAGGAGAGGGTTATTGGGGGCGAAGAGATGGGACTTGTACTGCCCAGCTGGCTGCCACTGCGCGAGCAGACATATTTGCAAAATGCACTTGATGGTTTGGAACAGAGATAGGGGAAGGAACGAGGAGTGAATCATTCTCACTCCTCAACGCGGATTAAATTTTCGCCCCTAAACAATAACGCAAAGAAACGCAGATGACAAATTGCTAGAATCTAATGCGAGCTGGTTGTAGCACAAGCGTAAGCGCAACGGTTCTTATTCCTGAGGCGTAACAACTGGTGGGGCATTGATGATCAACCTATGGAGGAATAGTTTCCTTGTTGACAATTCATCTGTCGTTCTTTATATCACAACGGAAGGCAAGACCCAGTTTGTCAAATGCGCGATTACACCCCATGTAATATTTTCAAAAGATTCGTTCGATCAGAAAGCCTTCGATTATCGGGATAAACAAAGATGTTAAATCAAGCCCTTATAAATGGTTATTATGAACTGTAATTCATCTGTAATTCAGTGGTAGTACTTTCTGTTTCTTCTACTTAAACCCGAATGACTACAACTTAACGAAACCTTTTAAATTTAGCAAACATAGCTTATTGTCATACAATTAATATAAGAGCCATAAGAATGAAATCAGGACTCTTGAATGTGCAGTTTTTTAAGATGAATGATGGATTAAATGAATTAATCTGAAATTAATCGAGGTACTTCGTAAAAGGGCACACTGAGCACCACTGAAGAGCAAGTGTGAGACGGGTTTGGGGGGAAGTTTGGTAAAGGCAATGAGAAGAGTGAATCATATACGGCACCGGCTAAAAGGGGAAGGAGTAGCGTCCCCGTAGCTAACGTTTGTCGGTACGGTTAATACAGCCATGAGGAAGGTACAGGCATAAATTCGAGAGGCACATCTGCAAAACGATTCCTTTTCTTTTGGCAGTGAAGGGGAGGGGAGAATGAGAAGGGAATTCTCAAGGCGCATTCACAAACGCACTCTTCAATTGCCAGTGGATGAGCACGCAGCTGACAGCGCCATCTTAGGCAATATTGTGGTCCTTAACTGCTTCCTACCAAGTTGCACATTTGCTCCCCTCTCTTCCTAAATTTTACAATCAACCAGTCCAAGGACACACAATCCCACTAACGTTCGTGCGGAATTTCCATTTCGTAGGCACCTTTGGCACAATATGGCATCTTCTGAAAACGATCTGTTGAACCGTTAGAGGGTATCTAAATTTCCCATCTAAGAGAATGATTAATCTTAATTACCTATTTGAAGCCCAAAATTAACTAAACTCCACGATGCCGTTTAACAAAAGTAAAACAACGTAGTAAGATAGGGATAAGAATAAATGCAGACCTTACGCTGGTATATCAAAAAGAGCCGACGAGCGGTAAAGGAATTCAATAATAAGTCAACCAGGCACTTACTCAACCGTTATTCGTGTGGCGCATGTGCGTGTTTAGCAGAAGCTGTAGTGTCAGCAGCAGCAATAGCCGAGGTGTGGCTAGTTGTAGAGCGAGAAGTAAATGATGGGTGTGGGTGTGTGCGTGCAAACGGCATGAATAAGTAAATAGGAAAACAAAACCGCGGATTGGGAGAACGTATGCAAGGGCGAGAAAAAAATGTAAAAAACCTAATACTAGTATCGGGTCCATATTATCACTCCTAGGGACACCAACTGACCGGCAGATCACCTTTTCATAAGTCCATACGTTTGTGTTCATGTGTGTGTACATGCATTAATAGCTCAATAAAATCTAGCACAGCTCCAACTCATCGAATTATTTAACAGGTCCATAGGAAGAAGCAAAAAAGAGGTAGCGGATTTAACGAATACATTTGTTTCTACTTTAATCTATCAAATTTCACCATCGTATAGATCTCACCCTCTTTTTCTTCCAAGTACTTTGAAGTAGCAGAAGAGATATTTGTTGCTACCTGAAGCAAAAATGTCAGGGAGGAAGAGACGTAAGTAATGAGACAGACCGCAGGGTGGAAAAAGACGGAGTTAGAGGGTGGTTGTGCAAGGTGGAGATGGCGAGCTTTTAAAGTGGTGAAGCAATAATAAGTGGCAATAGCGGTGAAGTAATGATAATAGAAATCATTGTCATAGTAACCAACCATTCACAGAGAAGAGGGTGGAAATAACCATAATCACTGGGTTGATTATAAATTATTCACCCCCTAGCAGGCTGGCTGGTCAGCTGGCGACCATGTACGCACAGCAGAAATCCAGGCAAGCAAGATTCCACTCCAAGTAGTTTGCGTGAGGAACAGCGATTGCAAAAATGTGCCCTTCATGCGCACTTCGTTCACTATTATCTTTGCCTCGTCTACCAATCGGGAAACAAAAAGATAAAATCTGCGCCTGCCTTCAGTCATGTGGGGTCAATCACCGATCTGCCACTTAAAATCATAATCATTGGGGACAGCGCGTCATCGCCAAAAGAGGCATTTGATGGGCTTTTATGAGTGACATCCCGATGAAGTAATAAGGACATGACTTTGCGGTCATAAAGGGGGAGGGAAAAGACACTGCTTAGATGGTAAGGGGTGAGGCACGTCATAAAGATGATGTGAGAGGAACTGACAGTTGGGTTGGATCTTGTGGGCACCAGTGGGCGGTATTTGTGCAGTCGGGTCTGAAGGCAAGCGAAGCCATGGCAAATGCATTAACAGCCGTGACGGCAATAAATATATAACCGGCTGGCAAAAAGAAAACCGAAAGACCGCTAAATCACCGATCAACAGAAACAGGAAGAGGGTTGTGCTATGGAAACACGTTACAGACATTAATATAGAGCCGACGTGTCGACATCGTAGCTTACACGTAAGGTGTGCATTTTCTATTTCAACCAGCAATCTTAACAGCATTGCCTGCCTTTGATGGGCATCAAATACCGTGTGGGTAATGATAAAACACACAATAAGCACAGTTTCCTGAGTTGACAAACTGGATAAGGCAAAAAGTAGTTAAAAGAAAAGATTCCAGAAGAGAAAGAGGAAACAAATTTCAAGAGTACAACAACAGCAATAATAGTGCCTGACCTTTTTTTCAAGATCGAATTTTCCATTTACTTAATCTGTTGAACTCAAGCTGTAATATTAGGAAAATCATGGATCGATAAGATCATCAACTGCGCGAATGGATAAGAAAATTACTAAGGCGTTGACAATGATGACCTGAGAGTGAGGTCATCACCTGATAAACATCAAAACTAGACAGGTATGTGCATAGGTGGGCACTCAAACAACCGCGTACCTGAACCTGCAATAACAAAGGCGATAATTTTAATGTCAGAACTATGATCACTGTCATGGAGAAACAGAGAGGATAAGAGGAATATGCTGCAATAGATTAGCTGTTGTACGAAATCAGAATAAAAGCCGCCCAGTGAGCTAAAAACGGTCACCACCGACCGTTGAACGCGCTCCTATTCGAATGGTGCAGCGAAAAATAGGAGAACGAAAACGCGCCTTATTTATTTTCCTTCGTGATAGTTGACAGAAAGTAATCCACTCCCAAAGGGAAAGCTTCTTTTACGGCACCAACCTGGAAACTAAAGCTAAGGTGTAGTGCCAAAATAGGAAGAATTTCGCATCTTGTTCATTCGACCCTTAGAGCAGATTTTAACTTATAAATGCTGAAATGAAAGCCTTCCGAAATAAGGCGCGACTTGATATACGTACGTGCACAAGCCATTATCATTACAGACTCCACTTTCACGGACAATCCACGCCCGGTCCCCTAAACTATAACACCACCCCCTCGTGGGTAAAAGAACACTACGACTAAGCCAAAATCGCTGTTCTGATTATTTCTGATTGGCACATCAGCTTGATGCAAGTACCTGAAGAGTGAAGAGGCGGGCACTCAAGAGGGCAGTTATATGCTCCTGACTGACATTTGATGTCTAGAAATCAGTAGGCATTTTTTCTCTTATTAAAATGAGACAAATTTGCAGGAGAGGTGGCAATTGCTCGTCTTTTTCCCACACGCAATAACCGAGTGTCTTAGGATGCGCGATCAAAAGTAATATCATAATGCGGTCTCATAGGATCCGAGAATCAAAGAAAATGCTATTACTTAATTAACTCAAGCCATTTCAAACAGCTTTTATAATGGGAAAAGTTCATATAAAGGCAACCAGAGCACTTCTAAAACCATAGTAAAAGTGATGATGATGAGTAGGAGGTGGAGGGTGGTTAAGCAGTAGCGAGATTAGAGCTATGGAAAAATTATACGACGAGAGAAAGGATGTGCAGCAAGGCGAAGTAAGGCACAGTACTTCCAGAAGGTGAATGGAATCCCGGTATAAGTAGATTTACAGTAATATGCTGATGAATGCAGTTGGTGCGGTACGTGTTGCCGGCGCACATAATTTACCACTGTATGGTATTTAGACCGTTCGATATGACGCAGGTTACCCATTTAAAACGATAATTGGTAAATAGAAGTGAGATCAGAACAGAGTAACAAGATGCTGACGAAAGATAAACAGATGATTACCGACGTCATAGTAAAACATGAGGTCATTGCATTAGTTCACAGTTGACACGACTACAGCGAATATTTTGTTGTGCCAGGTGAGTTTCTGAGACATCGAGGTTAAATATAAGCATGTGGGCGGTAATTGCATGAGTCCACTGCAATAAATACGTTGCACAGCTCCCTCTTCCCTCAAGAAGCTTCTGCTCTCGCGCAAATTCCTATCTCACTTTTAGTGTGTGTGCAGAGACGGCTGTTTACGGAGAAAGACACCAATTACTGACTCACCAGCAGTTGACTGCGTGACTACAGTTGGAGCTCTGTGGCACAGAACAAAAAATATCGGAGACGAGCTCCGCGCGGTTCCTAAAACCTAAAGACGCTTTCTATTGACAACTGTATTGGCTTATCCATGCGACTACATAGTATTATTTCAAAAAAAAGGAATACGTGGAGAAAAACTTAACGGAGCGTCAAAAAAATATTTATTAGCGACAAAATAGAGAATGAATGGAAACTGGTAAAAAGCACAGATTAAATCGGTGATACTCCAGGATATCTTCGAACACATACGCACACATGAACGCGCACACAAATTCGTCAACATCCCTCCCTCCTATAGAGGTAATGCTCTTACTCCAAAAGTTCAGGTCATGAAAAGAAGGATGAATCATTAACAGATGCCGACGAACAAAACCTTGGTTAATGGATAATCTTGAATCTGAAAATGAGGATAAACAACAAAGGTTGATAGATGACAGCAATAGGACTTTTTTCCCAACATAATCGAAATTAATACCATTTATCATAAATTTTTAAGCTTCTTTTGATGGAAAGGTTACGAAGATCAGTGTCATTTCCAATAACAGTACCACCTGAATAAAGTACGTCAACAAGTTCGATAGGACTGATTAGCAAATTTTGGCAGAACAAAAATTTAAAAAGATTAAGTCAGATGCTTGGATTAACAATCATTGATTAATTAAAAAGCTAAATGACGATGGCGAAGTGTGAAATTTGGAGCGAAAATTTAAACGTGACTTCTACTAATCGGACCAATATTTAGGGTTAGAAATCAATGCGTGAGCCAATAAATAAGGAGGAATAGTAACCTCGTCGGAAATGAAGAGAAATTCGAAAAATTGGTCACAGTAAATTACCTCCAAATCGGTTTGATCCTTGAACGCCATCACAGAAAAACCATCAACAATAGATTCCTCAAATGACGGAAGAGTGACACCATCGAGCTTGCTTTTTGTAGAAATTGTTAAATCTGGATGATTCTCTGATTTATGAGAGGATTTAGGACTTCTTCGCCGCTTATTAGATACGCCGTCAGCGGGATTCGAATTTAACGCAATTGAGTTCGCTAATTCACTAATGGGTGACCCAAGAATAGACAGTGTTGAACAGACAGTCTTGTCATTCTCAGATGGTGCAAAAGAGGTTAATGCAAATCCATTTCTGATTCGGATCTCTTTTAATCCGTTAGCGTCGGTGTCAGATAAGGCTCCCGGCCCTCCATCAGCGCACGAAGACTTGATAATAGGCGTAGGTGTACTGCTTCGATCGAGAAAAGAGGCTCGATCTTGATGACTGTCATCGATTAAATCCATTTCGCCTCTGAAGCTTTGACTTCGAGCAAGAGCAATATGATGACGTTTACTTCGGGATTTGCAGCGACTCATAGTGAAGACATTTTTAAATATGTAGAAACATCAATTTCTACACTTAAAACAATTATTTATCGGGATTGTATTTTAACAGTACGATGAACACAGCCCAGTGGCAGTACACATGACGCGAAAATAAAAATGATCTGAAAGGTCTCATGACTTGAGCGCCTCTACGATGGCTCACATAAATGAAAGACGTTTATTCATATAAAACTCTCAAATCAACTGATAAAATTCATTATTTCAACTAATTCAATAATTAAATTATGTTCGCATCAGTGCAGGTAATGTATTTAAGGCCTTAGGAAAATCATTTAATAGTGCCTGCCACCTACACTCACATTGAGTGTGTAAAACCTATTATTGTTATTTTCTGGATTGTATTTTCGCTACTTAGTCTTTTACATTCTCCAATGGTAACTATTTTCATGCCATGCCATTCGTGAAATATTTTCACCAACAAAAATTATCTCAATCAACTTCTCTAATATGTTGCATCCCTTCCTGGTTATTTAAAATTGGTAGTTTTTTTTTGTGTTCAGCCCAACATTATATTTATCCTGTTCTCTTATACTATTCGTTTAGCAAATGTCAAAATATAAAAGAGTTTTGGTATTCAGACAAAGGGAAGAGCAGTCAAATTTGTCGAATTTGGGGCTAACCCAATAATTTATGTGTACACAGTGTTGATGATTGTCGCAAAAGAATTATTAATGCAAAAATTAAGTTGATTTTCAAAGACAAACAATAAAGATCACCAATTTTTATTTTTCTGGTAAGCTTGTTAATGTCGGCCACAGATTATTTTCTCAGTTTTATTGCCGAGTATTGATTTAAAACGTGAAAAGAACGGTAACAGAAGAATCACCAGCGCGATGCACTAACATTTCATTGTGGGTTTGAGGTATTTGGCGTAGTATCGAATGAGCGAGCCAAGGATGAAATTGTAAAAGAAAGATAGAAAATGAGCCATTCGTAAAAAAATGCCGTACTCCGGAATTCATTATAACCTGCTGTATTTTAAATGAAGTATTGTCGATAAACTGGCATTAATAGTATATCTTTTTGAGTAGTCATTCCTACAGACATTAGGGGAAAGGCTTGCTAACTAAATGATAAGGAAACAAGGTTGTAAAACCTACTCTCAACCTCCTTGTGGTGAGGGGCGGCTGGTTAGGACTAATCACCCTCTGGATGTATAAATTAAATAACGTCAGCAGAAGTAAAATTTTTACAGCCTGGCAAACGAGGCACGCCAAAAATACCAGATTCATGGTCCCAAACTGGAGCAGTGAATGGAATCTCCGCCAGAATGTTGAAAGATTTCTGGAGGAGATATGAAGACGGGCGAGAATGGACGAGGTGCCAGAGAAGTGACCAGACAACCGAAGACGTTAACAAACATTTTAGCTGTGTTCTGTGTTAGCTGTAGTGCGCTACCTGTTGTAAAAGCTATTTGTACCTCTGTTATACCCCCAATAAGTCCTTGGGACTTGCCCTAATGGGTGGGAGTAAATAAAAAAAGATAACATAAAACAGATGCAAGCATGCGAAGGGGTAAACGCCCAATGAGTTTACGAGAAGCTAAATGAGATGTAGAAACCATTTAATGGATCGAATATCAAATAAAATATTTCCCTAGACAACGAATAGTTGTTTGAAATCGGATTTAACTTTGGATTGATTTAAATGTTCTAGTGGACGCATCCTACCCTGTTGATTCTCAGTTTTTCCTAAACATGTCGAACTCACTGTAATATCACTATACTGTTTTATTTTTTTTAATGTGAAAATCGCCGTAGATATTTCAGTAGGTCAAACCTACTCTCAACCTCCTCGTGGTGACCACCGGTAATCCCAGGAGCAACTCTGGGGGGCTAATGAGAGGGGCGGCCGGATGGGACTAATCACCCTCCGGATGTATGAAATTAGATTATGCCAGCAGATGTACAACTATTACAGCTTGGTAAAGGCGGCACGACGTTAATAAACGGATTTGTGGTCTCAAACTGGAGTTTAGAATGCACATGCAAGTAGCTATGAATGAAATCTCCGCCAGAATATTGATTTAGAGGAGATTTGAAGATGGACGAATTCGGACGAAGTGGCTCGACGAAGCTGAACTGCTACCTATACGTGGAAGCCATGCCAGAGAGAGACCAGATAAACGAAAACGTCAACAAACGTTTTCACTGCTCTATGTTAACTGTTGTGCTTAATTGCTATAAAAGCTATTTGTACTTCTGTTGTACCCCCAATAAGTCCTTGGGACTTGCCCCAATAGGTGGGGAGAAAAATAAAAATAAAACGAAAAGCATCGAGGAACAAGCAAGCACCCATAGAACTTTGTGAGAATATTTCCAACTCTGGTTCGACTCGATCAGTAAAATCGATCATTATGAATTAGATATTTTGGCCTATTAAAATAGCTTCGATGACCACTTAGCAGCACGTATTCTGCTCTTTTCTTTCAGTGTTTCCATTCAGAGTTTAAAAACATCGATGCAACAGT
This sequence comes from Moniezia expansa, assembly GCA_019097775.1. NCBI lineage: Eukaryota > Metazoa > Platyhelminthes > Cestoda > Cyclophyllidea > Anoplocephalidae > Moniezia > Moniezia expansa. The sequence continues at coordinate 7,373,129 of JADFDV010000076.1, read as the reverse complement.
AAGACGATACTTCCGATGAATTTATAAAAAAATGGAGTATTGACTGCTCGTAAATGTGGCGCATTCGACCGCCATCTGCTATTTGCTTTCAATAAAAATTTCAGAGAACTAGCTCCTTTCCAAAGCTCGTGAAGAGGCCAATGGTGCAGTAAAAATATTGGGTTTAATACAGTTGAAGAGACCTCTTAATAACTATCTTTAATAGATGTGAAGTGTAAATAACAAAACGGAAGGGCAAAAGCTGTTTAGTAATGGACAATAGTTTAATATCGCTATAGAATCCTGTTATTGATAATTAGTTTGATAAGTGGTTGTTGTGATATGACATTATAGTATCAAAGGGGGGAAGGGAGAAATCAAACGGTTTTGACATAGCATACCTTCATATTTAAATGATTTCATTTAGTCTAATTCGAGACGAAGAACAACACCAACAGGCTTAGTTTCCTGTTTATTTCAATTTAAAACAAAATCACATAAAACATTTTTGAAGGTTGCGCAGTGAATTTTTAAAGTATGTTTCTTTCCTGTCCAGGTGCATTTGCTTACTGCCTTAATGTACCGAAATAGCCAGTGGTGCACAGGTGCAAGGTTATTCGGAAATCCGAGCCTGTTTAAACAAAATTCCTACAATATGAACTGTCGATTTTAAAAATAAACATGTTCGCTCAAGAGCATGGTGACGATCTCATCCCTGGAACCGATCTCAGGCCGTTTAAATTTACGCTGTGTATTGTCAAAATTCTTAAGGTTTTATTAGATTCCCTAGCCCATTCTAATTCACATTCCCCACTGCATCTATTCGTTGACGTAAAAATTGGAAATTTAGAAATCCATTTTGTATGGCGAAGTTCCAGAAACAGTAATTTTACTTATTAGTTGCCATTGCACCAGGCTGTCAGAAAAAAACGAGATGTATCAATTGATAGTGGCTTTTGGTGATTGCTAACCATAATGCTGATTTTACCTTTCGCACGAGCGTACATTTTTTCGCCATTTGCACCTTGAGGTCTTTGTAGGTGTCCGCTTCGATTAATGACTTCCACTCAAGGCTTCTTTGTTTCGTTCTTTTCTTGTACATAGCACTTCTGATTAACCTCTGCTAAGTCGCCCTACTTTTTTGCCTCAACAGCCTTATCAATGATTGTGACAACTGTAACACATTTTACAAACGCCTCACTAGCGTAAATTAATTTTGGATGAGAAAATCGGAAAATGTCTCGGTGGACATTCCTAGGAAAGAAGATAGAAGGTCGGAATTTAGTGCGATTGAGTCCAAAATGCTTGCATAAATAGAGTGAGAACTTGCCAAAAGTTGGTCGATTCGCATGCACAAACTAAAGGCATTGTGCTTTTTTATTGAAAGATGGCAAATTGTTATGCGGGGATGCGGGATTAATAAATGAAGAGGTTTCTTTTATTCGTAGTGATATTTAATGGGAATTAAACATTTAGTGTCGTAAGAATATAGATAGTTTGCAGGCAGGTGAGTTTATGGTTACTTCATTTTAGGGCGATCATATAACGAAGGACAATATCATAAACTTCAAAAGCCGATGGTTACATTATTTTAAATGTACTTAGTTGTACAAATCTGAGTCCTGATGACGAAATGGATGCTGTTATACGTCTGAGAAACTTCATGAACTTACACTTTAGGAAATGTTGATGATTCTCCTGAAAAAACCTTGTTTTTATCCGCATCTTCCGCAAAAATAAAGGTTGATTGATGTCCATCGAGTCCAAAGGCTACTTTTTAGAACTACGGAGCAAGAACATGAATGACAAAAATGCCTACTTAACAATTCCTAATAATTACCAGTTGTATAAATGCTGGGTTCTGTTGGAAGTAAGAGTGTGTCTGAAGACTAGGTAAGTGTGGGGCTTTCATCTAATTTCAATGTTCCTTTACATGGATCAGTTTCTTCTGACCATTCCAACCGCCATCTACTGAATTCCATGCATTCACTTTCATTTCGTTTTGGTGTTGCTGCAATGGTACACGCTTTTGATCAAGCAATAAGCTACCAAACGGATTATCAACTCATCATCAAATAAAAATTATCTGAGAGCAATTATTATCAAAACATAATGTTCATGTAAAATCATTTTAAATGTGTTTGGAAGTTGTATGGACATGCAACTTCTTATTTACGGCTATACGAATCAACGCAAATAATTTCAGTCGAAAATATTTTTTTCTGTGACTTCGAACGACGTACAAAATAATTTAATTGATATGCGATTTGTTTGGCACCTATTAGATAAAATTTCAAGCTCAAATTTTACTATCAACGTGTCTAAATTGAGCAGAACTTGATTCTGGCAACGTCGAACGGTGGGGATGTTGAAGGGGATTCAGAGAGCAAACACCGTTTAAACATTTGCTTTCTTCTTTCTATGCGGGTGCGGTATATTGTGGCATGAGGTCAGATAAAATAATAGGATGTTTCTCTTGGTGATAGTAATCGGAGAATGTACCCCTTGTGTCCACGGAAAGTTGTCTCAGGACATGGTTCATCGATTTATAGTCACATCTGCACATTACGTTATTTAAAAAACGTGGTTGGTCTAGAAAACCGGTTTTCGGTTTATCCCTTTTATTAAAGGTGGTATTTGTCGGAAAATTAATGTGTATGACGGGTCTGGCTTGTAGAAAAATCATGCGAACTCACCTAAGAATACAGTTAAAATGAATTGTCAGTTAAAGACAACTCTCTCCCGACTTTTACCCCTTGCTCTCTTGGGTCGAGGTTTATTGCTGAAAATTTTGGTAGGGCACATTTCGTTACTCTTGATTTCAGATGTAAACGGATATCTCTTGGATGTTTTTATAAATAGCCTTGTATATACTGCAAAATGTAACAACTTTTTTGTCAAAGGCCGTTGTGAAGAGCCTCAGACACTCTGAACCATCCACTTTCAGATTCCTCTCTGATTCATTCAAATTCACCAGCTTCTCCCTAGTCTCCTCATAATTTGTATACATACACTTTTATAGCATGCTCTTTTTTAATGATAAGACAAATAATCAGACAAAAATACACGAGTGAACAGAAGTTTACTGAATGAAGATCACAAAAGACCCAAATATCGTCTTCCCATAGTGTCCTGCTATATTATCAGCCCTGATCGATTTGACGCCTACTTACAGATAGTCAGAGCTTAGAGATTGCTCAATTTAGCAGGCACTTGATTTGAGAACTGAGTGTTAGCTTGTTCACGGGTAGGTCATTGCAGAAGATAATCCAACTAACTGACAGGATAGTTAGTGGAGCTTCTGGGACTAACAGAGGCGACGAACGAGACCTTCTTCCCGAACAATTTTGCTAACAATTTCCATTAATTCCTAGCTAGTTCTTCTTTTAAGTTCAAGGTAGATTAATCTTTTTTTATCAACTGGGAAGATAGCGTCAAAATTTGATGCTTAAAAGTGAGAGTTTCAAACGAGATTTTCACAGTGATGCTTGCTATATTCAGGGTAGTTTCAATGTAAAAAGAATGGCAATATTTTTAGAATCTAAAGAACTAGGGATTTTCATAATTCACCGGCAAAATCTCACAATTTCAGATATCTGATTTGATAATAAATAGCCTCTAAGTTAATACCATGTTTTGGAGCTTCTGCTTTGCTTCGTTGGTCAGTTAGATTCTGAACAAACGGAAACCAATTTCAATACATGGCTAACTCCCTATCTCCAAACTTATAACCGTATTAAACCAAATAAACATGAATTAGATTTACAAAGCGAGAACCCATTATGCATCATAATAATCCTAATATTTATTATTTAATGCGTATTAAATCCAAATACAACAGAGAAGCACTGATAATTCTAATCTGATCCTCCTAATCGGATTGGAAAACTTTCATGATGTGAGACTGAACTGATGAATATAACTTACCTACATTCAACTTTAATACAGTCCAAAAAATCGAACCTGCTAAAGAATGTAAAGTCAGTGGGGCAAATGGAGGGCGGTCTGTACGCTTTCACTCATGCGTGAATTTGTGTTAACGAACCCGCAGGGCCACATGAACATGCGGGCACTCTGATTGGCTGGAGTCAAAGAGGCAAAATAACTCGTTCTCTCATTGGTTATAAATTCAAATACGCGTAAAATGGTTAAAATCGGATAAATTTAGTAAAATGGTTATCCAATTAATAAAATTTTCGCTTAGATGAGCAAAGTTTAAATGTGATTTCACGTAACACATGGCTGATTCATTTTTTCGCTTTGAACAAAAACATCACAAACTCTGAAAATACAAAAATCGAGTAAGATTACATTTCGTTGATGCAAATGATTATTATCGTTTTGCGAATTGAACATGTACTCTTAAAAATTTTTAAAATCATTATTACTTGTTTGTTAGGTTTCATTCTTGAAGGAAGAGTCAGCTGTGAGATTTCTGCCTTAATAAACTGTGTCTGAGTTACTAACTGCTATATACATTTAATTGAAGTTCTCAGTTTCCTTTCTCATGAAAATGGGGAAAAATACACATTTCAAGCTTTGCTAAGCACGACTTAAGTATTTAATAGACTAAATAACTTTTGTAGAAGAGGGTCAATTGGGTAATGAATTCAATCATTCCCATACTCAGTGACAACAACCTGAACTCAAATCATACAATTTCATGTTGGTAAATGGAAACATACGCTAAAACCAGTGGATGTTCATCATTTGATGAAGAAGAAGTGCATAACGGCTATATTAAAAGAATCAGGATCCTTTTGGTTAACTAATTGTTTAATCACTGATGGGTGACTTAACAATAAGGGATGTGATTTTTTTATCTACTTTCCACCCATTAGAGCAAGTCCCCAGGACTTATTGGGGGCTCAAAAGAAGTGCAAATAACTTTTACAACAAGTAGCACACAACAGTAAGCACAGAAGATAGTAAAAGCGTTTATCGACGTCTTCGGTTCTCTGGTCACTTCTTTGGCATATTTTTATCATACAGATCGCAGTGGCCTATACTCGTCCGTCCTCGACAATGTTAAGACAGACAATCTTCATGCCTCTTCCAGAAGTCTGTTCAACTTTTTGGCGGAGATCCGATTTATTGCTACAGGCATCTGCTTTCCAAAATTTAGTTTGAGACCATGAATCTAGGTATTTAGATCGTGCCTAATTTACCAGGCTGTACGAGGCTGTACCTCTGCTAGCATAATCTAATTTTAATACATCCGGTGTTTGATTAGTCCTATCCGGCCGCCCTTCTCATTAGTTCTTAGAGTTGCCCCTGGGGATACTGGTGGGCACCACGAGGAGACTGAGGGTAGGTTTGATCACTCCCTGTTTCGACCAATTCGAACAGGGTAAGCCAAGATTATTCTGAACCTGGAAACTATTGGTCAGTATTTGGCCTTTCATTTAATTTTAACCTTTAAACTGCTCGAAAAAGAAAACAGCTTGATTAAATTAAATACAGACAGTTACCCATGCATCCCACTAGCATATTTTGCAAGTGTGGGAGAAGTCATCGACTGACTGGTCCTGCATACGATCCAAAACTTTAATATATATTGGGATAACTAACAAAAACAAGTGTCCATGATGAAGTTGCGGACGATAAACGGACATTTTCAACTCAACATTTTAGAACTCGAATATTTGGGAGATTTCACGCGTCATAGTAGATTTATTGTTTCTGGGAGTCAGTGTAATCCCAAAAACATTGTCAACTTCAAACTTTGGCAGCATGAGTTTAGGTTTTCAGTGCTTAATGCAGCACGTTGTTTGCCATGGCTAATGGTGTGACTTATCGATGAAAGAGTTGCGTTGTTGATTTTTTATTCTACGAAAATTTAAAATTGCCATCTAGGATCCGTTCGTCTTCAAGATACCAGGATCAGGGTCGCATCATTAGAGCGATAAATCGGGATCCATTATGTCAATTTTCTGAGTTGAATTCGGAATCGATAAGTGTAGAGTGAAGGACTAAGTGAATCCTTTTATGAATCGATGGTTTGAAACTTTATTCAAATCAATATCCAACATTTGCAAAATACGCAAACCCTGAATTTGGGGAATTTAAATGAAAACATCAGATAACCGCCGGTGATAATATCTTTTACATTTAACCTACTATGATATCCATTCAAGACAAAGCAATCTCATAGCTATTTTTGCCAGTCGTGATCAGTTGTGCTAACTTGAACAAATTCGGAGTTTACTAAGTAGCTGCTGTAAACTAAAGAAATTACATGGTCAGTTCAGTATAATGTTAAAATGCACATGAAATCAATGTATGCAATAACATATAAATTTAGACATATTCTGGTAATTTTATTAATAAGGAAAAGGTCGGTATTTTTGGTTAGCCAGATGCGTATATTTTTTCCGTTGCATTAATGCCCAAAAATGAAGAAAAAATGGGAGAGGACTGCAAGATTAAATATGACTACACTTTACTCCATAGAAGTTCAGTGAAATATTTGTCCTCTTCCATAATTCTACCAAAAATACTTCGCGAAATGGCTAAACAGAGTCAGTTTATCATCCTAGAAAACACAATGAACTTTTGCTCATCGAAAAATAATGTTTATGCACACAGAAGCAAAATTATTTGTCTTTTACAGAGTTAAAGTAGCGGTCCGATATAAAACAATAAAATATTTATTTCGTTTAGCTGAATCAAATTTTGCATTCGCGCTGCTCGTAATCTATTTTATTTTTTTGCTAATTGCATTTACGGGTTTGTGTCTATTGTTGTGTTAGCATTGAGGAATCATTTGTCATAGATATTGAGCCGGATAATGTATATATGTTTATTATGGATTCCGACAACAATATTGTGCCAGCTGCAATAACAGAAAATGTTCAGGTATGTTAAGTAGTTATCTATCGCTTTCAGGCTCGCTTGAACACACTGAATCATGCCTCTTCTCTAATTAATAAAAATGGAGCTAATCTTGATGTAAGGTTGAAGTTTTTTTTACCTCTTTAGAAAGCTCAAAAGGATTATCAAGCTCTCCTTGCTGAAACTAGCAGAACCCTATCTGCCTACAAAAAGAAGTTAAGATCGAGCATTGAAAAAGCTCGACCTTATCACGATCTCCAGACGAAGAAAAAGAAGTTGCTTGGTAAATTACAAGAGAATTCTGAGGCCTACGTAAGAGCTCGAATAGAACACGACGCGGCAATGTCTGTTTTAAACTCCTACAATATTGATATCTCCAAGTTCGGTGACGGCGATGAATCGAAGTTGGAAGTTATCAATGATGCAATTCAGAGGGTAAAATCTTTGATAAACTCAATATTTTGCCGACACCTCCTGTTAACGTGTATTTTCATAGGCAAATTCAGCCAAAACAGAATTAGCCGATCTTAAAGTGAAGCACGCGGAGATTCTTAATCAGTGTGCAGTTCTTGATGAAAATATTGCCCGTTATCGTAAATCCGCTAGTCTGGCCATCCGGAAATCGCAGTGAGTTTTATTGACCCACGGTATCTTATTTACTGAATGGCCTTTCTCAATATTACTTCTGAAACATGCATTCAGAAATTGATAAAGTTATTAGTGGTTTGATCATGTTCATTATGCAAGGGCTTCATGTAAGCACCTGAATTCCGAAATTTATTCAAAATACTTTCACATCATTCTTGAATGAAGGCACTTCTGTCGTCGAGTTTCCCAATTCCTCTTGAAGATATATCATTAGTGTCTCATTTTCAATCATCAACTTTGAATGTTTGTGGTTTGTCTTCTACTTACTGGGCTATAGCCTTAGGGTTTATAGATATCTTTCTTGAATTGCTACCCAAATAGTCCACTTGCTCTGATTGAACTCTTTGTGATTTCGGCTATCTTCGAAATAATACCCGAATACTGTGTGATAAATCGTTTCATCTTGTTTCAGAACGTACTTTGACCTAAAAGCTACCTTCAACCAAAGAATGGAGGTGAGTATCGAATTAATTTTACCAACTAATGAAAAAAGTTAATAATCGCTTTCGTTTGAATCCTATCCCGTTAAATAAAACACTTAGCGCATATCGGCATCGATTGTGATGTGCATTCGAATCACTTTAATGCTTAGTAACGGCCACAGATGCACAATTCAATCCACTGACTTCTTTGTTGTCCTATTTTCTCGAGGCGTTTCGTGCTTAGGGCCAAACTTCGTGCTTTCTTAAACAGTTCGCAGCCGCGTCGTTTCAGTTCATTGAATGCTTGCACTACCTGGGTCTTTTGTAATTGCACTCAAAAAGCTCAGATTGGATTCTTGCATGAAATTGTTGAAACGATGATAAACAAATATTTTGTTTATTAAGGTTTGTACAAAAAAACAAGCATTCCAACTTTGTAAATGTACACATGCTTTGCGGAAATGTGGCGTGAAGTATTTAATCAGGCATTCATTTAAATTTGGTTATGTTTTCCGTTCACTCAACAGCTTGGTAGTATTTTTGAATGACAATGAAGGATCGTATTTTTACGGCTACTGATCGCTCTTAATTTCTGCTAATGTCATCAAGCCTCACTCAGACCCAGTTTTGCTTTTGTATTTGAAAATATGTCTTTGCTAGTAGAAGACGCTTGATTACTAGACGGACTTCAGCTGTTTAACAGAACCTCCTCTAATGAATTCTATCACTCCTAATATTTCCTGGCGCAATTATTGTTCTCGCGTATTTTTTTTACGATAGTAAGTTATTAGTCCTCTATCGTTAGGCCAGAGGTCAACCAAATTGGTTTGTTGTGCTTATTATTTCTTAAACTTTAATATTTATTTTACAATCTAGCTTACAATTCTTGAACTTTTACCTTTATTTTGCAACCTAGTTTAACATTATTCTCTATACTGTTAATGCACCCTATCATTCATTTGGTTCAGTCGTCTGTGGTTATTTATTGCTTTGATTTATAAATGTATTACATAGATACCGACTCTTGAGGTTATATAGGGCCATTTCGTACCGAGATTTTGGTCACACATTCGAACGAATGCATCGTTGTGCTTTTGTGCCTCACTGGGAAACTTTTAGGGTGCCACTATATCCAACCATTTTTCGTTTGTTCAGTATGTGCATGTTAATACATATAGTGATGTTCGACTTCAGTTATCGACTGATTTTGTCTCTCGTGTCTAAGTCGCATTATTCTTAAATAGCCGACCCCATACTTTGTATGTTTTCCGCCGCAGCTATTGAATGACTTATTTCAGTCAAGGTTATTAAATAACCTTCCACTTCCCCGACCTACATCATCCACCGTTCTCGTTGCGCTTTAGAATTTTGCTTCTAAAGTTGAAAATCTTTATCGCTGACCCTAGTTAATTACGAGCTCTCACTCCTTTTTCAAGAATTGGGTCCCTAGATCGGCAGGTTAATTAATTTCAACAGTGCGCATTTGCGTTTATGGGTTCGTGAAGTTTTTTTTCGAAAAAAAAATATACGGCTGGAATAATTTTTATCCTGCATCCTTCCCTCTAAACGATCAAATGTCTTCCATCATAGCTCTTACACTCGGCAAACTCAGTGCGTTACTAACTACCGGTCCCACTTTTCGATTGTTTCGTTAGTGAATGCCATACCTTGGAGCTGGTACGACTGTTTGATTGGGTCGAATGATATCAAAGTTTCCCTCAGCGAAGTATTTTTGTGAGCCATGTGATCCTGTCGAAATCATACGATTTGAAATACCTGCATGGTGGGTTAAAGTAGATCCAATATAGTTTTTTTGAAAAGAAAGGATTTACACCGAGAACATTGTGCTGGAAAAGTTGCATGATAATGCTGGGACCTCATTTGTTGAACTGCAAAAGAGGTCACTTTTCTCTTATTAATTCATTGCTAACTTTTGGAGGATGCTTTTTGTTTTAATATCGAAAACTTCGTTTAATCACCTGTCCATGTTTTACCCCGTCAGTTACTAGGTGTTCTTGATCGTGCTAACATGTCAAATCACTATCGCTTCAATCCAGAGGTGAAACCTTAGTGATTTATGACAATTGTTGATTAGCGTATTTTTGTGAGAACGGTTATGGGAGGTATTAGGTGGTAGTGGTATGATAATTCCTTCATTTTCTATAGTTAGGTTTCAAGCACCCCTTACTGCAGCACTCACGGGTTTCATCGTGATCGTGGGAAACGTGAGTTATCTATTATCTTCCCTTTCCATCGGTCCCTCTTGAGCACTTTAAACCAATTACATTGGTGCCTCATTCAACTATTTTTCTAATCATTTGACGTTAAAAATAGGTCTTTGAAAACTACCGACGAGTTTGATATCTAATTCCTTTTTGGGACACTATAATACTGCCTTTGTCGCCACATATCCTGATCCACTCAATCGAGAACGGGCTCAAATGCTTAACAATGGATCTTAAAGTACTGCCCATTAAAGATGAGGCTGAATCAGTGAGTAATTCAAGTCCTAAATTAAGCAGAATTGATGATTAGCCTGACCTATTCACATCCGATTTGCCAGTCATCTGTGAAAAGGCTCATGAAGGGAGGCGATTAGATTTTGCCGACGGATCTTCAAGTATATAATGGCGTAATCACTTGCTGGCACTGAATTCGTCTGCGCTAGAAATCATTGTTCAAGCCCATAGTGGAACGTGACCAACTCATACTTTCCTTATCATAAGCTGATTGTGGTCTATTACTAAATCACCGCTCAAAGTTGTGACTAAATTAGACCTCGTTAGATTGAATTAGACAAAAATGCTTAAATATGCAATAGAAGCGGATGCATGACCCCCAGTCGCTATGGCTTGGCAACTCATGGAAGTCAACTCGGATTAATACCAGATAGCCTGTCTTATGGTATCCACAAATTTTTCTGCACGAGAGATTATCTTTCGAAGCTATAGCTTTAAGCGTATGATGGCTGTATCTGCCTAGAAAGTTAGCGATATACATTCAGTCTGGCCTTAATTCTAGACGAGTATTAATGGCTTAAAAGACCTCCAAGGGAATGCAAGTTAAATAAATTGAGGAATTGGTCGTCTTTGATTAATACAACCGCACTCTGATATTAGTTGCATTTCCTAAAATACGTCGCCATAGTTGTATACCGGCCCCATTTGAGGTCATGTTTGTCTTGATTACACTAACGGCGGAACGGCAGAACTATGTGAGCCTAGATTCTTGATGCAATTTTTCTATTTTACCCTTCCGCGAACTTCAATTTCTGGGAGAGGCAACGGCAAATAAGAGATAATCGCTTACGCTTTTCTCCTTCAGGCGACTATGCATTAAATCCATTAGCCGCAGTGATTCTGATTTAAGTGTCCTTTTCGTAGGTGACTACCAAGCTTCGATTCCAACATAAAATCGTTTTGTTAGGCGCACTTAAATTCACTTCAAATATCCCTCTGTTGGGCCACTTTTAATAGGTTCTCTCCAACTCGTACTGACTTTGTTACTGATTATTAGGAATAGCGCTAAAAGTGGCGTTTAAAAAACAATACTTTGCTTATTGGCACGTGACGGAATTTTTCGAACTGCGGCTTTGACTGCCTTAATGTAAATAATCTCTATTTCATTAGGATGCGAAGGCAAAGATTAATCGACTAACAGCGGAGGTGAAATCTGCCAAGGAGTTGTATTCGCAGACCATGAACAGTCTTGAGGCGATTTCGAACCGCATTCACGAATCACGTCGGTTGGGTCACTGGCTTAACTCTCCTCCTATTTCTCCACGAATCTGCGGTGTCGGTGCCGACGGTTCCTGCTCTTCAGAGATGACGCCAGCGTCAACGTCGGCGCCGTCTGATGGTTTGCATGGAGTGGAAATCAACTCGCCCCTTCCAAGTTCGCCTCGTCATACGCCCCCAGGACAGGACGATACGGATACAGAAGCCGAAGGTGACATGACCGATGAGTCTCCATTCTTTGGCTCCTCATACGCTTCAACTCTCCGAAAATCGGGAGCTAAGCATCTTATTTTTGAATTAGTGTCGGTAAACTCCTCAACACCTTTTTTTCTTTTTTCAATCACTTGCTTGCACTTTAGCGTTATTCTCGTCTTATTTGTTGTTAGAATCTGGAGCCATTTTCGTTTAATACACAAATGAAAGGCGAGCAAGAGGACTTGCTGTCACTGGAGGTTAGGTCTCAACATTCTCGCAGTCAAAGCCTCTAATTACAGCAACTTAAAACCCCGTATGCCATAAGCTAGTCATCTTTCTTCCTACCTCCCCATATGTGTACATAGATATTTGTGTATTTGTCTTCCTTTTAGGCTGTTTTATGATTGATTGTCAAAGTGCCTAGTGATTTCGCTCTGATTTCAATGCATTGGTACACAATACAATTACCGATTCCATCTTTTCGTGATGCTTTTCTTGTTCATTTGGGTTCAAATTCAGTTGGGTTGGTTTATTTGCGTTCTGAATTCGGTATTACCTTATGTAAAATTCTGCTAGTTTTGGGGGCCCTGAACGAGTGTTCTCTTTGGCTATTTAGTAGACATCGGCCTGTGGTGCATAAGTGGCGGAACCATCAGGTGATAACGAAGATAAACTATGCCATCTCTCATTTCAATAATCGGTGTTCGTGTATGACCTGTATCCCCAAGTATATTCTAAGTTATGGTGGAAGTCAGTATGAACTCTTCTATCATGAGAGACACAAGTAGGAATAATTGGGGAGTCTGGCTGGCCGAATAGTAAGTAAAAGGACAATGATCTTAGTGGTCTCCGGTCCAGACCAGTGATTTGTGTTCGGGTTATACCGTGATGATTTTATCTAGAATACCTTCGTCTTTATTTAGCTTTCAACGATAGACGATTTTAATAATAATAATAGTAATAGTAGCAATAATCATTTTAACAAAATTTTAAATTGAATAAAATTAGCATACAAATTAGCAGAGAATAAATCTGTCTACTTCAAGTGAACTGTGTTGGTGTATGTGATTCCAAACATTTTTTGTCACGTCTTTAATTTCAATATCCCGAGCGCTCCGAATTTTCGCTCTGAACAGGCTTATGAAACCTAGAAAAACAAGAGCGTGAACGCAGAAAAATATTAAAGTGACAATCCTTTGTTGAGTAGCACACCTATTAATAGTACGATAACTCCGAAATTCAAACATTCCTCATAGGCAGAAAAGTCGAAATAAGCATTGAAACACGATAATGGGAGCATAACAAGAGCGACGCGAGTACCAGAAGTTGTAGGTGTATGTTTGGCTACATAGCCTAACTAATCGGATGTTCCCTCAAAGTACTTAAGGAAGGAAGTTCAATGAGCCAATTTAAACCTCCTATCTTAAGTTAAATTATCTCAAAGTCAAAGAATACGACTATTCCATAGAACACCAATATTAATTTGCAAATTTAAAAAAAATTGTGAACGGACTCAAGCAGTTAAACAAAAAACAATCTTTTTTTATAGTTTGAAGCTGAGTGACAAGAAGTATGCATTGACGGGTGTCGATTCGATGTGAACTATTCTTTCTGGTTGAACAAGTCAAATATTAACATGTTCTGCAAATTCAGAGATCAATTCTGCTGATATTGAATGCCTCGAGTGACACTAGCAAGATAAATTTTGTTGATTCTTTGACTGCAGGTCAATTTAGCTCATTATTAAAAACAGTTTCGCGATAAGAATACATGGACAAATGAATTTCAGCTCGACAAAGGTACTTTTCTTAAAGCAAATCGTTGATTGCGATTCATTGTATAATAAACACAGATTCTAGCACTTAATAAGTTTTTAATATTTAGAAACGTTCCATCTTATCTGTCTGCATTTACTAATTAGTCACGTTGAAAGAAGAATAAATCGCCCCATTGTAGGAGGAACACAGATCCAAAATTTTCTCTATTCAATGAATGGAATGCATTGAACTTCCATTTTTCTAAAATATCAGTCGAACGAAAATTGTTCATTCCTTACAATTCAGCTTCTGCAAAGATATGACGCCTGCCTCTTTTAGTGCGCATGGAACACGGATAAAGGTGGATTGCGAATAGAAGGGAAAATAAAGTCAGTGCCCACCATTGTCACCGATTTAAATTCATTTATGTTTAATTGCATTGCCAAATTATATGTCGACGCTAGGAATGTAAGGGTCTCGAAAAGGCTCTTTCATGGCAATGAAAATGATTTGGTGTTGGTGACGCTTTGGTTTTGCAGGCTAATTTTCTCCAGTACTATACATGTCTGAACAGTGGCAATTACTTTAAGATAAATCACGGATTCTGCTTAGATTGCTTTGTTTTGTTTACTATTGAAATAGACCTTTCTGATAAGAAAGGTCTCATTCTGGGCTAATTTTTTCAAATCGATTAATCGTTTAATTTTTAAGTTGAAAGCCATAACAAACGCTACCGTTTTATTACTCCAGAAATAGTAAAAGTCACTTTTATTATGAGAGAGCAGTAGTTGCTTCAAACAATATTCAGAGACCATCAGAGTATCGAAATTCAGACAAATGAATTTACCATCCGCACATAGATTCGGAAATATCATTGTTTTAACCTATCACATGTAAATGTTCACGACCCTTTCCTGCAAGATGCGCGCTTACCAATAGTTACTTTGTGATCGTAGTTTGCTGGTTCTTGCCGAACTCCTGCCTCAAATTTGACCTTACCAGGTTCAGAACAGGTATTTTTTGACCTACTGTCGATCTTCATTCCTAACATTATCACCAATTTAATTTTTCGATTTTCGTCATGTACGTTTACTTTATGCTAAATTCACTTAATATTGGTTTGAATTAATTTAGGTTAATCCAGGAGGTTTTGGTTTATGCATAGCAGTCTAAGCCATAACCTCTTGCCCCCGTATTCAAAGCAAATAATTCAAATGGTTGATTCTCATAGAATATTCTGGCATCATTTGCATCCTAGATTGTTTAATTTAGCTGCGTTTCGGTTCTTAGATGTGTGAATTCATATGAAGAGAACGCTGAACTAGTTGATAGCAGATCTTGAAATCCTGGAAGGTGAGTAAGATTGTATTTTGCCCATTTTCATTTTAGGCGCTGTTCACTCCCGCCGATCCGCAATGCAAAATAAACGTAAGCCTCTCTTGTGACATACAGTACTTGTGCTCTTTTATGTTGACTGCAGTTAGACAGGTACTATTTTATTCTAACAGCTTTTTATATTTTAACTGACATTTACCTCGCCATATTGCCGGGGCCGTTACACTTTTGACACATTTGCCTGAATAACGCTCTGACTCCCTTTGTTTTATCAGTAAATCGTTCCTATGCAAAGCTATTCACCCGTTTCCCGAGGTCTGATAGCTGCCGATCAAACGGTATTCGACCAAATCAGACCGCTCTTAAATTTTAACTTCAGCTACCTTTAAATTAACCATTAGATCAATGATTGGATCTCACGATACTCCTCCATCGGGACCCTGCTCTGGTACCACTCCTCTCAATAGATCGGCCAGTCTCCAGGAGCAGGTCGCTCGAGCGCTTCAAGCTAACTTCCTTCTTCTCCATCAACCTGCTCCCAATGCCTTTATCATCCTCGATCCCAATCCAATTAACATTTGCCAATGGGAAGTGACGGGTTGCTCTTCCTCTCCCAAGCGTCAGCGCTTCCGTGTGACCTTAGGAGGTCACTCTCCGGGCTGCACTTGCTCGGAACAACCCCTCGTATGCCCAGCCTCTACGCGCTCTCCTTGTGCACACACACTCTTTGTTCTTCTCCGTGTTCTGCGTCTGAGATTAGAGGATCCACGAATCTCGAGACCACGTTTGGAGAACTATGAGGTAAGTGTATGTCATTGCCTTATCTCCCCATCCCTTCCTTTACAAGTATTATCAGGGAGATAGTGCAAATTAGTGAAAGTTTTTTGTATTTTTTCTGCATGTGCACACAGTTTAATTCGATGGAGGGTAAATAAATGAATGGATGAATAGAGGGCTGGGATGGGGAATAGGGTTGAAGGTCATTTATGACTCATGTGTCTGCGTTGTTGTAGTGTGCGTGAGCACAATCAGATATGTGTATGTTCAGGCCTCGAAATGTCGCATCAAGAACGGAACATTGCCGCTATGGACTTGAATTTCGCTTGTCTTCTCCATTAAGTCGCCTATCCCTTTTCTTTTTTCTTTGCTGCTGCTGTGAACAGTAAAGACTGAAATTCTGTGATAATAAAACAGAGGGGTTGAAGGATCAGATTTGATCTATACATTTTTGAGGAAATGCTGATCTTGTATTCTGAATTCGGAAGATGCTTAAAACCTGTGTTTATTTTTGTTCTTCGAGTTTCCTGTTTTGACACTTGACACCCGGTTAAATTTACCTTGTTAGTCTCTGCCTGATTCATCAAATTTTAGGTGGGTCTACTTCCTTCAGGCAGTTTGGTCTGGTTTCAGTGTATTTTCACGAAACTTTGTGCATTCTCTAGTTCTTTGGTTTAATTGCCCACTAGTCAGTTAATTCTCTTAATTTCTTGGTATTTCGATGCATTGTTTACTTCTCCCTGGTTGATCATTCTCCAAATTGTTCCTATTCCAAACAAATCCTATTTAGTTTGAGTAAGCTAGAGTGTATTATTATCAGTTATATGATAAACCTAAAATATATCAGTTTATTTTATTTATTTTTACTCACAGTGCACCAACACAAACACTCATTCACGCATAACCCATTTTCAATACGCTTTTGCCAGTCCACCTGGACTTTATGATCACTGATCGTCTGTTTTTGTGATTGAATTCTTTCAAAAATCTAATAGCCTGTCTCGATTAGTCAACTTAGCTTTGGGTAATTTGGTCGCACAAAATGGCCTTCGTTTTACACTAAAGTGAAATATCAAATTGATAATTAAATAACTTTAAAATGTTTCATTGAAATTCAAACATGGTGGAGTCTTTTGGTGAGAGAATTTTTTGCCGGTTTTAAATATGCGTGCACATAATGTGTTCCTTTGAGTCATGATTCATATGGGTGTCAGGGGGCCAAATAATCGGACCAACTTGCTTGTAATATCAATTATGCGCATTTAAGGAGGGTCACAAGTCATTTGACTGGAGAAAATATCCGCTGGGAAACTTTTTCCAGTATCTGTAAACTTATCTCTCTACTTGACCGTTCATTTTTCATCCAAGGTGGAACCGCTGCTTCAACGATACGCGCGCCTACGAGCTTGCAATTTCCGAATGTCTGGGGTGTGCTACCATAAAGATGTTTCAACCACTGCAAACATATCTACTTCCGATGCTGTTCTTTCTGCTGGCTGTTCTGCAAGCATAGGTCAGACGAAGGCGCAAACCAATGCTCCGCGGATAGTTATGCCCCGTCCGGTGGTGCTTAATGCTATAGGTCCAAATCCGTGTCTATTAGCGACAGTGCGGGCCTCATCATCCGAGTGTTCCGAGCTCTCCAGCATCACAAGGAGCATTGAACCAGCGATGGCATCACAAGGAGGTCGCGATTTGGTTGCCGCAGTGTGCCGACGTTGCCTCTCCCATACCTCTTCCGCCTCTCCATCCGGTGGAGGCTGTGGTGGTGTCGGTGAGGATGATGTAAACAGCAGCAGGAATAGAGGCGGGAGCATAGAGACTGAAGATACCGAGACTTTCGAACGGCGACCTAAAACGGAGCCTCAGGCATACTACGATACCTTCAACTCAGGAATCAGTCTACTTAACGGTGCCAATGCAAGGTTTGTTACAATTGAATACGCAATCTGAGTGTTGGACCTGTATTTGGTTAGTTTGCTCCAAAAATTAGCAAAAGTTTTGTTCTTGACGGGGAAGGAGAGAGGGCTGGAGCGTTTATCAGATGAAGTTCTCTATTTCCAAGGTGCGCTTCATTGATATCAAGCGCCCTCCTTTGATCATACACGCTAAATTATCCATGCCTATATTTTTGTGTTGATGAGCAGGACCACTAAATTTCATCCGGGAATTATAAATTTTAGCTTAATAGGTTTGCTTCGGCAGGCTTCGCCATGTAAATAATCCTTTACTACTTGCACTATGATTTCCGGCCTGAGCCGTAAAAGTAGCGAAACAAGGTGGGATGTCAGTTCTTTTACTACCACATTTGTCTCTGAGCGTCGTAAAATTATTGTTCTGTTTCCTGGTGCCTGCCTTTACTGCCTTTAAACACTTTCACTTAAGTACCACATTAGAGTTAGCAACTTCCACTTTCGTGCGGCAGGCTCGCTCGGAACCTTCGGAATAAAATACTGTCACTCCTCTCGACACTTATATAGGTTGTCGGAAAGGTCGGATGTTGTAATCAATGACTTGGTCTGATTGCCTAAAGATGCGTCGCCTTGTTATTGTTCGCCCTGATGACAAATTGGAATGAACTTTTTATTGTCCCTGCATATTAATGAATTATCGGATCACTGATAAACCTGAAGGTCACAATTGGGAAAGTCATGTTTGTTGGTTAGCTTAGTAGAATCCTTCGACGCCTGTAAGCCTCCTGTAATGTGATGAAGGATCAAATTCTAAAAGTTGAGGAGTATTTGCCAATTTAGTCACATTGCCATTTGACTCGCATAATACACTGGTCTTAAGTGGAAAGTACATTGAAAAAATGGGCCCGAAGACAGTGGAAGCGGTCGTTAAAATCAACATCATGCAAAGAGGGGGCAATTATCTGCGAAGTAACATAGAAGCGCAACTTCAAAAGACGCCGACACCGACTTCGTTGCGTGCCCAGACTAGGCGGACCACTGTATCTCTTTCTCCGTCTCGTCACGTCTATATTTATGTCAGCTTAACAAAAGAATATTTTTTCCCAGTCTTGATGGCAATCAATAATGCAAATTTTTAGCGATTTTACCAAAATTCGTACAATAAATCGAGCTGTGTGTCTATCAGAGGCGGCGTTATTTGACTAATTAACCGCTGACGGTTACTCCTATTGTCGTTATGTAGCATTTTGCGCCGATTTGCCAGAGCCCAGTTTATGAAGACCGATCCTCTCAAACTAGTCATGAAAGAGGTAGATTACTGGTGATCATGGAGATTTTATTCGTTCGATTCTTGTTGCTCTGTTTGATGTAAATTTCGCCTCGTTGAAGAAACAATGAATCAACGCACCGCTAGTCAGTAAGCAAAGGCCCATAAAGCAGCAGCTGGATGCGCACTTGCAACGTACCATGGACTGACTCTGACTGCGGAATTTTATGAGTGGGGCGGTTCCCGTCCGTGACTGCGAAGGGGCAGGGGTGGAGAGACCTGCCTACCTGTCGGGACGCGTCTTTCCTGTGTGTTTGAACGTTGCCGGAGTCGGGCGCCGCCAACACTACTTAATTAAGCCGTCCCTGCTACTACTTAGTGATGTTCAGAAAAGTCTCCGCTTGTCTGTTCATTGCTCTTCACCCACGCTTTGTAGTGGCATTTCATCTGTCCGTCTGTCCTGAAATGACAAAAGCTGTTTTGCTCAGGTGCAATATTCTCTTTGCTCAGGTGCAATGTTTCTCCCTTGCACTTCCCACCAGTGCCATGACTCAACACCTTCTAATGAGCATAATTAATGCCCAGTAGATCTGAATTATTTCAAGGCTCGCTGCTTTGAACTACACGCCTTCTTAATGGTTGAACATCAGTAAATTATCGATGGCTCGTCGCACAGTGCATTAAATTTCTAATCGATTTGTCTCAGAACGTCTCTCACTTGCGCTAAGGCTCAATTCTGAAATTAATCTCAAGGGAGAAAACCTGTTATTTCTTCTTGCACTGGTGGTGTTGACAACGGAAAGCGTTTTTCAACTTTATGCAATACCGGATTGTTCCCGTCCAGTTGTTCATGCTATATTCTCAAATATGTCGGACGATCATGAATAATTCAGTGGATACTGATGTGGACATTCTTCAGGTTTCATTGTCGCTATTCCACACCAATAACTTCGGTTTATGAATCCGTGCAATCAGTCTCGGAAGTTCTCGTCCACAATCTAAACTTTTTATGTTTAGGCATGCATTATCAACAACCTTCCGTCCAATCGGTGAACCAAATTCAAATCCAGAGACGGATCCAGAAACAGAAGGTGTGTCATCTTCCTCAAGGAGCAGTCGCTTTGAAGACACTCGGGGTGGAGGCGGATGTGGAGGTCAAGAAGGGCAGATATGTTCAAACTCTGCCACTCCTGAAGATGGTGAATCGGAAATATCGGCAGTCGTGGTGTGCCGTCTATGTCTACGCGAGTTCCGACCTCTTCCAGAACCGGCAGCCATCGTCTGTTCATCCCTGGACTGTGGAGCCTCTTTCCACCACGAATGTTTCTCTATTTGTAAGTGCTTTCCTTTATCGTAGATTCAGGACCTTTGAGCTCCTCTGCATTCTAGTCGTATAATTGGGGTAATGTCTCCTCATACCAACATCTCTTAGTTTAAATTCATTAACGGATGGTGAACTTAGATTAAAGCGATTTCTCGAAGTCTAGACTTATTCCATTCCTCTTGTAAACGAACAAGATGTCAAATTCAACCTTTCCCGGCTCCCTGTCTTATTTCGCCAGTAGAGACAAGGGGCAGAAGTTCGCATTTTAATCATCACAAAATGGCAGAATCGCCATAACCATGCGCACCCAACTATGCTTGAATTAATGTTTTAATGCTCTCCCCCCCATCAACCAGGAAACTTACAGAGGGGCGTGTGCTAGTTGCGTGTGTGGTAGAGTCCATCAGGACGACCCTTCAGTTATCAACGGTCTCAGGAAGAGCAGTAGAGGGTGGGAGAAAACAAGGGGCTGTGAAGGCACAAGGGTCCTCATCACTCGGGACTTTTTCGGCTGCAAACACATGGGATAAAAACAGACTTTCGTGTGACCTAAAAGCCATTACCTGATGAGGATGCAAGATGGACGTGTGATGGTGATGGTTTATTTGGTAGGTGTTTGGCAGACAGAAGGGGGATGTTACATGATAAATCAAATAACTCTTGCGTGGCTCACCATTTTGGAAAAAAAGGAAGTGAATCGATAAATGATTATTGAATGGTGTTGGGCATTCACATTCTTAATCTGAGCCTGTTTGCTGGCAGTTATTATTTGTTATTTCGTTTTTTTAATGTCCTTATTGTCATTTTGGTCATAGTTAATATGTCGATGAACCTATCGTGCAGCAATGTTACAGCGAATGACATTCTGGTTACGTGAAGTGGATGGAGAACGAGGAAGATATTTCTTATCAGGCCATTTGCTCCTGTAGATCATTTTAGGGAAAATTACAGATGATCATTTTATTCGCTGAAGTGCGTTAACAGATCTGGCAGTTGGTTGAGTTCCAATTCCGTGTTATGATTTTCCTCCGTAGAGGCTGGAATACACTGAGGACATTCTCCTCTGAGGCTCGAAAGAACGATTTATCACTTCTTAATTATGCAATCACTGTTCCTTAAACTTAAAGATTTTGAGGTGAAAATGTAGGCACTTTTGCATTTTCGCAAGGTAACCATCTTTTGAATGCAGTTGAGATATCCACGTTTGCTTTCTTTCACCCCACATTGGCTCTAAATCAAGATGCATGGTCATATTGAAAGTAGGTCTACTGACAAGTCTTAAGTAGAGCCCCCTCAAATATGATCCAGGGCAATACTGGGGAGGCGTAATAAGTGTCTCCCCCCAAAGTGCTGGAAGATGACAACCAGCAGTGTGGCTGCGATATACATCAGTTAGTATTGGCTATGTGACTCATTGCTGGATATCGTTTTGTGTTGGTGAGGTGACTGCACTACTGCTGCTTACCTACTTCTGCGTCAACATAGAACTTGGTCCACTGCGCACAGTAGCCTTCCTACCGCAGCAGCAACTAGCTACAGCAGCGTGCGCCGTGCACGGATGAGGCATGCTCCATTCCTGCATGCGCGGCTACAACGTGTTCTTCTCCCATTGGTGCTCCTCTCTTGCTTTGGTTTGTTTTCACGTGGCCGTCACATGGCCCTGTCTTGTGTCAAAAAAATCGATGAACAATTTGGCTGTTATTTATAAAGCTTTCCAGTTTTTTTCGAATTATGTCGACTTATTTTAACGAAAATGTCACAAAAAATGCAAAAACTTGGTTGCCATTACGGAATTTATTCGCGATTTTTCCTCCGAAGCCAAAAACCATTATGACAATGCATGGATTTAATTGGGAAATCAAGATTTCCCGGCAATTTGCGAATGAGCGTGCACGAAATCTCAGAGAAAACAAAACCATAAGTATCTGCTGCAATATATTCGATTATGGCTAGCACCGAAGTATTTCCTGGCCTGTTGGATTCAGCAGACTACTTGAAAACGTAATATATTGCAAATAAATCAAATAAAGCCTAAAGTTGGACTCCGCGCATCAGGAAAATGCGTGTCCATGCCTTTAAAATGTTCATTTTTGCTTTAGGGCAAGCGGAGTGTGAGAATGAGACGGGTTCTTTGTACTGTCCAGTATGCGGTCGGGTGTGGACCAACGCATTGACCCCCACTAACCCAACAGAGGAGACTACCCGTCTTGTTCCCACCAGAGCTTCCCAGGCGCCACCGCCTCCAGTGCACGAGTCGGTATTGTCTGCCTGGGCTGCCTCACCCGCTGTGGACGGTGCCAGTTTTATTTTTCTTCAAAACCAAATCATTCCTGGACTTAAAAGTTGTCTCTCCGTGTGGAAATCTGTCTTCTCTGAAGAGGTCAGCTGTTTTGCTATGCCTATAACTGACATTACTACTGACAAGCAGCTCTCTCAAAATGCATTTTGTTATATTTGTCTTTTTCCCATTAGCTTTTCAGACCTGATTATAAATGTGCTATCATTGTGATAACAATGGTTTTTCCTTATCATGCTATTGTAATTAAAATTGCACAGCTGTTAAACAAACCCTTGCATTTAGATTGCATCCGCCACCAACTTCTTTCTTCCCTTTCCTCCTTGTGTGTTCTCTGCTCTGATTATCTGCTATAAAAGTACTGGTGCTTTTGAATAGGGATCTCCTGATTGGTATTCCCTGTTCAAGTTAGCAGTTAGGCAGTATGGGTTTCGAACCCATGTTTATTAATGGGCGTAAATCACAGCCAACTTGGAGAGCATGGTATTTTGTTAGTCTTATGAAATAGTTCACGTGAATTTGAGTTCTGACAAAAGAGTTTAATTAGGATTCGGATAAAGGACAACCAACTCATCCATCCACAGAGATATGATTTGCACCTTTTCGGAAAAGTGCTGAAACTATGCTTCGCAAGCATTTTAAAGTAGAGAAATGCATCTCCATAATTTGAGAGTTACGGGGGAACTTGTTATTATGAATTTGCTGATGCTGGATGCATATCTTCATATTGCACTGCCTTCAGGTTGCAATGGGAATCGTTTCGCCCTACTGGCATGTGCGGCAGAGCTCACTTCGTCAGGTCGCAAAAATCACCATCTGCCGCGTCTTAATGGCTCGAAAGGCGACCACATCGATAACCGCAATAGCTGCACTTTCGAGCCAACAACAACAACAAACTGATTCCTCTAGTGAAACCTCGCAGACCAACAGCAACAATCTGGGCTGTGAGTCACTCCGAATGTCCATCAGGCTCATTCAGTATCTTCTCAGCGATCCCGCAGATGAAGTATTTATTGCATCATTGGTATGTGATCCGAACTTCGTTCAACCCAACTTTTATTTTAAAAAATCTCAAATCTCACAGTATTGTAAACTCTTGATGACTTGCCTGAGGAAATATGTGACGAAAATGAGCTGATTCCGAATATATCAAATTTTGGTCTTTTTATGCCTTAGACGTCCTTTTTTCCACCCCTTTTTGTGATTGTCTCTGTTATTCACTAATTTTTGCGCCTCTGACTACAAGAATATGGCACCATTTCCAATGTCTAATTGCAACCGTTTTCATGATGGCATTAGATGGCATTAGGGAGATTTCTAATACGGATCTATAGCGCCGGCGTAAAACTGTTTTTCTAACTTAAAAAAAACAGCCCTTCGAAAGTTGTATCCTGACATCTACATAAATTGGACTCAGCTATTATGACTTCGCTATTTATCATTCGGAATGTAACGGTTGCAAATCACAGTTAAAGCATATCCTCATAGAACGCAACGATAAACATGTTTTTTGTTCAAAGAGAATGTTAATAGATAACGAATAATGATAGTATCTAGATACATCACCAGATAATCCATTTAGATTGACGTAAATTCCACTGTACCACTTTAATTCAAATTCACCTTAGCAAGCACCAATTGCGTAGCTTGACTTTCTTGCTATTTTCTGGCTTGCTTCATTTAGCATCCAATTCGTGAGTTATTGCAGGAGTTAGGGGAGCGGCAACGGATAATTTTGTCAGTAAGCTTAGGTGCTCTTAGGCGATGCAGCAAAACCTCCTTTTGTTGTCTACACATGTTGTTCTCAAATCTGACTAATTCAGTCGAAAAAAAAGCAGTGCAAGAAAGCGAGAGAAACTCCTGACCGGAAGTTGAACGTTACTAGGGGAGAGGGTCGAAGAACGCTAGTTAGATGCGCCGACCAACTGATGAGAATGATTAATGACGCTTCGGCGTGTTTGTGCTTTGTGTAGACTGACAAAAAAGACACCGAGACAGGGTATGGGCTTTTGTGCCCACAAAACAACCCTCATCGTCTGCCGTTTCCTGCTCTCCGCTTAATTGAATTTGTGTGCACTCACGCGGAAATGATCTGGACGTGAGTTTGTCCGGTCGGTCCCCTCTCTTCCACTCACTGTTCAAGTTTAGTACCGATTGGCCGCTCTCCTCTCCTTTCTTCTACTGCTACTGCTGCCTCTCAGGGGAATCCTCTGCAGCAAACACTCTGCTTTTTCCTTTCTCTGCGTATATGTTGTGGCCGTGTTGTAATTATCGGGGGGGATTATGCTCGTGTCCACACCCACGAGTTGAGGAGATTGAAGCGACGTTAGAGGGTTGGGGGACAAGGAGAGCTTACTCACACTCTCTTCTGGCTGGTGGGTTTGTTGGTTCGCCCCTATGCGTAAATGAAAAACGCTAATCAAAAGTTGCTCTTATTCCTTGCCTAAAAAAATTAATTCACTCCTTGTGATGCGTTTATGGACTGTTGAGCGGAGTAGCTATCACAGCCTCCACTTTGTCAAAAATAAATATTATCTATGCGGCAAAGATTTACGTCGATGGTTATTTTGTTAGCCAATTGGTATCGGCGGATAATGAAATGGGTAACAATTCCAAGTGGTATTCCTTTGAAAAATAATTGCTAATAGTACTAGCTGATGAGGTGGCCCATTGAGTAAATAGTGTTTCTCGGGTCGCTTGATGACATTATGCACCGTGTAGAAGCGAAATTTCGCTCTCACATCATAGGAAATAAATAAGCTTAGCTGAGCGGGAAGACTGTGCATGTCTCTATCTTTGGAAATGCTCATCGTCTGACACTCATTTTCGCTACTTGATCGACGAATATGAAAAGCGTGACTTCGGAGGTGTCAAGGCGGTTTTTACTTCATTCGGTTTACGTAAATTTCCTCTCCAACAACATTGTAGTGTTTTACGATCGTATTTTATGCTCTTTCATAGAAACAGAAGTCAAGGTTCGAAAGATTAGCCCGTGTCCTTTTTCCATGCGTTCGATTAAGCAGTCGGAAACTTTTCCGTTAATTTTCTTTCAATTTGCTTGATGGCCATTAAAATTTTGGTTAGCTCTTTCCTTAACGCACAAATGTAGCTGATATAAACAATGATTTACAAATGAAATCCCTGAAGTGCCTTTGTTGACATTTATGGAGTGAAGTTTCATTTGCTCGATTTCTTCCACTTAAAAAGTTACATTTTATTGTACTTTTTTCAGGTTAAACAAATGAATTTCAGTTCATAATTTCACTGTGCTGTGCGGTGCTGTTTGGCCTAATTAAACCACCCACAGCAATTCGCTATTATTCGTAAGATGCAGGTGCCACAAGTGTGTCAGCGGAAGATCAGAAAAGCCCAGAATACACTTAACTAGAAATAACATTTTCTAGATTCGTCTGTGTTTCAACCTTCTCTCACTTCATTTTAATTTTCCCAGATAGGCTTCTAAACTTGCATCGATAGGGGAATGATAAAGGTTGGGTTGAGTGTCTCAATAAAAAATGGAGATGCTGCTTGTCTCGGAATCCGAGGTCTGGTCAGATTAATGCACAACCACGCTGTAAGAAGGAGGTGTCGTGCAAATTTTTTAGTTTGTTATTATATTTACCGACTAACGACGATCAAGGATTCCGAGATTGTTCTGTATCGTATTCGGCGACTATTCTGTTGTCGAGCGCAAATTCGGTGTATTGGCTAATGTTTTCGATCTCCATTATTGGTGCAGCTTAATCAGTTTAACACCGATTTACACTATTAAGGCTAAGAAGAATAATTTCCACCTCGACCAAATTCAATAAATTGACTTCCACTACGGCCGTCTCACTAGGTAGATACCGCGCACTCCAATTCCATTTCAAAGTTGTCTTGGAAGATAACACTTTCTAAAAGGTTGGGTGCTACTAAGTCTACAAAGAATTTCGATTTTCAAAAGTCCTGACTTTTTGCCAATCGGGTATCGCAGAACCCAAAAAATTTCCTGACCGGTGACTTACTTATTCAGTATCTTGCTAACAAAGACCCTAGCAATACAATGATGGGAATAGCATGGAATTACTGACCGTTCTTAGTCAATTAACGGTTCATTGAGATTCAACGCAATTTTAAACTATACCCTTGGAAAGTCAATTTGTGTTAAATTATCTTGCTAGACTAATAATCTCACATCTAAACTGATTTTTACACAGTCTAGCTTTCACCTTTGTTGGTGCTCAAGTTTTCGATTCTATTAAGTCTCCTGGGAAGTAACAAACGTTAAGGCGCATTTAACATGATGCCTCTGAACACGTGTGAAATCGCTGTGGAGTCCCTTTCCGATACTCTTCCTTTCATTCCCACTATGCGAACGCCAATAGCAGATGTAGAAGAGTATAATCTTCACCAGGTAGACAGAGACTCAAGCAGGAGTAAGGAGCCTGATTCATGCGGAAGTTAGTCAGGACACAAATTACACACGAGTTCGTGACTGCGTGTCCTGATTTTAGGGGATTGTTAAGAGCATGGACAATACTTAAATACACGTAGGTGTTCCATAAGTCCAAGTCGGTGATGTTTTTTCATCTGAATGGAGTTAGCCAAGAGAACATGTTTAAAACTATTTCCTGAGTTCGAATTTTTAGCTCACTGATTTGGTTTGCCCTTTACTGTGAATTAACTGTTCAAGCCCTAATGTATAAAGGCTGTGTGACATTACATGGTGAAAAATTGGGCTTTGCAAATCCTTTTTAATACCTATCAACAGCTGGTCGGGAACCTTTGATGGTTCTACCCCGAGAAAACTGGTCGCCAAGATGATTAGCTCATGAAGCCTCCGTTCAATCGGTAATACTTGATCTCTGCGAGAACTATCTTTCCACGCTGAAGTGGAGAAAAAGCACTTTTCCTCTCTAAACAGATGCCGAAGTTCTCATATCGTTAATTTAATTTCTAACAGCCCATTAGATTTTCAATAAGTATTGTTAGTGGCTGCAAATGAATGGAACTGATTTTATTGAATTATTAGAAAGAGTTATACTTGCTTTCTCACTGTTGCAGCATGTTGCCGGATTACTATTGCAAAGAAAATATATGCTTACAGTTTTTGATTTGAAGATTCGAGCCACCAAAAACTTTCTTATCAATACCAGTTTATCGAGGTTTAATCGATGTACCATTTCTTTGTTAATGTTGACCTTCGTTGTCACTTAACACATATTCAGAAACAATAAACACAAAGGCCTGAAGACATCAACCCTTTACCAGCTAATAGACCTGGCAGTTATTCTTGAGTTCAGTCTAAGTTAACTTGGGACGCCAGTGAATGTGCGGAACTCGTGACAATTTTCTCGTTGATTCAACAGCAAAGGTGTAAATTATAGACACTTGGCCGAATTTAAGGGCTTTATTTTGTTAGCCTAAATGAGAATATATATTTGAAAACAGAAATTGGAAATAAAGCGCCGATGGCATTTTTCGCTTTTCAGGCGTCTGGGTTTTTTTTTTATTATTTACCTCACCCATTAGGGGGTACAACAGAAGTACAACATGTAGCGCACAACAGTTAACACAGAAGATAGTAAAAGCGTTCATCAACGTCTTCGGTTCTCTGGTCACTCCTCTGGCATGATTTCATCGTACAGGTAGCAGTTCAACTTCGCAGTGGTACTAAGTCCATCCTCGGCATTGTTAAGGGCAGACGATCTTCACACCTCTTCCAGAAGCCTTTTCAATTTTCTGGCCGAAATTCCATTCAGCGTTACATGCGCGCGCGTTTACCAGGCTGTACGAAATTGTACTTCTGTTGGCATAATCTAATTTTATACGTCCGGTGGGTGATTAGTCCTATCCAGCCGCCCCTCCCATTAGTCCCCAGAGTCGCCCCTGGGGTTACCGGTGGTTATCATGAGGAAGTAGAGAGTAGGTTTGAATAAAATTTTGTACACGAAAAAACGGCTGTGACGGGCCGATTTTGTTTGCAAAAGACTGATTCACGAAATTTGTCTCATTTTGCGCAGCCCCAGAAATAATTTTTAGAGGTGACGGTGGGTTTGATGGGCAAGGCCGATTCGCTCCCTCTTACCCTACCAATCGGGTAATATTTAGCTAATAAATGGAAACTCAAATTTACTGAATTCTGAGAAAGCTGCATACCATGTGGCGCATTTTTATTGAGAAATTTTTCTATTTAAATAGTGTGCATTTCGGGAGATTCTGGGGTATCTTATATGCTTAGACGCTGAGACAATGACAGCGTTGCAGAGGACAATCGCTCCAGTTTTACGACGTTTGCTCATATTCGTGGGTGGTTACTTGACCCCAGGTTATGTGCCGATCAATAATGTGACCAATCTAAACCTACCAGCCGTCACAAATTCGTCATTGACAACATCAACTTCAACAATGATAAGGGCAGGAGGGCTTGAAGAAGAAGTTGGGTCCGTTGGAACATCGATCGACCCAATTGCTCTGTCGACGTCAACCTCTTTACCACCGGATCTGCACCGACGTGCTAATTTGGCCCTGGCTACTCTCGTAGAACTCGCAAAAGGTCAGGAGGGCGAAATGTCTATCGGAAGGGACACTAGCAATGGTAAGATGCTTTTTTTCTAAAAAAACTTTTTTAACCTCAATTTTGGATTTTCTCGCACTTTCCAATATTGCCATTAGTGGTCATTTTCCTTTATCATCCCCAAAAGTAGTCGAATTTCTTGCCACTTATTAGGTGTTCTGGAGTGACCCATTTCAAAAC
Organism: Moniezia expansa; assembly: GCA_019097775.1. NCBI lineage: Eukaryota > Metazoa > Platyhelminthes > Cestoda > Cyclophyllidea > Anoplocephalidae > Moniezia > Moniezia expansa. The sequence continues at coordinate 7,343,906 of JADFDV010000076.1, read as the reverse complement.
TACCACCCGAACGATCTTTCCAACATTTTGCTATGGCAATAAGATGAGACTACCATTCTAATTGGTGAAATAGCGGAAGCGAAATGTGCACTGTGAAATTGACATTTATTTAACACAATTTTCAAAGCGAGAATTAGTAGATAAAAACAAATCGTTAAAATTCTAGCGTTTGAGATATGATTCAGCAGTTTCTTTTTAAACTGCTTAAATTTATGCAGAATGCATATTTGAAGGCACTATCAAATATTATTTGAATGAATGTGTGGATTGTACGTCCGAATTTTATACTACTTTTTCACCTTTCAGATATTGCATACGGCGCAAAATGACATTGCTATTTTGCGATTTCCCAACTTATTAAGATGCTATTTTGTTTGACAGAAAAATAAATATTTAAACACAAATTTGGTATTTTAGCGCTTTCGCAAGAACAAATAGTTTCATACCGCAAAATCGGCTAAGATGAATCGCTTCGATTGTAAGGTCAGAGCTGGTCTTCCAGTCAAGTAAATAAGCAATTTCTCTCGGAAAATAACCTGTGAATAGTTGAAGTAAAGTTGGTTTTGCAGCGTGCATTTTTAAGCTCTAATAAACTATTCAAAAGAAAGGAATATTCCATACCTGGAATTTTGTGCGTAATGTCGTAATTTTTAACCGATTGGCTTTCAGTCATGAACGCTTTCGCCAGTAAAGAATTTTTTTAAAAAATCTCGTCTGTCCGTTATTTGGAGCATCTAGTTTGACCTCATGGTCATTTTTTGACATCAAAATGAAATAAGGTTGCTTATGTTGTTTATATTTGCTAAAGGAATTCTTGCTTTGTGGTGTCTGACGCTGATCAATTATTTATAATTGCAGTGGAGGCCGTTTTATTTCCTTTTAACACGATTTATTCGAATGGAATTGTGATTTATAAAAGCTATCAATCCTAACCACTTGTGCTAAGATATGTATAACTCATACAGTTGGATCTTTCATGTAGCAACAAGAAAAATATGGATACTCATCCTAGCAGGTGAAACTCTGGTCCGACTTTAAAGAGCCTAACAGTTAGCTATATATCGTCTGTTTTATGACTCACGTACAAGTGAGGCATATCGATTTCAAGAAGTTTAATCGATTAACCAGAATATGTCACGAAAATTGTTGTCCTTTATTAAAAGAGGTGGTACCTCGAAACTCTTATATTGAACAAGCGAAAGAATTACAAAGGAGGGAAATCATCATTTTAATCGAAAGGCATGGATCTTTTTAGTGTTCTAAATTTTACAGACAACAAGACGCTGTTCTCAATCGTTAACTTCGAAAAATCACTTATTGATCATGACATCGGTGAGCTATTATTAAGTCGAGGGATTCAAAAGGCTTTAAACCTCAAACATACAAGTAGTTAGATCACGCTTCTGCTCTTCCAAGCATGAATGCATTTTTATATCATCCTTACAATAAAAAATGAGAAACAGTGTTAGTATTCGTGAATAGTAGTCACCTTGTGTCAAGAGATCCTTAAATTCATCAATCTTATTTTTAATAAAAAAGGGAGGCCGATAGTTCTTTGTGTTTTGGTTAACTTCGAAGGTTAATCTGTTTGAACATAGTTTGTACTGAATTTTCGATTTTTTTGGATTTCGTTTTTACTCTTAAAAAGTGTGTTCGTTTCTAAAGGATACCTTTGAAGAAAACAACAATTTTCAGCCCTCAAATCGCCCAAGCGTACGAGTAATTCTAATTAATTAGTTCCGCGATTGCGTGATGATTCGAGTCAATCTCTTGGACAGTTGGTACATAATTAAGCCGTGGATTTGAATCAAACCGATGAAATGTTTCAGTGATCTGCAATTTTGATGCTCCTTATTTGCTGGTTGGCTCGAGTAATCGTGGAACCCGTCCGTTGAGCAGCTCTTCTATACCATCAGAAGTGTTTCTATGCTCGCATCGGAATCAGAAAGGACTGATCTTTTCGTCACTTTGGAGAGCAATAATTTTAAATTTAATTTAGACAAAGTAAAGGGATACGCTGAAATTCTGATGCTGCACTGGTTAAACAAGGGTAGCGGTCTTTCTGTTTTATCAGGAAATTGTAGGCTCATAAATATGATCAGTCATATCGACTAATATGTGAGTGCATTCGCTTTCTAGAATGGTGAATCTTGGAACGCTGGCTAATCACTAAGTCGATTTGAAACTTGTTTATTCAAATGTATTCTTTGAAAGAAACGGTTATGATTTTTAAATTTTTTTCGGACCGAATCAGCTTTTGTGCCAAGCTGGAGTGCCCGACGAAAGTGGTTGAGGATATTGCAGAATCGAATTCGATTTATTTCTTTCCCTTGAAATGAATATATAAAATCTTCTCAGTGAGGAACAGATATTAGGCAATCATTAATCAAGTATCAGTTCTTGGGAGGAGGAGGAGGAGGGGAAGAGAAGGAAAATTCTGTGTTTCCTAGCAAGCGGAGGATTTCACTTTGCAAAAAAACCTGACCATTCGAATTTAGTGGAATGTAAGAAGCGTTCATATCCTTTGAACTTAGGAAGGTGGTATGGCTGTTCTGCTTTCTCCATGTGAGCTTGCCCTTTTCTGCAAAGAAACTTTCATAAATTGCTGGCTATAAAGGTATTCGTAATTGACGAGTTCGCACTGACCAAATTCTTGAAACTAAGGATTGCCAATTTTAAAAAAAAGATTGTCTGAGTTGAAAAAAAACATTTTGAACTCCCAAAGTTGGAACTGCTTAATGTATGAATTATTTTGCCTTATTTTTACTGGTACTGTCTATATCTTAATTAAAAATAAGACAACTCGTTTTTCAGTCTTACTTTTATGTCAGGCTCCTATTCAGTTTTAAATTTGAAAGAATTGCCAAGATGCAGGAAGTAATAATCGTAACTGCTATGGCGAAGTGAGAATTGCTATTTGTCAACTTTTTGTTTATCTGTCACAATTTTTATTTACCTGTCATAGTGCTAAAAATAGTTTATATGTTTGGTTGCAAATTTAATGAAATCCTTTAAAATGTAAAACGGCTGAAAAGCAAAACTTGAATTTTCTAAGTCTGTAGTTTGTCCGTGCCTACTTAAACATTAGAAATTATCTAAATACTATGAACAGCGTACGATACAATATAGTGAATCATTTAAGCACTAAACAGACTGATGACTGACATCTAAATGTCGCATTCACCCCACTGCCGAAATCCTTACTTCTCCGTTAATGTGATTACATAAGATCTCGAGTTTTGCGAAAAACATATTTTACGTTGCTAACCCATTTCTTAAAAATTCAGTCGTTAATGTTTAATTTTTCTGCTTCATTAATCAGCAAACTCAGAATGCTCTTGCGCTATAGTTGCTGCCCCATATGTTACCGAGTGCCTGCCTAATTTACCAAGGGGAATCAAATAGGCGTGGGAAACATGATCTTACCTAGCGAACAATTTTAACGAGATGACTATGGGCGTTCCTTGTGTTTTCAAAGTTTTACTGTGTTTTGAAGTGTTTAACTGATATATTTGACTACCTGAAGAGCGAGTTCTGTATAAACACGCATGTGAAAATGTGTCCCACCATCAAAGTCAGCTTACAAACACCCAGAACTCTCGTTCGCCCTTTTACCTGTAAGCAGATTAATGCTTTCGCCAGTGGGCTTCGTTGTGATAGGGGTTAAGCTGCGACCGGCCGTTTATGTTATTTCTCATGCACTTCATTTAGAAAAATTATTGTGATTGTTACCACTAGGCTTTACTCATGTGGTTAATTTTGAAAAAGGAGTGTAAATAACTGAGAAACCATTTTTACCACTCCTAATCTCGTTCATACTTCTAATTACATTCTTCGTAAGCTATTTTTCACTAAGGTGTATTTTTAAAATAAGCTGTTCAGCGAACAAATCGCATATCACAATACTTTTAGTTTGTCCTGTGGTAAAAAAATAGACGGTCTGCCAACAAGGTGAGTAATAACTCAAGCACGCTATTTAAATACATTTCATAGCATTGCAAGGTGATGCAGAGTAATTTGAAGTCTGAGTGCTTGCCTGCTCATGAACGTCACATTAAAGACTGCTAAAACTTAAAATAGTCAAACACCTGTTAATTTCTGACCAAACTTTAGTGACTATCTTCGTATTTATTTTTTGAAAATATGTTATCCAATCAGATAAAGATAGACTCATTTTTTGGTGAATGAAAATTAGTAAGGAGAAGAAATGTTTTTGTATGCTGAAATCAGTTATGAATTTTTTAATAGGAACTCAAAGCACTTCGATTCTTAGTGGAGTGCTTACGTGCACTGCAGCCTTGTTAATAACTTCAACGAAGGGAAAAGAGGTGGCACAAATTCTCGGTGATACTATTGGAGCATGGCTTTTACTGAGCGGTTAGATTAACGGGTGGGTGAGAGAGAGAGAGATGGCTTTGCCTGCAATAATACCGCAGTTGATGTGGATAGAGTAAAAGAATCCTCTTCGCTTCTTTTCATTTGCCATCAATTCCGCTAGATAACTTAGCATGAGTCAGCCTTCCTCGCCACTGAAAAAACCCTAGGGGATTTCAATCTCTTTTCCTCACGCTCTGTCAAAGAAGGCAGATGGAGGAAGATTGAGTGGGAGGGGAAGAAAAAGGAGAGCGAAACAGACAAGCGAATAGCTAAATTTAATATTTGTTCACTTATTTCATCACTGTCTTGGTGGAACTGATTCCTGCGAGTAGATTAAAATCCTAAGTATTTGTCAATAAGACTCCATCTGATAACGCTTCATCGCCTTGACAGCTTGAAATTATGTGGGTATTTTTTTTCGCATTCCAGAATGATGTAGTTTTATATTACTGTTTAAACGTCTGCAAGATGCTTACTATCCACCTTTGTTCTTAGGTTCAATATCTAGCATGATAAAATTTATTCGAATACCACCCTATGTTTTATTAGAGCGGGTTTTATTCAAAAGTTCCTGAAAATTATGCCTCTCCATTTCTTCATTTTGACTTAGGACTACCAATCATAATCAAATTACCCCATCAGTTTTATTTTATTATAAAACAATAATTTTGATATGCAGGATCATCAAGTTTGTTTATTTGAATAATACATTTTCTGATGAATTTTTTTCATCAGGTGATTCATCACCTTACGAATAATCGAATTACTCCCGCCAACTATTGCCGCAAAAATTAGTAAAATCCTACCCAGACTAATAAAATGGAAAAACCTTGAGGATTTTTAAAATAACTTTTCGAGAAATCGAAATTTGGTGATCCGAATTTTGTACTGGATTTCCATTAAACGTTAAACCAACGAATCGTAGGTATATTTAGACGAAGAGTGCGGTGAAGGCCGCATTTTGATCACCCAGAAACACGAAAAACTTTTCATAATAAAATCAACTATAATTCTGTGCTTTATTTGAATTTACTTCAGTAATCTTATTAATTGATAGATTTTAGCTATGTGAATATCTCACTGAAATTCGCTTAACAAAAATGAGAAAAGCTCTTTATGCAATGTGTATGGAAGGATAGTTATAGTTTCTACCATGACCTTAAATCCTAATAGGTTTATGAAAAAGTGATTCCAAAGCCAGACGATTGAATGATGGAGCACCTTTCAAGGGAAGATGCGAATGTCCGTTTTCAAGATGTCAAAACATGGCTAATTATGAATCCCCATAAGTGTACGTAGCAATTTCGGCCGGAAGTGTAAGCAATCATACACTTAAGTAACACTCTTGTGCGTTATGTTTTTAGCGGAAGAGTGTATGTCGATCAGCGGATTACCTCACTTAGCGCATTTTCTACTGCGTTCCGCCAAGTTTCACCAAACTCACTTGGTCGGCCGTTTGAAGTTATTGGAAAAACTCGTCGAAATGCATTGCGAGACCGTCGCAAAACCAAAAAGTATTGGTAACGATGCTGGTGGAATGTCCACCGAGAAATACATAACTAAGGGCACAAATTGCACAAACAACAAACGCATTAGCTATCGTCACCTTTGCTCCAGCCTCATATTCGCCCGTCGGCACGTCTACCCCCCAGAACAGCCTGTCTTTCCGCATAACCTCGTCTCTGAGGGTGCGATTGCTCCGAGATTCCGAAGGAACCCTACTAGTGCCACGGGCAATACGGCCAGTTCAACTAGAGCTTATCCGAGAGTCATTGGCGTACAGGATCAGCAGGTTGAAGGTGTTCAAGTCAGTTCATTCGCCTGTCTCGTGGAAGCGAATGTCAAAGCCAGTAGACTAGTGAGTCTCGTTTTTCGCTCAACTCCCTTGTATTTTGATCTTTCAGTAAAATTTACTTGGATGATCTTTTGCTATTTAGCCATAAAATCGTGCCCTATTTTGTTAAATCTTAGAAAAATCATTACATAACAAATGAATAAGAATAGAGTAGATAATTAAATCGAGTCTACCGCCTCTGGCCTTTTGCACTTGAAGCGAGTCCAGATAGATTTTCCGCTTTTTCTAATTAACAAGCGAGTGATATCATGATAGTTCATTAGGGAAAATAGTTGACGTACATAGGATGATTCACTGGGGAATTATTTTTTTTCATTTCAGGCTCGACGAGTATTCATTGCAGTAGCACGGGCCCTGCTACAGGAGCCTTTGTCTCCTCCCCCCGGGAACTCATCTCTTCCAGACGCTGGGAGTTTCGTCAACACAGAAATTAAACTTCTCGATGTCAGTTTAGCCGCCAAACTACGCTCTAAATTAGCCGATCTTCTTATGACTAACGGTAGCACAAATGCGCCAACTGTTACTGCAGCGAATCCAGTGTCAGCTAGCACTACAGTAACAGGGCCCACTACGGTCTTGGCTCCGGTTGTTTTTGTTGCCCCAATCACATCCGCTCAGCTGCTTCCCCCACCTCCATCTGATCATGAAATACCACCTATTCCTCCACCTCGTCGATTTTCTCAGACAAAGCCAATCTACAACCAACCCTCGGTAGACAATACGCGAATAATCACCCCAAACGGTGTTCGAATCGCCCTCGAACCAGCTTATGACCATGTTGCTCTCTCTGAGACTGCTGGCGTATACATCTCCAGTGAGGAGGAAGAAGATGGCGATGCGGCGGACGAAGAACCTTTAGAAAAACTTGATTGGGAAGAAGTTGGAACCTCTCAGTTACCTCAAAAACATCAGTGTCTGGAGAGACAAGAGTTGTCTACTGCTATTCCAACTGTCCCAACACCAGCGGAGTTATCAGCTTTGAAGACGGCTCTTCGAAGAGCTGCTTGGTCTCCAGTGCCACTGGTAACGATTCCTAATCTTGCTCGAGCGCTTGATGCTAAAGATCCCCTAAAGAGTGAATACAAGTACAAGGAGGGGGTTGATTGGTTGCTAGGACCCTTCCTCGGAAAAGGAGCTTTTTCGCTGTGTTATCAGGCTCGAGACATTCGAACCGGAACGTTGATGGCAGTGAAGCGCCTAAGGTTCGTTGGAGAATTGGGCAGCGAAGCTGAGGAGCAATTGGCAACAGCGAGAGAGGAAGTGGAGATTATGAGGCGTCTTTATCATCCAAACATCCTTCGACTCTTCGGCATTGCTTATAACCCAGAAAAAAGACATGCAGATATCTTCGTGGAATGGATGCCCGGGGGAAGCATCACCAGTCTGCTCAACCAGTACGGCGCATTTACAGAGCCTGTTTCACTAGCCTACATTCTACAGGTGATTCGAGGTATATCTTGTCTTCACAAGCATGGCATCCTTCATCGTGACCTAAAGGGTAAGAAATCTTCATTTTCCAAAAATGAACATGTCTGCTTCAAACGTGACTAAATTTTTTCCAGGTGCAAACTTGTTGGTCGACTGCACTGGAAGTGTGGTAAGAATCTCTGACTTCGGTGCATCGGCAAGACTCGGCAGCCAAGGCAGTGTAGCAGGTCAATTTCAAGGCCAAGTAATAGGCACATTTGCCTTTATGGCTCCTGAAGCAAGTTTTCGCGTCGCCATAAAAATAGCACTATTTATTAATATTAAGTAGGAGATTGAATTCGCTGTTGAATTCTAGGTACTGAGAGGCGAGGCTTACGGACGTGCGTGTGATATCTGGTCGGTGGGTTGTTGCCTTCTGGAAATGCTTAGTGGTAAACCTCCATGGAACGATTCTCGTCTTACTAACCAGTATGCTCTCATGTTTACTGTGAGTTTTCAAAGTAGTTTCCAAGTGTGAATGTGTAGAAATGTTTGATTAGTTGCTGAAGTACACATCTTTTTAGATTGCATCAACTGACCAACCACCACCTTATACCAAATCAATAAGCCCATCAGTGAAACAATTCCTAGACTCTTGCTTTAATCGGGTACCTGAGCAGAGGCCAACTGCTCGACGTCTTCTTCAGCACCCCGTCTTCTCTGCTATTATCTCGGCACCAGAGCCTTCCACAGACACCTCCAAGATGACTCTGATGGACAAAGCCTGCAGCAATTTATCGAAGAGCTTCACTGCCGTTAGTCTGTCAAATAATAGTTCTCCTCATGGCGCCAGTCGTCATCGTGCACTCCCTCCTGTTCCCCATGAGAGCTCCCTTCCACTTCCTTCCAACACCGCGATGTCTCCTTCGCCAAATTATGATAAGTTAGTCACTCCAATGCCTCAGTCTCGTCAACACCAAATGATGGTTCCGCAGCGCAAAATATACCGAAACCAATGACATTAAAGTCACATTTTACTAGTAGGATTTGAGTAGACACTCTTTTAATTAGTATGTGTGGCGGGCTATTCATTTTATTCCTTGTCTTCATCACATTTTGTCGGAATCCATTCTCTTCCATTTTATAAAACCCTAGTAATGTAATCTGCCACATTATTGCGATTTCACATTCGATGTGTTTTGTGCATTTGTGGGTTCTGTCGTTTTTTAGCTGACCGCACCCGCGCACCTACCCTAAATTTAGGATGTTATCTGTCATAGCCTATTTTGTTCCCATATCACCAATTCTTTTGCCAGCAATCAAATCATTTGACAGGGTTATTATATACATTTTCATTCTGCAAATAAATTTTTTCTTTCGTCACTCGAAAACATGACTAGGGTTTCATATTAAGGCTGCATTGGTATATTTAAGGAGTTTACCATTATGTACCAAAGTTGCTGGCTCTAAGAGGTGCGGAATCGATTAGTACAATTTGAGCAAGACTTGAGTTTCGTCCAGTCGTCGCTTGCGAACAGTGGTTCTTACCATGAATTCAAGGGAATTTGGTTCTATGTATGGCTTACATCTCTCAGAATCTTGAAAGGAAGCCGTAATATCAACAGTTTTCAACCTTCGCATGCGATTGGTCCAGTTTTTCATTCGCGAGTCCATCTCTTTTAAGTAGTCAGTGTAGCAAGTAGCTTAACAACGATGTAGAAATAGCGGTCGATCATTAAATGTATTTGTGATAAAAAATTGCGATTGGATCGGGAATACCAAACATTGAAATCGGTTGTGCGCGAATGACGCGAGGATAAATGATGAGAAAAACGAAAATTGTATATCGACCGCTATTTAGTCTTATTGAGGGATGGTAACTGGGTCAGGGGAGGAAGTGGAGGAGAATTTGATGGTCACCTTTACCTTGCTTTTCCTTCGCGATTTTGGTAAAATCTATTTTTGCTCTTTCTGAACAACATCTCCCCTCTAGAAGAGAGCTGTAGCAGACCTGTTTAACAGTAAATTGACGTTTTTTTTCAAATCAAATTCGAAACACTTTGGAACAATTTAATTACAAAAACTACTGTATACTTAAATAAGCAGTCAATATCTATGCAGATTAGACATTTAAGGGGCAAGTGGTGAGGCTCTCTGAAAAGCAGTACATTTATAAATCTGAAATTCATTGCTCTGGTGAATGTGCTCTGATGAGTAAAAAGCGCTTGAATGCAGGCAAATCGTCTTAGAGAACCTAAGTTTTGTAAGGATACTGAAAATCGGGAAATCGATCGAGAGTACTTAAAATAAATGCTTATTATCCATCGTATTAAATAGTGAAAAATCAGGAAATCATGGGAATGGATTGTGGTGGGTGATTCCTTAGCCCAGTACACGTAGGCGAATGCGTCACCAAATCCGTTGCCGGACCGACCCCCATGGCGTGGACCCAAAATATGTGACTCGTATCTCTTATTGATGCCAACTGCATTATTCATCAAACGTAAACGTCATGCCAACATTAGACGTTTCACGATTTTCATTAATATCTAGCATAGATATTCGCCTCTTGAGGGGTTTCTGGTGTGTCAAATTACCAAACTCACTAGACAGCGAGTGACAATGGGAGCAATAACGAAAATCTTGGAGAAGCACAAATCCTTCGAAATAATATGATAAATACTTGCCTTCTTTCAGGGCGATGTTGTATTAAATTGCGTAACCGACGCATTGCACTGTTCTTAAGGGGACGAAAAAGCCTCAACTTGTATTGAATCCCGAAATTGGATGCTATGCAGCAGCGAGTTTAGAAATTGGCTTTAATGAATTTGAAAGACCACGTAATTCCTCATCTTTGTAGAAATTTTCAGTTGATTTACGTGTTAAAAAGAGCTTTTCGGACTTCTAAAAGAAATTTGGCGTATTACACTTCATATTTACTTCTAATAGGAAATGAACTTAAATTGATATGAATTCCGATGCATAGGTGTACGAATAGAGCTAAAGAATACGAGGAAGGTAAGTATAAGCATTGAAGGGCTCATTTATGTGAATGTTCATTCATAATGCGGCTGATCCACTGAAAATTATCCCAGATATTTATCCAAAGTTAGAAATGGCTCTGAAGAGGACGATCGCGGCCATTACCTTCAACATGTTAAGGAATTTTCAGCTCCGACTCGTGCTGGACTCGTGTCTTTTTCAAATTTCGGAGCCACCTTTGGTGAGTAATCCCTTTGGCGAAAAAGTTGAACTTTTTACGAGAAGCAAGAATTGAGCGTTTTAGCTGAAAAGGTCGTCAATTGGAATAGTCTGATTACTTTGAGATGGCAAAAAATATACTTCGTAGACGCAAGTGCATATGAGACCGGTCCAAAAATTTGCGAACGATATCGTTTGAGGAAGAGCGGATCCTGGTCTTTGAATACTCTTTGAAATGCTGCAGGTGGAAAGCTCCTAGATTCCAGATTGTTCGATTTCTCAAAGTGAAAATTTACTTTCACTTGATATTGACCAAGTAGACTCTAATACTCCAAAAAAATTGGGAAATGGGCCCCTCGGATCTAAAATGCATTGAAAATGGTGAATTATCAGTTCAGTAAGCCATTTCTGAATATATTATACTGTAGAGGGCAACAAAATACGTATTCATCATTTACTTCTCTGTTTCACTCCCCCTTTTAAGCTAGAATGAACAGGGGTACGGAAGTGTACGATTATGTAAGTATATGTCTAAGTACCTTCATGGCATACCATGTACACTTCAAGTGCTTAACACTGGTGGTGTATCAGCAATTTTGAATTCTGCTAGCTATGAGTATTCAAAATTCTTGGTTCGGCAACACCCTGAAATAAATTTAACTCTTAACACACCATCTTGCCTTGGAACAAAGCACGTATTTCACATATATATTTAGGATAACTGCTTAAAAGTAGGGCCTAATCCGACTTGAAATGCTTTTTTAATCCCTAACGTTGAGGTGAAAAGACGTCGCTAAGATTCGTAGGGCTTGAGCTGCTGCTCACAATCTATTATCAACCATTTACATCTTCATCTAGCTTCAATGTCCACCTAGGAAAATCCAAACCCTATTGTGACTATTTTTCCGTAAATCTCACTTTAATAAATAGAAAAGTGTTAAATATACATGCTAGTTCTTAATGGTTCGAAATCTTGTAACCTGAATAACTTAGCGGAACTGACGAATTTGTTAAATTTCAGCGACAAGTATTAGGTTCTATCGCATACGACCCATTCGAATTTGGATTAAGAAAAAAATTTACTCCGCTACTCCATTACCTAAAACTGAAGACTATGCATATAAATATGCTTTATGGATGATTCAGATACAATGAAATTGTGAAATCCAAAGTGTCGAAAGGCCAGAAATGGAGCGGTCAATTTTTTATGTCGAAAAAATTCGAGATTTTATCTTCAAAAGAGCTCACTTTATACAACAATTTTTATGCAACCTCGATAGGTTCTAGGCTTTTCAGCTAGTGCAGAGCAGTCTAAATTCCTCTTTGTAATAAAAATGATGAGGACGTCGATTTTAAAATATAACAGTTGTCTGTGTTCGAACAGTTTCGGAAAAAAACGACAAGGAATCAGGAAAATTTGGCAAAAAACGGAATTCTACACTCCCATAAAATAATCCACACCTTCCTCACCTACGAAATTCCCAGTAGCGCGTGGCCACGGGAAGTTACTAGACAATTGTTCAAAAATGTCTAGGCTGTATCTAGACCTGGTAACAAGTTTTCGTACTCATCATTGGTCATTCAAACGAAATCTGACTTCCTTCGAATCTAGAGATTGGTACAGAAATTCCTTTACCTGCTTAGTGAAACAAATTTATCAAGTCATGAGGGCTTGAAACTTGGGCCTTACCACACTAAATTAGATTTTTTCACTTAAAGCTTACACCCGTAAATGGTTACATAAATAAATCCCTGAGGAAAAGAAGCCATTTATAATAAATGGAGTCATATCATGATTTGCCATCCTAATCATGATCTAATTCTCGCTTCATTCAACAGAAAAAGCGAATATGGTCCAAATGGTAAGCAATCGGCTGTTGGATCGATGGCCCACCGGTCCTTTCGATGTGGACCCGACGTTTCCCGTTCCCCTGAAATAATAAATGGGGTGTTAAATTTTTATGATTAACATTTTCATAGTTGCATAAAAATAAATACGGCTGCTCCAATCACCTAAACATTTGCTGTAAAAATTGCAGTGTTTAGGTTCTTAATGTATAGCGAGACAAATCATTGATGCCCTCGAATAAGGTAAAATAGATTGTTAGAATTTGTGCAAATGCTGGCTGATTCTAATGGAAATGATCGCCTACTAATGTTCACATTGTACTTTGCACCTTATTGTCTTCCTCCTTGGACTTGAACTATCAGCGCTGGACATCGAGTGACCAAAGTACACTACCTTTGCGCAAGCCCTAACAATCCAGCATGCGTGAATCATTCTGGTCGGGGTCTAACACGCATCTTTCTGCACAATGGCCCGATAACAGAGAAATAAAATTAATTGATAATATGGACCTCCACACTCGGAGTTGGCTGAATCAATGCAGTTGACTCTGGCTTTAAACTCCATCAACTTGAGCTGGAGAAATCTCATTAAATGATCTTGCTTCGACATCCTTAAACAAGTTCATTTAATTTAGATTCAAAGTCTGTGATTGGGTTGGTATGTCGATAGCTCTTTGTTCATTTGACCTCGAGACATGTCGAACGCAGGTGCTTTCTGCATTCAAGATTGTCCTTTTGCGTTCCTTTCCTTTTTTACTTTCGAAAACATTTGGTTAGAGATAAACTGTCAATGATATTTTAATTAGAAGAAGGACTTTTGTAACGGGCTGTTTTAGCCAATGAACATCAAAAAAGATAACGGACTTAGTAATGCACATGTAACATGATTGTATCACCTAATAAGCTCCAAAGAATATTAAGGCTGATATTAATAGGCTTCATTGCCTAAACGAAAACAATTGTAGAGTGAATGGAATAAACAATTTCTTAAGAATGGACAAAGCACCAATCAGATGGCTGCTACATAAAGGGAAATGCGAACCTCAAGATCGCCAAATCTCGACCAAAATCCGCATGAAGTGCTAAACTAAAATTTTTTCAATGAAAAGTTAGTGAATTAAATTTTACTAAGGCAACCTTTAGTGCTCCTAACTCTAAATCAAACTATCTCAAAGTTATACCAAAAAATGCTTTTTTTAAAAAGCCTAGTGACTTCATAGGCATCGAATAGCATTGTGCAGAAAGGTAAAGTAACTTGCGAGTCTAGAATAAAATTTTTTTTAAAAAGAGGTGTCAATATTTTGTGTGATTGAGTATTATATTATCAATAAACCTGTCCACTACTGAAGTGAATCAGTACCGGTACTCCAAAAGTAAGTGACAACCAGCGCAGATCTGTAGTTTTATGAATCACACCATCCTGGCACCGAATGTTGGTAGTGGGAGTGAAAGGTCTAATTTATAAGACGCGTCCCTTTAATAAAATTCTCTCTGTCTGCTTTAAGTCCTGCTGTTTTTAAAGCCCCCTAGTGCACTAGCAAGTTGGAATGTGCAGGTTGAATTATAACTTTTTAAAGGCCCTTGATGTGTGGGTCGTCCAGACCCTTGTGCTTTATATTCAGAAGTTGGCACCAAGTAAATAGTGTCAAAGCAAACCTGAACCCACGTTGAAATCATTTCAATAGTCATGCGTCACAGAAAAGTGAAATTATGATAACTGATGGATTCCTAAACGTGAATTAACCGGTCTAAGCATCAAATAAAAAGACAATTTTGGTTTACCATGCCACTGCATGTTGAATTCGTCTCATTTTTAAACCGATCATCAAAAGAAATCCGATGATTGGTGCAAGATCAAGGTTTCAATCTTATAAACTTTATTATCCACTGAATTCCTAAGAATCCGTCAGCTGCACCCTGAATTTTAATGCAGTTTGGCTAATAGCGCGATCGGTTCAAATTCAGGGAATCGCTCAAAGCTAAAAAGAACTCTTCTGTCGAGATGTCTTGCAGTTAACAACCATTTTCCAGTTATGTATCCAACTAGCGACAGACCACTTAGATAAGGATTGTTGGACTCCATTTACAGTTTTCTTTGTCAAGTTCTAGGCAACATTAATGGGGATTCATACAATAAAACTATACAAGCAGGAACAGTAAAAACTTCAAAAGGGTAACCCAGTAAGTTAGCCTAATCACAGTATCTAACCGAAATTACGAGCGATAAGAATTCTGAAATTAAAAGTCTCTGATCAGAAAGTTTTGAGCAACTTCTATTTATAATAGTAGTTTGCAAAGAAACGAATAAACAGCTGAAAACACATCAAGGGATACAAATCCTTTCCCATAATATCTAAAAGATCACTGTGAACACTAGATAAATTAGCCAAGTAAATTGAATTTATTCCTCACCTATTAGGGTAAGTCCCCAGGACTTATTGGGGGTGCAACAGAAGTACGAATAGCTTTTACTACAGGTAGCGCACAACAGTTAAC
This sequence comes from Moniezia expansa, assembly GCA_019097775.1. Classification (NCBI taxonomy): domain Eukaryota; kingdom Metazoa; phylum Platyhelminthes; class Cestoda; order Cyclophyllidea; family Anoplocephalidae; genus Moniezia; species Moniezia expansa. The sequence continues at coordinate 7,328,722 of JADFDV010000076.1, read as the reverse complement.
ACAGAACGCAGTGAAAACCTTTGTTGACGTCTTCGGTTGTCTGGTCGCTTCTCTGGCATTGTTTCGTCGTACAGCTAGCAGTTCAGCTTCGTAATGGCACCTTGTCCGTTCTCACCCATCTTCATATCTCCTCCAGAAATCTTTCAACATTTTGGCGGATATTTCATTCATTGCAGTTGACGTGTTCGAAAATTGACGGGAACATTCAGTGGTTAGAGCGACAATGTGCACTGGTTTATGCTGGTCTACAAGGCACCAATCAAACCTACCTCTACCTTTTATATAAAGGTGATGAAAGAAGTTTTCCTGCTCTATGGGGAACGAATGGATGACTACTTGCAATCCCAAGAGTGAACTTAGCATTATCAATCCCATAAGATTGATTGCCCCTATTTTGATTTTGTACTTGATGAGAAAGAATTAGAGTCATTTATATACAACAGATTTGACTCTGTGAATTGTATTAGAATTTAGATAATTAGAAAATGGCCCAAAATTAGACAACGCGGTATAAATTTCGGCCCATACAGATTGAAAAATGTCAGAGATTTTTCAATCAGAACCAATTTTTGACTATTATAATTAATGTCTCTCGCGAACATTTAATCTTTTGCGTTTTGGTGAGAAAAAGGAGCAATTTTAAGAATGATTTCACTCTCTAGGGCTGATAGATTAAAAATTAAAAACTGTAGCCTGTTAATTTTCTTTCCTATAGTAGGTGGTAACAGTAAGAAGTGAAATTCAATCTTCATCTTTAATGAACACTGTGACCATTACAGCAGTAGACAAAATTGACTAAACATCCTAAGACCAGTTTTTTTCGTTTGAATGTCAAATCGTATACCAAGCGTCGCTAAGATAGTTCCGATCTCCCAAATTCAAATTTTATATGCCAAAATGAACTTCTATTATTCACGGTCAAGGCGGATCGGGTCGGAGTTGATGGAATCATGTATGCTTTTGGAGCTGAGACGTTATGGAATTAACCTGATTCTTCATCGAATGCGGGGCACTTAATTAACGAATAAATTGCACATTTGGCTAATAGGAGTCTTTTCGTCTCATGCAGTATATACATTAGCTTTACTAACCAGAAATTTGTAAAATGATATTTTCTGTGTTTAGCGGTAGGGCAGTTGTGTTTATTTGCAAGCCCACATTCTGTAAATTTGGACCCAAATTAACATAAAAAATCGGTTCTCGAGGATTTTGACCGCCTATGTGCTATAATTTCTAAAGAAAATAATTGAACTTAAAGCTACAAAATCTTTCGAATCTCTCCACTATTTTTGAGCTAATTTTTTTTGAAGTTAGAAGGCTAATAAGAATCAAATTTTACATTAACTTATGATTTATAGCTGTACTTATTATACAGTCAAAAGAATGCTTGATTACATGTGATTGAAATTAAAGAAAGCTTTGTAGGATGTTTGAAAACACCTAAAATCATCTCCGGATACTTTCATCAGGCAAGCTACCGAGCAAAACTCTTAAAACAGGACCTTGCGTGACACCCGCTTTCCATTAGTTGCAATTAAATTTGTTTTTTTTTCTGTTTTTACGACTCTTCTGTGGCAGCATTTAAACTTGTTAATGGCGAGTAGAACAAACATCCAGTCACCAAAACTCATGCTGGATGCAAAAGGTTTCAAGCTGGTTTAGAGAAATAGTGGTAAATTCAATTCAATTACTTCTACTAATACATATTTTGTCGTTGCCTCAAATGCGCAGTTTTCTCAATTAAAAAAAAAATCAATTCCAAATTTTGGTTAATCAAGTGCTGAAATCTCCATTGAGGGAGATGCAATTTGTCTGAACATGAAGAGGAATACTTGAAAAATGGATCAAAGTGAGGAGTGCAGTGGCTAAGGTTCGCTTTACTTTACGCTCTTTAAATGTCAGGAAGAAAATAAAAAATCTATCTCGATTTAGAGCCTTCTTAAGTTGCTACTGAAGATACTTTAATAATTTTTACTATAATGCTTACCAAAACTTGTCATGCAAAAACTTCGAAGCTCAACAGGTTTAAAATTGACACTCTCTCTGGATAAATGTTGGTGAAGGAGAAAGTGCTCAGTAGACAGTTCTGAGAAAGCGAGATTCCAGGGTAGTTTCCTTCTACTAAGTTAAAAAATGATTAATTCTTGTCCTCAATGGAGATTTAGTTTTGAATTATGTACACCATAAGATATTCAACTACAATGATCAAGGGATCGTTTAGTCTTTTAGTTATACAAGTAATTTAACATTGTATTTTGTTGACCACCTGCTTTTCTTTATATGTTAAGAACCATTAAGAACTCATTTGTTCCTCTTAAAGTAAATTATAAATCAGCTGTACATGATTGTCCTGTCATCTGCATGCGAGAAATTCTCATCCACCTTTCACTCAATCTGTCGTCTTCGGGTATGACCAGCGGGCCAAGTAACGCAGAATAAAACTGGATAGGCGAGTTCTGGCATTAGCTCCATTCGGGCAGAGGGTCAGAAGAATGTATAGAAGAGGAAATTGTTGTTCGAGTGGAAAAGTTCTGACATAATATTTCGGGGAATGAGGACAAGATAATTAGTGACGAAAAAACTGACTGCGACAAGAATTTGATTACCTATATGGTTCATCATCCAACCGTCCTATTCTTTCTACAAACTTGCTTTCTTTGATTTGGCGCTACTAAGACACCACTCATCATATTAATCCAGATTTCATTAAATTTAGCCGTTCATCAGGTTAAAACAATTCCGTTTCTCTTAAACACGCAGACCACGCCAAGTATCTTAAAGGCCAAGTTATATCTAATGTAGAAGTTGAGATTCGTGAAATGCATGTTAGTAAACTTACTAGCGTAGCTTGAACTATCTTAAATCACCAAAAGCTGTAAGTTAGATTTTTTCTATTTTTCACACTAAAAGTTCTAATTGCGAACTTGTTCACGATGCTAGAATTGATCACTGGCAATGGTAATTACGTACGTTTCTTAGTCATATTTTTTACAAGGTACTAAGCCTTGACTATTTGCATTAGTCTAGGTTACTAGACCCAGTTGTATTTAGATATCCATTTGGATTCATAATCTGATTAGGGAATTTGGTAGCTAGTTGCCTCAGAAGACAGAGCATTTGTTGCGCTGTGTTCCGATTGATAGATCTTTTAAACGTACGGCTTCTTTCAATTTACCATAATTTTCCGAAATTCTCCTGTGCTTGCAAAATATTAAGTTAGTTATTTTCGTCTGGTGAAGTAACGTTCCTGATTTTAAGCAGCGCTATTGGTCTACCTCCAGTGTCTGCAAGAACATTCAAACCGAATTTCGGATACCTAACAATTAATGGGCTCATCGAAAGGTTTCGACTAAACAAGCGCCTGCGCTTGGTATCTCAAAAAATGTTTCTTTCTATAAAGCGGGGATTTTTCCTGGTCTCCAGTTTTTACCGGGAAAAATTGCCCTTTTAGAAGGACTTTCCTTGAACTGAATGTTGCCTACAGTGCATCAGACAAGTGTTTTATTTATCATTCCTCATTATAGAGGTTGATCGGTTCCAAAAAGTCGACAATGCTCATGATATAGTTACCTTGCAATATTAGCTTGCTTTTGAAGGGAAAAAAGCAGTTATATTTGGTTATTGAGCTATTTGATAAACAATGGAGTCGACAAATGAATGAGCTAAAGTCGCAGCTGAGCCTGTCACATATTCTCTGCTCATTCCCTCAGCGAAAAGGGGATAGAGGCGGAAACTAAGGCTGGGAGCGAAATGAGACTGTAGTGAGAGGGGGAGGGGGCTGAATTTGAAAGCACTGGACAATTTGTTGCAATTTCATACGCGCATCGCTACATTTAGTTTAGGCAACACTTATCCGTTTTTGTGCAAGTATGCGCTTGTTAATTTCGGTTGAGAGGATGGGTGGGTGAGAACCAGGCTACTTACTGGATTCGTGGTTTTATGGTCATTGCGCTTTACGATTCACTCTTTCCTTCCCTCTCACTCTTTTATTCAATGTATCGAATTTAAAGGCAGATGATAACTCATTCCTCTAAGCATTTACCTCATAGTGAAGAAATCCATAAGCCTAAAATACTTTTTATTCGACGTGGAGATTGATGTAGTTACTGTAAATCATAAGTCTGGAATTAAGGTCATTTATCTGCCTTCTTGTAATAAACGATATTCCACTGGTCTCTTTGAGAAGTCAAAGTCTCGTTTCTTTTTGTTGGGTGGATCAGTCACCTTAGGGTGCCTTTTTACTGACGGCGTTTGATTGGAAGTGAATCAGAATAGCAAAAATTGAAGGATCTCCCAAAGAGGAGCAGTTACAAATCAAAGGTCTACTACTCATTCCTACCAGCAGGACATGAAATATCCATCTCAGAGTATGTCAAAGGTGGCGTTTTAGCGAGCCTTGTGACTGCGTCATGCTAACTTCGACCAAATTAAATGCCTGCGGTATTCAACACTGATGAGCATCCCATTGGAAATCAAATGATCTACGTAGAAGAGAGCGTTAGCAGGAAGATATTAAACCTATTTGCTTAGCTGAAAAACAGCCAGACAGATAATTTTGCATCTCTAAGAGATTGTGATCCCATTCGCCTGTGAGGAAGTCCTCCAAGGGAATGGTTGAAAGTTGGTTTATGTCAGCTTAAAATCTTACATTGTTTATGACTGGGTTGCCATGAATTTCTCTCAGCCAAAAACTAAGCTCTGAACTAAAATTAAGTCATTCGAAACAATTGTTATTTGTGTCAGTCTTTATGATGGACAAAAAATGTAGTTGTGATGGCAAACAGCATATTTAAGCCGCAAGATTTCTCCAGAATTCCATGTATTACCAAAAAATGCATATGTTCACGTTCCTCAACCTTTAAAATAACAATGGATCGGCTATTATAATGTCTTTAGGAATTTTACCATAACAATGCTATGCGTTCTCAGGCTTTCGCAGAGACATTACATAAATTTTGGGCAAGCTCACATTATTTTCTCCCTTTAAATGAATATTTTACATGAATTAATGTCAGAGATCTAATTCTAAGGAAAAGGTATTGGCTTTAGACAAAAATAAAATCTCTCAATAAAATTAGATCAGAACAACCGGTGCGTAACTACACCATAATTTCTGTGATCAAAATCCCATTTCAAGCCTGTGTGAGGTGAGGCAGCTTACAAAAGATCAATTGAGAAGCCCTTGGTGATAAAGGCGACAAGTTGCCCTAATGGAAACGACATGGAAACGTGCGAAATGCTAGTTATAAAGGGAGGAGTGTGTTGTTTCAGTTGGAGTTCACTGCTTCTTGCCCTTGATGTGAATTAACTCATTAAAACTCGCCGTTTAAATAAATAGGTGATGTTGAACTGACTTCTAAAACTGGTATATCACTTGAACAGGATATAAAAGTGCCTAAAGATAATTTTAATGATGTCAAACTAACTCTTGGTGAAAAAGGACATTCCGCAAGCCTCTGTGCATCAAGTCAACAACCGTTTGAATCGAGTATTGAGTAAACTTCACAATTTTTTATAGTAAGAGGCGTATTCCACTACCAGTTAATGCCTCTTGGTTATCAAATGAAAGTTCTGCTCGGCAGAGTCTTTTAACAAAATCATCATTAAAAAAAACGCTCAACGTAGAAATACTGCATCTGCTTACATTTTAAAGACCAAAGGGAAACATCCGGTCCAGAGGATACGTTAGCTAAAAGGATACGAAAATCTGAATTTATGTGGTTACAAAGCTCTGGTGAAAATAAGTCTCAAAAGGGAATAATCAGCCGTATTTTAGGAGAAATGGTATTGCATATGCAATGGCCCACAATTCGAGTCGGTCTAACTGTAGAAACTAGTAAGTTGCTAAATCGGAAATGAAAGAAAAACTAATCTATTTCTGATCATAAAAACGTATCAAACATATAAATCCATAAAACGTGGAAAGAGGTATTAAAGGAGGCGCGATCGGAAATAAACAGAAGAATCTGTGGAGAAAGGGAAGTGGTGGTAAGCTATTTATCGTACTGTGAAGTAGTTTCTAGCTTTTTTGGGTCTAGCGGCAGCAAGAGTACTTAGAAGCTGACATTACGATAACCTGCTAAATGAGCTTGTATTTTAAACCTTGAAATAAAGATAAGTGAGCAGGTCTGAAACAATCTGAACAGTATAAAATATTACAAACAGGTCGGCCGGACAGAAACATGGTCGCCCATAACTGATAGCAACAGAAGCCGCCAGGATCAAAAATGAGTTAGATTCTAAAATCATTGTTCTTACTAAAATCTTTGTTCATCCCAAACTTTGAAAAATTCCAAGTAAATATAAAAATTCCAAGTTTAAAATTTTTTAGACAAGAAGGGGTTACCTAATTTACTTTTATTTTCCGGGAGATTTTTTTACGTAGACATATGTATATCATGCATGGTAAAATTATGATTTAGCATTTAAATTTTTTGAATTATAAAGGCATTTTGAAATTGAGTTTTTCTTGTTAATCGGCACTGCCTGATCAAGCTGCGTTCTCTCACTCGATTGTTCGGAAGTCACGGTATTACAGAAAGTCCCTACTCAGTAAAAAAACTTCGAAACTTGGTAACAAGTTGGTGATTTCCCTCTTTTCAAACTGTTTTTTTTTTCATAAATAAAGAGCAACTCTTGCCAAAAATCGAATTTACTTGGGGGAAGCTCTTATACTGACTCAGAAATCAAAGCACCTTGACCAGTATGAAATGAGGCATTAGGCCTCACCAACTGCACTTGCGATTTCTAAAACCCATCGCGCAGACACTTTTTTTGCTGCGCTGTCGTGATGAAGCTCGTATAACCATAAATTATATTCTATTGAGGTTTTTGGGCAACTTTTATGTTCAATAGTTACTCAGATAATGCTAAGTTCAGTTTATACTTTTACATCACTGCAAGTTAGTGCATGGCGTCAGCAAAAGTTATTTTTGCCTCCTTTTTTTCTTATGTTCAAGTAAACGCAAATGAAGAGCCGGGAACAGATGGTTAAATCAATGGAGCCAAAGCAATTTTTTCAGTTTTTTTCTTATGCAGTCACTTTTACAACTTGTAAATACATTTACTACTGTATTTCTTTCAGACTCCAAATGGCACATTTCATAGAAACTTTTAAATGCTATTATTCAGCTTTGGTACGACAATTGACCAAAACCCGTTCATCTACATACTGTACAACTAAATAAATGCATTAATTAAGGGGCAAGAACTCGGATTTTCGAGCTATGATGTAACGATTAACCTCATTTAGCAAGATTTTGATGGATGTTGGCCGTTAATACGGTGACTGTCACTTTACAGAGATAAATTACTGCATCGGTAACTGATAATAAAAATTTGATGAGAATTTGAATCTAATAATAATTACTGCCAAAGATTCAGCTTAACTCCTGCTCATAGCCAAATATCTGTTTTAACTCTTCATATTCAGCAAAGAAAAACTAAGTTCTTGGTCTCCTTAGGTGGAATAAAGAGATTTTTTTCTAGCTGCGCTGGTGACAGTAAAAGTTGAGGCCATTTTGGGTTCCAAAAAGGAAAAATAGAGATGTATTCCTCCATTTTAAAAAAATTTGAAAAGCTTCCGGAAAATCCCTTTAAACATTACTCTACTAATCAAACTGCTTTCTTAGGATCAAATTAGAACATAAAAGTCTTGTTACTTTGTTACATAATATTAAACAAAGCGCTATTTATAATACAGTAAAATATGTCAAGATGAGTTGTACTCGTAAGTGTCAGTGAAGTCAGTGTTGCTTCAAACGAACGAAGAGCTTACAATGCCCTTTTTTCCAAATTCCTTCCGCCATTCTGCCACTGGCTTGGAGATTCCTGCGCTGCTGACAAGTTCAAATGCACTTGGAGGTATTTCACTACCCCCGTCGAAATGATCGGTCCCTATGTCCGTCTTTTTATTCAAAATTGGCATTGCTAGCACTGGTTGTTGGTGCGAAGCTGTTGAAGAGGTGGTGACGTTAGAAAGTGTTTGATAGGTCGCATTAGGGGCCGCAACTGTAGGTCTTGCTCCAGTGAAGAAAACGTCGGCTTCGGTATCATCACCGGCATCAGCATCAACACAGCAATTTTGATCGAAACGAATGCCCTGCATATAAGCTCCAGGTTGAAGAATGATTCCAGTTGCACAACCATTGGCACTAAGTTTATTATAATCTGAAATTAAACGATAGGCATTTGATGCGGTTATGACTGCAACGTCAGACATCGACAGGTAAAATTAAGCTTCGTAAACACCTGCTGAAGAAAACCATTTTCTCCCTAAACAAGCTTAATCTACAAAACTTCTGTGGTAACTTGCATACACTGGCAAGAAACATTTAGGTTGCAACCTTATTGGAATTGGCCATTTCACCTTTTAAAATCGACTTCGCAGAAAAAATCTAAAATATTTTATCAGAATGGGAGGGATTTTCAAATGAGAAATATAGTTGTTTTCAACGGGTCGACTCGCTATCACTCCCTACTGACGGAAAATGAATTAATATTCTTTACACTCATCTGAAGAATTCATTTGCCCCTTTTTTCATCCCCAACTTTTGCGAACTTTAGATTCAAAGGTTAAGTGCCATAAAACACTAGATACTTTATCGTGAAGGCTGAATTAATCTTTGGATAATTTAGCGTCGTTATCGACTGTGTTCAACTATCTTGTTGAAACCCCCGCTTTAACTGGTAAAATCGAATTTCTGTTAGCTACTGTGTGATGACAGTTGGCGTACTCATTTGGATGTTTTTGATTAAACCCGATCCATCATCATTAAGGATCCCACTAGAGAAACAACCTTCATTTGGCTTCGTAGAGATCATGATAAGGGCATTTTCAGAAACCAAAATTTTTTCCGAAATAGTATAATTTTTTCGTCTACCGGACAGGCAAAGTAGAGAGAGTGCACTTTTTCCAAAATGAGTTAACAGAGCGAGAAGATTTCGATTAATCTTAGAAACATTTTGATATCAATAGCGTCTGGACAGCCTTCTTTTGTTAACCAGCGAACAAAGGGCATTTATGAATGTTATAAGCTCTAGCGAACAATCGCCTCAAATGCACTCTCTATTTATCCTTAGGTGATCGAGGCGTAGAAAATTAATTATCACCCTGAAGGTGGTCAAACCTACTCTCTACCTTCACATGGTGACCACTGGTAACCTCTGGAACTACCCAGAGGGCTAAAGAGAGGGGCGGTCGGAGAGGACTGATATGCCACCGGACGTACTAATTCATTATCATGCCAATGGAAATACAGTCAGATTCCACGAACAGCACCTTAAAAAGATACGACATACTACCTGGATCCATGGTCTGAAACTCGGATTATGGAAAGTACGCGGCTGTAGCAATGATTGGAAACTTTGCCAGATAGCTAAAGAGACTTCTGGTCGAGGTATGAAAATAGTTGCCTTAACGAAAATTCGAATGAAATCCTGCTCTTCAGCTCTCGATAACTACGCTTTCTTCAACTCTGGACACAGTGAAAGCCCTAGACTAAATGGTGGGGTCGCCTTTTTGGTCAAAAAGAACATAGAAACTGAATTCAACCCTGTCTCAAACAGACTTGCAACGCTGACACTCCAAATTGAAGGAGTCAAAGTTGGACTGATGGCTTCTATGCTCCGAACGAGTGTACGGAGGACGCAATGGTTAAAGAATCCTTCTACAAACTTGTGGCCAAAACCTACAAGCAACTCCTTTCCAACAGCACACAAATAATTATCCTTGGCGATTTCAATTTCAGATTGGGATCTGATGCCCGTAACATTGGTGCCAAACTAACCGGTCCCTTTACTCATCAAGAAGACACTACAGAAAACGGTCTAAGGCTGCTAGGACTATGCCAAGAATATAATCTACACGTGATGAATACTTTCTTTCAGAAACCAATGACTCGAAGATTGACCTGGTACCACCCTACAGGGAAAGGTGCCACTCTTGACTTTGTTCTGATGAGAAGATCAAATCTATTCCTTATAAGTGATATACGAACTTCTAGAAAGGCAGACGCAAACTCAGATCACTGCCTACTAAGAGTAATCCTCAAGCTCAAATCACATTTCAGAAAACGCTCAGGAAAAAGTAAGAACAGAACTCTCTGAAGGAGGACATAAAAAGTCAAAAGCAACGATGGCAGCTGCCGAAAGGCATAGAACAAATAAGGAAATCGAAGGAAACATACCAGGAACATCTCAAAAGGGAACTACCCCAGGACTCTTTGACTACTACATGCGAAGATATCTTGAAACCTATAGAAGATGCAGCTGCCAAAACAACAAGGCAAAAGGCTGAACGAAAGAAAAACGGATGGTATCCAGCTATCTGCGAGAAGGAAAGAAGAGAACTACAACTAAATTAGCAGATGAGAGCGAATCGGCTCTCAAATCCATCTCAGGAAACATTCATGAGGTACAAAGAGCAAAGAAACAAGGTGAACAACCTGATATGAAACTGGAAAGCAGCATATCAAGAAGAGAGATACCTCGCAGAGAAATAACCTCGTAAAGCCTTCATGTTGCTGGAGGACATAATGAAGGAAAACTCCTCATGGAATACACAAACTGGAAGGACACTAGTTAAACCAAAAGATCTGGTCGCACACTACCGGGGACTGTTCAAGGAAAGAACCACTGAAGAAATTAGATACTATGCTTGTCTACCAAGAGACTCCTCTATTTCGATGGAGGAGATTGAGACAGCTAAAAATAAATTAAAACTACATAAAAGTCCCGGCGAAAATGGAATCAGATCCGAACTACTGAAATGGGACAACCAGTGTCTGAATGCCTACCTACTAAAAGTATTCAACGACTTCTATAATGGGACTACTCCTATACCTCGAGCTTGGACCGATGCTGAAGTTGTAAGTATCTACAAGCGGAAAGGTTTGCAGACAGATCCTGCAAACTATAGATCAATCTTCCTTCTAGATGCATTAGGCAAGTTATATGCATCTATTCTGTGCCAACGTTTGAAGCACCATCTTACCGAACTACCATCAAGAACTCAATTTGGATTCTGTGAAGGAAGATCAACCGAACGGGCCATACTTGGAGTAAGAACCATTAGACAAAAAGCCGTGAACCAGAAGCAGAAAATAGTGCTGGTGTTTGTCGACCTGGAAAAGGCCTTTGACTCGCTGCCTACAGCTGCAACAATCAACCGAATGAAAGATCTAGGCTGCTCTTGGCAAATGATTCACTCAGTAAAGTCCTTAGTGGACGCACCGTAGGGAAAATTGAGGGGGACAAGGGACTACTTTGAGATGAAACTTGGTGTGAGACAAGGCTCAAAAGAGGGACCGCTTCTCTTTAAACTAACCCTCCAACTCATATTGGATGAAGCCTTCTCCTCGTTCAAGGACAGTGCAGTACAGATGATCGATCACTCGGCCAAAGATGGAAGCTAAATCATTTAGAATACGCCAATGACCTATGTCGTATTGCGCCAAATAAAGTCGCAGCTGTCAGATTAATAGAGCATCTGGCGAATACGATGCAAAACTATGAAATGCAAATCGCAGCGAACAACACCTTCTGGTTTCAATTGGATACGGTGAGGACCAAACGCCTCTTGAGGCAGCTGGAATGTCATTCCGATGTGCCTCACACTTCGAATATCTTGGTCTCATAATTCAAGACACTGGTGAGCCAGATGGAACAATAAAAGCAAACTTAGCCAGGGCAAAAAGGCACCCAATATGACTACGACCATTTCTGCGCTCAAGAAGTCTCAAAAACACCCTATAAGCGCATCTGGTGGAATTTTTGTCGATCTTGCAATCACTTATGGATTATCAACCATTGTCTTAAGAGTAAAAGATAACTATCGGCTTAAAGCAGTACAGAGAAAGGCTTGCCGTATGATACTTGGACTGTATTCGCGAAGAGACAAAACTGTTGAGGAACTCCAAAAGGAACTCCCAATGCAAGTCTTATACAGGCAAAGAGGTTGAACCTATGGAAAAGCTTAAAAATGGACAAAGATAGCCTGATACTCCCCATACTTGACAGTAACTTTGAAAAAACCGAAACAAAGAAAGCTTCACATACAAGGAACTGGCTGCTTCAATTAATTGAGGATGCGAAAGAAATATGGCAAGAACATTCAGATTCATGGCTACTTGATCCAAAGGAAAGCCCTAAAGTTCGAGACGAAAATTATACACTTAGATAGATAGGAGAAAGACAACGTGATATTGTCTGTACCAACGCTAACTGCCAAAGATCCTTTGCCAGAATAAGTGATATGCGAATGCATGTAAGACAAGATCACGGGGAAGATGAACGCAGAACTGAAGAGATGCTCGACCCTAGACTAAAGTGCCCTCTTACAGACTGCCTTAAAAGATACAAGGCTCAAGGGTGGCTAGAAAGACATATTAGGAACTGTCACCCTTCGGTGGAAATCAGAGAAAGGGAGAAACAAACAGAGAAGAGGAAACAATCAAACTGAATTAGAAAAGCAGAAAAACTGACTACGAATGAGAAAAATGCTAGAGTGGGAGATAGAAGGCAACGAAATGTCCCTCAGACAGGATGAAATACACATCTGCTCCATCGCGGCTGCGAAGAACTCTATCCCAGATACTCCACGAGATGCAGCAGAAGGACTGAATGCCATTGCGCTACATAACCAAGCCGAGATAAGACCAGCGGGTTGACAAACTCAACTAACTGCTCTATGCTATAATATGTAACTTATTGTATTTCTGTTGTACCCCCAATAAGTCCTTGGGACTTGCTCTAAAGCTGGGGGAGGAATAAAAAATCACCCTGAAGCTACTGATTTAAGTTATTTGAGTTCCAATGATCTTTCTGAGGTAAAGCAAGCAAATTTCGTGAAATGATTCCATCCTAATGCTTTAAACAAAGTGTTTTCCTGTTCTATACCACCTGAAAGAATCATTAAAACCTTTTCAAATAATAGCAGTAGTTTTGGATTTGAACGTCCATCTACCACCTTTTCGAAAAAACCCTTGTTAATATTAGCTGGCTTTTTTAAAATTACTTTCAGATCAAACAGGGCCTCTGAACATATTTTGAATGAACTATTTAGGCCGACAATGAACACTCACAGCCGCCGCTATCGCTAGGTGCCTCATAGTTGTTTAGAGCTCTGTCATTGCTTGACTCCCAGACGCCACCGACACGATTTACCTCTCCATGGCTAAAATACAGATTTCCTCTTTCACTGATTGGAACCGGTGGCCTTTCGTACTCCTCAAGACTGTCTCCCATTGAATTCGACCGATTTTTTGCCTTAAGAATAAAAAAATAAGCATTTTACGAAATTGTGTTGTTGCGGTATAAGCTGCCTAATATTCTGTTCATTTCCATCTGCATTAAAGCAATATGCACTTTAAACTTTCTACCTTTACTTTTGGCAATCAGGAACGATGGTAAATGGTACATTATTTCACCGACAGTTTAATCAAACTTTAGGCCTCTATTCAGGCCCTTAAAAGTCATCATAATTGTAAACATGAATGATTTTTGTAACACACAAGCTTAGTTATTAGCTGAGTACAAAAATAAACTTACGCAAATGAAAGTAGGCAGAACAAATGTGTGTGGAATGAGTGGATCAGATTTTTTTTAATACAAATCTTACTTGAAGAGTGGTTGCGCCTTTACAGGGACGAATGTGCAGCAAATTTTCAAAATTCGCAGTTGTGGTTTCTGCATTAGTTCCAGTGACATAACTTAATCGAAGGAACTGTTCTTGTTGTTGCTGCTCTTGAAGCAGGCTTTGTTGCTGCCGCTGTTGTTGAAAGGTTTCTGATGTCATACAGCGTGGTGCTCCTGCAAGAGGAGATCTCTGAGTCGACCACCCGTAGACATACCTATTCATACCTTTGAAAGGCAAGTTAGCCTGCGGCTGGAGAGTTGCTGCTCTGTACTTTGCTTCCTTATTGTGAACAAAGTTAACAGAGTTTGTGGTGGTTGCCAAGCCAGGGGTACGATGTTTAAATCGTATAAGAATAGCTCCAAATACGACTAGTAGTAGGCAACCCAGAAAGGCTAAGCAACAGATTAGGATTAAGCGGCGGTCAAATGATGGCGATGTATCGGGACGTAGATAAACTTCCGCATTCGTATCTACTCCATACAATGGATAAACATCTTCATTTCCTTGATTCCAAGATTTTGGATAAGTTGGATTATGGACGTTGTCCACGCCGGTATGTGGCGCTCCAGGACTCCGCTGGAAATTTATGGTATCTATAACGACTGTAAGAGAAGTAACAGACGATCGAGATGGTACTCCATTATCTTTTGCCTAAAAGAAAAGGCAAACACTTAGAACTAATGTTACGCATTATCTATATTCTCATTGATAGGTTGATGTTTACCTCGATTTCCAAATAGTGGCTTCCAATGTCATCGTCAAGAATTTCACGAGCAAAGGAAAGCTCACCAGTGCTAGGGTTGAGAGAGAACAAGCCTTGAGAAGTAGAATTTTTTAACATGTACAGTAGGCCCTGTTCCCCAGCTGCATCAGCGTCGAATACCGTTAATTTTACGATCGCGGTGCCCTATAATAAGCATTAGCATTAAGTATGGGAACGAAGAGTTTTTTCAGTGAAAATTTCATCTCTTCAACTGCTGCGAGATCCTTTTTTACAAATAATTGCCAACAGCTGCTTACATATCTGCCATTTATGCGTCCATGTATCACGCGAATCATGCTAGATGCGCAGTTTTTAATATAGCTTCTACCTACGAAAACAATGAATTTACTTTCTTCTCTGAGGAAGGAAAATGAAAACACAACAAGCTAGGTGAATTTCTCCTCCTATACGCTAATGGCAACGAAGTAATTGGCAGCTTTGCGCAACAGGTACTTCTAGGGTGAATTAGAGTAATCTAGTTTGATAAATACTCGGTAGAAGCCAATTTTTACTTTAAGGAATGCAGCATACAGTACCAATCACAGCCCATGCGAATAGTCGTTTGATTATCGTCGCTCCAGATCGAAGAGGTTATTGCTAAAAAGTGCGCAGAAGGTTAGCATGTGCGCAAAACTCTTGCTTTTTCAGCCGACGCTGTCTTTCATTCATTCGTTTGCTGACCGCAGTGGATTTAGTCTCTTTAGTATGTAGGCAGCATACTCGTTTAAGTGAAGAGAGTTAACACCAACCATTTCAGCATCTAATAATACGTAAATATGTAGGATTATGTAGATATGGAGAAAAGAACATTAGCTAATTGAAAAAACTTAGTGTTTCTAAAGAAAAAACTTTTCTGGGAACCGAATTCAGAGTTGTTTATTTTTAGAACGAGCAGAGCTGTTTTCATTCCATTTTTCAGTGAATCTTGGGTATTATTGAGGTATAATTAAAGAACCAATGAAAATTGAGAAAAAAAATAGGATCGTAATTACCGCTGCGACATTATGAAATTAAATAATAGTCGTATATTATTCGATCATGGTAGTTTAATAACCTTTCCGCTTTTAAACGGGGGGCGGAATCGGAGGTAATCTAGGCTTTCTCGTCCACAGTGAATGAACCGTGGATAAATAGGGCATCTCGCTGATACTGCTGTTTCTTCTGATACAGAGTTGCGCTGAACTTGAAGAGGGCTTTTAAATGTCACCTTAATTTAACATTTATCGCTTTCACAGTTTTTCTGAGATTTGCTATGTTCTATTGACATTTATTAAATGATGTATCGCCAAATGTCGGCACTGCACTTAAGATCCTTTTAACAGTAGTAGCAAGGTTTAAAGCAGTCTAAAGTTAGCCAAGAGTACTATGCTGATTGTAACAGAAAAGCCTTGCATTCTTATATTGATTAAGAACCTGTGATGTTTTAACTGAAACCGCTGTGACGGCGGTTGATTGTAATTTCAAGTACATCTATAGTCCCTGTATGAAGTGAACGACCATACCATTTTAGGAGAGAAAATCTATTTGTTGGACAGTTATTTAGTGGCACTCAAACTGCCTGATGCCGCTGCTGAGAGCTGTTGGAAGAGCATGACAATGTCTAGGTTCTGCTTTCAAAAATATAGAAGCTTCAGTTTCTAACTTTAAAGAGACAGAGCCAAGTGGAGAGAGTTGTACGTAGAGTCTGAATTCCTAATTTGGTCCTTCACAGAGCAATTCTCTGGCGTAAATGGACATTGAATAATTCATTCCACTGCTACACACCAAGAGGGCGCATTTTCTGGTATATTTACATTTATGTCGTGTGGGTATGTTTTCGACAAATTTTAAAGCTTTTGAGGAAAAAACTTCAAAACTATGTTAAATTACCAGAGAAAAGTCATATGGTTATTAATTTTCAACAGCTTAGATGGAATCTTCTTATGGATATCGCAAATGCTGGCCAGTAAAGACGATCTCAAATGATCAGTGGTGATTTTTTGTAGCATGCAAGAGAGATAAACTCCATTGCCCAGTTTAGTTTTAAGCCGCGGGGCTAAGCATTGACGATAGGGCGTGGAACTGAAGAATTTGACACATCTGGACTGCTTCATCAGAGTCATTTTTATTAACAACAGAGAATGCAGAGAAACAGTCGAAATACGAAAAAAGACCTGTCATGGATGAGAGTTCGACAGGACTTGATCGGCCATCAATCGCCACTTTTGATCAAGCACTGACTGGTTCTCTCCGTTTAATTGCTAGGGAGACGAAAAATTTTCAACTAGTGGCATTTTTTTCCTAAACGCGCATGGTGGAAAGACTTTGGCCATGGTACTTTGCTGGTGCGCATAGACAACCAGCTGCCATCAAGAAATTCTCAAGTGCCTTGAAAGGGGATTGTTAGACATGTTTCATTTTCTCTATTTATCCCATCCTTAAAGTAAAACTAATATCCGAGCTCCTCGAAACTCGGGGCATTAAAATAACGAAACTTACTACTTTACTGTTTGCTGAGGCATGAATCGTGTGATTGGGTTGAGTTGGATAAATGAATTTTGGGTCATTATCGTTGATGTCTAAAATTTCGACGACAACCCTAGTCGTTGCGGTGAGACGTTTGGAAGAACTGGAATCTTCCGCTGTGACGAAGAACTCGTAGACAGCATTGACCTCTCTATCCAAGCTCATTTTTGTAGAAATCTCGCCCGTAGTAGGGTGCACCGAGAATCCACGCTGAACTGCAGCCTGAAAAGTTTATTTCATTTGAAACGGAAGCAAATTCAAGAAACGAATTTCTATTAAACTTATTTACGATTATTGCTTGCTTACGGCGGTTCCAAAAAGGCGATATGAAATTTTTGCATTTTTGCCTTCATCTGCGTCTGTTGCGGAGACAACACCAACAACAGTACCGGGCTCTTTCTCCTCCTCGACGACAAATCGATAGCCAGAAGGATTACCAAAGATTGGGGGGTTGTCATTAACATCAAGTATCAGAATTCTCAGGGCGAGGTCGCAAGACAGGGCTTTGGGTATGCCTCTATCTGTTGCTCGTATAGTCAACTGATATTCCACACTCGTCTCGCGGTCTAATGGCTCGGCTAACAGCAGGCGACCAGTATGTCCTTCCAAGCGGAAATGGGAACTGTTCATGGGAGTCATTGGTTGGGAGGATGACAACGCAGTGATGCTAACGATGTTGTATGTCACTGGATTTACATCATCTGGACGATCTGGATCGGTAGCATTGAGGTTCAAAACTAGACTTCCGACCTGTGCATCTTCTGGTATTGTTACAGTCAGTGGATTAACTGGAAACTGAGGTGGGTTGTCATTTGCATCTAGCACGGCGACTGCCAATGTGGTCTGCGTAAAAGGAGAATTAAATTCAGATCAGATTAATCGGACTCTATAAATGCCTTGGATTCATCCATCTGCTTAGGAACCTGTGAATGACTGTCAAAAACACTCAAGATGCATTACGGTAGTAGCAGTTTGGGTGTTTGCAAAATTTTTTAAGAATATTTAATTGTAGGGAAACGAGTGATGGGAGTGCAGATGATAAAAATGGCTGACTAAAAGGTTCTTATTTTAAGATTGTCTTTTATATCCTCCTCTGTCAGCATAGACTCTTTTTACAAAGTGGTCAGAACTCCTATATTTGCCAGTTTATTTAAATGGCAGAAAAGAAAGCGTTTTGACACAAATTAACTCTCTACGTGCTCTCCTCGATGCAGTAATGCGAATTCAGGTTTATTAGTAATTCATTCACAAACCATTGACTTAATTTCAATTTCAAGTCATAGTGAAAAGCTCTGTTATTTTGCAAGCCGAAATTTTATGTAGTAATTATAAAATGGGTACATGACAGTTAATTTTGTTGGAGCTTGCTAAACAGATACATTAAAATTGACATTAAAATGTTGCTATTTTAATTAACGGTTGGGCTCCAGCCACTCTTTTTTATTTTGTAGGGTAATATTTTGAGGTTCTTATGTTAAAGAACCAGTTGGATCTATAAATCTCTTGGCCACTTCAAATTCTCGCTGTCTAGAACTACTATATTTGGTCCTATTAAATAAAGCGTATCCCTAAAAGAAGTTTTTGACTGTCTATCTTTATAAATTTGCTTAATTATGAGCAATTTAATTTAATAAAAATCAGGTTTTGAGATCTTTGATCTTCCAGCATTTTTAGCTTAAAAAAAGATTAATTTATTCTAAGTAAAGCCCCAAGTAATATGTCACATTAGAGATTTGTGTGGCGATACAAAAAGGTGACCCGATTGAGACATTTTCTAGGATCGCAGAGTCATATGGCATTGCCGCTACAAAAGCATCCATTAGATGCAACTCCTGGCTACCGCATTCATCGGAGCACTGAAAAATCAATTACAGTTGTCTATCCATTGGGCGTTCCCATTTCCGAATGGTGTCTCTGAAAGGGGACACCGCCTACTGAGATAATGAGCTCTCCTAAGTCACGAAGGCAAAGAGTAATGTGAAAGAGGAATACTTGGTCAGATGTAAACGTATTGATCAATCTCTACGTATGACCTTGGGTTGTCATTGTAAACTGGGATAGGAGGTATTTAACAATCAGGAGAGAGGTTGTGATTGTGGTAAAACGCAGAGTTCAGTGGTAGGGACGCAGTCATTTACTAAAATCTTCCAGATGCAGTAAAATCTTAGAAATTTTGCGAAATTGTAATTGCATAGCGCAACGAAAGTGGACAGTCTTTTATAACATTTTCCGTTCCTTGGCGGTAAATCCTGTGCCAATGCATGCCAAGCTTCCTTTATCACTTATCGGTCCTTGCTTAGGGCCGGTTTCTTTCTAAGATAAGCAGAAATTTCACCTGAATGCGCATTTGTAGAGCTGTTTTATTACCACAGACTATATTCACCTGATTTCATTCACTAGTTTACTCTTTCTCTCACTCCTACATAACTGCTTTGTTAAAACTGCCAAAGAGCTGTGAAACCGCATCGAACCATTTTCAATTTGCCTGGGCTCTAATGGAAGCGATTGATGCAATATATTAAAATGGAAATCCCAAGAAGACGTGTCACAAATAGAAAACTAATAGTGCAGCTTGCTTTAATTCCAAAGAGGATTTATCTTACTAACTAGCTTCAGCTGTTTATGCATGAATAGGCAGTTCCATTTCAATAGATTAGCAGAAAATGTCCGATTGAAAATATTTGCCCATTGTCGGCGATTGGGTGGTTTCTGGAGTGTCCAAAATGTGGGCAGTCTTTAAGAAATATGAGAACATTTTTTCTCCCGCAATCAGGATAGATACTGATCGGAAATGAGCTGAACTTAGTTGCAAAAATAGCATGAACCTAATGAACTCAGAATGAAGCTCCTTTTTATTTTTCGAAATTGCTGCACACGTTATTAACTGCAACTGATGCTATCTTTCCATTAAATCTCCTGATTAAGCATCGTGTTGAATGAAAAGTAATTTAAGCTAATGGCCTGAAACCGGTGGGCTATTCATCCATACATCAGCCCGACAGTTCGCACGAATGCTTTACATTAAGTGACTTCGCACATCGTGGAGTTGGCAACTTTTCCACGGCGTGATTGAATCGGAAACTCCCCTGAGGGCGGGAAAGCGGTCATGCAATAGCGGATAGAGTGGGGATGGGGTTGCAGGTGCATGTTGGCCCAGTCGAATGCTGCCTGCATGTGTGCGTGCTACTGTGAAGTTGTCAAGGCAAAGAAGATCGAAAGGGCAGGAGGTGGAGTGGAGTTGGTGTGGCGGCCAATCCTCAGCTTTTACGGTGACAAAATGAATGTTTTACAAGCAGGCAGGTAATTCAAAAGGCGCTAAAGTGTAGGCACCTGATGGCGCCATCTGTTCACTGTTGCTGCTCCGTCTAATTTCGCCATCGTTAATTAACTTTTTACTGGCCCTGCCTGCCCCAAACGAGAAGGGAATTAGCCTGCCCCAGCTTCAACTCCGCGCATTGCTGAACAAAGCAGCGCTGTGACAGATAGCTGTTCGTAAGTGAGGTGAAAGCATTAATTTTAATTCACTCCATTTTTCCTCTCTTTATCCAACTATTCCTCCCTTCCGATATTGTAGTTCTTTTATAACACAAGTAGTTTATGAGAAAACACGCAAGTAAAGGCAAAGAAAGAGAGGAGTAAGCGATATTCTGGGCCCGGATTTTCTCCGGAAGCAAATTTAAGAAGATCTTTTAAAATCATTAAGTCGCATTTCCGGTCATTCGATTTCCCAGTGGAGCATGAGAAGAGAGCTAAAACAGACTTCCTGTCTTGGTGGGAGTCTTTAGACTTTGCAGATGCCGTTTTTGCTTTTCCTAACAAATTGCCTACTGACTAACGGAAGATTTTTCCAAATCAATTCCATCCTCAGTACGCAGTTGGCGCACATTTATTTTCGAATTGCCCAAAGGGCAAAACCGATGAGCAAGGTGATTAATAAAGGTACAAATTGTGCATCTAGAAATAGAGTCAATCATCCATTTTTTAGGGCAAAAGTTGAAGGCCCACTGCTTTGTTCCGAGGACTTGTTCGAACCACAGCTAGTCATCTTTTAATAAATTAGAAAAGAAGTGAAAAATAGTGGTCAGTCATGACCTATTCTTCTAAAGATATGTGTCTCACTCATTCGAATAGGGCTTTACTAGCCGACCACTTCTCATCATACAAGGTGGTTTATACATGAGCAGATTATCCATAGCCACATGGATCGTTGGTTCTTGTAAATGGGTGGAAGCAGCGTTTAGGTACAGAGAGTGCATCCAACATAATTAGATTAATTCGAGCGAACAAAACGAAGCCGATACCTACACCTCGACACTTTCTGAGGTGGCTGAATATTTCTCAAACCTTTGCTCGTAATTGCTGATAAGAGAAATGTGATACGACGCACTAAAGGCTTTCTTTGAGGTAGCGAATTATTTACCAACGGTAGTTGTCTTGAAAAATCACTAAATATAACCTTATGTAATAAACTTATGCATAGAGGTGAGAAACTAACCTGGGTTTCAAGAGGAGAAATTCCTTTGTCGCGACATCTTATGGCAACAAAATGCACGGGAAGTTGCTCCCTATCAAAACTAGTAGTCGTGACTAGTTGAAATTCTGCTCTTCCGGAACCAAGGACGGAACTGTAACTCCCACCGAGGGTTAGATCATCGTGATTGGACAGCAACCCAGGTGAAGGTGATTTATGTCCCATGAAAGGTTCGGCAGCAATAAGACGAAACAGTGTGCTATTCAAAGTGCAGTAGAATTGTCCATTGGGTCCGTTTGGACCGTCGAGATCTTGAACAGTCACTAAAGCCACGAAGGCGCCCCTATCTTCATTTTCTAAAACTTCCAATTGTGTAGGACTGCGATTAGCTAGATCCATCACTGTTATTTTTGGTTCTTCATCATTCACATCAACCAGCTCAACTGCAATACTGGCTGATGTGGAAAGTCTATTTGGCCTACCGCCATCAGAGGCTATAACAACTAAGTTATAAGCCCTGTGGGGTAATGATTTTACAAGACTATCATAATCTAGTCGATCCGATAGGCGAAGCTCGCCATTTGAAGGGTTAAGGTCGAAGAGCCGTTGCACTCTCGGAGGAATGGTTTCCGCCCAAGCAAACGTTACCCTACCATTCTCACCACTGTCTGCGTCCCTGGCTTCAAAGGTAGCTAGCAAGGTTCCAACGGGAGTATCTTCACGAACGTTAATTTGATACTGTCCAAGTCCCATTGTGGATGTATCCAAGCCACCCTGTAGACGCTTACGAACGGTCACATTGGGTTGGTTATCATTCTCATCAATTACATCCACACGAACAAGAATTTCAGAAGAGTGAGACATATGACGGTCGCTGTCAAAGGCAATGAGTGATATATAGTACTCTTGCTGCTTTTCGAAGTCAAGATGTTCCCGCAGTTCCAGCTTCGGTAGAATCACACCATCATCCCGTCTTGGAAGCACAAGTTCAAAGGGAAAACCCAAGGAAAACCGATGATCAATTTGTGACAGGTACTGGGCTGATGGTTCTTCCAGTTTGTAACCTTGAACCCCAAAAGAGCCAGCATCTCCATCTTGAGCTAGAGGCAACGGTAACTGGTATCCGATATGCGCGCCTTCGGAAATTGAGATCACATACAGGAGACTCCCATCATAGTTTCGAGAGATTTGAGAGTTAGGAATTCCTATAAATTTAGGCGCGTTATCATTCAGGTCCATGAGATCGATTTGAATAGAGGCGAAGGCAGTTTGAAAACCTGTTGCCTTCGAGTTAAAAGCGATTCGAAAATCGAGTTTGCATTTAAGTCCGGTAGAGCTAATATGACTTCCAAACTTTGACTGAATGGCTTCCATCCCCACTACCTTTACATCAAGAGTGTTTGCTATGTCATGCTGACTCATCATCGTGCAACAGAGCTCTGCCCTTTGACATAGTTGATCGCGATCGATGGGTCCACTAGTGCGAAGAGTTCCTGAGCGCTGGTCGATAGTAAACATTTGATGTATTGCTGGGTTTGAACTGAGTATTTTAAATATATAATTTGAACCAGCAGACTCGTCAAGTGAAGGCAAATTCAGCAAACTGAGCAGTTCAGCGATTTCAGTATTGACGGGCACCTCCTCTGGCATCTGGAAGCGAAAAAAATCGCCTCTTGTGGAAGTTAGGAGATAAAGGAGGGGGAAGATAAATAAGGCCCACAACATTTTATCATAAAAAGAAGCAATTTGTGAGTATTCGGCCAAATACTAAAGCTGTCCACATTGCTAGTGCACGCTGATTGGTCCCCCACCACACGATGAAAGCTTCGCGCGGATTGGCGAACACATGGCCAATCAGACATGGCGTTTAGCACGTGGACCTGGCCACTGAAATAATTACACCTTGCAATCGACGACGGCGATGGCGACATGTAAAATAACGAGCTATAATGCACCCGCTGGTGGTTGGTTAGGTGGGTGGGTGGTTAGATTTCAATCGTGACACTAATGTCTCTCACTCGAATATATAACTATGCCAAATCACGCAAATGATCGCTCAAATGCTAGCGCTGATGCCAATGGCGACAAGACCGCTCCTGCAGGAGATCAAAGCTGATCTCTCACCTAGTTAGTGTTTCTACCTTTTGAAACAATCTGAAGGGAAAAATAGGATTTAATATAAATCTTTTCTCATTAGCAAGGCGCGACCGCGAAATCAGCAATAAATTATAAGTGAAAAATGGATATAAACCAGATCGATAGGTAGAACCAATTCTTACCCGTTCTAACGCAAAATACATTAGTAAGAAACTTTTGGGTCTCCAGCTTACAACAAATTTTGATGTAATTTCGACAAATGTAACTCTATTCTTTAGTCGACGATCATATCTTATAATTAAACTAAGGAGCATAGATTGACCATGCTAGCGAATTCCACCCGGGAAAACGTCTGTAGAATAAATTTTTGACCCGTATCCTCAAAACTAGAAGCCGAATTCCACCACCGAAGGTGAAATTAGGGTGCTTATCAGACGGGCCTACAAATTTCCTACCTTAACTCATCTTCAGTTTCAGTAAAAACCCGTAGGCCTATTTAATCGGCATCATTTTGTTTGTAAACATTTCATTTTCGGTAGCGTACATGTACTCCACCGGAACAAGCGATTTCTTATCTCAACTGGATGTGAACAAGCAGAAATTGCAGTTTTGATTCCAATCATACTGATTAAAATAAAAATGATGATGGATAAAATACCACGGAAAAAGGTAATTGCTCTTTCCCGGAACAATTCTGGAAAATTGATTCCCCTAAAATTCCATTATATCATCCTTTTTACCTTCTTATTCTCATCTTCAGGTAAAACCTTAAGCTTCAGTCCATAATACAGGCGATGGAACCTTTGTTCTGCAGAATCGACTAATTGAGGGCTCTACCTTGGTGCCTTTTGATCAATATCCTTCACACTTTCTTCTGCAAATTAATTTACTTTCTGAATCGGTTTATTTTCGTTGATTAACCATCAGCGAAGCCGGTTTTCACAAAGACGCGCTTCACACTATCAGTCCAACTACAATACAAACGCGCAGTTGACTGCCACTCCTTCCGACTCCTTAATTCTATCTCATAATTTTTCTTCTCCGAAGTGACTGACAAGCATTTAGCTAACTATTTCATCGATTTCCTGCTACCAATAGAAATTGTGTAAAATAAGCTAATCGATCGAGAGGTTTCACCCTCCTGCGCGCCTTCTGCGTTGTTCAGCCCAATCTCGAATTTTTTTCTTACTTTCCACTTCACTTGTAGTCTTATGACGCTGATCATTTGCATTTTTTCCAGGCAAAGTCTTGTGAATGTCTAATAATGAGGAAAATCCTGCCGCAACTTTCCTGCTGTAATCAATGATAATGGATCTACTTTCACTACACTGAACAATCTCTGGCTAAAGAAAGTTGTATAGCAGACAAATGACCCAACCTTTGCTTCGGCAAATTTTGAAGGTAACGATCAAGTTAATTTGAAGCCAAAACGATGTACGCAAATCGGACTTATCAATAAATTGCTGGAAATACGTTTTAAAAAATGTAGATAATGTTAGCGCTTTTACAGGTTATAAAACAATCGAACTTGAATTCTTGAAATAATTTTAAACTAAAAAGCATCAAGTACAGTTTGATTTACTAGTTGTGTTTAGAGGCGTAGCATAAGACTGTGAAAAGAAAGCATGGTAGCAGAATGTTTTTTATTGTTCAGAAATAGAAAGAAATGTGCCTACTAGAACAAAAAATGGTCATGAATATGTGATTCTTAGCATCGCTGTGACTTCTGATTGAACTCTATGGAAGATACATGATTGAAATTATCTACAGTCAACGCACAGTGAACTGTTTAATTCTAATGGCCAAGGTTACAGGTTACCAGCTGTAGATGATTGGATCTCTGTTGAGATATTAGACGTTGAGGGAACTAAGCTCAAACGAAGACCATAAGTCTTTAATCTGAAAACTCGAAAAATGGCTAATTGACTCAATTTAGAATGTTTGAAAAAAATACACTTTCGTTCATTAACATGAAAGTTAGGCGATATTCGGCAATTAAGGAAAATAAGGGAAGCCTGGCTCTTGATAATTGTTGTGGGAGTTGTAAAATATTAAAAGTAGCAAATTAAAACTCATTAAAATGCTCATCTAAAAGAACGTATTTAAACTAAGGTTTTCCCATTTTTCATTCCGGTTCGCCTCAATGACTAAAAAGGTAGATCGCAAAAGATTTATAGCGTGAGATAAATGGAGAACGAGTTCCTACTAGATTGAAAAATTTAAGTGATTTCAGTCTGGAGCACTCACTGTATTTTTCAACCCATTCCCGCTTATAATCAGGCATCTCGCTTACCAGAGCCTTACCTGATTCTCAGATTTCGTACATTTCAACATTTAAGACATCTCGTTTATTTATTTGAGTTTTGCAGAGTGACAGGTGTTTTTTAAAAGAATGAACCATGATTAATTTTGAATGAAAATCAGTAAGCTGTCAGTACTAGCTAAGACCATTCTAAAAGTTCAGCTAAGGCCCTCACTCTTTGATTTTGACCACCAACGTCCAATTCTGACATGGCCTTTATAATTTGTATTCATCCCCATCCAATGGGGAAGTCTCAAGTACTTATTGGGGGTACAACAGAAATACAAAGAGCTTTTGCATTTGCACCTCTTTGCGGCAACTCGTTCATATTCGACAATGCTTAGTGTCTTTCATGGTCGATTGGCCTTCGTTTCCCTCGTCTGTTTGGCCTCATCCAGGTATTCTTGACTGAAAGGCGACCATTTGCGCTTTATCTAACAGTGATTCATGATGCCATTTCGGCTAGGTAAGCGTTGTTCGCAGCCGGGATATATGGCAGTTATGCAATCCACCCTGTTGGATATTTTTTCCTTCATAGTCGTTTTTCATGCATTCCACGCTAACTTTTTCTTCCGTCGCGATCAATTTTTTTTCTTTATCGCCTCGTTTGGTCCATTCCTCTTCTCTTTTAGCTTCTCAATTTCCTCGATTGCAATGAAGGGTGACAACCCCTAATATGTCTCTGTAGCCACCCATGAGTCTTGTATCTTTCAAGGCGGTCTGTAAGAGGGCACTTTAGTCTACTGTCCTGTATCTCTTCAGTTTTGTGTCCGTCCTCTCCATGATCTTGTCTTAAGTGTCTTCGCATCTTCTTCGTTGTGGCGAAACATCCGTGGCAGTTTGCGTTGGTACAGACAACATCACGTTGCCTTTCTCCTATCAGTCTCGGTGCATAATTATCATCTCGACCTCAGAGGCTTTCACTTGGATCAAGTAGCCACGATTTGGGATGCGCTTGCCATATTTCTTTCGCATCTTTACTTAATTAAAGCTTCCAGTTCCTTGTATGTGAGGCTTTATAATTTATCTCGTTTTCAAAGTTACTCTCAAGTATGAAGAGTGTCAGGATATTTTTGTTCAATTTCAAACTCTTCCATAGGTTCATCCTCTTAGTCTGTATAAGACTTGCCAAGTTATGCATCGACAGCTCCTTTCAGAGTCCCTCGACAGTTCTGGCTCTTCGCGAATACAATCCAAGTATTCATACGTCAAGCCGTATGCTGTATTGTTTGTATTCGATTGTTATCTCTTATTATCAAGACACTGCAGGACTGACGAGAGGACCCACCAGAGTTGCTGGCAGAGAGCAGTAATGGTCGTAGTCGTGTTAGTTGACTTTTTTGCCCTCACTATGTTTGCTTTTATTGCTCTTTCTGGCTCACCGGTGTCTTGGATTACGGTGCCAATGTATTCGAAGTTTGATGCACATCGGAATGACATTCCTGCTGCTTAAAGGGACTTTTGATTCTCACCGACACCAAGCTGAAGCCAGAGAGTTTCTTCTGCCGCAATTTGCATGTCGTATTTATGCAGCATTATCGCCAGACGCTCTATTAATATGACAGCTGCAATCTTATTTGGCGCAACAAGACATTGATCATCTGCATATACCAGATGATTTTGCAATCATCTTTCGCCCTAGTGATTAACCAACTGAACCGCACTGTCATTGAGTTAGGAGAAGGCTTCCTCTAATGAAATGGAAGTTTGAGTTGAAAAGGAGTGGTACTTCATTTGGACCTTGTCTCTCCCCACGTTCCATCACAAAGTAGTCCTTCGTTTCCCTCAATTTCCCCAACAGTGAGTCCATCAAGGACATTTTCGAATGAACAATATGCCAAGAGCAGCCCAGGTTGATTATTCGGTTGTTTATTGCAGCTTTAGGCAGCGAGTCAAAGGCCTTTCTCAGGTAAACAGACTTTAGAAATTATTTTCTGCTTCTAGTCCGCGGATTTCTGCATAATGGTTCTTATTTCAATTATAGTCTGTTCATTAAACCTTCCTTCGCTGAATCCGAATCGGGTTCTTGAGTATGCTGGTCCTAAAGGTGTTGCCTTATACGTTGGCACAAATGTGATGCCTCTAATTTGCCTAATATATCGAGAGGGAAGATTAATCGACAGTTTGCAGAATCGGTCTGCAAACCGTTCCGCTTTTAGATACTTACAACTTCAGCGTCAATCCAGGCTCGAGGTACAGGAAATTTCTCATTGTAGAAGTCGCTAAAAACTTTCAGAAAGTAGGCATTTAGACACTGAGCATCGTATCAGTAACTCAGATCTAATTTCATTTTCTCCAGAACTTTGGCGTAGTTTTAATCTTTTTCAACTGTCTCAATCTCCTCCGCTGAAATAGGGAGGTCTCTTCGTGGTAAATCATACTTTTTAATTTCTTCGGTGGTTCTGGCCTTAAACGGTTCCTAATAATGTTCGACCAGATATTTCGATTTTAACTAGTATCCTTGCACATTTCGCTATCCATAAGGAGTTTCCTTTCATTATATCCTTTAAGATAATGAAAGCTTTTCGAGGTTCCATCTCTGCGAAGTACACTAGAAAAAAGGTTATCCTCTCATCTCGATAAGCTTGTTTCCATTTTCAAAAATCAGGCTGTTTACCCTGTTTTATTGATTTATGTATCTCAGAGCCATTTCTTGAGATGGATTTGAGAACCAATCGTACTCATCTGCTTTTGTAGCAGGAATTCTGTCTCTCTTATCGCCGATACCATTCGTTTTTCTTTCGCCCAGCTACTGCTCAGCAGTTTTGGCAGCAGCATTTTCTACAGATTTCAGAATATCCTCATATGTAATTGTCAAAGGTCCTGAAGCAATTCCATTTTCAGATATTCCTGGTATGTTTTCATATTTGTTCGACGCGTTTCGGCAGCTGAATTCTTTTACCCTCTATCAAAGTTCTATCCTTTCGTTTTCCTAAGCGTTTTCTAACGTGCGTTTTGAGCTTGAGGATTTTTTTTTCATTCCTCCCCACCCTGTAGAGCACGTCCCAAGGACTTATTGGGGATACAACGGCAATACAATTAGTTACATATTATAGCATAGAGCAGTTAGTTGAGTTTGTCGACCCGCTGGTCTTATCTCGGCTTGGTTATGTAGCGCAATGGCATTCAGTCCTTCTGCTGCATCTCGTGGAGTACCTGGGATAGAGTTCTTCGCAGCCGCGATGGAGCAGATGTGTATTTCATCCTGTCTGAGGGACTTTTCGTTGCCTCCTATCTCCCACTCTATCATTTTTCTCATTCGTATTCACTTTTTCTGCTTTTCTAATTCAGTTTGATTGTTTCCTCTTCTCTGTTTGTTTCTCCCTTTCTCTGATTTCCACCGAAGGGTGACAGTTCCTAATATGTCTTTCTAGCCACCCTTGAGCCTTGTATCTTTTAAGGCAGTCTGTAAGAGGGCACTTTAGTCTAGGGTCGAGCATCTCTTCAGTTCTGCGTTCATCTTCCCCGTGATCTTGTCTTACATGCATTCGCATATCACTTATTCTGGCAAAGGATCTTTGGCAGTTAGCGTTGGTACAGACAATATCACGTTGTCTTTCTCCTATCTATCTAAGTGTATAATTTTCGTCTCGAACTTTAGGGCTTTCCTTTGGATCAAGTAGCCATGAATCTGAGTGCTCTTGCCATATATCTTTCGCATCCTCAATTAATTGAAGCAGCCAGTTCCTTGTATGTGAAGCTTTCTTTGTTTCGGTTTTTTCAAAGTTACTGTCAAGTATGGGGAGTATCAGGCTATCTTTGTCCATTTTTAAGCTTTTCCATAGGTTCAACCTCTTTGCCTGTATAAGACTTGCATTGGGAGTTCCTTTTGGAGTTCCTCAACAGTTTTGTCTCTTCGCGAATACAGTCCAAGTATCATACGGCAAGCCTTTCTCTGTACTGCTTTAAGTCGATAGTTATCTTTTACTCTTAAGACAATGGTTGATAATTCATAAGTGATTGCAAGATCGACAAAAATTCCACCAGATGCGCTTATAGGGTGTTTTTGAGACTTCTTGAGCGCAGAAATGGTCGTAGTCATATTGGGTGCCTTTTTGCCCTGGCTAAGTTTGCTTTTATTGTTCCATCTGGCTCACCAGTGTCTTGAATTATGAGACCAAGATATTCGAAGTGTGAGGCACATCGGAATGACATTCCAGCTGCCTCAAGAGGCGTTTGGTCCTCACCGTATCCAATTGAAACCAGAAGGTGTTGTTCGCTGCGATTTGCATTTCATAGTTTTGCATCGTATTCGCCAGATGCTCTATTAATCTGACAGCTGCGACTTTATTTGGCGCAATACGACATAGGTCATTGGCGTATTCTAAATGATTTAGCTTCCATCTTTGGCCGAGTGATCGATCATCTGTACTGCACTGTCCTTGAACGAGGAGAAGGCTTCATCCAATATGAGTTGGAGGGTTAGTTTAAAGAGAAGCGGTCCCTCTTTTGAGCCTTGTCTCACACCAAGTTTCATCTCAAAGTAGTCCCTTGTCCCCCTCAATTTTCCCTACGGTGCGTCCACTAAGGACTTTACTGAGTGAATCATTTGCCAAGAGCAGCCTAGATCTTTCATTCGGTTGATTGTTGCAGCTGTAGGCAGCGAGTCAAAGGCCTTTTCCAGGTCGACAAACACTAGCATTATTTTCTGCTTCTGGTTCACGGCTTTCTGTATAATGGTTCTTACTCCAAGTATGGCCCGTTCGGTTGATCTTCCTTCACAGAGTCCAAATTGGGTTCTTGATGGTAGTTCGGTAAGATGGTGCTTCAAACGTTGGCACAGAATAGATGCATATAACTTGCCTAATGCGTCTAGAAGGAAGATTGATCTATAGTTTGCAGGATCTGTCCGCTTGTAGATACTTACAACTTCAGCATCGGTCCAAGCTCGAGGTATAGGAGTAGTCCCATTATAGAAGTCGTTGAATACTTTTAGTAGGTAGGCATTCAGACACTGGTTGTCCCATTTCAGTAGTTCGGATCTGATTCCATTTTCGCCGGGACTTTTATGTAGTTTTAATTTATTTTTAGCTGTCTCAATCTCCTCCATCGAAATAGAGGAGTCTCTTGGTAGACAAGCATAGTATCTAATTTCTTCAGTGGTTCTTTCCTTGAACAGTCCCCGGTAGTGTGCGACCAGATCTTTTGGTTTAACTAGTGTCCTTCCAGTTTGTGTATTCCATGAGGAGTTTTCCTTCATTATGTCCTCCAGCAACATGAAGGCTTTACGAGGTTATTTCTCTGCGAGGTATCTCTCTTCTTGATATGCTGCTTTCCAGTTTCATATCAGGTTGTTCACCTTGTTTCTTTGCTCTTTGTACCTCATGAATGTTTCCTGAGATGGATTTGAGAGCCGATTCGCTCTCATCTGCTAATTTAGTTGTAGTTCTCTTCTTTCCTTCTCGCAGATAGCTGGATACCATCCGTTTTTCTTTCGTTCAGCCTTTTGCCTTGTTGTTTTGGCAGCTGCATCTTCTATAGGTTTCAAGATATCTTCGCATGTAGTAGTCAAAGAGTCCTGGGGTAGTTCCCTTTTGAGATGTTCCTGGTATGTTTCCTTCGATTTCCTTATTTGTTCTATGCCTTTCGGCAGCTGCCATCGTTGCTTTTGACTTTTTATGTCCTCCTTCAGAGAGTTCTGTTCTTACTTTTTCCTGAGCGTTTTCTGAAATGTGATTTGAGCTTGAGGATTACTCTTAGTAGGCAGTGATCTGAGTTTGCGTCTGCCTTTCTAGAAGTTCGTATATCACTTATAAGGAATAGATTTGATCTTCTCGTCAGAACAAAGTCAAGAGTGGCACCTTTCCCTGTAGGGTGGTACCAGGTCAATCTTCGAGTCATTGGTTTCTGAAAGAAAGTATTCATCACGTGTAGATTATATTCTTGGCATAGTCCTAGCAGCCTTAGACCGTTTTCTGTAGTGTCTTCTTGATGAGTAAAGGGACCGGTTAGTTTGGCACCAATGTTACGGGCATCAGATCCCAATCTGAAATTGAAATCGCCAAGGATAATTATTTGTGTGCTGTTGGAAAGGAGTTGCTTGTAGGTTTCGGCCACAAGTTTGTAGAAGGATTCTTTAACCATTGCGTCCTCCGTACACTCGTTCGGAGCATAGAAGCCATCAGTCCAACTTTGACTCCTCCAATTTGGAGTGTCAGCGTTGCAAGTCTGTTTGAGACAGGGTTGAATTCAGTTTCTATGTTCTTTTTGACCAAAAAGGCGACCCCACCATTTAGTCTAGGGCTTTCACTGTGTCCAGAGTTGAAGAAAGCGTAGTTATCGAGAGCTGAAGAGCAGGATTTCATTCGAATTTTCGTTAAGGCAACTATTTTCATACCTCGACCAGAAGTCTCTTTAGCTATCTGGCGAAGTTTCCAATCATTGCTACAGCCGCGTACGTTCCATAATCCAAGTTTCAGACCATGGATCCGGGTAGTATGTCGTATCTTTTTAAGGTGCTGTTCGTGGAATCTGACTGTATTTCCGTTGGCATAATAATGAATTAGTACGTCCGGTGGCATATCAATCCTCTTCGACCGCCCCTCTCTTTAGCCCTCTGGGTAGTTCCAGAGGTTACCAGTGGTCACCATGTGAAGGTAGAGAGTAGGTTTGACCGCCAGCAGTGATTAGAATTCGCATCTGCCTGTCTAGAAGCTCGTATATTACTTAATTGTTGTAGATATGACCTTTTATCAGGACAAAGTCAAGAATAGCACCTCTCCCCGTGGGATGGTACCATGTCGATCTTCGAGAAGTTGTTCACCCAATGAAATTATTCATCACGTTTAAATTATACCTTTGCCATAGGCCTAATAGCCTCACTCCGTTCTCTATAATGTCATCTCGATCAGTCATTAGACTGAAAAGTTTGGCGTCAATGTTGCCAGCATCAGAGCCCAATCTGCAATTGAAATCTTCAAAAATAATCATTTGCGTACACTTAGACAGAAGCAATCTATTGGTTTTAGCCACTAGTTTGTAGGATGAAGCTTTGACCACTCGACTCGGCCGGAGCAAAGCATCCCATCAGTTCAACTTTTACCCCTCGAATTTGGAGCGTTGGTGCGACAAGTGTATTTTAGACAAGGGTAAATTCAGCCACCCTTCCCTTTAGCCCTTAGGGTTGCCCTGATGTAACCGGTAGTCACTACGACATGTCAATATTTTCCATTCCCCTGCGAGAGAAGTTAGGTTATTAAAAACATCCGAGGGGTGAAAAGGCTCAAACGTAAGCATGCCATGATAATGCACTTGTGGTCGATTGCTTTTCTTTTCGCAATGAATTTTGCTCCTTAGATTCTGCAGATCTCCTGTAAATAGCCAACCCAGTCCTTGGGCTGATCATCAGCAAAATAAACTCTTTTAGTTATCTTGAGTTAATGAATAGTATTTAGACGTTTCTATTTCGCAGAATTTGTGCAAAGATTTCCATGCGCTTATTTTGCAGGAAGAATGGTAAAATTAATGCCAAGATATCAGTTCAATAGTTGATTCGAGGATTCGTAGGCCGTCGGATCAAGAGCCCCCTGAGAATGCCAAAATTTGAACTTTTACGCTATTTTATAGTTTTAGATAGGCGAGCAACTGGGAGTGCCCTTTATCAATTAGTATTAAACGGACGATATTTTAAGGTTTAGCAAAATACAGCACTGGTCTTGTGAAAGGATCCAATGGTATTCTTGTCAGGTTATTGGCTGAGGATTTAAACAAAGCTTTCTCATTATTAATAATTGTTTTTTCTATTCACATAGAGAAGAAGTAATAAGCCTACTACTTTACCAGTTTGTTTCAATAGTTTAGAGCTATTTGTACGGAAATTCAAGCAAGCCAAAACTTTCCTTTATTCGAGGCTCTTTACTTTCCTTCTGTTTAGTTGTTGATTCCCTATCTTGATAAAGAGAAGTTTTTCCAATTCTATGGCATGAAAATGCAAGATTCATTTATAGATCAATTGCCTTTGCAGTTCCCTAAGCAATTTTATAAATGTCATGTGAGAGGGTTTTGAAATTCGATGGTTGGTATATTTTACTGAATATGATTAATTACCTCCACTGTATAAATTTGCACGTTATGCCCCTGCATTGAAAAGTTTCTTCAGTCAGATAATATCTATCTATATATAGCCTGCTCTAATAATGAAAATTAAACGACCTAATTTGAATGACATTAGGTAAGCATTATGTTCTTCAATTTTGTGAAGCGCTATTCGGTTCTCCAGTATCTCGTCAACCTTTTCGCGTTAGCTGAATCCATAGCACTGTAGTTCATCAAATAGTTTTTTATTTGGTGATCTCCTGTTTGAAAATCGGTAACTTTTCATTGAGAAAAATTGTTTTATTCAGACCGATAAGAGAGGTCACCTCCGCTCGAATTCCCTTTTTATAGAGTGGCAGACAATTGTCATTTAAAGGGTTTCACAAATTACGCTGGTTTTTCAAAGTACATCAATAGGCTACCTTCCTCCCAGACACAGATACTTGAGTGTACTGCCTACAGGTGGCTTTAATGTTAATTTGCTTGCTATTTTCGAAAATGCAAATTTATGCAAATGAGACATTGACTAGTAATGAATATGCATGCGTTTTATGAGAGAGCGAGAGGAAGAAAGGAGTTAAAATATGAAATGGAATTCGTTTGAGTCGAAAATGGGCTCTGTCCAGGTGCAACCTCGCGTGATAGCCATCGCGCCAATTGTGGTACATATAATTAAGCTTATGTGGAGATTAGGGTTTTAGCAGGCGTGTGTGCACATTCATGGCAGCTAACATTTCACACATAAATTAACCCAATCATTATTTCTCACCAAATGTGTAAAAGTTAGCTAAAGCCATCCTAAACCGTCCATTAAGGCAACAATCGACAGCTAGCATCTGAAACTCCATCCAGTGATATGATATGCTTCCCGATGCATAAGTCTTAAACGCTTATATTTTAGTAGTCCAAGGTGGCGAAAAAGTTCACAATAAGACACGGTGGTCAATCTTACTCTCAACCTCCTGAGAAACTCCAGGGGTGACCGGATAGGACTAATCACCCACCGGACGTATGAAATTAGACTATTCCAGCAGAAGTACAATCTCGTACAGCCTGGTAAAAGAGGTACGACGTAAATAACCGGATTCATGGTCTCAAACTGGACTGTGGAAAGCACGTGCATGTAGCAATGAATGGAATCTCCGACAGAAAGTTAAAAAAACTTCTGGAATGGGTATGAGGATCGTCCGCCTTAACAATGTGGAGGACGGACAAGGTGATACTATGAATTTCGGACTGCTACCTGTATGATGGAACCATGCCAGAGAAGTTACCAAAGAACCGAAGACGTCGATGAACACTCCTACTGTTTTCTGCTTTAAATATTGTATGCTATCTGCTGTAAAAGTTATTTGTACTTCAGTTGTATTCTTAATATGCTTTTGAAACTTGCTCAAATGGATGAGGAGTAAATAAATAATTCTATTTTATAGTAGGCCAGAAAATTTTTGTGATCAAGATGATAGTTGAAAGCTCTTATACTATCAAATCTTCCATAAATTTGCGAGTCCTAGCTTTGTCAATTTCGTATATGCATTTTTTACGAGGCAAATTTTAATCCTAGGCAGTTATCGCTTTTGCTATTAAGGTGAGCACTAACTGCAAACTTATTTTGTATTTCAAATGCAGCCCCAAATACTAATGGTTGTAATTCGTTACATCCAATGTGGAGAATGATTCGAAGAAACAAAAAAAAAATCAATTCGCTGTAAATAGGTAATAAAGTGATTTTAATTTAGACTCAAGATATTAAATACTGAATCTACTTATGTTGAAACTTGGATTCCAGCGAGCAAATAGCTGAATGTAAAATTTATCTT
The DNA here is from genome assembly GCA_019097775.1 of Moniezia expansa. NCBI lineage: Eukaryota > Metazoa > Platyhelminthes > Cestoda > Cyclophyllidea > Anoplocephalidae > Moniezia > Moniezia expansa. Next base: position 7,293,094 of record JADFDV010000076.1, on the reverse strand, counting down.
AAGCACCATTCAATGAATGACCGCGCCATAAATTCTAGGTACATCTATATCTATTTACCATAGAAAAGCAAGATTAATTTTCTATCAAAGCTATTAATGAAACAGAAACCAAAGAAGCAATATGCAGTCTTCATCTTCGGTGTTGGCTACCTCGAGAGCCTGCTTATTAGTACGCTGGTTAGCCGAATTTTGTTATCTGACACAAAATAAATCCCTTACAGACAAGAAAATATAAAAAATCATTTTTTCACCATGAAAATTGCTTTTTTAACATTAAATTTGTCTTCAGATTGATAAACAGCTGGTTAGTATGAACAAGCAGCAAAGAGAGAGAATTAGGTATGTAACTGGAAGTATATTGTTTGATGATCGCTTGCGCAAGTAGTGATTCATTGTTTTGTTTACTCGTTATCTGAACTCGCCAAAACTTAATTGCTGTCTTACTAAGCAACTTGCGCATTTGATTTTAGTGCTGCCGGAGCAGTGAGTTAACTCCAACCTGAGGAAATATCGACACAGTCAAAGACTCCTCCAGATTGAATATTATTGAAAAGCAGGGATTTTAATGTAATGGTCCTCATTTAATTGATTCCTTTAAGCCTGTTTCGTCGATATTTTTGTCAAAGTTCTATGTGCTGAGTGGCTGAATATGCACTTCTACATTCAAAAGCCTTACTTGCGACTGAAAATGTCTAATCTGGAAGTGTATCGTAAGAATCGAATCTGCGATCTCGCTTATAATTGTGAAAAAGGAAAGATTAGACAATGTGCTGCTCTGTGGGTCTTATATCTAATACCAACAGGTGAAACCTATTTCTGACGTTAACGAGACATGGAATTAGCCCGGAACAATGCGCTCTTAATTGTGTGTCTGGATTATAAGCATAAACCAGGCATAATTGAGAACAGCTATTACAAAATGTTAACTTCTTAGAAGTCAATGCTTTACTTCCAATGTAAATGACATAGTTTCTCTATTCAGAACAAAGACCGGAGAAGGAAAATAATTTATCACTAATCAATTTCAATCATTAGAGTATTTTTTTCAATAAGCGAAACCATATTGGATTCAAACAAACTGATCTACTAGGGTCAGTAAGGAATTAAGCCTTCATTTGTCAGAGTGTTTAGAGTGCCCCTTCTCTTGCCTGCATTCACCACATATACCATAAAGGCATTAATCTCTCTTTATTTGGTCGTTCTGATTATTTGCGTGTTGATTATGAAAAGCAAATTATAGGCACTTTTTCAGAATTTTTATAAATTTTTCTGCTACAAGTTTTGTCGCTGCAAAGCTCATCGGGAAATGCCTTCGGTTAAGCGAAAGTTAGTCCGGAATTGAAATTGCAGCCACAATGGAGTTCAAAACAATTTCCATTCGGACTATTATCTTTAATATTTCAATCAGTTTGAACTTTACTTCAAGAGCGAAATTTGCATTGTGAATATGTTTGCGGACTAAATCCTAATTATAAATAATTGCTACGTATAAATAGTAAGTAGCACAATGTAATTTTCACAAGCGATAGCTTAAGTTCCAACTACTTGAACATGCACCAACACGTTCAATGTTCGTGTTTATCCTATTGACAAACAGTTATGTGCATCCAATGTCTGGCCTCAGGCATGCCATTTTTTACGACTCCAAACCAACTGCTGGGCAAAATTTGCAGTATTTTGACTTCTTGATGAAAATATCTCCTCGCCCCTTCTTTACGGTAGCTGACTGCACCTTTTCTTACCGAATTTCACCGTCTTTATAAAAAAACGTGATCCATTTATAATAGCTTTACTCATAAATATCTCTGGCTTAAGAATACAACTCTGACAAGGGATTATGGCGGAAGGTAGTTTTACATTTATTACTCTTATATTACAACACCAGAATAAAAGGAACTTGCCTCGATATGGCATTAACTAATTTTGATTTTGCCGCGGCAAATCGTTTCTTGATAAGTAGGAAAAACATTGAATTAACCACTTCATCTTATCTAAACACCTCACCAGAAATTTACCAATCTATTAGGTTTCGAGAAATACATGTATGTTAACGAAAGTATCTAAGTACTACTGTGGAACGATGTCACAATTTCTACTGTTTAAATAACAGTTCTATGGCTGATGTTATAATTATTACTTTTGCTGCTTCAACATTTTTAAGTGTGCTACGCACGGCCAAGAATTATTACGATGTTTCGGATGTTACGAAGACTGACTTGGTACCATCCTACAGGAAAAGGTGCTATTCTAGACTTTGTTCTGATGAAAAGGTCAAATCTATTCCCATGAAGAGGTATACAGGCTTCCAGAAAGGCAGATACAAATTCTGATCACTGCTTACTAACGATTATCCTCAAGCTCAAATCGCACGTTAGAAACCGCTTAGGAAAACGAAAGGAATGGACTTTGATAGAGGGCAAAAACAGTCAAAAGCACAGAACAGATATGAAAATCGAAGGAAACTTACCAGGATCGCATCAAAAGAGAACTACCTCAGGACCATTTGACAACTACATATGAGGAAATTTTGAAATCCATATAAAAAGCTTCTGCCAAAACAGCGAGGCAAATAGCTGAGCGAAAGAAACGGATGGTACGCAGCTATCGGCGAGAAGGGAGACAGAGAACTCCTGCTAAAAAAGGCATTTGAGAACATGTTGGCTCACAAATCCATCTCGAGAATCGCTCATTAGGTATAAAGAGCAAAGATTCAGAGTGAACAACCTGATTGAAAACTAGAAACTAGCATATCAAGAAGAAAGAATGACATACTTTCCAGTGTACCTAGCGGAGATAGAACTTCGAAAAGCCTTCATGCTGTTGAAGGACACATTGAAGGGAAACCCCTCATGGAAAACACAAAATGCAAGGATACTAGTCAAACCGAAAAATTTGTTCGCACACTACCATGAACTCTTTAAGAACAGAACCACCGAATGAATTAAAATTATGATCTTCTATCAAGAAACTTCTCTATTTCAACAGAGACTGAGACAGCTAAAAGTAGACTAAAATTATACAAAAGACCCGCCAAAAGAGAGCTTGAAACTCTACATACTTAAGAGTAACTTTGAAAACGATGAAACTTATAAAGCCTCACATACAAGGAACTGGAGGCTTTAATTAAGTAAAGATGCGAAAGAAATATGGCAAGCGCATCCCAAATCGTGGCTACTTGATCCAAGTGAAAGCCTCTGAGGTTGTCTGTACCAACGCAAACTGCCACGGATGTTTCGCCACAACGAAGAAGATGCGAAGACACTTAAGACAAGATCATGGAGAGGAAGGACACAAAACTGAAGAGATACTGGACAGTAGACTAAAGTGCCCTCTTACAGACCGCCTTGAAAGATAAAAGACTCATGGGTGGCTACAGAGACATTTTAGGGACTGTCACCCTTCGGTTAAAATCGTAGGAAGAGAGAAGCCAACAGAGAAGGGAAAAGACAGTCTACAGTAGGGAAAGTAGAAGAACTGAGCATGATGGAGAAAAAGGACAGAGTGGATGGTATGAAAAACGGCAGGATGATCGACACTGCTCCATAACGGCTGCAAATAACTCTGACCCACGCATGGTCGCTAGAAGAGAGTACCTTGATAAGACCGAACAGTCAAGGACAACGAGTTGCTGCAAGAAGTTTAACAAAGGAATGAACTGTTCCTGCACCACGAAACCATGCCGAGAAATGCCCAGAGAGCCAAAGACGTCGATTTAACTGTTCTATGCTATATGTTAGTGTCTAGCTGTTGTACAAGCTCTTGTATTTCTCTTGTTCCCCCCTTAAGCTCTTGGGACTTGCCCAGTGGGTGGGGACGAATAAAAAACGATGTTTCGGTAACTGAACTTCAAGATCCAGTTTTCAAATTTTTTTCCTACAGAAAAATATCCACCACCACTAGAGGGATGTACCGAATTCATATATAACCAACTTGTTAGAAGAAATTCTGAATTCAGAAATGTTAAGGCTTGAATAATGCTGATATCAGCAATCATCTTGTACCATCCGCTGCTGAATAAATATCTGTCAATAGATAATGTTCAAAGTTCATAATCAAATCTGCCTCTAGTTCAAGTAATTGGAGCAGATGGATTTTCAAATTATCTGCATTCGAGACTAACGCATAGTGGAATATCAGGTAAAAATAGCCAAATTTGATATTAGGTTACTACTGCTTGAAGCAGTTAGATTGTCTCGCCGCTATTTCTTTTTATTTATAACTAGCCGCGAAAAAATCTGACAATATTAGAAAGTACAGGATTATTTTGAATTGAAAGGGAAACTGAAATTAACTGAGGTTGACAACAGGGGCTATCTGAGTTGGAAAAATAACACCACCTCCGATACGTCGATGTTTGCTGGTAAAAATAGCCTTATCGTACCCAAAGGCTCCTTTAATGGCCTTGAGTGATTCTACAATGATGACACAGATTTCTCGCTCTTTTTGCTTCTTTATTCATACATAGCTCATTATTTCACAAGTGGCTACTTATAGTTGTTATATCAACTTAATCATCCTAACTTCTTGTGATACCGAATAGGAAGTGGAAAGCAAAAAGTATAGCACAAAGTATTCATTCAAGACGAACGCATTGAAGTTGAGATGGAAGGCTACGAGCCCTTCATTGACAGTAGTTATAAATAAGAACTGGAACAAACATATTCATTAGGTGGCACAGAGCTACGATAGCTCAGCTGAGTCTTCCAAGATGAGAATTTTCAGTGCTTATTTGATTTCGTATTACTTAGTCGAAATGCAGAAATTATACATATCGCAGGTAATCAACAAATTTTACTGCAATAGAAAAAGTAGAATCAGTTGAATGGGGTCTATAAACCAAGCTTCATTACTAATTCGCCTTTAATGACAGATAATGCAAATCCATCTTTGATACATTTCAACTGAGTGGCCTTTTAATCATCGCTGGATGTTTTTGACGGCGGGGTACCAGTCAGATATGCTTTTTTAGGTACAAATGGATATCACTGGATTTTTCCTCTCTAATTCAGGGCAGGTGATACTCAGATTGATTCACAAATCTGTCTGTTTTCTTATTTGGGGAGAAATTTCATGAAACAGCAGCAAATTTAGCCAGATTTACAGTTTTGACTTCCAATTTTGGTTTATGAGCAAAACGCTATTGCTTGATCATCGGAAATATCCGCTGATATGCAATACCCAATGCAATCATGAGTTTAGTTTGGGACTTTCATGTCAGCAAACACATGACTACTAATAGGTTGATTTAAAAGTAGAGAAATTCAATGAGATAGTTGGATGTCAGAACTTAGACTATATTGAGGTGGATTTCTCCGACATCTCAAACAGCAAACGTTTGCTAGACGTTTTCGTTTGCTTCAGTAATTCTTCACAGTTTCACTTTCAAAGAATCGCCAAACCAATATTCTTTTCAACTCAATCCAAAATGCAGGCCGCTACCAAACTCGAAACTGAGGACCTCTTTCCTTCATCTTCCCATCAAAGGCCAAACAAATTCTTGAGATTAAATAATCAAGAAGTTTCAGGCCTTCTGAACTTCTCCTTGGACCGGATGGTAAAGCAACTAGCTGGTTACGGAACCTATTTCTATAACGCGGTGATAGTCTAACTTCTAGTAAAAGCCACTGTCGACTGAGCTATAAGAGAGATCAAACCATTTGTTTGCCTCACCGTCAAATCATCAAAAGTGATCCTGTTTTTAGAAGTAAGATATGCAGTTTTCAACGGTCAGATGACTCGAAAGTTCTTACACTGACGAAAATCACATTTTGAATCTATGATCTTGAGTGCATAACATGCATTCTTCAGAAAATTTTATTACTTTTTTGAAGCAGTAAAGTGCAGAATGACCACACAAATCGGTTTCTACTGTTAAAAGTTTGATTATCTATTTTGGAAAAGACTAAGACAGAGTTGTTAAGGGCTAAAAAATGCAGTTAATAGTAGCATTAATCATTACACTGGTGTCATGCCTGGAATTTTGAATCCTTGCCTTAACGCTCTTCAATAGGCGTTTTCTGAAAAAGCCATTTTCTACAGGACTTTAAGCTTCTAATGATATAAAAAGAAAATTGAAGTCAAGAAGGTAACCAAAAGGATTTTTCAATAACAACTAGTCACTAGCTTATCTTAGATTGAGTCTGGTTTATCTTGTTAAATCTTTTTCAATTTCCCATGTTCCCTTGAAATGACTTGGTCTCATCTCGAAAAGAACAGAAGATTAGGAAGCAAATCAGGCTTTATACGTTTGGATTTCAATTAGCTCTTTTTTGGGTCCAGCATATTATTACCTACTGTAAAAATGATGTTTCATTTAGATTTTATCCTATATATCAAAGCTATCATAACTGCTAGCATCAGTGGGTCTATGTAACGAAGAACCGAAACATGCCTCGGGTTCAGAAACAGCCCCATCTATAAAAGTACAATAATTAGCACAAAATTTGCAGACTCAAAAAATGCACAAAATGCCTTCATTATAAACTACATTAATTGGAAGTTTCCCTATTTAAATTTCTGATTTAGTTCTGATTTTTCTTAAGTTCACTACGCTCTCGAATTCGGTTTAGCACCCTTACCCTTAGTCATTTAGCAATCGTAACCCAAAAAGAAACCGAGCACTTTAAATTCTTCTTCTTTATGCTACCTGGTAATGATTAAACTACTGCGATAGCAAAATGATGAAGCTTAAATCTGGATAGCTTCATTAAAGGACGCCAAAAATGGCGGTATCTTCCAATAATGACAAAGAATAATAAACGTTAAAATTTCTTACATTTAGACAGCGGTTGGATGCACTTTTTTCTAGGAGCCTTTAATGTAATAGATGCTCAGAGATAAGTGCAGATATTTACTTGGAAGAAATATAAATTGGACTTAATAATGCTATTCCAAACCAAATTCATGGCTTCTTTAATCTACGTATATTCCATCAATTAAACAGAGTTTATACAAGGGATATTTATAAAAACATATTAAGAGTAATTCAAAAGCAGCTTTGACAAAGTATTTTCGGAATCATTTACTTTTCTCTTCTCGTCCATGGCCTTTTCCAAGCTGGATGTTCCGCAACTTTGTAAATATCTCACCAAATTAAAAATTAAACGTACAAATTTTCTGCTAGATACAATTGTCCCTATCTAATGAATGAACTGATCTGTAAACCCGTTCTCATTTATATCATTTAAGCCATTGATTTATAGTGGTTATGAGTCCTGCCATTTGACAATCCATGTAAACCTTTTTACGTACTATTTTAGAAATTATTTTAAGTCAATTTATGGAGGGCAAAAAAAAACTCTGTGCACCATTTGCGGTGAAATAAAACTTCTATTCGTTACTTTTATTCCACGATAGTGGTTGATTTTGTCCATCTGATCACTCAGTTGAGTCGGTGTAATTCTTTACGTACACTGACCCTCATCTGCAAATCACTAATGATCAGCTAAATAAATAGACAGCGAATAATAGTAGACATACGTTGCAAGGGCTCAGTTTTGTTTAAATTTATTTATAACGCTGAAAAAAATTACATTAAGAAGCTCTAAACATAATTTGTGACTAAGGAAAACCATGAAGATAATGAAAAAAAAACTATTTTTAACATAATCAAGTCGCTGTATCAACTCGAACTTTCATCCAGCTGCTCTAATGCATTTCAGCTTCTGCCTCCCTTTACCTTGTTACTGATGCTCTAAATGATTTCTACTTTGTCTATTAAGGAATTGAACTTAGCAAATCTAAAGGAATGCTTGCCTTTATGGACATTTTACTGATGTTAGGAACGTGACAATCAGCACTGCATTCCCAAACTATGTGGTTAATATTTTTGGACTGCCTATTTAAAGAATCAATGCTGGACTAGACGCGAGTAGTATGTTTGTTAGGAAAGGTAAAGTTCTTGCTGAGAAATAGATTTAGACTACAAGAGAGGTAAAAAAGAGATCGCCCAAACTGTACTCAATTGTTAACCAGCATACGAAGTGTTCGTGCTTGGCTAATAAGTCTTTGCTTGAATGTTCAAAGTGAAGAAATAGCTCTCTAGAGATGTTCAAAATTGTTTTTGTATGTAACTTATTTGTGGCGATTCCTATATAGGTAAGCACTGGCGTGCGTTTACTAAAATTTTGACCTTGTCAATAAATAAGGAATACAGACTCATCGTTTTACTTAAACTTATTTCGCAGAACCCCAAAGTTTGAACATTTTTTTAGTAAAATCTGATTTTTGCGCCAAATATATTCATCAAATTTCATTCTCATTGATATTTACGACCATTTAATTTTGTAAACGACGTTGAAATGCTGCACAAGATCAGTTAAGTTTGCCATGTTCAAAAAATTTTGTTTTATCCATAGTTATCTAAGACTGTAAATACGACACTGACTTAGAAATACTAAATTGCTTGCAAAATGCCTAACAGAATCGGAACATAACAATCTGATAATGCACAAGGAGATTTTCATTCAAAACTTGGGTACTTACAAATATATCAAATGACTAGGCGTAAAAAAAGTCGAGAAGATCGTTATACACCTTTTTGTAGACGGGCAAATGAGTTTGCGAGACTCTTAGCAAATCCAGACTAAAATTGCATCGAAATTAATGTTCCTTTCATTTAGTAGACATGCTTGACTATTGCTGTGGTATTCATTAGCGTGAAATAACATTCCACATATAGCTTGCATCAACGGTCCATGAAAAATGATCTGGCTAATCACCCGACTACCTAAATTCTGGCCTTGGACGTAAAGCCAATCTGATCGTAAAAAACAAATGTGATGAACACAGACGCAAAATGAAAGAGATGCTCTAAAGTGATGAAAAGCAAATTATTATCAGAGGGCAATTTTTTGGGGCCTCGTCGGCACGTAAGTCTGGCTAGACAAATGGTGGTGGAGTACTGGATTCTTAGGTATTTAAGGCCTATTTTCGACTGATTTTCGCCTCTTCTACTCACCCATTCCTCCCCTCCCCCTATCTTTTATGCAACAGAAAACGCTTAATTTTAAACTGCATAACAAAAGTCGAATTAGCTATAAATATTTCTAACTTGAAGAAACTATTTCAGGTCAATTATCGTGTTTCAATGATTCTATTAGTTTCAGGTGAATACGAAACAAGAACAAGGTAATTTATCTTTGACTTCGGGAATCCCAGGTAAACTGTCGTTTATCCAGAGCTGGATGTATCATTCTACGCAAATATGTTGCTTGAAAATAGACTAACGACGCAATTTCAGTAAGGACGAGGTTCCATTTAAGGAATTTTTCGAGAATCCGATTTTCCTCTAACCCACGAATCGTTGCACGGTGATGAGGCTTTGTATTCAGTTTTGTATCATACTAATCTTCAACAATTGGTTGCTTAAATACGCTCATAAATTTAAAATTTTCCAATCTGAAATTTTATATATTAAGCAAGCGTCTATTCTATAATATAGTCACAAGCGTGCTTGCGATTTACCGTGCTGCAAAGAGTTCCAAGTTTTAGATCCTAGATTGGGTGAAATAATATTGGACAAAGAAGCTCATGAATTCTTTTCGATTTTGACAAATAAGACAAATCTCTTCTTTCCTAACTGGACTCTTCGGTGTTTGCTTAGTAGTATAGTAAGTGAAAGCTTGAGAAAAATCATCGAAGGTGATTTTTAACGTTAATAAATGGTCGCTTTTGAGCAAAGATAAGATATGAAATTGTTTGATTCTCCATAATAATTGATGAGTTTAATTATATGAAGATTTTACATTTCTTTTCACTCAAAAAACCAGATATTCGAGCAATATTTCTCGGCCAAAATACAAAATATTTAATCCATATATCTTAAACTAGATAAGTACATCATTGTTGTAGAGATGAATTCATCATACCTTAAAACTACAAAAACCTCAGAAAAGACTATTGTTAAAAATTTTAGCAATTCGAGGCAGGTAAAGCTTGGCTAAACATCTTTGAAATTGAAGCAACTCCTTCGGATTTGATCACTTAATCAGCTAAATATTAAGATTTGCCAAAACCTGATTCACATCTTTGGTCAAAGAGCTGGAAATCCTCAATCTGAACGATTGGTCAGCCCGATTTTTACATCGACTAATGAACCCCAATCGCTAAGGTTATTTAAGAGATTGCTATCATTTAAGGTCTCTTGAGTCTTGGTCATTTGCTGGCCGAAGAATTAATGGGGCAATGAGAGTTTGATCCATGGTCATTGACAATAAGTAGGCTCAAAAGCATAAGCAAGGATTATGAAATATGTTAGCCTGCAAAATTTCCACCAAGATAATCTTAAATTAATTAAAGTTGAGAAATAGTTTGTTCCTTCCAAATGAGGCAGCTGGATTTTCAAATGTTTTGTGATTGTTATCAGCGCTTGGCTCTCAATCTGAGAGTGTCAAGTGCAACCGAGAACATATTGAACCACATTAATTGGCTTATTGAACAACCAAGCTCTCTGACATTTTCGACAACAACTTATAGGTTGATATGTGTGCCCCGAGTTATCTTCGTATAGAAATTTGCTTCACAAATTAAAAATTTGACAGTCTCAAAGCGCTCAATTAAGCAATCAGTAATAGCTTTTCGTAAAGAAAAAGGGCAAGTTAAACGCTGCACGTAACCGCTTTCGCTCATTCAGCTAGAACATGAAAAGAAATCTAGACTTAATTTAGCAATATTAAAATCTCTCTCTGAGAGTTCAGAATTAGCAGCTTAATTAAAAAAAACCAGAGAAAAGCGCAAACTTTAGCGATTCAAATCAGAAAATGAACATTAGAATTGAATGACATGCATTCGCCAACTTAAAGGTATTTTAAACGGCATATCTCTAAAGCGATTAATTTTAATTTTCTCTTGTTGTAACTGTTCGATGTACAATTTTTAAATCAATAAGGAAATTATCTTTAGTAGTCTGTACTTGACACGTTTGACCATTTTCTTCAAACGATCCTCTCCATTTCTCCCTTCAGAAATGTTTCTGCCTGATAAACTTATGTTCAAGAGAAATGCGCTAATCGATTTAATGCATCTTAATGTCCGTCCATTATAAGAGGTTTCGACTCGAGGTTCTCCTTGAAAACATTAAATCTACATGGTTTGAGGTAATTGCAAACATGGGTACGCTTTGGTATTTCAAACTTGGGCATACAATAATTTCAATAATTAAGCATTTATTTTCAATCTGGTCTCTTTTCATAGAAACGTGGCTGCAAAAGAAAGAGCTAAACAAAATAAGATAAAATAATTCTAAAATAAACCATCAATTTTAATTGACAAAAGCTACAAGAATATCTGCCCGCACCAATAATTGAAGCTAAAAGTACCTCATCTCAAAAAATAAATAATGGATTAAAATTTTTATTGACAAAAACATGCAGATACTAGTTGAGATCTACAGCGTGATATTAATTTGTACGTCATTTGATTTTGCGAAGTGAATGGCTATTTATACCGTAGGATACTGCATGTACACACTGTAATAAATCGAAGCGAATTTCAGCGTCTCATTTCAGGTTCTATCTGTGGAAATTGAGGTAAAAAGACTGCCCTCTACAATGGCAGAGGTAGCTGGTGTCTTCGGCTTAACAACTGGAGCCTCAGGCTTATCGACATCCGAACCCGTAATCGACTCACTTCTATTGCTCATTCGGAAAGAGAAATGCAGACGCTTGAGCACCTTGGCCGAGGATTGAAGTTTTTTGCTACTTGAAATCTCCTCAGAAGCAATTTTTTTGGACGGTTTTCTTCGAAGAACTTGAGCTCCAATTAAACCAAAATGTGGATGCGATTTCACATTATCTCTTGATGCTGCTGAGATTTGGGTGATGGATGATGGGAGCCGATTCAAAGGAGTAGACAATTGTGTCTGTATTTTGGGTGGCGGAGGCCGAGATGGCAGTTGTAGAGGCTTAGGGCTTTCACTAGGTGTGGTTTTGTCAATGATGGACCATCGGAAAAATCGACGACGAACCTGTGCGGAGTTCACACAAGCTTGACTTGGTGAGGCACTTGAACTCGATTGCTTGGATAGCATCTCAGATGTTTCCTTCACATAAAAATATCAATTTTAGGCTCGCTATTTCATTTAATTTCCTTGATAATCTGTAGTTATGAAGAGTTGTTAACTTATCTAGCATGATATTTTCCCAAATGGCTGCTTATTATTGGTATTACTAGTGCCTTCAAAAACTATTTTAAAATTAAAATAACCTAATAATGCCTTTTCCAATGGAATATTGTTTCGTTAGAGAAAATGGAGTTATCTAATAAGATTTGTCAATTTTTGGTAAAGACGCTTTAGAAAATAACATACTTGGCTTGAGCGTAGCAGTCTTGAAGATATAATTGCCATTAGTTTCTGAAAATAGGGTTAAAATAGTTAACTTTTAGTGTTTGTGATAGATGAATCCATCAACAATCGACTAAGATTCCTACGTGAGGAATGGCTAAAATGCGAAAGTGTACTAAATTTTTTGAGTTTTATTAGAAGTTATCGTTAATGATGATGCCTATTTTATCTGAAATTCGACCATCTATCATTACTAATTGAAAATTCAAGAAAACAATTCTTTGTTATTTGGGCCATAAGAATCTTTAATATCTGAAGATTTTGAGGGAATTTTCGAATAACTGAAAGGGAAGTCATTGAAAGCAAATGGTTTGAAGCTTGACTTCAGAAGGGTAGTTCGTATTTGTTTGAACTTTGACGTTTTCACTGACAAACCAGTTTCAGACACTAATCAGCTTAATTTATAGGTTTTTGAAGGCGTAATTTAGAGCCCACAATAACTTGCAAATATTATTTTAAATTCAGAACGATCTTTTTGTCATACTTCTACTTAAAAAATAACTCTTACGATCCATGCAAAATTTACTTGCCCCAAGAATCATTCAAAAAAATACTTGGGCGGCACAAAATAAGACAGGAATTAGTCGACCAAGACGTTGGCTGCAATGTCGGAAAAAGCGTAATGCGAACCTTTTGGCTACTTCCTATTTTAACAAACAGAACACTTCCATTATTCTACATACAAGATGTTCGAAATTATAAATAACCTTTTTACTCCTAGTGCTAGAGATGGCATTGTTTGTAGTTGAACCGATGAGCGAGCATGGAGTGGAAAAGTGCTCAGATGCTATTGAACTAGGTGAGGGGGCGCTACTGCTTATGCAGATTTCGTCCCCCCGGGCCAGTTGAGAGTAGTTGGAGGCTGAACTCTGTGAGAGGCTGCGCCGCCGTAGATGAATTTGTTGATTCTCTCTTGGGATTCGAAGATGATTCGAATCCTCTTTCTGATATTTAGGGGTATCCACGGGTGCTACATTCATAAGAAAAACATCATCCGAAGTCTGAATTATGTCGAGCACTGAACCGCCATGCGAGGTACCAGTTGAAAGATCCAGTCTGCGCGAGCACTTCATTGATGAATCGTATTCAGTCTAGGAAGAAAACCATCCTCTTATTCAATTTCATACTTTTGAATAAAACTCAATATCTGCTGAAAGGATACATAATGTATTTAACTATAAAAATTCGGCAAAAGAGTTGATATTTGGAATCGAACAATTTGATGGAATGTAAAGAAAACTCAAAAATAGGACTTTGCTTTGCTAATAATATTTTTTTTAATTATTCCCGAATTGAGAGCACAGTTGGAAATAATACATCACATTGAAAAGGACAAGTGTTTTTTAAAATAAAAAAGGAGACTTGCGGATAAAAACAAGTTGTGATAGGCGTAGCCTTAGATACTAAAAGGATCTTATCGAACCTAGAAAATAGGGGAGTATCCTGAGAAAAATCGCCTTCCTTGAAGTGATTAGCTTTCATCCCCTATGGAAAACCAGCGTCAAACTTTGCAATGGGATGAGTTTAAACCATGCTAGGCCTTTTGAGCACTTAAAAGATGGAAGTAAATTTAAAAATTGCTCTGTAGAGATAAGGACTCAAAATACTTATGTGTGGTTAAACAAATTTTTAAGAATGAATTTTAAAAATTTAAAAAAATCGAAATATAATTAGAAGAATTTTATTGGAAATTTACTAACTTTTCATGAACAATGGTCTCATGAGAATTTATAAAGCAAAAATATATGAATCTAACTTTTCAAGACTAGCCCTCACCACAAACGGAAATCCAAATAGTGCTTGGGCTGTTTATCGTAAAATCTTCGTCTAGTGTGAGGTTCCTCTCGATCCATGCTTATTTTGAGCTGTTCAAAGTTTGATAAACTTAGACGAAGGATATTGATTTAAATCTGATCTAAAAGGTTTCATCCCGACACATAATCCAAATACTTTAGCCGGTCGATCATTAGGTGACAAGGAAAATTCGGATTTATTTGAGAGCATAGATACAATTTACAATTTTCAATACCGTTTGTAGAAAAAGTTGTTGTCCCATTATCTCAAATTGAAATCGGATGGTTTGTCAGATGATTTAGAGCCTAATGGGGTGAAGATTGCGACAGCTTGTAACTTTAATTGGTGAAAAAACAGAAATACGTATGCACTTTATTTCCTATCTAACTTCACAAAATATTTAGAGAAAATAAGATGTTTTTCAGGAAAATATAAACATGTCGATGCCTTTTTCCAACACCAAGTGAAGTAAATGATCGAATCGAAAATGCTAAGACCATATCAATTCGTTAACCAGAAGTAGCGAATTTCTATAAACAAACAAATAAAAATGTGGTTCAGCCGACCGAGATGTAACCGCAATCATGATAAGATAACCTAAAGCAACTCAAATGATTTCTAGCCTTGCATTTATCTTGCATGTAAATTTTGGCACAATTGGTATTAGCTCCTTGTTATCTTCCAACCGTATGGGTCAAGTTAATGAAATATATTTTGAGAAACAAATGAACGTCGATGGAATTTATTCACAATTGCTGCTACTATTTATGATTTCAAGCATAATTTGCAGTTTGTTTGTACTTCGCCGGTATATTTGATAAGGTAAAATCTGTTTAAATATTTTTTTAAAGGGTGGCATGCGGATCGCAACTAAAATTGAACACATATGCAGTAGGTATAATTTCCTTTTAGTAATTTCAGATTCACCTAAGAAAAAATTATCTAGTATATTGTTTAATAGAAGTGGTTTGAGAGACCAAATATCATTTTTAAAATATAAATCTCACTTTCAAGTCCAGGATAAATGCAATCAGGCAACCCAGTTAATGTACTAGTTACAACTATTTTTCAAGTGCTACGTGAACTTACAGCGGGAAGTATTTGAAGCCATGCATCTTCTAAAATATCCCTACAAATTCAATTGAAGCATGCCTGTTCCCCTGCAGTTGCTTACTCTTATTAAGTCCTTTTCGCCGAAAATTTTTTTTAAAATTTGAATGACCATACCTCGATCCTATGAAAGTTTTACTGAACTTTAAATTTGCAAATGGCTTTATAATCATCCATACTTCGTGAAATTGGTTTTCCGAAAGCTGTGTCCACCACTCTGCCTGAGTCGCTGACATGCCGCGAGCGTGTAGTGGATCATTTTCCTCACCTAAAATTACTACAAATGCATTTAAATTTCAACAATTTTTTCATAAAATAATAGACGCTTAAAAATAGCACCGAAGGTCGAATCAGAGCGGTTAAGGCCAATCAGTAAATGAAATCCTCTTCGCCTTGGATAATAAAGTTTTTATTCCAGTAAAAAAATAATATTAAGAGGCAACACTACAAAAAAACAGTTTAAAATAGCCCAAATCTTACTCTATACCTATCAATTAAAATGTTTTTTTACCTTTGAAAATGGTAATAGAATGCTTTTACCAGCTTGATCAACATTGCCGGCACTGCGGCCGATCTCGTCGACATGCTGCATGGTTGATGAATGCTTGGACAGGAAAACATTTCTTCTTTCACAACGCCAGTTAGCATAAAGAGCAGTCATATCTGTTGAGGACAGCGTTTTAATCTGTCT
Source organism: Moniezia expansa (assembly GCA_019097775.1). NCBI lineage: Eukaryota > Metazoa > Platyhelminthes > Cestoda > Cyclophyllidea > Anoplocephalidae > Moniezia > Moniezia expansa. The sequence continues at coordinate 7,277,156 of JADFDV010000076.1, read as the reverse complement.
TGGCATACTGTTTACAAAGCAAAATCGTCGGGGATTCTGCAACGCAAGCTGCAGTTGTGACTGCATTTCGGTAATATCTGCAATTTCGCGAAGCCAGGCCTCTCTTGCATCTTCAGAAAAAGGATTAAGTATAAAAGTTACATGGTTGGAAGAGGCCTCGTCAGCAATAGCAAACCAAAGACGATCCGGAACTTGGCATTCTTCAGTATTATTTCGTTTTGCATATTTTTTGTCTTCTTGAGAGGTGGCTACTGAAACAGGATGCTCTGAAGGAATATTTGTGCTGCCAACGGATATTGAAGTTGATACCTCTCTGGAAGACGAGAAATCAACACTGAAGTCGTCTTGCAGAATATGTAAGTTGGTTTCAGGAGAGTCTAAGCGCTTCATACTAGGTGATAACCAGTCAGGCTGAAAATAAACCAAAGTCGTCTCTATATTTGCAAATTTAAACATGTTTTTTTAGATAATTTAAGCGCTTTTGTGTAACTGGATCACGATTTCAAGTTAACATCAAAAGTATTTGTACCACAATTTTTCAAGTTCATTTAAAAGGTACCTCTTTTGGCAAGAAAAAAAGCGTCGCATAACTTAAATTTGATCAAATCATTGACTACTGCTACGCAACTACACCGTTTAACACTTATTCTATGTTAAACTTTTTTAGTGATTAAGCAAAATTAAAGACTCATTTGCCTTGCCTGAGCAAACCAGACACTAAGGTTTTCTGAACGGCAATATTATAACTTGGCGAGTATGTAACAAGTCAAGCATGCAATGCGCACAAATGACTTTTGTAATTGTAAAAAAAGATCAACCATTATTTTACCTCTTTGTCATTTCTGACAAAACTTATTGATGATGCCAACTGTGGGCGTCCTTGAATTGCCCACAGTGTCTACTGCAACTGACAAATTGAAATAATGGTCTCTTTGCTTTCAAAATATATATCCACAAAAAACAATCCTTTTGGAAGCTATATGTTTGCATACCAAGAGAGTATTTTGTTTCCTAAGATCGCCCAAATAATAAAGTATGTTTATGATAGCTTACGCGGTTACAGATATTATTTCCTCTGTGAAAATCACACCATGTACTAAATTTTTTTTACTTTAAAAAACACACACTTAGCAACCATAAAAGGCCACCCAAGCTGAACAAAAGCCTTATTAAATCACAAACTTTGAAGTATGTGTCAAGAAAATAAAAATTTCTCGAGAATGTTAAGTTGTGGAAGTTCTGTTGTAGGTACCTGTTTACGCAGACCGAAGAAGTCTGATTGGATGAGACCCCACCTGCTTAGAATAAATTTGACTGCTGAACTATATCGGTTGTAAATGGAAATATTTTTCCGCTACTACGCAAACTATGTAGCCCTTGTTAATTTAAACATAAAGCAAATAAGAATTTATTATGTTAAAAGCATTTTGTTTCCCATCCTCGGAGGGCTGTCAATTGGGTTTCTGATTAAGCAGCGCAAATTCAACTTACATAAACTTCATTTTCAAAAAATAGATATTCGTAATTGTATAATTTGAGCAACGATGCCTTTGCTACTTTTATGAAATTTTCCCGATTTTGGCTCCCCCTCATCGCGCTTGTCATTGGTTAGAAGTACAACTTACGCTTTCTTCATTGCTCAGTTCATTCATGTACTTCTACTTTTAGCAACGGAACGCATGTCTCACATTATCTTACCAGATTTCATTTATGCCATACAGTCTGCTGAAATAGTCAATCTAAAAAATGGAAATGCCTAGCAAAACGAACAAACCACATCTATGTGCACTATCTGTGCACAGTCTATAGGCGTTGCTAATTCAATGCTAAAGCCAGCATAATAGTCAACTGCTCAGACATGTGTTGTGACTCCGGCTCGAAAAACTAGTTCGTATTCCATATAAATGTGCGGCTACAACTCTTGCACCAATTAGCTTCAATCAAATTTCCATGGGAACAGTTAATTGACTAAATGCTGCTTCTGACTCCATTAACCTGTGAGGACTTATTTAGCCGGAAGTAATTGCAACACTTTTTACCCTGTTCCTTCAAAACTTTGCTCTAATAATTCGTTAAGGAGTTATTATATTTCTTACTCTAAAACGAACCCTTGCGAAAAGTGTGGAAACCATGACTGCAGTGAGGCAAAATATTAAACGATCATTGAAATGCGCAGTTAAACGACAAAAAATTTATTTGTAAATTTTTCTTAAAGTTTTCTACTCTTTAGGACTCTGTTAATGGGTTCGGGTTCAAAATGACCCAGACATTCCATTTTAGAAAAATTTTATTTGGAATCAAAATACTCTTACCCAAAATGCAAAAAGCTGGTTCGCGTAAGTGCGGCTTAACTGATTTTTACAAACTTATGACTCCATATTTCTATTTATTTGGTTTTGATTGTTTCGACCGCCGATCGTAGGGAACTAAAAAACCTATGTCAAATGAGGCTACTTTAGGGGGGAGAATTTTCCGCCTTTGCAAAATTTTGCGATACCATTCACTTTTGACTAAATTTTGTAAAAATCAAATTAGACAAAGAAGCACTGTAGTATTTTTCTTACACATCAGGACGCAATCTGTCATCTAAGTGCACTTTCAAAACATTTGCTTGCAAGAAAATAGGCCAAAATGAATTATCCATTTACTGCTAGGAACCTATTAATAATGCACAAAACAAGTCCCGATCGTTTCTCATGGTTTTTATCTCAGAATATGATTCAACAAAAATATATATTTAAACAAACTACTTTTTGAAGGGAGTTACTTAAATCTACCGCTATATTCTTAGTCTTAGAGAAATGCGGTACATTTCAAAGAAGGAACTATTGCCAGAAATTCTGATTGACTAAGTTTTGTTCCAAAAAGAAATGTTATCTCGCATGCGATTATGCTGATAAGTTTGTTTCTGTAGGATTTATGTTTGCCAAGATTGATTCTGTCTTGGATTTTCGGAAAATTCAACTTTGTAATTAACCACTCCTTGGTAAGTATGGGCTGATTTTTTCCATGTTATCAGCATAGGCTAGCCTAATTAAAACGCAGTTCATTGTGGTTAATATTTGATTGGGATTTCATTTAGCACATGAGCATACATTGTGAAACCAACTTCAAACATTGGTAAGATTTGGAAGAAAAAATAATTAACTTTTTCGTTCTTGTTTAGTAAATGAGTTAAACACGCCTTTCGCTTTGACATTAATTTTCTTCATCGAGTTAATAAATAATTTGAGCTGTAATATGCAATAAAGAGCAACCAACATACCCTTGAGATATGATGCCTAAATCTACATTATTTTAACTATTGTATTTCATTTAAGTCTAAGGAGTTTAGTTTTTTAAAAGTACTTGCATTAAAAAAGAGGGTATTGAAAAAATAAATAACTATTATCTCTGTGGGAAAATGGTTATTCGAATCAATGGCCAATTTTTTACAGACGGCTACTCTTATTTTACCGGCTTTTAATTTTTTGCAAAGTTTTCTTGAACAACGACTCAGCAAATTTTGCAAGAATTCAAGGCTAATTAGATAAAATAAGATGTTTCATATCTGAGCTTCGAAAATAAAATCCAAACAAATGGTTTGTTTACTCAGCCAAAAAGTTACACCAATTCTTAACGAGAATCCTCTTAAAACAGGGACATCGAAGCGCTTCATTGACCTACTGTTAAAAGTTTTTGGCATTTATTAATATTAATTTTAGGCTCGGTCTTACTTGAGGCTAAAATTTAATATTCATTGCTTCGCATCTAGATGATTACGAAATAAATAATTGAATGTAACATTCAATTACCTATTGTTACCCAAGAAGTGAATGGAGAGTCTTTATAGAAAGCAGGATAAGTAATAAACGTGTTCAAAAATTTCATTTGAAATGGACGATTCTAACAGCTTTGAAAACAATGCATTAGAGGAAATTGGAAGAGAATTGAGAAAATGAGCCATATATTTTGTGCTTAGGGCTAAGAAAATTTCTGTTCTCTATAGCTTTAATTAAAAGTGGTGTTATAAACTTAACAGGAGATAGTTGAAGCAACGCTTGATGAATATTTACTTTAACTCAAGTAAATAGCTCACTTTCCTAATATTGAGAATGAACAATGCGATTCAGCCGGAAGAGCATAACAAACGTCTGTTGTTCGACGAATCGGATAAGATGATTTGAAATTTCAAATACTTTCTCAGTCATTACAAAACAAATCATTGCATTTATGAACCGAAACCAAAAATTTTTGCAAGGCGGCATCAGAAACTATTGAAATAATTTTTAAAATTTTCTAGTGGAAGACTTGGGAAAAGCTTTTCAAATAGTGTGATTTCAACTATAAACTATACAAGTTTTACCTGTCTTTTCACAGAAGAGTGCTATTTTCATCCAATTGCTTTGTTAATTAATAGCAAAGATATTTGCTTATTTTTACCACATAGTTTTCCTTTGAAATATCTTACGCTCGCTTCAATAACCTTTACTATCTTAGATGGTTCGCACATCAGATAAATAAGAAAATAAGAAAATGTCCTGGGCGATTTTTGAACTCAGTTAAGAATAAAGTAATTCATTCTTTGTCAGACTTAGAAGATACCAAATAATTACGTAATCTGACTTATTTTAGTTCGAAAGGTATTTGGCTGCTTTAGAACCGGCGTCATTTCAGGAAAATCAAGATTTTCAGACCTAATCCTATTTTTTACCAAGCGGAGGAAAGTTCGAGCCTAATGAAGTATAACTCTTGCTTAATTTGAATGAGTTTTATGTGGTTTCAATCATGGAATATTTATGATGCCTTGAAGATGACGGAACTCCTATTGTCGTCAACATTTTTGATCACTGTTGTACGAAAATTTGAAGATGGACTTTTTATTAAAATCTGAATACAAATCAAAACTCTTTAAAAGCATAAATTTGGATTGAAAATCTTCATGTCTCTCACTTTTTGACTGTTTTCTTCGCTAAGTCTGATGTAAACCGTCTTAAATTATCGAACTGGCTACTGAATTATTGATATTTGAGCATTATAACTGAGGGCTTGTCAGTCAATTCAACACCTTGGTATATACGATACGCCACTATCCATAGTGAAAAAGTCTAAAGAAATTAGAAGGCTGTTGAAACGTATGAAGCAGGAAAATGACTCAAAATAAGGGATGCATTTGTAGCATTCTTTCAATGTCATAGATAAGCCATTTTTTAAACGTTTTAAACGTTGCTTAAATGATCTGTAAATACGGGAATAAGGTGGTATCAGGAACAAAATAATGTTCGAAGAAAAAGGCAGAGTCGCTCATTCAGAGAAGAGCGATAAATTTGTAGAGTCATCAGCGAAACCAAAACTCATTTAAAATTAACAGTTTTTACCAACGAGGTCATACGGTTTTGTCCAACAGCTCACCTTTTTAGATACGATCGGTAAATTGGCTGAAATAAAAAGAGCAAATAAGTTTTGCCGTTTTTCTATTGACGCTAAGTCACTTGTGATTTTGCTTACGATAGCCCTAATTAAAGCTTAAAAGTATACGGGATTCGATGTTATCCTAACGGCCTGAAACTAGATTCGAACAGTGAGGTTTAATATCGCTAATTTTTCGTTCAGATGCTTAAGCTTCCATCCACGTTTATACCCTCGACATAGTTGATTTTTGAAACTTCATTAATAAGTCCCTTTTCTAACACGTTCTACTGCTGTTTAATAGATAAGTGCCCTTTTAGTAGAAAGGTGGGACGATTTGTTGTAGACCCTGAATTGATAAACAAATGCACAATTTGAGGGCAGGAATTGCCCATTGCCCGTTCTCTGAAAATGTCCCCAGTCCGAGCCTATGATCGATTGCAAAGACCGCTCCTAAGTAACGTTATTTCATTAATTTCATTCTATTCAAGAAAATTTGTTCCTTTAATGCATAAAGGAACTCAAAATAATTTTTTGGAGGCGGCTGAGATATACTTCAGTTAGGAGTAGTTTGTCAAGCGCTTTTTATCAATTTACTTTTCAAACATCTTCTGGCATAGTGAATGCACTTTTTTTACTGTACTTGACAAATAGATGGTGAAATCAATTTCAAGGCTGATTACTTGCTTGATTTTTATGACCTTTTCAACTTCAACTTCAACTTTTCGGCTTTGTTCAAATTTGCTAGTGGTTAAAAAAGGTGGCAATGTCTCAGTGTAAATTCCATTTCTTCGCCTCCTGCTATTCGGTAGTGTTTTTTGCAGCAAGAAAGGCAAATTTATTGACGAAACTGCCTAATATGCTAGTCAAACTAAAACGAATAAAGAGACAAAAGCAAATAAAGGTTTCTAAATGAATTTAGGCAGTTTGAGCAAAATATCTGTACGCAAAATTCAAGTCTTTTGTCTGGACATTTCAAATTAAAAATGAATTAGAACCATTGAAGAAATATTCGAATGAAAACTGACCAGAAAATGCAAATAAATTGGCAATAGTCAAAAAGAGAATCAGTTGTTGTTTCCCTCTATATTTCTTAGAGGATTCCTCATGTCAAGGAGAGATTCGCAGCACACATTTTCGAGTCAGTAAAATTTGCTCCTAATCGAAGCCAAACAAAGATGTTCGATCTAATTCAAGTATACACTGCAGTTAAACTTATTTAATATTCAGCTGCCAATTTTAAATTGCTACTTATGCTTATCAAAGTGGATTTTCAAATTCATTTACTGCAAGGTGTTTCCACTTCGTCACATTGTTATCTGCTAACAGCTTTTTAGGCAAGCATATTTGACGTTAGGACGTTTTTAAGTTGGTGGCTTGAAATATTGCTTACGATCGTAACGAACGTTTGTTGTGTTCATTATGGCGAGCAAAACATTTGCAAAAGAAGGTGCATTTAATTATTATTAGTATGTGCATGTCTGCATTTCAACAAAAGCAAGAGGACTGAATGGCCAGGCAAAGCAGTAAAAAACGTGCAATTCTATGTCAATTTTTTTACGCACATCCATTCAGGTGCGTGCACTTCGAAGGTGTAGAAATTCGAAAAAGTAAACCACTTCATTTTAAAGTTGCAGTGGTAACTCGCCGTCTTTTTAAATAATCTGCTTTTATCATTTCTGGGTATCAATTTTGGCAAAATAATCTTTGATATAGCTCTACAGTTCCTTGAGCATGCATTAGATATAAAAATAAATACACGAGAGCATGTTGCAGCTACTCTAAAGACTCTCAAATACATTGAATTTTCTTAAATTTTTTTCTGCCAAAAGTATCCTAAAACAGAATTTGGTGCTAATGATACGAAAATTGTAGCTTTCACCACTTTAATTAATCCGCACTTTACTACTTTGCCTTACTTCAACAAAAAAAAGGCTTTTTTATTATAATGGTTGTCATGAGGACCGACTAAAATAAATATCGACACCTATATCAACAGCGAAAATTTACAGTACGCTCCAAATAAGAAAATGATTACGAGAACGCGCCGCGGACCTTGAGAAGGGAAAGTAACTTCTTCACAAGGAGCACTTTCAGGGGATATTTTTGCCCCTATGACAACTCGTTCTGTTTTTAAATCGGCTAAATGATAGGGTCTATAACCAAAATCAAAGCGAATTTGAAATATTGATTTGCTGATATTTGAAAATCTTCTATGCTTGGTGAAAAAATTAAAACTTACATCAGTAAAACTGCTTTATTTTAAAAATTCGACTCAAAATAGAAGAGTATTGGCTTATATTTAGTCCAAATATTTTTATGTGCATATAAGCATTGCGCGAAAGTTGGCTAAAATTAATCAGAAGTATTTATATAGAATTTAACCAATGAACAATGAGAAATTTTCATTATGCATACCATAGTTATTACATCAAAGGCGCAAGAGCTTTAGCACAATTTTGCACTTTCTGTTAGTTTGAAAATTTAGTTTCAACTAGAATATAAATGCCTGAAAACACCAGAATAAGTGCTAACTGAAATTCCAAATCTTCATTTAGATCAGACAACTTACCGTAAATGCCATTCTGTTGACCTTGATGGCGTGAATGAATTTATAAGTAGACTGTCTGAAGGGGTCCTGGTGGGTAGAACATCCTGGTTTTGACCAGCTGCTGAAGCCGCCACTGGGAGCACCGTTATCCGATTCCACACTACCGAGTCGACTTCCATGACGGCTGATTTGAAAGGCCCTACGAAAAGCCGGACTTCGATCTTCGTAGATAGGGGTGTGAGAGCTTTCGTCAATGCAAAATTGTCCTTGAAGATCGGTACCAAAGGCAGAGTTTTCTATTCGATGAACTACAGAGCCGGATCCGTAGACAACCTGCCCTAAGTTTGCTTGGAAACCTTTGCCAAAGCCACTATTGTCCGATAAACTAACGGCACTTGGAGATGGATTGCTATCTTCGGCGATAATCAGGCACTGATCAAAGAGGAACACGCGACACTCCGTAAAATGAAGGTTGATTGATTTTTGAGCGGCTTGGCAGCCTAAAATAACAAGATCAACTTTTGCAGAGCCAAGTTTAATAAAATTTGATTTAAAACGGATTTAGTTAGTTCGTTGGCAAAGGTAAGCACACGGGAAATTTCAAATTTTTAAGTCAGTGCAACTTGCATTCTTGAGAACATCCGCAGTTGCAAAATAACCAGTTTTATGCCTTAAGTTGCAGCATCAGGTCTGATTAATTATTTTGCAAAATTGCGCCGCGGTGCATTCTAGTTGTATACATTTATATCTTTGCGGCACATTTCGTGACGCTTGATTTCCATTGCAAACGATCTGCCTGTTGCCACAAAGACGAAAAAATCGTGAAAAACATTAATTTTATATTTTGAGAGCCCATTGTCCTTGAAGTGCATCACATACTTTGTTAAATTATTTACACTTTAGAAGATCATTTTTCTGTTTTTATGTTTAAATAAAAAATTAAGCAATTGGTAAAAACGAGTATTTTTTAAATTCACACAACTTTTGAAAAGCTCTCTATCCGCCTTATGACGTAAAACTAAAGGGTAACCTACGGTCAAGAAGTGTCGATTTCTAAATACAGCCAAAATAGGCACCTCAATCTGTCCTTAACCATGGTACACATTATATAATTGTATACCATGCATACATTTTTTTAGTTTTGGCACCTCAGAAGCCGTAGAACATAGGAAACTAGGATCTAACTTTAAAATATTTTTTGAATACCTAAGTCATGCATTAATTATTAGCAGGTTACAAATACTAAACGAAGCTATGTTTGTTCTTCCTGAGTAAATCTAAGTTTTGCTACCAGTTCGCTGTTATCTCGTACTCAAATTGTTTTTAAGCATCTTTAACCATCTTAAGCAAAATGTTTAAATCAAAATGCATAGTTGAACAAATTGATTGTTGCGTTAATAAGATGCAATTTCAAATGAAATCTGGAAATAAATATCTAGCTTGCCATATTTTTGCCAATTGGAAACACCCTTTTACCGACTAAGTAATACGTACTCGTGCTTACGGCAAGAGGATTATAAGATTTCTAAGGTTCATAGGGTCGAATTTGGATCTGTACTCTAAACATAAGTCGCAGAGTATTTCTAAATTACGAAGAACTCCGAAGAACGCACCATTTGTAAAGCATTCAGCCGCTATATTTAGTCTGATAACGTTTTCAAGAAACTGTTTTTGTTTTATTTTTACTAATTCTTTCATGTAAGCTGACTAACGAATGTTTTAAATCTTGCAATAAAAAAACTATTTAGATATCGAAGTTCTAGCTCAATTACTAGTAAGAACTAGACAAAGGACAATAATTTTATTTTTAAACTGCCTTTTTCACTAATGATTAACCATATTTACGTTTTGTTCGAAGTCGGCATTGGTGACAGTCGATGCAGCTTTTTTGATCGCTTCCGCTGCTGTTGTTGATTCGCAGAAAAGCTGGAGAAGTCATGGCACGGCGCTTGACCGCAATAGTAGCACTCTCCTGTGAGTCATAGGACTGATGAGTATGGGAGGCTCTAGCCTCGACCTTTCGCGCCACAGTCTGTGCTATCCGCAATTCTTTTTGTGTTGTTCGTGCAACATACATCGTGCTAAAGAGGCGTAGATTGCCTTGACTTGCCACTGAGCCTGGAAAACCCACAATGCGTGCTGCCTATAAAAGTAAAGGTTACAAATCTTCGTCTAATGAGATGATTTCTAGCTTGGCAGGCCATGGCCTCTGTTATTAAGTTCATTTATACTCGCAAGTACACGCAATATGGTTCTCTCTTAAAAATCTGTTTTAATTTCCTTATGCGTCAAGAAAAATATTTGCGGAACGTTTTTGTTGAAGGGAAAATGTTAAGCTGTTTCATGTTGTTAATTTATTTTCCTTGTGTTTCGTCAAACCTTAACATTCTTGGGTATTCGAGTTTCTACCAATTTTCAGAAAATATTTTAATGAGGCTAGATATTTATCTGAAATATACTTATTACTTGACGCTTTGATAGCTTTGGATTGGTAATTCAGGGCAAAAATTCAATTGCGAACGCTTAATTTCCAAAAATTCTACTTTTGCCAATGGATTTCGACACCAAATGTGTTTTATTTTACTTGTCTTAATAACAGAAATGAATTTGGGAGCTATCTGTTCAACACATTCATCAAAAGCATTTATTAAAAGCTAACGAATATGTCCAAATACTTTGGCTGATTTGTACTAAAAATTGCACAGAGTTTCTTTATAAAATGTTAGGATGTGATTCAAAAGGCATTTAAAGGAAAGTTATAAAAAGGGGAAAGTCTAGCGATTGAGAAGCAACTTTTCCCTCGCTTCTAGCCTACCTGTTGGCTGAAACTTTTTGTAAGGATCATTAGCGCTTGGCCTGTAAGAAGTAGATTATTCTATTTTAAAATATTGTGGAGGGTCATTCTGTGGCTTTTTTTCTGTAAGCTCGAGTCGTGACTTTGCAAACTTTAGTCGTAAAGTATTTTCTTATTTCAATGGGCCTTGCAAACTGTACTGATTGCGTGATATGTCATCTTGAAGGATATCGTCTGCATGGAGATTCATGGCCACTAGAGAAGATTTATACTTTAATGCAAATAAATGCAAGTTTTGTTCATCGTTTGATTGAACGTGGCTACATGAATCCAGGGTCAACAAAATAAAATAGCACGTCCTGAAGGTTGACTGGATCGGGATTTGTTTTGAGGAAAACGATTGCCCTTCTCACTAGAAAAAGCATTCTCGAGAATAATTTTGCAGTAGCTGAAAAATGCAATATTTCAAAGCGTGAAAGCTCTAAAATGAACTGACAAGGTGGACCTCTACCTTATTTTAATCCATAAAATAGGTTTCCACGGCTGATTAAACTCGCTTTATTTGAAAATTTAAATGATCATAGGCTGAGTTCCAGTTCTGATGAAAAAATTTTCGTTTCTCAGAGAAAGCTTATTTACGCGCACTACTAAATTTTGCCACTCTTTAATTAAAACAAGGGAATTTGACAGGCGATTGCCCCTCTCCTTCTAAAAGCCAACGTTCGTGAAATGGGCAGGCCGCAAAGGATTGTACATGTATTTTGTTCCTACAATGTGTTTTGCTTCTTTCGTTATATTTCGATTTTCTCCTGCGTGATTTTGAATAGGAACTAAGAAAAGTTGGGAAACTAGTAGTTGCGATCATTTCGCGTGTTTAACCCATTAATATTTTGACTTTATGCGCTTTTCTCCCTTCGGTCTAAACGCGGATAAATTACAATCAGCTAAATGTAGTCGAAATGCAATTTAATGCTTGGATTTAAATAACGACGAAAGTGTAAATGGTTTACAATCATGGCTCGATTCTTTTATTTACTTTAGGGTTATGTGGATTATTTTTTTGAATATTTTTTTTGGGAATTTCACACCTGAAAAATCGTCAAGGCATTTTACTCCAATAGAGTTGGAGTTTCACTACTAATGGCATTTCTCTTGGTTTGAACCGATTCCAATTTACTCTGCTTTTTGGTGCTCCCATTAAGAGATTTTGCTTTGTTGCAATATTTTTAAAATTATGTAATGAAATTGATTTTTATTTCACGCAAAAATTTTTATACTTGTTCTAACGGCTGCTATTCACCTGGCGTTAAAGTCAGAAAATTTTAACAAATTTTCAAATCTGTCAATCTGGGACATTCCGAAAGCCTTTCAATTGATGGATAAGTTATCTTAATAATTTATCCAAATTTTTATTCCACAAGCAATATATGTTTGCTCATGATGTTTTTTCGAAAATAAATTTCGATGAAACAGATTATTTCCATAAAATTGTATAGATTTAATTTGGGCTTACCACTTATTTAAATCACCTTATTTGCAACTTTTAATTGTTCATTGTGTTTGAATTATATCAATGCATGGTATATTTATTCGCTAAGCGAATTCGAGCATTATTTGGATCTCTGATATACTGATGAAACATTTTCTTCCTTTCTTTATGGCTTTCTAAGATGAATGTCATTTGTAAGTGATTTTGCATGAAATCGAGCATGCCGAAGTAGCATTCACTGTATAAACTATAGGGCAGCTCTCCACAAAAGGGAATCCTGTGATGGCAAACAACCAGCAGCAGGTTATTTTGGAGTGTTTGATTCATCATTAGATTTAAATTATCCTCAATGGCTGCGTTTGCTCCATATGACCCATTCCTCTAACGTGTTTAGGCCACTCCCAAATTAGCTGAAATGAATTACCCAATTTTCGCGTCTCCAAATGCTGTGGAGAAATTGAAGCTTTCAGAGTTTAGATAACTATTAAGACACATATCCAGTTGATGAATAAACTAGAAAGACAATTATACAGAGAGGCTAACTTTGGAAAGTCCTGTCAGAGAATTATTTTTAAGATACTGGGTTCTCCTAATTTAAAAACATGCTGAGAAAATAACTGTAAACTATTTATAGTTATCGCAACATATTCACTTGGTTTGCAAGCAAGTTTAACTGTGTGATGCATCTGTTTATTTCAAGTTGTTATTAATCAATTCATTTACTTGAATTTTTCAACTATATAGATGCAAACGTTGGTAAGTAATCGGTAAATTTTTGCTATGTGCGATCATGAAAAGATAGAAAGCTTCGAAAAATTGATCTCCGTAAGCAATAACATACCATCAATGCTACGTAGTCAATGATTATAATCTCTTTCGAATAACCACCTTAGTTTTTTGCTGAATTTATCTTCTGTGATTTATATACCAAATTGCTGAAGACACCCTTTAAGAGTATTTTAGAGTGTAGCATTTCAAAGGAAACGATTTCAAGAGCCCTGTTTGAAGGCTTCTCAGATGGATTTCTGCCAATTTAATAAATGACGATCCAATAAAAAGATTTCTTCTTTCTTGTCAAGCTTACGCAAACTTACCTGTAATATTTTTCATGATCGAAGTGCAAAAGTGGATTTTGGTTCTCAAGTAGATTTGCAAATAAATTATCTAAAAGTAGTGAATCAAGTTCAAATTAATCAATTATTTATTCATTAATAAGTTAGCCTTATTAAACAGCTTTGTTATAATAAATACTTAGTAATGTTTACAGAAAAGTTTTAAGCCAGTGCCAGTGATTTCTTATTTAAGCTGCAACGCTTATCATTTTTTTTGAGGTTTCATTTCCAATTTTGATATTCGGGGAAATGGACAATTAAAATTAGATGAATGGCTTTGTTTTTTCTTTGAACTTGAGATGTAGGTCTGATCAGGGCAATAAAATATCATCATAATTGTGTGAGCGAGAAGTAAGCCATGACTGCGTTAGGCAAGCGTGGACATCGTGTCATTGTTTGAACAAGTCGTAAATGTTTGGTTTCTAAGACATGAATGCGCATATATGTGGTTTCAAATGCACAGTAGGTGCCAGCGGGGGACCTATATCTCTCTTTAAAACAGGATGTGATTCTAAAGAAAGGAGGGCTTTTATCAGCTTGCAGTATTAGTTGCAGACCTTTGATTTGGAAAAAAATGGTTCCGTCTACGGGCGTGACAATCAATTCAGACATTTTAGAGTGCTGCAATTCTTAAAGGTACGGAGTCGCATATTTTCCAGGTCAACTTCCCGTTCAGTAAGGCTTATGCCTCCCAGGCAAGAGATTAGATAAAAATACTTAACTCTTACCATAATCTCGAACAAATACACCTTTATGCGTGCAGTTTAATACAATCTAAAATGATTAATCAAACTGCTGAAATTTCAGAGCACTTCAAATTAAAGCCTTTAGGAATCATAATGCTGTATCGACAAATCAATAGCAAATAAAGGTTCAATTGATATCGAATTCGAATTTAATAATATTGACAGTTCAAAAAGTTTATCTATTGGGGATGGTTTGGTTCGGCCGAGTTCGAAGTGGGGACAGACAGAACATGATAAGTTATTGATGGCCAAACGTTGGCAGGATTTCTGAACTGACGTTGTTGGACCAAATTTTTATTAAGCTAAACGTGGGAGGATTCTTGGAATGACCTTTAGCTTCAATGACGGATTCTCTTTCTGAACGTGCTGTAATTGAATGCTGGTTGCTGAATCACGGTTTGAAAATGTTAGTCCGATGAAAAGTAGAACACTCGCGTTATAACGATGATTGCTTTAGTATGTTGCGCATATACGAAAGGGCAAGTGTTTTCATACTTGCTTTGCTGGCCAATAAGTAAAATTATTCAAAATTTACCCTATTGAATGAAACTGTAAACACCGCCTGGACGAGCTCTCTATCGCCATTTTTAATACAAGGAGTAGCGAAATTTTCAAAAAAACTTGGTTATTTTAGTTAATTGCATCAAATATAGCGTTAATTTAATAAAGAGTGAAGTACCTCAGAATTTTTTAAATTCTTTTAAAAAGTGAACCTAATTACTTAACTCATGCTTAACAAACATTAAGTGCTTTAAAGAATTTGCTGTCTTTTTCTTTTTGGCAAGTGATTAGTCCGTTTCGGTTATTTAATTTTCAAGTTATCAGCCCCTATTGTTGCTTTTCAGACCCTTGAAGTTGGGCTTGTTAATCATCTCTAGTTTTCTAGATGGTTTTTTATGTCTATCAACTCTCATAGAAGTGCCTGTTTTCATTTTACAGATTTGCAAGACCTCAGCTGAAGATATAAAATTCCCTATATTTGAGTAGATTTTATACCTTGATAAATCAAGTCTAGACCAAAAAATATTAATTATTAACAGTTGTTTAACATGAATTAAAATCTTATAACTGTAAAACTGATGCTTCATAAACAAGGTTAATATGGACCTGTCCTAACCAAGCAAGTGGAGTAAATATTCTCCAAGGAACTCACTTTTATTTTACAAAATTAACGTACTACGCATTGTAATCATCATACCATTTTTACTTAACAAATATAACTGAAAGAGTTGATTGAATATGCTGCTTCGGAATAAGGCTTGGTATTTTTAATGCAGTTTTTAAATTTAAGAAAGATTTTATTGCTTCCACTAAAGAATGACTTACTGAGTAGCGCCAGTCTCAACTAAATTATTAAAAATGGCTCATTTTATGTTAAATTTCCATCATTAGAGTCAGTGAATTTCATTTAAGACAACGACCTCTTGGCAGAGAGTCAGAACATCTCCGATTAGAGAGATCAAAAAAGTAGTTGAAAATTTAACCATTAATAGCTCCCTAGATTTCATTTTCTTATCGTGGATGTACAAATTCTC
Source organism: Moniezia expansa (assembly GCA_019097775.1). Classification (NCBI taxonomy): domain Eukaryota; kingdom Metazoa; phylum Platyhelminthes; class Cestoda; order Cyclophyllidea; family Anoplocephalidae; genus Moniezia; species Moniezia expansa. Next base: position 7,261,541 of record JADFDV010000076.1, on the reverse strand, counting down.
CTTCGCTGTGTGCTTGTTTTAATTGCATGATTTGAATTGATTTGACCTTCACGTCTGGCTGGATTACGAAATTCGAATTCCTTTTGGTGTGCGCCAAATAATCTAACGTAATATTCGATGCTTGAACTAACTTATCAAGCTGGTCTCAAGTGTTTAAAAACCCTAATGAAAGCAATTAAATAAGAACCTTGAAATGACTGCAAGACTAAATCCACCGGCTAGTAGCCGAACGCATGCCTCACACCGCAGCTCAACTGTTACTATTAACAAGCCTTTTCTTTGGATTGAAACCTGGCTCAAAGATCCGAGTCAATAAATTTTGGATTGCTCTATTAAAGTAATGAAATTCCTCAGGATGAAAATGAGGGAAATGAAAACTGCGATTTGTTACTTTAGGCATCAATCATTAGTTAAACTGACTAATGCCAGCTTAATATTTTTCTTATCTATTTTTCATGGCGATTTGTATATCGACCCCAATTAAATCGGTTGGAAGAATGTGGCTTGAGTCCGAAGCTGCCAACATTAGCAAAAGAAGGAATCCCTGGAAAGGACATTAATTTATTCCTGACAGCAATATAATATGGTGTTGAAGAGCCCGATTCTTACTTTTTCTTTTTTCACATCGAATGCCTTGATTAAATATTGATATCATTCTTTGGCAGTGCTGCAATAAATTGAATTCTTTTCTAGTAGAGTCAAATTTAATTGGTCAGCAGTTCAATTAGAAAGTCACGAGTTCAAGTTAATTCAACAACATCACGTAAGGTCTCAAATAACTGAAAAGGACCTTCAGCATTTTGAAGCAAGACAGCCCCAGCCATTCAATTTAAATAATTTTACTCAAATTTTTGAATACAGGAGAAGTTTTCGATGAATTGCCTCAAAAATTTAGAAACTGTGGTATATTTATACTTGACGAGGAGTGCTGGAAGGAGTGAATGACGAGTCACGCAAACGAGGACCAAAAAACGTCAGGAGTTTGCATAAATGGAGTTCTAAACCAGCAGCATATTTGGTTGGAAATCGAGAGGTAGAGTTTGTCTCAGCACGTTAGATCAGTGAGATAAATAATCAGTAAGTCAACGTTTTTCCGTTTAGCCATATAAATGCCGAAATGTAAAGTAAACATTCAAACCCCGTTAATCCTTAATTTCGTGTTAAATCTTATTCCACAACTGCAACAAAAAAATAAATACAAATAGCTGGAGTTTTGTTGGAAATTCAATCGCTTTGATTGAATAGATGTCGAGACTCGGAATCTTGATCACAACACACATGGAGGTCGCGACTTGACTTACGTAAAGTGTCTCAACCTTTAACTTAGTCTATTAATTATCTGGATTACTACGTCACATAAGTCTATCTTCAAAGTGATCGCTTTAATATTGCTACCATGTTTTCCGTATTTTAAAAATTAAATAGTTTTTTCAACCATTCTGTGTTCTGCTGTTTGCTTGAATAAGATACCCACTAATGAAATCAAATGTTACAGTCGATACAAGTGGACTTAAATAGATTTCAAAATAAAGCACAGACCTCAAGCATTAGCTGGACGTCATTGGGCAAATTTTTCAGGACTATTACCGCTGCCATCCAGTTTGCAGATTCTGGAACTCCTGCTTGTATGGTTAGTTTGAGAGCTTCTATCATAGGAAGTTGGTATCGTGTAACGCGCTGGATTGGCTGCATTAGACGTGAGAGGATGTCATTCTTATCAAAGAGGGCAAGTCTGAGTTCCTCAAAGTAAGTCTTGAATGGTGCAACAAGAACCACGGCCTTAGAGTAATTCTCACAATACTTCATGTACATAGAGCGTAAGCGCGATTGCGAGTTTAAGAAAAGACGAGGGACGTTCTCTGGTTGCTCCTGTACAGCTCGTCTTAATTTCTCCACAAACTGACTATGCCATTCGGTGAGTTGAAGCCAATTCCCCCAAATAATTCGCCATCGAATGGCCAGCTCTGACGGCGGAGCTGGCAGTGGTTGCAGAGGAGATGATGGGAGCGGTGATGAGGGCGGTTTGAGGAAAATAGATGGACATTCAGATCGAAAACTCTTGCTTCTTATCAGGCTAGGAGATGGAGTTAGGAGGTTTTGCGTGTTGACTACCGTCATATAGGTGTTTTGCACCAATTGCAACTGCTGCACGTAACGTTCCTCGGAATGCACTAGTTCCAATAGCGGCTGCTGGCGATATTCCAAAAGCGATTCTACTGAAGTCGACATGGAAATGAAGGCCCTAGGAACATTTAACACTTAGGTGCGAAATTCGTCCACTTAGAAAAAGCTTTTCAAACATCCGCAGCACTGCGCTGCGGTGAAAATGCATGACCGTTACAAGTTTGAAACAATTTCGGATTATTGTTTTTAAATTACACGATGTTTACTTGATTCCCAAGGTTTTTATTTAGAGGCATGACTTTTTTTCTTATCCAGCAGCCGAACCGAGTAAATTTAATTTAAGAACGAAGAATTTTAGTTTGTTTAATCCTTCATTTTCAATTAACTTTGTGGGAATACAGTAGCATTGGAATTTAATACTTTGTATAAGGAATGAAGGAGGAAGCTAATAATATTATTTTCATGGCCTTGAGTTCCGTCTATTTTTGGTTGAATGATTGCAACCATGTCATCAATATAAGTAAGGCACAAACTTCTTAAAATTAGGGGGAAAATGAACTTCTTTCCAAGAACGTTCATTAACTTAGTAATTAAATGAGATCACTTAGAATTGTTTTCATTTCAGTATTTTTTAGATGGGTTGTGCGTTGCGCTTAAAAATGTGTCAAGTGTCCAAAGAATGCGCGAACAAAAGATCACGTTTCAGGATAAAATGTGCTTGGAACTCAAATGTGTGTGGATGAAGCTGCTTTTGGGCTGTCCTTCTTTTTTAACTCTTCATAACTTTTCTAAATTTCAACTCTCTTAAAGGGTCAACTTCCCTTTTTGAGATGTCGAATAATCTGAAAGGACGAGAAGAAAATTAATTATATTTCGAAGTTATGGGAGAAGTTGTCAAAGGTCTGTGAGTGAGTACAACTGCAGAGCTCATTTTAAATATTTTACCGATGTTATTCAATGGCAACATTTATTATGTTAGCCCACTTTGATGATAATAGATTTTTATTTTCTTGATAACAGAGCGCAAAGGCGTCATTTCTTGCTGCAAATTTTTTTTTGAAATTCTTGAAACTGGACAAATAAGGATTCAGTGACATACTTGGCGAAATGATTCTGTCCATTTTTTACACTGTATTACAAGATGGGATCTTAGGAATAAGCAAAAGGTGAGTCAGCCTGAAGTTCGATGTTTGATTTATATGTTTTGTATTGATGCTGATTATTCATCACTGTAATCCAAGCCAACCAAATCCAATAAAAGAATGCTGTGTTATTTTGCATATTTACGGCATATATTGCAACGACATGAATCACCTGCCATGGTTGAAGAAATTAGTTTGAACTGAAACAGTAGCCTTTAGAAAATAGCAGGGCAGGAATTCGATTAGCACAGTTTGTCATGCAGTTTTTGAAAAGTGGAATAAATATCATATTATTGTGTATTAGCCGCTTATTAAATAGTTCATATGAATGGCTAGGCTGAATGATTTACCACAAACGCAATATTGCTTTGGCGAAATGGAACAGAAAAACTTAAATAAAGACTATTTGCAAGCTGGTAGGGTTATTGATGCTCTTGATGTGACACAATCCTTAGCATTAAAACCGAGAAATTTTTAAACTGGAAAAATAACGAAAGACAAAAGTGATTTGGTGTCATTGCCATCTTAAGAGTTGATACTGATAATTTCCAACTAACTTCTTTATATCAATACCTGACAATTTTATCTTACCTATAGGTATAAAAAGTTTTAATTTATAATTTGATGTATGCATCTGTTTCATAAAAATCACATTTTATGATATATAGCAACCAGGTCATGGTATTACCATTAAAGTTTTCAAGAGAGTCAAAAACTTTGTTCAATTTCACAGCGTAAAATTCACTCTGAGATCATTTTAGAGTGCATAAAATTGAACTAATTTACCTGATTTCATTCAAGCATAGACCTCGACGCTTATAAATCCTCAAGAGTTTCAAGGACAAATAATTTACATTTGTGGCCTATTTAAATGAATTATAATGTTTGCTGTTTTCATGCAAAAGGATACTATAAAATTTCAATATATATGTATTTTTATGTTTTGTTTGTAAAAATGTTTAAAATTTGTTGATTTAGATTGTCATACTAGAAAACCATGTAAAAACAAAATATAATTTGCCTTCTAGTGATGAACTGTCACCTATACACATCTGCATACAAAATTCTACTCCAATTAATGTTCTAGATTTAAAATCCGTATGGAAATCACAGGTGAATCTGCTAGAATTTCGTTTTAAAATATTAGTAAAAGGCAAAACTTTTTGAGTTAATAAAAGATCACAAATAAGGGGTCGACTGAAGTTACAATTTGCATTCCCGCCCGACATTCGTTATCCGCCTTGATTTTACTTGGCTATTGGAGGGGTATTTCTAGCTCTTACTAGTTTATTAAGCCTTAATCAAATTATTATGGCCCTCTCCCGACTTAAAATAGATTTCTTATTTTACCATTTTATTTACGTTTCGATCAGTCACATCGTATCATGTAAAAATATACCTGACATCAATGTGAATCTAAACGCACAATTACGTTCATTTTTCCCACCAAAAGATAGATCTGTCCTAATGCTATTTAGCTATGGGATCAAAAGTTATGAGCCGGTGTTAGCCCACCACTAAGATTGTCCTAAAGGTCCGTAACACGCCTTGACGTTTAAAATTAGTGATTGGAATCCTGAAAATCCTTAGAATTAGAATATGAACTTTCCAATGCTTTGAAGGTTTTCTTTAGACTCTTGTTATTTAACTCACAATTTCGGAAAAGCCTTTTTTAAGAGCACTACCCAGCTAAGCATATTTTTCATCTCTGTTCTGTTAGCATGCACTCATTTTACGAAAACTGTCGATAAATCCGACTCCATATTCGCTCCTACTGATTATAGTTACCTTGCTATTAGGTTGGAGCTCTTTCCTCTAGTCTTGTAATAACCTCTGGTGTTTGTTTGGCGCGTCCGCTATACCACATTTATCCACAGATAATTTACAACCGGTTCGTGTAAAAGATTTAGACCTAGCAAAAACTGAGTTTATTCCTCACATGACATAACCTTTTTTTCTGGCTTGACCGATTTTGTCTATTCTCGCTGTAAAACAAGTTACAGGTAGTAACAATGGCGAAGCGTTAATCGTTAATGCCAATCCTCATTGTAAAAAGTATTAATAAAACAATGCTAGTTAGCGATGGCATTTCTGTAAATATAACACCAAAAAACCCCCTTCAATCCATTTCTTTCATTCACTAGACTAATAACCACATCCATTTTTCGCTCTTTAGCATCTATCAGAAAATCATCTCACATAAACTAGGAGTAACATTGTTTTTATTTTAGTTCTTTGATATTTCGCGGCAAGCGAATCAGATCTTTTCTGCTAGAATGAAGTGTGATTCAAGTAACTTACTCAAACTTGAAATATGGGAGCGAGGTTTAAAATTCACGTTTTTAGGAAAAAGTTTCTAACTCTGCATTTCGTGGCGTGAAGGCAGAAAAAAAGGGACTTTTCCCAGTTTGTATCGGAGAAACTCTTGTCAAAACATCGGGAACCTGGACACCCTAATGAATCATCTTTACGACATTCTTCTCCTTGATATCTATAATGCTTCACGATATGTTCAAGTTGGATTGCTTAAAAGGCCACCACAAAGAGTGGTATGCATTTTCTCAAGCATAATAAATGGTAAGCGTATTGAATGTTCAGGAATTGGCTCTCTGAAATCAGATTAACATATTTACAGTTAATGAAAGGATCTTTTCTTCATGTGTTGAAGTTTACATATTTTATGAAACCAACTTAGCCTATAGAAGGTCAAGATAGAATAGGATATGCCATAATCGGGGGTTCATTAGCATGAGAAATGTAAAAGTTCAAGGTAATCTGTCCACCTAATCCATACTTTATTTTTTAAATTAATCACCAGTCGTTATTATCTAAAGAGACACAGATAGTCGTTAATTTCACTGTTGCTATTTCAAAAAGGACATACAGTGGGATATGGTGCAACTTGTTTCCTGTAGGCCCAATAACCCCATTGAAATATCTAAATTAATTCAAAAATCCTAAATAAAACCGGTTTTGAGCAAAATTTGTGACGATTAGTTAAAATTGTTCGCTATTATTACTAAATGATGTACCGATCAACTACATTTTGGTTGCAGCGTTGCCAGAGGGGAAGAGAAACGACGACAGTTTGCCAGTCGTGATACGCGAGTTGTGCAGTGTGAGTACTGACCGCCATGTCCAGTGCATGTGCATCATCTGCCATTGGGCTCGTTTGTTTATAAGTTTCCGCCTCCACCTTTTCACCATCTTTTCCGTCATTGCAATCATTTTCAACTATTTCACTGCGCAAAGCACGTCTATTGCTGCACACCTGTTGTTTCGCTTTTGAATATTTCCTTTTCATCTTCTGCATATGAGCTCTCGTACAGCATGTCTTCTCATTCTTTGTTACTACCCCTTTATAGTTCTGTCTAAGGTAAGTTTATAATAAAGCTTTGAAGTCCGTCCAAAAGATACATGGTTGCAGTACTTACATTAAGACAATTTCATCCAACAGCAAATAACGTATTCAATTAGGGGCCGTTCATTTTTCAATTGTGAATTATTTATTAATTGTTAATGCATTGCAAATTTTGAAACCTCTCTAAATATACTAAGATATTTCTCAAAATAATGCTTTTTTTAAACTGTGACTTTATTCGAAGTACAACTTCATATTATTAGATGCACCATAAATTAAATTTTGAATAAGCGTGGCAGAAAGTCAAAAAAAAATCAACCTCAGTTATTTATTAAATAGAAGTAATTGTAAAGTGCATTATTTAAACAGTCGCTTACTAAATTATTCATAAAATGGCTGCTGTAAATTTCACTAAAAATATGTCTATTTTTGCACCTGCGAGAATAAGATTCAAGTGTGTTTGCAAATCCGTAAAATCACGTAGATTTGGCAAAAAGCAAATTAAAATTAATGAAATGGTCAATCAATTTTTATTTCGGGCGACAAATCGGTTTTGATTCCTTCTATATCTAATAAAAGATGAAACTCACACTGACCTGATGCACTAGAAATGACTGACTTATAGAGAGTTTGGAAACAACAGAACTCGAGAAAAATATTAGTGATAAGAATAATAAGTCTTTTGGATTTCCTTACTGAAGCTCCCCCTTCACCGACGTTCTCTTCGACATGAGTTCACTTAGTTTCCACCGGACCTTTACCTTGGACTACATTATCAGCCATCTAGTCCTCTACTGGACCGTTGTTTGCCTAATATCGAAGTCCTTTCTTTCTCTATAACTTTCATTAGGACCAAGTCCCAGATTTTAACAGCGGTACTCGAAGACCGAATATCATTTCAGTGACTGGTTGGCGAAAATGGTGGCCTGTTTCGAGCCCTACGCAGTAGAGTCTTGATTCACTTATGTCGCTTCACAACAAAATTAACAACTGGCGACAAGTTCCAACATTAATTGTGCGGTTAAAGTAGCTTTTTAGTGCCAAGAAAATTTTCGGCCATTTGCCCTAAACGACAATATTTACGGTCAGCTAACATCGCCTACTGTCTAAGTTCCAGTAGACGACAGTTATATGACTGTGAATGAAAATATATTATAAATAGAATTTTCTGAGAAATCCATTATTGTTGACAGATTAAAAGCTATTGGTAACTGAGATTAAATAATTAGCAAAACTGACTAAAATTCCATTATGCTGACACTGTCAATTTCATTTCCTTCTTGGATATCATCCCCAAGTACATTTCATTTGTCAGTGAAGTATTTAGAAGCTAGTCACAAATGCATGTCTTGGAACTTTCATTGGCTCCATCATTTTATAATTTCAGGAGGTGATCGGAGAAGTGAAGCTGAGCTTTTTCTTTGAGAGTATGGATGGCCGTCTTTCCAACGGCCTTACCTGCAACCCCTGGCCTATCCAAAAGTGTAGTATTTTTCTCAAAATTTGTATATCAAGCTCGGGAGAACGGTGAGTTCTTTTCATTGAGTTTCTCACTCTCACCGAATTCTGATGGCAACTTTATTTTTCAGAACATGTAACATTCATGGCCATCAAACGGAAATTTGGGAAAATAATCAAATGGGTCAAGTTGCTACTGCATTCCCTCTGAGAACTTCTTTCTTCGTATGTTCAATCATAGCAGCAAATAACTCTTTTGCATATATATGTATACAATCTTTCCATTACATTCAATATATTTTTCGGTTATGTAGTTCATTTAAATTGGGTGTTTGGGCTGGCAAAGAACCAGATTATTTAGGGCACGGATGTTCCCGTCTGAAAGGTTTAAATGCATTATTAAATAATAGTGTAAATCTGTTTGATGATCTAGTTCTTCTCACGAAATGCTATCGGGACCCAAATTGGTTGATTCGTGAAAGCACTCATCATAAAGAAATGGTCATCGACAAAAACGATCTTGTTGATCTTTGAGGACTGTCTGAGTATGGCATTTGAATAGAAGACCGCATCAGTAAAAACTTGTACATGATTTCAAACATGCTTAAATATTGAAATGTTTACATGAAAACCATTTTAAATATCTACTATGCGGTTCTAGAACGAAGAATCATTGTGCCAGACTAACTGATAATTATCTGTTATCACTCAAAAGGACTCCACTACGATTACATGCCCAGAAATTGGTTCATTGAATCTTTTATTTCTGTAAAATTTTATCATTTTAGCCAGTTTCAACAACTGGAAATGTTTCTTCGCAGTCAAATTACTTCTGTGATCATAAGGAGAATTTACAAAAAAATTAATTTCTTCGAATGCGCTGCTTTTTCGTCAAATAATTAATACAAATATGTTTCACCGCATTTTATTTTAACAAGTTGTTTTTAGTCAAACTTACTGTTAAAAAATTGAAATATAATTTGCTCAACAGAATGTTCCGTTGTTTTTTTTTCTAGCACCAATTGTGTTGAAACCGATAAAACTGAAATGGCTTTGCCTTACTAATTAATGTTGAGTTGAGTTGAAGTGTTTGTTGTTGACTGAAGTCGTATTTATTTCAGAAAATTATGGACGTGGTTGTCGAAGCCTGGAATCACAATCTCCATAAGAGTCCCGATCTGATCGCACGATATCGAGGGAGTCTAGTGATTGTTGAAACACCCAACACGGCTACACCGTTTCACATGGCACGCGAGGATCTTCGATATGAGAACAAATTCAGGTACAATGTGCGGTTTACTTTGTGAGATTACGAGTCAAAGTGCCTGTTTACATTAAATTAGGCAGAGATTTACTACGTGCCCGTAAAATTATGCCATTAAAGAGTCTTGAAAGTAGTCGCTTCTGCGCTCAATCTGGCTATTTCACATGAAGTTCAGACACTTACCGAAATGCACGAACATGTACTGAAAACTAGTTTCCAAACCACTCTCTTCGGTTCTACACTTAGAGTTAGACACCTACCGTATACAGAAGAATGGTTTCTTTTAACGATTCTGTGGGCTAAAATTCTTGAGCCATCGCCAGAATGTTGACTTTATTCCATTCACCCATGTACCTCGAACAGTTTTATTATAAAAAAGCCTCACTGTTAGACTGTTAACTAAATATCGTTAACTTAGCCTCTGAAAAATTGGCAATCACTGCCAATGGTTATCCCAACGTCAGTTATGAACCCTAAATGTCTTCGCTTAAATAGGGCCTTGAAGGTACTTTCGTTCACTATGTCTGCTTCTGACGTCCTGAGCCCGGATATTCTACTAGCTAGCTTTCGGAACTACTGCCTCTAAGAAATGGTTTACACTTCTTTTACGTTTAATTCAGCGAAATTCTCAGAAAGGAGGAAAGGAAATCACTTAAATTAATTAGTTTCTAGCGCCCTGCTTAAGAATGATGTGCGAGACGGTCTTCTTTAAACTACCACTTCTTCATCCCTCGTCAGGACGACGAATTCTATTTCTGCCATCAGCTACTTGCTATTCATTTTCGATAAGCTGGTTGTGTTTAATAGGCCCATTAACTTGTCTTTGTGTTCTTCCTCCGTTTGCTGTTTAAAGTAATATCCTTTCATCTGATCACCTCTGTTCTCCCGATAATTCCTATATTTGATGAATTCACAACCAGATCTTGCAGTAATATGTTTCTCTTCAGCGCTTTACTTGTAAGAAACAATGGTAAAAGTGATAAAAGGCCACCGACAATATTAACTTCATCGTGTTTATGAACTTCATATAATGACGACATGTGCATGCGTTCAAGAACTCTTCGTTTTAAAAAAAAATCTATATTTCTGGGCTAGAAGAGAAGTTTTGAAGACCTGAGATAATCAAATCTGAGCATTGCATACCACTTACTAGATTTGTTCCCTCGTAGGCTAGAGAGCTATGCGCATATAGTGTGTGCACCTTTTCACTATGGCGGGGATTGCAAGCGCAGGTGTATTCCGGGTAACGAACGTTATGCCTGCGATATCAACGGTTTCAAAAAGTGCAGACCAGGTATGTGGCAGCACCAGTTCAGTTGAAATAAATGTGTTTACATCTGGGTGTGTCACAGTTGTGGGTGATTTACATTTGTTTTTAACAGTAATTAGAGTACTTGTGACGGTTTTATGGGGATACATTTGTATGATATCTCAACATCAGCAAATATGAAATTTATGAGTTCTCATACTGCTGACGTTTGGCTTTTGAAATAAGTGTGAAATGTAGCATGATTGAGGACCACTTTCATTGCATTTTGTTGATAGCGTAGGTCGTGGTGATTGTACTTGTGAACCTGCTATGCTAATAAAATACTCATCTGTCACTCATAGGCTTCCTTGGAACCGAGTGTGACCAGCGTGACTACTGCTTGTATCACAACTGCTCCAGTTTCGCCGAATGCAAAAATACACCTACCGGGTTCGAGTGCTGGTGTGAGGGAAGATTTGGTCAGTAACTAATTAGTTATTTGTCACCTATATTGTCAATTTCATTTTCTCGAAGGATATTGATTAAGTGATCCTAAAACATTTTTGGAAACTAATTCAGTCAGATAGTTCGTTGCAACAGCAAATCTGCTGCATTGCGCACTAAATATGGATGGGAATATCCACAGCCCTTGTATCTAATAATAATTTCATAAATCATATCGTCGTTATTGTTCCACCACGTGAATTCATATATTAATGCCCTATTTTCTTTGTGAAATATTTGTTCTGATAGAACATTTGACCCGCCTGTTGCACAGTACAACTTTTTTTCTCGGTTTCATCCAATGGGACTATTTTGAGAAGCACGATGGTGGAAGAAAAGTGGAGTCTGTTTACATAATTTAACCATTGTATTTCTGCTTACCACGGGTTAATCATTCATAACTGCTCATTAATTATAGCGAATGGATTTCACTGGCGTTTGAACCAGTCGCAGTGTCCTCCTAGTAATGAAGCATCTCTCAAAACTATGTCTTTTGTCGTTACTAGGACTTTTTTGACTCAGTGTATATAACTTGAAGAACTTATTGTATTGGTTCGTCTGTTCACCCAAATTCTCAAGCTTTTAGGGATATAAAGTGTTATGATAGTAGAACGACTGCGGTTTTAAGTCTTCAAAATTGATCCGACCTTTGTGCTCATGAAATACTCAACAATCACCGAGATATGGATCTGTGTAGCTTTTGTAGGCATGACGACTATTACTGAAAAGGTCAAAAATATATTTTTAACTGGGTAAAATACCTGATAGAAGTGAGAAAGTTTGTATTAAGATTGGTAGTAGCCCTAACCCTTTAAATTCATGGAAGAAGGTGATCTCCAAAATTGGAATTATTAGTATTCAATCTAACATGAAACTGGATTTGTTCTTTGGGCTCCCGACCATTGAAAGGAAATATTACTAACACTTGTTAACCAACTGTTTTCAATAAAATGGTCTTATAGGAGATCCCCAATCAAAGAAACTTCAGGTACCTTCTCTATTTCCAAGATTTGAATCAAGGGCCGTTTGTCTTCGATTTGGGCCTTATATAGAATTTTTGGAGCGATCAGACCGGCAGGGGTAGTAAATTTAACACTCTTAGGAGAATTCCCTACTTCCTAAGACTCCAAAAAGAGTATCAAGCAGGGCATTTCCTTAATTTTCTTTCGAAGAAACAAAACATTACGTGGTTTGATACTCCACAACCGTGTAAAAGGAACTGAATTGAAGAACCTAGAATTGATCTGTTAGTTGTCAAAATTAACGGTCAAAATCATTTGCAGGATCACAGTGCCAACATGGATACAAACCTTGCGCCCCAAAGCACATGTCCTGTTCAGGTCACGGTGTATGCACTCCAGCCGGACCTTACAATATATCTTTCAACTGCGACTGTGATATTGACTGGGAAGGCCCTCGTTGTGAGATACGTCGGCCTGTCTGTGCAGTTGCCAATGCGAGCAACAAAATTATCTGCTTGAATGAGGGGAAATGCAAAGATCTGAATGTTGAGTCTGGTGCCTACACTTGCGAGTGCCCCTCTGGTTGGTGGGGCCAGCACTGCGAAAAAAAAACACTAATTATTTATGTGAGTCGAGTTTTACTCTTTCATTACAGTTAATCCATGTAAAATGCTCAATGCTGCACATATTGTGCCCCATTTGCATTGCTCTGCCTGTACTACAGCAGTCCAGATGTAAAAACCGTTTTAGTGATGTCTGAACCTGCTACTGGAGTTCATTTTGAGTTTTTTCCCATACCACCATAGATGGGTATTTGGTGATCTACAGCTGATACTTCATCTGGGTAACAAATCAGTTTTACTTACTTTTAATGCGAACAGTTTATTCATAAGATGGGTTCATAGATCATTTCAAAAAGAAAAATAAATGTTTTAAATGTAGAGATTTCTACACCCATATTGGTTTCGCACATATCTTGAATTTTTGGAAGCGGAGGCTGTTTTCCCATTACTGTTTCTAAATTATTCCACAGTTCGTTCACAAAATCTATTATGAATGGTCAAGCTTTCGAAGTGTATGGTTAAATTGGAAAAATTCTTCCAAATGTACCCATTTACGTTGTAGCGTAAAAATTTGGATGGATTTCGTAAGATGATGAGTTCTAAAAAGTAAAAATTGTAATTCCTTACAGAAAATTGTTTTCAAGTCCATGATCTACGTGGGAATCGTATTCGTTATTCTGGTTATCATCGCACCTCCTCTCATTGTCTGCTGCAAATGGTAACAGTAAATATCAAAAGCGTTGAAGCATTATTTACTTTAAGCAAAAAAGTAACATTGTTTTTCAAACAGGCGTTGGAAGAACAAACCTCATTTAACCAGCATGAGCAGCACGTCGTTTCCAACCCACCAGATGCAATCAGAATTGGAGCACGTTTCTTCTGTGAGCTTGTATATTGCAGAGCCCCGTGCAATTATACCGGCTTCTAGCGCAACACTCGACCTACCCAGCCACAGTCCACGCTTTATAACTATTCCAACTGGAAACAGGGAACGCTATTTCGATGTCTCTGCATTCGTGTAATTTTTCTCCCATATCGATAAGCATAATCCAAAGTATGCACTTTTGCTTAAATAGTAAGGAAAAGAAGACTGTGGAATTCATTAATTCGGCATTCGATGACAGTCAATTTAAAAAAAAAAACTGACCTTAAAATAAAATCTTGACCTAGACGTTTACGAGCCTGTCTGAATAGGCCAATTAGAGTGGTATATGCCATTAAATTGCCCTTCTGGCTCTATTGATTCTCTGATTCTGTACGTATTCTATTTTTCCAAGCAAAGCACAGTTATATTTGAGTTCATGGTGATGTCACAATAGTTCATTTAAATGCCTCTTCCACTTCATGATTTGGCGGTGCTGGTGACACCAACGGTATTCGCAAATCATCAAGGAGTCGTGGTTCTTGCACTTTATGATGATGTTGGGCCATCGTACCTAGAAAAGAGATTTAGATGGAGTATTGGTGATTTCGCTCATTTTTCTCAATCCAGATACACTACGAAATTTTCGCAAGTCTCACGAGTTTTCTCCAATTCCAAGTGAAGTCGAAAGTAGTAGCCCTACTTAGGTTAAGGTGCCGTACCGTTGAACGAGCCATTGGTCTCAACCAGTTCGTTCTCTGTTATTACCCGCGCAAGCTGTCGTACTCTTTTCGTCTTTAACCGAAGAAGCTTCTAATTGCTTTCCATTCGACTTATTAAAGAATGTCGGTGTGTCTGATCATTTCTATCTCAGTGAAATGAACCTTAGAATTCAATTTTTAAGCATATTTTAAAAAATGGCTTCAACTAAAGCTATTTTCAATGGCCTCAGGTATAAAATATAACTTAGGGAACTGCGAACTTTAATTGACCCAATTTAGAAAGTGTGAAGGAAGACCTAACTCTAATACGATGCTTCAACTGTTAACAAAAGAAAGGCAGATATCCTCAGCACTGTTAACTCCGCAAAATTGACAATAAATTCTAATATAATTCTGTGAATCGTGTTAGAGGTGTTTCACTATTTTTTCCATTTGTCGTTTAAATTAAGGCATTTTATAGGCAAGTAATTTTTAGAACAAGTTTGATGAAATACCTACTATCAATTACAGTCTCAGAGTGTGACCTTCGGTAGAAGGTTTCTCCTCTACCATCGTTAAAATTTAGCAGTATTTCACAGTGTCTGGTCAAACCTCTGCTAAATGGAAATCTTTCATTCGCCCCCACATGTACTGCAGGCATGCGACACTCAGTTCTCTAACGCTCCGATTTAGAGCTGAAACTGAGTTAACGCCGATCACAATACATTTCCTCATTTGCATTAGGAATTCGTTGTTTCTTGTGGCTTCATAATATATAACTAAGTCCACTGCCAGTTAGTAATTGTCACTAATGTGAATTTTCGGACCCTTCTTTATTGTTATTTTATGCTAGTCCATTATTCTGGCGTCTGAATCTGGATAAATACTCGCTTTTCAGACCAAAGTTTAAGGGCTTGCGAGCATATACGTGTGCTTGTTTATTTACTTAAGTAAAAAGGTCAAAATTATCCGCTCGAAGATTTTAAAAGTTCGACCCATTGCGTCAACTTTGAAAGGCGTAATATTCACACGCTGGATATTAAGTGGACTGCTGACTTTTCACCGACAGATCCAGAAACAGTGGCTTCATTCGAAGATATTTGTTTACAAATATTGCATATTGTGACTGATTGCAGTCCTGCCATTCGATTTCTGATTGAAAAAAATATTACGATTATTGATAAATTTTGATCCAAATGAAAGAATGAGTGTTTTGGATGATGTTGCTGGATGCGCTTTTGTGGTTGCAGCATACGGCTCCCAGAAATTACTCTGAGATAGAAATCATCATTGCTACACACGGAAGAGGTGATTGGCGTCAAAAGAATCGGCTGGCTCCCTAAATTTCTTTTTAGATGACTGGATTAGAGTTTGGCAGATATTGTAATAATGATATTTTCAAAACACATTTCCCGGTTACCATTTCTTTTCACGTTAAACAATTTGCTTGAAATTGATGCGAAGTTTTAGCAGATAATCTCAGTGCTTAATTACCTAATTTATACACAGGACTTGTTTATGGCGACAAGCCGTGTTCGTGGAATTCGAAATTTCACCCTAGGGAGCATTCAGTGGCTTTAATTTACCAGAAAGCCAAATGATTCCTGCTATAAATGCCCCCTAACATCGTCTGTCTATTCATCTGACTGTGTTTGATTAGTTTTGCTCACCTAAAAATACTGGTGATGAAGTACCTACTATTTAAAAGGGTCGGCTTTTAAAAATCTCAGCACACATCTGACGACTAGTTCAAACTTTATTGAAATGCAGGAGAAACCGCCTTGGAGGGCACCGAAATATCAGCATTGAAATCTAAGCAAATGGATTTCTGACTCCCGAAATAGGTTCCGATGTTCTAATAACTCTATGGCATTCTTATTCAAACGAATGGTTCTAACTTGACTACTTTCATTTTGGCCCAGAACCTTCCCACCCTATCATTTGTCGCCTTCAGAATTTCGCTTTAGTTTTAATAGACTATCAGCTGGCTGTTTGAACGGTCGAAGTGGCTGCTAGACTCCATTTCATATAGAGAGCTGCCTAGGCTACTAAGTTATTCAATGTTAGGGTGAGTTTCTATGTATGAAATTGTTTGTTGCCGGTTCATGTTTTGCTCGTTACTTTGTGCTAAATCGAATACTTAAAACTTGCCTAATGATGAGAACTGATGCCTTTTTCATAGTGTATCTTTTGATGCGTTATTCTTAGCAAGAATAACCGAAACTGAATTTCAGACGACAAATTTTTGCCATTCTCTTAAAGGCTTCCTCTATTTTTGATATACAGCTCATGTACACACCTTGTTCGCTCAGCCCAATGTCCAAATTCTGCATATTTCTTGGCGCTTCCTCATTTCTTCTTCTTTTTGTATGTGCAAGTGTGTATGTACATGTGAATAGAATAATTTATCACTTCGCCAGCATTAATTGCCAATAGCAACCCATTATATCCCTCCCTCTAATTCTCCACTCCTCTTCCGACTTAACTCAAATCCCTATATTGTTCGCATCATCCTTATTGCCAATATTATCACCCCTTGCCTCTCCTCAGCTGTCTTCTGCATGAATGGACGATTGAAGAGGGAGGTGGACAGTGTAACAATTTCCTTTCACTATTATACCAAAACGATCTTTTTCCACTTCTCCACAGCACCCTCCCTCACTGACTTCCTGGGCAGGATTCATTCTTCCGGAAAGCAGTAACTACAGGAGGAAAGGGGGTGGTCTACATGAGATTCAGGGGAATTCATGCTTTCCTCCCTGTTCTCAATCCCCCCCCCCGTACTCCGGAACCTTTTCCCAACCCCAACAATAGAAGTGAGAGAGCAGCGTGTCATACCCAATCTTGGGTTTATTCCGAAACAGTCGTCATGGGTGTAACAATATCTGGCTCTTTCCAGTGTAAGCATACTTGCCTAGAATCTTCATTTCACCAGTAGCTTGCCCGTCTTCTTTCCCGCCTCTCCCATATATTCACCTCCCACCGCTTCACTCATGGACACGTCTGCGCGCATTCCCTCGCTCGTTCGCTCAGGTGTGTGCTTTGGGCTTCGCGCGCGCATGGAAGTGGTGTTAATCAACGAATGCTGCTTCTACTTGCAGTGCCACTGTAACAATCCTTCTCTACCTTCTCCCCGTATTGTGCTTGTATGCCCTCTTTACCCTTACCTCTCTCTCTCTCAAATGTTAGCACACGTTATAATCCCTTTCACGGACATGGCGATGCAATTATTCCCCATTATCTCTTCATTATTAGTAGTCATACTACTGACATGCTATCACTTTGCTGATTATCCGGATAGTAAAATGCATCAAGACCCATTGCAGTCTAAAAGATGTATACAAAGAGCCATCAAGGCATCTGAAATAACATGCGTGAAATATCATGCACAAAATCGTTGTGGTTGTATTAGTCTACTTTACAGAAAAACGTCATTATTTATTGAAGTCAAAAAGGCGTTCGATTCTCACAAATATGATAAGAGGGGAATGATTATCAGCATCTCAAGACTCACTGTACACAATCACTGAATGACCAACAGGGGTCGTTTTGTTTCCGTGCAGTTGTTCCTGATGTGGCCTTGCTCGCAACTCATGCATTCAAAGCCAATTTGCCGAAAGAGCTCTGTAGGTTCACACTGCCAATGTCCCCTTATAATGAAATGGGCTGTACTCAGTGCGAAATTCAGATTAACCTCCTCTTTTAAACTAGATATATGCTTTGACTCATACCAAGCCACTCATCCTAGTTGTCCATAGGTGACGGTAAACGGTCTGACCGACTCAAGAGAACTGCATTTATTTAAATATTCGAAACTGAAAAGATTCGAAGAGCTTTTCAATCCATGGTACTCTGTATCAGAGGGACCCGTTTCTTTCAAATTCCAATGCTGTAAAAGCGAATAGTGAAGCCTTAGTGGGGTCACTAAGAACGCTACAAAGTGGAAGAGCCTAGATGGGGTGATAATCAGGAAATTTACGAATGACTTTCTTTTGTAATCTCATAAGGGCATTTCATAATTTTCTCTCTTCAAATCGTATAGATTTAGAGTTTCATTTATAGGAAGCACTTCAAAAAGAAAGAAATGCCTGGCTAGCTTTCTAGGACTCTGTAATATTGTCAACTGCTAAGTTATAGGCCGGTAGAATAACAAGCATGACAAACTATCTGTAAATATTCAGACCCCGTTAGATTAATTTATTCTACTCAGCCATTTTCCGGTCTTCTGACTTCTTTTGTTGCCCCTAAGAAATTGAGAGTTATCGTGTTATGTTTACTCATGTTATCATTCAACCCACTCGTATCCTAACTGATAGGTTCTCATGTGGTTTTGAGCATCATGAAGTCACTCAACTGCTTCAATTGGGGGTTATTACCCCGTATACTGGTTTTCTATTTGTGAATTATCGTCAGAGTAATTCAGCTTTATTTTATCTAAAACTGGAGAACTGTATGTAACCGATCTGCTGTCCAGTTGTTAAAGTTGTAAAGTGAATTCCCACCTTTGACCTCTTTAGAATGTTCCCAAGCTACATCCGCACGCACTACCTAATGCGATCTCATCATAAGCCTTATTTACCGTGACAGCTCGCAATTCCATACTTAGTGATGGAGTGGGATGCTTATATATTTTCAATAATTTGACGACATGCTTAAATACCATAGACTCTTCAGTCATGGCATTTTTCAATGTGGTAGTCGTATGCCTCAAATGAAAAGATATTTTGTGGTAAACTGGTCTATTTGTACTTTGTAAATCAAGAAGCATGTTTATGCGGGATCACACCACCATTTAACCTCTAATTTCATCATCAAGATCTTGATTGTCATCAATAGCTTTACTCCTCCAAGATTCAAGTTCTTAGATTTTTGTCGTTCGCCCATAATTTTTACATGCTCCAACCCCAAACACGGTTTAACATTGTGTCTAACTGGAACATTTGGTTCTGTTGGAGTCCATAGGAGCCGTGCTCATCAAATATGAGTATAGCTTATTGATATGGTATTATTTGTGTTATTTAGATTAAGACGTAAATGATCAGACCTCAGTGACAGCTATCAAACATGCACGTGCATGAAGGCAAAGATATTTTGAAAGTACATGTTGTCAAGTCAACGGGGTCATTTGAGGTCGCAGGCACGGCAACATTGACGACACAGTGACAATCCTGACTTTTCTGTGTGTTGTGATAAATTGAATCAAAAATTTAGAAGAATATGCTGTGGTGATTTAGGTTACTGACTTATTATACATATGACTGCATGTTATTCTTAAATACTAAGTAGATTTATAGTTTTTAGAAAACTAATGCTTCTCGGTCAGGTTCACTAGAAGTTTAAATCCCCATTTTGTATTTAGGAATGATACCTCCTGATATCCTAGGTGAAAAACGTTAAGCTAATAATTGTCTTCTATATTATTATGAAAACACCCTGGATCACAGCTGCCTAAATTTGAAAGCTCTTTCCTTCATTTTACATGACCAAATCTTCAATTGGAAAGAGATTAGAAGCTTTGCCTAATGTTTGAGTTGTATTGGACTTTTGCAGTTCCCGATATTGAGTTGCGTCTTGAAAGAGGCCGAACCATTTAATTTAACGTTGCCTTTCAACACCTAAGATCAAATTATATTTGTAAATTACTGACCATTTTCAGAGGCTAAGTTTGAATCCAAAATTAATGGGGAAAAGAGATGAACTTGGAAAACTAATCTTTCCTCTTTTTTTTTAAAGAAATGTCATTGCGTCTCAAACTCGCATTTAATTGTTCGATCTCGCTCTTAAGAAGTACCGAAGTTCAACCTTTTGCGTTTTTTTTTTTAAATTGGATTTTATATCTTTTAAATTAATAAAAGAAAATACTTATTTTACGAAGACCGGAAGAATTAACCCAAATGCACTTTACGCCCATCAGAGATTTGAGTCGCCCGCGTTAAGTGACTATTCATTCCCGCGTCGATGCAGAGCCAGAATGCCTTCATGCTCTAATTGCCAGTCATCTGCTTCCCTTCAACCGATACATTTTCTCGTCCGATTTGACAAAACAGTCAGATAGCAGAAAAATCACTACTTTCACTCCCATTGTTATTAAATTCGTAATTTCGCCTTTTGTTTTGCCGCTCCAGGCGTTCTCACGTGTTTGCCCCTCTCACCAACAGATGAAACTAAATAATTCCTATTAGTTGCTCATTATTCTATTTAATTTAGCCGCATATAAATTAATTTCAAGTGACATTGAAGCGGAAGGAATGCCATAAAGATTAGATTCCGATCAGTAGTCTGCACGTCTCGAATTTATTTAGTAATTTCCACGTATGAGCTCAATTTATTGGGATCTTTTTCTATTTCCATTTCCATTTTTCTTCTTAAACTGTTGAGATATCACAGCCGAATGGATGCTTAAGATGTGTTGAAAGTTGCCAAGTTTGGACACAGTAGCCTAGATCTGTATTACTCCATGAATCAGGAAAGTAGGACTCATTACGCTGCGAAAATGTTAAATAAAGTACATCTTGCGTTTCTCGGCTAGATGGGAACTTAGGTTCGTAAGCTGGATTGACATTATCTTTGAAACTTATGGTGCAAAATGAAGAAGTTCACAGACATTAGCTTCAAATCGAGGGAAAGTCCTGCTGTACATAGAGCATTGCGTTGTACGGAACTCTGCTCTCGGTAAAGGACATGGACACCATAGCTGTTATGAGTCCATCCGAATATAAATGACCCTACGTATGTCATTTTTTATCTCGGAGATGACGAATAGCTGGGAAGGAATTCAAATCACATTTTATATTGACTCGTTTGTCCAAGCATGAAGTAAAAATTTGTCACCTCTCATTCGAATAACTTCCTTCGTTCCGCTCCGACAATTAATGGGGTATAGAGAATCTTGTCTTTCAGTTCAATCTAATCATTTCGGTGATGGTGTGCAGTCTTCTGATTGATTAAAAGGATGACTTTTCTTAAACGACCTTTAAAGCATATCTTGAATTTTTTAGGCCTTAAGACAATTTGCCATTTGCCATAATCGCCTTCCAGTAGGGTCCTGATTATTTTTCTAAATGTAACACAGAATCAGAAATAGTCAAATTCTTTGAACATTAATCTTATTTACCTGCTGCAGAGTTCTTTATCGTTAGCTTGCCTTTGTAAAGTTAAGGTTGAAACCCAGCTCATTTCTTTAGAGAACCAGATGAAAGGACCTAAAATACTAGGCTAGCTTTTATTACTAGCTTCAACAGCTTAGATTCGTTCATTTGATAGCGTTCTGGATGGCAATGTCGTCTTTGGGATTCTCGAAGGCGACCGAGAGGCTACATTCGACTCTGCATCATCACGCTGACAAAATATGTTGGCTAAAACATCAAGAGCGACGTTAATATGTTAATTGAATAATAATAAAAACCTTCCACTTCGGCGATTTCGAAGCTGTCTTTACATATAAAAAACTATGCCCGAATCAGAAGGACAAAAGCGAAGGAGGAATACCTTGAAAAATAAAGCAATTAAGTTCACTGAACAATGCGAATTCCTAACGTAAACAAACATTGCGATAAATGCGTGTTGGCCTATGCCTGTACTTGACATTCTAGATACGGGGAGATTGAATCAAATGTTAGTGTACCAGGGGTATGTAGTCCTTTTAACCGGCCTGGTAACCAGCGATGAATGCATTTTTCAATCACCCAATATACGGGCGCAATGAAAGCACATTGTTCTCGATGTCATGGTGATTTGACGGTGCCCAACGCACATCTACATGCAACAGGCGCTGTCGTGATCTCCACGACCATCATAAAGGCATTAGATTATCCAAAATCATGCCTTTTGGAGTTAGGAGAATGGTAAAACTATTGAAAAAAATCAATTAGAAAGGTTGGAAGCAGGAGACCAGACCACGAACTCTAACCGTCAAATTCATCACAGATTCTACTAATGCGGTCAGGTGGAAGCTCAACCCCATCACTATGCACTCAGGTTACTGAATGAAGGACACTAGCCCCCGCAACTAGCCATAAAAATAACAAATTCTTTTGTTTTCAACAGAGCTTTAGCATACTTCTGTCCCAGAAAGGTGTTTCAGATTTATCGTGATGCTGGTTACCTTTCATCTCATAATCCTAACCGCACAGTTATGAACAAACTGCACTGTCAGTTAAGTCATCAGTACTATCATGAATTCGAAATAAATTAAACCCAAGTGCCAAATTATGGTCTTAAACTCCAAACAATCCATGAAAGCCGACATTTGTTCGTGCTTTCACTTGAATTTTGGCTTTGATTATATGAAAGATAAGAATTCGTCAACTTGGCTTCTGGATTCTCCCACCGATTTAATATTGTAGAAGCGTCATCGTCTGAAATTAAATTCGGACAGGTTATAGATCAGCAGAGGGTAGCCGATTTCCAACGGATACCCGTTTGTAAAAACACGCTCTTTTACAATTTATTTTCCGCCATGATTCCTTTTAAAATGTTAAATTACATTAATTTCCACATCCCCTCCATATGCGAGTTATTACATTCTCACGTGCTCATATTTGAAATGAACATCAATAGGAAATCGGCTAGGCCTCGCTTGATATAAACTCTGAAAATGATGATTTCTGGCAGTCCCGAAACGTGCAATTCATTCCCTCCGAGTCTGGATTGTTTTCAAAAATCCGAGCCTGCCATTACGCCTTATGAGATATGTCGCAGGAAGCTACACGGAAGCACCGGATATAATACTTTCTACCTTAAAAACTTGTGTAGCAGAAAAAAACGTTTCTCTTTAAAACAAACAAGAATCTCTACAGTTTATGTACAGGAAACAGGATTCATTATCAACTCAACAGGAGAGAATGTTATCAATGGAATATGCAAAATTTGAAGAACTTGAACCATCTGGAGGAGATATTGTTTTAGTCGGGTCTTCCGCAGCAGCTCGATGGGCAGCAGAGTTGAAATCGGTTGGCGAAGCAGAATCTATACTCGACCGCATAGAAGGCATGTCC
This sequence comes from Moniezia expansa, assembly GCA_019097775.1. NCBI lineage: Eukaryota > Metazoa > Platyhelminthes > Cestoda > Cyclophyllidea > Anoplocephalidae > Moniezia > Moniezia expansa. The sequence goes on along the minus strand of JADFDV010000076.1, from coordinate 7,238,355 downwards.
TTCATAGTCGAATTCGAGCCACAGGGGCCACAAGATTCACTGACGTGTTGGGTATCAAGATGCCGACGTAAGTCTACCTTCCGCTGAAAAGCTCGAGAACAGAAACTGCAGGAGAAGGGTTTAAAGCCTGTGTGCTTCCTTGAGTGAGTTATAAGGTTTGAGGATTGACTAAACTCTTTTCCGCACAAATTGCACCTGTACGGCTTTTCGCCTGAAACAAAAGATTTACATGGAGCATGACTTCGACTGGTCTGCCCAGGTACATAAAAATTTCCACTATTGCACTGGGATACAACTAAGAACAAAAAAATAAAACAGTTTGAGCCTTGCAATAAATTAAATGGACTCTTGTTCGCTAAGTTAGCAATACTTATTGGTTCCCGTTGTTTTTTTAGGTTATTGCAGAACTATGTTCGTTACGCAAACTTATATTAAGCAAGAGAATTCGCGCGACTGCTCCATATTCTTAGAAAAATCTTGTGAAACGATAACCCCTCGAACAACTACACCATAACATTATTAATTAAAAAAGTTGTATGATCGGTTAGAGGAAAACGATCCAGTGGATGTTGGCTCACCGGTATGAATATAAGTATGTTTCTTCATATCGGACTTCTGATGGAACCGCTTTCCACAGTACTGACAGGGATAAGGTCGGGTACCGCTATGGATGAGGAGATGAGTGCTGAGGGTGGACGAACGCTTAAAGGTCTTTCCACAATGAGTACATTGAAATGATCGTTCGATTGGCAATAAGCCACTTTCACTGATTCCACAGGATTCATTCGACCTTGACTCTGGAAGATGTGATGTACCATAGTCCACTGAAGCCCTATCCTTATGGGACCTTTTAGTGATATGAGAGTTATCAATGCTCAATAAAGGACAGTTGCGTTTGTAATAACTTGTACGAACCTTCGCATGTGGACAACCAGTCCATGTTGAGTGGTGAATTGCTTTGAGCACAACCAACACGAGAATAGTTCCTCTATTGTAGATGCGCCTTCTACCGGAAGTATTTTGGAGCTGGACTCATTCAACTTGGAGCCGAGAAGTTGTTGAGGCAAACTCAAACGTCCAGCGATTGGGCTTACCTGCAAATCGGACTGCCGTGATAGAGTATGAGGCAGAGGTGGAAATAGAAGTGGTACCATTGTCGGAGAGGGTGGAGGTTCAATACAGGCAGGTGCATCATCTCTACGATAGCGCCTAGGTGGTCGAAATAAACGTTTTGGTGAATCAGGGAACCCCGGCTCGCGGTTTGTTATCGTGGTGTTAAGGGAATGCCACAAGCCTCGGTCCAATGGAAATCGGCCGCCAGGTTCAAACGCCATCATCAACATTTGTTGCACTAATGAGGAGCAATAAAGGCATATTAAATTTGAGGATGAAACATTGTACAACATCGAGAATAATTCAAAAGCTTACTTTCTGTGATCCTCTCTTCAAGGGGTCTGGACTCAGTAACGTTTAGAAAAGGGTTAATAAAGAGATCGGCTAATTGTTTTGGAGCAAAAGCTGGAAGCAATGCATGCGGCTGTTCATTGAGCATGTTGAATGTCGCCGTAGGTATGTTTTGAGGTATCGGAAAGATTTCTTGAGATGCGGAAGGCTGTGTAGGACCATTTGCGGGGATCGAGAGGTCTACAGCTTCGCGAAGGGAGTCAGAACTGACTGGCGGCTGTGAAGAGGCGACGAACATGTTTTGGGGGGCCGCGGACATTGGTGCTTGAAAGTCTGCTTAAAGAAATTTACGTACAGACAAATCTACTACTGATTGCCTTGAAAGTTCACTAAGTGAGCAAAAAAGTGGTGAAACGGCAGAAGGAATAATTAAGGACATCTGTATCGTAGACGTATGTCAGGCCGAATGATTGTCCAATAGCTTTTTTTTAATTTAGTGTCTGCTTGATTTTACATATTAAAGTTTGAAAAGCGTATTTAATGCATTTAGCATTCGGTGTAAAAAAAATGGAAACTAGATGTATAATGTGTAAGGAGGAAAAAGTAGATTACGAAAGTAAAGAACTCGGTCTGATGAAGAGGATTGAAGAAAAGGTGGGAATGGTTGACTTACGAGGAGAACGGGGGATTCTGAAACAGAAACCGAAGTCAAAAAACGGTCGTGGCTGTTGAGTCATGGAGAAGATGTGCAGTTTGATCAATTGTACGGATGATTATAGCACCCACTCAATCCAAATCCACAGGTTATAATGAGAAATGCACATGTTTGCTTTAACTCATATTCTGATTGGCTGCGCTAGAGCTCACTCCGTGTGAGTAGATCTCAGTTGTGCACGCTTGTGCCTAAAGGGGAGTATGGAAGGCTAGTCACACTCTCATTGGCTGACGGGATAGCTCCACCGTCAGTCGCCACCAATGAACTACCGATGATCTTCGCGACAATTTGCGTTTGCGTTTGAGTTTCGACTTCACGATATGGGACCATTAGACACCGCTTTTTTGCCCGAAATCACATTATTCAGATGTAGTCAATTTTACATGGTCAAGGTGCGGGTCTTAGTAATAAATCATAGTTTGCGGGCGTAGGATATTGGATTCTACGGTTCTTTTTACGCATTTACTTTTTGCCCCAACTTCATTGCCAATATGCACACATGTTTGGCGGATATCTATGGTCCGGATATCCAGATCATACATATATCGAGCATTCGTTCGACTAGTCAACCACATTCGCTAGTCCGCTCACCTAGAAAGAAGATATAATTCACAGCCTGTTGCCTTCCTTGACAACAAACATTCATCTTCACATGTTATTTGAATGAATTCATATTGTGATCCTGTTGAATTACCGCCCACTGCCTTAGTGACATCGAAAATGAAAAGGGCCTTGATTTGCAGATCAAAAGCAGTTTTTTTCAAACAACTACAGTTGATCAAAACCGGAAAAAGATCAAATATTTATCGTGTCGGACAAGTGTTAGAAAGGTCTACTTTGGGATTCGGTTGCTGAATGGGCACCTTTGCCCACGATGTGCAATTTCAGTGTGTGGACGGCAGCTGAAAAGTGAGCTTAAGCTCTCACCTGGCTGCTATGGAAGTTGTTTGTATGCACGAACCCAATAGTGAACACGCCGCGTGTACTACAGATTGCCGAGCACCCCAGAATACTAAATTAGCAGCTGGTAGTTTTGGTGTGAGTACTCATGCTCACTCTAGACAGATTGGGGTGGAGGACCTTTGGGTGATCATTTGATTAGCAGCATGGTGTGAAGTTGCTAGGGCTCCCATGGGAGAGGCTTAAAATATGACTATAAGGGGTGGACGCCACCACATCAGTTAATTGTCTGCTCTTAAGGGGGACTATAATAGCCGGAAAATTTGCAGCTGCGGTTACGACCACTGCCATAGCCTAGTAACCACAACATCCTCCCACCGGGGTTTCAGCCTGTTGATTCATGCGGTCGCCATGGTAGTTTAGCAACCGGACACCGCTGTGCAGTCTTTGTGCGCTTGTTGTCAATCTACTGACTACTTGGATATTCACTCCTTATTTAATTCAGCCAATGAAGAAAGTCAGGTAGAGTGCACTAGTCCCAAAAATGTGAACTCTTTTATTCGCGCTAATGATCTTCAACAAATAGATAAGAAGAGACCAAAGGAAACTTGATCTTTCTGCTAAATGGCTCGAACAATTTTGAAAATCGGTGAACTTCAACAACTGACTGATTAGGGCCCTTTATAAGCTAGTTTGCGAGAATATTTGCTGAATCGGTTAAATGTAGCCACAGATCCACTTAATGGCTTTCGTATTTGTACTTAGACCTACTATTTAAATAAATTCCTATAAATTGAAAGCATTATTGTGCCGGAAATTTCGCATAGTCGCAACCAAAATCAAAGCTAAATCGGGTCAGCGTAAATAGGAAGTTCGGATTATATATCGCCTGAGGAGTAATTTAACAGGTAGGATTTAAGAAACGGAGGAACCTGCATTTACTAACGTCTTTGTTTTCTCAGTAAGAAATATGTTCGCCCGTTCCCTTTACATATTTTAACCTCCATTTTTCGCCTTTAAACTTGCGAAGTCATTTGTCAAAAGGGATACATTATTTTCTGAAATGCTCAGATAACGGGGACAGGTTTTCAGGTCTTCATAATTAAACCAGAGCCTACTGGGTTTTAACCACAGACCCTTCTCAAACCAGGAGGTTAAATAAAACATGGGAGATAATGCATACTCAGCGTTGCTAACATCGCCCCAGGGGGCACTTGAGAGTGGGATTACCTACAACACTGGATATGACAATCTGGCATTGTCACCTCATTAAACTAATCACTGATTGATAATTTCTAAAATCGAGCTCTCGATTATTGAAATGAAAAACAGCGAATCCACAACTCCCAGAAGGCTTTGATTTCCAAATTCATTTGAGTGAGTAGTTTGTCGGAAACCTGACGGAAGCATACACTATCCGGACGTGGTCTTGTGTAATTGAGCTTAGTGACGCGAAGATATTCAGTTATATTTAAATGGTTGTTGTATTGTGGGTCAGGTCACAACTGAGTAACTAAAATTGTACATATGATCCAATAGTACGCCTTTTAAATCTTTTAGATATTAGGAATGCAAGTAAGCAGTTCTTGCTGAAAGCGTGAATTAGTACTATTAGTCCTGAGTAAAGTGGACTAAAGGCTGCATGTGACCAACTACGTTTCATCACCAGTAGTGTGGTTTTTTGGATCACCTCTAAAGCATCTTGGTATATTGTGCTCATCGGGAGCCTGATTGTCGCCCAGCCATTGCGATTCTCCCAAGGTGTATCCAGGTGTATCTTTAGCCCCTGGATCCATAGGCGAGAAATTTTGGTGAGCAAGATGCTATTTTTGGACACTAAACGGTTATTCGAATCAAAGAGGCAGGCACACATGGCTAAATCATATAAAACATTGTACTGACTCCTGCATTGGAGTAAAGATTTCCGATTGTTCGAACGGTCATGGTTCTAGCTTTAGTGTGCATATTTTGCGACTAAGGCCCACTTTGGATGATTTCCATGCTTTGAGGTCATTCGGTCTTAGCTTTAATAGTGAGAGTGACATAAACAATGGGTAGAGGACAAATTCGACTGTATGGAGTTTAATATCAAAATGTAATTTTAACGTGGAATTTACTGCTGGTACTTTGGTGGGGAGGAGGAATTCATTTCGTGTGAGTAGATGTAAACTAGGTCAGCTGCAACACTGATTTGAATAGGTGATTGGCATTTTAAGGGTAGGCCAAGAGAGAAAAGGAGAGAGGGAAGCAACTCGACGTTATGCTGGGAGTTAGTGTGAAATAGACTTTGTGAATGTGACATTAAGCCGCAATCGGAACGTTCCACCACAAGTCGCATATCTTCGATTAAGGGCAGGTCCATTCCCAGTGAAACTTGAATAGCTGCTATCCAATGAACTAATGAATTCAAAACACCATTTTGAGGGACAAGAGTTGTCTGAAGAATGCAGGATAATCGCTTTGATAAAACATGTAATCTGATACTCTCGCTTCCATAGAGTGGGCCGTTTCACTGCGAAATTCAATCCAATTCTTAACTAATCTCCCAAGAGATCAATGTCCAATTATGCAAATTACTGATCAGTTTCATATGAATAAGTCAAATTGAGTATTTAAGGCTTCGTAAATTTTATGTTGTTGAATTCAAAAGCTCCAATTCTACAGTACTTAAACCACTTAAGTAAATGTGGAAACTTATTTAAAAAGATAACCAACTAGCCATTTTTGTACATCGATAATATAGAGATTGCAATATTTTCCTCTTAACAAGCTCATAATGCCACGTGAAATAGCTTTGAATTTTTAATTCACCTTCTGCAAATTTTCTATAAAAGTGTTGTAATGACAATTGAAATTTCGTCTGCAATTGAATATCATAAGTAATGTTTGATTTTTATACGGCTCGTCACATATGAGAATTGGGTCAATATGTTTTTCCGTGGTACTTTGCACTACCGATGCCTTGAGGCAAGGTCACATGGTCCCAACAATTGGACAGAGGTGTGGTTGGTTTGCGGAGTATCTTTCTCCATTTATTATTAATAATGGTAAAATATTTTCTCTAATACAGTAGTGTCACTCTTTTATTCCTTAATGCAGTTGGAGCTGTTGTAGGTTTGGTATTCTAGCAGTTTATGTGTGTAATAAGTTTTTATTGCCTATAAAGCTCCACTTAACATAATTATTTTAGTTTCATAGAGTGGTTTCCTTCATAATCTTAGCCTGAGGTATTGTGCATGCCTTAAAAATTGAATTAATAGTCGAATTTGAAACGATTATTTAGTTTTGAATCCCTTATCGTCATTTCTTTGTGTGTTTTCCCTTAACGCTGCAGTATGGAAAAAGGAATATCGGAAATTGAGGAAAGCCTTCAGCGCATTAGTGGAAATAATGATAATAATCTCTTTCGTGAGGACTCCTTTGAATTTGATGTCCCTAAGTTGCCAATCGAAGTTAAGGAGATGAAAAATCATATGCTCTCACGTCAACTTGCTCGGTAAGTAGCCTCTGTCCTTAAATGCACATCAATATCTTCAGCTATTTAAATTTTGTTTATCGGTTCCTTACACAGTGATCATTCATCGCGATTCCAAACATCTCCGATTCCCACTGCCGATGAAGTGCGATTTCACCTCTCACCAGTACATTTCGAATCCCCACCGGACTTGCGAACAAATGGGATCGCGACACACGCATTTTCCGATGATGCCCATCGCACAGTTCCCTTGAAGACTCCTGACGGTGATACTCAATTTACGGTAGATGACGAAGAAGCTCTACGAACCAATCATGTCTCTCCTGATATCAGCGGAGTGTCTCCAAAAAGTCGAATCATAGAGTATCAACGAGTCTGCATCGGTGGAGATGACGCGTCTGGTGTAAGTATTTCGAAAAGTTTACCATCACATGAATTTGTTTTTTTGATGACCAATGCTCTTTAATGATCTTTGTCCTGATCATTCAGGCGAATTATTTTGATTGGAAAAAGTCATATTTTATTTTAATTCTATCCGCTTTGTCCATATGTGAATAGAAAACAATTGTTACACAAGTGTAATCGATTAGCTGGCGAACTTCCCCCATACTCTCCGATGGTCTCCTCTGTTCCATTCTATGGAAAGATCTAACGTTCATGCCTTCCAATGTTAATTTTGACGATAGAGGTATAGTTTATAGCTTAATTGAAACTCATGAACATTAATTTGTTCGCCAATTTTCTATAAGATATTTCAACTTTTGTGGCTGAGGTATATTTCTGAACAGAGTTTTAATCAGTTTTCTATTTTTGAATGACTAAATTAAATGTTTTGAATCATTCCTTAGTGCCCTATGCTCTTGTACTTATTTTGGTCGTCTATCAACATCTTTAGCTGTGAAGGGGCAAGCTCGGCTTGATATCTGCGTCAAAAACGCCTCAGTACCCAGTTACTTATGCGACTTTCCTTCTGTTGATAGCATGCAAAATTAAAGTATTCTAGTAATTCTACACATAAAGTTGCTCCATTATTGTTTTACTTTGATCTTTTGTCAGTTTGGTCCAATGTAATTTTTTTATTTAGGACGATTTCTATGGAAAATTTGTTTGTAATATTGAACGGGAATGAGTTCGCACGCCATCTAATGCAAATTCTCCTTATGTCCATATTCAAACTCATTAGCTATTGATGCAACTAGATGCCCAGCTGAATTTACCAATTGAGTGCCTTGAAATGGTTTTGGTCCTATTACGCTCTTTAGAGAGTGGCCTCTTCTTCAATAGATCCTTGTGTAAACGTCAAGTGCGGTCGCCATTTAAAGTGTAGTTTTAATTCAAAAAGTCGGCTACATACGATTTGTGTTTGCGATATAACCTGCTTTGATTTTACCTATCCTCAGAAAAGGTTTATTCATATCTTAGTTGTTTTTGCTTGGTTTGAGAGAAGCGAAGCAGCAGTCTTGTAGAATCAGTGTTTATAAGCAGTCACACTTGCTCTCACCCACGAGGCTATCATTGATCGATGCCTTTGATTGGCCACTTTAAAACGTCCGCATATTGTCTTTTCAACTGAAGCCTATTTGTCATGCAACTTTCCTTCTGTAGACCCAGAAATTCTACTATCTACCTCTGAGTTCATTGTCCTTTGTTGGTCTGGTTAGTAGGAGTGGCTGATGGTGGTTACCATTAGGATGGCATTGATAATATTGGACTATCGCTTCATTTACTCCTAGTCCGAACCTGAGATTTTATGCGAATTTAGACTGTTTTTTGATAGGCTCCTTCAATTTAGAATGTCACGGCTGTTGTGAATGTGCATACATACTGGCAGCATGATACTAATGATAATGGTTACTGCAAACTCACAAAACTAGTTTTTCTAACTTGGCTGTCTGGAGCGAAGGTTTTTAATTCACGATCTCTGGTGGCAATTACTAAGGTCACCGAGCAATAAAACCACATGATGATACTCAAGGTTATGTAACGCTCTTTGAATTTTATAACATGATTTATCACTTTCTGTTCTGAAGAATTAAAACGTTATTCCTTAATTGACGTTTTGCTGTCGTCTTTCAAACCTAGGCAATAGCAGGGTCAAAAGTTATTGTCCAAAGCCTCATTTAGCAACTAACAGTTTAGCGAACATTTGATTAAATTCCTAATAGATTGTTTATCTTACCTAGTGCGCTCGGTTGTGGATTCTAATTCATTTTTACTTCCATTAAAGCCAAGTTGAAGTTTGACTAAATTTCGCGCTTATTTTTTGTTCAAGGTAGCAGCGGATGACCTCCATGAAGCTGCGGTGGCACTGCTTAAGTCTATGGAAATGCGCGAAAAGTACATGCGAGCGTCATTGCAAAAGAATGGACGCATTGCAAAGCGTTACCTCAAAATGGTCAGTCTTGGCTCCAAGGCAGTTCTGCAGTCACCTAGAAAGAACTGTTATTACAATGCCCCAATTTCTGAACGAGGTAAGGTCTTCAGTCCTTTTGACCCTTATAAGTTTTTCGAGTCAGTTGAGCGATTGAGTGATTTTTTCATCAGTTTATTTCTGAGGTTATTCGGTAAATTTTTAGTTTTTCCAGCTGCTCCGATTTTTCAAAATTCTCACAAAGATCTGTTAAGTAACGGCTACCGTTTGGGTTATACGGTATCGAAACAAAGCATCCGGATCTTTAAAGTATTCGATAAGATAGCTATTCTTTGATGAGGGTGCTTGCATCCGTGAGCTTTCTACACTATTTCATTTGGTGCAAGCTTCAGGCGTTGATGTTTAATATAGAGAATTCTATAGTGATCACGACAAGGGCAAGGCTAGGAGAGCTTAGGAACAGAAAAAAAATTGGAAATAAAGTTCCTCTATATTCGCTGAAGCTTCCACTCGGAACACTTCGTCCATCACGTACTCTTCCATCTTAATATTCGGCATTCTTGCAAATAGTAAATCCTCTGACTCTTGGACGTAGTTTCACTCCTAACCGTCGAGATTGCTTTTTCCCCTTCCATAGGGGCAGTTCTTTTGAGAATTATATGTTTCAGACTTATTCATAGCCCCTGTGCCTTGTAATTTCAGAATCTAAGAGTTGAAGCCCTGAGCACCGGGCGAAAATATTGCTTTTAATTAACTTTAACTTCTCAGACAAGTAGAAGTGCGCTTAATAATCCTTAATCCTTACAGTGGTTCTGATCGAAAAACGGCAATCGCTGTCACCCCTTTCTTCCATTAAATACGCTACGTTACTATCATGGTCATTCCTTCTTTCAGTCCAATGTCGATTAGTTTTTAGAAGTTTTATACAATCATGAATTGCCAGTTTTGTCGTTCGTATATTTTAAACCATCATATTTTTCATGTTTCGAAAAGCTGAGGATGGCGTACTGATGGGGAGACGGAAGGAGTGCTTTTGGCCTTTAATCTTTGGAGGAAGGTTACACCCATGTCATTTGACAGTTTCTTTTCAATCTCGTGAACTCTTTTCGAAGAGTGTTGATGTCTCTATACCCACGGTTTAATGATTAGGCGTTCTAAGCTAACCCTTTCGTGAGATGTTTATTCAACCAAAATTTCGGAAAGTTGTTGGCTAGCTCATCAATTATTTTAGAGAACATCACAAGTTCAAATGCTGGAGATCATGATCTATTTAATTATTTGCTTTTGTTGCAGTCTCTTAATTTCAGAAATATGCGATAACGTTTCCCGATGCGTTTCCTTTCCATATTTAAGGTCAGAAAAGCAGCTATTCCACAAACGCAAAAAAGTAAGAATGAATTGATAGAATAAATTGTCTTAGGAATGTGTCTTTTGTTGTTGACACTGCCAGAATTTTTCATTGCTACTCCCAGCTACTAATCATCTTGAGCAGTTATCTCGACGTTTTTTTCCTCCAACATTCATCGATTGGACAATTTGACTCAGTTATCTTTCATTAGTCGAAGTGGCTGAATATACTGATCTCCTATCAAGAGCCCTCTAACCCACGTGCTATCTATAAGAATGATGCGAATTCATAACACCCTGAGTTTCAGGGTCTGGCTTGACATACGTTATTTTTATTACCATATTGACTGTCTCCTATGGTTTGTGTTTACAGTGGTTGATTTAGACGTGATTCCAGTCGGTTGCTGCGTCGAACTTAGCCTAAGGGTTCAAGCCCTGTTGTTCCTGCTAGCTGATGTTGGTACCAAAAATTTCCTACTTAACTCTTTACTTTTATCTACAATTTATGAACAGGCCTTACAGCATGCGTTCGCTTGGAATCCATTTTAGATACATATCTGATAAAGTTTTGTGCCAGCAGAATCTCGGTTTTAATATCTCCTTAGCTGTGTTCTAAATGGCGCATCCCAACCTATAAAGTTAGAACTGAGAGTTTCTAGAGTTTGCAGAGAAGCTTATGACTTCCGCTTTAGAAAACCTTTTACTCCTATTCATGGGCTTTTTGTTAAGTCATGATAAATTTGTGTTATTCTCATAAGGCAATTACTGTATGCATCTGACTACTTAACAATTTTAACTGGAGTCATGAGCTGGAAAATATAATTCCGCTTATGTCGGTAGTAGGGGTACTGGGCTTGTGAGAGGCCTTGATTCAGTAACACACATTTTTGGTTCAATTACCTGAAATAACGACAGGTTCAGTTTCAAAAGTTGACCGTCAAACCATATGAAAATCTTGTCCAATAGTGGCCTCTTTGGGTAAAATAGATTATTCAAAAGATGCGAGGTACTGCGTCTCTTTTAGTTTACTAGATTTTAACTTCTCCCTGTCGACAAAGCGTTTTATTGTGTAGCAGATATTCCATTGACTGAATTTCATATCTATTTGGCTGATACTTGTTCTCTTTTCTTCATAACCCATTTTAAATAATTATTTTGGCATTTCTAAAAAAATCCTACTCGAATGCCTGCCTCCTGTATCGTATATCAGTACTCTGATTTATTCTAATTGCTATCCGCGTTGTCTCTGATTACCAAACCTTTAATAAATTCTTAATTTTTCTGTTAGACGTTTTCAAAGGATTCGCTTAACTGCACCACTTTTTTTTCTTCTTCTATATGTTTTCATTTAGCAACCCAATTTTTTGTGTCGACAGTTAATTGGAGAGGTTGGGATGAAGAAGAAGGTAATACGCCAAACGCTTAAGTCCTATCATATATTATCGCAACTGCAGAGTCTAACCCATACTCTAATGCTCTCAATGCTTTTTCCAAATCATTGGAGGAATGCGCGATGCTTTAAATTTAAAAACAATGTTTACGACTAGCTGCAGATTAGCTTGGTCGGATCATGGGATTAACCCATAGATTCGCTCTAAGCTTTCGACTCTATGAATGCTTCATTCATATCTGCCCCTTTTGTTGAATTTCTTCCAATTTAATGCGATTTTGTTTTAAAAAAAGGATGAAATGAATCCCTTCTTTATGGCTGCATGAAAACGCACAATGTCTCACTGCTTTGCATGGAGGATTCGGGATTAAAACGAGTTCCTAAAACGTTTTTCTTCTTTAGAACATCCTATTCATCCACCGGAGTTCACAGGTGATCCGTTTGAGGTGAAACACTGGCCTCATGCGATATCGGCGTCGATTATTTTTGACAAAGGAATCGCTACTTTGAAGCCATTGAGTGAGGATGTGTGTTTACCTGCGTTGCCCACCTTCAGTTTGGAAGAATTTATTCGAGACGAGAAGACTATGCGAACGTTTGTAGCTAGTGGACCTCTGAAATCCTTCGCTTATCGACGGCTCTGCTACCTCAGCTCGAAGTTTGCGCTTCACGTCCTATTGAATGAAGGTGGAGAAACACTGGAACAAAAGAATGTGCCACATCGGGATTTCTACAACATTCGTAAGGTATGTGTTTTGCTTTTTGTATGTTGACCATGCAGTCACTGAGATCTTGGTGATATTAGCTGCTCTTCAGGGCGAGTAACTGTCTATTGGCAAAATATTTTGAAAATAAAAAACGTGAAATAAAGTTAGAGACCACGGAGGAGCAAGGTAAGCACTGAAAGCGGATCGTTTTTTCGAATTTCCTTGTTTTACATTCCTTGTTAACTTTCGCTATCCGAGCAGATATATAAGGGTGAGAAATGCAGTTAGTGCCTCATAGAAATTATATACGGGTTGATAACTCCGGCTTGTTTACGTTCACACTAGTTCGGTTCGGTTTTTCCAAGCTTTTGTTGGAAGAAAGGCCCTTATTAACATTTGAAATTGGACCTTGGTCAGAAGAACTTGCCTCATTCTAGAGTTTACTTCCGATTTTTATTTCTTTTTTGTTCATTTACTTTCATGCCTAGTAACCAAAGGTGTTCGTGAAAGTAGATGGAATTCCCGTCATCGAATGTCATCTTGTATGTAGGTGGATCGACCGATTGCTAGAGGTATTTATTTGACTTAATTCAAATTGTTGCTAGAACCACAATGCAATGCCTCGGAATTCGTAGTTCAAAATTTTATACAAACACCTGAGCTTTTTCCAAGTACTCAAATAAAATCGCCAGCATAAAGAGTAACTTGTGCAATATATTTGTCAACCACTGTAAAATATTACAATGAAATTTTCCGGAAAGTTGATTATGGAAGAATGTTTGGAACAAATATGTCGAAAAAAGAGCACCGTAAGGATAATCAGGCCAAAGTCTTGGGAATGCTGTTGTTTACTTTATTGGTAATTGCTCCTTATTCGTTGATCCTTTGCTTTACGCCTGTTTTCTGGTGACTAAAAGATCTGATGCTGGTATATGGTTTGTCCCAGCAAGTCATCCTATCATGTTTCGGGTTCAAATCGGTCAGGATATTCTGCCCAGCGAACCCCTCCAAGTCACTGATTTTCTCAATATTCGGCTGACTTTTCCGCAGATATCTTAATAGATGTAAAATAAGTGCCAGGTAGTGGCATAGTTCGAAAGCTCCATTTTTGGTGCTGCAAACGCCTTTGGCAGATGAATTTGCTCAGGGGCTATTTTTGGTCACTCGCCACGTCCTAGAGCAACTTGCAGTCTGTGGGTACTTTTTGAAAACATAATTCACTTTTAAGTTAGCGGAAAATTCTTTTGTGATTAATTAATTGTGTTTCGGCTACCGTTGAAAGTCACGCCTTTCATACGTGATTCATTCCAGGGATAACTCTGCCTCCTATAGCCATCTTTTACTACGGAATATTAAGTACCTCCCTTTACGTGACGATAAATGGGTACCATTGTGAGCTATTCTATTATGCTCTTACATTGACAACAACAATTTGGTTTCGATTATCTCATCTCGTACCAGGCAGCAGACGGGCTATATTGCACGTAGGCGAAAATGCTAATGAGTACTTGGTGGGATTTTTTAGGTGGACACTCACGTTCACGCGGCGTCGAGTATGAATCAGAAACATTTGCTGCGCTTCATCAAAAAGTGCATTCGAACTCGTCAGGATGAATGTGTTTGCCTGGACAAGTCCACCGGCCATCCCATCACTCTGAAGCAGGTATGTAAACCTCTCCCCGCTCTATCCGTCTATTTTTCTTTTTTTAAAATTGGAAATATGGTAGGATTGTTGCTATTTTAGCCAGTAATCGCTTGATAGTTTGTTTGGCTGGCGCCGTTACTTATGTTTTATTGTCCTACGCGTGACTCTTTCCCCAAGGTAGATCCAGATTCAGCTATGTAAACTCTGGATGCTGCTGATTCTCATGCCCCTGTTTCATCTTGCGTCGTAGTGAAGATCATTGCGAACAGAGGAACGATTGGTTTGTTTCTTCTATGCACTCAAATAAATTGCACTGACATCCTAGTCTGCTATCAATTAACCTTAATTCAGTCACTCGAAGCTACTTAGATCGGGAAAAATGTTATCATAGCAGTCGACTTCTAGTCTAAACAATTGGGAATAAGTTTTTCAAATCTACTCTTTGTAAGTACCCTATTCAGAGACTTTTAATAGTAGACTGTCAATTTTTACAGGCACATTTCCAAAATTCAATGGGAAGTATAATCCTTTTTTTTTTCGACTTAAACCTATTGCTTATTGTTTGAGGCCTTTGCTTCTCTTGTTTTGCCACCAGTGTTCGTTTCTTTGCCTCCTAAGGTAGAACCTTGGATGTTTTTTTTCCGAACTCAGAGGAACTGTCATGTTAGTGTCCAATTTCCTTTTTATATTCATTTTGGCGTTATCACCCGAGTAAATGCTGTCCTTTTTGATTTATGACTATCGGAATGTATACGCTCGATTACTTAGTTTATTGTTTTGGACTACGAAAGGAAATCTTCCTTATCAAGCAAAGTGGACCTCAATTCAATTCAAAATTTTATTGATGAGACCACGCCTTAAAGCTTATTTTGGGTTAAGGGAAGAAATTAGCCTTTAGTACTGCTAATTGGCGTTCTGCTCCACGCCCTCCCAGGCTTGCTCTAGATTTAAGGTAGTGTTCTATTCAAACCAGCCCTCTGACCGAGGATCTCCAATTTTACCATCCTATCAATTATTTTTTATCATTCCATTCATTGGATGTGCTAGTTTCAAACATCAAATGGAGAAAACGTCAACCGGGCGAACTTGCGGCTGCAGGACTTTCTTCGACTAGTGAAATGCTAAGAACAACGCAAATCAGTAGATAGATGGATAACATTAATGCCGTTGCCGCTCCAGAAATATTTACTTAATCGGTCAGACTGTCTCTTCGCATTATTATTTATTTTAGCTAATGGAGCAGCTAGGAATCACTGCCTATGAGATGAATATCGACAACCTCGATGTCCATGCGGTGAGTTCAATAACAAATTAAAGGCCGTCTCTGCATTACTTTATTATAAATTGAGCTTCGGTTCTTTTTGACCTAAACTGAAATAGTTACTGGGATGCCTGTTGGACAATTGGTGGCCTTTTTTGGTTTCCCTTGCAATCTAATACACAATTTAAGGAATTGAAGTCAGACTAACAGTTCTCTGGATCCCAAATTATGAGGCACTATGTTACCAAAATGGTTATGGATGTCTCTTTTTAGGGCGCCACAGAGAAGTTAGACTTAGATGCTCTGTAGATCGATTACCTCTAGTCTCCGAATAAATTTTATTTATAGAGATAAGCTTTCACAATTTTAAATAACTTCAAATGGGCGCGTAGTCTAGTGGTCTAAAGTGTTATGTATTCAAGCGGTTTTTCTAGAGGTAAGATAAAATACTAGCTGTATCAGCAGCTGTTGAATTCAGCTCATGCGAAATGGATGCATGTCGGCTAGTGATGAAACTCTCTCCTTCCTGCTTTGGAATTGAGGCTCTTTCATGATGCAGTTAATATATAAGCCAAAAAATGTAAATAAGACCACTAAGTGCATGCTTAAAACTCAGGCGTTTGTTGTTTTTGTCTCAGGATCGGGACACTTTCCATCGGTTCGACAAGTTCAATGCGAAATACAATCCCGTCGGCCAGAGTCAACTTAGAGAAGTCTTCTTAAAAACTGACAACTATTGTAAAGGCGCTTTCTTCGCACATGTCCTCAAGGTAACAAACATCAAACGTATTTTCCTTTTAAAATATGCTATTTCTCACATAAGAGCTAAGAGCTTTCAGCCAAGGCTTAAAATGTAAAAGCTGCCTTAGCTTGGCCTATGGCATTTTTTAGTGATTAATGATTACTTGGAAGTCAATGGGCATCTTCGTCATGTTGGGATACCTAGAACCCATAAACATTTGGTTCCAATTCTAGGAGGTGTTTTCGGATTTGGAAGAATCAAAGTACCAGAATGCCGAGCCGAGATTGTCGATCTACGGACGCTCTCGCAATGAGTGGGACGATCTGGCTAAATGGGCTGTCAGCTTTCGTGTCTACTCACCGAATATCCGTTGGGTCGTCCAGGTGCCTCGGCTCTATGATGTCTACAAGTCTAAAGGAGCTGTCGAGAATTTCCAGGTACATTCGCTTTGGACACAAATGCCCGTAAAAGCAATCTGATTTTGGGCAAAATGGACTGTAAACCTTGCCTTTCTAGCAAGAGATTCTGTTTACTACAGAGTAGAACTGAATCAATTTAAAAAAAAATTTGTCGGTTTTAAAGTACAGAATATTGTAAGAATCTGAGGTTAACAGTTTCTTCTCGCAGGAAATGATTGTGAATGTATTCCAGCCGTTGTTTGAAGTGACCCTTGATCCCAAATCGCATCCTGAGTTGCACGCCTTTTTGGAACACGTGAGCGCGTTAGACTCTGTGGATGATGAGTCAAAAGTAGATCTCATCCATTTTGACAGTGGCGTCCCTGCTGCAGATTGTTGGGACCGCGCTGAGAACCCTCCGTATGCCTATTACATCTTCTATATGTACGCCAACATCGCCGTTCTCAACCAACTAAGACAGTGAGTTTCTTGATATTCTGGTATTCGATAAACCACTATTTCAAACAACGAAATATGAATGAGGTGTGTAAAAGCAGTCTGACCACGTTATGGGAATGAAAAGTTCACATCAACTCGCAGATGCATAGCTTCCCTTTCATGCATCCCATGAGGAACTTTATATCATTTTGTTCTTCACTTCTCCCATTAATTTAGGGCCAGTAATACATTGGCCATTTATACCCGTATTGTCTGGTAGGGGAGACCTTCTCTCTTGAGATTACGGGCTACTATTATTTCAAATGACCCTAGTGAATAAATCATGCAATGGTTTCAGTCACTGGCCTACTGGAGGTTAAACGATAGATCCATGCTTTTCTAGAAGAAGATCCTGATATTGGACAAAAATAGTCCATTTCGACTTTTACGGAATGATTTTGATTTCAAAAACGGATTGTTTGAAACTGCCCACTCATGAGGTTTATAAGCATTGAATGGTCTAATTTGGACCAGTTTTCTCATAAATTTTGGTCCCTGTGATTTCGGTGTTAAAGATTGGTCCTTGAGACATTAGGAATCTGGATTTTATGTGATTTGAAATCTTCAAAGGGCCATTAAAGGGTAGAGGTCAATTCAGGATGTCCTATTCTTACTAAACTATCAAAACCGTTGACTTGTTCAACTGTGTCACGGTTTGTGAAGGTCAGGGATCTCATTTACAAATCGTATAGTATCCTCAAATGAAAATATCGATGTAAATGCCAACTGGTTGTCCTAGAAGTGCCGATGCATTTGAAGCCAAGTGATTTCCAGTTTATGCGATCATCTAGTGAAATTCTGTTTGTTTTAAACTACTCTAATTAACTCTTATTTAAATAATTTATGTTGAATTAAAAGTATCGCATTCTCATTTCCATGACGTTAGCAAGAGTTCATTTGAAAAGATAGTATCTGTTGCCTTTGATTTGGTAAAGTTATTAATCATCATAATCCATTGAGTTTCTGTCAGATTGTTCTTATTTTACTTTCACTCCAATATCCAACTTTTTTCGGTCTAACTTCAGTTACTTTCACATCGAAAGGTCTCTGGGGTCTGATATTCTCATCCTTTTATTGGTCCCTAGAGTTCTCTGCAGTGTTTCAAATTAAGTGGCCAACCTCCTATGTATCGTACAAAATTTTTTATTTCTCTGTGTTGGAAGGGGAACTGCTAACACGACTTTCCCTCTCAAGCTGACATTTTCCACCTCTGCTTATCGAGAACGTAGAGCTTTCTATATTTTGATTAAGGGATATCTGAGCATCAGAGATCTCGCCAAAGTTTGCATTGGCCTCTTAAGTCCCTCATTTTGGTTCCATAAACCTTTTTCGATGTAACTGGAGCTCTTCTACATAAGTACACTTTGAACATTTTTGCGTTGGCCACAAGCACCATTCTCCTTTTCAATCACCATTTTTCTTAATTTGAAAGTCGCGATCAACCGCATTCTACTCTATTAGCTGTCATGCATTGTTTTTGTAAATGTTCCCTTCAATTAAGCCGTTTTAAAACTGAGATTTACAGATACTAACCGTTTAAGGGTAATGTTTCAAAGTACAAAATGAATAACTCTATTTGACTGTGAGAAATGTGTAATGAAGATTTGAGCAGTCGTTTGACATCTCACTGCGTCCTTTTCAGTTTCTGTTATCAGGATAACTTTTTGCCGTAGTTCGGGATCAACTCTCAATGGGATGGCAATTAAATTTTTGGTTTTACTCGCAAACCAAACAAATGAATTTAAGTCAAACGATCGCGGCGAAAATTTAGTGAAAACTTACTGATTGATTTTAAAGAATGGGTGGATCCTAATCAGTTGCGGTCGGAATCAGAAATGGATTCGGTTTTTACAATGTGTGCAGATTCATAACTCTACGAAATGTAGTTATTCATTTACCTTTGAAGTGTGTGGTTATTTTTTTCTTAAGTGTGCAAACTACAATTCTGAAAAAAAATCCTGCCTGACACTCAGGGCTTGGAAATCCTGGTCGTAAAGAGATATGGGTCCAGAAACTCCGGTTACCGTTTTTTGATTACTTACTACGTAATCATGAATTTTTAACTTAAGGCTTTATGTAAAGCTCCTTACGAGTGTACTTTATGAAAAGAGGAGGGGATTTAAAGTAAAAGATTGCATGCACTTCCGAAGATAAGTTTTATGAAACCTAGGATTTGTCCTCTTACGCTTAAATATTTTATAGGATGCCATAAGAATTTGTCATTTTGCCATCTTTTAGAATCATATTTTCATTTTTATTTTCACCCTAAGACACCGAGGCATGCACGTATTAGCCCTCCGACCGCACTGTGGAGAGGCGGGCAGTGTGAGTCATCTGATCTCTACATTCCTATTGGCTGAATCCATCAATCATGGTCTTCTTCTTAGGAAAGCTCCCGTTCTTCAGTACCTCTTCTACCTCTGTCAGGTAATTCCTCACTCATACTGTCTCGATTTGGGCAAATTTATTGATTAATTCACAAAACTTCGTAAACGTTTTCAGCATCATTGATTACGACCTTCTCTTGCAATTGAACTCGCCAACCGCCATTTACGATCTCATAAATATTTGAGTTAACAACCTCTAGACAGTCTATTGATGACCGACTCTCCAATTAACTTCACCCCAGGCATTTCCACTTAGCTTTCTAATTCGGATTTATCCTTTCATGTACTTCCTGCCCTAGAAACACCTTGTTATGGATCCGTTTAGAGAATGGAAATCGACGTCTAATTCTCCCTTAACTGTATGCGTCCGCTCCAATTCTTCTAGATAAAGCATGGAACCGATTGTATTCTCAGGTGAGTTTCTAACAGTCTCAAAAATCGACCCTATTCTGAGGCCTAACGAGACGGACGATAGATGCTTCCAGAACGGATCTGATATAAATCGCGAGCATTTTTTAAAGTACATCATCTTATTGCAGGTGAATTAAAGCCCTAGCATAATTGAATTTTCAAAAAAAATATTTCAGACTGGCATTTAAACATTATTCTTGTTATTATTATTAATATATATTTTAGGATTTGCTGGTATGAAATTAAGACTACTCAGACAATTTGTTTGTTGAATTTTACCCAATCAGTCTGTTTCGTACTGTGCGGTGCATCCTTGGCCCAAGTTTTCCACTGAAAGTGCAGAATTCCCAAAATGCTCGTTTTGTGAAAGTTACAGTATGATCCTTGGTCCTTTTATTAATTTCTGAAAAAAAAAATGTAAGAAAGAGCATAGAGATTAAACGAGAAAATCTAGGCCTTATCGGGTTTTGGTTTTCACCTCCTATAAGTTGTTTATCTGCTAGCTTTCTAAACGTATGCGATTGTAATTTTTTCGTCAAAATGCAATAATCGTTAAAATATAGCTCCTAAGGTACGGTGCTGGTCTTTAAAGGTTTTTTTTCTATACGTAGATCGGTTTGGCAATGTCGCCTTTGAGCAATAATTCATTGTTTCTGGAATATCATCGGAATCCACTGAATGACTTTCTGTCACGAGGATTACATGTCTGTCTTTCCACGGACGATCCGCTGCAGTTTCACTTCACCAAGGAACCTCTCATGGAGGAGTACAGCATTGCCGCACAAGTCTGGAAACTCAGCTTTACCGATATGTGCGAACTTGCGCGCAACTCCGTTCTCATATCTGGTTTTCCTGATGTTGTACGTTTCTACTTAATTATTCAAGTAGCCGAAAAAATAGCGCACGAAACATTCTGCTCATTTAACTAAAGTAACAGTATACTTGTAATGTAGGTTAAATCGCACTGGCTGGGCCTGAATTACTGGCGCGAAGAAGAGGGAGTTGCTAGCAACGATATAACGCGAACGAATCTTCCGAACATTCGCGTTGCCTACCGCCACGAGACCCTCACCAATGAGTTGCATCTTCTGGTCCGTGCAGCTCTCGATATGAGAGGAGATGGAGCAGCCACACGAGCCGTGGAGGGGCTCTGTACCTCACCTCTCCGTATTATTGCTTCTGATCTCTTCCAGATGGACCATTTGTCCAAGTGCCATAGCTCTGGTGACTTGCCCTCTATGCTCCAGTGTGATCTTTGATTTCTGTCTCTTCGAGAAAACCAATTTGTTCAGTGTTTTGTGGAAGATTTTGATAAGAATTCCATTAAACCATCCTCGGTAGCATTCGATGATGAAAATGTTAAATCACTTGTATATTTTTCAATGTGTGGAAGGTAACATACTCACCTATATGCTATGATATATACCTCATGTCGTATTCAGTTTAGCTTATTTAACAAGGTTGACTCTAAAATTATGATGGGGCAAGCATGAAAACAAATAAACAAAGTTAATATTTTTTTGGATAACAGTAAATGATAAGCTAGGTGCCTATTGCGTTCAACTCTTGAATTTGGCTGGCACATATCATTCGTCCACTCAGTCAGTAGTTGCATTAGAAATGTTTTTCTCTCTTTAAATAGAGGGCCGCATGCGTGCCTATGTGCATTTTACAGTTCCAAAAAACGCGACCGATAGTTGCAGACAGCTATTGGCGCCCGAGACTGAGGAACCGGCTGTGTTCGACTCATCCATATACCCTAACATACCATTTCTCACTCTCTCTCGAAAAAAAGATATTGAACCTCATTTTGAAGGACAGCATATTCCATTCATTTTAATGTTTGCGTGAAAATCTTAATTATAACAGCGCTAACAAGTATGTTATGGGCGATTTATTGTGATGTTTAGGGGATCTGAAGTGGAGGTCCACTGCGCTTTCGCGTTCGCAGTCAACCAACCTTCGGAATGTTGATTGCCGATCCTAGATTCCATATTACTATGGTGAGGGTAAAGTTCTTAATTGTATTTCCGCTACAACTTAATCGCACTATTATAAGTCGAGCAGTGAAGATATGACCCGACGGTGTACTGCTTTGAAATTGCCAAATAGTGCTCATGAGGTCGACATCGCTGTACTATCTTTGCGCTTTAATCTCCAGGTTTTTCCTATATCCAAAAAAGAAATAAAGATTAATTCACGCGTTGGTAGCCCAATTACTTCGAAATCAATTGTATTTATTGATTAGCACTCAAACTAAGGTGTTTTTGAAGGTTACCGTGCAGGATGTCAGAGAATAGCAATTTAATATTTTCGTTATTTATTTACTTCCCACCCATTTGGGCAAGTCTCAAAGACATTGGGAATACAACAGAAGTACAAATAGCTTTTACAACAGATAGAACACAACAGTTAATACAGAAAACAGTAAAAGCGTTCATCGAAGTCTTCGGTTCTCTGGTCGCAGTAGCAGTTCCACTTCCTAGTGGCACCTCGTCCGTCCTCAACATTGTTAAGTGCAGATTAACTTCATACCTCTTCCGGAAGTCTTCAGCTTTCTTCCTGAGATTCCATTCACTGTCACATGCACGCGCTTTCAACAGTCCAGTTTGTAACCATGAATCCAGGTGTTTACGTCGTACTTTGTTTATCAGGCTGTATGAAGTACTTCTACTGGCATAATCTAATTTTCTAGGTGATCATAGGTGATTAGTCCTATCCGGCCGTCCCTCTTATTAGCCCCCATAGGTGCTCCTGAGGTTACGGTGGTTATCAAGAGGAGGTTGAGAGTAGCAGTGACCACTAACTTAATAAAAAATAACTGTTAACTCATTGCTTCAACAGCTATTTCTAGCCTTGAGGTCTGGTAAATAGTTAGCCATAATGAAAAAAAATGGTGACCGGGTTGGCTGATGGAACTCAGTCATCCCATAAATGGATTTAGAAACGGATGACTAAGTGATGCGAGCAGAAATTGTTTTATCAATGCATTTTTATCAAGTCTAGCTGATATCTAGATAACGGCAAGTCAGCCAATAGATGAAGATGAATATTCGCAGAAATTAAGTTCGAATTCACATTCACTAAAACCTTATCGGAGAAAACCTATTTTGGGGACAATATTCAGGACTGTTTTCTTCGATAGATCACACTTCATCGTCTGCACACTGTGGCGTCAACTGAGCCTACCTAAACTAAAACCAGGAATGACAACCTTCCATCTGTTCTTTGCAGTTCTATGATCAGTAAGAGTTATTTTCTTTTGCAACAGCCAGACAAATATTATCTCCTCTATATGAGATGGGCAACAAACACTAACGGCGTGCAATATCGTTTTAGCTGGTAGAGTAACTAAAGACTAAACCAGAAGAGGTCAAGCTTCCGGCAAGCCACTAGCCATATTCCTAGATCAAATCAGTGATCTCATTCTACATGAGCTAGAACCGCTACTTAAAGTTACTATTTGGCGCAAAATACAGCTGACTCCAGCTAGAATTCAAGATGAAATCAAGTTTCTTACTGTTACTACTTTCATCAAAAAGATTCGAGAAACTGCCTTATTTCACCCCTATTTGACACAAAATCCTCGGAAGGTGACTAGGATGTTTTTTAACTTACTCTTGCAATGTATGAGATTGCAGTTGGCTTGTCGAAACTTATAAAAGTAGCATTTTCGTGTTTGGGTTCTGCGGAATGCATGTGGACCTCATGATTAGGTTATATAAGTTTGTGCTGCGCTTACGATCAGTTCACACGATTCGAAGATAAACATTGGTTTCTTACATTAATCAGGAATTTCGGAAGCGAAGGTAGTGCCAAAAAAATGTAACTCCATGCTATAGTAGTAAAGGCAAAACATTGGCATTTGTGTGAAAAATTTTCCATTAATGATTGCCTTTTCAGTTGTTTGTTCCGTCATTTTTTGTATGAAGCAATGAATTAAATGGGTCATTCTGATTTAAATAAGTTATTTTACTTAACACTGGTTTTGCAAAGTTTATGACTATTATGCACCATTACGCACTGTTACTGATGCGAACAGTCAGTTGCACTTCACGACGTTTTCAGTAAGCCCTTTAGAAAATCCGAATAATGAAGGATATATCTGCAAAGTACTTTTTATAGAATTCTACAGGTATCATCTGAATGTGGTGGCGCCTGTGGTATGGTACCAGTGCACTAGTACGGTCACATACTCATTAGACTTATGGGAAATCCACTGATGCTGACCTGGAAAATAATGGCCAAATGGCCGAGTCAACACTTGCTTCTCCACTATCAGATCCGGAAGAAAATTTAATTCCTTGTTTGTATGGGTTCGCTCATTTTACTTAAAACATCTAATATTTTAGCAAACGCGTTATGAAGTTCCTAAACACTGAGAAGTTGTAATACGTCTGAATTCACAGCCCCAAATAAATTTCCCAACCTGCAAAAGTCTTTAAGCGAATATTTACTGAACCTCGTCGAAATCACAAATCATCGGTGATTGCGCTGTAAGTAATTCCCTATTGACGTTCGTATGCGAGTCTTCATGAGGGCAGGTTATTAACAGTGAACTAGTGCTGCAGACTCAACGATCCTTTTTTTCACGTGACGGGCTTGATTCCAGGAGCGAGTACCGGTTTTTTACATGTATGTATTTCCTTGTTTATGCTGCCATGAAACTGATTTGTCAGCCGGTTCACCTTCACGGTACAAAAAAAACCCGTAACTGATCAAAAAATGTTGACCTCATACAGGTTTCGACAGAAGCACGATCAGCAATATGCCTGAAATTCGTCTCATATTTTGATTTTTGAATCAAAGTAAGTCGGTACAAGTTTCCATCAAAAAGACCCGTTCATCTGTTCTGCGGCGGCTGAAACGTGCAAGCAGAAAACCTGACGGCGATCCACCGACCTGCGTTAAAAAGGCGAGCATGTGCAATTACTATAACGACACCAGAGCGGGAAGATTGATTTCAATGGGCCACTTGCAAGCAGGACACGCAAATCGTTCATACGCGGAATGGCATCAGAGAATGAATTACAATCGACTGGTCCGATCAGACTCAACCAATATTTGTACAGTAGATTGTGTAAATAAATGGTAAAACTCTAGTAGTTCTACAGAGGAAAAAAACTTATCTCACGTATCTCGCCTTGATCGGGCTTCATACTAGGTGATTAAGACATTTCCAGCTTATTTAAGTAAACGAACACATTCACTTTAAGAGTTGAAGGCCATGGGTCCAGTTAATTGCTATTAGCTGACCAGATCGTATGTCCAAAAAATCGATCGCATGCCTGCCTTCCATGCTCGCACCCAACCGAAAAAATTGAGCGTGAAGAGCTATTTTAAGTTGGAAATTAGGGATGGCCATCGCTAGGTCAGCCAACTCAGTTGGAGACAGCGTCAAAATCTCGTCATTTTTTTCTGCTCCCGAGTTTGGTTTACATCATATCAATTGCATATGTTTGACCGAAATAGCCCGGTGGAGGAAAGTTGACGGATTATACTTGCGATGAGACTATTCTAACACCTTGAATCCCTTTGCTAAATGATGAATTTGCAATACTTTATACACCCAAACCTTACCGCAAATGCACAATGAAGCTATTGCGGACAGTCAAGCCTGGGTTTCCACGCTGTAATTTGCACACTTACGCTCGCTCGGTCCACTCAACAACTTGTAAACAGCATGTGACTTGGTTTGACCTTTTGAACTTCGGGGCGGATCATATGGCTATCAAACCATATTTAATGGGAGGAACGTGATTGGTTCTGAGGTTACCAGATACTCAATAGTTATTGCGCGGTATGATTCCCAAAATCTTCTCTAGATTGAGCCACATGAATAGGCAGACATTCGATAATACTGCTAGAATACAGTATCAAAATTAGAGGAGTGAGAATTCATATTGTTCGAAATTGTAAAGCCAACTTAATTGAAAATGGAAACACCAAGTCATTTAAATTTTGGTGATTGATGAAAATGAAATGAAGTAAGATCCCCTGTTCGAGAGTAGTCAGATTCCAATGAGTTAAATCAGTTGACAGTCATCCAAGTCACAATGCGGAATCAGAGCAAATCTCATGACAAGTTATAGCTATCCCCATACCTCCTCCATCCTAATTTCTCATTGCTCCCGATCATTTAGCTTTTTCGAATAAAGCAGGCCTAATTCTCGTTCATGAAGTAAAAGCAATAAGGAAAACGCCACCACTGCTCTTTAATGCGTTCATTCCAGTAGAACTCACGTCCCCTTCTACATCACAGGTATTTCACTTGAGCAACTGATCCTCTGACTAGTGACCAATGATATGCTCAAAGCGTGTAACGCTTCCTTTGATTTCAGTAATGTCTTAAAGAAAAATAAAATGATTGTATTCGAGAGAAGCGGAGGTGTTTTCTTCCGAGGCCGAATCCGCGGAATGTGAAATAGTGCATTTAACAACTTATGGTCCAAGGGAATCATCTCCTACTTCGCTTCAATATGAAAATACAAAGATATTTTCTGTAACAGCGACTTGAGTAGATTTACATCTTAACAATATCACTTTAAGACTAAAAGACCAAATTTCTGTGCAAGTGCTAGAATCATTAGTTTTGAACTGTGCCTAAGCGTTAAAGGAACATCGGTTGACGACTACTTAGTGTTATATCGAAATCAGTCTGTAAATTGGAAGAGTCAAGCGAAAACTTGTTTACTAGTCTTTGGTAGACCTACCAGTCCTCTACTACATAATACGGTAACGATTTTACCCTGCGCTAACCTGAAATATTCTCGTCATCGATATGTTGCGCCAACGTTATCACTAACATGACAAACATCATTTGATAAAACAGGTGAATCCTTAATGCGATTTATTGACGCCATTCAGAGAACCAAGTTGACAAAAGTGAAAAATTAACGTAAAAATTAGGGTACAAATTGAGGAAGGTATACGAATGTGCTAGATTCAATTATTCACTGGACGGTTTCACTGATTCTAAAACGACAAGAATGAAATTAAAAACAATCGAAATCAAGGACACTGTCACAGCAGTTTAGAGCACCTATAGGTATTTGTGATGCTATTAAACCAGATCTTTGAAAAATGTTCTAAGTGAGCAATTAATAGATGTTGTCTAGGATCCACTAAGAGAAACAGAGTCCAGCAACAATGCACTGAACACCAAACCCAGTCATTACCTCAAAAGTCATGGGCCACATGTGCCTTGAAAGTGGTTAATCCTGTGAGTCAACAGATGTGATGAATTCAGTAAGTGAATGGAACTTGCGAAAGGATTTTAAGTAGCTTACTTTTTTATCACTCTCGGCCTTGGCCTCGGAGGGTTCAGGCTCAGTATTGCCACGAAACCATTTCTCTCGAAGCTCATTCAGACTCAAGAGAGTGCTGTGGAGACCATTGAGCGTGGCTTGAAGTTGAGCAACAGCCACTTGAGTCACATTTTCCTTCTACAAGAGTAAAAGTACACCAAATGTACGGCCTCCTATGCATCAATAAAAAGTAAAACAGCACCTGTAACGAGTAGGGCTATGGTGTGCCAGGGGATGCGTCGATACCTGATTGATAAAGAGCTGGCTTTGAACCACCATATGAGAAGCAGATTGCTAAGTTAAGAGCGTACTGAGGCCAGTGAAGGTGGAAGTGCTCGAGCTGGCAGATATGCATGGTTTCTTTTATTTAACACAGAAGAGTAAGACCAAGCAGAAGTAGTGATGAAAGGCATGGCGCCAACTCATCAAATTATAATAATCACCGGAAGATCTGCTTGGATAATGCATTTGAACTTGGCAGTGACATTCCCATGTTGTTGTCAGATGACTGCGGTGGCCAAATCAGTTTTACCACTGCTTTCAAGAGCATTAAGCAAAGTTCATTCGAAATTACGAATGTAAGGGGTCTCCAATGCACATGACTTACAATATGAATATGACCTATATTGGTCAGAGGACATTTGAAAAGCCATAAGTGAGACGGCGATTTTTGAGTGAGTGTTTACAGACCTAATCGGACAAATATAGCCCCACCCACTGCATTCCTTCTGAAACTGTAAAAAGGCTGCCAGATTAGTCGATGAAGTGCGCAAATACATGTTCACTTACACCGCCAACACGACTTGTGGATTATTCCAGAACAGTGACATGAATTCACCAGATTAAGGATAGTGATGTTTGCCCCTTCAGGTGAAAAACTTTCATTCTTGGAAAAAATAATTGGACTCTCAACGGTATGAAAGAGACTTCAATACCCCTAACGAAGCATTTAAACGGAAAATTAAGTCGGTTTCACTATGCGTTTCAACGATTAAACCGGAAAACACACTTAAAAAAAACTAACAGGAATAATCACACTGAGTAGATTGAAATCACTCACAACCCATAAACAAAGACTACCTGCCTGAGGAAATTTACAAGTAACTGATAAGGGTTGAGCCTAAAGGTAAAAGCAAAGTGATATGTTGCAACATATGATACCTGTCTCAGGTCCTGAGAAAGCGATTGAAGTTGAGACACAGCGCCAGCAACAAAAGTCTTGAAGCGAGGAAAAGCGATTTCAGCAGCTTTTTTGTACTCGGCAGCGAGGCTGTAAATGGTGCAGAGGAGTGTGTCACGGCGCTCCGTAGTGGCAACTGTAGAAAGAGCAGAAATTTGCTCCTGAATGCCCTTATAAGCTGAAGAAATCTTGCCCTGGGCGGCCTGAACTTTCTCCGAGTTGACTAGGGCACTTTGCAGACGCATCAACCGATCGTAACGAGTGGCAACAGCCTTTCCTTCCTACGGTACAACGGTCTAATTCATTGACTCGATAAACTGAAAAATCGGGGGGCCTAATTTTCTTACAAAGTCGATCTTAGTATCAGGGAAAAAATTCTCGAGGTAACTTTCGGCAACATCCAGAGCGCGATCAGCAGCAGGTCCGAGCAACTCCTCAGTTGGCTTTTTTACGGAGGGAAAGACGGCTTCAAGACGATCAAGAATCTGATGACATGCCATTTCATCAAGCTTTGAGACGGCATCTTTTGGAACAATCGACATAATTAGAAAAAAGAAAAGATATGAGGGCATAATAAATGGAAAACAACGCAACCTGTGCTGGCGAGAGACACGGCTTTTTCTTTTAGAGCAGCCGCAGCATTTTCGGTAATTTGGAATATGCTGCGAAATCGTTCTTCACTGGCGACCCAGTTGTAGGCGTCAAATGCAGCTTTTAATGAGCTACTCACGAGTGGATAATTTGAAACCCGATCAGTAAAATTCGCCATACCAACCGGGGCAAGAGTCAGACCACAATTAGTGGTGAGGTTAGTGAAGCATTCCTATTTATACAATTGGGTTATCATTAACCAATCATATAGACAACCTTAGCATAGAAAAACACATTAACATAAAAAGAGTAGACAATGCAAAATCAGTTTTCAAAGAACTATCCCAATGCCTGTGAGAACAGATAATTCATTGCTGACAGAAGTCTAAACAGTTACTAAGATTATCAGAGACAAAACCTTAAGTTATTTGTGTTATTAGAAATAATGACCATATATTAAAATGTTTCATAACCTTTGTTAAATGTTTTGAGATTTTCAAAGGCCATGTTCATCGGGATTTAAATGCAATTAATGTTGTTTCCGGGGTGCTGGCTTAATTGTGATTTAAGTAAAGAATCATCATTAGAGGGATATTTATCCTCTCATCTACCTAGGTGAAATGACATTTTTAAGCATAGTAGGTCGTAAATCAGAAATAGAAGGTTCTGTGGTAAAGTGATGGATTCTTAGATCTAGTTCGATACCTAGCGAAATACATTAAGAATGCTAGAGATTAAAAAAGGAAAACCTTGAGTTGAGCAGCTAGCACATTTCTGGAAATGTACGAATCTCTTAATCCATTGATATTTGACAACTCCAATATTGCCTTATATTTGCTGATTTGAGCTTCAGTGGAAGTAGAGCATATAACTAAATTTAAACCTCAAAAATGGCATACATGTGGCACTGATCTTTGTCAATGTAATCCATTTCGCATTATTCCAGCAAATACGAATTTCTACCGAAATAAACGACGTCATGTCGCAGTATTTTGTCCACATGTATTAAGAAAAGTGGCCTGATATTCTCAAGGCTAAATCACTGATTTCAATGTGTGCTTAGTTTATTTAGCCTTTCTACGTCTTGGGGGTACTGCCGCTTAAGAGGTTTTAACATCCGGGTCGGTCATTTCTGGCTTACTTAACACTCTAATCGTCTTTGCTTTTTTCATTAAATTGCGTTAGTCCATCAAAGTGGTGTACTCCAACATTCTCCCGGTTATTAACGTAATTAGTGACCTTCTATGCCAATATCGCGACACATATGAAAAACCTCCCTTAATGTTTTCTAGGTTAACTGTGTTTGCAATAATTTCTGTTTTTTTTATTAAATGGCACTTATTAACAATTTTTCTAATTTTTTCACGTGATGTAAACGCCGCCATTACATCTGGTTGAAACCCTGTCGCGATATTCGATTTCAGATGTCGACTGACAACGGTGATGAAGTGTTTGCTAGCGCGGACGAAGGATCTGACAATGACCTTGATTTAATATCGTCTTCACACGAGGTAATTTTACAACCATTCTGGTCGATTCCTGTCTATCGGTCCATCTATCGCCTTTTATCTGTCCAAAATCAGTCTCTTGGCAGTAAATTCATTATAAATCGTGTGAATCGTGGGAGGTTAAAATCTCAGCAGATAAACCTTTCATTACTCAAGTAAAGACTCCCGTTGACAGCAAAGTTGACAAAATATTGTTTAAAGGTTTACGAGCTGTTGTGTTTGATTTGGAGGATTTGCTAAAATGTCAAGCATTTGGTAATATGACATCTCCTTTAACCTAACGAAATTCCCGAACTCGAAATGAAAAAAATTGTTTGGTTTCTCTTCAGCCGAAAACTATAAACAAAGTGACCGAAAACGTGTTGTTAGTAGCTTCTTACGGAAGTTGTGGAAGTAGCGCAGACGATCCTCGTGCGATTCCTAAGGAATCCACAAATATACTAGCAGAACAAAAGGTGGATTCCGCACTTTCCAAAGATACACTTACTTGGAATGATGAAAATAATCTGTGGGAGGAACGAGCATCCCATCCGGCTGCAATTAATCCGAAAGAAAACTTCGGAGTAATCAGAACAAACAAGATGAGTGTATTATCGGAACAGTCGGAATGTTTGGAAAGAACTCAAAGGCCACAGGACGATAACGTACCTGAGGAAAGTGATATTTTATCTAAAGTCTTTGAGAAGGCCGATGACCCAGTGCCTGTGCGACAAACAGACCTATGGAATGTTGAGAGTGATCCGTGGACAGAGTTACCGGCTGATTCCTTGAAATTTGTGACTTCTAAAGAATCTGCTGCTTCAGATCAGGTACCTAAATCCAGTAGTGCAGATGTGTGGGATTTAGAAGACGACCCATGGGTGGAATCCAAATCGGAGGAGCAGATGGATTTGAAATTTGACGTTGGTGAGAAAAAACTACCAACGGTGAAAGTAGAGGAATCGGATGCCTGGGATCTAGAGGACGATCTTTGGACAAGTTCGGACGTGCCAGTACCAGTTAGTCCCAAGATGACAACTGATGTCAGCACGGATGAATGGGATAATTTGCAAGATCTCCATGCAAAATTATCTTTGATATCAGTCCCATCGAACCCCTCTCAAGAGCTGGTGTCTACTGCGACAGCTCTGGTGAAATCTGTGGGCGGTGGCCTGGCTAGTTTCGTGGGTGGTCTCAAGCTCCCAACTTTGTCTATCTTCGAGGATGCGGCTCCACAGGAAAGCAGGTTTCATTCAGAGATAGTCTCGAAACCCCAGGATGAAGTAAGTCAATCTGCTGGTGGAGGCTGGAGTGCTTGGAATTTGGGTTTAATCACCAGGACTCTCACATCCACTGTCGAGAATACCGTGAGTTTTCTCAGTGCTGTTTTCTTACAGGTTAACATTATGATGTCACCGTTAATCTTCAGCCCTATCTACTATTCAGTTAAGCTCTATTGTTTATGCAGCAAGGAACCAACGTTCACGGGAATAATCATAAGATGAAATAGATACAGCTTCGTTAGTCAAGAGTAATTTGAAAAATCCTATTTCTCTAATGGTCTTGGCACTAGCCTGTTGGACGAGTAGCATTTGATTTGAAGCTAACTACGTTTTCTTCGAGCTCTCCTTTAGACATTTATCGCGAATGATTTCTCTAGGAAAGATCACTTTGCTACGATAGCGCTTTTCCTTTGAGGTTTGGCTGTTTTGCTATTATTTTCAACTATTTCTTCTCAGGCAGTTCAATCAGGCAAGAGCTATTGGGTTTTATCCATAACTTCTGTTTCAACCTCTACTTTGAGTGTTCTTTAAGTCCTTTAAACTGCACTGTAATATAAGTTCGACGCCGGACAAATGACGTTTCGACATTTTTATGAAGTAATCCTGTCTTGATTTGAATTCCCTTGAATAGGTAAATTTGGCTGTCGGCGTCACCACCTTCCTTCCTTTTTAAAACCGGTGCTCCCTGTTTGAATTTAATCGCATTCAGCGAACTCAATTCCCTTGTGATAGAGAGGTACGTGATTATTTATACTGAAAGGCTGATCATTCTAGTCACATGGTGTTGCTTTCTATGCCGGTGCTGTTTTGTTCTGCACATGATGGTCCCCCCTTGTATTCTTTCCCGTTGACTCCTGCTCTAACACGACTGACTAGTGCAATCAAAAAGAGCTCAGATATATGGGGTTATGATGGTGCTAGTTTCCTTGCGTAATGATAATTCATTCATTTCAGTGCATGGAACTGGTAGTATCCGGTCAAGGGCTTATTCGGCTTATAATTGGCTTAGCTGTCAAGTCGGGCCGATAGTAGGCTCGACTGTTCAGTTCAGTGACAGCCTCAAAATTACAACACTGAGTTGGCAAAATGTCAACTAAATATGTGCCGTTTGTTTAACGTGAAATTCGCAAATATTTGATCGCTGTCAGTTAAGCATCGGAATTTTAAGTGCAAAAAAGATGGCCCGAAACCTGGTTTAAATGTGTGTTGATGAATTGAAGCATCGTTTCCTTAATAGGGTATGCAGCTGATTCACGGAGGTGTGGACGTCTTGGAGCAGATTGGGCGAAAAACCTTCGCAGCACTGAAGGAGAACGATCCAGGTTTGGTCTACACCAAACGTTTCCTTCGCCCAGTTGATCCCAGCCCGGGTTCCAAATTCTCCCAGGTAAATAATCGCCTCTATCCTATATTATCTTTGATATTTTTTGATTGCTTTTCTTATTGAACATTATATTTGGCCTAGATTCAGTTTTTTCATAGTTATGTCGTAAAACTTGCATTTGTAATATTCATACATACCGAGGTAATGCGTCCATGCAAGCGTGATACATAGCTCATGTCTGGCATTGCTGGAGTTGGTCAGTATTGCGTGGATATTGAGCTTTAGTCGTTATCCATTAGATTTTTTCCTTCAAAAAATGTAGGTGCTAGCCTAAGGAAGCCTTGACAATGCCTTTCTATACTGCTGGGAGCCAAAATGCCATTAGAATCCATCACCTAAAATCAGTTAATATCTTAACATCATGTTTAAAACCGGTCTCAGAATCTGTGTTTCCAGTAAATAGAGGCTTTGTTTCTGACTTATTCGATAAGTGACCAAGCCCTAACTATCGCTTATCTTACTAAACGAAAATTTTTCTTGTTTCAAGTCCATACATCAACATTTGAAATTCTGCCTAGTGGTTGTGTTTAGCGATAGTTTGGATATTTCTAGTATTTAAACTCATTGTTTGTTTAAATTAAGATTTTCATCGCAATTTATGAAAACGCGGTGGATATCGGCTTCTGTTGAAATGTATTTGAGGGTCCACACAATCTTCTGCCCTCTTCGCTCCTAGGTATTGATTCTACACGTAAGCTCAATCAAGTGGTGCTATTTCCTACTTCTTCGTCATTTATTGAAGGAGAATTTTCTTAGAACTTCCCTGGTTCACTCTGAATTGAGAAAGTAAAGGTTGATTAGTTAAGGATCCATTTATCAGAGCATTACTTTCATTAAGGTTAGTATTCGTGGATGTTAGTTAAGTTATTCTACGTTTCTTGTAGTGATTTATCTGGTAAACACCGATGGATCAAATGTGCCCTAAAGCTCCGTCCCTTGCAACAAAAATTAAACCGATATTTTGTCTTTATCTTCGTGTCTTCGGTTACTCGATTGAAAATAATCGGGCGATTTCTCTAATCCGCATATATCGATGAGCACAAATGTGTTGTACGAACTTTCATTTTCTTTATACTCCATAATCTACACATTTCTCCTTTGTTCAGTGATAATTTAACGCAACTACTTTCCCTATTATTACCTCTAGATTCTCCGTGAAGCTGGCGACCATCAAACCTTGCAGCTTGCCTCCGAGTCTAGATTGAGCCAATCAGAAGTGCGTCGTGGTGACCTCACTTCCCAGTTAGAGTCGCGACTAGCTCTAGTTCACATGGAAGCCCTGGAATTGCTCGGTTCCCGCGCTTCAGCTCGCCTCATCACCATGTTGACTCGCCTGGAGGCTTCTCATGAGACACACGATAACGATGTTAATAGTCTCATATCTAAAGATGGTGTCCTCGAACGTATTTTGCAGATCCTCCAATTGAAGGATCGAGAGGCTGATTCTGATTCTCAGGAATACACATCTACGCCAGGACTTTCAATCACACTTTCCGATGCTGTGAAGGTTCTCGATCAGGTTGTCCCTGGGAATGCTCTTTTAAAGGTACGAGCTATTCCGTTTCATGCTGTACCGCTTGTGTTCACAAGTTTTTTTATTTTTATTTTTTTATTTTGAAGACCTGTGATGAGGTGCAGAGGAAGAGCAGGGAGTTAGAAATTGACCTGCCTATGAAGGTTTGTTTGAATAGCCTGTATTTTCCGATTTTGATTTTTTCCTGTTTCGAAAAAGTGTACATCTGCGTAGTAGACAGCTTTAGGTCTTTCATCTACCATTTCGCAGCCCTTTGTTCCATGGCACTACCTTCTTTACAGGAGATATTTTACCGATCCATCGAAGCGTTGGCAGAATCCACGTCGGTAGTGCTGGCTTATCTTCACAAGTTAGCCGAGTGCCTCTTGATAGGTCAACATCGCGATCGATTCAATAATGGCTTCCTTGACATAACTGAGAAAGTAGCCGGGTAAGTCCTCATACCTTCGCCGTTTTTGCTATCGCCTTAGGCTGCGATTCATAGTAGCAGCGTCATTAGCTAAGAGTACTTAATAAATTTTCTTCTGATGGATGAAATCGCTGTGTTCTACGCTTTCCAGAAGTTCACTAACTTGCATGGGCCTGACACTTATTTCACTGTTGAATTTCTGTTATTATTGTTATTATTTTTATGAAGGCCTATTTCTGCCCATAAGCTTCTTTTGTCGGCCTTTCCCAGTGTTTCTGACCTAAAGCTCATTCAAAACTCCTCGAGACCCAACAATGACTTCGGACCAACTGAGGACACTTCTGTTAGCCTGTACATCGTTGCTTCCAACTAGTGGCGTAGGCTAGTTTCTGATTTTATCAGCAGATGGTCAGACCTTGAGCGTAATTTTGCTTTCACATCTTCTATGATCGACAAATGCCTTCTGGCTGCATGGCCTGCATTTCGTACGAACACTAGTGGCTAAATAGGTCTAATTTTCCTAGAGGTCGTTCTGGGCTTGCACAGATTTCAAATATTATATTAATTCCTTACTGACCTTGATGGTGACATCACCATCAATTTGAATGCATCTTTAAAAATTGCAACTCACTTTGATACTAGCTGCTTACTATAGGAAAATGGCACTACTAGGCACATTTTTGCAGTCACTACTAAAGTCTTTCGTTTTTTTAGCATCATCACCGCGACCAAGCGACAAAATGAGACACTGTGCTCAAACTATGTGGAACACCTCAAGCGGGTTAGTTCGTTATACACCTGCATTTTAAACTGGAGTAGGTGACTAGGAGGTCAGTTGAATGCATACACAAAGGCCATGTGGCTATCTGACATTGGTTTGTTGACGTCAGTCTGTGTAAGTCTGCATAGTAGTGGATCTGAAGTTATGGGAAAAATAGGTACGATCATTGTAGTAAGTGGGTATTACAGTCCTTCATAGTGGACCGGTTTGGAGTGATGACACTTCAGAAAGTAAGCTGTATTGACAATAACGGGAAAAAATTGCATTTTATACTTGTTGCCAGCAATTTTGTTCCTTTAGGTTGCTGCAAATAATGATGGAAAAGATGCGACAAAAACAGATGAGGGTGAAGAAACTCTTACAGCAACCCGTCGGCTAGTGGCAAGCCTCTTCCTCGAGACCGGAATGGCCAATGGTTATCTTGATGACTCGGCAGCGAACTACCTCGTGCCAGTCCTTCAAGTCGCTTGTTTGGACGCCTTCCTTCACGAACCTTCACTGCCTTCGGCTGGAGGATCGCATCAGTACCCACCTTCACCGAAACCCAAAATGCGCTAGCAGACCCTGCCTTTGTCTTCTTGCTTCAAACCTACCCGTCTTTCCTCTTGGCATTTCTTCCTCACCTTAACTATCCTATGAATAGGTGCCTGCTTGACTGAGTAGTTTAATCCGAGATACTACGTTACGTTAGATGAGTCGATTTTGAGTAAATCAGATAGCAAAAAAACAGGAAATAAATAATCCATTATTTTTATACAAAAATATTTATAAACGAGATTAGCCAGTGAGGAAAGCGGAAGGAGAACAAGATGAAAGGGGAAGGAGATGGTTGCTAGCGATTCCTTCGGCGTCGTCGACGCTGGGCCGATTCTTTCACTGTAATCTCACTGTCAGCCAACTCTCCGGATGTGATCTGAATTTAGAATGTGAAAAAAACCATAGTTGGGTTTTCTGTAACATGAGCTAGATAATGTGGCGAAGTCACTGCGAGACTTGGACGTGAGTTATGACTCAAAGGGGCTGCCCGTTTATTTCACAGTGGAATCTAGATCTAACCGGCGCGAGACAATTTAGAGACTAAAGTTCTACGACCAACGGCTGGAAAATGTCAGGACCTGAAGACTTTGAACTAGTTTTCCCAACACCTAAAGATGCCGTGCAACGTACAGAACTGATTTCTATGAAAATTACGAAACTAAGGAAAGAAGTCACAAGTAAACTTGAGAAAGAAACTGAAGCAAAAAGTTGAGGATAAAGTTTTCGTAATGACTGCCAAGTTCTCCGGACAACCTCCTCGGAACCCACGGCCGCTAAAAGATCGAATTACCACTGTTTTCTCCTTGATAATGGTAAGGTTAAACAGATGAACAACTATACCAGAAATTGGGAAGGTTAAAGACCTACGTCATTTGCAGCAGAAGCTTCAGCGATTTTGTCGCGCAGTTCAAGGTTGAGGAGAATTTCACGGAGCTCCTCTCGAGCGTTTGCCAATTCCGCCTCCGCCCGTTTAGCACGCTCTTCCCATGTGCTCGCACTAGCCGTGAGACCTGAAATTAACGCCCGTTCCTCTGATAACTCCTTGCGCAGTCGCTGCGCCACCGAATTGCTCTGTAAGTAAACAGAAAATCATTTAAACGCCCTAGTCCGTCCCGAGCATAGGGATTGCTTAAAAAGCAACGGAACTACAATGGAATTTTATCTATCTTGCTGTAGAGTATGAGTATAAGCCTTTAAGATCTAACAATTATAATTAGCTTCCTCGAGACCTAACATGAGAAATGAGAGAAGAAATAGAAAGGCCTGCTACTGGTGAGGATGGGGCTTAGCAAAAAGGGCTTTCTTTTAAAGCATCTCGGAAACTTTTCTATAAATGGACTTAAAGTATATTTACTTTGAAAACTTACGACGGAGTATTTTTGAGAGAGGACGTTCTTTTCTTTGGTTACAATGGCGAGTTTGGATTCTAAATCAGCAAGGGTCTTATTGGCTTTCTCGAGGTTAGTCTCGGCGGCGCAAATGCGTTCCGCCGACTGACTACTAATGGCCTCTAACTGTCCTTCGAAGTACGCTCGTTGTGAATCCAATTGATTGACAAGGAGGGCGCTGAACTCCATACAAAGACTGTCCGTCTTCTTATCCCCAGTCTCACCTCCCTCACCCAACTGTTATAAAAACGTAAAATTCAAAAAAGGCAAATACAGAAGATAAGATCGACGTTGTGAAGATGTTATGTTGCTTGATAAGAGAATTTGAAAACAAACGGAAGTATCAGATCTGCATTCGCGGAATCCAATTCAAGGTATGCTATTGGTATCCGAATCGATCGTGAGTGAAATCTAAGCAAAAGATCAGAGTAAAATCATTTATAATCAATAATCAGTTCTACTCTGTTTTGGTACTGGAAGCCCGGCTTTTGACACGGGGCAATCACTGCAAAATTATAAAGAAGGACAGGGGAGGGGAATCGAATAACTGATTTCACAAAATGGATCAGCGCTAGAAGAAGAAGACGAGAGAAGTGATGGTCATAGCGAGAGTGGTAGCAAGATAGCTATTTACCAAACGAGATCCGCAAATACTAAAGACCGGGCTTGATCTTTAATCTCTATTCAGAGAAGACTGGGATGGGATAGATATATGTCGAACGACCAAATCGACTGATTCAGTAAAGCAAACAAGATGAAACTGGAAGAAATAACCGCGCAAATATTTAAAAAAAGAACCGACCAGACAACTTGCCTGTACCAACTTTCCATCGTCATGATTGACCGCGATTCGATGAACGTAAGCATCGTCGGCATAGTCCCACACTAAATTCGTGGTAACTTCCAAAGCAAAAGTATGTCCAGTCTTCTCGAAATGTGCATATGCATGCTTGTGACCGTATCGACCACAACCTAGATTACCACAAATTAGACAGATCCAGAGATTCTCCCGCAAATCGCAGTCAGCACATTGACTCTGCTCTTGCATTTCAGGTGATTGGACGTACCGACAGACAGGGCATCTGGACAAAAAATCACGTCACGTGAAAACAATTTAGAATATGGGTGAAATTGGCCTATTATACTCACACCGTATCAGTAGTTTTTGATATACACTGGCCATGGAAGGAGTGATTGCAAAGAATAGTTGTCAAAATCCCAGCTACGGGTTCATCCTGGAGACCAAATGAAGCTATAAACGCAATCAGACAACGTACCAATTTTTCGAGACAAACAGGGCATGAAGGAAGTTCAACGAGGCCTTTTAAAGGAAATGAGGCACCACAGGAGCCATTTGGAGAGGTTGTTATCGCTTCAACATGGGACACGTAGCAAAGTTGACAGGTATCAGATTCAAAACTATTGTAACAGCTACCGTTAAATGCAGCATAGAACTGATCGGTTTCTTCCTAGCACAGGTCAAATAAAATAGAAGCAAAAACATACGGGAGTTCTAAATTTGAAAAGCGCCATGTAATGACCAATACGATTGCACTTTACAATTTTCAGCTCCGTGATACCACCACTACCCATCGATTAATGGCATTATAAGATGTACCTCATAGGTGAGATAAAATTTAACAAATCTTTAACCGTAATGCTGCAGGGTATTCCCAGCATGCAAAGCATTTCGAATTGCGTATTTTTAACCTTCGATGCCTTAATGGGCCTAAAAAGTTAAAAGAAACAGGCGCGTACTTAGTGAAAAAATGAATAATTCCCTCAGACTGCTCATTTAAAGGGTTTCCAGCAATAAACGCTATACGATCAGCCTTTTTCCAAGGATTTGGCATGTCTAAGGCGGTAAAATTTGCCGTTCAACACAAACTTTTTAAGGTAGTAACGGCGATAGTCGTAAACTCCCGGCAGCCAGTGTAGAATGTACAACTGTTATCTGAAGTGCTTGAATTTGGAGTTATAAGATCGTCGAAAAATGAATATGCTATGGCATTATTATTAACTATATTTTTACCAGAATAGAAGAAATTCTTCCGAAGTTCAGGAGTTTTCTCGTTAATTAGAATTACGACTGGGCGACGACCAGCTGATTCCATGTACGCCAGGGCGCTTATTCACACGACCTTCCGTTTTAAAGCAGTAGTTTTCAAGTGCTTACCTTGAAAACCAGAAATTATATTTTTACAATTCACCTTAAACTTAGATATATTCAAACAATCGATCCGTATAAAATTTCAGATTCACAGAGTTTTATTCAAAAGCACATTTCTATGTCTGGGTGAACGTGGCAAATAGAACACACTAACTCAAATATCAGTCTGCCATTTTGATTTCCATTGGCAGTCATTTGCAGAATAAACCATTTACGGTTCCAGATTAAGAAACCTAATACTTTGGCTTCTTAGATAGTTTGTAATTCTGGCCCAGCGGTAGGTTTTATTTCCATTTCCATGACGAGAAACTGGAGAATATTTATCCAAGTTAAAGTTGTATCTCGAAGAGTTGAATCATTCTGCCTCATGCGATCACACAACGCACTTTTCTATTTTTCGGAAGGCAGTTTTGGGAGGATTCAGTGCCTCATCCTCATAATTAAACATGTCATAAGCTTACTAAAATTAAGTCAGTTAAACCTGAGCTTCGCCATTATGTTTCCTATTAGTAAGTTTGTTTAATTGAATTCTAATTCTGATTGGTAGAATCACAACTTTAAACGACTAGGAGCTAACGTTTCCTGGTTGGTATATTACAGGTAGATTTATCAGCGACGTAAACCCTAATTCTTAGGATTGTTTGTCCGCTTCAATTTACTGATATTGTAAATCTTGGTAACTCCATGCATGTCTAACAAAACCTCCCGCTAATAGGCAACAGTAAATCCGGTTCAGAGCACCAAACATTTAACGGCATGCATGCTAATATCAGCAGCCACAAAATCTAACATTTAATACGTCTAATGAAAACATGAAAAGAACATCATAGGAAATAGTGCCGATTCAGTATATTGGGGGTAGATTATCTACAAATTTTGACGAGCTCAGATAAGCAAACGTTTGCCATAGGCATAAGAGAAATATAAAAAGGATAAATGCTTTTATAGAGCGCTGTAGACTACTTTTTCGTCAGGAGCAGCAGTAGACTGAATAACTACAGATGAGGAGGCCTGGTTCGCAGAGGAAGACGCGTCTGCGGATGCCGAAGGAGCCGAGTTCCCTCCACCACCGTTTTCATCACTGGCTCCCGCCGTGCTTTGTGCCATCGGAACGGTGTTCGACAATGGCGGTCCTAAAGGCTTAGCGGAAGATGCATGCGCAGAAGAAAGAGCGGATAGGAAATGAGGCATCGCGCTGGCTCCAGTACCACTTCCACTCATTGCCGACATGACCTTGAAACATTAAGAGCCAAAGTGAAAGTTGATTAGCCAGGAAGTAATTAGAGCAGGCATAGATAATAATATATGGCTAACCAAAAACGCTCAAATCTTTGCCTACTTAAAACAGCATCAATGCTTATACACAATGTATGAAACTAAGTACCTTACCCCCTTGAAAGAAGCGTCTGTATGAGTCTGCGAACCAGCAGAACGCATCCCACTAGGTTGCTGCTGGCTGAGAGCAGATACATTCGGTGCAGCCGAGGTGACATAGGGCGCTGCAGTGTGCATTGCAGCTGCAGCCGCTGCTGCTGCCGCCGCTGCAGCAGCGGCCGCTGCTGCCTGGTGTTGATCGGGTACAAAAACTCCCGCAAACGTTGTTGGCTGTGGGTGACAGCCCACGGGCAGCAGGTGATAAGACGCCGGATTTGTTGCTGCGGCCGCAGCTAAAAAGCACA
Source organism: Moniezia expansa (assembly GCA_019097775.1). Lineage (NCBI taxonomy): Eukaryota > Metazoa > Platyhelminthes > Cestoda > Cyclophyllidea > Anoplocephalidae > Moniezia > Moniezia expansa. The sequence continues at coordinate 7,196,974 of JADFDV010000076.1, read as the reverse complement.
ACAGGTCGGCGTCAAAATATGCATGCGAATTCATATACCTATGCATCAAAAACTCGATTCGGATTCATATTCAAGTACCGCAAAAGGGATTAGCGAACTGTCTCAGGGCACAAATAAAAATGGACTCATTTTTTTATAAATATTTAACAAATGATCCCGGTATATTGCTGAAAGGTGTCGCAGAAACCCTATCGCGGTAGAATTATTTCAAGGGGTTCTACACTGCTGTCATTTTCAGAATTAGCTGGACGCATTTTCACAGAGTTGCCAATTGTTCGCTCTGTTAACCAGGCGGTTCGAACAACTCAACATAATAGTGAACCTAAATCGCTTCTGTTAATGAGTGTCACATCTATTGAATGAACTACTTTGGCCTTTCATTAATAGCGGCGAATCCACCTGGTTTTATAGACGGCCAAACTAATTTTACAAAAGCATTGTTGATATCAGATGAGTTGTTAGCACTGATTCGATCCTATCTTCCCATTCAGCGAAACGCAAGTTGGTCAGTTCTCTTGAAGCCGACAGTGATCATGTCAGGCCAGCAACTCCTTCGTGACCCAAGCTATTTATTCCTGGTTCTTTCTCCATGTCAAAGCTAAGGACTTAATTCCACACTCGAATACAGTAGTTCGTATACTGGTTGAGAAAGTAAAACTCATTTGATGACAAACAAGCATTAATAGAGAAGCACTAAACGTCTATCTATCTACATTCTGAAAATGGCACATACAACTTATTCCTACTCTGGATGAGATCATAACGAGCTTCTCCGCATCTATTTCTTCGTCAAGTCTAACGACATCTGAGCCCCTGGAGGGATAGCTGCAATATATGATATTCAGCACTTGGGATTCCTCCTGCTGAATCTAAGACTAAAGAGCAAAAAATAATGAACTACTAATCTATCTACGAACTTCATGACGCTGAATTTGGAGCTTCCGATTTTAAGTAGCCTTGCGGCGTTTCGGCTAGACATGAAGAGGTTTGCTGAACCATGTTCTTTCAAGCGCAAAATTAGCCAATCAAGCCAAACTAATTGACTGACTTGGAGCAGATGCGAGATAGAGTTGTTGGGGGTATCCCGCAGCAGGAGTAGCTGTGGGAGTAACTGGCTGAGTTCCCGCGAACACGAAATGCTGTTGCTGAGCCGACTGTTGTGTCTGGTGATGCTGTTGTTGCTGCGCGAACGGATGTTGATGTTGTTGTGTCTGATTCTGTTGTTGTTGTTGCTGCTGCTGTTGCTGCTGCTGTTGTTGTTGCTGCTGTTGCTGTTGTTGTTGTTGCTGCTGTTGTTGTTGTTGTTGTTGTTGCTGCTGCTGCTGCTGAGCCATTCCTCCTGACGTGGCTGTCACTGCCGCGGCCGCGGCTGCTGCTGCGGCGTGCTGATAAGCGGACCATGCGGCAGTAGGCTGCCAGGCCACCATACCCGCATGCTGGCCTCCTGCTGATTGACCCATCAGAAAGGGCTGGAAGGGTGAGCCGTAGCAGGTTGTTGCACCAGTTGACGGATTAGCTGTGGCTGGCATTGTTTGCTGAGTACCTGGGGTAGGCATAGCGATTGATACCATCGGTGCCGCCGTCATAAACTGGCCATTTGCAGAAACAAACATCTGGTGTGGCTGAGTAGCGTGTGATTGCGGGGGTCCAGGAGTCTGGAAGTGGGTAGCTGGTTGCATGGCGAAAAATTGCGGTGGCTGGGATGTCTGAGCAGATGCCTGAAGAAAGGAGGGGTGCAAAGGCTGCTGGAATTGGTCTGCTGTTAGGAAGGCATTAGTTGCTGACAAAGCCTTCGCCGCTGCATTGTCTACCTGTTGGGGCGTTGTCCCTCCCGTCGGCTTTTTTTTCTTACGAGGAGACGACGTGGCTAAAAACGACCGTACTTATATAGCATAAGTAGACGAGATTGCGAAGATTTATATGTTTCAAAAAAACAGACGTATTCCGTTTGCACACACGAACTAGATAACGCAGAATTAGTATAATCAAGACGCGACTCGTTCGAAGCAGCTGGTTCATGTTTCGAAGATGCCAAAGTGGCATCAAAGCCACAACAAAGTGGCTTTCGGTGGTTATATCACAACTCGAAATGCCACTAGAAGAATCCAAATTCAGCAGATCATGAACTGCAGTACATAAAATGCTTTTCCTCGCCAGCTTACTTACCTATCCTTTGGATAGCGAGAATAATGGAAACCCTGTTTAAATGCTCCCACTGGCGCTTCCAACGAACGATTCACGAAGGCTAAGTACTTCTTAAATAGGGATACTGGCGAGTTCTATCAGCTTACAGAAGTGTATAAAACATGGCAAGCGCATTAAGCGAGTGACTCATAAGAAGGAAAATCACATCCATGATCATCAAAAATATCAACTTAGAAAGAGAGGGAGAGAGAGGTACAAAGCTCGACAATGCGAGAGGGATAGAGCGGAAACGTGCGCTTAATTCCGGACACGCACGACGAAGCTAGGCTGCTTACGTGTGCGGCCTAGAAGGTTAAAAAGGCCGACTTGGTCGTGCCTACGCTGCGTCATTTCGCTTTCCCTTGCTCCCCAGCCCTCACTCCCTCCATCCCTCCCTCCCTCCCTCCCTCCATCCCCACCCAACCAGCGTTCTACCTTTCTCTCTCGCTCTTTGCACACACAGAGATACAGTGAGAGCGAAAGAGAACATAAAACACGCGAGGGTACTTGCAGAAACGAAGCCAGCCAGCCAGTCAGCCAGCCAACCATCCCTGACACGCACGCACGTGAACAGCGAGCAGGCACGTGTACGTGCACGCGTACCAGCAGAAAATCGATCAATTCGCTCGTGTGGTGCGAACGTATGCATTGCACAAGCCCCTCTCTCACTTCACCACGCCTAGGCAGGCAGGAGGGCGGCTGAGAGAGCGAGCGAGCCAGCGAGCGAGAGAGAGAGCGAGAGAGAGAGAGAGAGAGAAACAAGGGCACCGGTCATACATACGCACGCTTAGGCTAGGCGGGAGAGATGGTAGGTGCGCGCGATGCGAGAGGGCAGGGCGGTCGATTCGACGTCCGCTGGTTGCCTGCCTACCCGCTTGTCTTCCTGCTTTGCCTGCCGATGGACTGGTTGGGATGAGATTATGGCCGAAGAGGGCGGAGGTGAAGTGTGAGGGGGAGAGAGGAATTGGAAAAAGGGGAGAGGCCCAGAGGCGGAGGAAAGGCCGACACTGGCAGAGGGTGAGATCTCTGCCTCTCTCATATGAAAATGAATAGCTAGGCCAGGACACCCAACTCTTCAGTGGTAGCCGACCTGCTGCTGATCAGCGGAGCCAAAATTCTGGCTCCATTATATCGGTAGTCATTTGAACACGGTCACTAATTTAAGAATGAGGCAACAAGCATGACAATTTTCATAGGCTCGTTTCCTTTAACTATAGTTATTGAGATCCTAATACATTTCTGGATGTGAACTGGCTTTAGAGACTGGCCAAATAGGATTTGATGATGAAGTGACATGATAGACACTGGTGCAGATAACTTCTAAACGAGAAGTGTGCTGTTGTAAAAAGACATGCTGGATTTTGATTCCACGAAGAGAAGTTGTATGAACTATTAATGTCTAACTTTCGAAACCAAAATCCTTCAACGCCTCCTAGAACTTGTACAGTTCGGCGGTCCCTCAAGCGGACTTTTGCAACCAGTGGACTCCGAACATCTTGCTGTTGCCTTGAACACACATTCGAGGGGACGGAAAGTTAACAACCGAGGTTCGGGTGACGAAATTCGCGTTAAGAAATTCGGCCTCCTTGATTCGACATTGAAAACATAGGCTATGGGTGGCATTTGATAGAAGGAATAAGTACCTTGAGGAAAAAATATGCAGAAACGCCTATCTACCCGTTATGCACAAAGCAGGTACTGGACAAGTAGGACAAGTAGGACAAGTAGGACAAGTAGGACAAGGACGCCTCAAAAGTACTCATAGACAACGAAAGAGAAGGCCGCCTCTGGGTGGACGAGTTCCAATAAATAAGCTGCCTTAACCAAAGGCGAAATGATAAGACAGTGAATAAGCAGTCCCCAATGAAAAAGTCGTAAGAAGTGAAAACTTTCTCATGCCAGGTGAAAGGCCACTTGAATTGGTACGCATACACATGTAATATTGTCATTACTTCCCTCAACTAACAGAATGGATGTTGACTGGACATACCATTGAATCATATAGGAATAACACACTCCACAAGTAAACAAGACGCAAATGATAAAAGTAGAAATGACTCCTTATTTGGTTTATATTGCGCATCAATATTCTCATAGCGTCCGTTGAACTCCTTCGATTAGTTCGCGGCACCTGCCCGTCTTCAAATAGACCAGGTAGGGGAGTCAGGATGCTCTAGACAGGGACAACAGTTAGCTCTCCCATTAGGTGGAATTACTCTAACCAAATACCGGGATGTTTCATTTCAATAAAGTGGATAACCGAGAAACGAGGAAGATAGTGGCTTCGACACCAATCGCCATGAAAAATCAAGTCAATGTTTTGGTACCGCAGCTAATTGTTTGTGCCTACATGAGTGGCGATACGCGAGAGTTGCATACTATTGGGACCAAACGCTTTTACACTAGTGTTGGACTCAAGCACGCAGAATACTCTGAGCGAAAGTGTCTAAGCGGAGCAAGTGGATTTTTCTGTCTTGCAGCTCTGAATAAAATCGCCTTAGGCATCTATAACTCTCTTAAAAGAATGTCAACATTGAGAGCTTCTAGTCTACATTTGTACCCGAATGCATCAGAAGATCAGAGATTTGTTGGCCCTCAAGAATGTGTCGCAATATCAACGTACTTCCTTTTGCTATTGTCCAAACTTTTCACGCAATAGTCCATTGTGCCCACTGTCATCATGGCACTCTTCGAAGTGTCTATGGTGTCTTATCTAACAGTTGAACTAGCAAACGCTCAAATTTATGTGCCTTCAGAAAGCCGCGAGTCATTCATCGACTTTGTACGATGCTGAACCTTGTGCAATGGTATCAGAGCCCAATTTGTACGCATCTTCACGTGCCCGGGGTCCAGGCTATGAGGGCAAGCAAGTTTTAACTTCGAATAAGTATTGAAAGAGGGGGTTACAATCGGTAGCGTAAATCTCAATGCGAGTGAGAGAGAGTGGGATTATGAGCTGGGCGTCGATCAGGTAGGACCAGTTCCGGTGTCAACCCCTCCCAGCCTCTACGTACACGTGGAACTTTGCTCCACGTCTTTGCGTTTGACTTGGTTAACAAGATATGCAGCTCAGTGGCTGCTCAATTGCCGTGTTGATATTTACCTTCCTATAAGAATGCTTTTGCTCATTCTGAATCAATCTGATTCTCGCGGACTGATGATTTGACCAAAGTGAAGTGGATTTGTTTGGCGAGAAGTTCGGGTGGTCTGTCTCGTCAAGTCAGGAAATCGCGTAGGGAAGGCGATTCAGCAGGTTGGACACTGGTTATGGGACAGAAATTCGGTGCATCTTAGTCGATGCAGGTGTGAGGATGAGTCGAAGAATGCAGTAGCTGCTCATGCCACAGACCAATCAATAGGCCGAAACCAGTCACACAGCCGGCACCCATTTCAGTTCTGAGACGGCCACGAGTGTGGAGACCCACGTGAATGCTTATTGAAATCGACCTTGTTTCGGCAGCTCGAAAGTTCATTGCGGAATCGCGTGACAAATGTACAGATGTTGTTAGAAGAATAACCAATATGTTTGAACCCGACTAAATTCAATACGGGTCATTCGGTGTCGACCTGCTCTGACAGCAATCGAGACGGCTCACTTTACGAATGGGAAAGGTATTGGCATAAAAGTACCGTATCCTTAAGTGGGACCTCTGGCGCAGTGGTTTGCCTAAAACAGTTTGAATTAGTTGGAATCCATCACTTTAGCTTCGCAGTGATCCTTCCAATATTCATTCGCAGACAGTTGATGAGCTTGTAATGGCAAATCTAATTTGCTTGCCATCACCATGTAGAAATGTACAAATCAAAGAGAATTTGTGCAATATTCATCAAGGTGAAGTGATCGAGGGAGTCAACAATTAGAACACATTGTCTCTTTCAATGCATCTCAGTCTGAATCCCCGTAGACCAGCATTTCAGGTGTGATATTCTGCCTTAGCAGTGATCGTACCGAGAATCTGCTAAAACTCACATAGTCAGCTCTTCTATCTCCATCTGAACTCTTCGTCGGTTCTCACCCCTCGCAAATCACCTCCAAGCTCGAAAAGCCGCTGTCTCATCAACTAAGAGCGTCTAAGTTTTACCCACCCTGGGTGGCAAACCAGGCGTTGAGGTTCCTTGAACCACAGAGGACCACTCGCAAGATATCCGCCACTGCTTATTTTTACCAGATTTTCGTGTCATTCCATCTCCAACGGGCTATGCAAGCACCTTCACATATCTACTGATCTGCTGATGGTTCGGGGAACCGAGCGTGCAGTTTAACTGAGAGAGCTGCTCCACTTATTGCTCCATGGCTTTCAAACTCAACGCACTCTCCCATTCCTGGGTTAACAATATGAATCAGTCCGTGTTCTACTGGCTGTACTTTGATCCAATCTGAGTATTCATCGCTTTGCTCTGCGTCTTCTTCAAATTGAACATCACAAATTCAGTATCTGCTCATTTTCTTTCTGAATCCGCACTTCCAGGGTTCATATGATGAATTCGATTCCAATCCGCAGCGTTGAATGTCGCGGCGACATACGTCAATATACCTAAGTTCAATTGGTACCAGCATGCAGGGTTTGCGCTACTACTGTGACGTCCTTGTGGGGATTTTATATGATGACTTTGTACTCAACATCTAATGTCAGGGAGGACGATTTGTTGAAGATGCCTCTAGACTCACGGAAATTTGAATAAACCCTTTTTGCAGTGAAGTTCACTGGACTGTTAATGCACTTCGTCGAGTAGTTGTGATGTCCTACAATTGCCAGGTGGGTGCGTTCAAACAATGAAACAGTTGCTGTTGAAGGGTTTCATCGCAGAGTGACTGCCTTCGCACCATCGTAAGACGACAAACAGTGAAGCTTCAGAAGAAGATGTGCAACTTCAAATCGAATTTCGAGGGTGATTAGCACACCCGAGTGGCTAGATTCAGTAGATTGGATGACGACGCATGTCACTTCAGGCTGGTTCCCACGGCGAGCCAACAGCCTGCTACTGCTTCTGAACACAATAGAGTAGTAACCTCCTCCGAACCGAATTCAATCGTGGGTAATAACAATAATATTAACAGTAATAATAATCCGGCATTAGATGATGTTTGTGCTCCAAAGGAATCGACCAGTTGGATGTGTGCAGGGTCATCAATCTGCTAGGTCATTACAGGCTACCAATTTGTAGAGGGTGACAGGTCCCCAAGTAATGAGGGGAAGGAAGTTCCAACTCCGAATATTTGTTGAAGATGCGAGAGAGAAGGAGAAGGAAGGAGGCAGAGCGGTGGAGAGTGAGCGAGAATGGGTTGGTGGATGGGTTGGTTGAAGGAGCCGGAGAAAAATCAATGATGCAATCCCGAGGCCAAAAAGAGAGCTAGGTCCTGAACACGTTGAAGTCGAACGTTGCTAGTGGAGGGAGGTCTCAAGTAAAAAGACACAACGATGTAGACACTGAAAATGACAGACCAGTGTGTTAACTCGAAATGTCATTGCGAAGAAACCATCAATTTCCTACTGTCAATAGATTAGCAGCAAACTTGCAATGTGAACCAACTTCTGATCACAAGTTGTGGCTATTGGCGACAAAAGAGGCTTTTTCGGCACCCTTGCATAGTAGTTGACGCAGGGAGTCTCATAAGTGCTACCTCTGAAATATTCCACCATTGCCGGTTAGTAACTGGTCCAGCAAAACAAATAACTTAATCGCTACCTCAAACGCGCCCGAAAGTCAAAGCATTCAACACTTTATTGGTAGCACCGCTAAAAGCCGAGGAGGTACACATAGCTTGCGATCTCGATCAGTCGACGCTCACAAATGGAGGGACACAGAAGAGGCACAGTTGACATACAGGTGAGATGGCTGTCGTCAGTTAGTCTCATGCGATTTCAGAAAATTGTGACTCCTTCCTTCCTTCCTTTCTCCCTTCCCTCTACCTGACTTTGCTTTTATGTGAGCAGGCGTTCGATCGCCTGTTGTTCATTATCGCCTTATGGTTTATTCTTTTGTTTTACTCCGCAGAAATGGTGGCGACGGCCAATTCAGTCAAAATCACTTTCCAAACTTCTCAGAAGACAGAAGTCAACTGGCCCTTTGTTTCGCAAATCAATTTGCTCTAGGTGCTAGTCCAAGGCTTTATGGAATCCACCTTCAGTTGGGTGGTGATGAGAATGCATGTAAATAATAGAGGGTGAAAGGTAGATGTGAGGGTCGAATGCTGCGAGTGTCGGGGCACAAAAATGAAGTTCTATATCAAACAACACTGTATATTTTATCACTCAGTGAATAAACAACTGGACAATATTGCTTCATTACAATATGTCTATCACACCAGTGTACCCTGAAGTGTTTCTTTTTTAGATAGGCATTAGCTCAGTGGTATCAGCTCATAGAGTTCTGAAGTTAGAATATCGGGTGGTATTTTTGTCGAGTTTTATGTGTATGATAAATAACTCATCTAGATCCAAGCGCTTCTTTTCCTTCTAGAATCGCCCAACAAAACGATCGTAATAGCACATGTTATCATGCTTCGTCTATTGCAAACGGTCAGTTTCCCCGATGTGTGCGTCAAAGCCTGCTATATTAGTGAAGGAACTATGGTGAATTTTTTTAAATTTATGTGTCGGAAAATTAGAATGTATTAGGATAGTTGCCCTTGCTTAAAATCAACAATATAGCTTAAAGAGATTGTCACCCGGCTGGTATAATTAAGGGATCCAGACTGCCGATCTGGGATAAGTAAAATCTGATTGCAGGATCAGTGTTGTCACGCTCATTATGGAAACATTATAAATCATGGATAATCGAGATTTTAGCTACCTCTGCAGGGAAGTCGGAGTAGTACCTAAGCACTTTAATGCAGTTCAGAATAAAACACCGCAATATCATTGAGTGTAACTGAAGAGAACTAAGAAACTTCGATTCAGACTAATTTTCTAATCTATCTCCGAAAGGGATTCCCCGTATTCATTGTGAATAAAATTGGACTTACCTGGAGGAACGTTATTTTCATTCGGATGTCTATTTGCCTGTTCAAGGGCGGCAGCGGCAGCAGCGGCGGCAGCAGCTTCAGCCTTCCGTTTACGGCGGCGTTCCGCCTTGCGTAAACTCTTTGGATCGGGCGTCGTGACCCTAAATTCAGTATAATCGGCAAAGACAACCTCTGAGTCTTCCAAATGGGGCCGTTCACCCCTTAGGTGCTCCCGTAATTTGCGTAGCGCGACGAAGAATGGTAGCTTATCCTCAGCCCGTGGTAGTTGTGCACAACGAGCACTCGAGGAAGGCATTACGAAAATAACCTCAATACAAAAAGGATGAAAAACAAATTGAAATTACAGTATTTGTCCCTTCCAGTGGTTCGGGTTGCTTCCCCATACTGAAATTTTTGTGTCCTACGAAGGTCTCATATATACCTAGGAGGTGAAACGCGGTGAAATGAGCCTACCTTTGCCATTAAAGACGGCTATTTTTGGTTTAAAACAGCGAATTTTCTCAAGCATTGCAACTGAACCCTCCTTGACATCTTTGCGAGAAAGATCAGAGGTTCCCTTGGCTGATCTAGTGCAGATGTTTGTGAAACCAATCCCATATTTCAAGACATTTGCATCATCTTTAAAGTCGACTGGTACAGGAACAAGTCTTGACTCGTATAAACATGTCCCTGAAGTTTAAATTATTAATTCAACCAAATTTACAAAAATGATTTCCTGTTCCAGCATAATGGTGGCAGATGTTACCGGATCCCAAGCTAGGATTGATGCCAATCTTAAAATGGAGTTTTTTTAACTCAGATAGTAGTTACCACGACGATATCCAGATTTTCCTCAAGATAATCAGGGAGCATCATCCCTACAATGGCTTTTCCGCTAGCATCTTTCCTTACGGTGGTTTCGTTATTGTTGACATTTTGGATAGAAACATGCGAGCCGAGATTCTGTGAATTGGCGAAGTCGCCATCAATTTTCATATGAGAGTTGACACCATTGTCGGTGACATTCCTTATTTCAGAATAGTTAAGAAAGGTTCATTACATCGAGCTTGGTTTTGAATCAACTCGTGGTCTGTAACTCTGCGTCCAAGCCATAACGTTAACTAAATAAATGAACGTTCAAAAGTACCTTAGTTTTTAAGGTCAAGTTTTCGATATATGCGGTGCATTTCAACTTCATATTGAATCAGCAAGTTCATAATGCATTTTATATAGGTTTTGATTCCAAAATATTTTTTCGAATGCTAGTTTAGATGAAAGGAAATAAATTTGCTCTGATATAATATGCATATTTAAAATAAACTAATCTGAATTGTATGAGAGGCAACTGAAAGAATTTTTTCACAGATTCGATAAAGTTTGATAAAGAGTAATCACGTCTTTCCTTACAATTGGACACCGAAAGAACCTAGTGGTCTCCGAAGCTAGTAGTTCCAAAATACATTTCGAATTGCTGAAAAAATATTTAAATTAAGGAAATAAAAATCTATATTTATGGTTCTTAGAAAAGACCAGGAATCAAAATATTATTTCATATAATGGTGGTCAAACCTACTCTCAACCTTTTCGTGTGACCACTGGTAACCCCAGGGAAACTCTGGGGGGCTACTGAGAGGGGACGCAGGATAGGATCAACCACCCACTTGAAGTATAAGTTTAGGTTATTCCAGCAGAAGTACAACTTCTTGCAGCTTGGTAAACGAGGCACGGCGTAAATACCTGGATTCATGGTCTCGAACTGGACTGCAGAAGGCGCGTGAGTGTAGCAATGAATGGAGTCGCGGCAAGAAGGTCGAAAAGACTTCTCGAAAATGTATGAGACGAGGTGACACTATGAAGTTGAACTTCTACCTACACGATGAAACTATGCCAGAGAAGTGACCGGAGAACCGAAGACGTTGATAAACGCCTGCACTGTTTTCTTTGTTAGCTGATGTGCGCTGCAGGTAGTAAAGGCCATTTGTACTTCTGTTGTGCCTCCAATAAATCCTTGGGACTTGACCCAACGGGTGGGGTGTGAATAAAATAAAACAAAAATTGCATATAATGCTCTTTCACAGAAGGATGGTCGCGGAAGTAGTGGAACCTAAATGTAGGATACAGCGCTAAATTTGCCTGTTCAGCAAATCTCATGGTGTGAAAAGCGATTTAAGCAAAAGCTGGGTTCAAAGAGCTCTTGTGCAAAATCAATTGTGTCTTAGGTGTGCGATGGCCCCAGTTGTGGCATCCGCGATTCTAGACTTGTCCAGACACGACTTCTATAGTATCTGTCTAGTTATCAAAACGGTTGTTCAATTGCACTGCACTGTCCTCAGCTTCAGAAATTACTACCGGTACCTTAGTTGATAAATCTGATTGACAAAAGGAGGCAAATGAATTGGGATCCATGCTTTTTGCAAAAAAGATGGTTGATGATTAAGTCATGCAGTGGAAACCGTCTTCATTGTGAAGAAATGTTGATCTGCAATGAGATAACTTTACAAGGGTTAGAAATGCACATTTTAATGACGCATTGGCTTCCAAAGGATTGAACTTGCGAATCCACTACTACTCAGATAGCACATCAACGGCACGACTAGCTATTGCAAAGCAGAATTTTTCATGTCCCTGAGGAGGTCAGTTTGTGGACTTGGATGGTGGTCCAAGGGGAGGGTGCCTGTCAGGCTTGCGAACTTTAAACTTTGAGGTCGTCATTCATTGACTGTCCTGCATGACAAAACTGAACGATTGATAAGTGAAGCGCATATCAGAGAAATTTTGCACCTCTGCAAATTTGCATGGCCTCTTGATTAGCCGAACCATCAGCAGATTAGTAGATCTCTGAAAGTGCGTGCGAAGCCCGTTGGAGATCGAAAGACACGAGAATCTGGTTCAAGGAACCTCGAACTTGGAGGTGATTTGCGAGGGGTTGAGAACCGAAGCAAAAATTAGATGGGGAAAGAATAGCTGACTATGTGGGTCTAAGCAGATTCTCAGTACGATGGCTGCTAAGGCAAAATGTTGCGCCTGAAATGCTGGTCAACGAGGATTCAGAGTTAGCTGCATTGAAAGACAGACTGTGTTCTAATTGCTGACTCTCCCAATCACTTAAAATTGGTGAATAATGCACAAATTATCTTCAGGTAGAGGGAAGGGAGAAAGGAAGGAAGGAAGGAGTCACAATTTTCTGAAATCGCATGAGACTAACTGACGACAGCCATCTCACCTGTATGTCAACTGTGCCTCTTCTGTGTCCCTCCATTTGTGAGCGTCGACTGATCGAGATCGCAAGCTATGTGTACCTCCTCGGCTTTTAGCGGTGCTACCAATAAAGTGTTGAATGCTTTGACTTTCGGGCGCGTTTGAGGTAGCGATTAAGTTATTTGTTTTGCTGGACCAGTTACTAACCGGCAATGGTGGAATATTTCAGAGGTAGCACTTATGAGACTCCCTGCGTCAACTACTATGCAAGGGTGCCGAAAAAGCCTCTTTTGTCGCCAATAGCCACAACTTGTGATCAGAAGTTGGTTCACATTGCAAGTTTGCTGCTAATCTATTGACAGTAGGAAATTGATGGTTTCTTCGCAATGACATTTCGAGTTAACACACTGGTCTGTCATTTTCAGTGTCTACATCGTTGTGTCTTTTTACTTGAGACCTCCCTCCACTAGCAACGTTCGACTTCAACGTGTTCAGGACCTAGCTCTCTTTTTGGCCTCGGGATTGCATCATTGATTTTTCTCCGGCTCCTTCAACCAACCCATCCACCAACCCATTCTCGCTCACTCTCCACCGCTCTGCCTCCTTCCTTCTCCTTCTCTCTCGCATCTTCAACAAATATTCGGAGTTGGAACTTCCTTCCCCTCATTACTTGGGGACCTGTCACCCTCTACAAATTGGTAGCCTGTAATGACCTAGCAGATTGATGACCCTGCACACATCCAACTGGTCGATTCCTTTGGAGCACAAACATCATCTAATGCCGGATTATTATTACTGTTAATATTATTGTTATTACCCACGATTGAATTCGGTTCGGAGGAGGTTACTACTCTATTGTGTTCAGAAGCAGTAGCAGGCTGTTGGCTCGCCGTGGGAACCAGCCTGAAGTGACATGCGTCGTCATCCAATCTACTGAATCTAGCCACTCGGGTGTGCTAATCACCCTCGAAATTCGATTTGAAGTTGCACATCTTCTTCTGAAGCTTCACTGTTTGTCGTCTTACGATGGTGCGAAGGCAGTCACTCTGCGATGAAACCCTTCAACAGCAACTGTTTCATTGTTTGAACGCACCCACCTGGCAATTGTAGGACATCACAACTACTCGACGAAGTGCATTAACAGTCCAGTGAACTTCACTGCAAAAAGGGTTTATTCAAATTTCCGTGAGTCTAGAGGCATCTTCAACAAATCGTCCTCCCTGACATTAGATGTTGAGTACAAAGTCATCATATAAAATCCCCACAAGGACGTCACAGTAGTAGCGCAAACCCTGCATGCTGGTACCAATTGAACTGAGGTATATTGACGTATGTCGCCGCGACATTCAACGCTGCGGATTGGAATCGAATTCATCATATGAACCCTGGAAGTGCGGATTCAGAAAGAAAATGAGCAGATACTGAATTTGTGATGTTCAATTTGAAGAAGACGCAGAGCAAAGCGATGAATACTCAGATTGGATCAAAGTACAGCCAGTAGAACACGGACTGATTCATATTGCTAACCCAGGAATGGGAGAGTGCGTTGAGTTTGAAAGCCATGGAGCAATAAGTGGAGCAGCTCTCTCAGTTAAACTGCACGCTCGGTTCCCCGAACCATCAGCAGATCAGTAGATATGTGAAGGTGCTTGCATAGCCCGTTGGAGATGGAATGACACGAAAATCTGGTAAAAATAAGCAGTGGCGGATATCTTGCGAGTGGTCCTCTGTGGTTCAAGGAACCTCAACGCCTGGTTTGCCACCCAGGGTGGGTAAAACTTAGACGCTCTTAGTTGATGAGACAGCGGCTTTTCGAGCTTGGAGGTGATTTGCGAGGGGTGAGAACCGACGAAGAGTTCAGATGGAGATAGAAGAGCTGACTATGTGAGTTTTAGCAGATTCTCGGTACGATCACTGCTAAGGCAGAATATCACACCTGAAATGCTGGTCTACGGGGATTCAGACTGAGATGCATTGAAAGAGACAATGTGTTCTAATTGTTGACTCCCTCGATCACTTCACCTTGATGAATATTGCACAAATTCTCTTTGATTTGTACATTTCTACATGGTGATGGCAAGCAAATTAGATTTGCCATTACAAGCTCATCAACTGTCTGCGAATGAATATTGGAAGGATCACTGCGAAGCTAAAGTGATGGATTCCAACTAATTCAAACTGTTTTAGGCAAACCACTGCGCCAGATGTCCCACTTAAGGATACGGTACTTTTATGCCAATACCTTTCCCATTCGTAAAGTGAGCCGTCTCGATTGCTGTCAGAGCAGGTCGACACCGAATGACCCGTATTGAATTTAGTCGGGTTCAAACATATTGGTTATTCTTCTAACAACATCTGTACATTTGTCACGCGATTCCGCAATGAACTTTCGAGCTGCCGAAACAAGGTCGATTTCAATAAGCATTCACGTGGGTCTCCACACTCGTGGCCGTCTCAGAACTGAAATGGGTGCCGGCTGTGTGACTGGTTTCGGCCTATTGATTGGTCTGTGGCATGAGCAGCTACTGCATTCTTCGACTCATCCTCACACCTGCATCGACTAAGATGCACCGAATTTCTGTCCCATAACCAGTGTCCAACCTGCTGAATCGCCTTCCCTACGCGATTTCCTGACTTGACGAGACAGACCACCCGAACTTCTCGCCAAACAAATCCACTTCACTTTGGTCAAATCATCAGTCCGCGAGAATCAGATTGATTCAGAATGAGCAAAAGCATTCTTATAGGAAGGTAAATATCAACACGGCAATTGAGCAGCCACTGAGCTGCATATCTTGTTAACCAAGTCAAACGCAAAGACGTGGAGCAAAGTTCCACGTGTACGTAGAGGCTGGGAGGGGTTGACACCGGAACTGGTCCTACCTGATCGACGCCCAGCTCATAATCCCACTCTCTCTCACTCGCATTGAGATTTACGCTACCGATTGTAACCCCCTCTTTCAATACTTATTCGAAGTTAAAACTTGCTTGCCCTCATAGCCTGGACCCCGGGCACGTGAAGATGCGTACAAATTGGGCTCTGATACCATTGCACAAGGTTCAGCATCGTACAAAGTCGATGAATGACTCGCGGCTTTCTGAAGGCACATAAATTTGAGCGTTTGCTAGTTCAACTGTTAGATAAGACACCATAGACACTTCGAAGAGTGCCATGATGACAGTGGGCACAATGGACTATTGCGTGAAAAGTTTGGACAATAGCAAAAGGAAGTACGTTGATATTGCGACACATTCTTGAGGGCCAACAAATCTCTGATCTTCTGATGCATTCGGGTACAAATGTAGACTAGAAGCTCTCAATGTTGACATTCTTTTAAGAGAGTTATAGATGCCTAAGGCGATTTTATTCAGAGCTGCAAGACAGAAAAATCCACTTGCTCCGCTTAGACACTTTCGCTCAGAGTATTCTGCGTGCTTGAGTCCAACACTAGTGTAAAAGCGTTTGGTCCCAATAGTATGCAACTCTCGCGTATCGCCACTCATGTAGGCACAAACAATTAGCTGCGGTACCAAAACATTGACTTGATTTTTCATGGCGATTGGTGTCGAAGCCACTATCTTCCTCGTTTCTCGGTTATCCACTTTATTGAAATGAAACATCCCGGTATTTGGTTAGAGTAATTCCACCTAATGGGAGAGCTAACTGTTGTCCCTGTCTAGAGCATCCTGACTCCCCTACCTGGTCTATTTGAAGACGGGCAGGTGCCGCGAACTAATCGAAGGAGTTCAACGGACGCTATGAGAATATTGATGCGCAATATAAACCAAATAAGGAGTCATTTCTACTTTTATCATTTGCGTCTTGTTTACTTGTGGAGTGTGTTATTCCTATATGATTCAATGGTATGTCCAGTCAACATCCATTCTGTTAGTTGAGGGAAGTAATGACAATATTACATGTGTATGCGTACCAATTCAAGTGGCCTTTCACCTGGCATGAGAAAGTTTTCACTTCTTACGACTTTTTCATTGGGGACTGCTTATTCACTGTCTTATCATTTCGCCTTTGGTTAAGGCAGCTTATTTATTGGAACTCGTCCACCCAGAGGCGGCCTTCTCTTTCGTTGTCTATGAGTACTTTTGAGGCGTCCTTGTCCTACTTGTCCTACTTGTCCTACTTGTCCTACTTGTCCAGTACCTGCTTTGTGCATAACGGGTAGATAGGCGTTTCTGCATATTTTTTCCTCAAGGTACTTATTCCTTCTATCAAATGCCACCCATAGCCTATGTTTTCAATGTCGAATCAAGGAGGCCGAATTTCTTAACGCGAATTTCGTCACCCGAACCTCGGTTGTTAACTTTCCGTCCCCTCGAATGTGTGTTCAAGGCAACAGCAAGATGTTCGGAGTCCACTGGTTGCAAAAGTCCGCTTGAGGGACCGCCGAACTGTACAAGTTCTAGGAGGCGTTGAAGGATTTTGGTTTCGAAAGTTAGACATTAATAGTTCATACAACTTCTCTTCGTGGAATCAAAATCCAGCATGTCTTTTCACAACAGCACACTTCTCGTTTAGAAGTTATCTGCACCAGTGTCTATCATGTCACTTCATCATCAAATCCTATTTGGCCAGTCTCTAAAGCCAGTTCACATCCAGAAATGCATTAGGATCTCAATAACTATAGTTAAAGGAAACGAGCCTATGAAAATTGTCATGCTTGTTGCCTCATTCTTAAATTAGTGACCGTGTTCAAATGACTACCGATATAATGGAGCCAGAATTTTGGCTCCGCTGATCAGCAGCAGGTCGGCTACCACTGAAGAGTTGGGTGTCCTGGCCTAGCTATTCATTTTCATATGAGAGAGGCAGAGATCTCACCCTCTGCCAGTGTCGGCCTTTCCTCCGCCTCTGGGCCTCTCCCCTTTTTCCAATTCCTCTCTCCCCCTCACACTTCACCTCCGCCCTCTTCGGCCATAATCTCATCCCAACCAGTCCATCGGCAGGCAAAGCAGGAAGACAAGCGGGTAGGCAGGCAACCAGCGGACGTCGAATCGACCGCCCTGCCCTCTCGCATCGCGCGCACCTACCATATCTCTCCCGCCTAGCCTAAGCGTGCGTATGTATGACCGGTGCCCTTGTTTCTCTCTCTCTCTCTCTCTCGCTCTCTCTCTCGCTCGCTGGCTCGCTCGCTCTCTCAGCCGCCCTCCTGCCTGCCTAGGCGTGGTGAAGTGAGAGAGGGGCTTGTGCAATGCATACGTTCGCACCACACGAGCGAATTGATCGATTTTCTGCTGGTACGCGCGCACGTACACGTGCCTGCTCGCTGTTCACGTGCGTGCGTGTCAGGGATGGTTGGCTGGCTGACTGGCTGGCTGGCTTCGTTTCTGCAAGTACCCTCGCGTGTTTTATGTTCTCTTTCGCTCTCACTGTATCTCTGTGTGTGCAAAGAGCGAGAGAGAAAGGTAGAACGCTGGTTGGGTGGGGATGGAGGGAGGGAGGGAGGGAGGGATGGAGGGAGTGAGGGCTGGGGAGCAAGGGAAAGCGAAATGACGCAGCGTAGGCACGACCAAGTCGGCCTTTTTAACCTTCTAGGCCGCACACGTAAGCAGCCTAGCTTCGTCGTGCGTGTCCGGAATTAAGCGCACGTTTCCGCTCTATCCCTCTCGCATTGTCGAGCTTTGTACCTCTCTCTCCCTCTCTTTCTAAGTTGATATTTTTGATGATCATGGATGTGATTTTCCTTCTTATGAGTCACTCGCTTAATGCGCTTGCCATGTTTTATACACTTCTGTAAGCTGATAGAACTCGCCAGTATCCCTATTTAAGAAGTACTTAGCCTTCGTGAATCGTTCGTTGGAAGCGCCAGTGGGAGCATTTAAACAGGGTTTCCATTATTCTCGCTATCCAAAGGATAGGTAAGTAAGCTGGCGAGGAAAAGCATTTTATGTACTGCAGTTCATGATCTGCTGAATTTGGATTCTTCTAGTGGCATTTCGAGTTGTGATATAACCACCGAAAGCCACTTTGTTGTGGCTTTGATGCCACTTTGGCATCTTCGAAACATGAACCAGCTGCTTCGAACGAGTCGCGTCTTGATTATACTAATTCTGCGTTATCTAGTTCGTGTGTGCAAACGGAATACGTCTGTTTTTTTGAAACATATAAATCTTCGCAATCTCGTCTACTTATGCTATATAAGTACGGTCGTTTTTAGCCACGTCGTCTCCTCGTAAGAAAAAAAAGCCGACGGGAGGGACAACGCCCCAACAGGTAGACAATGCAGCGGCGAAGGCTTTGTCAGCAACCAATGCCTTCCTAACAGCAGACCAATTCCAGCAGCCTTTGCACCCCTCTTTTCTTCAGGCATCTGCTCAGACATCCCAGCCACCGCAATTTTTCGCCATGCAACCAGCTACCCACTTCCAGACTCCTGGACCCCCGCAATCACACGCTACTCAGCCACACCAGATGTTTGTTTCTGCAAATGGCCAGTTTATGACGGCGGCACCGATGGTATCAATCGCTATGCCTACCCCAGGTACTCAGCAAACAATGCCAGCCACAGCTAATCCGTCAACTGGTGCAACAACCTGCTACGGCTCACCCTTCCAGCCCTTTCTGATGGGTCAATCAGCAGGAGGCCAGCATGCGGGTATGGTGGCCTGGCAGCCTACTGCCGCATGGTCCGCTTATCAGCACGCCGCAGCAGCAGCCGCGGCCGCGGCAGTGACAGCCACGTCAGGAGGAATGGCTCAGCAGCAGCAGCAGCAACAACAACAACAACAACAACAGCAGCAACAACAACAACAGCAACAGCAGCAACAACAACAGCAGCAGCAACAGCAGCAGCAACAACAACAACAGAATCAGACACAACAACATCAACATCCGTTCGCGCAGCAACAACAGCATCACCAGACACAACAGTCGGCTCAGCAACAGCATTTCGTGTTCGCGGGAACTCAGCCAGTTACTCCCACAGCTACTCCTGCTGCGGGATACCCCCAACAACTCTATCTCGCATCTGCTCCAAGTCAGTCAATTAGTTTGGCTTGATTGGCTAATTTTGCGCTTGAAAGAACATGGTTCAGCAAACCTCTTCATGTCTAGCCGAAACGCCGCAAGGCTACTTAAAATCGGAAGCTCCAAATTCAGCGTCATGAAGTTCGTAGATAGATTAGTAGTTCATTATTTTTTGCTCTTTAGTCTTAGATTCAGCAGGAGGAATCCCAAGTGCTGAATATCATATATTGCAGCTATCCCTCCAGGGGCTCAGATGTCGTTAGACTTGACGAAGAAATAGATGCGGAGAAGCTCGTTATGATCTCATCCAGAGTAGGAATAAGTTGTATGTGCCATTTTCAGAATGTAGATAGATAGACGTTTAGTGCTTCTCTATTAATGCTTGTTTGTCATCAAATGAGTTTTACTTTCTCAACCAGTATACGAACTACTGTATTCGAGTGTGGAATTAAGTCCTTAGCTTTGACATGGAGAAAGAACCAGGAATAAATAGCTTGGGTCACGAAGGAGTTGCTGGCCTGACATGATCACTGTCGGCTTCAAGAGAACTGACCAACTTGCGTTTCGCTGAATGGGAAGATAGGATCGAATCAGTGCTAACAACTCATCTGATATCAACAATGCTTTTGTAAAATTAGTTTGGCCGTCTATAAAACCAGGTGGATTCGCCGCTATTAATGAAAGGCCAAAGTAGTTCATTCAATAGATGTGACACTCATTAACAGAAGCGATTTAGGTTCACTATTATGTTGAGTTGTTCGAACCGCCTGGTTAACAGAGCGAACAATTGGCAACTCTGTGAAAATGCGTCCAGCTAATTCTGAAAATGACAGCAGTGTAGAACCCCTTGTAATAATTCTACCGCGATAGGGTTTCTGCGACACCTTTCAGCAATATACCGGGATCATTTGTTAAATATTTATAAAAAAATGAGTCCATTTTTATTTGTGCCCTGAGACAGTTCGCTAATCCCTTTTGCGGTACTTGAATATGAATCCGAATCGAGTTTTTGATGCATAGGTATATGAATTCGCATGCATATTTTGACGCCGACCTGTTGTGCTTTTTAGCTGCGGCCGCAGCAACAAATCCGGCGTCTTATCACCTGCTGCCCGTGGGCTGTCACCCACAGCCAACAACGTTTGACTGAATTATGTTTCCATTCTTTTAAAATAAAAAAAAATTTAAGGGTCCCAAAGTTTATTGGGGAGCTTTTTATCTGCGAAAATGAAGAATCTGGTTCTTGAATTTCATTTAAGTAAATGCACCTTCGTTGCGTCGATGTCAAAGTTTCGGGTAGTTCTAGGAACTTCCAAGCTGGTACTTATTCCTAAAAGTTGTTTTGAACTACTTACAGCTGTCGACCATATTAGGTATTCGCTAACTTCAGTGAAAAATAGCTCTCAGGCATGTAAACACACATCCAGCATCAGTTGCACATGATTTTCAAGAGAAGTTTTTGCCGCAAGTTCTTTAGGGCCAATTTATTTTGACTTAATTAACACTTACCCTAAACAATTGAAGATAAATATAGTTTAACTTTGACTATGGCGCTTAAGCCATTCAAATTTCAGTGATTTATCCTTCGGCCAATATCGGAAGCTTATATAGGCTAAGATTTCTATTTATCTGGAAGCGCATGATCTTGTTTGTTTATATTTGATTGAAGAGAGATCCCAAAATGGGGTGTAAGTTGATAACGATCAGTTCTGCAAAAAAGAATTCTACTTCAAGGAATCTCAAGTAGGTGTGCTACAACTAATCTACACCAGAAAAAAATACAGCGTTAACTCAAAAGGCCTGGCGAACCCTTTGGTATGCTCTTCTCACCTTGAAGAGCTCAATTCAGAGTATAGTTAATAGAATCTCTTAGAAGATGATACATTAATAAATAGTTGAAAAGACCTGAGGATTTAATCGAGAAGTTACATGACAATAGATGTGAATCCGCACTCAATTTCAAGCTTTGTTCCTCACAGACAGTGTGGCTACATTACTATCTGACGCAGACATTTAAATTGATGATGAAGACCATGTTAGTACAATTCCACTTTGCTAAGATGACCAGTAAATTTGTCTAAAGTGAACTGATAATTGAAGGCTTCTGTTTTTACCTTAATTTTTGCGAATATGAATCGAAATGTTGCTGCGTATCTCTTCACCCTCAAATCTATTTCTGATAAAAAATAAAAAATAAAAAAGATGCGAAGCCTTGTCGAAAAAGGCGATTTATGAATGAAAGTAAAATGTCTATGTCCCTTCAGGCAAGAACAACCAACCCACGGATAACCTTGCCCCTCTAACGGCTGGAGCCCATACGGCACGTGTGGACTGAGTTTTGCTCCTTCGACGGTATGAAGCAGAAGAATTCCAAGATGACAAACATCAACTGACTCAACACAGGCAAAAGGGAACCTTACATATTCTTTGATCGTAAAAAGGTGACGAACCAATGGAAGACAATTAAATTATCCATAAAGAGTCAACCATTTGTTACCGAGATCAGCGTAAATAGCATTCGATGAAGTGAGTAAAACCTGACTTGGAGGTAAACTGTGACTTGGTGGGTACAAGCTCATAGAGAGGAGAGCTTATTGGTCACTTAATTAATGTGATAGTCCAACTGAATTTATTTACTTAACTCCTTCAGAAAGGAAAATTGTAATTTTTGTTTAACATAGCTGTGAATACGTCTTTTAATTCATTTCCTTATGTTTTTAGCTAAAGCTGATAGAACACAGACTTTATTTGACTGGTGCTGTTGAGATTTCAAATAAATGCCTGATGGTGACTATCTAAAGCCTGGTCTATCATTCCTTCTTAGTTTCAAATAAGGCTAGAAGCCGATTAACCTAGTTCTGCCTCATTCTATTATTCCTTTTTCTCCATTCCGTAACTCGAAGTTCGGAGTCTTTGATTGAAAACACCTGAATTTTTGAAGAATCCTAAATATGGAAGGTGATTTAAGTATGCATGAATTCACAAGTTTGCTTGCCATTCTCAAGCGAAGTAAGTGATATTAAACCACTTTAAAATGGATGAAGCTCTGTATAAACGTCTTGCGTGATGAATAATGAATCACTAAAACCAAATCAGTAATAAAGTAAGATTTAATGGCTTAAGAGGAGATAGATGTAATATGATACGCTCTAAAGGAGAATTTTTTTGCCATGTCCAAATCCGAGGATGAGCATCTTAATTTATTTTTCATCTCAAGGACATTTTAGTTTCTGCATGTGTTACCACGTTGATTAATAGTAAAACTACGATAATTTAAACACGTGGGAGATAAGAATTTAAGCAAAAGATAATGAATTGAAGATGATTATCCTTTTACACTGATCGGGAGCTCCCGACGAGATGAAATACAATTAGGTGAAATCACTCCAAATCCTGGGCATTTCTCGTAAAATTTGGCTTTATTTAGGAAAAATAAAGCAAAATTAAAATATGAATGGATCATTCAACGTTCTGCGATTTCAAACCATTAGCTAATAATGCCCCAAATTCTCCTAAAGAAGCTCATCTGGGCAGAGCATTGGCAATAACCACAGTTTTCATTTATCATCTTATGGGTAAAAAAGTAATATATAAGCGCTTCATTTAAATTCGGTTTCAACATATCTTTGTAACTGAAGCTGAGGTTAAATAGGAACTGTAATTTGCCCTTGGCGCCTTAATGTTAAAGGTAAGGTTCCTGTAAATGCAATTTAATTTTGAGCATCAAACTGCTAAAAGCATTAGATATGATGAGAAAGCGTTCATTTTTGTAGTTGCCACATATTCTCACTGTTTACATGAGTTCAGATTAGAAACATACCTCACTTTTATTCAAGAATCAGTATTTGACCTCATCTTTCAGTTGTTAAGTTTATCATCCACGGACATTTGATAAGTCATCGTTACTCTGGGCAGTATTTATGAGGTGTCCCTCAAGTCGATGTAGTCTTTATAGCCTCGCCAAGTGATTTGATTTTTGCAATGCTCTGGCACTGATAAATACATGCTGCTCAAGGGGAGATGATGAGAAGTCAAGAGGAGGAGAATTCGTCAACTGGTGGTTAATTGTAGTGGCAGTACCATAGTATTGTGAGCAAAAGTAGTGCCAACTCAAGTAGGGTAATGGAATTCACGTACCTGAATTGGGACCTCTCGCGAAGCGGTTTGCACAAAGCAGTTTGGATTAGTTGGAATCCATCACATTAGCTTCGCAGTGATCCTCCCAATATTCATTCGCAGACATTTGATGAGCTTGTAATGGCAAATCTAATTTGCTTGCCATCACCATGTAGAAATGTACGGATTAAAGAGAATTTGTGCAATATTCATCAAGGTGAAGTGATCGAGGGAGTCAGCAATTAGAACACATTGTCTCTTTAAATGCATCTCAGTCTGAATCCCCGTAGACCAGCATTTCAGGTGTGATATTCTGCCTTAGCAGTGATCGTACTGAGAATCTGCAAAAACTCACATAGTCAGCTATTCTATCTCCATCTGAACTCTTCGTCGGTTCTCATCCCTCGCAAATCACCTCCAAGCTCAAAAAGCTGCTGTCTCATCAACTAAGAGCGTCTTAGTTTTACCCACCCTGTGTGGCGAACCAGGCGTTGAGGTTCCTTGAACCACAGAGGACCACTCGCAAGATATCCGCCACTGCTTATTTTTACCAGATTTTCGTGTCATACCATCTCCAACGGGCTTTGCAAGCACTTTCGTCCAAATGCCACTAAATGCACTGTGTCTGGTAATGACTACGCCAAATACTTCACAGAAAATTATAAACATAGCACGATCGGTCATCGGTTCCGATCAAAGCCTTGTGCGCGGAGCAGACCTTAAGCCATTCAAGAACCCAATAACAAACATTGAATCGGCTGTGCCACATCGCGGTTCCATAACGGCTTATCATGGCTAGAAAGCGAGGCTTTCTTACTAGGGTAAATAATTGTTTCCTGATCTCACTTCACTGCTCTTCTTTCGAATTCGATGCTTCTTAGAGATATTTATTTCCATCTATTCTGCTTCTCCTCACATAATCGTGTGCTGGAATGCCCGTTTGGGCAGAAATAATACTGGTGTTGCAGATGCATTTCAGTAAGTGGGATTGGCCACACCCAAAGCCCCGGTAGTCACAGATTTCCAATTCACTGCATGTGCTGACACTATTGTGTTGTATTGCGAGTTCGAACACATTTTGTTTAAAATCACCTAGTCGACGGTCAAGTTCACGCCATACACTCATCACAGCTTATCCAAAGCCTATCTAAACATACTTTCATGGATGTCTTCAGTCTACGTAAGACATAATTCGAGTTGCTAAAACAAAAATCTCCTCAAAAGTGACTTACCCGACGATCTTGGATACAGCTGAAGGACTTATAGACATGTTGAAGATGACTTACACCAATATCTAGGACACCCACTGCAGTGATGTTCGAAAATAAGTGCGCCCAAGGCTTGAAGACCTCGGATATCATGGACGCCTCAATCGCAATTATTCCAACTTTATGTTGAATAGGGGTATACTGATGTAAGCACAGGTTTGCACAATTTACGCAGAGGATTCCTTCAGAACATTGTGCGGACCTACGACAGATTCACCAGTGTTTTGGCGAGGGCTACCATCAACTCGTGGTCCTGACAAATCAAGAAATGCGGCTACGATAATTTCAGAACGACCGACTATTCTAGGCCGGAGGTTCAGCCAAGACTTTCACAGCTCAACAGGTTGTAAGGCCGAATTGCAACGTAACAAGAAACGCTGACTGTACACGGATTCCCGCTGAAACAAGACTGCTTTCTAGAGAACATCAGTGCAAAGAGAACTCAGTGATTCGCATCGAAGACACAGTCTGCCTCTATCTTCTGAAAACCAGGATCAATTGCATCCTCCCCTCTGAAGGGCTCGCAGATAATCCTGAAATGATACCAGCCGTTGTTCTTATTCGGCCTTGAACAAAATGCTCGATTTCTCTTAAGAGACAGACAAACGCAAAAGAAGAACGAATATGAATCGGATGCATAAACAATCAACTCTGGGTCCAAATGCAACAGACGTCACTCTTCCGAACCTCTATATTCAGTTGGCGTTTCTGTAGGTGGAAATGACCTAATAAATGGGCCACGAGTAAGCAACAGAAAGGACAGTCCATGCATATTCGCAGTGCTGTGATGGCAAAATGAACTTGTTGAATGCAAGAGACTGATATCATAAGTAGTAATATCGATTTCGTGACGCTCGATTTATCTTCGTATGAAAACGTAGTTAAGATATTCACACTAAATGGTTTGTGAATTGTGTGTCCTGGGGTTTGGTTCACCGTCATAGGGGAGATCTAAGTGTGAGTAGGTCATGGTGACTGGCGTGGCCGTCATTCGCGGAGGCCTCGATGGACCATAAATATATACATTAATTTATTTTTTCTTCAATGACCCACCCCAACAGTGTCCGTGATCAATAACCATCGAGCTTCCTAGTTCGCGTTCTGCAAAAAAGACCTGTTTCCTTCACAAGAGATTAGAGTGACGTCAGAGACATGTAGGATCTTGAAGCATGAATGTAATGGAAACGAGGCAATGAATATCCCCTACATGGATAAGTCTGCAATTCGCCAATTATTTCCCGATTGAGAGGAATGTCAATTACAACGCGGGGATACTCGGAGTTGAAATAGGATCTCGAATTGATTAATAATGTCGAATATTTTATCATTGTAATAGCTCACAACACTTCATATCTCATCTTCACGTAGATGCCAACGTCACCGAAGAACAGAAAAGATTTTCGTTTAATATAATGGGTGTGTTGCACCTACCTATCAGGTTACGCCCAAGAGGCTCTTTTCAATAAAATTTTTCCGAGCCAATTCTTAAACGAGATAATGGTATTTCATAATGCTGAAATGCACTGAAATACATTCGAATCTATTTTCTCATGCTCCCACTGTTCTAATAAACACTGCACACATTTCTACAAAGACTTATTTTTTGAATATCTACTGAACTATACGACGCTTCAAAATTGGATCTGAAATGAATACTCTTGCTCTTCATATTAGTTAGATTTCTAGTTAAAAATGGAACAGCCACACATTGTCTGTAAATGCAAGAGAGACAGATTCATTAGGTATCCAAGCATGCTGGGACTTTAGCTCTGCCTATTCATTTCCTTATTGCATTTCTAATATCTGAGTGGGCTGCTATCCTCACTGAAGCCGGATATGATCGACTGATGATTTGATCCCCCTTTTGTGGCCACCCAACTGCGTTTTTTCAGGACAGTTAACGGTTTTCTTGAGTTGTAACATTTGGAAGAAGTAAAATATCTCAAGTTTAAACAAAACTGCAGCTCAGATTTTACCGGCTCTATGTTAGATTTGACTTAAGATGTTTATAGTATACTTTTGTCAAATTTCTTCGTAAGCACACTGTAGCTTGCATCAATAAAGAGGACAATTGAATGAACCAAAGGAGTGATTTTTACAATTTGAGCGAGCACTTTTTCCTATTTTTATCCGTTTACTGCCGTTGCAATGAATACATTGACATCCTTTGAGTAGTGCTTTGCAACGGAATCTATGATACGACGGCGAAGGTGTGTGCTGACTCAACCTTCACGCGCGAGTCCAGACACTCGCCATCTCTAAGCCAATAGAATTTATGGATGGCAAAATATAAAACGGCAACTAAATTCGTTGAGACACATTATTACAGTAACCATCATGCGAACACTTAAAGTACTTCCCCTTCTTGTTTTTCTTCTTTTGGCCACGGCAGTGGTAGAGGGAATGGATTCGCTACCGGTGATAGAAAAAGAAATAAGCCCGACTTATTGGTTAGAGCTAGCCAAAGCTCGATTAACCAGTGACTGCAAAAAGTTTCCCACTTTGAAAAACTCAGGATTCGCCAAAAATGCCATCCTTCTGCTTGGTGATGGTATGGGAATGCCAACTATTTCCGCTGGTCGATTCTATGTAGCTCAAGCTGAAGGTCGCAATGGCTCTATCGCGGTACATCCCTTCGAAGAATGGCCTTTCAATACAATGGCTCGAACCTATGACCTTGAGACCTCTGTCACTGATTCCGCTAGTTCCGCTACTGCATACTTGACTGGTAAGCCTCATGATGAACCGTTAATCCTCTCTGGCCTTAGGCACTAAAACACGAACTGGCATGATTGGAATCAATGGAAATACCAAGGTGAAGGCCTGTGGCAAGTGGAACGAAGCTGACTACACTCAATCCGTTCTTGAAGCTGCACATGCAGCAGGCAAGGCGACTGGTGTTGTTACAAACACAAGAATAACCCATGCTTCTCCAAGCGGGTGCTACGGCCATGTCAGTTTCCGCGACATGGAGAGCGATGCGTAGGTCCAATCACGCCTCACCCACTCTCGAGTGTGCTAGTTCATATTACTAAAGCAATATTTTGTGTTTCAATAGCAAAATCAAGGAATTTTGTCCCACAGACTATGGGAATATGAAATGCCAAGATCTGGCTTGTCAGCTGATTCAAAATCATCCCTACATCAATGTGATAGTGGGCGGTGGTCAAAGTTACTTTTATCCTGAAGGAGTTCCACTGCCTGCGGACGAATCCATGAATGGCACTCGGTTAGATGGCATGAAGCTGATTGAGGAATGGAAGATGAAGAAGGAGGCTGACAAAATGAGTTATTGCCTCGTGGCAAAACCAACTGAGCTGGCCGCCTGTGATGCATCCAAAAGCGACTACATGTTAGGTGCCTGTTCACCCACTAAAATTCTAGAACTGGCTTAATTCATTTCTAAATCAGTCTTCGTTTTTTGCTAGCTATTCCCTATCCCGATCACATGCCGTATTCGCATGACATTTCGGCTGACAAACCAAATCTTCTGGACTATGTGCGCAAGGCACTTGAGGTTCTGGAAAGGCAAAAGGATGGTTACTTTCTCTTTGTTGAAAGCGGTCGTATCGATCATGCCCACCACAACAATGAAGGCCGGTGAGTCTCTGCCAGTCGGTGCACACAATCACTGAATTTGAACTTCTGGATTCCACTTATTCTATTTTATTTCCTTTCAGTTATTCGCTCAGTGAAATGGAGATGTTTGATAGAATCATTGAATACATTGAAGCAAAAGTCGACCTCAAGGAGACGTTGGTCATCGTAACAGCTGATCACTCGCACGCCTTTGAGCTGGTCGGTCAACCTGGTCGATTCCAGAATGTGCTTGGTCTTGATCAATACTACAGCAATCAGGTGAGTTGTAGCGCCTTTTCTCTAGTCTACCGAAAGACCCGCAGCTCGTGTAATTTATCTCCTTCTCCAAACTGTAGACTAATGATAAAATGCCCTTGCAAGGTCTCAACTACATGAATGGACCCAATGGACTAATTAACGAGTCGCGTCCAAACCCTGCGTTCGAACCCATCTTTGACTGGAAATATAGGCAGCAGACACTGGTGCCGCTGCCTTTCTCGTCTCATGGTGGTGACGATGTGGGTGTCTACGCCAATGGGCCGCTTTCTGCCATCTTCCATACCACGATTGACAACACATTGATAGCACAAGCCCTTAAATTCGCCATGGGCGTTGCGCCTTTCGATAACAAACAGTCCCCTTGTGAAGGAATGTAATAAAGCCTTGTTAGCTCGTTTATCTGTTATCTTTTATTCTTGTACTCAAAAATGCAAGTCTAAATAACTTTTCTACGTTTGCTTTTCATATTTACATTTGGATTTAGTGATTTTCTGGACTGAATATCAAAAATGCCCTCGTATAATTTGATAGTATTTTTCTTCGGAAGTTAATTTGTTCCTTGGAGTCGTCAATTTCAGGGGATGTCCTTTAAGATCAACCAGCATTTCTTATTCTAATCAAAAAAATGTGTATTTACAGGCAAAGCTCTCAAAAATAAGTTAAAGCATCAATAGTTCCCAATCTTTTACAATTCCAGTGAAGTTCGGTTATTTCTGGGAAGCTTTAACAAAGGGAGAAATTGAATACATTAGCAAAAGAAATCGCTCATTAAATGTTGAAAATTGATGTTCATTTATTTTGGAATCACTTCGCTGTTAATTTTTGAGATTATTTGGTAAAGAGTTATTATTTCTTTGCTCTAACTTTCCTTTCTTAGTTCTGGATTTCATTGTAGAGACAGAAATCCTCGAGTTCGATCGGTTTTCCCATTTTCAGTCAAGCGTGAACAATGTGATAAAGTACTTAATATATTCAAGATGAAATGTGAGTATGGGACTTAAAAAGTAGATATGGTTAGGGGCTTGATGAGTGTTGAATTTCTTCTCAGACGAAGGAGTCTGTCCATCTGCAATTATCGTGAGGACATGTTCTTTTACAACCGCTTAGACAAGAGTTAGCATTTCTTCGGACAAATAATTTAAAAAAGCATGAGATCAGATGTCTTTTTTTCAAAAATTGAGGTGATTATTTTAAATTGCAATTTAGAGCTAAAAGCCTGAATGAGCCTTGAGCTGTTTGTAATTTGAAAGATCTGTTGAGAAGGTATTCGACTAATGAATCTCCTAGATCATGAAATATTTTGTGATAGCATTTTGCACAGGGATATTTAAATAATAACTATTTAAATCAGTCAAGTGAATTCCAAACATTCGATCGAACTTTATTGAGAAGCCGTTGTTTTTAAAGCCTCACTATTCTTTTCGATTCACCAAAGCTAATCATTGAGAGTTATTTTACCTAAGCAGAGAAGGTCTTACTGGAAATGTACCATAAGCTTGCATTCCAATCTTTCTATTCATTTGATGGCAAATGTTTCAGAAGCCTCCAATGGCCAGTTTGGAGAAATTGGCAATCGGTTTGGCGAAAAAAACCTTCTTCTTTCACCTTCTTTCACCCTTATGTCTCATTTTATTTTTATGTTTTGTACCATTTGCTATCGAATCAAAGGAGGCTTATTTTAGAATAAATTTTGAAACCGGCCCAATGAAAGAAATGACATAAGAAAGGTGTATTTATTTCGATTCAGCCTTTTTTTGTAAATGACAGAATATAATTTTCATTTACCACAATACACAGCGATCATCAGTGACACCCTGGTTCGAAGCCTCAATGTTTCCTTGACACGGTTAGCCAAACGTATTACCATTCGGCGTGAAATTGCCTCCAAAACAACCTTAGTTGTATCATACACCTATCTTTTTTCAAATATTCCAAAATTTTGACAACGGGCTTGTTCACTGCCCGTAGCAATTTGACAAGCGTGTTTAAAAATTTGGCATCATGATCTTTTACCTCCCTTTAAATAAGTGTCTGCGTGCACAAACCAGACAAAGGGGTTCCATGGAGTTTCAAATGACCCGAATCAATCTATCCAAACTTCACCCCACATATAGTCCCTGATTTCTCCAGAATTTAGATTTTTATTTTGGCGAAGCTTCTAATTTTCAAATTCTGCTGCGGAACATAGGCACTCAAGCGCATTTTGCTGGCGGGGTTTGAAAAGGTCCATTGAGGTTCTCGTGGTCTCATTTAATCAAATCTAAATCCAAATTCAAATGAATTGTGCAAATTGATTTGTACGGGTGGATTAAGGCGATTTTAAAAATATATTAGGAATATTTACGTTAATTTGCTTGATAAACCGAAATTTCCTGAAGATAAGTTATCATAGATTTTGGAGATGCCAACTGAAATAGTGTCGTTACCTGCATTGTAAAAAAATTCAACGTATGATTTGAAGTGGTTCCTCTTTTCTCGCGCTCAATGACACCCGATGAGTAAGTCAAAACGCCCCTCAAAATGACATGCCAATTTATAAAACGGATACACTTCACTCTGAACTTCATATAAAAGGCAAGACGTAAGACGTTTTCTCAACAGACGTGGAAATGTCAGCGATAGCCTGCCTTTTTCTATTCCAAATAGCTTTTGCAGCAGGCCAAACGCAGCAGCCTGAGATTCATTTACCTTATCCTCCGTTCCTTATCAAAGAGAATGAGATAAGTGCTTCCTATTGGGAAAATCTGGCAAGGAAAGAATTCGACAAGGCAAACAAACTCTTCCCTGAGTTCTATGGTGCTGTAAAGAAGGCCAAAAATGTCATTCTTTTCCTCGGTGATGGTATGGGAATCCCTACACTCTCAGCTACTAGGTTCGATCAGACTAATAAGACAGGTGAAGCTATCATACACCCCTTTGAGGACTGGGAGTTCGGATCTCTCTGCAGAACCTACGATCTTGAAACTATGGTCACTGACTCTGCCTCTTCAGCTACCGCCTATCTCATGGGTATGCGATCTAATTATCTTGCAATTCAATATTGAAGCAGCTGATGGCACACAATAATCACAAGTGACTTTTCACAGGAACCAAAACCAGAACGGCCATGATAGGTCTGACTGGTGCAGTCTTCTATAAGGAGTGCAGGCACTACAGTGACGAGGAGAAGCTGGAGTCTGCTCTCATTGCCGCTCAAAAGATTGGCAAGTGGACCGGTATTGTAACGTCAGCCAGAATCACCCACGCCTCACCCTCTGGTTGCTATGGCCACGTGGCGTTCCGTGACTGGGAAGACGACTCGTAGGTTATCTGTCTCCAAACTCGCCTTTGTTCTAATGACTTGTAAATGTATTCAACTGAATAGAAGTTTACTATTACTTCAGTCAGCTGCCTTGCACCGCTGGCCAGAGCTGTCCATGCACAGATTTGGCCTACCAACTCATACACGATAACCCAGACATTAACGTCCTGTTTGGAGGTGGTCAGCAGTACTTCTACCCCAAAAATGCACAATTGCCATCTGAACCTGGCAAAACCGGCAACCGATTGGATGGAAAGTTCCTGACCGATGACTGGCAGTCTTATCAGAAAGCAAAGGGTCGCGCTCACATCTACGCAGACAGTCCCAAAGCTTTCAATGACATCAAATTTGAAGACTACGACTATGCACTTGGTATGTCCACTTTACAGTTCATGGACGGTTTAGTTCTGTAACTGTTCTGCAAGTCAAGCTGAATAGTTTCATTTTAAATCAAACAGGTCTAATCACACCCAGCCATCTTCCATATGAATTGGACAGGCCGGACGGCAATCCCAGTCTCTACAACCTTTCAATGGCCGCCTTGAAGATACTGAAGAAGAGCCCGCATGGCTTCTTCCTCTTCATCGAGGGTGCGAGAATCGACCAGGCTCACCACGAAAACCGGGCACTGTTAGTCTTATATAGCACGCTTGCTACATGTCACACATCCCACATACTAGGGCACTACTTAGCACACACCTCTATTTCTTCAGAAAGTCCTTTGCTGAACAGCACACTTTCGATGATACCATTCGCGCAGTGGCTGAGCAGGTCGACTTGGACGAGACACTCCTCATTGTGACAGCTGATCACTCGCACTCCTTCGAACTGGTTGGTGAACCAAGCCGCTTCAGAAGTCTCTTCCTTCCCGATTTGGTCAAGGGCAATCAAGTGAGTGGCATTCTTACTACTTAATTAGTTGTCTTGCGCGAAAATTCTCTCTCTCTCTCTCATGCTCTACGTTGTTTTGCAAGACTCTAGACAACAAGGGCATGCAGCCTATTGGCTACATGACTGGGCCTGGTGCGAAGAATAAAGCATTGAGAGATAGTATCTGGAATATGTCCGAGGAGGTTCTATTTAACAAAGAGACAATGCAGCAGGCCCTGGTTCCAATCGGCTGGGCCACGCACGGTGGCGATGATGTTGCGGTTTACGCCACTGGACCCTTCAGTTACCTCTTCCACAAGACCATAGACAACACCTACGTTGCGCAGGCCATGAAGTATGCCATGTGTGCACCACCCTATGATAAAGAACCACTTTGCGTTGCGTGTGGCCTCAAAGCAACCCTCATGACCTTGATCGGTCTGCTCTTATGTACCACTCTTAACTGACCCGATAATCATCTTGCAGCTTCTTTTACATTTTCATAATAAACCTTTTTCGATCAGTGTCAACTTCATCTCCTCTGGCCAATTTAATGTTAGTTTGCATGTTAATAGCCAACTTTTATCGAAAGGCATTACCGAAATGCCGTTGTGAAGAAAAATATCCGCTGCTCTGGTAGCGAAACACAGGTCTGTTTCGCGAGTTTTGGTGGAGCCTGGTTTTTGCGCATATCAAAATGCTAAGCTATGAATGAAAATTTCCTTCTCTAGGAGAATTATTATTCGGTGTGCTCGCTGGTTGACTTTATTGTTTCTCCTATTATTCGTACCTTCCATAAAATATTCAGTCGTTCGTTTCACCACCACATATCTCAATAGAGCGCTTAAGCTTTCATGAGTAGTTTTATTATGGTTTCATTAATGTCAGTTCAAAAATACTTCATGAATATGCTTTCACTCCAACAGCATTGTATTGGTTAACTTAACAGGTGCGATACCTGGTCTCATTGTCCCTTAAGCCCTGGCCTGGAAATCCATTCAGTACCTTCAGTCCCACTCACAGGTGCTAACTATCACTCGTTGCCATCCATTATCTTAATTTTGCAGACAACTCCCTAACAGAATGTGTGTGCGCATCCTTACCTTACTATCATGGTAGATCTCTTTGCAACCTGGGAGGAGCGCTGATAAACAAAATGACTGCAGACATTCATAATTCAGCTCAAAAATTTCACTTACTTGCCGATGGTTCCATTTTTTTGTGCGCGCTTGCGTATGTTGCTACACTTAAGTTTAAGTGTAATTTCAATGGAGCATACATCTTAGAAGACTGCCTTTCGAGAAACTCTTTTTAGCTAGCCTCCTAGATCAAAACAAGGGTTAAGAGCAGCCACCGTTTGGGGTCTGAGGGAAGTCACATACAACGTTCCGACCCTTTTTTCCCGATACTATCACCTTGCAATTAACGCTCTCTTGTTTGAACATTCTCACTAGTCTTTAAATGTTGCTCATCAAAATACGGGCGGCCAAGACTTGGTGGTTGAAACGATGGACAAAGAACTGGAACATTCATCAGACTGCGGTGCAGGTTATCCAACCACAATCTCCAAATTCATGGTGTTCTGCAAGCGCTTTTCAGCTACGACATTAACGGAAACTTCAGATCCATTATTTGCTTGGCCATATCAGCTGCTCCTAAACAAACATTCAGTTTTTTCTTTTGTAGCATTGTCAACCAGTCTTTAATTTCTACTTTGATAATAAATCCTGATTCTTCGATTAGAAAAGGCAGGTTCTTATTCCTCCAAAAACATGCGGCTTTTGTGGTTAAATTCAGTATAGAGCCTGGGCATATCTCAAGGGTCTAAAACAAAATTATAATTAGCCATAATAACAACGATGGTACGGTGCAAACAGGCTCGTGTTAATGGGACGGACCATATGCCGGCTTAGCTTCTCTTATTGTCCACTAGTTGGACAGAACATCACATTTTTCATTAATTGTATGCAGTCAAGTACTTCAGTATTTTCATATCTAGGTGAGGACGGCCCAGTGAACGCTTTCAATTAACTTGCCACATGATTGATTAGAGTTTAAACCTTTCGCCGTATCAAATGCCGAATCTGGTGCCTCAGTAGAATCGGATTTTAAGTGAAATCGGCGATTTGTCGATTTGGCAGCCTTAAAGTCTCTGTGTAAGCTGCTATTCATGCAGATGTTTTGTCTAGAGCAATCAAAGTGTAGAACTATTGAAGATAGTGCATTGAGTAAAAACTTGGTTCTACTGCATTAAATGCTGTTGACTTCATATTGAAGACTTAGCAATGACTGCGATAAGTGACGTCGTATAGGTGCGTCTAACATAAAAATGACCAGTCAATTCGCAACAGTCGGTCAATGTGGTAGTTCAGTAGGCCTGACCAATGTCGGAAATTCAACGCCGGGTCTTTGTCCATATGGGAGGTCAAAGTTAAGGCCCTTAATTAATGGAATTCATATCTTCGAGCTTGGTGGTACTCTGTGGGAGGAAAGAAGCCAAAGAGGACCTGAAAGAGAACAAATGTGTGACTCAATGTGTGGATCCTCAGGCTATTCACTGCTGAAGCAGAATGTTTTGCCTGAATTGCTGGTAGAGGGTGCTGGGGATGAAATAGCTTGAAGGCGATGGGGAGTTATGTCCATGGATTCTCTCAGTTAACATTTCGCTTATCAACTGATTCTGAATCCTTTCACTTTGGTCCTAGTGATTGTGCACTTGTGAATGACAAATAAATGAATAAGCACAAATGTCACTAGTTGATTGTCTCTCTGCGACTACTCAATACAAACGAGGATTGTAAAGGAATTGCCTGCAAGACGAATGCGGTGAATTCAAAGGGCTCTGCAGTTAAATGCTTGTGGTTTTACGAAAAGGAACAGGCGTTTATTATTACGTGTACCACACAGTTACTATCAAAGTTTTGGTGTTAGGAAAGCAACTCATACTACTTTTGGGGAGTTTCTGCCAGTAGTGTGATGAGAGTGAAGTGTGAGGGGGAGAGAGGAATTGGAAAAAGGGGAGAGGCCCAGAGGCGGAGGAAAGGCCGACACTGGCAGAGGGTGAGATCTCTGCCTCTCTCATATGAAAATGAATAGCTAGGCCAGGACACCCAACTCTTCAGTGGTAGCCGACCTGCTGCTGATCAGCGGAGCCAAAATTCTGGCTCCATTATATCGGTAGTCATTTGAACACGGTCACTAATTTAAGAATGAGGCAACAAGCATGACAATTTTCATAGGCTCGTTTCCTTTAACTATAGTTATTGAGATCCTAATACAATTCTGGATGTGAACTGGCTTTAGAGACTGGCCAAATAGGATTTGATGATGGAGTGACATGATAGACACTGGTACAGATAACTTCTAAACGAGAAGTGTGCTGTTGTAAAAAGACATGCTGGATTTTGATTCCACGAAGAGAAGTTGTATGAACTATTAATGTCTAACTTTCGAAACCAAAATCCTTCAACGCCTCCTAGAACTTGTACAGTTCGGCGGTCCCTCAAGCGGACTTTTGCAACCAGTGGACTCCGAACATCTTGCTGTTGCCTTGAACACACATTCGAGGGGACGGAAAGTTAACAACCGAGGTTCGGGTGACGAAATTCGCGTTAAGAAATTCGGCCTCCTTGATTCGACATTGAAAACATAGGCTCTGGGTGGCATTTGATAGAAGGAATAAGTACCTTGAGGAAAAAATATGCAGAAACGCCTATCTACCCGTTATGCACAAAGCAGGTACTGGACAAGTAGGACAAGTAGGACAAGTAGGACAAGGACGCCTCAAAAGTACTCATAGACAACGAAAGAGAAGGCCGCCTCTGGGTGGACGAGTTCCAATAAATAACCTGCCTTAACCAAAGGCGAAATGATAAGACAGTGAATAAGCAGTCCCCAATGAAAAAGTCGTAAGAAGTGAAAACTTTCTCATGCCAGGTGAAAGGCCACTTGAATTGGTACGCATGCACATGTAATATTGTCATTACTTCCCTCAATTGACAGAATGGATGTTGACTGGACATACCATTGAATCATATAGGAATAACACACTCCACAAGTAAACAAGACGCAATTGATAAAAATAGAAATGTCTCCTTATTTGGTTTATATTGCGCATCAATATTCTCATGGCGTCCGTTGAATTCCTCCGATTAGTTCGCGGCACCTGCCCGTCTTCAAATAAACCAGGTAGAGGAGTCAGGATGCTCTAGACAGGGAGAACAGTTAGCTCTCCCATTAGATGGAATTACTCTAACCAAATACCGGGATGTTTCATTTCAATAAAGTGGATAACCAAGAAACGAGGAAGATAGTGGCTTCGACACCAATCGCCATGAAAAATCAAGTCACTGTTTTGGTACCGCAGCTAATTGCTTGTGCCTACATGAGTGGCGATACGCGAGAGTTGCATACTATTGGGACCAAACGCTTTTACACTAGTGTTGGACTCAAGCACGCAGAATACTCTGAGCGAAAGTGTCTAAGCGGAGCAAGTGGATTTTTCTGACTTGCAGCTCTGAATAAAATCGCCTTAGGCATCTATAACTCTCTTAAAAGAATGTCAACATTGAGAGCTTCTAGTCTACATTTGTACCCGAATGCATCAGAAGATCAGAGATTTGTTGGCCCTCAAGAATGTGTCGCAATATCAACGTACTTCCTTTTGCTATTGTCCAAACTTTTCACGCAATAGTCCATTGTGCCCACTGTCATCATGGCACTCTTCGAAGTGTCTATGGTGTCTTATCTAACAGTTGAACTAGCAAACGCTCAAACGCTGAACCTTGTGCAATGGTATCAGAGCCCAGGGCTATGAGGGCAAGCAAGTTTTAACTTCGAATAAGCATTGAAAGAGGGGGTTACAATCGGTAGCGTAAATCTCAATGCGAGTGAGAGAGAGTGGGATTATGAGCTGGGCGTCGATCAGGTAGGACCAGTTCCGATGTCAACCCCTCCCAGCCTCTACGTACACGTGGAACTTTGCTCCACGTCTTTGCGTTTGACTTGGTTAACAAGATATGCAGCTCAGTGGCTGCTCAATTGCCGTGTTGATATTTACCTTCCTATAAGAATGCTTTTGCTGATTCTGAATCAATCTGATTCTCGCGGACTGATGATTTGACCAAAGTGAAGTGGATTTGTTTGGAGAGAGGTTCGGGTGGTCTGTCTCGTCAAGTCAGGAAATCGCGTAGGGAAGGCGAATCAGCAGGTTGGACACTGGTTATGGGACAGAAATTCGGTGCATCTTAGTCGATGCAGGTGTGAGGATGAGTCGAAGAAGGCAGTAGCTGCTCATGCCACAGACCAATCAATAGGCCGAAACCAGTCACACAGCCGGCACCCATTTCGGTTCTGAGACGGCCATGAGTGTGGAGACCCACGTGAATGCTCATTGAAATCGACCCTGTTTCGGCAGCTCTAAAGTTCATTGCGGAATTGCGTGACAAATGTACAGATGTTGTTAGAAGAATAACTAATATGTTAGAACCCGACTAAATTCAATACGGGTCATTCGGTGTCAACCTGCAATGATAGCAATCGAGACGGCTCACTTTACGAATGGGAAAGGTATTGGCATAAAGGTACCATATCATAAATTGGGACATCTGGCGCAGTGGTTTGCCTAAAACAGTTTGAATTAGTTGAAATCCATCACATTAGCTTCACAGTGATCCTTCCAATATTCATTCACAGACAGTCGATGAGCATGTAATGGCAAATCTCATTTGCTTGCCATCACCATGTAGAAATGTACAGATCAAAGAGAATTTGTGCAATATTCATCAAGGTGAAGTGATTGGGAGAGTCATCAATTAGAACACAGTGTGTCTTTCAATGCAGCTCACTCTGAATCTTCGTAGACCAGCATTTCAGGTGTGATATTCTGCCTTAGCAGTGATCGTACCGAGAATCTGCTAAAACTCACACAGTCAGCTATTCTATCCCCATTTGACCTCTTCGTCAGTATTCACCCCCTCGCAAATCACCTCCAAGCTCGAACAGCCGCTGTCTCATCAACTGAGAATTCTTAGTTTTACTCACCCTGGGTGGCAAACCAGGTGTTGAGGTTCCTTGAACCACAGAGGACCACTCGCAAGATATCCGCCACTGCTTATTTTTACCAGATTTTCGTGTCATACCATCTCCAACGGGCTTTGCAAGCACTTTCGTCCAAATGCCACTAAATGCACTGTGTCTGGTAATGACTACGCCAAATACTTC
Organism: Moniezia expansa; assembly: GCA_019097775.1. NCBI lineage: Eukaryota > Metazoa > Platyhelminthes > Cestoda > Cyclophyllidea > Anoplocephalidae > Moniezia > Moniezia expansa. The sequence goes on along the minus strand of JADFDV010000076.1, from coordinate 7,158,029 downwards.
ACAGAAAATTATAAACATAGCACGATCGGTCATCGGTTCCGATCAAAGCCTTGTGCGCGGAGCAGACCTTAAGCCATTCAAGAACCCAATAACAAACATTGAATCGGCTGTGCCACATCGCGGTTCCATAACGGCTTATCATGGCTAGAAAGCGAGGCTTTCTTACTAGGGTAAATAATTGTTTCCTGATCTCACTTCACTGCTCTTCTTTCGAATTCGATGCTTCTTAGAGATATTTATTTCCATCTATTCTGCTTCTCCTCACATAATCGTGTGCTGGAATGCCCGTTTGGGCAGAAATAATACTGGTGTTGCAGATGCATTTCAGTAAGTGGGATTGGCCACACCCAAAGCCCCGGTAGTCACAGATTTCCAATTCACTGCATGTGCTGACACTATTGTGTTGTATTGCGAGTTCGAACACATTTTGTTTAAAATCACCTAGTCGACGGTCAAGTTCACGCCATACACTCATCACAGCTTATCCAAAGCCTATCTAAACATACTTTCATGGATGTCTTCAGTCTACGTAAGACATAATTCGAGTTGCTAAAACAAAAATCTCCTCAAAAGTGACTTACCCGACGATCTTGGATACAGCTGAAGGACTTATAGACATGTTGAAGATGACTTACACCAATATCTAGGACACCCACTGCAGTGATGTTCGAAAATAAGTGCGCCCAAGGCTTGAAGACCTCGGATATCATGGACGCCTCAATCGCAATTATTCCAACTTTATGTTGAATAGGGGTATACTGATGTAAGCACAGGTTTGCACAATTTACGCAGAGGATTCCTTCAGAACATTGTGCGGACCTACGACAGATTCACCAGTGTTTTGGCGAGGGCTACCATCAACTCGTGGTCCTGACAAATCAAGAAATGCGGCTACGATAATTTCAGAACGACCGACTATTCTAGGCCGGAGGTTCAGCCAAGACTTTCACAGCTCAACAGGTTGTAAGGCCGAATTGCAACGTAACAAGAAACGCTGACTGTACACGGATTCCCGCTGAAACAAGACTGCTTTCTAGAGAACATCAGTGCAAAGAGAACTCAGTGATTCGCATCGAAGACACAGTCTGCCTCTATCTTCTGAAAACCAGGATCAATTGCATCCTCCCCTCTGAAGGGCTCGCAGATAATCCTGAAATGATACCAGCCGTTGTTCTTATTCGGCCTTGAACAAAATGCTCGATTTCTCTTAAGAGACAGACAAACGCAAAAGAAGAACGAATATGAATCGGATGCATAAACAATCAACTCTGGGTCCAAATGCAACAGACGTCACTCTTCCGAACCTCTATATTCAGTTGGCGTTTCTGTAGGTGGAAATGACCTAATAAATGGGCCACGAGTAAGCAACAGAAAGGACAGTCCATGCATATTCGCAGTGCTGTGATGGCAAAATGAACTTGTTGAATGCAAGAGACTGATATCATAAGTAGTAATATCGATTTCGTGACGCTCGATTTATCTTCGTATGAAAACGTAGTTAAGATATTCACACTAAATGGTTTGTGAATTGTGTGTCCTGGGGTTTGGTTCACCGTCATAGGGGAGATCTAAGTGTGAGTAGGTCATGGTGACTGGCGTGGCCGTCATTCGCGGAGGCCTCGATGGACCATAAATATATACATTAATTTATTTTTTCTTCAATGACCCACCCCAACAGTGTCCGTGATCAATAACCATCGAGCTTCCTAGTTCGCGTTCTGCAAAAAAGACCTGTTTCCTTCACAAGAGATTAGAGTGACGTCAGAGACATGTAGGATCTTGAAGCATGAATGTAATGGAAACGAGGCAATGAATATCCCCTACATGGATAAGTCTGCAATTCGCCAATTATTTCCCGATTGAGAGGAATGTCAATTACAACGCGGGGATACTCGGAGTTGAAATAGGATCTCGAATTGATTAATGATGTCGAATATTTTATCATTGTAATAGCTCACAACACTTCATATCTCATCTTCACGTAGATGCCAACGTCACCGAAGAACAGAAAAGATTTTCGTTTAATATAATGGGTGTGTTGCACCTACCTATCAGGTTACGCCCAAGAGGCTCTTTTCAATAAAATTTTTCCGAGCCAATTCTTAAACGAGATAATGGTATTTCATAATGCTGAAATGCACTGAAATACATTCGAATCTATTTTCTCATGCTCCCACTGTTCTAATAAACACTGCACACATTTCTACAAAGACTTATTTTTTGAATATCTACTGAACTATACGACGCTTCAAAATTGGATCTGAAATGAATACTCTTGCTCTTCATATTAGTTAGATTTCTAGTTAAAAATGGAACAGCCACACATTGTCTGTAAATGCAAGAGAGACAGATTCATTAGGTATCCAAGCATGCTGGGACTTTAGCTCTGTCTATTTACTTCCTTATTGCATTTCTAATATCTGAGTGGGCTGCTGTCCTCACTGAAGCCGGATATGATCGACTGATGATTTGATCCCCCTTTTGTGGCCACCCAACTGCATTTTTCAGGACAGTTAACAGTTTTCTTGAGTTGTAACATTTGGAAGAAGTAAAATTTTTCAAGTTTAAACAAAACTGCAGCTCAGATTTTACAGGCTCTATATTAGATTTGACCTAATTGTTTATAGTATACTTTTCGCCAAAATTCTTTTGTTAAAACACAATGTAGCTGGCATTAATAAAGAGAACAAATTGAATGAACCAAAAGAGTGATTCCTACAATTAGATCTAGCACTTGTTACTATATTTTTTTAGTTTACTGCCGTTGCATTAAGTACATTGGCATCCTTTAAGTAGTGCTTTGCATCGGGATTCATGTTAAGATGGCGGTGGTGCAAGATCGGCTCGATCAATCTCGGGATGCTATGAGAACCATGTGATTAATACCCTCAAGACCCCGATCTGATGAAACGGCAACTACAAACTACGAAAAAAACATTGCGTAGCGGGTATGGCCGCATTTAAAATGGGATGTCAAATAGATCAACCATGTAATCATTGCTCTTTCGTAATTTCTCACAATCCTTTATATCTCATCTTCATTTAACTGCTTACGTTATCAATGATCAGAAGAAATTTTTGTTTAAGATGTTAGTAGTGTTGCACCTATCTCTCAGGTAACGCCCAAGATACTCTTTAGTAAAATTCTTCTCTGTCAGCTCTTAAACGAGATAATTGGTTTTTATGATATTAATTGTACTCAGAAAAATCAGATCCTATTCTTATTTGTTACCAGCCTTCCAACAAAGAGTATTATATTTTTATGGTAATGCCAATTCAAAAAATTAATTGTTTCAAAATTGGATCCGAAATGGAATTGTTATGGGAGTGTCGATTGGTTACATTTTATGTTAAAGCATGTCTTTACGTGCAAGAGAGGTAGCCTTATAAAAAATCCGACCATTCAGGGATTGCTGGATTTTCAATGCCGCATTCATTTAATTCCCCGAATTTATGGCTGGAAAAGGCGATTTAAGCAAAAACTAGATTTATGGAGTTCTTGTGCAAAGTTAATTGTGTGTCTTAGGTATGTGATGGCCCCCAGTTGTGGCATCCGTGATTTAACCTGTCCCCAGTCTCTAGACATCTGGTACATCATCAATGCAAACCTGAATATGTGGGTCTGCATTGGGCTGGATTATCCTCCTCTACTTCTATGTACCTCGTATTTGTTCCATAAACTGCCTAAAATGCAAGACGCGACACTGGACCTGTCCAGACACGACTTCTATAGTATCTGTCTAGTTATCAAAACGGTTGTTCAATTGCACTGCACTGTCTTCAGCTTCAGTAATTACTACCGGTACCTTAGTTGACAAAAGGAGGCAAATGAATTGGGACCCATGCTTTTTGCAAAAAAGATGGTCGATGATTAAGTCATGCAGTGGAAACCGTCTTCATTGTGAAGAAATGTTGATCTGCAATGAGATAACTTTACAAGGGTTAGAAATGCAAATTGTCATTTATGCACTTGCACATTTTAGCGACGTATTGGCTTCCAAAGGATTGAACTTGCGAATCCACTGCTACTCAGCTAGCAAATCAACGGCACGACTAGCTATTGCAAAGCAGAATTTGTCATGTCCCTGAGGAGGTCAGTTTGTGGACTTGGATGGTGGTCCAAGGGGAGGGTGCCTGTCAGGCTTGCGGACTTTAAACTTTGAGGTCGTCATTCATTGACTGTCCTACATGACAGAACTAAACGATTTATAAGTGGCTTCACTTACACTTACACTTCACTTGCACATTTACACTTCTGTGAATTCGCATGGCCTCTTGGTTACCCGAACCATCAGCAGCATAGTAGACGTGTTAGGAAACAATTGTAGAGGTGTTGGGTCATTGGCGGTATAATTCAGACACGTCTATACTATGGTATCTGATTTTGGCGGAAATATAATAACCATACTTAAATCAGCACTCGTTCTCCATGGAAGACACTGTCTTCTACAAGGCTTGTTAGCGATGCGGGCTGTGTAACGTTACAAGTACGTAAAATCACCCATCCACATTGGCCACTTACTCACGATCCTCGTCGATCTGCTCTTGAAACAGCTGCGTCGCCATTGCAATCAGAGAGAGGCTAAGTATTCCATTATTGTTTGCCTCAGGGTACACTTGTGTGATAGACACATTGTTATTGAAGCAATATGGTTCAGTTGTTTATTCACTGAGTGATAAAATATACAGTGTTGTTTGATATAGAACTCCATTTTTGTGCCCCGACACTCGCAGCATTCGACTCTCACATCTACCTCTCACCCTCTATCATTTACATGCATTCTCATCACCACCCAACTGAAGGTGGATTCCATAAAGCCGTGAACTAGCACTTAGAGCAAATCGATTTGCGAAACAAAGGGCCAGTTGACTCCTGTCTTCTGAGAAGTTTGGAAAGTGATTTTGACTGGATTGGCCGTCGCTACCATTTGTGCGGAGTAAAACAAAAGAATAAACCATAAGGCGATAATGAACAGGTCAGGTAGAGGGAAGGGAGAAAGGAAGGAAGGAAGGAGTCACAATTTTCTGAAATCGCATGTGACTAACTGACGACAGCCATCTCACCTATTTGTCAAATGTGCCTCTTCTGTGTCCCTCCATTTGTGAGCGTCGACTGATCGAGATCGGAAGTTATGTGTACCTCCTCGGCTTTTAGCGGTGCTACCAATAAAGTGTTGAATGCTTTGACTTTCGGGCGCGTTTGAGGTAGCGATTAAGTTATTTGTTTTGCTGGACCAGTTACTAACCGGCAATGGTGGAATATTTCAGAGGTAGCACTCATGAGACTCCCTGCGTCAACTACTATGCAAGGATGCCGAAAAAGCCTCTTTTGTCGCCATTAGCCACAACTTGTGATCAGAAGTTGGTTCACATTGCAAGTTTGCTGCTAATCTATTGACAGTAGGAAATTGATGGTTTCTTCACAATGGCATTTCGAGTCAACACACTGGTCTGTCATCTTCAGTTTCTACATCGTTGTGTCTTTTTACTTGAGACCTCCCTCCACTAGCAACGTTCGACCTCAACGTGTTCAGGATCTAGCTCTCTTTTTGGCTTCGGGATCGCATCATTGATTTTTTCTCCGGCTCCTTCAACCAACCCATCCACCAACCCATTCTCGCTCACTCTCCACCGCTCTGCCTCCTTCCTTCTCCTTCTCTCTCGCACCTTCAACAAATATTAGGAGTTGGAACTTCCTTCCCCTCATTACTTGGGGACCTGTCACCCTCTACAATTTGGTAGCCTGTAATGGCCTAGCAGATTGATGACCCTGCACACATCCAATTGGTCTATTCCTTTGGAGCACAAACATCATCTAATGTCGGATTATTATTACTGTTAATATTATTACTGTTACCCACGATTGAATTCGGTTCGGAGGAGGTTACTACTCTATTGTGTTCAGAAGCAGTAGCAGGCTGTTGGCTCGCCGTGGGAACCAGTCTGAAGTGACATGCGTCGTCATCCAATCTACTGAATCTAGCCACTCGGGTGTGCTAATCGCCCTCGAAATTCGATTTGAAGTTGCACATCTTCTTCTGAAGCTTCACTGTTTGTCGTCTTACGATGGTGCGAAGGCAGTCACTCTGCGATGAAACCCTTCAACAGCAACTGTTTCATTGTTTGAACGCACCCACTTGGCAATTGTAGGACATCACAACTACTCGACGAAGTGCATTAACGGTCCAGTGAACTTCACTGCAAAAAGGGTTTATTCAAATTTCCGTGAGTCTAGAGGCATCTTCAACAAATCGTCCTCCCTGACATTAGATGTTGAGTACAAAGTCATCATATGAAATCGCCACAAGGACGTCACAGTAGTAGCGCAAACCCTGCATGCTGGTACCATTTGAACTGAGGTATATTGACGTATGACGCCGCGACATTCAACGCTGCCGATTGGAATCGAATTCATCATATGAACCCTGGAAGTGCGGATTCAGAAAGAAAATGAGCAGATACTGAATTTGTGATGTTCAATTTGAAGAAGACGCAGAGCAAAGCGATAAATACTCAGATTGGATCAAAGTACAGCCAGTAGAACACGGACTGATTCATATTGCTAACCCAGGAATGGGAGAGTGCGTTGAGTTTGAAAGCCATGGAGCAATAAGTGGAGCAGCTCTCTCAGTTAAACTGCACGCTCGGTTACCCGAACCATCAGCAGATCAGTAGATATGTGAAGGTGCTTGCATAGCCCGTTAAAGATGGAATGACACGTGAATTTAGTAAAAATAGGCGATTGCAAAAATCTTGCGAGTGGTCCTCTGTGGTTCAAGGAACCTCAACACCTGGTTTGCCACCCAGGGTGAGTAAAACTAAGAATTCTCAGTTGATGAGACAGCGGCTGTTCGAGCTTGGCGGTGATTTGCGAGGGGGTGAATACTGACGAAGAGGTCAAATGGGGATAGAATAGCTGACTGTGTGAGTTTTAGCAGATTCTCGGTACGATCACTGCTAAGGCAGAATATCACACCTGAAATGCTGGTCTACGAAGATTCAGAATGAGCTGCATTGAAAGACACACTGTGTTCTAATTGATGACTCTCCCAATCACTTCACCTTGATGAATATTGCACAAATTCTCTTTGATCTGTACATTTCTACATGGTGATGGCAAGCAAATGAGATTTGCCATTACATGCTCATCGACTGTCTGTGAATGAATATTGGAAGGATCACTGTGAAGCTAATGTGATGGATTTCAACTAATTCAAACTGTTTTAGGCAAACCACTGCGCCAGATGTCCCAATTTATGATATGGTACCTTTATGCCAATACCTTTCCCATTCGTAAAGTGAGCCGTCTCGATTGCTATCATTGCAGGTTGACACCGAATGACCCGTATTGAATTTAGTCGGGTTCTAACATATTAGTTATTCTTCTAACAACATCTGTACATTTGTCACGCAATTCCGCAATGAACTTTAGAGCTGCCGAAACAGGGTCGATTTCAATGAGCATTCACGTGGGTCTCCACACTCATGGCCGTCTCAGAACCGAAATGGGTGCCGGCTGTGTGACTGGTTTCGGCCTATTGATTGGTCTGTGGCATGAGCAGCTACTGCCTTCTTCGACTCATCCTCACACCTGCATCGACTAAGATGCACCGAATTTCTGTCCCATAACCAGTGTCCAACCTGCTGAATCGCCTTCCCTACGCGATTTCCTGACTTGACGAGACAGACCACCCGAACCTCTCTCCAAACAAATCCACTTCACTTTGGTCAAATCATCAGTCCGCGAGAATCAGATTGATTCAGAATCAGCAAAAGCATTCTCATAGGAAGGTAAATGTCAACACGGCAATTGAGCAGCCACTGAGCTGCATATCTTGTTAACCAAGTCAAACGCAAAGACGTGGAGCAAAGTTCCACGTGTACGTAGAGGCTGGGAGGGGTTGACATCGGAACTGGTCCTACCTGATCGACGCCCAGCTCATAATCCCACTCTCTCTCACTCGCATTGAGATTTACGCTACCGATTGTAACCCCCTCTTTCAATGCTTATTCGAAGTTAAAACTTGCTTGCCCTCATAGCCCTGGGCTCTGATACCATTGCACAAGGTTCAGCGTTTGAGCGTTTGCTAGTTCAACTGTTAGATAAGACACCATAGACACTTCGAAGAGTGCCATGATGACAGTGGGCACAATGGACTATTGCGTGAAAAGTTTGGACAATAGCAAAAGGAAGTACGTTGATATTGCGACACATTCTTGAGGGCCAACAAATCTCTGATCTTCTGATGCATTCGGGTACAAATGTAGACTAGAAGCTCTCAATGTTGACATTCTTTTAAGAGAGTTATAGATGCCTAAGGCGATTTTATTCAGAGCTGCAAGTCAGAAAAATCCACTTGCTCCGCTTAGACACTTTCGCTCAGAGTATTCTGCGTGCTTGAGTCCAACACTAGTGTAAAAGCGTTTGGTCCCAATAGTATGCAACTCTCGCGTATCGCCACTCATGTAGGCACAAGCAATTAGCTGCGGTACCAAAACAGTGACTTGATTTTTCATGGCGATTGGTGTCGAAGCCACTATCTTCTTCGTTTCTCGGTTATCCACTTTATTGAAATGAAACATCCCGGTATTTGGTTAGAGTAATTCCATCTAATGGGAGAGCTAACTGTTCTCCCTGTCTAGAGCATCCTGACTCCTCTACCTGGTTTATTTGAAGACGGGCAGGTGCCGCGAACTAATCGGAGGAATTCAACGGACGCCATGAGAATATTGATGCGCAATATAAACCAAATAAGGAGACATTTCTATTTTTATCAATTGCGTCTTGTTTACTTGTGGAGTGTGTTATTCCTATATGATTCAATGGTATGTCCAGTCAACATCCATTCTGTCAATTGAGGGAAGTAATGACAATATTACATGTGTATGCGTACCAATTCAAGTGGCCTTTCACCTGGCATGAGGAAGTTTTCACTTCTTACGATTTTTTCATTGGGGACTGCTTATTCACTGTCTTATCATTTCGCCTTTGGTTAAGGCAGGTTATTTATTGGAACTCGTCCACCCAGAGGCGGCCTTCTCTTTCGTTGTCTATGAGTACTTTTGAGGCGTCCTTGTCCTACTTGTCCTACTTGTCCTACTTGTCCAGTACCTGCTTTGTGCATAACGGGTAGATAGGCGTTTCTGCATATTTTTTCCTCAAGGTACTTATTCCTTCTATCAAATGCCACCCAGAGCCTATGTTTTCAATGTCGAATCAAGGAGGCCGAATTTCTTAACGCGAATTTCGTCACCCGAACCTCGGTTGTTAACTTTCCGTCCCCTCGAATGTGTGTTCAAGGCAACAGCAAGATGTTCGGAGTCCACTGGTTGCAAAAGTCCGCTTGAGGGACCGCCGAACTGTACAAGTTCTAGGAGGCGTTGAAGGATTTTGGTTTCGAAAGTTAGACATTAATAGTTCATACAACTTCTCTTCGTGGAATCAAAATCCAGCATGTCTTTTTACAACAGCACACTTCTCGTTTAGAAGTTATCTGTACCAGTGTCTATCATGTCACTCCATCATCAAATCCTATTTGGCCAGTCTCTAAAGCCAGTTCACATCCAGAATTGTATTAGGATCTCAATAACTATAGTTAAAGGAAACGAGCCTATGAAAATTGTCATGCTTGTTGCCTCATTCTTAAATTAGTGACCGTGTTCAAATGACTACCGATATAATGGAGCCAGAATTTTGGCTCCGCTGATCAGCAGCAGGTCGGCTACCACTGAAGAGTTGGGTGTCCTGGCCTAGCTATTCATTTTCATATGAGAGAGGCAGAGATCTCACCCTCTGCCAGTGTCGGCCTTTCCTCCGCCTCTGGGCCTCTCCCCTTTTTCCAATTCCTCTCTCCCCCTCACACTTCACCTCCGCCCTCTTCGGCCATAATCTCATCCCAACCAGTCCATCGGCAGGCAAAGCAGGAAGACAAGCGGGTAGGCAGGCAACCAGCGGACGTCGAATCGACCGCCCTGCCCTCTCGCATCGCGCGCACCTACCATATCTCTCCCGCCTAGCCTAAGCGTGCGTATGTATGACCGGTGCCCTTGTTTCTCTCTCTCGCTCTCTCTCTCGCTCGCTGGCTCGCTCGCTCTCTCAGCCGCCCTCCTGCCTGCCTAGGCGTGGTGAAGTGAGAGAGGGGCTTGTGCAATGCATACGTTCGCACCACACGAGCGAATTGATCGATTTTCTGCTGGTACGCACGCACGTACACGTGCCTGCTCGCTGTTCACGTGCGTGCGTGTCAGGGATGGTTGGCTGGCTGACTGGCTGGCTGACTGGCTGGCTGGCTTCGTTTCTGCAAGTACCCTCGCGTGTTTTATGTTCTCTTTCGCTCTCACTGTATCTCTGTGTGTGCAAAGAGCGAGAGAGAAAGGTAGAACGCTGGTTGGGTGGGGATGGAGGGAGGGAGGGATGGAGGGAGTGAGGGCTGGGGAGCAAGGGAAAGCGAAATGACGCAGCGTAGGCACGACCAAGTCGGCCTTTTTAACCTTCTAGGCCGCACACGTAAGCAGCCTAGCTTCGTCGTGCGTGTCCGGAATTAAGCGCACGTTTCCGCTCTATCCCTCTCGCATTGTCGAGCTTTGTACCTCTCTCTCCCTCTCTTTCTAAGTTGATATTTTTGATGATCATGGATGTGATTTTCCTTCTTATGAGTCACACGCTTAATGCGCTTGCCATGTTTTATACACTTCTGTAAGCTGATAGAACTCGCCAGTATCCCTATTTAAGAAGTACTTAGCCTTCGTGAATCGTTCGTTGGAAGCGCCAGTGGGAGCATTTAAACAGGGTTTCCATTATTCTCGCTATCCAAAGGATAGGTAAGCTGGCGAGGAAAAGCATTTTATGTACTGCAGTTCATGATCTGCTGAATTTGGATTCTTCTAGTGGCATTTCGAGTTGTGATATAACCACCGAAAGCCACTTTGTTGTGGCTTTGATGCCACTTTGGCATCTTCGAAACATGAACCAGCTGCTTCGAACGAGTCGCGTCTTGATTATACTAATTCTGCGTTATCTAGTTCGTGTGTGCAAAAGGAATACGTCTGTTTTTTTGAAACATATAAATCTTCGCAATCTCGTCTACTTATGCTATATAAGTACGGTCGTTTTTAGCCACGTCGTCTCCTCGTAAGAAAAAAAAGCCGACGGGGGGGACAACGCCCCAACAGGTAGACAATGCAGCGGCGAAGGCTTTGTCAGCAACCAATGCCTTCCTAACAGCAGACCAATTCCAGCAGCCTTTGCACCCCTCTTTTCTTCAGGCATCTGCTCAGACATCCCAGCCACCGCAATTTTTCGCCATGCAACCAGCTACCCACTTCCAGACTCCTGGACCCCCGCAATCACACGCTACTCAGCCACACCAGATGTTTGTTTCTGCAAATGGCCAGTTTATGACGGCGGCACCGATGGTATCAATCGCTATGCCTACCCCAGGTACTCAGCAAACAATGCCAGCCACAGCTAATCCGTCAACTGGTGCAACAACCTGCTACGGCTCATCCTTCCAGCCCTTTCTGATGGGTCAGTCAACAGGAGGCCAGCATGCGGGTATGGTGGCCTGGCAGCCTACCGCCGCATGGTCCGCTTATCAGCACGCCGCAGCAGCAGCCGCGGCCGCGGCAGTGACAGCCACGTCAGGAGGAATGGCTCAGCAGCAGCAGCAGCAGCAGCAGCAGCAGCAGCAGCAGCAGCAGCAGCAGCAGCAGCAGCAGCAGCAGCAGCAGCAGCAGCAGCAGCAGCAGCAGCAGCAGCAGCAGCAGCAGCAGCAGCAGCAGCAGCAGCAGCAGCAGCAGCAGCAGCAGCAGCAGCAGCAGCAGCAGCAGCAGCAGCAGCAGCAGCAGCAGCAGCAGCAGCAGCAGCAGCAGCAGCAGCAGCAACAGCAGCAACAACAACAGCAGCAGCAACAACAACAACAGAATCAGACACAACAACATCAACATCCGTTCGCGCAGCAACAACAGCATCACCAGACACAACAGTCGGCTCAGCAACAGCATTTCGTGTTCGCGGGAACTCAGCCAGTTACTCCCACAGCTACTCCTGCTGCGGGATACCCCCAACAACTCTATCTCGCATCTGCTCCAAGTCAGTCAATTAGTTTGGCTTGATTGGCTAATTTTGCGCTTGAAAGAACATGGTTCAGCAAACCTCTTCATGTCTAGCCGAAACGCCGCAAGGCTACTTAAAATCGGAAGCTCCAAATTCAGCGTCATGAAGTTCGTAGATAGATTAGTAGTTCATTATTTTTTGCTCTTTAGTCTTAGATTCAGCAGGAGGAATCCCAAGTGCTGAATATCATATATTGCAGCTATCCCTCCAGGGTCTCAGATGTCGTTAGACTTGACGAAGAAATAGATACGGAGACGCTGGTCATGATCTCATCCAGAGTAGGAATAAGTTGTATGTGCCATTTTTAGAGTGTAGATAGATAGACGTTTAGTGCTTCTCCTAAGGATTTTTCATTCATTGTTGTTTAAGATGAGAGAAATATTTACACATCCATCAAAAGAAGCATGATTGTGTAAGATCGAAAAACAGGAAGTTAGCGTTAAAAACACTACTAGGGCCGATGTGTTGGCAAACTAGACAAGTTCTATTGGGAAGCTCAGTTAAATTATGTTTTCAAGGGCAATATTTTGAGATTGATACTTTCGCCTAAAAATCAAAGAGAAATGGGCTAAAAACTAAATTGATCTTTTTTTCTACATTTCATCGAAAACGGATTGCAAAATTTGACTAGAAATAACTCAAGCATCGGTAGAAGGATCTAATTTTGTGCTTTCATAAATTTAATTTGAATGAAATTAAAAATAATATAAATTTTTTTGAAATAAACGAAAGTCAAGATGACTTAAAAGCCTGCAGTTATCTCTATTTGAATGACCACATTTTAGTACATGTCTATTGCCACCGACTTATAAGAGATTCATATTCTGGTTTTGGGTGTTGCACAAAGGTCCGCACCAACCAAGGGCGGAATCGCATATATGATCGACAGGTACATATATATGTATATATAACATATATGAAGGCTTTGCAGTGATCATGAGCGCACTTGACCCACCATGAGCAATAGATTGAAGCCCATAAGCAGCCCAAATGAAAATGGCACTAACTTTCGAGAAAATAAGATTCAAAGGATATGCCCCTTTGATGTAGGAAAATATGATCATTCCCAGTAATATTTATTTATAATGTTAGTTTAAGGTACAAAGATTGAGTTAAAAACTAATGTTAATTAATTACTCACAGATCGGCTTGGCTTCCTGAACGAAAGGTTCGAAGTGAAATTAATGGCTAAAGGGCTGCTTATAAGAGCATAATTTCATCTGCAATCCTCTCGAACACGATGACATGCAACAGCCACAAGGGCTAAAATTTACGAAAAAACAGAACAATGACATGGAGATGCAAATTAGGTCATCGCAGCTTCATCTAAGTTCAAATTAAAGAGACCTGGAAGTATGTTAATGCCCTTAGTGAATCACAAATGAGAAATACAAAAGATTACGAAGTAAATTGCATAAAAATGCTTTATGTTAACAAAAAATTCAAAGATCTAAATGTTCAAAAATTTAAAAACATTTCATTTCTTTTCAGTTTGCATTATTTCTTTTAAAGTGTGATAACAACCAGCAAGGTCTATATAATATCCTCTAGTCTCCTCTATATTGAAGCTGAAAAATACTTACAGAAGAAAAAGGGATTAGGAAAAGGTCACTCTCTTGATCACAAAATTTCCAGTTACTAAGGTGCACGTCATTTCGATCAAGGTTGCTCTTTTATGAAGACTAAATTCATTGGCTACTACTTTAAAAATAACAGGATTCTAACATTTTGGTTCAATACTATTTTTAATCCATATTCTACAATGACAGCTCCTATATTTGTGCAATCACTTTAATTATTTAGCAAGTTTGCATTCTGTCTGGTAAATATAATGACCCGATCGCATCTATGCAGTCCAAGCTCATAGGATTTGGATCAGCTTCCGTTTCCTACGCTACCGGATATATCGTCAAAGGGCAGCTTTCCCAAAGCAGTACTGGAGTGAATTCTTTGCAAAAGATAACTGGCACAAAGATGCAGTTTTAGTTATTGTCCAATGCTCTTCAACATATTCATATGGCTTCTTTGATTGTCAATCGCAAAAGTGTTTCGTGCGAAAAGAATGTGAGAATTCACCTTAACATGTTAATAATTGTTCAGACCATTTCTCTCATTACAGTTAATCTCGATAGTGAAATGCCAATTTCTTTATCTTTGACTGGCAAAATAGATTTTCATCTGAGCATTTTTGAAGTTTTAAACATGTGAAATAGCTTTCAGGATAAAAATGAATCCTTGCCATTATCGAGGAAGAATGGCAGTGATAAATCGCCCAAGTAGGTTAAGAACACCACCATTTTAATTGCACAGATAATGGATGCTTTGCTTATTTGTGAGCCATGCATTACTCGATTTGAACCTTTTCAATCACGATGTTTTTTTTATTTACCTCCGGTCTCAGATACTTGCTCCTTACTAGATCAAAATTTTGCTTTTTTTCAATTAAAAAAAATTATAGTTAAAATAAATCGAAATGTATTTTATTAATCGAAGTATGAATCTCCTGTTTAAAATCCTTAATGGTTTGCATAACAACAATGCGAAGTATTGTCAGTTGAAACTGGCTTGCAGTTGATCGAATCACATCCCCTAATTTTTGAACCCACGGTAAAATAGACATTGGCTGAAGTAATGATTTAGACGACTGAGAATGTGGGCAAAAAAATTTATTTCGGACTTTAAAAATTTGAATCGAAAATTTGGGTCGAAAATTCCAAAAACTCGTCAAAAGAAACTTTGATAAATGGCAAAATGTTAGACAGCAGGTAAGAAATTCTTTTCGAAACGCCTGAGTGACGTGATGGATGTGTTGTACTGATCATGTTCTATCCGTCAATTGTATTTCAAAACTGATTCGTTCAATCGAAGAGAGGTAAACATGCATTTCATTATTTGAGTTCAACTGGGGCGGCACTCTACCTCAGTTTAATTTGGATTATCATTCAATTCATTCGAATATTATTAATTAGCTGAAAACAGAAGAAATGGGCTGAAGGCATTTTAAAGCGTTTAGTTGTCTTCTCTTGGGTTGAAGAAGCAAATGATCTTCTCCTGTACAATTCTTAAATCAAAATTTATTGTTATCAAACTCATTTGTAAGCTTTGAGAACCATCACATTTCAGTTGAATCAGTCAAACACTTTTCTCTTGTTTCCTTTAACCCAAAAAGAATTTGACCAGCAAATATTTAGCTAACGATCCCCAAAATAGTTATTCTTCGGTAAGGAGGTGCTTATATTATAAAATTAACTTTGCCATGGAGAGCGATTTGGGCATATTTATTTAGAATTCCATTCTGTCCTTTAAAACATCTTCGTCCATCATGAAGGCAACTTTGAACGCCGATCAATATTTTTGAATCGCAATCTGGTAGTTATGCGAAGTGAAACAAATATTGCCATCGTAAATTAACGCGAATTTTGAGTTAATTTTTTTAAAAAGTTCTCTACAGTCTGCTGTCTTTCTTTAATTTCAAATAGGGAATAAAAAGTCTAAATCTTCTTCTTAAACAAATTATCAGTAAAAGAATTGTACCGAATCTTGGCATTGATTGGTGCTCCTTGGAGGAAAATTTGCACTCCCCGTCCCACGATCCACTGTGAAACGCTCTTCTGATGTGGCATACTCAATTTCTTCGTCTATTTCTGAGAATTCAATTGTTAACTTCCCTCGCTGCTAGGGCAATGTAAGCCATTTGTCAAATGAGCCGTGCAATGTAAAATTTTTAGATTTTACTTCAGAAAAGGTTGTTCCGCCGTAAATTCGGGCCTTAAGTGAATGGTGTGGGGATAACGAGAAATCCTACTTGGTAAATGCCTCATTACCCAAACGTATTTATTATATTTCCTAACATTTAAGTTCTTATTTATTCTCTCATGGTCTATCTGCTGCAAAAAGATTCTAGTGTGTAAGATCAAATGATTCCTGCTACCGAAATAAGCACTGTGAAAACAAATGAGTTATACAGTATCAATAATATTGTTGTGAGTAAAAGGCGTCTTTCCCCCAATGCAAACGCCCCATTTAGCAGTATTTCTACCTTTCGCTGCCCCAGGCTTAGTTCATTAGCTTAATTAATTCGAGTCAAAAACCTCTGTGTCACCACGATCACCAAAGACATTGATTCTGGGAGTCTAAGCTCAGTTTGTTGCAAATCTGTTCTTATGCTAAGGTGAACAATTTATGCATTCTTATAAAAAGTTGAGTTTTACAAGGTAGCATTCCATTTTTCGAGCGGAGCTAATGCCACGCCCTAAGGTGGAACTGTCAACTTTGTACCTGGACTGTTTTATTTACTCCCCACCCATTAGGATAAATCTCAAGGACTAATAGGGGTACAGCAGAGGTACAAGTAGCTTCCACAACAAGTAGCGCACGATAGTTAACAAGAAGACATCAAAAGTGTTTTTCGACGTCTTCGGTTTTCTGGTCACTTTTCTGGCATGGTTTCGTCGTACAGGTAGCAGTCCAGCTTCGTAGTGGCACCTCGTCTGTCCTCGACATATTTAAGGGCACACACTCTTCATACCTCTTCCAGAAGTCTTTTAAACTATCTAGCGGAAAATTGCTTTCCACAGTCCAGTTTGAGACCATGAATCCAGATGTTACCGTCGTGCCTCTTTACCAGGCTGTACGAGGTTGTAATTCTGCTACCATAGGCTGATTTTGTACGTCCGGTGGGTGATTAGTCCTATCCGGCCGCCCCTCTCATTAGCCCCGAGAGTTGCCCCTGGGGTTACCGGTGGTTGTTTTTTACGAAAAGCTTAAGAGTAAGTTTGAACACCATTTGGACTAATACCTTTTCATATACCTACCCTATTCTCAAATATCCAATTCACAAACAAACATGGTTGAAAAGATCATCGGCCAAGAAGTACACACCTCGTATCAAATGAAGTTTAGATTATGACAAAATCAAAATTTTCCGTTGACGATGACCGGTCTTGGGTACGCGGTCAATCCCTAAGTTTTTAATTTGCTATTTTTAGCTGATAAATGCTTGACATCCTTTTAAGACTGCTAGTTCCTATAACACTACTGACATAGAAAATAAAATTGATCGAATTTTCATTTCTGTTCAGAATGATGAACGAAATTTTAGTTGAAATATTTAAACATCTAATTCTTTTACGCACACAAGTCGAAAAGGCGTCTTCCCTAAACAGGCTTCAAAAATTGGATTTAGATCCTGATTGGAACCATATAGAATGATGCAATAGGATCTCATTTTTCTTCCATCCTTACTAATCGAGGTCTGCAAAATTTATTTTTGAAACTATTAAATAGAAACAATCTTTTCATCTATTTATTTATCAATCAAAGGCAAAATAGAACTCAAATTAAAAATTTTAAATGAATATGGCAAGTTTAAAACACCCATAAAAACGTGTCTGCTTTCCTTGTTCACCCGATTATTTCAATTTGCGGTAGATGACCTATCTAGTTTTGCTTGGAAATCCTTTTTGAGTTATCGGATGCACGTTTCGCTATTTGTTCCATGGACTGGTAGTACTTCTAAAAGGGAATACAAGTCGGGATTTGTATAGTGAGGGGTATTCGCTTAAATGGCATTAATTGCGAGATAAACAAAAAAAAAGTAGTTGACGCCCACTTCTTTACTTTCTCTCAAACTTTGATTTCTCTTAGGTGAAAGTCTTTCTTTTAAATGTTCTCCCCGAATGTTAAATGTATCAAGAAAAAGAGGTGTAAAACAACTTTTAGAATCCCAATGAACCCCTGCTCTTCTCCTAAATGTGTAATCGAGACCATTTACGCCAAAATTAGCCACTAATTATCTTATCTATCGTTAAGTGATATTTTTGAAAACAAGGATTGAAGTGAATCTCTTTCGGAAGTTCATAAACAAATGCCCAAATGGGTTGAATCTAGATAAGAGTAAAAACCAGAACTCTGGCATCCTGACACGATCTAAAGCAAGATAGGACAAAACTTAGGAATAGTAAATATCCTTAAGATGTCAGGGATGGCGGTTACAATGCTAAAAAATTGCTCTTGAAATACTCAGCAGTGAAAAACATCTAACAAAATGAGATAGGAATCTCCTTCACCCCTTCCGACATCATCTTTTATTTTTGAAACCATTTCCAACCAAAATTTTAATTACAGGGCTGTATCAAATTCAGTATTAGAAGAAAGGTGGTCAAACCGACTCTCAACCTCCTCGTGGTAACCACCGGTAACCTCAGGGGCAACTCTGGGGGCCAACAAGACGGGCGGCCGGTTAGGACCGATCACCCTCCGGACGTATAAAATTAGATTATGCCAGCAGATGTACGACTTCTTGCAGTTTGGAACACGAGGCACGTTGTAAATAACCGGATTCATGGTCTTCAACTGTAATGCGCGTGCATGTAGCAATGAATGGAGTCACCATCAGAATTTCGACAGATTTCTGATAGGGGACATGAAGATGGATGGATACAGACGAGGTGGCTCGACAAAGCTGAACAACTACCTGTACGACAAGGCGACATCAAAGAAGAGATTAGACAGCCGAAGACGTCAACACACGTTTTTACTATGTTCTGTGTTAACTGTTCTGCTTCCTTGTTATAAAAGTCATTTTTACTTCTGTCCTTGGGACTTGCCCTATTAGGTGAGGGAAATAAAAACAAAAATAAAAAATTGGAAGGAATACTTCTTGGCAAAATGAACTTGCAGAAAAGGGGCCACGGCTGAGCGAAGTTAAAATGCCGCTGAATTTACCCCGATCGGTCAGGAAATCGGGCTCGTTGACTTCTGTGAATGGCTCATAAACGTATATAACAGTCGAATGCATCTTTTTGAGTGCTTGAGCTCGCTAAAAGGCGAATCAAACATTTAACATGACGCTTGAGGATTTGAGTAGTAATTTACAAAAGCGATAATACCAAAACTAGTATTTAAGTTACTGATTTAAAAGCGATGGAAAAAGTGAAACATCGAAGCACACAATTCTAACAAAGCAGTGTATTAAACTCAGCAGCAAGTCTAACTCATGCAAATCAATTCAACACTCTCGCCACCAGTTTGAAATTTACAAAGCAAAAGCGTCAGTAAATACGCAGCCAGTCTGTCTGGGAAGAAAAAAGCATATAGAAGATATCTTTGGCAAGAAAACCTGAACTTTTCATGACAACTTAGTGCTCTACCTTTTATGACATCCTAAGGTAAAACTGAAATCTTTTGCATTGTTAATCAGTAAGGCAACTTCAATTTCGAATTCATAAATCTGAAATTTTTAGGTCACTAAGCTCGTCATTCTCACATTCCCCTTAAGAAAATAGAATATAAGATTATGGACTCTTCATGAGGGGAATAGAAGAACTTCTATGTTTTTCAAGGGCTTGATTAAGTCAGAGAAAGCTGGAAATTGCTCAGAAATGAACGAAGTTCGTATAACACAGCAGATGGGAAAAGGTCACAGTTTGAGTTGTTATAAGGGTTAGTTGAAAGGCCTCTACTAGCAATATTTACCCATCTCGACAGCTAAAAAAGGTATCTCTGCCATTTATGATGAGATTAAAGCATCTAAGAACCTTAATGAATGATAAATAAAAAGAATGAGAAATTTCTCCTTAAATGATAGTCAATTGCGGGTTCTTCAAAGAACCATCCAATCAGTGAAATTTCTTGCCCATATTTCTGATAAAGGATCCAAAAAGTGCGTACACAAGTAGTTGCGATAAAGATATAAACTTCTTTCCGATTTCAAAAAGTGCTTTTTATGACCTCGTTTGGTCTTAGGAATGAAGAGATTTACAAACATGTCTTGGAGAGGATTATTTCGTAATAAAGCAACAGACATGGAGAAAGTAGAACCCACAGACTCATTTTCTCGCTTCTAAATCAAAATGATACTAGAATTCCTTTTTTTAAAAAATATTCAAAACAAAACAAAATCGTCTTCAAAGCATCAGATGCACTGATGCAAAGTGAGTACTTGTTTTGCATAGTATAGAATTAAAATGATTTGTTTTGTTTTGTTTTTCGGTTCCGTTAAATGAGATGCTTTATAAGATGGTTTTTAATCTCATAGTTTCGTTTTTCATGAGGCTCTTTAAGCAAAAACATAGAATGTACCTTCAATTTCGGTGATTTCCGGTATATTTTTTCGAATTAATGTGCTTTACTTGGAAAAATCGTCTGCAACCCACACAAAATTAAGCAAAAATAGCAAGAAATTCCAAAAATATAATGATCAATATTTTAATTTAAACTCGAGGCTTTTAAAAGATCCTTGGCGACCCACAATGTTGATTCCACTGCCTGAATACTACTGTTTTAATATTAATATATTTCTCGAAAGTTGAATCGCTGAAGCAGCCCAGAAGAAGAATAGACAATAGGTAATAAACGAAAGTAAGTGGAACGCCAACTAGAACAACAATAGTGTTGACCGGTTTGGTCCCCCAAAAGTTACAAAGAATCTGTTTCTCACAGTCCTTTCCTCAGAGAGGTATTTGAAAACTCTGGTGCTTCGACTGCTTGGCTAATCCCTGTTTGATGATGTATGAGAGAACAAATCCTCACCCCACTGACCCAATACATACAGATATGTATTAAAATTCATAGATTTTGTATGTGTTGAAAGATGCCATTAAGCATGTTCGGTATGATGTTTCCTTATTAATCTAAATATGCTGCAAAATGGAATGAAGAAACAGGAAGACAGCACTTGCTCCAGACCGTAATTAAAATCAGAATTGATCATAATGATAGAGGACTAGCAGTGAGACGCTGAACCAATACGCTTGCAGCGAATTAATTGAGCAGCTCAGATCAGAAAAAGCCCCGAAACTACTGCTAATTTTACAGCAATATCGGGACTATCTTAACTTCACAAATGGGATGAATTAATTTTCTTTAAATAGAAAGACATTCGATTCCTCAGCATTCAAAATACTTTTTGGGATTCTACCTGAATCCAGACTATCTAGAAATATTTTGCGATTATTTTATTAGGCAGCTGGTTGGATTAATATTTACAGTCTGACCTGGTGATATGTGCAATTTAATACAAGTTGCAGATGTTAAATAAAAAATTAAATCTTTGATTTCATTCGAACAATTGTGAGCTTTCCATCATGAGCAGAAATTCATTTTGACTTATTGCTGCATTCGTTTTCTGCTTCAACAGCAACCCGAAGACCTACGATACAATAATTTGGTAAGAAAAGACAACTATCTGAATACCGACATATTTCAAATAAGCTCTGCGAGTATTTTCCTCCAAGTGGCAAATCCAACAGTGACTGTGCTAAGCGATTCAAGAGATTCCGCTGGAAATTTTGCATAATTAGCTGCAATTTCATTAATAATTACAACAGAATTGGTATTATGCGAAACACAAGTAACATCGCACTTTTAAATTAGATGAATTGGTAAAACCCTAGATTCTATATCTATCACTGCATACTACTCATACAACTTCGAGAACCCTACTGTTAAAAATTATCGAAAATAGCGCATTCTTGCTTAGCAAGTAATCAAAAGTAGAAATAGAATCAAAAGTATTTGGAGTTAATTTAATTAAATGTGGTACTAGCAGCCGGTTGAGTACAAGGCAGCACTGATTTTAAACGTTCATCACTTGCCTATCAAACTTAAATGACTGTGGCACAAAATTTTAAAAAATCTAATCGAATGGATTACTTGAATAACTATTACCCTAGTTCTAAATATATTTTTCAAAAAGATGGACGTCTACGTCGAAAAATGTATTTAAATTTCTCCATTTACAGAAAAGAATAAAAAAATCATAAACCAGATTAACTCGCTCAAAAATAGCGTGCTGTGCATTAAAGATTTAGAAAATAATGTGATGCTGCCGTTACACACAGCATTATTCAAGAATGATTGAGCCTAACTTTGAAGTGCAACTTCAATTCATCAAAAACCCCCATTTCTACGGATGCTCACCCTCGGTTTTTAGTTCTTCCAACACTCACCTGCACGTCCTTAAAGGGATTTTTCGTCATTGTCCCAAAGTGAGAATGGGAGCTTAAGACTAAAAAGGGCTTTGGTAAGATCAGAAAGACTCGTTCATTCGCTAATAGCTAGTAAATTAGGCTCGCCAGTAGGGCCGTCTGGCCCTTTGACTCGAAACACAATAAGGGAGATACAGTCTACGCCGTTATTTGGGCAGCGCTAAGGACGATAACGAATGAATTTAAATAGCTAAAGCGGAATTTAGATGAAAATAGCGACTTCGTCTAATCTTTAGACAATCACTAATTCCCTTTTATGCTATCAAAGAGACAATAGGCAAATGACCTATCGCCCCCCAGGTTTGTGTTCTATTTACCCAATAGTTTATCTCTTTTGAATTGCTCCTTTAATAACTTTGTGTGTTACTGCACAAAATCGCTCCTTTTTTAAACTAATGCTAAACGAATATGCATTTACAAGGATTACTGTAAATTATACCAAAGCTGCCTACTTGAACTTTCCCTACAGTTTGAAAATTTGAATAATTTGAGTGTTGTGGTGTTGGAGCAATTATTCTCTTGGTTTTGATGGCAGTGTCTACCGAAGTACTCTGTTTCTAACAATCGAAAATGTTTCTGGTCTTGTGATTTTGTCCAGGCGACCAGTACAGAGTAGTCCAAACAATTCGAAATGAGCGTAATTTTCAGTTTTACATGACGAAATTCACCATCAAGTTAGATTCTAATAATTCTAAAAGCCTCCTGCATCCTTAATTACAGTATATGGAACATAGTAAACGCCTCCCAAGTAACCATTCGTGGATAGATAGTATGAAAGTAAAAATTTGCATTCAATTAATGAAGCAAACAAGTAGGTAAATTTTAGGCACATATTTAAGTACATTTCAAAGAGAAAAGCAAGGTAAAATTTCAAATACAGTCAACCAATTATTGGAAATAGGCCTATTAATGGGAGTGGTTGAGGCACTCCCAACCTTGCAAAGGAGTTGAATCCCAACAGCGCTCCAAGTGACTGGAACAATGGACCTAAAATTGGACGCTGATTCCACGCAAAGGGTTTACGCCTCCTTTTTGCAGGCTGTTTCCTTCCAGGAGGTTCTGTCGCTCTTCTTGTAGTACTAGTAGGAATATCGGTAGTAGTATTAAGAGCAATGCGAATATTAATATCGGGGGGTTCAGGAATCTCAACATCATTAGGCGAATCCACTTCGTTTGAAGGATCGTTGGTAGTAGAGGTAGTAGATGAAGTAATAAGAGAGTTCTCAGCAATCTCTCCTTCAAAATTATTATCGCCTTTTTCGAATACACCATCGGGAGGTACGACTATCGTTCGTGCTGCAAGGTGGCTTTCCCTGTTAGAGGTTATGAGGATAATGATTAGAATGGCGAAAGAGGTCAAAGCAGACATAGTAGCGCTTTCAACAATTATGGCCGCTATGCGCGCTGTCCTCACTTTTGTACCTTCAGGACTGGGTGTGACCAAGACCAGCCTGCCCAAACTCGACTCATACCTCCAACTTTTTGGCTTAGCTTTTAAAATTCAGGCGCATTCAGGTCTGCAGTCACTAGAAATAAAATCAAGAGCCATTTTTAACTGTTTGTATTAGCAGTGTGTGAACAATCAGTTTTTCGACTTGTTCCGGTTTTCGAATGTGCATATGAAAATTGCGTTTGCCAGAAATGAAATGTGAACACAAAATTCGAGGGAACAAGATAATCTTTAGAGGCGCAACATCGTTAATCTCTGTATCACATTGAAGAGCTTGGAAAAGTCTGCTCATGACCAAGCTAAGTCGCAGTTTAGATTGAGCTTCTGAATTAACTCTCCTCTTCCCAACATTCCTTTAACCTTAATCTTATAACAGGTAATTCAAAAGCTCCCCTCAGTTGGATCAGAAAACACAAGTCGGAGATGAAGCAAGACTGATTGTTCGATAGATATTTTCACCAAATTATCTTATCATCCCTAGAGATGAGTAGCTACATTTCCTGATTGTCCAATGAACTCTGTTTCCAGTAGTCATTCCATTCTAGTGGATTGTATTTCAATTTTTTTTTTACTTCGGCAATTTTAATTCTGACTTCCTTTCCTACGGTGCCAGAACCCTTTTACGCTCACGTTTGTTCAGTTCTTCAAGGTCTGCTCCTCACTTCCGACTTCTCTTCATTACACAAATTTTATCCATCCCAGTAGCACTTTTTTCTCACTGGAGGAGGTATTGAGATAATGGAGCATTTTTATTTCGAAGTGCCACTTTGGTACTTTTATTCCACATTCAATTATAATCGCCCATAGCCATTCAAGCATTTGAATTATGCCTGCATATCATAATGAGCAGTCCAAAAATGAGCTGCGGACTGGCTCTTAGTATTATTTGGTGATTTGCATTTTGGTTTTACTAGAATGGATTTCAGTCAAACCTGATGCTAAAAATTTTTGACTCC
This sequence comes from Moniezia expansa, assembly GCA_019097775.1. Taxonomy (NCBI): domain Eukaryota; kingdom Metazoa; phylum Platyhelminthes; class Cestoda; order Cyclophyllidea; family Anoplocephalidae; genus Moniezia; species Moniezia expansa. The sequence continues at coordinate 7,133,519 of JADFDV010000076.1, read as the reverse complement.
AATGTTTCAACGCGTTTGTCCAGTTACTTTGTCTCCTTGAAGTAAGAGCCACCGAATATATCCTGTCTTGCAATATCATTGATGGTTTCCCAGGACACTCTCTTCCTGATGATTAAATTGTGCTAATGTATTACTGAGTTCACACCAATTGCCCTTCTTAAGCTGTTTCCTCATAGATCTCGGGGACTTTCTTTGAGGAGAAGTAAACCACTTCAATTGGATATCCTCCATGGGTTGTAACTTAAACGCCAGCCCCTCTTTGTTAATTTTGAAATTTCGAAATGAATCGAAAACTTCACAAGTACCTGGCTTTCTTATTTACCGAAATGGGTGATTTTCGAACACAAAGCCCTTCAAGAGAACATGCCTTGTGGGAACTCTTCCATTCAACAATTCAGTCATTCGTAGGATTGCCAAAAACGGAGATCGCTGAATTCAAATGTATCAAAAGCGAGTGAGCCAGGCCAGATCCAAGAGCTGATATGATAAGGAATGCTTGATGATAGCACGAAAAATGCCAAGATTTATTGATCAACTCTGTCAAAACGTATGCTCGAAAATGAGCAAGTCAAGTGGCCAATCGCCAAGTCAGGGCATCATTGGTGAAAGTGAGTATAAGTTTAAGAATCGCGGGTAAGGCATTAAAATGGATTTTCGTCAACTGATTGTTATTTCGTCTCGGCCTCTTTGAACTCCTCACCCACATACTTCATTTGAACTTGCATTTCATAGAAAACGGGATTGTCTTTGTCGAGACCCGAACATAGTTTTTAGTTGTTCTCGAGATTAAATACATTTCTAAAATGTAACATCAATGCTGTTCTGACATCTTATGTGCTTTTCAGAGTGTGTGAAAGAGATTGAGTGTTCATTTTGACCTTCTCACTGAAAAAAAAAAGTTATCAAGCTAGGAACAATCCTGAGAAAGGAAGGGGAACAGATTAAAGGATTTAAACAACAATAGTTTGGAGACAGAGATTTCCTCTTGGTCTATTGCTACGCGATTATGTTCTTCTGTTATCTCCTTTCACCTCTCGCTATCGAGGGACCAACATTTAGACCCCTCATCGGAGAGTGACATTTACCTAACTTCGGTGCAAGTGAGCCTATCAAAATGAACTTCAATTGAAACTGGTGCGGAAGGCACGCGCTTAATTCTCTAAAAGAGAATTTACTGAGGTTATCGTCCCAACGACTAAGCTGTACAAATTTTGTTTAGACACGCATCATCAGCGCACCTGAGTCAAAGGACCTTCAGTCGAACAAATTCAATCTGGTTTCAGGGCTGGCATATACATGTCTTGACATGGTACAGTCCAAATGAAAATGATTAAATAGCGAAATTGGTAGTGATGGGTGTGCTTGATGGAAACTGAAAGCTGTTGATGAAATTACAGTACGTACAGATCTTAACTAAGTGCTTTGGAAATGTCGGATAAGTTTTAAAGCCCTGCATTTGTGGAATGGAGATGAAATTAATGAGGTTATTGTCTTAAAGGACTAAAAGGCATATCTAGTTCTGCCATACTAATTGACCATGTGGAGAAATCGCGGACAATCTAATCAGGATTCATGCTTTCAAGAACATTAATTTTTAATCAAATAGTGCCATTAATTTATTAAAAGTAAAACAACCATATCACTCATAATTTCGGGAAATTGAGAGAAAATGGGGAAGAATAATCATTCCTTGCTTTGCTTCATTTTGCAGCCACACCTGTACTTTACACAAGCTCCGCGATCCTCTTCATCAAGCGTCAACCCATTTCGACCCCGAGTGGCAACTTCTGGCGTTCTCGCCAATGATAGCATCAATGGTGTCAATTGAATTGGAGTCTTACTGAATATTTGCATTTGAGGATTAACTTATTCTTAAGCCAACTGCGAGACAATATTCCTCCCTTCTCTCCCATGTCTATTTATATATGAAGTCACGAAATTTTAAGTGTATGCGCTTAAACCGACATTCAGTTAGCTCCAAACAGGGCTTAACCTAAGCGACCTCCCAGAGACTGTGGCAGGTAGGGGTTCATGACCCCACAATTTTGTAGGCTGAAATTTTTCCGAGTGTTTCTGCAACATGACCTAGGCTCTGAACTTCATAAGTACTTCTTTGCTAATCGATATCCCACTAGAATCAGTTAGCTTATTTAATTCAAATTTAAAATCTGGCCAAACGATATTGACTACACATAAGGTGTCAAGGAAGGTTTAAATTCTGCCCTTTTGTGCATAGCCTACGCAACACTATACACGTAGGCCTTGCAACGACCTCTCATTTGACACAAAGAAGGACTTCGTAATAATGATTTCGCTTATGTACTGAAGAGCCCTGATTTTATTGAAACAAAATGGCCCCGTTATTTACCGCTGAAGTGCATTTTTCTTCGTCGAATACAAGTGGAATTGGGCTATCTTGCATTCTTTGATCCAACTCTTAGTGTACTAGTCACATTTTGCTTCAATTCAGTCATAACGAGAACAGCAACATGCTCGCCGTGAGCACATCTGAGGTGAGGTAGTATAAAGAGCTCTCATTTTGGAGTCACCTGTGGATCAAGATGAACCGACCTGAGTAGCCATGCCAATCTTGAGTTCTGCATCATCAGCGCCTAAGAATTTTCCAAATACCTGATGTAAATTTGCCATTAGCAGTTTAATTTCGTAAGCAAATGATTGCTTGATAGACTGCTAAGCAACGTTATATTTGCTAAAGCGCTTACTCTGATCCTGCAGCTACCACCACCTTCGAAATATTATGATCCCACTTTTGGTGACTCGATAGATTAGTGGATCCCTGAGAGACGTGACCACAGCCCTAATATGTTAATCCTACAATCAAAATGGTGACATTTAAGTCAAAATTAGATAGGAAAAGCAACAAGACGTCCGCGAAATATTAATTTCGAAGCTTACTTTGAGGAAACCGAAAAAATGATCTTGTAGGCCGGTACCAAAAAGAAAGGGCTTCTGACGAAGATCACAGTTGAAAACCTGCACACATGAAATACAACATGGGAAAAACTGATTTCTTCTTGAATCTTGAAAAAAACTAGTTGGATTGAGGAAAAAGCAACCTCCTGCCTTTGCACATGATTCAGGTGAGATCTGAAGTTGGATTTTGAAAAACAGCTCGTTCGCAGTCTGCATTTGTGAGGTTCGAGCTCTAAGTGAGAGGCTTACATTCAAGGCGAAGACCTTTTCGTACTCAAGACATGCAAACGGTAGTAGATCTGAAGAAATTCAAAGAGTTGACATGGCTGCCACATCTGCTGCCAATGCAGGCGAATTCGCAAATGTACTCAGAATTTGTTCCAAAAATTGCGCGTTATGAAAGTGGAAATCATCATGATGAATTCTTGATCTGCTGGCAAACCATGATATGAATGATCTATCGATGAGTGGTCGCACGAGTTTCAAGTTTTCAATATGTGTTAAGTAGGGAGCCGGGAACCAAGTGACCCGAAATCTTCTAAAAATATCGAAATGTGTGTTGCGCACATGAACGGCGCCAATGTTTCTGACGAGTGAATTGGCCACAGAAAGTCTTTACACACAAGATGCATTCGAACGGGATCTGGCCTGAATTATCGATACGATCGATTAACTAGGCACTACTGGGGTTGAGTTCAGGATTGCAGACGTCAACTAGCGCAAATGAATGTGCTCAATTGCGATTCGATCGGACTGTGAAGCACTTGCCGCAGATTTAACAGGGAAAGCTCAGTTCTGAAAGATATCAAAAGTTGTTACCGAACAACCTTAGTAGATTAGTGAAAGCAAAAATAGGGGTCATTATAATACGATTAAACAGCACCATTTTCTACGGTAAATGAATACATAAATAAATGAATAAATGATTAGGTTCCCAAAATGATTCTCAACAATTCTCCTGAATGACATGCAGACAACTGAGTTCCTCACCGTAGTATTAGAAGTGAGTCTCAACAGCCCCCTTAAATCAATTTCGTCAACTCCGCTAGATAATTAACCGGACGTAATTTTAAGCCTACTTTTTCTGCATGCATTGCACTCTAATAGCACGCTTGTTTCTCTAGTTGTATCCTTTTCGGTCTTCTTCTATCCGGAATATGGTGACAATCATCGCAGCAGGAATGTATACGTGGCTGACATTGTTTTCTTCTTAATCGAAAAAGCCACCTTTGACAGCCAGCAACCTTCGAAAGTTGTGACAGCAACGACTTCAATCCCCTTGTTTACTGGTCCAATGGATCCAACAGAGACTATTTCAATCATGGAGTTTTTATGGCCAAATACAGCACCCAATCGGTCAACGAACCAAAGGCCGTAAATGATCTCTCTAGCCGAACTCACTGCCTACACCAGCCAATATTCCTATCCACTGGCAACTTATTGAACGTCAGCCACCATACGCTTCCCTTTTGATACCAAGTTATGAGGTGGTCAAACCTACTCTCAACCTCCTCGCGGTGACCACTGGTTACCCCAGGGGCAACTCTGGGGGCTAATGCGAAGAGCGGCCGGATGGGACTAATCACCCTCCTGACGTATAAAATTAGATTATGCCAGCAGAAGTACAACTTCTTACAGCTTGGTAAAGTAGGTACGACGTAAATAATCCGATTTGTGGTCTCAAACTGGAGTATGGAATGTACGTGCAAGTAGCTTTGAATGGAATCTCCGCCAGAATGTTGAAAGATTTCTGGAGGAGATATGAAGACGGACGAATTCGGACGAGGTGGCTCGAGGAAGCTGAACTGCTACCTGTACGACGAAGCCATGCCAGAGAAGAGACCAGACAAACGAAGATGTCAACAAACGTTTTACTGTTCTGTGTTAACTGTTATGCCTAATTGCTGTGAAGCTATTATTACTTCTGTTGTACCCCCAGTAAGTCCTTGGGACTTGCCCTAATAGGTGGGGAGGAAATAAATATATACCAAGTTAGGAAAGGTCAAAATTCCCACTTCGTAGCACCAGAAATTCACTGATTCCTCCCCAAGCCAGCATCTACTAACCCTCTGGTTAGTAGGACAGGCTAACCTCAAAATTAATTTTGACCATCGCAGCATCAGCTTTCCCTAACAGAAACAACACCAAACGAAAAACAAATACAAGTGGTCACTTACAATACTGATCAACCAGGCTCAACTTTCCTTCGAGTCAATCAAGCCATTTAGGTGGCTTCAGCATCCCGCTTCTCTTAATTCCTAGGCGCAGTGCTCTATGCCCTGCAGTCTTGCAACCTGTTCAATCTCGCTCGTTCGTCCTTGTCATCCTTCCTGCATATTTCACTTTAATCTTTTTACCCTCAACACATTGGGCAAGTCTAAAAGGCTCATCTGGGGTATCAAGAGATCACGGCACTCCTCCACGCACACTAACTTTGTTTCTCTGCTGAGAAGTCAATTTGCACCTCTAAAAGGCATCAAAGCTATTCACACAAAATTCATATTCAAGTCAATGTCGATGAGCGCCCCACCAGCTCAAGGAAACTGGCAAGTACTCTCTCACTTTAGAATCTGAGGAAATAAAACATTTTCACAGCGACCACCACGAGCAGGTAAAGAGAGCCTCATACAGCTCAACGTCGCTGCTCCATGTTAGCTTTAAACCATGATATTGGGTCTTATCGGTTGCTACGGCTGGTAGGTGATAAGTCCAACCCGACCGCCCATTTCAATAGCACCGGTTGACAACACGAGGAGTCTGAGGGTGGGTATGACCTTCTGCACTTTAATAATATTACCATCAACTAAAGTAAACCTCTTTACAAAATTCAGTCATCACTGCGAATCTGAGAAGTAAATTGGTCCTACTTTCCTCTATAAAGAAGTCAGCCTCAAACACAGGCGAAAGTCAACGGGTGAAGAGGGAAAGTCTGGTGCGAATCACAATGACCAAGGGTCAGCTCAGGAAGTGAAATATTAAGGTGACAATGGTGCAAAATATGTTCGTTGTTGCGTAGAAAATGAAGAGATACCAGTATAACTATGGTAGGAATTCCCTCGGGAAAGAAACTTTTCTCACACCAACAAGGGCCTTGAATCATTGCCTACAAAAGCATCAGCCAATTTTTTCAACTATAAGTTTTGAAAATGGCAGATTTCAGATGAACTTCAAAATAAACATGTGAGCAGCATATCTTCTATGTTGTCATATTTTACTAATATATCTTATCCATCCTTATAGCAAGTTAAGAGTTATGTTTGCATGTCCATTAAATAAACATAAATAAAACTGAAAGTGTGCATACCAAATCGGTGCGAGTAAATCAAATTGATTTCATTCATTACCACCACACACAACCATTCCCTTTGCATGAGGCGCTGTGAAACTCGATCTCGAGACTACTCTTGGTAGGTACAATCTCATCAATTTAAACTTTTAAGGCCTATGTTTGTTAAAATGCAATTTTTATTTGTAAATTAAGTTTTTTTCTTGATTTTAAAATTTTGAGCTATGATAGAGTTTTATTCGGTTTTCATACTATTTGATAATAATTGCCATTTTTTAGTTACTGAATACCCTTTTAGCTTATATGAAACAAACTTAATGGCAACAAAATTTCTATTTTTGAAAAACGCTCAAAGATAAGTAGATCAAAGTTTTCGCTCAACCTTTTTTCTTTTTTCATATCCCGCCTTCGAATATGAATAGGAGCAATTGATGTTCACAAGCAAAGTTCCAGTAATCTGGTGCATACTTGTTGCATACCTGGAATATTCATGCTAATCTAGTGCTTTGTTACACATTTTATTTATTTCTTCTGGATACTCTCCCTTCTGTGTCGAACCCTTCATCGATGTAAGTCGAACCCCGTGACATCCGCACTGTCCTCAACTATCCTGGATTTGTCCTTAGTTCTTTATGCTAATTTAGTTAAATACTTCCAGTTGCAAAAATCCATTTATATGCCGCGATTTGCGAACAAGATTGGCGCGTAAATTGGACCAGATCGTTTCTATGTATACCCATATTGCTGGCTTCCTTATAAAACTGTAACACGGTTACCCACTTATCGTGAAGACGAACACCTTTAAAAACAGTAAGAAGACGACGTCATCGGGGTTCAATACATTAGGCATCGCTGCAGTCGGAAAACACCAAGCAGAGAATTAGAACCCGAACAGAAATCCGAGTGGATTCAGAAAAATCACAGACTGATAGCATATTTCATCACCGAGGAAACATAAAACGCTTTCTTGAAAGAATCAGCTACAAATTTCGAGTACATAATACTCTCCCCGATTTTTCCCGAGGTACATATCCTCCGAGGAAATGCCGAATCCTCATTGCCGTTAGATCTTAACCATCGGATCACATTTTTCCCATCTCTTATGATTTCGCAAATCATTCGTTCCCTTAAAAGCGCGTCCACAAATGTAACACGAACATTCTAAAATTAGAAGACACTGTAAAGTTAGTCACAAAAATACTCAAACAGAATTAAAAGCATGTCGAGACGTACGATGATGAAATTTAGTGCTATGTTCACGAAGGATGGCATTTGACGCAAACGATTTCTGACAGTCGCCACATTTGAACATCCTCAAACCTGAAATACAACAGAAAATTTGGATTCAGTGAAGGCAAGACGGTGAAAAATTTATGTAAATTATAGAGCAATCAGTCGAACTAACACTTATGGACGCACTCAACATGATATTGGAGGTTATTTTTCCAGGAAAAGGCTTTTCCACAATCAGAGCACTTGAACGGCTTCAATTCTGCAAAATTAGCACCAAAATAAAAAAAGGTTTGGAACTCACAGCTTTTTAGTTTATTTAGCACTATCGGGAAATATCAAATCAGTAACATTTCGACAATTCTCGCTAAATTAAACTATTTGCTAAGCTTTTTATAACAAAATATTCCATACTCGAGGATGAGAGACGTTGTGAAGCTTTTGACCAAACTAGCAATAGACACAGCATTTAAGGAAATCATTGATAGCGACACACAAGAGCTTACGCTTGTGAACGGCGTCGGTGTGCCTTTGCAGCATTATCGAGCTGCTGTACGCCTTGCCACAGTTGGAGCATTTAAAAGGTCTCTCTTCTAAAAGTAGATTAAAAACGGTGCCGTCGATTTACATTCCTTTTCACCTGAAAATGAAAGTAATAAAAATGGACATACTTAAGTGAACCACCTGGATGTGCCTATCACGAGACGCGCGAGTTGAGTAACATTTTTTGCATATTTCACAAGGGTATATTTTTTTTTCTGTAAAAACATTTTACTCAAATAATATCAATAGGCAAATAGTTTTATCATTTTACGGTCGGAGATAGAAGTCCATTCATAACAGATAGCATTGCCTACCATTATGAGCTCTATCAATGTGGCATTTAAGACTTGTATCGGTGAAGAAAGCCCTTTCGCATTCTGAGCAAGGGAAAGGCAGCAAATCTGCACAAAACAATCAAAAGACAACAATGTGAAGTAAATCTCCAATCATGTGAAATAAATCGACGTTGAGTCAAATGGGAGCCACATACGCGAATGAAAGGCACTAACGTGTCTTCGCAAGGCAGGAGAGTCGAAGAATGCCTTTTCGCAATCGCTGCATTTAAACGGCCTCGGCTCTGAAGCAGCCAAAACGTCAGAGGCATTACTTTAGCACCGTTAGTGGATGTTGGTTTACTTATTAGTTAATAAACTCCAACGTTGATCCTGTCCCAAAAAATATTTATTCGAGGTGAACATTTACCTTAGAAGAAAAGTGACAATGTAAATCAGGGAGTTCTGAGGCGTTAATTTGCATGGCTAAAACAAGAAGGTATTAATGGCGAAGTTCATCTTGACCACATTATTTGTCGATATTTACAGATTGAGATAACTACCTCAAAGCGTTTTGATAGAGGAGCAGACTTCTCTCTCTTTCACCCCATCTCAGCTTCTCAAGAAAATGCAATTTCAACAGTTGATTGTTTTTCCAGTTGATAAAAACAAGTAGCATGACTCAACGGATTCAATTTCCTGCTTCTCACACTGCCAACCAACGGGGCGCGTACTTACAAGATGGACTAATAATCTGACATACACGGAGATCGGAATTCTGGCACATTCACTTATGTTTAACTCAAAAAAAGGCTGGACATACTTAATTTAATGGCAGAGAAAGTGCTTCGGACGTCTGAAATTCAAAATTGATGGGGAGAGGGGATTGAGGCACAGAAGAAATCAGATGTCAGTCCTAATTATATTCTTGCTCTTGCCTATTTGACTCCGGTGATTGGGTCGGTTGTTTTTCTTCTTGTGTTTGTAAGTAAATTTTTAACCAATCCAAGGCGATCTTTCGATTGGCACGGGGAAGAATCAATTTTACGAAGGGTCTCTTCAATATCTATTCACCTATACATTCTTAGGCCACGAGAGACTACGAATCTCTTGTCGATACTGTTAGGTATGGCTCATACACGTCAGTTCATAGAAGTTATGCAGTCTTTCATTACACAGGAGTCCTCCACTTTGAAGTTCTAGGACCGTAAGCTAAATTAACTGAAGTGAACAAAGTTCAGTTGTTTAGGAGCCTTGTCGCCAGTGTTTCATCTTTCCCGTTTCAATAATGCCAGACGAGTACCTTTTTCTATCACGATTCTCGAATGAATCGGATTAATTACAAACAAATTTAGTAAGTAAGAGAAATATTATGAATGCAGTCACCTAGTGACAATGATGAGCCGATCATGAGCATCAGAAACATGGCAGATTTATATTACACAACGATCTCACCTACTGTCTGCTTATCCAAGTACTAATTCATCAAACCTTCTAAGGTGCGTTATGCTTAGAGCATCTGTATAACTGGGATTCCAACTGGAGGCCTAGTAGAATAATTATTATCGAAATAGTTAACGAACCCTTGCATAAAGCCATTTAGATCAATTCTACTTTCTATCTTCTCGTGGTGACCACCGATAACCTCAGGGGCAACCCTGAGGGCTAAAAAGAGGGGCAGCCGGATAGGAATAATCACCCAATGGACATACAGATGCATTACTATGCCAGCAGAAGTACAGCCTGAGTGCACTAATAGCCTCTTAATCAAATGACGATGTAATTCCAGGATTCATGGTCTCAAACTTGGATTGTGGAACGTGCTTGCATGTAACAATGAATAAAAACCTCGCCAGATAGATGAAAAGGCTTCTGGTAGGGGTATGGATAGTGTTTCGCTCACGGAAACTCGAACAAAGTCCTGCTCCTCATACTCAGAAAACTAAATTTTCTTTGACTCTGTATAAGGTGAAAGCTTTAGACCAAATGGTGGGGTCACCTTTCTGGTTAAAAATGGTATAGAAGCTGAATTTAACACTGTCGCAAACAGATTTGTCACACTAACACTCCAAATTGCAGGCGTGAAGTTGGATTGATGGGATGCTATGCTTCGACCGAGCCTACGGAGGATACAAACTAGTGGCCAAAGCCTGTAGATTATTTCTCTCTTTTTGTACACAAATGATGATCCTTGGCGATTTCAACTGCAGATTGGGCTCTGATGCCCGTAATGTTGGCGCCAAACTTGTCGGTCCATATAGCGATCGAGAAGACACCACAGAGAATGGACTAAGGTTACTAGGCCTATGTAAAGAGTTCAATTTAAACGTGATGAATACTTTCTTTCGGAAACCAACTTCTCGAAAAATGACTTAGTACCATCCTACAGAGCAAGGTGCTGTTATTGACTTTTTTTCTGATGAAAAGGTCAAAATCATTTCTAATAAGTGGCATACGAGCTTCTAGAAAGGCAGATGCAAATTCTGATCACTGACTACAAACAATACTCCTCAAGCTCAAGTCGCACGTTAGAAAGCGCTTAGGAATACGAAAGAAAAAACTTTGATGGAGGGCATAAACGGTCCAAAGCAAATGTGGCAACTGCTTGAAGTCCTCGAAGGAAACTTACCAGGAACACCTGGAGAGGGAACTACCTCAGAACCGTTTGAAAACTACATATGAGGATATTCCGAAATCCATAGAAAAAGCTACCAACAAAACAGCGAGGCCAAAGCTGAGCGAAAAAAAACGGATGGTATACAGCTATAGGCGAGAAGGGAGACAGAACTCCTGCTACAAAAGCACCTGAGAACAAATTGGCTCTTAAATCCATCTCAAGAAACGTTCCCGAAATACAAACAGTAAAGAAACAGGGTGAAGAAAGAATAATCTACTTTCCAGTATACCTCGCAGAGAGAACCTCTAACAGCCTTCATGTTCTTGGAGAATATAATGAAGAAAAACTCCACATGGAAAACACAAAGTGCAAGGATGCTAGTAAAATCGCAAGATCTGGTCGCACACTACCAGGAACTGTTAAGGCCAGAAGCACTGAAGAAATTAAAAACTCCTATTTCAAAGGAGGAGATAGAGGCAGCTAAAAGTAGACCAAAACTAAAGTCCCGGCGAAAGTGAAATTAGATATGAGTTACTGAAATTGGACGCTCACTATCAAAATGTCTACCTTCTAAAAGTTTTCAGCGGCTTCTACAATGGGACCACTCCTATATCTCGCGACTGGATTGATGCTGAAGTTGTAAGTACCTACAAGCGTAAAGGTTCTCAAGCAGATCCTGTAAACTATAGACCGATCTTCCTTCTAGATACGTTAAGCAAATTATATGCACCACCTTCAGGACCAGCGCACTCAAGAACCCAATTTGGATTCTGCAAAGGAAGAGCCACCGAACAGGCTATACTTGGAGTAAGAAACATTATACAGAAAGCTGTGGATCAAAAGCAGAAAATAGTGCTAGTGACTGTTGACCTCAAAAAGGCTTTTGACTAACTGCCTGAAGCTGTACTAATCAACAGAGTGACTGAGCTGGGCTGCTCTTGGTGGAAATTGAGGGAACAAAGGACTACTTTGTGATGGAATCGGGTGTGAGACAAGGCTCAACCTCTTTTCAAGCTAAATTTCCAACTCATTTTGGATGAAGCCTTTTCCTCACTTAGTGACAGTGCGTTTCAGTTGATTAATCACTCAGGCAAAAGATGGCTGCTGAATCATCTGGAATATGCCGATGGTCTATGTCTTATTGCGCCAAACAAAGATGGAGCTGTCAGATTAATGGACCATCTGGCGATAAAGCGACATACCTCAAACCTCGAATACGTTGGCTCCATGATCCAAGGCACCGATCAGCCAGACAGAGCAACAAAAGCCAACCTAGTCAGGGCGAAAAGGCACCTAATATGACTACTACCATTTCTGAACTCAAGAAGTCTCACTAATACCCTGAAAGCAACTCTGGTGGGTATTTTGCCAATCGTGAAATCACTTATGGATTATCTACCAATGTCTTGGGAGTAAAGGATAGCGATCGGCTAAAAGCAATACAGAATTCGGCTCGACGTATGATACTTGGATTGTATTCGCGAAGAGCCAAAACTATCGAGGAATTCCGGAAGGAGCTGCCGATGCGTAACTTGGCAAGTCTTATACAAGCAAAGAGGACGAACCTATGGAAGAGTTTGAAAATGAAAAAAAGATAGCTTGATACTCTTCATACTTGAGAGTAACTTTGAAAACGAGGAAACTAAGAAAGCCTCACATACAAGGAACTGGGTGCTTCAATTAATTAAAGATGCGAAAAAAATATAGCAAGAGCACTCCAAATCATGGCTACTTGATCCATATGAAAGCTTCAGAGTTCGAGATGATAAACGACACACCTAGATTGATAGGAGAAGGGCAAAGTGATATTGTCTGTACCAACGCAAACTGCCACAGATGCTTCGCCAAAACAAAGGAAACGCGAAGACATTTAAGACAAGATCATGGAGAGGAAGGACACAAAAATGAAGAGATACTAGACCGTAGGCTAAAGTGCCCTCTTACAGACTGCCTTAAAAGATACAAAACTCAAGGGTGGCTAAAGAGACAATATTAGGGATTGTCAGCCTTCATTGCAATCGAGGAAAGTGAGAAGCTGACAGAGAAGAGGAAAGGATCACACGATGCAGTATAGAAAGTAGAAGAACTGAGCATGATGGAGAAAAAAAGATAGAGTGGTAGGCAGGAAAATAGACTGCGAAGAAAAGTCTATCCGGCAGGATGAACTACACAACAGCTCTATCTCGTCTGCGAAAAATGCTTACCCACACAAACGGTTGCCTATTAGGAATGAATACCTGGATAAGGATAAACAGACGAGGACAGCCAAAGCCCATCGACTATAAAGGGCACTAAAAGTTTCGAGAATGGACGAGGTGCCGCAAAAAAATGTAACTGCATAATGAACTATTGCCGAGCAAGGACCAAGACGCCGGAGACGTCAATTTAACTGTTCCACTGCTATGTGTATACGTTTAGCTGTTGCACAAGCTCTTTGTATTTCTGTTGTACCCCCAGTAAGTCCTTGAGACTTGCCCAATGGGTGAGGATGAATAAAAACAATTCGCCTTATAGGGTCCAGCTATATGTACATTTTCGGTTCACCTATAAGTACAAATATTACACATTGAAGGAGTAAATATCTGGCAGAGTCACTAAATAGACATTGTCTTGTCTAGTCTTGAGCGAAACTAGACTCGATAGGTTCGTAAATTTCTACCAGTGCTCCGGTGTTCCGAAGATTGATGTCTTATTCTGTGACTCACTAATCCAACCAAGAACCAGAAGTAGCACTAGAGCAGAGAGCAGAGCGCATTCGCTTTAAATTCAATTATGTTCCTTAGCGAGTCTCAAAATGTAAGCTAAGACGAGCGATGCACCACTCTAATCGGAGGATCTATAACGTAAGAAAACTCACTCCCATGCGACTCCCGAATGTGACGTTGAAGAATGTAGTTCTGTGTGAAAGCCCTCTCGCATTCAGCACATTTGAAAGGCCTCAATCCTACGAATGTTAAAATGAGAAAGCCTGTAAGCAGTACTTTCAGTTAAAAAAATGAGACACTGTTACACAACTTACGTGGGCCCTTGTATCTCAGTAGAAGAGCATCGTTAGTTTGGGAGTCATCAGTCGGCTGATCACCGAGAAGTAAAGGCACTTAGGAAGAAATTATCATTAAAATATAGGTTTTTAATCCTGCTTACTTAGCGTTTTAAAAAGCTTTCACTTATTAATCAATTATTTAATCAATCTTCACTTTGCACCTGGCCCTAACTGAGCACGCTCATATAAATCGAGAACTAGCTTCATATAGAGAGCTCTGCTAGCCTGTAAAATTTCGAAACATGCTTAGGTGATTTCTAATTTCTAACAGAATAGAATGAACGATTTCAAAAAGCTCTACAAAATGAAAAAAAATTCAAACATAACGAAAACAAAAGCTGCCCCGACATTGCTTAACAAATATAGACTTTAAGGAAAGTAAGCACGCGAACTGGGAACATACATTTATGTTCATTATCAACATGTGTCTGAAGAAGTTCGAGAGCGCCGAAGGATTTGTTACATTGGCCACAGCAGAATGCAATAGAATCTGAAAATGTACAAGCATAGAGCACGTGGGTATACAAGTTCCATAAGACAGTCCGTTAAGTCTACAGCACTATAAGAACACAGAACAAACATGAAATATGTTATTTAAAAGCGAAAGGGAAAAATTCAATCTACAAATGCCAACGTTTACTCTAAAGCCTGCTAAAAAAACATGTCCCATTTTTAATCATATAATGAAAATTCATGAATAAATTGCACAATCCTCTTCGCTGCAGTTATGTGCTGCAGGAAATCCTAAAATAGGCCTTTACCTACCCATTAGACGCAGATCTCGTTAAGGTCAATGAATGACCTTGGAATTGGAAATTTCACGAAAATGCACACCACACTTGACAGAATGTCACATTAGAAACCTAAAATTTATTTCTGCTGTTTTTCAAATTTTATGGAAGGTATTACATTCTAACTATGATTTTCTGGGGTGAAAATGGCAAAACTATTTGCATGTACAAATCGTTTATTTTTTTTTCAATCAGAGATGCTAATACGTTGGACATTAAATTCTTGAATACAAATAAAGTTTCGAAGCTGATTTAGATGTAAAATTCCTTTTAAGCCTACCTATTTGCTTCCGAAGCTGATTAATTATTATCTGACTAGCAAGCTTTCTACATTCTTCATTTCGATGGCGCTCTCTTAAAGTTCGATTCCTCTATTTTTAGAGTTTCAAGTGTTATTGAAACCTGAAAAGTTGCGTTTTCGACGTCCATGGCTGTTTAAGCGAATGAGTGAATTCAGTTAAAGCAATAGCTTTGACCGACTGGGTCATAAAACAATTCTCAGAATGTAAAAATGAAGTTTAAATAAATGAATTATCTCCCATATTTTTTTAAATATTCCAAAAACTTTTGAGCTGTCAAATTGAACATTTTCGCATCGATCTCACAGTGAAAGGTACAACGATACGCAATTAACACAGAAGACAGTAATAAGGATTCATCGATGTTTTCGATTCTCCGGTAACTTCTCTGGTACAGTTTTATCGTACAGGTAGCTGTTTAACTTCATAATGGCACCTCGTGCGTCCTCGGCATCGTTAAGCCCAGACAATCTTTATACCTCTTTCAGAAGTCTTTTCAACATTCTGGCGGAGATTCTACTCATTGCTATATGCACGCGCGTTCCACAGCCCAGTTTGAGACCATGAATTCAAGTATTGACGTCGTACCTTGTTGACCAGGCCGTACGAGGTTGTACTTCTGCTGGCATAATCTGACTTCACACGTCCGATGGGTGACTAGTCCTATCCGATCTCCCATCTCATCAGCCCCCAAAGTTGCTCCTGCAGTTACCGATGGTCACCGCGAGGAGGTTGAGAGTAGGATTGACCGTCATTGCTCTGATAAACACACAATAAACACACTTTAGCCATGAACCGAAAACGTTTGGGCAGAGTTAATGCAAAGTATAGCAGCGGCAGATTAGTGCTCGTGTTTGTGTTCAGCTAATCCAATGTCACGAGGCTGTCAATCGGGTTATAAGTGGGGCAATCAGAGCTGATGGAACTTGAAGTCACATCACAATTCCCTAGGACTGTTTTCAAACCACTTGACTATGTCAATTCTTTGAAAAGATGTATTAAAAAGGCTTTGCTTAACCAGCTATAGTTTTCCGTAATGAAAATGAAAGGAATTCTGATTATCTGACCTCGGCTTATCTTGCTCATCAAACAACTTCTAAAGAGCCAGTTAAATTTCCTCAAATCTGAGTATCTCTGCGCGCGGCTCATCTATGATTGAAGTTTCATAAATTACTTAAAACGAAATGAAGATGTCAAAATGAAGCTAATATACTGTAGCGTATTTCAAAAGTTTGACTATCCGTTTCATCCATTTCATCTTGATTTCCTTTTGATTATTCAAAAGTGAAGCGCAATGAGAACTTCCAATGCAAAGTGATGCCTTTGCTGAACAGTAAATAGTGGGCCTCCAAAATGTTCACTCTCTGGAATTCAGATAAAGTGGACCTATTCGGATGCGCATGCCAATAGGAGGTAGCAAAATGCTTTGCTATCGCTTTGTCCCAATAGGAGTTCGCTCACGCAGTGTGCAGTTAGGAAACCATGGTTACTTTCATCTTTGTTACCGACCACCGGAGATCAACAAGACTACATAAACGCATTGCGTTAAATCGGATATTTTGTACTCACTTAGGCCTAACCGAAATTATGAAGTGGGTTCAGATATTAATGATTTTAGCACTTGATCTTGCTGAAATGTTGGCTTTTGTCACTGAAGGAGGTGAAGCAAGCTCATTCCTGAACAGAAATAACGCTGATTCAAGTCCATCACCTTTTTCTACAGGTTTACCTGATGCGACTCAAATTACGGATGAAAGGGAAGAAAAAGGAGATGAGAAAGCTAGTCAAAAACCTCTGAATATACCAGAGAAGTCTGAAACATCTTTTGGGGTTCCTGTAACAAAAGACGGTGACCAAAACGATTCAGCTTCTGCAAGGAATGATGAAACGCTAGCGGGAATATATGAAAAGACTTTATCACAACCTCTATCGCCTTCAGCTACCATACTTTTATATTCGGACACTAGTGATATCTCTTCTGAATCGTCAATAACTACAGTAGTCCTTCCGAGTAGAAATGTGCCTATTACCAGCTCTACCCCGATGCCTACAGATTTAGCTTACTTAGGATACTACAGCGGCAGCAGTCAGAGTGCTGAAAACCAACCTATCACGAACCCTCCAAGTGAAAACATGACTACTGCCAGCTCTACCTCAAAGGCAACTACTGTACCTGCTGCATTGGCTCACTCAGAATACCATAACGGCAACAATCAAAGTGCTGAAAATGCCCGTATCTCGAACCCTCCAGATAGAAATGCGACTGCTATTAACACCACCTCAGAGGCGAAAGTGTTTCTGTTTACTTCAGCTTATCCAGGATACTACAGCGAAAACATTCAAAGTGCAGAAAACATCCCCAACAGGGACTCTCCGAATGGAAACCTGACTATTAATAGCTCCACTTCAGAGGCAACTATTCTACCGATCGCATTAATTTATTTCCTAATGCCCTTTTGGCATTTCTTCTTAATTAACCCAGCATATTTAGTATGACCTCTTTTTAAAAACTTGATAAATAATGTCACTGATTTAAGTCCTATCTGTTATTAATAAGCCTACTTTTTCCAAAATAATTTTGTACTTGTTCAAGTGAACTCTGCTTTGCTCAAAAATTATGCTGTTGCTCTAGAATTTAAGTTTGAAAATGTGTGAGTATGTGAGAATGCGAATAATTTGCCAAATTATCCGAAGCTTTTGCCATATTCTTGCTTTAGAACCTTCAGATATATGTTTTGAAAATAAGTAAACAATTCGCTAAAAGTTTTTCGAATTAAACGATCAACAGCAGATGACAATTGTAAGAAATTAAAACTTGTGGCAATCAAATTATATTCAAACCAGTTTGATTTCAATAACAATGTAGCTGAAAACCAAATAAATGTAAATAAGGCAGAATAATGTTATGATAGAATCTTGCCTTGACAACAAGTTGTGAAATGGAATCCCAGAAACTGATTAGATGAATAACTGCAGGTTACTTTCTTAGAGTTGACTAGGTAATCAGACCATTGGTGTTTTTCGTTTCTGCTCTCATATTAAGAGTAGAAGCTAAGGTTTCACTCGATTTATCCTTTCGAATAATGTAACACATCTTCAGTTTCTACTCATAAACAAATCGCTTCTTAAAATGGGGACTTCTATCTGTCAGCCCTTCCAAACATTATAGACTCATCAATCCATGCGCAATCAGGAATTCTGATTGGTCACATTACTCGGTCAAAATAGAATGAATGGTTTTTTTCAATTCAGAGCCGAGTTTTCATCATCTGCTAGCCCTTTTTCATAATGACCAACAATAATAATGCAAACTCGCGAGATGACAGTTGGATTTTATGGATTTTGCAAATTATTAATTATAGAAAATAGCCCTATCCATCACAAGAAGCTCTGGGGTCGAATATGGGACTAAGTTTTGCATTCAACTACCTGGTCTACAGTCAGTCATTTTAAGCTCGTATTGACGCGATCTTCCGATGTCGTCTAAGTAGACACATTGTGACGGTATATTTTCGAAAGGACATGATGATCACTGCTGAGAAAAATTCCCTTCAGCAAATAGATTTGGCTTTCAAAAACCGAAGGTCGTGAAAACCACATCCGTTGGACCCAGCTTCATCGTGTTTGCCAAAATCTGCAATGACTTTTCCTTTCGCAGTTTCGAACCATGCACCTAGGTGGGTCGAATCCCACAAATCCTTTGAAAGGTAGCAGTGATTATTTAGGGAGTTCAATGTAAGAAATCTAGCCGTTGAAGGATTCTGGATAATTTAATTAGTTATCAATTTAACATTGTCTATATACTCAAATATTTCAGTAGCAATTTAAGCCGTGTTTTCTTAAAATGGCAAATAGAAGGTGAGATACACTTAGCCAAGCCAATTTCTGATCAGAACCAGCTAGCATGATTTCAAAAAATTGGAAACAGTCAAGGTTGTCAATGAAATAGCTGCTTAGACTACAAGAATTGCCGTTGATAAGTTACTAGTGGGTGCCAGTGAGAATCGAGTATAATACGAATTTAACACAAAATAATATGTCTGCCATAGTACGAAAAAAATAGGGAAGAAGACAAACCCAGTCGTGCTTTTAATGAGCTCGGCCTGACCAAAGTTTGTTTACTTCTTATTTGCGTACTGAATTTATAAAACAACTAAATGCTGAATTTAAAATTGCGTTTAGAAAAAATAGAGCTTGAAATACTCTTTAAGTAATGATGGCTAAGAAATTCAGGGATCATATATGAAGACGCATACATCCGACTAAAGGCGAAAAACAAACACAGACTAGGAGTAAATGAAAATTAAAGAGGATTGTCAAGGTAAGCTATGGGTGGAGGTCGTTAATTACGTCTTTAGAAGCCTGGCATATTTTGAACATTAGATCCATCGATACCGTTTAGAAACAACTATTGAGGCGTTACGCTTGACTATTGCAATAATCGCCGCAGTGAAGAACGTCTAATCTTTACTTTCTTGCCAAGACTAATCGCTTCGGTGAGTTTTCGAAATTTAGATATTTTCGACCAGAAATTAAAAATATTTTTTAAAACCCTTGAGCGTTTTCATGTTCATTCTTGATCAGCAAGGCCACTTCTGCGTCAAGATATACTAAGGTCAAGATAAGGACGTCCGGGAAAAAATGAAAATTTCGTCACAAATAATGGACAACAAGAGTCCATGCCGAAAAACCAATTCAGATTCAAGCTCTGTAGGGTCGCAGTTTTTTGATGAAGCAATGCTTATCAGTGTGAATCGTTCGGAAATGAAATTCCACTTCGTGTGGCCAAGATAAGTACAATTTTGGAAGTAAAGTCTCACAGAAGAAGAAAGAATAGCCATTCTATAGCCATGGTTTACCGCTTAATAAAACATGAAAAAAAAAATACTTGTTATCTAATTCGTTCCCCTCAACTTATGATTTGTGTCTGGCAAATAATTAATACCGGTGTTTGACAACTCGAAAGACATTTACAAGCAGGTGCTAGACTCATCTACCATGTAAAAAAACAAAGTCGAACTATTTATTATGCTGGGTCAAGATTAACAATATCGAGGACTTTGATTGGAAGTTTTCCAGGTCTGGGTTGAACTTCAAGTAAGTATTACCATTCCAGCTAAAGACTTCAAACAGTTTAGAGTAGAATCGAATACGTCAGAGTGACAGCGAACTGGTACCCATATCGGTCGTTGCAGGTGAGCCCTCGTTATGACATTGGAATCGTCTAGGTTTGAAGGCCACCTTTTTAGGTGAGAAGTTGATTCCTGAATTGATTTCACGATCGATTTGATAGGAGTATTTTGCGGTTCATAATGGTTGTTCTTGCTACAAGAAAAGACGGGTTTCTCCCCTCTCGTAGTGTTCCCACCTTTTAACAATATATTGCCATTGCTCAGTCACTTTTGTTCACAGTAATTAATTTTAAAACTCGAAAAAAAAGGAAACAATCTTATGTTTTTGGGTTTTTGAATGCAAAGGTGCGATGAATACGTCAAAGAGGGACCAAGTCATGACGACGGGAAATCTTATGATTCTTAAGCTTGTCAAATGTTTATTACATAACCTACATAACCACGACAATAGATAGTCACTTGAATAAACCCAAACAGCATAACATTTCGGTATCAGAGTAAATGACTTTGTTTTATCTAATTCGAAAAACATGATCTTTGAACTTTTGGAATCGAATGAGTTATGCTCAAGCTCAAATATGCGACTTGAATCGTTTCCTTGTCTGTTATCTCATCGAATGTCTACTTCAAAGGCCTTTTCATTATCCCAAACCCATCAAAGTTTAAAATTTTTAGATTTTACAGGGGAATAAATGGGGCTTTAGTAAGTGGAATAATAGTGGACTTTTTAATATTTCAATCCGCTTACATAAGCTGAGGAGATAAATTTTAATTTATTATTATTTTGAGAAATCGTGACCTTTTAGCCATGCCCCGACAAAGACTCTTGATTTAACCTCAAAATCTAAGGTTAATTTAATGTACTAATTAACAAACCAGTGAACTTTTAAGAAATTTTAGGCAAATACCATCATTATGGGAATACTCGGCATTAATAGCAACCGGTATCAAGCTTGTTAATTTTGAAAGCATCTATATGAGGCTTCCTAATATGGAAACGTTGCACAGGAATGGCGATCGTGAATAACAAAGGTGATTAATAATGCATCGATGTAAAGAGCAAATTTGAAAAATTCGAAATTGGGTCATGAATGGGGAAACTCTGAAAATTTATGGCGCTTCTAGATATCGTGACAACACTAAGGAGTAGTTCAAAGCTCTACCAAATTCGTGGAGAAAGAGATCAAACCAGAAAAGTGAATATTTTCTGAAAATTCTGGTAGACACGCAGGAGTACTTACGACAAAACCAAGAACCGCACTTTGCTAGTTACTAGTCGGGTACTACTTTGCATACTCGTTTTTGAAATTTTCTGTGATGTAAACTGTTGACATTCTGGCATATTGCGCGTAAAAAGTGGTGGTCCTACCAGTTAGGGTATGAACCATTTCTTAACGAAATACCTCGTAGGAGGAGATGAAGTGCAGTGGAAAGGCTAGCTGAGCTATACTTTTTACCATAATTGGAAAGTCACAATTTGGCAGACGCTTTTTCCATGATACTTGGAATACGAGTTTTGCTCTAAAAAGCTAGTCCCTGCAACCTTTGTTCTGTGGATGTCTGGTTGTCGATTCCACACTGCTGTTTTTTGTAGAAGCTCTGAAATATATCAGGCTAATTATGCGTCAACCCATTAGCGTGGTTTTAGGTGTTTTTCTTGTTGTTGTTAAAAATGATTTGCACCGATACATTGCGAAGTTTGTAATCAGACTTTCATTTTATGCCGACATTAATACTGAGTCAAATTGAGGGAGACGCTATGGATATTCGTCGATGAATCGCTTGCCAGCAGAACGTGGAGGCGAAATATGCAATTGCCTGAGGACGAAGATTAGGTTGTCAGTAGGCATATAAACCGACGCAGGTTTCGACTCTAAGAATCAAAACGTTCGAAGCTAAAGCCAGAAGGCAGGCAAGCATGTAATTGCAGGCCAGTGTTTCTTTGAATGACCCAATCTCCATACCTTAAATTTAAAGACAATAGCATCGAATTCCTCGATTTCTCCCTGCCACAACAAAATCTTTTTCGAACACCTAGAGATATCTAAAAGATGGCGACCGACTCTTAGGTATTATAACTGTACTTAAAAATTGCGATTCCTTTAACTAAATAAGTAAATAGTGGCAGGTGAAATAGGAGTGGCGATTGTAATGCTTAACCTGAACTTTAATAGTTTCGAATGTATTCATTTATAACGAAATCTTTAAGAATTTTACCCCAATCTTTTCAAATTAAATCAAACCTTGTTAAGGTCCAAAAGAATCACTTTATAAAATTCTCGTCCAGTATTTTTACGCCAAGATTCTTAGAACACATTAAGTGATGCAAACCATCCGAAATATTCATGCGGTGTTTTAAAAGGAAAAGATCTGAGAGATATAGTTAGTCATTCTCACTCCTGCTTTTCTCAGACGAATCTGACCGAACGGCTCGGATGATCACTTTCTACGTCCTTCTATAGCCATCGCTTAGATATCGGAAGTGTCCGATGATTTCGATCAAGTCAAGTACCAGGAAGATGAATATAATTGTTATTGCGGTGGGCGAAGCTTTTAAAGTTCGAATGAAGTCGTTCGGTGGACTGCTTAGAAATCTGTTTTTATCCCATTGGGGGGTCGCAAATTTTCAGGCAATAAATCTTATGAGCCATTGAAACTGAGCCAAAGCTATTCCAACAATTCCACCAAAATAAAGCATTGATGGGAGAGTTTGTTAAGAAAAACAAACATAAATATTTTACGCACTTTATTCATTTTCCTTTATGCATATGCAATCGCAGGTAGTTTCTTTGAAAGTATATTTTTTTTGCACGATGAAAAAATTTTAAATAGAATAGGCGATTTTGTATGGTTCATGGCACTTAGATTTCCAACAGGCATCTATTAGACTGTTTCGATTTGATTGTAAAGACTCCATACGACAATGGTGGATATGATCACCAATGAAAATTTGACAGTGCAAGAATCGCAAAATGGTTCCCTGTCAAATGGAGGAGCACACATGCCATATTTTATTGCGTGAGCTACGAACGTGTTGTCGATGGTTCCATGGAAGAGATAACTAAAAGGTCCGCGGACATAGAGACCGACATCGTCTCCACCATGAGCTGCCGATTGAAGAGGTATCAAAGCCTGCTGCATGGTCTCCTTATCAAACAAGACTTCTTTTTTCATAGCAGTAATGTTATCTCTTGTATCGTTTATCTTTGCTCCCGGTCCGCTTACATAACCTATCGGTTGCATGCCTTTAGTATCTGAAACCTATGTAAAGAATTCATTTTCAATACCACAAGGGCAGAATTTCGAACTTAAATAGAAACAAAATTTACTTCTGGAGCCTTGCCAACGTCAGGCAAAAAGAGACTCAGAAAACGACTTTGCTGCCCGATTAGCTCGAAGGAGTGCGAATGATCTGCAGTTACAAGAACTAATGTATTCTTTAGGTCCACTGCTGAGGTCACTGCTTTGATTGCATTCTCAAGAACTGTTACTTCCTCGAAAGCTTTGCTAAAAGGCAATCAGCAAGTAAATTTAATCGGAGCTGACCTACAGAGCATGGTTTTCATGATGAGCTCTATCAATTAGAGCACCTTCGATGAATAAAAAGAAGCCATTGGGAGCCTTTTTCAGGACTTTAAGGGCAGCCAAGGCCATATCGGAAAGACTTGGAAAACCGCGACGTCTATCCAAATCGTATGGAAAATGTGAGACTTCGGGAAGGCCTTTTAAATTAACAAAAGTCATTCGAAATCCATTTGAAGCCAGAGAGTACAATAATTAGTTAAATAACTTACCTAATACGTAATCGAAATCTTCGAATCGCGTACTGGTGAAAGTTTTCCAGCTGTCAACGTATTTATATGATCGTCCTTTGTTTTTTTGTAAAGTTTGCCATTCTTTAGTCAAATCTCTTTTATCTCTACGTCTGCCCTTCACTGAATTGTTTGCAGGCAATACAGTGCCTTCTGGATAGAAATTCATCTGTCCGCCACCCAAAATTACATTAATATCAGGATGTTCTTCTATCAACTGAAGAGCCAGATCTTTACATCCACATGACCCTGTGCACTCTATATCCCTAGATTAAATGCTATCTCCCCAAGACATCTAACTTACGCATCGCATTCAAAATGACGAGATCCTACATTTCCATAGCACCCAGCAGGGGAAGCGTGCGTGACTCGGGAAGTTGTCACGATTGCCGTCCTCTTTCCAATCTTTTGAGCGGCTATAAGTACTGATTCCGTTCTCTCCTTTGCTGTATAGTTAGTACACTGCATGAAGTGGACAGCTCCCGTAACTCCAATCACGGACGTTCTGGTCTTTGTGCCTGTAAAAATGCCTCTCTCATTAAAATTAGTCTTGCCTGTTAGGTAAGCGGTAGCTGATGCTGCAGAATCTGTAATTATGGACTCCAGGTCATAGGTTCTGACGGGTATTGAGAAGTCCCACTCCTCGAAAATGTGCGGAACAGGCTTTCCATTTCGTTCATTCTTGTGAAATCTCGTAGCAGCCAGTGTTGGGAGACCCATACCATCACCGACGAAAAGAATGACATTTTTAACCTGGCGTGCTCGAGAAGACCATTGGGGAAATTGTCTGTTAGCCCTATCTATTTGCTGTCGAGCCAGTTCCTCCCAGAACTCAGGACTGATTTCTTCTGCCTTAACGGGGAACGGCCGTGATGGTGGAGACAGCTCATCTTGTGCCAAAGTTAGATGCAGCAGAAGCCATCCAAGAGCAATCATTTTCTAAGAACCGTCCATATTATAGTTCAGATTTTATATGTTTTAGGCAGGACGCTGAGGTAAACAGTATAATTATTCCTAATTGGCTGTCCTGCTACCTTTTAAATTGTTATTTCAATCCAATTGGCCCTCCGAAAAATCCATAATTTTAAGTGACAGAAATTAAAAACTTTGGGGTCGTATATATTGTTAGATTGATTGCGATCGAAAGTGTCCAATTTGAAGTTTTTTAAATTTCTAAAGTAGGGTATTTCGAGTCATTCCATTACAAATTCTATGGAAAAGCCAATATTTAAGGTGGAAGTCGTGGTACCCACAGCAAGGGTAAACTCTCTGTTGGAGTTTTGATAGCTTGTCGCTGCTTTTGGTAATCTCAAGAGGATTACATAGAATATGGATTTTTAAAGATTCCCAAAATAAAATTTTAATCAACCGAACTTATCCCATTCTGACATTCTCAAATAATTCTGTCCCACATCACCATTAGCAATTGTATTAAGGTATAAATAATAAATAGCCCTCATGTGAATCAGTCGAACATTGCTGTTAAACATCCGGGTCAAAACTAATCCTTGAAATTCAATGTCCGTCTTGTCGAAATCGTTAATTTGTTTCGTAATCCTGACGCCCATTTGAACAACGACTTCACTCAAGGATTTCCTGGTTAATCTTTCAGGTAGCTGAGCACATGCGATCGGCTATCCCCTTCTGGCTGACCGAGCCTGTGCGCGGACTCGATCATTTCAAATCCCCTCAAAACCAATCGTACTAATGGTTTAATCGCAGAAGATTAAAATTTGATTCACCATGTGCATGAGAACAAGAATTTTTATTTGTGTAAGCATTAACGGGGCTTTAAACCAGTTTTAGTTTGACTGGCGATTCGAATGCCATTTGAAACAAGGCGCTGAATTCAAATGGAGTAATAATTTAACCCCTTTGCTGATTCAACAAGCGCTTCATTTAAATGTAAAATTATATTCTAAGACTTGTTTAAATCCATCCAAGCCTTGAGGAAATTATCCGCAGGATGAATAGCCTCACATCCTCTAACGGTCACCAAATTAAAAGGAAAGCCTCTCTTATCTAGGCTGTAGCAATTGTCCAACCTCTACAATCCTAAACCTTCCGGGTCGGCCTTTCCTTCTTAACTAGAAAAGTACATTTTTCACTGAATAATCATGCGATAATTCGGCGCTAATTCCACTGTTAGTCTGGCAAAGGATTCAACAATAATTCGAAAAATTTTTCGTAAAATATATTTTAAATTCTTTCAATCCATCTCAAACCAAAATTAAATGGTTTTCATATTACAACAAAAGAGAAAACTTTCGATAAGGATTTCACTGAAATGCGTCAGACTTCTTTTACATCGCACGGTTTCTTCAAGCCCTTGTAAGTTGAGATACCCATTGCGAGCTTCATGGTATGCGCTATCATTGTGTTTTCAATAGTTGTATGGAAAATATGAGACATGGGTCCTATTGCATATACGCCGGCGTCATCTCCCCCGTGAGACGCATACGACGTCGGAATCAGCGCCTGCTGCTTATAGTCGTAACTGGAGGTATTTTGAGTAGTGGGATTCGCACGATGTTGACCTTGCTTTAGACCATTAGGACCGGTCATATAATTGAGTGACAGACTGGGCATTTTATCTGATGTCTAAGGCCATTAAAATGCATCAATCACTTACGTAATTACTTAAGACATGATCCAGACCAAGAATATTCCGAAATCGCAACATCTTTCCAGTTACTTCGAAAGAATGAGAGTGGTCAGCTGTAACAATAATTAGCGTCTCATCCAGGTTTACGTTTTCCACAACGTAGTCCACAATGTTATCAAGCAATATCATTTCGTCCAGCGCTCGTCTGGAACAATTTTACCAAATATTACGTAATAACCAGAGAAGAAACATACCGGCCCTCGTTTACATGGTGACCGTGGTCGAGTCTTCCGCTTTCAACAAATAGGAAATAGCCATTCTTCTGTTTCTTCAATAGATGTAAACCCTTTTTAACGTAATCAAGGAGATTTGGTTCATCCGTCTTTAGTTGATGCAAATATGGCATATGATCGGCATATGGAAGGCCTGAAACACAATGATATCTAGATTTTAGAAAGAAGGAATGTTTTTCTCATATATTTTTGGTATTTGAAGTTGTACCTAGAATGAAATCTACTTCATTGGTATTGCAGTTAGCCAGCTCATTTGGTCTGCTGATAAGGCAAAATTTTTCACCGTCCATCCTTCTTTTTTCAATCCATTCGTTGACAAGATTTCTGCCATCTAACCTTACGCCGAATTCCAATTCATTGGAGGGCAATTTTTGATCTTTTGAATAGAAATTCCTCTGTCCCCCACCAATTATGACGTTTATATAGGGATGATCGTTGACCAGCTGACAAGCCAGATCTTGACACGTCATGTTCATATAGTCTTTCTTACAAAAGATCTTCAAATCTCTAAAATTCCAAAATTGTCATTGTTTGCATCTTGTACTAAGCTAACGTGGTGATAAACAATGTTAACTCTTACGCATCGCTTTCCATATCTCGGAAACTAACATGACCATAGCATCCGCTTGGAGAAGCATGCGTTATTCTTGTAGTAGTAATTACACCAGTAGCTTTTCCCGCCGCAAATGCAGCTTCAATTACTGTCTCCGTAAAGAACTTTTTGTCCCATCTTCCACAGGCTTTGATTTTTATGTCCCCAGTAAGTCCAATCATTCCAGTTCTTGTTTTAGTTCCTTTTCAGATTTGGATTATTAAAAGAGGCATTTGAAACCTACCGGTCAAGTAAGCTGTAGCTGAACTAGCTGAATCGGTGACAGAAGCTTCCAAATCATAGGTTCTCACTAACGTGTTATAGGGCCAGAGTTCCATGGGATGAAATTTCACTTCACCTTTAAGGCCCAGCTGCTGAGCTCTGTAGAATCTTCCCGCAGCAATGGTTGGAAAACCCATACCATCACCAAGTAAAAGGATCACATTCTTGGCAAATTTTGTTTCTTTAAGAAAGTCAAACATCTTGCAATCCTTAACAAATCGTTGTCGAGCAAGACCTTCCCAATACCAAGGGCTTTTTTCTACCTCAACTATTGGCAAGTCATTGAGATTTATCGGTGCGTCTCTAAGCAGTACATGGTCGTTTTGGGCATTACAAGGTTCCACTGCAAATAAGATATCAACCAAGATAAGGAGAAGAATAGTGATGCGAGCATTCATGATTTAAAAAGGCCACATCTGCGGACAGCGCAATGACCTCACTCTTATAAATCATATTGTGAGCTTATGATTGGTTATTAAAAGCAAAGCCGGTTGAGCCATCCAAAGAGAAGCGCCCATATTAAGCGATTGTTAACGCATGTCTCGACCAATGCCGTGAATGACAGGCTTCAATTGCACTACACGTCGTCACATCGCCGAATAGTAGAATGACTCTTCTGGAGAACCAGGTGCTCGACTTTTAATTTGTCGGCCGTAAAATAAAACCCCTATTAGAACCAAATAAAGTAGTAATGTACTAAAATATGTTAACACAGGGGATCGATGGATTGACGAATAACCTGATATAACTCCCCTTCAATCAACTCAAAGCTTATTGTCTTCACGAATGCCAATTCCCAAAGAACCATGTCTATAGACTGCACCTGAAGCTTGTGAAATTTAAATATAATGAAAGTGTGCAATAAAGCAATTGTTATTAAACTGCGAATCGGCAGTAAAAGCACAGAAGTATGAAGTGATTATTTCTTTAGGGTGATAATTTTTTGTTGATAAAGTAGAAAGGTGAACAGTCACTTTTAAAAAATTTCTATTCAATGTTTTCCAAGGTTTAGTCCGGAATAAAGAATCAAAGACTTGTAGGTGTAGGCTAGTTACATTCAAACAGTTATTAATTTATTAATTTAATTAATAATTAATTTATTAATTTATTAATTCATGAGGAGTCCAAGTTGCTGCATCCAGAATCGACGCAGTTATTAGCTTTCCGAGCGTCCTTTGAGCCATCGCAAATTATGCAAATCTACTGTCTTATTCCACGGCCATTTATTTGTGTCCTCAAGATCGACTTCTATGATCATGTTCAGATGTGTTTGCTGAACTCTCCCATTGCAATATCACTGTCCGAAAAGGGACCTTATGTTTGACACTATAAAGGCGAAAACTTTAAATCTCAAATTTTCTTTCGTGTCAACAAACATATTTAGAGTTTCTATGGTCTTAATTCGCTACTCCAGTGGTAACTAGAATCGTTAGTTTAGAAAGGAAACTACTGCCTCGTTTGACAGCTGGAATAATTTAATACAAAAAATATTCCTTTAAAAAGCTTTTCAATTTTTAGAAATTCGTAAATCATTTAACAAATGGGATGATTAGAACTTGATTAGAATCGGGTACTGCCACATCGCGGAGGGGTCAAGCGTGCAATGTGCTCACTTCTCCAACTACCTCGACTTTTTCTACATAGAGTGCTTAATTTGCCAAGGCTTTGATCTTTGATGAATTCGCTTATTAATGCGTTGCCGCTGAATTCATTGCTTACTAAAGTTTTAAGCGAATGGCGAATTAGGCGCTAATATTATATTATGGAGATAAGAGCCACAGGTAGGAAAATAATCAAAAAATATTTAGAACTGTTCTTCATCACACTGCTTTGTACCTACTGCTTCGAAAAGCTACTTCCCTCAATTTCAGACATCTCTCTCCTTAGCGGACAGGAAGCGGAGGTCATTTTTACAACTAAAAAGCGTGTCTGGAATTTTAATTCAGGTTCCCTTTGTGCTAGCGATCGTCAGACTATTATGCAATTCCAAAACTTTAGATCAATTAGATTAGCCACTTTCATGAATTTGATCTGCTCGCAACGGTAATAAATATTTACATATTATTTACTTCCCAACCATTAGGGCAAGCCTCAAGGACTTACTGGGGGAACAACAGAAGTACAAATGGCTTTTGCAACAGGTAGCGCACAACAGTTAACACAGAAGACAGTAAGAACGCTTATCGACGTCTTCGGTTCTCTGGTCACTTCTCTGGCATGGTTTCATCATACAGGTGGCATTTCAACTTCGTAATGACACCTCGTACGTCCTCGGCATTGCTAAGCCCAGACAATCTCCATACCTCTTCCAGAATTCCTTTCAACTTTCTGGCGGAGATTCTATTCACTGATGCTTGCACATGCTTTCCACAGTCCAATTTGAGACCATGAATCCAGGTAATTACTTCGTGCCTCGTTTACCAGATCGTACTTCTGCAGGGATAATCTAACTTTATACATCCTCTGGGTGATTAGTCCTAACCGGCCGCCCCTATCATTAGCCCCCAGAGTTGGCCCTGGTAACCACGAGGAGGTTGAGAGCAGCTTAGATCATCATTTGACTGAAGATGCGAATCATAGCTACTTGGTCTAAATGAAATGAAAAAACTACAAACCTAGATTGATAGAAGAAAGGCAAAGTGATATTGTCTATACCAAATAATGCCTTGACGTTCCCTGCAAATAAAGTGACAAAGGTTGATTACAGTTTCTACACAGCTCTCACCCACAAATCTTATAATAGAATGATTAGAGCCCTCGAAACATCAAGAAGTGATGCATGCAATGCAAAATGATATGGAACTATTCGGATATTTCTACGCTCGTACACTTGTAAATAATTCGTCGCTAGGTCAAGTCAATGTCCCCGCCACCATCGGAATATTTGGGGATCCAGCACAAGTGGCCTCAAAAGCTACTTTTTACTTATAAGCGGATTTTGAATCTCTCGCCTAATGTGTTTGAATAAGTGTGTTTATTAGTGTTTACTATTCACATTTTGTCATCGGCTAAAAATTTGGTTAACACTTCAATCCCGTTATACATCAGCTCAGATTCATAGTAGGATCGTTTGTGAGCAATTCGTTCTATTTTTAACCAATTGGAAAGCCTAAAATGAAACTGAATAATAACACTTCATGCTTGATTACTATCCTCCGACTCTTAAATAACGTTTCTAAGTAGAATGCCTATTAATTTGCTAACAACTTTGTGGAAAGGAATCTGATCGCATGCATTTGCCCCAAATGAATTCGGGAAAAATGGAATGGCTATGCATAATTGCACCTAAGCTACTCTTCTATGAGTTTCAACAGTTGTTATGAATATAAAATAGAATTCCTGATCACCTGCGGAAAGTTTACGAAGTAAGCAAAATGTTTTGCCTATGTTTTACGGGCTGAAATTCCTAGAGTAAAAGTGGATCGGAAGCTAGACATAAGCAGTAAGTAGGTGATGGGAGCCTATTAAGCATTTGGAATGACTATCCAAACTGTTCGAGTTTCGGTTGACCACAAAAGCATCAAGATATCCTCCCTTGAATAAAGACTGATGCGAATGCGGTTTCTCTACAATTTAGGACTAGGGGTCAATTAATGATGGTTAAATTCCCTCTGTCCGACACAACTTCAGCAAAAACAGTTAACTTAGACTGCAAAATAATTTTCTTGAATTGCAAAGCAGGTGATCCGGGTCGTAAGTCAGGACTAGGATGATTTTCAACTTCAGGAGTTCATTTCGCTATCCAGAGGTATCCTTTCCTGGCAATATAGAGATGTTAGGTAAAGATGGAGCAGTATTTGAAAGAGATTTCCCTTATTGATTGCAAGTTAATGCAAACGTGAATATAAAGAGGTGGTATTCACAAGTGCTAATCTGGTGAGCTAAAAGGGTGGCAGAGTTCAGGGAGGGGGTCAGCGACTGTTTCATTGTATTTCGCCTCTCTCTCACCCTAACCAGCACTCTTAATTAGTCACTAGCACACCCCAACAATGTTTCGTTCACAAATAGCTTCGTCAGCTGTCACCTTCCGTCTGGAGTCCCCCTCAGTTTTTGTATCCAATGCTTCTTAAATCGTTGACTCTTCGTCTCTAAAATAAGCCGAGCTTGATGAATTCTACGATCCGGAGGCTACTTAAGTCTAACAAGTCATCGAATTGTCTTCCTCCCATGGAAAGTTTAGTCAGTGTAAATCTTTCTCAAAGTTGTTATCAGCCACCAGATATCCCTTAGAGTGCTGTTTTCATCACCACAGGACCCAGAGGTTAATTTTGGATTCCTTGCCAATATATTTTTTTGTTTTCATGGTTATTCACCGAAATATGAGACCCTTTGCTCATCCTCTTTCTCAATCGGCAAGGTGTCAGATACTTTGGAGAAGCCCAGCTATTAAATACAGGCATCTGAAGCGTACCGAATTCTATCAGCGAATCGAATCTCACTATGATATAATTAAAGAACTGGAAGTCCTCTTAATTTTTAAACTAGTCGTTTTGGGGAATATGTCAGGTGCTCAAAATGTTGAGAAAGAAGCAGCGCCAGCTTTAAGAATGTGGTCTTAAGAGTCGAGTTATTTGATTTGCTCGTCCTGCGTACCACGGCGTGTACAAAACTTAAAAACCCTATTCTGTATAATGAAATATTTTACGTTGACGTTAAGTACTTGGACTTAAGAAGGCACATGGCTATATCGGGTTCTTGGGTTCTTGTCAATGAAATCGGATCTGCAAACTAAATGGGAGAACAATTTCTTAGCTATTTATTTTCTTTATAGCAACCTCTCTCTAAGGATAACGATAGTGTCTCCTCCAATTCAAGTCCTCACAAACCATGCTTTTCATTTTTCTCTGATAATCCTAACTTGCTCGAAAACAGGATTTATCTCCCGTTCCCTTCTCCCTGTCTTCAAGCTCTCGTCTCAAACGCGATCCTTCCAACTGCTTGTCCAGATTCGTTCTCAGTTCCGTTCGCTTAAATTCTTCGTTTACCTTTAACTCTCTATCATTTCCCATATCCCGCCTTTGAATTTCAGCCCGTTCCTTAGCTTCTTGTTCAATTCTTTGTGCTGTCAGAATTTTTTGATTAATCTCTTCCTCTACAGCCGCAAATCTATGAGCTTCTAGACTTTCGTTTTTAAGATTTTGCAGGTAACATTGATTTGCTTTTTTTCTCTCCAAGTGTTCAAGATGACACCTTTCAGAGATTTGGGATATTTTTTTGTCTGCTTCTAGTTGGGACGATTTTCTGTGATCCTGAATACGCTGCTGATGAAGCATGAAAAGCTTTGCCTGGCGATTCAGCTCTTTTGTTCGATTTCTGTCCAAATCTGCTTTTGAAAATGGCATCCATATTTGTCGGACAAGTTTTTCGATGGCCCTATCTGCCTTCTCGTTTTGTTTAGTTTTAACTTTAGATTCTTCTATTTGAGTCTCTAGACCTTTACGTATTTGTCTCTTTAGTTCATTCTTTTGGAGTATTTTTTGTCTCTGGGCTTCGGCTTCTGACCGAGCGGCATCCTCCAAAATTTTACGATCTTCCAATTTTTGATTTTCATTGAGCTTCTGCTTTTTCTCTGTTTCGGATACTTGTTGGCGTAGATATTCCTGATTACATTTATTATTGACAGTTCTAACCTGTTTCCGATTTTCATCGGCTATTGAGAGTCGTAAACTGAAACCATCGCCCTGTTGGAGTAGCTCGGATTCGCGCGCTTTGTCGTAAGCTCTCTGCTGACGCTTACATTCTTCTATAGCTTCCTGGTCTTTTTTGATAATCATATTGAGCATTTTGCTTTTGCCGAGACGATACTCTTCATCATGCTGATTAAACAATCGAGCACGTTCTCGATCTGCTATTTCTACATTCTTTGACCTGATGAGCTCCTGAATCCTAACCGCTTCTTTTATAATAGCTTCTTTATGAGCTGTTTCTTTCGCCTTAAGCTTGTCGCAGTAAGTGGCAATGAGTTTCGCGTTTTCATACCTGAGGAGATCGTAGAGCTTGTTTCTACGAGTCTCTAGCATTCTATCACTATTGGCTTCAATGGCCTGGAAGCGTCTTGCGAAAATTGAATTTTCTATCTGGGTCTTGTCTCGACCCTTCCTCTCTAAGCCATTAGACATCATAGAGCTAGATAGAGATTA
Source organism: Moniezia expansa (assembly GCA_019097775.1). Lineage (NCBI taxonomy): Eukaryota > Metazoa > Platyhelminthes > Cestoda > Cyclophyllidea > Anoplocephalidae > Moniezia > Moniezia expansa. The sequence continues at coordinate 7,099,648 of JADFDV010000076.1, read as the reverse complement.
AAAATTTTACTAATGAAGGATTTCAAATTGTACCAATCGATCACGAGTCACACACGCGAATGCGAATGAAACAGCTAAATTAACCTGGAGAGTGAGTGGTTACCTACTTTGATTTCTGCTGTGCAGATTTAATCACAAGAATTTCCATGCATCTCTTACGCTGAAATGTTCTTCCTACAAGTTTCTGCTTATCCCAATTTTGACTTTTCTATACCACATTTGTCAACTTTTGCTGTTGAAATTTTAGATACAAATTTTCCATAAAGCTCATACTTTCCTAAAGACTTTGATCACGTGCCTTGTGCTCACGTCCTGCTCCATACGTAAGAAGTAGATTAAGTTTTGATGTTCATTCCACCTGGGCTTGAATTTAATCAGATCTATTTTTTACACGCTGATACAAACATTGCAGTCTTTATTCCTTCATATTAAATATCAAGATTTTACACATCTTACGCAGTTTCAAAGGACTTTTATTCAGTACCTATTGAAGTAGTCAGATGACGAACTTTCAATTAAAAACTGATTTAGGTCTTTGTTTGGAAAAAAAGTCTTTCGAAAGAAGTTTATGCAATTTACTTAACTTTCTTCCACAATGAATTTCAGCGTCTGGTTTAAGCGCTGACTGGATATACAACTTTGCCCTTTCGTAAGGCTGTTAATCCCATACACATTAAGTATTGATATATGAAAAGCAGGCTCTGTCTGGACGTTTGTTCTAAAGCTTGAAAGTAAGGCAGAAGTGGTCTGTGATCAACTTCATATGCTAAAGACATAATATCGAGAGGATCCATGAGTTATCAGTCTCTTGAAAGATACTCAAACGATTGAAACAAATGGTGTTAAAAGGGAGGAAAAAAATTCGTGATTTATTCTAGGTCCGCAAATGAAGGTTGACGATATCATTCTTTAAAAGTGAAAATATGCAAGAAGTAAAAATATTATCAAAACCTTACAAGTTCTAAGTTGCTTTAAGGCAAGTTGAAATTATTTGCAACTGAGTAAATATTCTTATTTTTGGCTAGGCCACGAGAGAAACTATTGACCAGAGTTTTCCAAATAAAGTTTGACGTAAATTCGCTCAATTTTTAAAAGCACCCATGGTTACCAGAAACTGGCAAGTTTCATTCTTCGAAGAACAGATGGCAGAGCCAATGACAAGTGGTGATGGCAAGTGATGTTCAAACACTGAGAAATATGATGAACCATGGGAATAAGTGAATTCAAATAGCCCAAGTTAATATTAAATATCAATCGTTTGGTTCCGACATGCAAGAATATTCTCTCATAAGGATAACTAGTAAAAATCTCTGACCAATTAAATGTTTACGCAATTACAAGAATAAAATTATTCAGAAAATAGGATGTCACTCTTCATTCAAGCCTAGTAAATATCGATACGGGGCTTCCGAGTTGATTCACTTCCAAATTTTAAAGGCTCCTCATTTTATTTAATCCATCTGGTTTCGTTTATCGCACTTGTACCTGATCATGCTATCAGGAACGCCGATATGTCATAATCTTTTGGGAAGTTTTCTGGTAACTGCTGGAAGAAAAATAGTGGTGATCTTGAGTTACAGTAATACGAACTAGAAGGATATCAGTCGCAAAATTTATTTCTTATTTACCTCAAAATATTTACCAGACCTTTAAAAAAGGCATTTAGTTAAGTGATTTAAACCAGAACCATTTTTATACTCAATATCCTAAAATTAAATAAGTGTCCATTTTAGTTAAAAAAATTTAATGAGTAATATCGCTATCGACGGCAGCGCTGTCTTCAAAGTCCTTTCGAACTCAGCTGGTAGTTTTTTGTTATTACAAAATGCTGGATGAGGCTCTCGGAGTAATAAAGGTGAAATTCAGTGGAAAATTGCATGAACTAGATGGATTTTCAAAGTTTTCACTTATAAAAGATGTAAAGGACAGGTTATACGAACTAACTAATGTTCCGCCTAAGAATCAGAGGTTGCTAGGATTAGTCGTTGAGAAAGGTAACGAACGTACTTAACTAATAACTGTGTATTAGGCCATACGCTCTCGGATGAACTTCCTCTTAGATATGTGGTTCTGAAACCAACCACAAAACTGATTTTAATGGGAAGTACCGATGAACAGAGGGTGAGTTGCTGAATAACCTAATTTTGTTTCAGCAAAAAGTTATTGAAATCACCACCATTAATCCTCCAGACGTGATTGATGATTATGATTTCACAGAGGAGGATTTGGAAGTCTTTATGCGTCCCGAAAATTTGGAAAAGCTCGCCAAGCGTTGTAAATCGTATAAGTTCGTCAAAATCGCGGAATTTAGGCCTGAAAAAAAACTCCTGGTTCTCGATATAGACTACACTATTTTTGGTTTGTTGGAACGGTTTCTCAGCTCAATATCTAGATCATTTAACTCCTGCTGAATCTGTTCAGCACCTTATGCGACCTTACCTCATACCTTTTCTCACAAGAGCCTACGAGTTTTACGATATTGCTATTTGGTCGGCCACAAATATGACATGGATTTTGGCGAAAATTTGTCAGATGAACTTGATCTCGCAGACGATTGTCAACCGAGTTCGGCAACGGCACCTGAGCACAGACGACGACAACTCTAACGAAGTGCCTAACCTTGGTGCCGACCTTGAAGATAATGAGCGACCTTTCAAAATCTGCCTTCTAGTTGACTCAGGGGCGATGATTAGTGTCAGTCTTCCTGAACACGGTGTTAAAGGAGTTAGTTTATGAATCACATTAAACTATTATCTGAGACTAAAAATAGCATTCCATTTATCGTTATTAGGTAAAACCGTTAGCCGTAATCTGGCGGAAATTTCCTCAGTATGGTCCCCATAATACCATCATGTTCGACGACGTTCGACGAAACTTTGCGATGAATCCGAGCTCGGGCCTTCGGGTGGGTTTTTCGTCCTGTTTTCTTCAAAATAGTTGTTTTGAGAAAGGATAATCGGCAAAATTTTTTATTAAGTAATCATTAATTAAAAATGTTCCTCATGAGCTGCTTTCGGTTTCCAAACAAAAAGAGAGCTATCGCTCTTTTAATGATCATTTAGTCAGCGTCTGTTCGTTTCTCAAACTGTCGAATTGAATCTTTCATGCATTGCATCCCCCCCCCCGCACTGACCCATTGTGTTTTACTTCTTGGATGAGGGTGGTTCCAAAATTTTCCACCTAGAGGGGTCCTTTTAGCAATGCGTTTGCATCTAAGTACTTAAGCCCTGAGTCGCGTCTTACCTATTTTTAACATTGTTCTTCTGTTGATAAGTAAATGCCTTTAGCGTAAGACTTAGTTGCATTCAGGGGGGCAGATATGTTGATGTTTTACTTCAAAAATCTATTTTCATTTTTTCAAACGTTTTGAAGGGATGTTTTGTTTCATCCTCAGATATTTGTTTTTTTCACTTCAAATTTCGGTTTAAGCTTCATCCAAAGCGCTTTCCGTATATTCGAATTTTTTATTTCCACTCATTCAAGTCATCACCTTCTTGTTGAACTTAGTGGCTTCAATGGCTTCACAGCTCTGGTTTCTGTACCAATCTTCGCCGACTAAACTTGAATGCATTGTTAACTTACCCGCTCCAAACTTTCCAATTTATTTTCTTTTATATAAGTTCAAAAAACGTAGGATTACGTATTATGTATATTCAGCGTTATTTTATCTGAAATTCGGCTTTATTTTCATTAAAATGTTCGGGTTTCCTTATTATTTTCGGAAAATTTAACGTGTTAAGACTGTAAACTTTTGTTCACTGGCTATATTAATTGTTCAACTTTTCAGTTTTTAGGAGAGCTATTTACCTGATTTATTTTGATTTTCGAAAACGTTGCTCATTGACAATCGCAGGTTGATTTCTAGACGGTTCTTTAAAAAATATCCAGCTAGATGTAGCAGTTCAGTTACCTCCTCCTGCTTCAATGTCGAACTCGAGGCGTAAAGAGTCTCTTTTGTGACCCTTGTAGAGTGCTTTGAAATGTTTGAGCTGGGTTCTAAATTGGGCAACTCAGTAACAGATCGCCCGCTTTCTTGCTCTAGGTGAGTCCCCTATTCATACAACTGGCACCACAAACCAATCACTTTTAGTTTAGCAGTTTCAACATCCAGTTGGGTTGGAAGACTGGGTATTCACTGGTGTTCTCATGACACGATCGACCTTAAACTTATTATCAACTTCATTTCTATTTAGCTAAAACCAGTCTTAATCAGGAGAAAATAATTACGTATGCTTAATCAGCTTTTATGTGTTTGCTCAATTCTAGCTCCGTAGTAAAGTCCTTACAAAGTTTAAGCCCCGATAGGTACTTTAGTTTTGACCAGTGCGTATCGTTTCTTGAAGATGTGGCAGTCTGATGTCCGCACCTGATTTAGCGATTTTCTTCAAAATAACGAGCAGTTAAGCGCTTTTTCTAATTGTCTGGCAAAGGGATTTTCTGATTTATGACGAAACACTGACGCTTTAAGTCTTCTTTACTGCTTAAAAGGCTCGATTTATTAGATCACTTTTCGGTAGCAAGAACCTCCGAGTTCATATTTCTTCATCTTCATAAGTTTAGGGTCATCGTTCTAGCTAGACTGAGAGCTGAAACTGAGATTCCTTGGTTCAGAACTGGTTCTGCAGGGAACTGAGGAATTCGGGTTGTTTGAGTGGGAAGACTGCTGCACCTCTTTGACAAAACAGTTGTTCCCTTGCTTCTAAAAAAATTGGTTGATTTTTCGTCAGAGTGGATCCAGGTTGATTGAAATATTCAGCTAGTTTTTATACGATCAGCTAAGTTCATTGAGCCTTATGTCCCTATCACCGTGCATTTGGATAGATTTTGGTAAGATCATTCAGTTATTTAGTTCAACATTCCAATCCTTATCCACATCTTTTTTATTTGATCATGGATGTAAGCTTTCATTGCTTCAGGGTTTTGAGGCGAGAGATCTTTTGTTACTTCTGATTTCTGCCCTTCTATTCCACGATGACATTCACTGTAGTCTTATTTTCGAAAGATGCGTCTACTTTCTCTTTCTACTTTGGTTAAGGCAGGCTAACTATTCCTTTCAGAGCAGTAGTTATCTATGCTTTCCCGCTTCCGGCTTAAGATTGCGGTTTGACATATCTGATAATGGAGCTTTCGTGCGTTGTGTGTTGGGATAAGAAATTAAAGAAAATCGTCCCTTCATTAGTTTTCTGCCAAAGGCTTATTCTAACAAATATTGTGCAAAGCATTTCATGAATAATTGGGTTCTTGACGTCAGCTGAAGATTCCAAACACTGGGAAACTTGAATTTCATGACGGACTCGTTTTTATGAAGTTTATTTTAACTGCTAAGATTGCCTGTCCTGCTAATGATTCTTCATGAAAACCATTTTGTGTGCCGAATATCTATTCATTGTGGTATTTTTTCCGCTTTATCACGACATAGCAAGAGGCGTTTTTAAATTAAATATTTTTCATAGTACAGCACATTGAAAGCGATTGAGCGTTACCGCAAAATATCACTTCACTGCCTTCATTAATTTTTGGTTCGCTCTTACCACAGTATTTTATTCTCCGGTTCTCTTATTGGTGCCCTTAGATTCGCTCCTATCGAGATGCCAATGTGAACTTTGCGGAAGATCGAGAGTTGGAGCATCTGGCTGACTACCTGGAGCTTATTGCGAAGCGGGAACCAGACTTCCAGCGGCTAAATCACGATAAATGGAGTCACTACGTAGAGAAGCATAGGCATCACCTTTCTGCCAATCAGAAACGCGCTTCTCCCGACGAAGCCACCGAAGACAACTGCGGAGGGAGCAATAGTAGCAGCGCCAATCAGAAAAGACCTTCGTTCTCGTAACTTTGTGTGACTCTTTTCTGTTTCCTACTTTTTGGCTTACACTTCTCCCGCCTCTATTTCCGTGTTTTTAATTCAAAATGACAAGGGCTTATCAATTTGCTTGGTCTAGCTTTCATCACTGGTCGCAGATAAGGTGGAGAAAGCAATTCCTTGTGGAAGCCTTTAAGCAGAATTGGTAGGCTACAGGAACTTGAACTAACTGAAAATATTTGGGTCTTTTTAATCTAATATGCGGATTAGATTTAGTTAATATTCCTAGATCTGACTTTGGTGCTCAGTCAAGTCAGGTTCTGACCATGGGTATGCATGCTAGTCTGCTCATCTAAGATGTACACATCGTGTTTATTTGATGATATCCACAGATAAACACGAAAGATAAAATCCAAAGCTTCTCGTAGTGTAACCCTTCCAAATCGTGTCATTCCTTCAGCTGAAAAGGAAAGCACACCCTTTAACCAGTAACGGAACAAGTGTTGGTGGCTTATCTGAGGACTTCACTTAGTTCGATTTGAACATGCATACACTGCATCAGGATGGCTTAATCCAAAGTCCTACTGCAGACGGGTGAATAAAAGATAAGCACGAGAGATGGGAGGAAAACTTCGTGTTATATGGACTGATTTACTTAACCACTTGGCTTCCTTTCTTGCCCTTACTTTGGATATACACTCAAATATGGTCTAGTTTTTAGTCATACAAAACGATTTACTATGCAAGAATGAGGTCCCGGTTTTTCTAAGTAGGACCTGTGAAAGGCTTGTAAGTGCACTTGATTGTCAAGAAGAGTGAGATTTCATTAGCAAGAATCATGTCAGTGACATTGAATTCGGCCTCAACATTTTATCTCGAAACAATTAATTTCACTGTGAAAGCAAGCTCAGGCATAAACGGTGACGTCAGTCTTTCAACTTAGTAAAGTGCCTTTGATTTTGTTTGACACATTTCAATTTTCTTGACTTATGAAGAGGAAGCTATTATGGAGAAGTACGATGGAATTAAACCGGCTTGACTAAGTATTCCGTTACTTTACTTCATTCAAGGTGAAAAGTATTATCTCGCCATGAAATGCGTACAGTTAAAGGTATTTAACTCCTGCATATTTAAAATATTGTGATTTCATTTGCATCTCATCGAAATAGAAAATGAGATGTGATAGAAGTTTAACGCGGACATTGTCACTGTTAACGAACTAATGCCACTGGTCGCTTCTGTTCATTCAAATCAGTTTAAAAAATACACCTTTTGATTTTATTTTTACCAATACAACATTTTCAATTTTTATAAGTAAAATCTGAGTTTAATCTTGCTCCTAAATGGTGTGTGGAACCTTTGAATAAACCACAAAACCGTTTCCTTTGAATTTCATTCGATCAAGACCATCGAAGGATTAAAATTGTAGCATTTGATTTTTTGTGAAACTTGTGAATTGTAAAATTCAATAAGTTTTCTGCCGTCGATGAAAATAGGCACCAGTTTTTCAGCTTCAACAGAACCTTTCAAAGGTATGTAAGAAGGCAATCCAACGTGCTCAGCTTCTGTTCTACGCATGTATATCCAGCTCTCACTTTTGCGTTGCTTCTGCTGCGTACCAGCAGTACTCTCAGTGCCTGATAGCTAAGGTGCCCTGGCAAGAGGACTTAACTATCACGCGACCTAGCTAATCTGGCTTCTGCGATGATGCTAGCAGTGGCAGTACACATAAGTTAATCACCTAATTTACAGTCTAAGTAGGACACTGAGAAACTTGGATAACTATTTTAAAAGAAGGGAATTTTGGCTGACCTTGTCTATTTTCCTAAATGGATTTCCAGAATTTTAGTGCTTTTACAAGCGAAATTCTGGGTGGATTTGTGCTGGGGATGGTTACCCATCTAATTAGATTTTGTTGTACACAGAGGTCAAATCAAGAGGTTGAAAAGAGAGGGACAATCAAGACTGCTAAGTTGATTAATCTGTATGAAGGTTATTGGTGGGCTGTTCCACATTCATTCGCACAGAAATATTGCAACTCATATCCATTTCCGGAGTACTTCAGAGCCTCTCGCGAACCTTCCTCCATTTGATCCAAGGCAAATGATTCCAATTATTTACAAGACCAAGTGCATTCATATGTGGTCAGTCACCCTAAAGCATCGGAAGACAAATTGTGTGACCGGTTTAGATGGTCAGAACAGCTTTATCCGATAGAACATATGTTCTTAAGCTAATCTGAAGGTAAAGGTCCTAACCTTGACTGTAGGAGTGCCAGTCGGAAAGAAAAGGTGCCATGCCAGATTTCGTACATAACGGATGAGTCTCCATGAATGCGACTCCGGCTGAATGCCATTACTTGACAATTCACCAACGAACCGCTTTCTGCTCGTATTCACTGGTATCTTATCACAAAGCCTGCCTCTTCTGAGCTGCTTTTAGTGAGATGGAACTATTTTAACCTCCACGACCTGGTAGAGCAGTTACAACCACCTCATACCAAGCAAAGTAAGCCATTCGGGGCAGCTTCTTTCAAATCGTTGCCAGTTTACATGAGCTTTCTCGGTTCATTCACAATATCAGAGGTTCGATAACATCGTGACCCTTCAAGGACAACAATGCATGCACCACCCTGACAGCTGAAATCTGAACTCAAGAAATACGGATACTTTTCTTCCCAGTCCATTTTTTTTTATCAAAGCAAATATAAGCACTGTCGCCGAAGAATTAATCTCAAATAGATTTGGCTTCATGTTTCTGCGAAGTTGGGTCCCAGTTTTGTGAGAATTTCACCATAGGAAAACTCTATTGAAGTAGGCGCATCTTGCAGCAACGGTTCGTTAAAGCAGTAAGGACCACGCGCGGCATCAAAAGATAAATTATTTGATTTCATAGTGGGATATTTCGCTGGGAGCTAAAAGCACACCATCGTTGAGAAATACTTTGAAAGATCACGTCACATTCATTTTTATAAGTTAAGCCTAGGTCAAAACGATCTTTTACATAATCTCTGAAACCTGAATAAGTGATTTCTGAAATGTGAGACTATAAAATATGTACAGAAGATTAAAATGCAAGGTCGGGGCAGGGGGCTTGCTAATCCACAACTTTCGAGGGTGATATGTCCTCCAGGGTGCGCGTAGAGGGCCGAAAGGACATTCGAGAGCGATTGTAGTGCAGATCCATCTTACCTACCGTCCCGTCATATCTATTCTTCACTACCTAAGGGGTAAAAAAAAGGGAACAATAAACGTTCACTTGTAAGTTTGCTGCATTCCTTTCTACTCAGCCCAAATAACAATTCAGGTTCTAAGGACTTGGCCAGGGAATCAAATTAGCCGAGCAGATAATAAAAAGACATTTCGGCTCAGAACAGTACAGACGCAGACAAAAGAAAGTACTTAAATCTTGTTCTAAGGAAAGTTCTGTGAAAATCTCAGGAACAGAAAGCTCTTTCAAGGATCGGTATGGAACTCTAAAAAGGTTCTAGCCGACCAGAGTATATCAGTGATACTTCCAATCATCCGGAAAGATAACGAATTCTGTGGACGAATACGCTAAAATACTTGCATGGACGTTAATATAAAATCAAGAAAAACCCAAGAAACCAAATCAGGTACCTCAGGTCATACTTTAAAATCGTTAACAGAGGAACGAATTAGAGCAGCCAATGCCAGTCTAGTTGGCCGGCGATATTATTTATACTGGCATAAAATGATGGATATTTCAACTCAAGTGCTCACTTTCTTGAATAAAGATGAGCGCAAGGACAGGAAAGTGACGAAGATGATCTCGAACTGAAGTAACTGCAAAGAATTTTTGCGGAGGCTGGGTGAAAAAGGACTCTGTGGTTTCTTTGGCTGTAGAAGAGGGCTCCTCATTAAATGAGCAATTTATCCTTTCTCAGACCTCGACTTCATCCTAGCCTGACTTTATTCCGTCCTGAGTCTACTAAATCACTCTCCTCTAATTGAACGTTTCGAATTCCTACCTGGGAAGATAAAGTCCGGAATTTTTTATCACTAAGCAGTGAGAACAGCTTCTTCCGCTGTTGCTGTTCAGTGCAGCCATGTCACCAACTGAATTAAAAAACAAGACCTTCAGGATCATAAATGTTCCATCATGGAAATTCTTCACGATTTTCGAGAATATGGTAATTCTTCTAATCTGCCAAATCCATATAATTGATTGCCCCACAAAACATTTTTGGATGTCACCTTCAGTCTCTAGAAAACTAGGAGCCTATCTGGCAAACGGAATGAAAAACTGAGATCTGTCAAATCAAGGATTATGGGAATAGAAAAAATAAATCGCTTACGATCACTTATTATGGAAGAGTTAAGGCCCCGAAATCCTGAGACTGCCGTCTAATCTTGAGCACACGCAGGCACTCATCCCCTAAATGGACCTAAGAAAAGCTATTTTTCTCGGTGAACACCTTGTTACCTCAACCGATCAGCTAACGAACAATGGAGCTAATCACTAGAGTCAATCAGGTAAATAGCGACTTGGAGCCTTTGGGTTGCAATTATGTTATTCTAAAAAATCAACTATTGCAAGGAAAAGAAGTTGAAAAATAGACGAATCAGCAAGAGCAAAAGAAATTTCGAAGGTCACCGTTTATTCAGTCAATAAACCAAATCACCGAATTTCACTTGCCGCTCCTACAAAAGCAAGTGAATTCATCATCTAATCTTGGTAATTATTATGAGACAGATAGATCAAATCTAAGCACCGTGGGATCGGTGCCTATACTCTCATAAATCAAAATCACTTCAAGAATAATTGCAGCAAATGCCTGTTTTAAATTACTCAATTAGTCGAGCCAACTTTATACTATGCTGCTAAGAGGCAATGAGTCAGGAAAACATTGCAACATCTTGGCTGCCGACATAGTATGAGTAAATACATACTTGTACATATTTTTTGGGCACAGAAGTTCCCACTTCCTCCTGTACCAGCAGGATATTGTCAGCCTCCTGGCTGATTTTGCCACCGCCATAGAGCGAAGCAATGCTGAGGAGGTGATCATCCTCTACTTTACGAGGATGTACCACGAGGGTTAGGTGAGCGCCGCTATCGGTGGCGAAAGATCGAAGCCGCTCAACAAACCGATCCTGTCGGGCGAACTTCTCTTCAAAACCACCCCTACCTCCAGAACCACAACCCATCATGAATTGCAGGTTATCTAAGATAAAGTGCTCAACCGCCTCTTGCTTCACACTTTCCTCCAGCGCCTAAAAGGTTGGGAAAATGGGTTAACATTAAAAAGTGGCAGGAAAAACTCTTTTGTAAGTAATAACCCACAGAGAAGACTTCCGTTTCAGAGGGCCTTCCATGCATGTTGAGGAAAAAAATTGGCAACTCTTGCTGAAATGCTGATGCCCAGGCTGCGACTCGGATTGGCGGTTGTGAACACAACGGTTCACTAAGAAAGCAATTAGGATTAAATGCCGTCTATTGTCCGACTACCCATAGGCCTGATTGTAAAAATCACTAACAACCCTCAACCTAACGTGTACTCGGAAAGATAAAAAAACCATAAAAGACAATAGTGATCTGAATGCAAGGACATAGGACAAAGCAGATCGAAAGAAATCGCTGAATTCGATCAAAAGAAATCGTTCAAAGAGAGACGCGACGGTAAAATCTGGAGGGAAATAGACTTGTGCATAAAAACGATTCGTAGTTGTTTGTTCGTGAGTAGCAACCAGATTCTTTCGGTTTCGATTAAGGCTCTGAAGGTTACATTTAATACCAGAGTGATGGAGGTTTGGTATCAACAATCCGATAAGAACATACCCAGCATACTGATGCAGAAGAGTGCGGCATATCCGAGGAAGGGGCAACTCAAAGCTACCCCAGAGAGTACGGACACCCTGTTCGGCCAAGTCGAGAGAGTACTCACAAGCGAATGTAGTTTTGCCCACTCCTGTCTTCCCAGAGAGGACAGTCATCTCGTGGCTTCGGAATCCTTTAAGTAGTTTATTAAGCTCTTTAAACCGACACCACTGAACACCGCGTAATTCAGCAACATTGAGAATCTCGTTGAGGGTTCTTGCAAAAAGCTCACCATCAAATCTAACGATTTTCATCAATTTTGCTGAAAAATAACTAACTCAAATAAATTTCATGGATAGCAGGCTAAAACACTACACCTCTTAAACAGCAGCCTTCATTATTTCTTAGTCAAGGATAACAATTAAATGAGAATATCTACAAAATCCGCCCATATGCTAAAAGAAAGCTGTCACTGTTAAATAATCATCTCATTTTAAATGTCCTAAGCCTCTAAAAGACAACACATTTCTAGACATACGGTGAAAAAGACATTTAGCAACGCACTTTCAGAAATAATGCGCCCCAGGGTGGCTTTGACCTTGTTCTCGTGACGTTAAACGGACGAGAATTTGTCAAATCATTAACGCTTACAATTGGTAGAGGATAGGTCTTTCAAACTAAATACATTTAAAAATGGATATAAAAATAGTAATATGACTGAAGAGAAGTGTTTGTTTTATCTATCATACAGCCTTCAGAATCATCTGTTTAATCTGGCCGAGTCTGTAACCTTTCTATTGGTTGGTGGATTTAATAATTTTGAAAGGGGTGTATGGTGCTATAAATCAAAATGGAAATCGAACTCTTAGAAAAGATAGAAGAATTAAAAGAAATATGCAAAGCAATTGTGGTTGGTAAAAGACTGGGCTTTTTATTTTAGGCTGCTGATCGAAAGTGCTCATCTGAAGCATCTTCTATCGATTGGAGTCAGGCGAAATCACACAAACCAAAATATATAGCTGAGCAGAAAAAACGATTAACTAAGAAGCTTCAAGATGCTTTTAATGAAGCTGAGGCTCTACAAAAGTAACACTGTTTGGGTTTTTAGCATCTTCACCTTTTTAGAATCCTTCAGAGAGCTCAAAGTAAAATTTTGGAAATACAATCTCTTGAGAACAAAATAAGTAGTGTTTTCATATATCTGTGATGCAAGCAATTAAAGAAATGGCGAAAGGTCCGAAGAATATGCGTCGAGGTGTTCTAATGTCATTACTTCAAGAGAGTGCAAAGTCGATACCGATGTGGGCAGGAAATGTCGATCAGGCGTAGGTCTTTTAGCTATTTATTTGTTTTTTTTATGAAGACCACCACCACTTTGCGGTGCTGTTGGGGCTCCTAACAATCTGGACAGCAATTTGGTTGCCCCTGGTGATTATGTCGCGGCCCTTGTGCCCGATCTTGATTGTCCTGATGCTGAATTTGTACCCAATGAGAGTTGGATTCTCGCCGAAGTGATCTCTTTTAGTAGAGAAAAGAAGCAATTCCAAGTTGAAGATGTTGACGCTGAAGAGGGCAAAGTGTATGTCTATCCATCCATTTAACTTCATTTTCTCCAAACTGGTTTAACGACCATTTCTCATTAGTCGTTTTTTATCTGATTCAGCCCAAAGTGAGTTTTTAGACATACTTTTAAGTTGCACTACCGGTTACCGCTTTTAACTCATTGCTTTTAACTATTCCAACCATTCTCCAATCAATTTTTTTTCTCTTTATTAGAAAGAAGAAGTAATTTTATAGAAAGAGGCTCTTAATTGTTTCAGTTCGTTTAAGCTTGACTATTTCGCGTGTTCAGTGGCTTCATTTGCTCTAATTACCACTTTTCTGTTTTTTTTTTCTTTCGTTACTCATTAAAGTGGAAATTGAATGCCTTTTAGACGTTACACGCTGGATCGTTCCAAGATTATTTTGCTTCCTAAATGGAAGGCCAACCCAGTCTTAAACCCAGAGGCTGTTTTTCATAAAGGAACCGTGAGTATTTTTTTGACACTTATCCTCGCTTTTGACCTCGACCAATTCATACATGTTTGAGAGTGACATAATTCCCACTTAGCTCTAATATGCAATCCAGCATTCTCGCTTTTCCGTTGGCTCCCAACCATAATTTTCCATTTTTTTTTCTGCCCACTGCCACTGCCTGCCTTTTTTTTTCATTCTAAGCTTTGAAAAACTAGCAGATTAGTAAAAAAATCATTGCTCTCATTAGACAGCGCTTCTGTAATTATTCACTTTAGTCTCTGTTCTCTTTCAGAGTCTGTTAGATTTGTTACCTGGTATTGAATACTTCTTAAACCCTCTTGATTAATAGGGTGAGATTTGAGTAGTTTTGTCGTAGATTCACCTTGGACCTGGAAGATGGCGAATTGAGCCGCATGTTTCGACATTCGATTTTGATATCCTTGGAGTGAGAACCATATAGGTTAAAGAGTGTCGACAAAGGCGGCACCGAAAATGAGACTACCGGCGTTCAGCGCGCGATTAAATCACGGAACTTCATCATACTCGACGGAATTGCCTTCCCACAAACATAGCATCTGACTGAACATTCCTCTCGAGCTCTCCTCGAAAATTCGCTTCAGCCTTTTCCTCAAGCACGATCCCTAACCAAAAACCTATTTTACCCGACTCATTCATTTTATTCCTAACTTATCTCATCCGTTCTTAAAATAATGATCCACAAAATTAAATGAATAGCAGAGCAAGGTTCAAGTACCCATCTAAAAGTGAGCAGCGGGATTGAGGAGCGCTTTCACCTTACCAATCTTTTCCTCTGGTTGCCGAGACAGAAATACCTTTTGCCATCCTTTTGGGTAACTTGGTTGCACTTGGAAACAAATGTTAATGGAAACGTATTGAGTATGTTGATACTCTGCAGTCGAAGTACAACTAATCTTTTAAGTGTTTGGGAATTAAGTTGGTGCATTGGAGAAGACTCTGTATCATAGTCATTAATAGATTGTGGTTCATGGAACCCAGGTCCTGATAATTTAAAATTGTGCTGAGTTGCGATTCGATGATCATGCGATGCCGCGCCAGCAGTATTATTTCTGTTTTTTTTTTCGTATTTCTAGTTAGTCCTTGCGTTGTATCCCCAAACGACTTGTTTCTACCGAGCCGTTGTGGATACGCACCCCATACACGTAAGTCACCCAGGTGTCTTCAATGCTGACACTCATCTTTCCGCCAAACTTTAGTTCATTCTTCCTTGCTTGTAGGCCCATGATGAGTACTCGCTATACTTTGAAGACCCAAGCTACCCCGATGGTTATGCCCCTTCAATTCGAATTCCACAGCGCTACGTTATCCTCTGTCCAGAGTGCGATCGAAAAAGTACTAGACACAATCGCGGTCGACCCTCGGGCAAAAAGAGTTGAAATTTGCTTCTGCACCTCTTTTTTAAAAATCGATTTATTGAAAAAATTCCTGTTCGTGAGCTTGATTTCATCGTTGTGAAAGCGAATTATAGACATCATCGAGGACATCGAAATGTAAAAGTGGATTGGTTTCTTGGGTAGAAATGGCTGTGATTGAGTTGTTTTCTGCATTGGTAAGAACGTCGTGCAGCACGATTGATTTCATTCCATCTATGCTTTTTATGAGATCGACAGGTGTGACGTTTTGGTGGCCTTTCAAACGAGCTAATTTTCGTTCTGGAACAAAAAAGATAGCTCAAGGCGGAACACTTGCCTAAAGTAGCGAGGTACTCTTCCGAAGTTATCTGATGCATTTTACAGATCCTACTTAGAGTACGAACTTTAGAGAAGCTGGTGGTAAAATACCGTGAGTAAAACGCCCGCTATGGCGAGGATATGGCAATTAGTTTGCCTTATGAAAATGGTGCACAATTAAGAAGGATTAATTATGAAAAGTCATTAAAATTCGTTTGGAGTCCTTTTGAGAAGTGCAATGTATTGTGTTAAGAAAAATTAATTAACTTTGAATTTCAATAAAGCACATATATATAACAAATAGTTTTATTTTTGCATACTTACTTCAGGATATTTTTAAAATTATTCTATTGCTCATTTTCAGGCGCTCGTTTTTCAAATTCGTGGGCATTGCGGCACTGCCGGACGTTCGATAATCGGGTTGGACGTGCTTGTGCGTACTTTACCTCAAATTCTTTGTTCTCTTTAGATATCATGAAAGCCCATTGCCTTCCGAGCGACGAAGCCTCATCTGCAGGCAGCGATGATGAATTACCACTTAAAATGATACGTATGACTTCAGCTTTTTCACCCCCATTTCTGTCAAGGTCTTGATTCGCCGGAACAGCATAAACAATTTAAAAGGATGAAAAACAACGTTTGGCAGTCAGTTATATATGAAAGTAAACTTGAGGATGCTTTCAAGTGTACCGACCTAAACGAGGTAATCTTATACGCAATACTGTACTAGTTCGCAGACTAACCTTGTCTCTGTTGAACGAAGCACCGAAAGCTACGCTTTTGATGGTAAAGAAATCGAACCTGGTTTTATCGATCCATATCGCTTTCAATCGAAGGCTGGAAGGAAGCGCCTCAGGGGGAGGAATTTTCCTCCTCTTATTTACGACTGCTCCATTCCGCGCGACCATTTCGGAGTCAACTTCGACAGCTCAGCTAAAAAAGTTACCAAGGCTATAACTAATTTCCTTAGGGAGGAACGTGATGATTTGGTTGGTATGTCTACTGTTTTTAACGTTTGAATACTCTCTTAGTCGGTTCCTGGGACTTCTATTTTTATTGCAGATAAAGTTGTTAAGACTCTGGGTTCCAAACAAGCTCTGGAGTTGTGTTATCTTACTGAAGATATTGAGAAACTTGGTGGATTATCTACAATGGTGTGTTCTTTTGAAATCCTTAAAAATCACTGTTTATTTTAAATCATTGCCCTTCAGGACGGTACGCGCCGACGGACTGCAGGGGGCGTTTTCTTCTTTCTTGTCCGTAGTTCTGGTACCGTTTCCGAAGAAGATAAAAGAATCATTTTTAGGGAGAATGCAATTGCGAAAACGCGCAAAAAGCGGTAAGGATTTATCCCAACTTTCAGTTCAGTATGTTTGATTGTTATGCAGGAAATTTATTTTGTTCCATAAACCCTTCTCGGTATTCATGTATTTCAAATTATCCTGCATTTCAACAGTCTTCGAGAACTGTTTTCCTTCCCTCCCTAAAGACAACGTCCTCCCAACTCTCTAACTGCAAAATGGTTCAGCAGTAGTTGAGCAAATCTCGTTCCTCACCTATTTTTCTTTGCGAGAGAATGTGGTCGGATTCTGATGGCTGATAAATTCAATCCCTCTGGTTGAGGGAAATGATGCCGTTTTGGATGTTGCGCTAATCGCCGGATTTTGTAACTCCTGGAATAGACTGTCGCCCTTTGTATGATAAGCTGCATTTCCTTCAAGTAATTTTCCTAGTCGTTCTTTGGTGAATATACTTGTATAGCTTAGGATTCGGTAGAGTACATCCCTGTTTTTCACTAGTCTTATCTTCATTTAGCTTAAACTTCGGATTGCCGATCAGTTTTTACATGAGTGCTCTCCTGCTTTACAAGTAGACCCTCTGAGTTCGAGCCTCCTTCGTTTTATTGGCGAGTAGATATCTTATAGAGATTTTCGCTTTAGTGACCACTGTCTTGTATCTTCATTCTCTGATTCCCAGCTATGCTTCAAGATGGCTTGAGTGCACTAATCCTGAAGACATTTTGAAAAGATATTGATTTTCTGGACAATCTGCAATAGCTAGCCTTGTTAATTGCTTCTGTTTGTTTGCAGCCTTCGACGAGAGCTCCGCCGCCAAGAAAAAGCGAGAGAGGTCGCTTTTACTCCCAATACTACGGAGTCAGAAAGGTCGATCGAGGAGGAGAATAAGGATGAAACAGCCGATATTGCGAACATCCCTTCGCCTGGTGTATATGTCGAGTAGCCCGACTTGTAAAGTTACGCGTTTGGGCGGGCAAGTGGGTTACAAATGTATTGCTATACCCTTTTTTCAGATCAACCCTTAATGATTCTATCCCCTTCCGTAGCTAACATTGTTTTGAGGTAAGTCCGTGTGATGCTTTTAAGAACGGATATCTCATCAGTCTTAAAGACTGAAGTGAAGATAACTGAGATTCATCTGACGGTCATTAATGCTTCATTTTTTTTTTATTTTTCATCGTGAATCGTGAAGGATCACTACGAATTCTCAGCCTCCACCCCTCTCTCTGACGCCCAATAATATTGCAATGTAAATATATTAGTAGGCGAATGTTTTCTCTTTTTTTGCTTAAATCCACAAGAATTAGGCTTACCCTTACTTGAAGCTGAAATATGACTTCGTGTCTGTTATGGGTTTCCTCATGTTAATACCAGTAATGTTTTTCTTAATGCTTGTCGCAGTATGTGTAAATGAATACATGAATTCCATAGGTCGCCTTCGGTAATATTTACCAGTCAGTCGGGATAGTGTTTTTTTTGAATGGGTCATAATGGCATTACTGGAAATTATCCAGTGTTCCTTAATTATCGGGACGTGGGGGTTAGGTCAAAGAATGTTAAACAAATGAAACCCAGTATTGGGCTTCTACGATAACTTGGACCAACAGATGGGGGAGCGCCTTCTCGATCAAAATTTTAAAGTAGCATTTCCAGGTCTCCTGCAAGTTGTTCTTATGCTCAAACGGGGTATATTTAATGCTCCTGAACCAATTTGTCCCTGCAAACTCCTGATTTAGCGTGCAGCCCAAAATATTTTCAACTTAGATTTATTTCAGGTTAGCTTGCTTGTGTACTATCTTTACTAGACATATGTGTGAATCCTATGCTCATCTCATCCGCCTGTCGATAGCTAGATTAGAAAGAGAGGGTTCAGCCATAGCAAACTCGACCAACCATTATAGAATCTGGAAATTGCAGTTCAGCTCAAACGGGACCCATCAGGACTCTAAAGGTGGTGTTAGTGTTACTGTAATAAGTTCTTTATCACAATCTACTTTCTCGACATTCAATTCTACGAACGTCAAAGGTGAGTCCGTTTTACAACTATGTGGACTATTCCTTCTTAAACGAAAAGCAAGTTGGGGCCATCCGAGCACTTCCGAAGTTAGGAAAATTAATGAGTTTCGATTTTAACATATCGGCTGTTTTTTGCTGCCATGCTCCTGCAAATTTACACAAAAACTAAATTTATTCCCACTCTTGAACTTTTTATTGGACGTTTGCATAATCAGGTTTCCCAAGGAGCACAATACTTACCTTGATTTGAGTTCTGCAAAACTTGATGGACTGTGCATTGTTTGGTATCGAATTCATAAAGCTACCCATCTCAATAGCCTAACTTTATTTGCAATGAAAGCTGTTTTCACTCGTGCAGAAGGATCCCTATCATCCGAGTGGGTAATCTTCTTCAAGATGTCAATGTTAATAAATAATTTAGCACAGAATTAATAATAAATCTTCATTTTTAATGAAGCAATCGGTATCACTGTATTGCATTATTATCCTATTCGTATTTTGACCTTGCTATTAGCAGTGGTATTTTAAAGCTTTACTTCCGTTTGTCCGAAACGTTCTCGAGTTTGCCGTGTTTCACCTCCTTTTTTATCATGATTCCTCAGTAATTTGGATTCATATGAATATTCTCTAAATTTGATTCCAGTCAGTTAATGCCCAATGCCCGCTATTCCTTACAATTGCTATTTGTGCCATATAAGTTTTGGACAGCTTTGAAATGTTATATAATCTTACTAATTCCACTCTTACTGCTTTTTCATACTTCTAGTTTTCTGTTTTTTTTTGTTAGGCTTTGGTAAACTGTCGTTCCATGCAGCAGCTGTTATTGATATTCCTACTCCTCTTATCCGCTTCATCCCCTCCCTTAGCCCTGGCTGAACCGATAATAAATAATGGTTAGATACATCCATTGCTTTAATGTTTAATGAGTTTCTCTAATACCTGTTACACACGCTACGCATTTGCTTTTCTTGGATTATTGCAATTCTTCCATTTTATACCATTATACTGGGATATATGTTGCTCAATTTTTCTTTTGCTTTTAAATTTTATCTTATCCACATGTTAGTCACGATTCCGAATAATCACATAAGTATTCCTGGTGTTACTGCGTACCTTCTAAGTTTCGGCGAAGTTAAAGAAGATGTGGAACGAGCGTCCTTCTCATTCAGCCTCCCGACTGAACAACTCGCTCTTCTCTACACTTTTCGACGCTTCGAATTCCCTAACTCTAGATTCCATTGTGCCTACCTGGAGTGCATCCTTAACAATACCAAGCTGAGGATCGTTTCAAGCGTAAATTCGTTTAGCTTTTTCTCCTTCGTTAACCTTTAATTACGCGAATTTAAGTCATCCAGTTGAGATGTTTCAATTTACAGTTAATGGTTGTTGACTATTAGTACCTCAATCAAAGTGCCTCCGTTCTATTGATTACCAGTTTCTCATCAACGGTACTTTTCGCATGTTGATTAGTTAATTTTCCTTGAACCTCTCGGTTTAATTTACGCCTCTAGATTGCTGCTTCGTGCCATGACAACTCGAATCCTTCACTGTACGGCCCAATTGTAGTCGTACCGGAGGCTAGTGCGGTCTCCTGTAAGATGATCTGGTACTATCCAGAGGACAAGTCTGCCCTCCTCAATTCCCTCAATCTCCTCTTCGTAGCTGCCTGTAAGTTCTTATTTGCCTCTTTTTCTAATGAAACATCTGCATGCCGTATTTGACAGAGTATTATTCATGGCTTTATTTAGCAAAAGGTTCCTATCATATTCATTCGCATGAGAATTTCAAGTGTGCATAAATATTTAAGCACATTGTAGCTGTTAGACTATCGTTGCCATGTTATTTTCAGTTTCTCGCAGATAACAATTTTTCCATTGTCTTTGACCCTCGTGGCCTTGGTTTTTCGATGAGTCATCTGCTGCATTGTCCTATCGTCCGCACGCAAGTGTGGGCCTGTGTGTAGTTGACAATTTTGTGAGCTAATTCGTTCTGTGTTGCTTAAGCAATCTAATCATCTGATCTATTAAAGCATATTTAGTTTCAAATAAACCCGTGTATTTCAATTCAGATCGATTTAGTCCCTCTTTGTTTATTTTAAATAAATATATTTTGCGATATATTCGGTAGCAACCTTTGAACTGGGCTAAATTCGGAGAGGTTTGTCGACGCAGATACTTCAGCTCTCTGGGTCGGTGCTCTCAAATAAAGAATCTCTTCTGATTGCCGTCCTGACTTATTCAATGGTGCATTGGCTTCTCTCCTCGTCTGAGAGGATCGATCTTATAACTAAAAGGGTCTGATTGGTAATACTCGTATAGTGACCATCCAATGCAAATTACTCTTTGGTCAGAGAATGAATGTTGAACCAGGCTGATATAACTAGATCTATTAGGAGGGCTGCACATAAGCTCTGTTGGAGTCCATGAATAGTTGAGTCGTTGGAATAGGTGAATACGATGGTTTTATTAAAATTGTTATGGTCATAGTCTCAACGAAGTAAGTTAAGTTGCTCCCGTGTTCTCTTCTCTGGTCTAATGATTAAGGTTTGTAAATATTTTAAATTTCAGTGATACAATAGCAAAATTACCCACACCATGATTTTTGATCCATGTCTCGATACTTCCTAAGGACGCCAAACTTTGTTCTATTTCTTTTTTCCTTTGTTTGACAGATGATGGATACTGTGAAAGTGCGCCGTCTACCCTGATGGACGCATCCGAGTGGTGCAATGTGGAGGTGAAAGGTTTGGTTGACGATAACTATGAGCCAACCCAAAGAGCGCTGTGCATGGAGGTTGAAGTGGCGAAGGAAGTCCTTAATGCCACCTGTTCAGATTCTACCCATTTTCTCTTGCTTTCCCCAAGTATTTTACTACCCTGTGTAATAATTGTTGGAATCTTTCTCTTCTTCGTCGTTCTTTGCCTCGTGCGATTTTGTATCAGAAAGTCTTTCAAGCGTACGCCGTGGGAATAATGGAAAGAGCAAAACGCGCAATCCCCTGGGATGGTCAAAGCTTGTCTAATCAACTGTTATTTTGAATACCAATTCTTAGCATCACATGTGATTCGTATCTTGTGAACTGATTTTATCTAAATATGGAAGTATATGTGTATTCCTCTAGCCTCTTTTTGGTACCTCTCTCGGCTAAAAATAGGCGAAGTCTGCTCTCTGGATGCCTTTCTCTGAATCTGTTTACCTGTGGTACATAGAAAATGTTTCAGTCGTGCTAAACTTGATACGGGTTTATCTGAATCTTAGATGATTGAACGTTACCAAATTGTTTGATTCTGCGACCTCCCGTCACATTATATGTTTGAAAAGCGACGGGGTAATTGAATGTAAAACGATCTACTGTGATGGAATAGTGGGGTGGAGTGCTTTCCCTCATTTTCGTCGTGAAGACGATAACCTGCGTGTTAATGCTAACGAATTGACAGAACTTAGGTTTCAAGAATGAGTGTGGTCATGGACGGGTTGCTCGAACGTTCCATTTCAATTGTTGTGATGACATTTTTCCTAAACATTTGCAGATACATCTATCAGCAAACAGTCGCCTGCCTGATGTCAGCAGAAATGTGTCAATGGATAAAAGGGAAGTGTCGATGTCGAGCTCATGCCCACATAGGTGTGCCTTCAATTGCATCGCTGTAATTGATTCAAAATAACAGACAGCCGCAGACTAACGCAGAATTTGGGCGGAACCCGTGAGGTTTTTGCTATATTTATTTGCAAGACGCCAGTAGAGGTTCTCTAATTCATTACAGGATAATACTACTGGTCATGGATGTAAGTATGTTCATAATCCTGCTTTCTGGAACGAATAGTTTAGTCCACAAATTCATTCTGCGCCTCAGATCATCAGTTTCAGGAGGATTTTCAGCACACCGAAAAACCTCAGTTTGCTTTAAGTGTCCAACAGCATTAAATGAAGTGAGAGCTGGATCTTACTTGGCAGATATTAACATTGTTCTAGAATGTTTTTCTGGGTGGATAAAGATAATTATCGGAATTGTTCAAATACACTGCAATTTTACTTCAATTCAGCAACAGATGTTCGCAGAACCATACAAGGCAAACATTTTTTTTCTATAGCTTCAGAAACATCTGTCGATTAGTAGAGATCATATGGTATTCGAGTAATCCATTTATGATTGGCAATATCACAACTCTAGTATGATTTCATATTTAAGGTCGTAAGCGATGATTAACCATAAGTGCTGATTTCATAAAACACACCTTGATAACGAGGTTGATTTACTGACACCCTTAAAGCACATATTTTTAGTCTCTTAGTAGAAACAATCGTGGTACCACGTCATCAATCCTTCTGGCACAACAATACTTAAGATAGTATCTTTCCATTTAAGTCCTCTAGACTTGAGAAATTCCTACACAGCCTTCCATCTCTAAACTAGTCCTGGCCAACTTGAACGGTTTTTTTTTCATGTTCTTGGACACTGTCGCCATAATTCCTTGTAGGACTCACATGGTATTGTGATTTGAAACTCCATTGCAAAATTCATTGCACTATAGCAACATCAATTTGTGCAGCATTTTTAGGTCATGAATTTGTATTTGAAGCTCTGCTGATCTAGTTCCATTCAGCTAGCCAGATTCCGATTCTTTATTGATTTACCTCGACTGGGCAACTACGCAAGACACCCGTCAAGTTTAAAATATTTTCATGAATTGTTAACACTAAATCATGTGAAAAATAAATTAGCATTGAAAATGCTGGCACTGAGCTGACGATCCAGCTGCGTCAGACGTCTTAAAGATCAGTGTAAGAGCAATCATCGTACCATGATAGCTGAATGCTTCCCTTTAATTTCATTAATTTTCTTCATCGTAGCTTCAAAGAAGACCCATGCTGCCTTTTGAAATTGTGAAAAAAGATTGGATGAGCGTTGCACGGAATACATGTCGTTATTTTTATTCTTCTTGATGAAATAAAAATATTTTAATAAACCAGAGCTTTAATTGTTGATTGATGCAATCGGCTGTCAAGGTTAAATATCCACAGAATGACCAAACGCTGTACGGGTCTTACAATGTTTGTTTTTGTTCTTGTTGTTTTGATTTATACCGGACTTCACATTGCGGATTTCCGTCAGTCCTCTCAAAACCGAGCTCTCCAGATTGCACCTCGGAAAGAGGCTGATAAATTTATTCCTGACAATAGTACTGACCGTTTGTTCTGGTTTATGCAAGTATGTCTCGTAGATCCGAATTGCATATAAATTCAGTTATCAGATCTACATTTGAGTCAATTTAATGACAATGGGAGAACTTCAGATTTCTCGAAAATGTGTAACTTGTACATTAAAATTATTTCTCCGGATATTGTCATCATCTCCGGTGATATAACAGATGCGAAATACCCAATATTTATGGGCTCTCAACAATTTAAAAAAGAATGGCAAGCATATAATACAATTCTTAAAGAAGCTGGTATATTGAACAGCACGATATGGTTGGATCTCCGGGGAAATCATGGTTCGTCGCATATTGTTGACGATAACTAGATTTTAGATAATTTTAATGTTCCCTCTGCTGAACATTCAGATAACTTTTTCAGGTAAGTTCCTGGTTTAGTCTTTATTTTTTTTCTCTCCTGTTGATCTTTCCCCAAAAGTTCTTGTGAATTTTTTGCAGTGCACTTGCAACTATTTTTTTATCTGTACTTAATACCCTTTCTAGGGAACATTCAGCGATTGGTCGCAATTTCACCCAATCTTACATGGTTACTCATCGAAAGTCCTTTGGCACCTACTCTTTCATTGCTATGGATGCTTGTCCTTCTCCCGGCCTCAAGCGACCGTTTAATTTTTTCGGCTTTATAACACCGGTAATCGTTGTGATAAATAGCCTTCTCTGCGGGAATTAGCTTTAGTGTCTTTGTGCTTATATTTTTAGCTTTAAATAACTGATCCGAAACTTTGTAAGCGGAAAATAAATTAACCGAATTGTAAGTGTGTTTTATTTATTAGGATTTATCAAACTCGCTCAGGTCTTTCTCTGCCGAGGCGCAAAGCAGCAATCAAACCTTCTGGTTTGGCCATTATCCAACCTCCACCATAATCTCGCCCGACTTCGATCTCCGCAAATTCATCAGGTTGACTTTGGTTTTTCCTTCAAATTGTCTTAAATTGAATTCCTTACTTGTATATTTTTCATCTAGAATTAGTTTGATAAATAATTTCATCCATTGTCCTGTTATCGCTCTCATCATGTTCAGCTTCGTTTTATTTATGAATGAATCTTTTCCTTTAAGTTTTGATCTAGCTTGCGCTGATCTCAGTAAAAAATACCTCTCTTCATGCCAGTAAGGAGCATCAGAGCTCTTGAATTAAGTAGGGGAAGAGAGAGAGAGAAAGACCCCCAAACTCAGCAGTTGCATCGAACTTTGAAGCATTTAGTGCTTTGTAAGTGGAGTCGTTGGATTATTTCTGCCAAGATAGTTTTTACTTAGAGCTTGATTCAAACTCTTTAATCCAATTTTTTGAATTTCTTGATCTTTTGAGAAGTTTTCTAAACCTAAATTTGCATGAGAATTTAAATTAAAGCTGGGCGAATCTACACTTTCAAGCCCACTCCAAACAGTTTCCCCCTTGTAGTTGTTAGTTCTACCTGAACTTGCGCGAAGACTAAGTCATCAACCCAATGTTCTGCTAATCGTAGGCTGAGAAGTCTAGGTATGTCTAATCTCTCCAGATCGAACTCATTCTAGTTCATTTATAATGCTTAACCACCTCGATTGAAACTAAATTGGGGTTCTTCAGTTGTTATTTTTTTGTTTACTTTTCAGTGAAACGGCGTATTGCTACCTTTGCGGCCATCTACACACGCTAATGAAAATGGTTCCATCTATGTACACCGTCCAACCGCATGGCTTCTTGGAATTAGAACTAGCCGATTGGCGCGATGGGCGATTGTGAGCTTATCCCTGATCCACTTGAATATTATCGATGTTTGCTTTAGTTCGCTTGTATCATGAGATTTACGAAAACTTACATCTAATCAGTGGTACACAGTGACTAGACGTCTGGACCACCAGACAGGCGATATTGAAGTCTCATTATTTCTCGTGACTTGACTTGGAGATATGTCCACATTATGCCTCTTGTCTTTATAAAATCTGGGTTTTAGGTACTATGCCACTGACGCGAAGCTTTCATTAGAACTCGCTATTTCCAAAGTTAAATTAATTTCCACTTTAAAAACCAACCCTTTTTCGATTATAAACGCGCAAAATTGTGTCTTGGAACCTTGCAGTAAACATTGTAATGTCCGAAATCGGTTTATTCGATGATAAATCCAGTTTGGCTGCATCATTGATAGTTAAATCTAGAGGTTTTTGGTATCTTCATCGCAGGAGTGACTCTTACCAAGGCCTTCTATGTATTATTTCACTCTTATCTATCATATTTGTGAATGCCTCGTATCAATCGATATTTTTTCAAAATGACTTCTCTTTGGGAAAGCACAAGTTGGTTTTGGTTGGTTGGTTGTTGGTCCATTCAACATCTTTCTTGAGTCACACTCCAAATTCAGTCAGTTCAAATCTGTTTGGCCTAACATCTACCTTTTCCTTGCTATTTTTATTATGGAATATTTATATCCTGAGTTGTTGCAGGAAGTTAGGTTTCTTTCAAGGAGTTTCATCACCAAAGCGTCGGCCTATACTCGAATTCTGGTCTTTCACTTTTGGATCCAATCACCGATTTTGATGATTCGCTGTTCTTCTCTTTATTCATGAAGTCCATATTTTATTAGAATTAGTTTGGATAACTAAATCTAAGAGTTCGGCAACAAAAGAAATTGCAACAATTGTTTATTTTCATTGTTCATGTGTTTTTAAATGTCGCTATCACCACATTTTCAGCGAGAGTGGTTAATTATTTTGATAAATTTGCAGTTAGCCTGTTGAAAAACAGCATTTGGCCTCGAGGAGGTTAGAGTAGAATTTCACCACTAGGGAATATAATTTACGCATTCTAAGTAAATTAGGAAAATGGTGCTTATCTTAAAAAAATGCTTTGAAGCTGAAGTAAATAAAAAATGGACGACTCACAAAATATAAATCACTCCTGTGACGAAGCGAAAGCACCTAAGGTGTTCAGAGGCATATTAAAAAGTGTATTCCATTTTTATAACCAGAAGGAAAAAGGAAAATTATCCGAAGCTGGCATTTATTTGGATTCCTCCACCCCTCAGATTACCGTTGAATGCTTGTTTAATTCTCTTAAACTTCTCCCCTGAACCAGGCGTCACTAATTTTGGGACTGTTTTCAGCGATTGTATAGACCTTTTATTAATCGGACTTTTACTAGATAATTTCCTTTCAAATGACAGTATAGTATTGCATCCTTCACTTACGTAGGTGTCAATATCCAGGAGTCCATGCAGTAAACTATGCTCGTACCTTTCCACCTTTAATATTCAAATAAACATTATTTGAAAAAGATTAGACAAATTTAATCAATGTCTCCTTGCGATAACAGGGAACAAATTCGATCGTCGCGGCCCAATGTTAAAGAAGCTTCTGTTTCATTCTGATCAATCGTGGTGCTATATAGGTATATGATCTAGATCAATTATACAGCTATTACGAAGGTTGGCACGGATATGAAGGCAGACACAGAGAGCGAAAAAGAATCTGCTAAGTTAGACCGCGGACTGCAGTCTTACAGAGTCAATAAGATTTAGAAAAACTATACAAGTCAGTTATACTTTACTTTGTTGCAAATAGGGTAGAAGCACCTTTCAGATCGGCTAGCAAATTTTATTTGCACCGGATGACAACGTGCGGTGAAGCTAGTCAAGCTGCCTTGGATCCAGAAGCAGCTGGAGCTGAGGGTCTGTTTAACAAACTTAATAAATGACGACACGCTTAGTTAAAATAATTGCCAAAATAATTCTGACACTGTGACTTTCGGCGATTCGTAAAAAACTACGCAATGTGCTCTGTTCTACCTTCTTTAATATTGTGTTCAGCTTCCGCATAGTGGCGGTAGACAACGACTTGGTATCGTTTGTGGACAGCCAAATGCACGGAGACGAAAGCCAGGATTGGCCGATTTTACTCATCACTAACCCCAAAGACGCTGGCTTCCTTCTACCCAACAAGGAACCGACCGATCGCATCCTCAGATCTACTCACATACGGTTGGTCTCACCCTTGTTTCTTAAAAGCTTAACTATCTTTGCAAGCACCATTTCTGGTTAGCAGCTTATCAGGCAAAACTACATATCCGATTATGATTCTAGATGCAAAAATCTATTCTGAGAAATTTCCCGTTTTTATTCTTTTTTATTGACGATAAAATTGAAAACTGTATTTTAGGTCGGTCATGATGAACAGTGAGTATTGTTGGTTGTTCTTCTACCCGTTTCCATTGTAGATCATCCACAAGGGACTTCATTGCCTAACATATTCCTTGTCGACGTTCTGCCTGCAAGGGCACTAAGAGCCTCTCTTGTTACTTCTCTTCAGTTGGCTGATCGATGGTATGGGAGCGAAATGCCAACCTGCTTACCGTGTCTTGTGATAAGATATATTTACCTAGAACTTCCTCAGCTTATTTTCGAAATCGATGGTACTCCGTAACATCATGGAATGTGGTAAAGCACGAAAATGTATACCGAATAGTAAGATGAAATCAGCGTCACCGGTTGTCGTCTCAATTACACGTTGGAATATATTATTGTGGAATAGAAGTTTATTCAATAAGATCAGAACTCCGAGATAAAAAAAGAAGCTTGTGATTGTGCGTGCGTTCGAATAATGTGCTGACCAGTAGGGTCTGGCTGAATTGAAGTTAACCCAAGTACTCTTCCAAATTCCAATAACGCATTTTATATAGTTTTTTTTAGAATTACGCAACAAATGAGGCACTTTTTCTATGGTGAGAAGCTTCGAGCTGCACAATTTTTTAGTAGTCTGAAATATTTTTTATTTCAGTGATAGAAATAGAAAACTGCCCGATTCGCGCTAATCTTTTTATCAATCACTTTGGCATAAATGCAAATGCAAAATATCGGACATGAAAATCCGGTGGCTTTCATTTGTAATTTTTAAACTAATTTGCAGTTTCATGGCATTTGTGTTGGGAATGCTGGGCATGCTTTAGTGGTAAATAAAAACACTTTCTAGTGATAATTATAAAAACCTCTAGGGATTGTAAATAGAATGCCTGTCGGTGACTGACTTCGATTAATAGAGGAAATAGGGCTGCGAATCACCTTTTGCTGAATCGCTCCTTTTTTTCTGAGTTTCTTCTGTAGTGACTATATTTAAGACTGTCCCATTGGAATGCTCGGTCTTCTCGAACAAAGCTTCGACCGTACTTATTCTGGTTGTTCTGGGTTGAGTTCACCAATGCTCCTAATACTTTTAGTGTGCATACTTCTACCTTTAAGCCTATTTTCTCAAGTGCACTAGTTTAATACGACTCGGTACGTGTACGAGTTTAATCAACTGTCGTAAATGTGACTCGAATTTTTACCTAGATTATCCGATTCTCCCTGAGCAATGCAGATTACATATTAGGTTAGACGCTCGTTCTTCTCTTTATGACTTAATCAGTCATCAGCGTATTTTCACACCCGTAATCGTTGATTTTGTACATTTTACGTTGATTCATTTTTCTGTACGGATACTTTGTATTTTTATGAATGCTTTGTAGATTCTTGGAATCTAGTCCTTAAAGTATTAGTGATTTAACCAATCTGTTCGAATATTTTCGACTTGAAAATATCGTGTTTCACAGGCATTTGTTGCTGTAGATTAGTAAACGCTTCTACAAAGTGCGATGAGGACCTTGAATTTCAATTTGTTTTAGTCCAGCGCTATTTTAAAGAAAAGATGCTTTATGTAACAGCAGTGGGATTTATTTTTAAGGCGGTTTTCCTGTACTTATTTCAAGGCGCCTTGCCAAGCCTGGGTCTTGACAATCGACTTCAAATTATGTTGATGGAAGTCAGCACTTAGGAGCACGATGTGTCCACCTGCATTAGTGGTTTATTCCTTTACATTAGTTTTCATCTTTAAGTTCCGAATCTAATGTAAGCGATAGTACTAATCGGATTGCTTATCATTGACAGTTTTATCGAGAGGTTCTTTCGTCCATTAAAAGATCTCAACCAAGTCTACATTCTTCTTTAGCATTGAGGAATCGGTTTTAAATTTTAAATTCTGAGGCAACTGATCGATTATCACAGTACTTTTTGGACATTTATTCTGATTTTCGAATTTGTCTTTCGTCTTTGTTCGTTCTCATAGTTCTTTCTTCATGCCACTTTTGCTGATCGGAATTTGTGCAGTATAGTACACTTTGGTGTTAAAGTGCAAAATTTGCATTAAGAGTAATAAAATCAAAATGAGTTCCTCTTGGTAAAAAATACCCTTAAGCGTGGATGAATCGTCAAATCAAAAAGTGAAGGTGGGTTAGTATCCAGTGAGTGGAATTTCAGTCTCAGGAAAAAAGGTTTGATTCGCTCTTATTGCAAATTCTCAGTTTGCCTCACACATTAAATGATTTGTATTTTGTAATTCTATCCTTCCTGATTGCAGCATCCTTGCTTGGTCGAGCAGTCCAATAATTCAAGTCTCTGTAATGGTAGATAATTTATTTTTGGGCGACGCGAAACCGCCTACCAATACTGATTCTATTCTGAAGCCATCACCACTCTTTATTCTACCATGGAACCCCATCGAAATTATGAGACGAGGACCTCCCACACACGTGATTAGTGTCGTCTGCAAGGTAAGAGTTGAGTTGGGCTTAAAATTTACAAAATTCAGCCAACGACACTTTCACCCGCTTTCTAGCAGCCATATGCAGAGATTTCCATGCATAGTGATTCCGGAATGCGTGAGCGATTGCAGCCACTGTGTGATCTGGAATTTTGATTTTAGCACCAGTGATCAGAATAAGAGTCCACACTATGTTTTATGTGAAGGTCTGGAGTTATATGAATGTATTCGGCTATTCGTCAACTTTAAATTCGCCCAATGGATTTCGGCATATAGAATCATGAGTCATGTTTTCTCCTCTTATTCTTTGTACTCTGATCAGTTTTTCTGATTCCATAGATTTGAAAGCGACTTTCTACTGCGCGAGGGGAGGATTTCTTCCCTTGAGCCAGTTTTCTAGTGACCGGCCAGTTTCTGTTAACTTCTGTTTGAGTAGTTCAGTGATTGAAAAATGTTTCGCTTGGGGCTTTTTTTTAAATTTTGTTCTTGTTTCTGGTTTTTGGGGTTTTCAAAAATTAAATTTTTAATGTTCCCTCAACAAGGTTAGAGAAAGTTGAACTGACCACTAGAGTAACTATGGGTAAGCTAAACCGATGTATTCAACATTCCATTTGTGGTTACCAAGGTGAACCCAGTCATCTATTCTTGGGTCTGACTTGAACTATCCAAGTCTTCACTATGTTCATGCTTGACGTCAACCTTCAACTCACTTATGCATTATAAACAGAGTGCGTTGAACTTTTTTCCTGTCCAGTTGTGCTTTTTGAATCCTACCTATGAGGAATCAATGCCCTGCAGCGGCTATTTGACAACCTTCGAATAACGATTCATAAATAGGTCTCTGTCATTTAGATAGATAGATTCAAGTGTTTCTAGAGGTAGTTGTATTAGCAGAGCGTAAATACAAGGGCGGAGGCTTTCTAAATGTTTGGTCTTCTAAAGTCATGAAGATGATGATTTTTAAATCTGAATCACAGCGTAACCTGGTTTCTCTTTGAAGATGGTTGAAGATTTTGGGCAAAACTGTTAGTGTGGATTTTCCTATGCACAATAGAGCCCACCTGAATGGTTTTATGAATTAATGTATTCTAGCAGGGCTAACTTCCACAAACCCAGAGGGCACACCAAAAGTGAAATGGGATAGATGCAGCCCAATTTCAGGTGAGAGTGTCATTGAATTTGCTATCGCGTAACTTAAACCATTAAATTAATAGTTGTCAACAGTTGCTAATAGTATCATTTTATAAAATATCATTGTCTTCAAGTGCGCCAATATATCTGGTTCTTTTTTCCTTTACATCAGGACGCCAAAGGCAACTCCCGAAAAGTGAAACAGATCTTCACTCTAGACGGTACAACTCATTGGAACTTTGGTGGGCTCCAGAGTTTCTTTCTGCTTTCTGACCATAATGCCACCGTAAGTGGTTTAAAAATTTCCACTTCGCTTAATTTAATGAGGGGGTACCAACCATTACTCCAGGTGGACGAAATTGGATCAATCTCTCCCCATATCATTTTCTGATTTGGTTGCTAATTATCACTTCAAGTGATAATTTAGATCAATATTCGATTTGGTTTTGCGTCAAGTTATGTGAAGTTTCGTAACTTTTTAAATGGGGTCGGATAAATGCGTTTTGACACTGATTAGAATATCTCCTTCCGGTTGATTTTCTAAAATGGGATCGTCCATTGCTGACAGCTTAACGCAAAATTACATGTTAATGCTGGTGGGATCAAAAGGTATGAATTTTTCTATCTTTTTCAATGTGTTTTTTCGACCTGCCCGGAGACTCCACTGAATTTTTGTCATGAACCACTTCGTGACTTGGTTCCTATGTTCGGGACTCATTCAAAACGATCTCCTGCTTTCATCTCAACTTCTTCGTGAATTCCTCGATTTTAGATTTCGGTCGCAGAATTGGAAAGCCAGTTGTAAAACACTTATCAGCGCCCAAATAAGAGATGATTCGTATCATTTGAGACTTTAGTGAACTGAAAGTTTGTTGAATATTGTCCTTTAGAGCTAGTCTGCAATGTTCCTGGTAATTCAAGTGCTTCTCTTTCCACGCTTATTGGAGGACTTTAATTAGAGCGGTTGCCTGTAAAATCTAGTTTTCTCCACCTTGGCACCTCATTAGTTCAGCAAGTCGAATTTTTCGAGTAACTTGGCAGTCATTCAAGTTATATCTTGGATCCATTCAGGGAGGAGAAATTTTAACCCTACTTATGTTTGAGACTCCGTCAAATAGGGCAATTTTGTGGCACATCTCATTGACGTCAAAATTCATACTCTTCAGGTTTACGAATGTCACAAGAGTCTTAGAATATTACTTTTTAAGTAAGAAAATTAATTGGCAGAGCTTTTGGAATATTTTGTCTTCATAATCGGATTCGTGACAGAATTAAATACTTTTCAGGACTTTCAGATCGTGAATGCAAGCCTACCAGTCAGACACCAAAAAGCAATTTCTCATCTAACCTGCGATTTTTGCAAGTGATTGGTAACTCGCTGAAGCTGATTTTCCGAGGTTAATGTCGCCTTATCATTCAATTTAATGCAGTTAAATTAAATGCAGTTAAGTTCCTGGTCTTCAAGACCACATCATGCTTACTTAATTATCTCCTGAAATGCTTGCCCCTAAATGCCAGCATCTTTTCACTTCTTATGCTTACTCCATATTCGACGATTATTGTGTTTTATCTCGTGTGCATTTGGACGTTTTTCAAAACTTGACAATTTTTTCACCTTTATTGTTTTCCGGTTGGTTGATTAGCAAGCCGTTCGGTGATGCAAACGCGCTTACTCTTGCACTGCGATTTGCTCGATTGCGGTCAAAAAATG
The DNA here is from genome assembly GCA_019097775.1 of Moniezia expansa. Classification (NCBI taxonomy): domain Eukaryota; kingdom Metazoa; phylum Platyhelminthes; class Cestoda; order Cyclophyllidea; family Anoplocephalidae; genus Moniezia; species Moniezia expansa. Next base: position 7,066,425 of record JADFDV010000076.1, on the reverse strand, counting down.
CCTTTGAGTATTTGAACAGACATTTGCATATCAGTTTTACTCATTCACATGAATAGAATCCATTTTTTTTCTGATTACTTCTCTCTCAACTCTAAACTCAGTTTGTTTCAATATTATTTTCGGTTGCATGGTTAATTATTCACCTATTTTTGGTTTAGCTGTGATTTACCAGTCACTTCCATTATTTAAACGTTTATTTAAATAGAAATCAGGTAATTTCACACTTCTCCACCCCCTATCTGCTGTGGCATCCCTAGCAGTCGCCCCAAAAAGAGCTTTTAGTGCTATGGGCTCCGACGTCCTCACTGACTACCAGCCTGTGGGCAAGAGTCATGGGGCTTGTGTCCCGTGGGCATCATTCTTTAATGCAGCTAAAAGAAATGACTAGCTATATCACTTTGTTCACAGCCCTCTTCCTCACAAGACCTCAAAGAGACTGGCATCAATCCACAACATGTCAAGTGAATTATATTTGGTCAATGCAGTATCAAATAAAAATGTTGTTGGGAGAGTAGCATAGTTGAAATGGTTTGCTAACTTCACAGTGGTCGCAGAAGTAGTTCCACTCTATAGTTCTTCTGAAATCTGATCATTTACTTTTCAAAGTACCAATTCTTGCGCTGAAAAGGTTCATCCGTTCACCTGATTCTTTATTTTTCGAATCTTATCCCCCATTAGGCAAGTAAAAAGACCCTATTTTAGAAATTTAGTAAATGGGTTAAGAGGAGTAACAGATACGTAGCGATCCAATGCATTGTCAGTGTTTCTTCGATCTCTTCTTGAACCCTATCTATTGTTTCTTTTTAACCAGCCTTCTTTGCTCTTACTTCCTTATTTTTTTGTGACCGTTAACTTTCATTTCCATAATCCAGCAACGACCCCGTTCTGGTAATTTCGAAATTTCCCATAATTTTGCTGCTTGCACTTTTCGGAAAGTGAAGAAATCCCAAGATTATCTATTCCTCTTCGCCTTCCTCCCCTATCTAAAATTATTACGAGTGGGACTTCTAAGTGCACGCTTTAGGTCAGAGCAGTTTGAAAAAATGAGACAATTTTTTCGTGTTTGTTGAACCACTCCGATTGTCCCTACTTTTGCTTAGATTTAAATCAGGTCATATCGAATTTCCAAAAAGGCTGTTTGCAATTTCTCAACGAATGGCTTACTTTGTAGTGGTCCAACAGATAGAGAAAGAATGTTGGTAAACGGGTTGATACAACGAGTCTCATGGGTTCTATCAACCTAGGGGCGAACTCCGCACTTTACGTATTATGATTCCCCTTTGTTTTATATGACCAATGATTTTATTTTTTTTTTTTTATTTATTTCTCCCCACCCATCAGGGCAAGTCCCAAGGACTTATTGGGGGTACAACAAAAGTACAAATAGCTTTTATAAAAAGTTAACACAGAACACAATAAAAACATTTGTTGACGTCTTCGGCTGTTTGATCTCTTCTCTGGCGTGGCTTCGTCGTACAGGTAGAAGTTCAGCTTCGTCGTGACGCCTCGTCCGTCTTTGTCTGTCTTAATGTCTCCTACCAGAAATCTTTCAAAAATCTGAAGGAGACTCCATCCATTGCTGCATGCACGCGCATTCCACATTCCAGCTTGAGACCATGAATCCGATTATTTACCTCGTGCCTCGTGTTCCAAATTGTAAGAAGTTGTACTTCTGTTGGCATAATCTAATTTTATACGTCCGGAGGGTGATTAGTCCTAACCGGCCGCCCCTCTCATTAGCCTCCAATGATAACTAACTTTAGGCTATCTTAGGTTCGACGAGAATGCTTATTTCAGGGTTATATTCTCGCGAAACCATGGTTCGCGAGGAACTAACACGGAAAGTCTTCCTTAAAATTCTTCTGTTCCAACAAAGAAGGCTTCATTGCTGGACGGCCTAAAAAGCCCTGGTTAGTTTTCTAACGCTAGCACTTTACGCCGTGTCTCAATTTGAACCAATCGACCGGATTACAAGACAGATCTTTGACACGGCTGTTTAACCTGGTTGGAAATCCCAACTCATGTTATCCCAGTGTCATCAGCCATAAAACCGAACACCAAATTAAAGGCTGTGAAATGTAACCATGCTGATTGAAACCAAATTGCTCTTTTATTCTCATGAATGCAGAGAGCCAATATCCGCCTTAATTTTCATCCGGAGAGAAGTCTAAACTTCAATGCACTTTATCTGCCTCCACGACTCGCGATGTGGGAGGTCATGGGTTTCTAGGACAGGCATACGAAAAGGGTCTTTTGTTTCTCCATAGTTGCCAAAGTAAGCAAACGTAGGAATTCTCATAACGAAAACCTAAACCGAAAACGCTTTATTTTAGAGGCCATCCCTTCGAGCTTACGAACCCTTGAAAGCTATTTATCTCCTTTTAACTAGTCATTTAAAAGCACTCACGAAGGGTTCTTTTTCTTCTTTTTCCTTCAATATTTCAGTGATATCCAGTTTAATCAAGAGAATGAATTCTTCATTTTCTATTATATGGCAAATTGATCTGCTTCTCTTTAATGGGGGTCCTTTTATTTCTTCTTTGTTGAACACTAAACTAGGGGAATTTTCGAAATCAGAACTTTAGAACCCTCAGATTTTCGGAAACAGCCATCTAGCTTTTGAGAGAATCGTAGCGATTTCATCTCTTTACAGTACCAGGCAAGTTAGGAGGTTGAGATCAAGCTTTTAACTTACTGTATCATATCCTTTTGGCACCTCTGGTTCTCGTACTTTACAAGCGCGTTCTCAAATTCCTCTTGTTAAGAGCATTTTCCATTTTACGATGTTTACATGAGATATCTTTCGATTTGTCTCTCGTCTGATTTCCAACTTCTATCCGCGTAATCGTTTTTGAGTTTCTGCACAATGTAGCTTATTTTTTCGAAAACGAAAACCCTTTCTAATGGTTTCCTTGTTGAATAATTAAGTGCGACGTCAGTTGCCTGCCTACTTTCTTTCATCATATGTTTCCGATACAGTTGATTGATCTTCCGCAGCAGTACAAGTAGCTAAACAATGGGAGTCCAATAGAATTTGGGGAACAAAAATTGTTTTGTCGTCTCGCCAATAACTTTTATTTTTCTCTGCGATTTGACCCGAAAAGGTGAAAAATGGCTTGCTGCCCTGGCCCCACAGAGCATTGATTTATTAATATCATCTTGAAGCATCAAAAAAGTTCTATATCTATTCTAACGGGTTCAAAGTACTAAAACTTTCTACTTAAAAATGTCGCAATATGAGGGATTTAGTCATGATCCTTCCTATTCGAATTTTATCCCAAAACTGTTCTGGCCTGATAAGATCCCCGTTCACTTAGATATTTCTTTGCTCGAAAAATCGACGGAAGATCATAATTAAGAGTTCTGACTTCCTCTTAGCTTACCTCATTCTAAGTTTAAACAGGTGCCTTTATAATGGCAAAAATTCAGAATGCAACCTTTAGTTTGTTTAGAATAATATTGTTTTCCAAATAAGATCAGAAATTCATCTGCCGTTTCCCCCCTCTGAGCTTGAACAAATTATCACGTATTGGTGATTCTTCTGAAATAAACTAGATGGAGTTTAATTTGAGTAATATCAAAGTTTTATTTGTTGACATATTGTGCCACGCCTATGTGTACATGTTAGCTATTTGGCAATTAAATTTAATTGAATAGCTAAAGGCTTTATGGCGATTTATGTTCACGCATGTTAGTGAAGGTCTCCCTCCAAAACTGCATTAATTCTACCAACTTAGTGTCACAAAAGGCTGTGAGAGATTTAGGCTTGTAAACGATTCAAATTTCCGCATCTGGGCTCAGTCGGTTAGTGATCCTGCCAATCATTCTCCTCGCATAATTACTTCGTTATATCGCCCATAAATCCAGGTCATTATACTCCTGCGCCTTTGGACTGAGGGCTTATTTTTACCAGGTCTCTCGATCACTAGGTGCCTAGGTCACTTTGCTAAGCCACAATGCTCATTTTCACTATACCTCTCTCTTCGTTCATTAATTTTGATTTACTGACGTGGGAAAGCAGTGTCAGGTCCGCAAAATCGTTTATTTATGAACCCAAAATCCTTCGAAAGAAAGCTTTGAGCTGTAATAAATATATAATTTGGGTTCCGAACAGACGAGACCTGTAATTGGACGTGGTTGAATGTAAATAAGACTCAACTGCTCTAAACTGCTTTGTAAAATCAAGTTAAAATTTTATGGATCTTTTTACCTTTGCCTCCAAGGGCGATCTGCATACCTATTAGTTCTTTAGAAGTTAAAAGTTGGCTCAATCCTTTAATAGAGATGACGTTTTTCAACAAAAATGTTCTGAAACATGCATTGCAGCTGCTTTTCCATCCTCTCTCATGCCATATTGACTAGTAAAGTTGTGAATGGCATTTGGAAAACATACGGTGAAATTTACAAGCAGTCCTTTCCCTCTGGGCGGTGCTTTTAAAAGAAGTGATGCGCAGATTTAAATAGCGTGAAAGAGGCTTATAAAATGCCCAATTCAATTTCAGAATTAACTAGTTGTTAGAGGTCTGTTCTGTCTAATCTGAACTTAGCTGTCCGAGTATCAAGGGGTTTTTAGTAGACGCCAGTTGGAAGCAAATACGAAAGAAAAAGACCCCCCTGAATCGTTGAATGGCAAATGATTAAACCCTCCATTTCGTTATTTAGAATCTTCTTTAGGATTAGCAGACACATGCTTTACAATAGTTAAAATATTTGCTAATACGAGTTAAAATTAACGGTTTATTAATCTTCCATTCATTCTCCATTCACTCACCTCTACCGCGCCCGTTTCCTGAACCATTTTGCTATCATGGATCGCTTTATTCAGTCAGCGTGACCTTGCATTTTTAATTTTTTTTAACTTATGAAGAAGCTAAATGATGGTCTTATTTATTCAAATTTCAGCATAATGTGGGGTCTTTTAAAATCGTCTTTTCCCAAAAAATGTTACTTTCCTCATATAAACTGAGCGTCTTTTGCAATAGACAACTGTTTAAAAGTGAGATCTGAAACTGCCCGGTGGTATAATACCGTTGACACAGGATGATGGGGTTTCATTAATCGGCGGTTCTATTCAGTACTTTAATAATTAATGTAATAGCTATATTATTAGGACAAAATGCCCGCATCAGAGGAAATGATCTCGACGTATCTAGGCTAATCAAACTTCTCTGAATTTGAATTTCTAACTTATCTATTCTGACGTTACTTTAGGCCTGGCTAATAAAGAGGATCTTCCTCTTGCTTGACATTTCAGCCAAGGTAATTTGTGCATTTCGAGAAAGTTCGGAAGATCTTACGTTCTTGTTTGAATGAATGTGGAAAATGAGGTGGAACGTATGTGTGGTATAATTACTCCGTTGGTATGCTTATCTACAAAAATCTTGGTGCCCTTAAATTGCCTTCGAGAACTTGTAATCAAATCTATAGCTCTTTCATTTTATTGGTATTCAGTCGGTTCATTACACCGACCGGAGTTTAGGTATTTAAGAATTTCCTAGCTAACTTGAAATTAGGACATCCTCTGGTTAAAATTATCTCTAGATGCTGACCAATTTTCGAAATCAGAAACGGTGCCTAGGGTGGTCCTCCCGTTCACCGTCGATCTGCCCCTGTAGTTGCTTTTTGGTCTTACTTCGATGCAAATCGTGTCAACCCGCCTTTTTCCAAAGTCCTTTTCAGCGATCCTCACCAACAAGCCCACGTTCGACTACCTTTTGTAGACCAACTTGCAAACAGTATTAATTGACATCCTCTTAAAGTTCCTTTAGGGCTTTTGAATGGAATGGTCCAGTAATCTATTGCTGCACAGAATTGATCGGCTCTTGGCTACATGCTTTCTATCCACACCAAACTGTTGTTTTTACCTTTTTTTTTATTTTGACTTTTTCTGCTTTCAGTTGATGGCGGTGTTTTATTTGGTTTGGTGCGTACCCTTCTTCGTTCTTTTTACTGCCAGGCTATTCGGTCGAACTCACATCTGTAAGTAATTTAGCATTTAATTCTGCCCACTTAAAAGCCAGCAATACAATGCCACGTTGATGGATCAATGGGCCGATTGCTGACTTTTGACCCGAGCTTGATTGGATGTTACTTTCATTAACCATCCCATTGGTTATCTGATAGCTAGTTGATTTAGCAGTTCACTAACCTAGCAATGAACCATAACGTAGGTTCATTTCTTCTTAAGATTGTCGGTCGACCAGAAGAGGTAAGACCAGTTGCAATTACCAAATAGAATCGCCATCTTAAGTGCTTCTAGTTTCATGGCTTTAATGCCGTTCCTCCCATTATTTCAATAAAAGATAACTTTAATTAATCTTAACTGAATATGTTGCTTTTCCTCTCTTACACTGTTTTCTAGATGGTCGAATTTGTGTGGATTTCTGCCAATTGAAAGGTCTTCCGGAACTTGTCAATAGTGACGTCCTCTTTTTAAGTCTCATTTGCTACCTCATTTACCTCCTTTGTGGTGAGCTGATGTTCCCTTTCTCAACGTTTATTTTAACCTCCAAAACATTTACTGAAATCGTTTTGTTAATATGCTTGAAGTATTCGCCTGAGCATTTGAAACGATGTGGTGAATTCAAATTTTACTGTGGTATTGCTTGCTGCTCCTTACAGGCAGAAAAGAAACATAGTTAGGAGAGCAACCAGTTGCCGTCGGATTTTTCGAGAGAAGGTGATTTTACAAGGGAATAGTGTTTAGGATTTAATGAGTCATTGAAGAGTTCGAATTTCGATCGGCGTTCTCTTCTCGACTCATTCCGACGATTTCATTCATCCCATGTTGGTTTTCTCAGGGTTCGACCGGGGACTACCAAAGACCCCTCTTCGAAAGACGATCCAGTCCACCAAGTCGTTTTTCAATCTCCACTCCTTGTGTAATCTTCCGCTCCATTCTCGGACTTGTGTTCTTTCGGGCTAAGGACCTTTTTTCCTTTTTTTTTCTTTCAGTAGCTAATCGATGACGTTGAAGAATTGGCTACACTAGTTCCTGTTGTCTGTGCCTGGTCAGTCCCTGTGATAGTCACTGGGTCTTTATTTTACCTAATCTTAGCAAACCTCCGTTATCCCTTAAGAAAGTGACCTTAAAATAAATCTTTCAGATTGAATTCTAGTATACGTCATGCTTAAACTTGCCTATTCTATCCCACGCTACAGTCAAATAGCAAAATCAGAGTTGTGAAGACACCTAGGTAAGTCTAGAGAACTGACTGATGTTTTGATCTTCAAGACAACGTTCAAGTTAAAATAGATGAAATGACAAACTGAATTGACGCCTTCTTATGAGTCGAATTTTTCTGTTTAAGAGTCTGAGCCTCTCTAACCCCCATTGACAAACTGATGAAACGTGTGCGTAAGGTTGCGCCATTGGGAACGCTACATGCACTACTTGGGTTAGTTTGAGCCAATCAAAACCAGCCAAATAGAGCTGTTGCACATTTGCTAATTTTAAGGTAGGCTGGAAAGACTGGAGTACCGTTGTATCTTGAATGACAATGAAACAGAAATAACTAAAGGTTGGAATTATTAATCGTCTGGCAACCTAAAATTTGCTACTTGTACAGGAAATCGTCAGGCATCAGTGAAGATTTACCTCTGGTAGGGAAAATCAAGAGTTGAAAAATGCTTAAGAGACATTAGGTGAATAGAAATGGGTAATGTTTTCTTATTGGCCAGTAATTTTCTTATTCTGGTGCTCGGATTTGTGATTAAAAACACTTTACAGTGGGTCTTTTTTATTCATTGGATAGGTTACTTGCGCAGTTACCCAAATTGAGTTATTAAGCATTTAGTTAGGGCTTGAAGTAGTTCTAAATTTAGGCAGAGTGCTATTCTTGCTTTAATTTACCGTTGCCAAGCGTCAATCTCCTTTTAATCACATGCTACTCTCCCCTTTCCCCTCCTTCTCATTAGAGGGGTGTATAGAGACTTGCATCCATCACCAGTAATTTCAAGTGAATTTGCGTAGGTGCTCGCTCATTGTAGCTGAAGTTGTGGAGTTCATACAGGTATTTCTCTCATATTTCGTTATTCAAGGCTGCCATTTCGTGAAGTCTATGAGGATTTCAGAATCATCTGTTATCTGACGAATTTCTGAATCAAGAATCCGTAATCATTTCGTTTCTTGTCATCAACCTTAGCTTTCTTTTGAAGGGTCTAGTGTTCTTATTTTCTCCCAAAGTTGGTGCCCCATTCGCTGCTTAAATTACACCATTACTTGTCCTTTCTATAGCGCCATAGAGCCGTGTTGCGGAGCAACTTTTCCCCATCATTTAGATTAGAGAAATCCATTTTCGTCTCCTAATTTCAAAATTATTAGTTTTCCCGGGGAAAGAGTTTAATTATTCACCTGTCTATTACCAGCCCTTCTTGCTATCTCCACTGTCACAATAGTTATGAAGGCTATTGCATGCTTTACGATGATTGTCTATAGTGTGTTGATGATAATTCTTTTACGTAACCCTGCTCTGCTATCTAGGATCTAGTGGAAAAAAATTGAGTAGATGCCAGAAACTATTTTTTTAATGGGACTTGGCAATCCAAAGCAGTACGGGTTCAGAATTTAGTAATTGGGGTGGTTGATACCAATCTACTCAAGTGGGAGTTCTTCCCCTCCCCAAGATACAAATGCTGTGTTGTGAAATTGAGATTGCTAAGAAATGTATCTTCGCCAAGCCTTCGTGTGTCAGATGGTCTAATAAGCCAATCAGTCTGTCAGGGCTTGCCTCAGGATCAACACAGCCAGGCACATACTCCATTGTAATGAATTTACTGAGTAGTTAATGGTGCTTTCAAATTGCGATTTTTTTTTACTAGCAAGATATCCTGGTCTTTGCAAGATATCCATAAAACCGTTCTGATATTTATAGTCAAAAAAAGCGCCAGCACCAATACTGTGTGCGTTTTTTTTTTAAGAAAAACGAACGATTAAGCAAAAGGAATTGTTCCGTTTTCGATGATGACACTTTTTCCAGTCAGTAAACTTCTACTTAGGCCATCATTCGGTGTAGACTTCCTCAAGAGCTTCAGATTTGAATATGACTTAGTGCGTAAATAGTACCGATTTCCACTCCACCAGAATCGTATAGATCCTCTTTGCCCTGAAGACTTTACTGGCTTTGTTTTCTTAAATTACGCTATAGGATTTTGTGTCATGTTGACATCTCCGTGTTCTATGTTTTTTTTATCTTGCAGAATCAGGCTCAATTATGGTAACTTGCTGTAGTTCATTAACCTACAGTCTGAGTTAACTAAAGTTGTTTAACTTTCTCAGAAGGTTCTCTCAAAACCCTTTAAAGCAATGTCTAGTTTCTCCAAATCTGAATTTTCTCAGTCCATACGTTTTAAGTTAAATACTCTAAAACTCAATGCATTCTTGAAAATTTTATCTCAAATTTATCGAACAATTCAATTTAAACGTGAATTTACTTTTAAGGTCCAATATTCATGGGTTACTTACTGGAACACAACTTCGGATTCGTCTTCACTTTCGGCGTCTTCACTCACGGCACCTACCTTCCAGAGGGAACAACCTATCTCACTGAAATTATTCAGGCATGTTATGGTTCTGCTTTCTTCTTTTTTTTCAATCTCTCTCCATCTTATTTTGATGCAGTGATTTTCTCTTTTCAGCAATTCGTCTTCACTTACCCATTCCTTCTTCTGCTCATTTGCCGCATGCGTGGACGTCGCTCTTGTCAAGGATGGTGTTTGCGTTACCATTTTTTTACTTGGCCTCGTTGTGAGCTTTTTGCAATGCTTTTCCTTACTGTTCTTCAATTGACTTTTTCGATATTGGGGGTCCTCTTGCCTTACGGCTGGATTGCATTCATTCTTTCTCCGGGTCGTCTTTGGCTGGTTGCTCTCGGATGGGGTCTTTTCATTTACTCTGGACGGGAGGTTGAAAAGGTTGAGAAGGAGTACCTTGACTCTTCTAGCATAAGCAATACCTCCCCTATGAACAGTTGAAGAAGTCAGGTATCGTGTATTTCCTGTTGGTGTGGATAACGCATCACTGACTATTTGATGAATAAAGCTTGAGCTTTCTTTTGCGTTTGATCTTTTCATTAAAAGTAGCACAAGTGAAATCGGTCATAGTACATTCATTTAATGGTGCTTCGTTGATATTATAACTCTAACTAGTAATGAATAGCGGCTCTAGTTGCTAATGAGCCTTACGTTACACATTCTCTTCCGTATATGTTACCCACCACGAGACCGTTGGTTCACAGATTCAAAAACTTCATGTTGGAAAAGTCATGTTTAAAAAGCCCCGGCCGTAGGATTTTTACCTGAGACAATATTGGTGCGGACACCTCCAGGTCTTTCTTCAAACGTTCTTCAGTTTAATATATGACCTAATTAATGCCAGACTTGAATGAGAAATTGATGTCAAACTAACTGATTTGCATAAAAACGATGCCCAATTTTCATGTGATTTCGCAAAACTAACTGCCGAAAGCATGTCTAAAATACTTCAAAAGTTTGAATTTCGTATTAAAATATTGCTGATTCATGAAGGGTTAACTGTAATGCACTTCTTTTTGTTTCGTCATGAAATAACCAACAAAGCCAACCAAGTGTCAGATTGTACAATCCAGCTTTGATCGTGTTCATTGGGTGGATTGTCATTAAAGCAGTTGGGTAGATCCCGCGAAGAATTGAATGATTTCGGCTTGGAAGATACAGATTGTGGACATGGGGCTGCGACTCTGAAGGTATATAAATAAGCGCCTGGAAATACATACAAGAAAAGACTACTAAACTCGTAACCTATATTAATAACTGTGAATGAACTGGTGATCCTAAATAGTAATCCCAAATCCAATTATGAACACAACTGAAACAACCTAAGCTTCCCGATAGGGGACTAGGGAGCCGGCATGCATTTCAGGGTTTGAGAAAAAAACTATATTGTTTCCCCGGATGACAAAGACACTTAAAATAAACTTGCGACTAGATTCCAGACGTTCAATAGAAATTGTGCTTAATTATTCAGTTTAAATGACTTTCTTGGTGGAATTTAAGACCCTAAAAGTCCCTTACAGGTAACAGTCTCTCAAGTAGAGCACGTACAAACTGTTGTTGCAGCAGAGATAGAAAATCATGTTTTATACTAAAAGCTCTAAACAGAAAAGCCACTAAGACAATGTGGTTCGAGTTAAAAAAAAATTTAAGTTAATTAAAAACTGAGTTGATGTTTAAAATAATTCGCGAAATAACCAATCAGAGTAGACTTGTTAGACTGTGGTTTCACTGCACTAGCCCTAGAGTGCATTCACTGATCTCAGATGTCATCGTGTTATAATCCGCTCGAATGGCTGGCGGAATCTTTAGTGCTCTTGTTAGGTGGCGATCTACCAAGCGTTCGCTATTTTTTGTCAATATGTCTTGGTACTCTGTATAATATATAGTTTGACCTTCTTTAGGTTATCCCATTGCAGCTCTCTACCTTGGATTTGTCAGTAAAAAATCACCTCGTATAGCTCATGTCTACTTTTCCACTGTTGGATTGCTGCTTTTATGTTGGAATTATGGTAGTCTGCGAGTACAACATTTCTGACCAACTAGGTTTCGGTACCGTACATCTGTTCATTGGCATCGCATCAACACTTGCGACGCTTCACATATTTGGCCCTACTAACCAAGCTGTAGCTCTTACGTTTACTTTCAATATGGTAAGCAATAAGTTGATAGGGTTACTTTCAGGCGTATTTGCTAGTCGGCTATTATTACATGAATTATGGGACCTACGACATCAATTGGACTATGTCTTACTGCATCCTCTGTCTTCGACTCATTGGGTTAGCTTGGGACTATCGAGACAGTGGCTGTCATGTTAAGTCCCTTTCGAATTACCAAAAGAATGCTGCTATTAAGCAGCTGCCAGACCCACTTGAGGTTATCTCGTTCTGCTTCATGCCCACATCTTGTTTGGCAGGACCTCAGGTATGTTTTTCTAATCAATCTCAACCTCAATTCGTGCCTTTTCACCTAGTCTCTCACTCAATTCCATTCAATTTTTTTTACAGTTCACTTGGCGGCATTATCAGTCCTTCATAAATCAAACCCTTAGGCCGAAAATTGTTTTGGAGAATCGATCCTCTATGCAAAAAAAATTACTTAATCCCAAGTAAATTTTGCTTTTCTGTTGCATTTTTTTTCAGGTTACATCGGACGCTATCGCGGTTATCTACCGGAATCATTTGTTCGATCCTTTACGTCTTCTCCTTGACTTATTTTCCAATGGAATACATGCTTACCAATGAATTTTTAACGGTGAGTCCTCCGTGCCATGACAATTAAACAGATATAATTTAATTTCTAAAGGGTCGCCAGTCAAAAAAATTTTCCTATACCTTGTGCGAACTAGGAGCGCTCCTTCTTCTATCGACTGGTCTACATGGGTATATACGCCAAGTTGCTCGTTATGCGCTATCTTGCTGTCTGGCTCATTGGTGTAAGTATTCTTTCGTTCTTCAGGTATTTTTGTGTCCCCAGATTCAGATGTTCTACCTTCTATCCATTCCACTAGTATATAAGCTTTTGAGGCACAGAGGTTTCGCCTCGAACTCTAACTTGCTGAATTGTAGATTTCTTCAAAAGGTTTTTTAAGACGTCAAGGCGAGATGTTTTAACACAGCTTCCCTGATATGCTTAATCTAATTGAAAAACAAATGTTGCGGACTTGAGTCAATTAAACGAGATTTTTTTTAAATTTGACTCTCTATTTAGCATTCTTCTTAAAGCATAAAAATATTTACCTCTCTAAGGGTCAACTTAAATTCTCTTCCTTTTCTGCTTTCGCTGGAGTGATTAGTGATTATGCTCACAGAAAGCCATTCTTATATTTAAGGGAACGGATAGCAATCGCCTAAGCGTCTTTTTAGGCCTTTGAGCACTCGGAGTTTCGGACAGTTAAAAATGAAATTAAGCACAGTGGCAGAGTTTAAATTAATTCCGATCATTTCCTCTGCTTTTTTCTTGTGATTGGGGTTAACGCCTCACCTTGTTCACTGGCGGTCGGTTTTACAGTTAATGGAATGAATCGCAGTCTTTTGGTTATCATCTTAGCTGCCCCTTGCCTTTATAGGTCTTGAAGGAGTTCAATTCTTGAGATGCATTTCTCTCGGCATTGTTTTTTAACGCTGTCCAATAACTTTCCTAACAGCAATAGTTCCATGCGCGCTTTTTACTTTTATATAAGAGGAGGTTACGGTTTGCCGCATCTCGGTAGCACAAGAGACTCGAATTCATTGAAGAAGGGGATGTCAACGTCGTGTAACGCCTCCAACGCTAACAAAGCCATGTGGTAGTCAAATATTTGTGTTCTCGCTTATATCAGACAAAGCAGTATCGATATACTGAGTAGTAGCGGTGAACCTACCCAACTCTTCTCTGAACTTTTTTTGTTAACTATTTTCGTTCATTTGTTTTACTTTGCATTTTGTTTTTACTTTATATCACGCGTATCTGCCATATTGTAACTCCAATTAGAGTACATCGGAGCTTGAGCGTTTGTGCATCTAGCAGAGATTTAAGTACACTTAGAGGACGTATTTTTGCGTTAAATACTAATTGATTTTGTAAAATAGCTTCTCTTTATTAATTTTGGTCTCTTTCAATCTGAATAGCTAATTAAACAGATCCTACGGAAATATTTTAAATATTTAGCAGACTCTTGGATTTGGTAAAGGATGGGTTTGACTCGCAGAGGAAGTTGGCTGCTATTTTTCCCACTTTCCTGAGCCATCTTTCTGTTGCTTGGCAGGCAGTTTCTGTTCTCCAAGTTGAAAGAATAAATGAGTGATCGTGTATTCAGCCATCCTAGGCAGTACATTTCTTCAGTCAATTGTTTGACAGGGATTTCTGAGGCGTTTGTTTATTTCTCGCAATTAGCTTTCAGGTTTGACGGATGTGACTCACTTTCCATTCATATTTTCTCGCGAGAATCTTCTTTTGCATCACTGATGTTGAAATGTCTAAGCTCGCCTTCTTTTTAACTTTATTATGATTCATTATCAAGACTGTGTTATAGATGGACTCTACTGATTTAGTCTTTAAGAATGCGCAGAGGGTTTCAGCTTTAATGGAGATAACTTTATTTTGTTTTCCAGCTACTAAATTCCTCCTCATTCAATCAGAATTTCATCTTCATGTCATTTTCTTTCATTATCACCCTTGTTTTCACCGGTTTTGCGTTATTAATTTGTGTTCCCGTTTGTTAGGAATACTTCTGTATGCTCTAATGTTCTCTGTGATCCCTTTTTGATCGTGAATTTCAACCTACTGTCTTAGTGATCTCAAGCAAATCTTGAATATGTTTTCTTTTCAATCGACTGAAAAATGAATTGTTGAAAGACTTACTTTAGACCTTCCACTCTTTAGTTGGTTAACAGGAGATTAAAACGGAATTAACTCAATGCATTTACTTGTCAGCAGAATGTAAGAATTTGTTCATTAGATTCCCATGGCTTTTCTTTTATGGGTTAACCTTTCAAAACTCCAAATGATCGCTTCATACTCTGTCTTTCCTTTTTATTGTGCCTGACATCAAAATATCTCCGCGATATCTAGATGGCAAAGAGAGGTTGTCTTAGGGGTCAATTGAACCGTTTCCTTTGCTCTTTGCTCCTAGTACCCTTCAGCACCAGTTCAGGCACTTAAAAAAAAATGCACTTTTGTATAACATCTGTGGTTACAATATATGAGCTTTAGCTATAGGCACTGGGCTTATTTATTATTTGAATAATCCAGAAACTAGATTTGGCCGTCCATAATCCTGGGAAATGCTAATCCTCTTTAATCAGCTGTAGCTGATGGTCCCAAGATTGTATTTGAGTAGCTTTCTATATTAAAATGGCTCAAAATCAGAAACAAGGGATTTAAAAGCGAAATGTGCCATTGAACATTCACTCAACCCAGCCACTGTTAAGAAACGATTATATATTATCTAACAGTAGGCTGAGTTCTGATGACAATCCCATAAGTGCTTTACTCATTGCAAGATTTCGAAGTGAACTTCCGCTTGACACTAAATTTTTTTCAGACTTTAATGTTTGCTCATCACTAACACCGTTAACACTTTCATTCTCAACGGATTGCGTCCATCTTGTTTTTTGCCATTAAATCCTGGTTTAATTCATTTCATGAAAAAATTTGCCTCAAAACCTTCACCTTCGCAACCGATTCTTCTGGATCTATTGGATCTAGCACCCGCCTTCAGGCTGTTTCTCGCCACTATCTTTCCAATAAAATGAAGGACGTTCAGTGCTTTAGTCTTCCCAACTGAATCAAATTAGATCAGCTTATTGGCATTAATTATCTGTGTGCCATTGAACCGTCTAGCTATTGTTTTTACTTTTGTGTTTTATTGATTTCATAGCTTTTTGCTTAAAGTGGTTGAAGAAGACTTACGTTGGCGAATGAGAATTAAATGTACCCAGTTTTGCAAAGCTGGACGAACTGACGCTGCGATCGGGTCAATATTGGGCGACCTGAGAGACTCAAATTTACCACTTCGGTTTTCAAGGACATCAGCGATAGATTTTTCGCTTTGTTTCTTCTCTCTGTCGATGGGCAGGCAGCTTTTGATTATCTTCCTGATAGTATGAAGATCTGAAAAAAAAACATTTTATGAAAACTCTACGTATGCACGTATGCATGCTTACGGAGCAGACAAACTTTCATAGGTACTTCAATCGTACCAACCCTTCAGAGGTTACTAATTTAGAAGTACTTAGAGCTGTCCTCCACTTTTTATTTCTAAATTTGCTTACTTAGTTGTGCCAAGACGCATGCTAGAATGGCGTATTTGCGACTATTCATTTCCAGTCCCTTTGTGGACTACTTTTCTTCAAGAATTCGTGTGATTATGACAATTCTAGTGTTGATGTTATATCTCTTACAACAAAAATAATATTTTTGATGTGGCATTATTTTCCAACTGGTCTTCACGAAACTTCCCCCTTGAACGACCACCGCGCCTACTTCTTCATCTTCCCTAGCTCTCATATCCTTTGCCCTCTCAATTCAAAGTCGTTAGCGCTGTTATCCACATTTATGGTCGATTCATTGTGCTCACATAGTAGAAAGGTGTTTTCAATACCCTATGGCCTTAAAAGGCAGCATTTACTAATGCGGTGGTCAGTGCAATCATTGGATTCACACTGATGGATTTCAACTCCACATCATCTCTCACCAGCACAAATCGTCTCTGTCGACTCTGCTCATGTTACTGAATATTTTGGACAAATTGGTCCTTCTAAATGGCCGACAATGCATCTTTGAATAAATTTTAAGTAGTCATTCAACTACGTTTCTTGCATTTTACTGAAGAACTATTTCTTTAGCATAACGATGGAAATTGACGATCCTTATTGTTGTTTCTTTCATTTCCAACCTCAGTTTCCCGGGGCGTGATTGCCTCCTTTTGCTCCGAATGATCTATAGCGGCTTTCAGTTCGCTCGAGTTGAGAAACAAGATATCAGATCACTCGAGGAGTCTTGGAACCTAAAAACCTGTGCAAAGTAGATATGAAATATCTAAACTGAAACTGCTCAAGATTTAGAAATGCAATCCCCTCTCCTTCAGAATTGATAGCCCCCCCCCCCCCCCCAGAGTCGCAATAAATTCTGTAACACCCAATCTAGTCGAGATCCCTTACCGTTCGTTCGAGCAGTTGATGAAATCTGTGTTTTTTTTTCCATTAAATCCTGGTTTTGAATTAATGCCATAGAGGGCTATAAAATGTGCTGTTTTAAAATAATCTTTCACAATCCTTATCTTTTACAGGAGGGCGCGTGCGTCTTCCTAGGTTTGGGCTGCACCGGTCGCGTTCGTATTGACTACCATGAGGTAGACAAGGCGGAGGAAGATCCGAAGATAGAAGTCGGTAAGTCGCCCCCTGTCAGCGTCGCCAATAATGTTCCTGGAAATGGTGCGCAGTTTCGCAAGGCCGCAGTACTGAGCAGTACTGGAAGCGATGGCTTCCGTCTGGAGGCGGAATTGAGCCCTGAGGACCTTCGAGCAGTGCGTGATGGTCGAGCCACCGTCATTGAGGAGCAGCACACTCGCTGCGCCAATGTCTCCATCGTTCGCTATGAACTGGCTACCAACACTGACCTTCTCGTCTCCTCCTTCAATATCAACACCAACAAGTGGATGCTTGAGTACGTCTCCTTTGAGTAATGACGTGACAATCTGGATGATCTATCTGGATACTTCTCATTGCTAAAAATGGGTTCAAACGCTGGATGCTGCTGATTGACAGACGACCTCCATTTTTCCAGTTGATAAAACATATGGATGTCTAAGTCCTCTTTAGCCATCGTTTTCATAGGTCTGTTCATTTCCTCCGTTCCAGAGGCCTTGATGGATTACTGCTTCATTTCTAATCCTTTGTTTGAAGGGGATGCGTCTCCAGGATATCCCATCGTACTTCATCAACTAAGTGTTTCTTTTATGGTTTAAGTTCGTCAGGTATGACATTAAAAAAATCAAGTGCTTCGTTTTTCGTATTTCTCGTCTCATTATCCCTTCCCCCTAAAAGCTAATTCTCTGATGTTGGTTTCACAAGAATAGTCGTGGCACTTTGTTATTCTTAGTCCTTGCCTTCAATCGACCTGACTTTTGAGATGACACTATCGATGATTTCAAAACTCTGAAACCTTTAAAAACTCACTATGAATTTGAACTCCGGGACTGAATGCTAAGATTAGTGCAATGTACTAGTACTTGCATTCTGGCCTTCTTCAATCCACCATGGATTTTCAAAATAATGCTAAAGCCCGCACCTCCCCTCAGCACTCGCTCTATTGTCAACTTGCATATGAAAGCTGTCTATTTCTTGATGAGACAATTTCATCTTCTAAACTCTTCGTATTTAATTTTATTTATTTATTGTTCTAAAGTTTTCTCTACATCTTTAACTTCATGCATTTTATTTCCCATTTGACTGAAAATCATGTTTTACCGTATTGTTGGTGTTAAATCCCTTTGGGTTGAGGGATGACTTTATAAATATGGTCATATTGCGATGGTGCAATGGAATGGAAACCGGTGAGAAGAAATTCAGGGTTTGGTATTCTGTAAGACATGGTTAGGTATTTTGTGGGCCATGAAGAAATCTATCTGGAGTCTCCTCCGTCATCAGTATCTTAATAATCTTGATCCACCAGAGAAATAGAGCTGCCCCTGACTAAATCCAGGCTATAGTGCGCGGTATAGTGTTCTCTCAACTGAGCCTCTCATTTGCCTCTCCTTCCGAAAATCTGACACGACCGATATTGATAGCCACTAAGATCACCCGTTATCTTTTTTATTATTTTGAATTTTTATGAGCTGTGGAGTTCTGGAGATTTAATGGTTTGCCACTCACAATTTCATTTGTGCAGATCATTGTGAGCGATTTGCGGCGTGATGACCTAACCCTCCTAGCATTACACTTTTGGATCGATATTTTGGGACTGTGTTTTGAAGCCATTGGTTTTCAGCTGGCATTGTGACGTTTTTTCCTTGTAGATATCTATACAAGCGTCTGCGATTCCTTGGCAACAAGACCATATCACAAATCTGCACCTTGACTTTTCTGGCCTTGTGGCACGGTTTCTACAGCGGGTATTATGTCACCTTTCTACTTGAGTTCTTGACAGTTTTCGCTGAGAAACAGGTTCGTTCCACCTTCCCTCCATCTTCCCCTCTTTATTAACCGGCCGAGATGCCTTAAGTATTACTGGGGGATTTCGTCCCTCTTTACGTTAAATAATTTTGAATGAGAGTTGTCAATGACCAAAAGTGAGTATTTGACGAAGAAATCTACCACTAGGTTTTATCAAAACTGTCTAGTGGTTTTCTGTTTTGCAATACTTTAGTAATCCCAACAGAGAGAATATGAGACCCACAAGAAGCGGGTAGCACAAAGAAGTGGTCTCCATTAATAAGGTAACTGAAAGATGTTGATTCGTTGTACCAATTAAAGGCATTAAAGCGATGTGGAACCAGGCGTTCCCCATTGTTATCTAACTTCTTGTGGGCAAAAAAACAAAACGGTTAAGCTCACGTCCTAATATTATGATGCGACCTATTTGCAAACCATTGACCATCCAACATTTAGGTTGCTTCTCACCATGATCACAATAGTCGCCTCATCTTTGAAGTGAAATCCATTCCCGAAGTCTTAGAATATGTATATTTGCTTTAGAGCTTATGCTTTATATCAAGGAGGTCAGGTTTGTCGTTGTTGTGAATCTAGGTTCGACTGTCAGAAGCCTAGGCCATAAGAAGTAGCCTTATTGTTCATATCTTTTAAATGAAGTATCTCAACAATGTGTCAGATTGAAACTTATTCCCACCTACTTGAGGTTTTTATTAGTAGTAGTCCTCCCTCGTTTCGTCGATTTCTCAGTAATATTTACATTTTTGCCGACTCTGTTAGGGTCGCTGAAAGTGTGGTTATTACTGGGCTCATGTGTACAATTCCCAGTTTTATTTCACAGCCCAGAAATGATAAATCAGGTAGCGCTAATGAAATCTAACTAAATCATCATATCACTGTGAACGGGAAATTGATGACAAATCGGTAGTTGTCATTTGGAGAACTTCGATGTCTTGAAGCTGTCTCCCAAAGAATTCGTGTGCATCAACTTAAATCCATTGAATGCAGCACATAGTATATGAGTAATAAGCTTCAAGACTCTTGTTCTTTAGGAAACTTTAAACGCCTTGTTGTGCTCTCAATGTGAAAACTGTATCATCGATATTATTGAATACCTGATTGCGTTGTCATTTCACATCATAACAAAGCTTGGAATTGACTTTCCCATGCCATAAGACTACCTCTGCCATCACATTCAACATTTTTTTAAGGATACTCTGCATTTATATGATTTAGGTGCTGCACTACACGCTTAACCTCCAGATGAACAGTATGGAAGTTGTAGTTTTTGCTTGTCTCTTTGATCTAAGAGCACGCTCCTTTGTAAGGTTATATCGATTGGGACAACAATCTTAGAAGAGGTCTTTTTAAAGACAAACCTAGAAGGGTAGGGGGAAAAGAGGAGAGTTAAGGCGGAGTATTACCCTCGTTTCATTGTTTCTTCCGTATCAGTTTGTTTGGCTTTCATTGGTATTGCTCTCATCCTCTTTCTCTTAATTAGTCGAGGGTTGTATTTGTCATCACAGGCGAGTTAAGGCTCAGTTTCCGTATACTTGCTGTCTAACTTCAAATCAACTAGAATACCTTAGTGGACGTCACAGTCATCGACTGCGGACGATCAGGTCTTCTGCTGAACCCCCGGGCTCTCATATCACAGCATGTACAAATCGTTATTAATGCTGAAGTTTGCAATGGTAGTGATCAGGACAGGGATTCAACTTGATACCTTGATACTTTTCATTCTAGCCCATTCATTACAGACTCTAGTTTGAATCACTATACTTCAAAAACATAAGCACAATCCTGTTACTGCGCATAAATGGGCTTGAATGAGCCCCAAACGCTTCGGATTTCCGTTTATTAGCTGGTCAACAGGTGCAAAACCCTGATCAGGGTTCCCCGCTTCCAGCTTGTGGCCATTACTTTTAATACCTTTACTAATTAAATATTCATTGCGATTGGGGAGTGACACTACTTGCTGTGTTTATAAATATCGCGGAACGGAGGGGTCGAACTTTATCGACTGTGGGTTCTATCGAACATGCTGTGCTAAATTTTTCTGCTTAACTAAAAGCCTATTTAGCATTAATAAAAATTTGCCCCTTTAGATCGCAATTACAATTTTAAATGTCAGTAGACTGGCCTTATCTCCAGGTTCCTTGCCTCCATTTTCAGTCATGCTCTTTTCTAGGTCTTTGGAAATTGCGTACGCCATCAACAATGTTTGTTCGTCAGTACTTTCAGAAAATATTATATTTGTATGATTCGCTTTGTGAGGGGAGATTGGACGAAAAATAGCATCTAAAATTCTCATGTCCATATCTTTTTTCGTATGCTTTGAAAGTGATGTGGCTGGCACCCAGATTCCTTTCCTTTTTTTCCGGAAATGAATTTTCGCATTCAGATTTTGTAATAATCTAGCACTTGCTATGTAGAGGAATCCATTTTCTAAAAATTTTATTTGTGCCTGTCGATTGTCTGCATTTCCCCATGGCTTCAGTTTAACGCTATGGCTGGTCCCGCTCATTTCTTTGAGGCTTTTTTGAATTGGCTTAAATTAGTCTGATCCAACCTTTGGTGCGTTTACTTGCTTCTCACTATCTAATAGTCACCCACAGCCTCTTTGTTTATAAGTTCTGCATGCACTCAGGAATTGCTAAGCGTTCTCAGAAAAATACAGTCGACTCGAATATGTTGCTTTGGGCTGATCCTTCAAACTCGTCACTTTTATCTCGTTTACTTAACCGACAAATCTCAGCTTTTGATATTTCCCTTTATCTTCATTCCCAGCTTGTAATGAAACAGTGTGTTATCTATTAGGTCGTCGATATTTGTCTTTGCATTTTGTTTTTTATTTACTTCGTATTTACGTTCGTAAAAGAGAATTCGGCTCTTTCATTGAATTTTAAAACATGATTTTGACTCGCTTTCAACATGCTAATACATCACTTTGTCTCTCCTTAAAAGCGAAAATAATTATTCTTCCTGTGAGCTCGTTATGTTATTTTAATGATAGTAGAACTAATTAACGTATATTGGAAAGCCTTGCATGGCACACGGGTGTGGTGTTTTCGTCATCTGGCACGTACCATGGTTAAACCTGTTCCTGAGGCATTGGGAATCAAGCCATCAATAGCAGAGATTATAGACTTATCTCTCCAGGACCAGCCTGTATCTTGACATTTCCTATGTGGCTGATGAAGCATTTTTGGGGGTTTTGGCCATGGTATGATCCTCCTCCTCGTCCAAAATCTTTAAAATCGAGACAACGTTTAAGATTTAATTAAGTTCTCATTACTTTTCCCTACAACGCCGTTGGTTTAAATTGTCCCCGTTGAACCTGCGAATCTAGAATCAAGTACATTCATTTATACGATACTTTTTATATAAAATTAACCTTAAAATAATTTTGCTTTTTTCAACAGTTCCTGACTATCGTACAGCGTTCTGTCTATGCGGATTTCCTCTATGGAACAGTTAGTGGAACAATTCTCACGACTATAATTGGCAAAATGCACATCTTCTTCGCTATTTCAAGCCCTCTGGTGGCTTTTTCCCTGCTCCGCGCGTCTCTCTGGATTCCTGTAAGCTCCATTCTTTAAGTTTCGTCTCGGGCTCGTTGGCTCTTCATTTCCGACAGCTTAGTCTACAAGTGATTGTTTTAAATTGCTTCTCAAATTGGCTTCTGGAAAAACTATCGGTCGGGTATTCGGTAATGGAGTTTAGTGGAGACGACACGCTTATCTGTCACTGAATTTTTAATTCAAGCATTTCAGTCGGCTCTCCGAAGTACACCCAGGCATTATCATCACTTCTTGAAATGACGTAAACTGAGTAGTTATTTATCGACAGTTTCTTGTTCTACTCAAACCCTTAATGAATGGATTATGCCTTAAAGTTCCTTACTTTGGGGAGAACTCGTCTTAAATCGTTCTCGAAAATGACATTTACGCACCTGGTATACTTTTGGCTGAGGATGTCTTTCAAACTTTCCCAATAAGTGTGTGTGATGGATTTCAAATCTGTCAAGTTTTGTGAGCTTTACCTGTTGTGTTTGTGTGCGTGTGCGTTTAAGGGGGATTACAATGTTGCAACTTGATCAAAAGCAAATCTAAACTGTATGGCAAGTATTTTAAAGAACTTTAGCTTGTAACTTCCGCAACATAAACTAGAAATGTAAACAGAAATATCAATCTTAGTCCATGCTGTTAAATAAGTATTATTACTGAGCTCTCTTCAAATATGGGCTGACACATTTATCTAACTTTTGCTTTTTGTGACCATAGATCCATCTCAATGGAGCACAAAAGTTGCAATTACCTGAAAGCTAGATAAAAGTATAAGTGTGATTATTCGCTGTTGCTTTATTTCTTCCAGGTTTTCAACTCCGTGTATTGGATTGGTTTCATCTACCTCTTATGGCCGCTGGCAGTACCGCTGGTGAAGCTGCTTTTTCCGCCTAAAGATGCCAAACTCCCCTCAACCCTCAAGTAACTACTATCCCCATCCTACCCAATCTCTTCTCAGCGACTGCTCTGTATCGTTTTGAATTCTCCTACTACTTCTGATAGTAGTACTGCTGCTGTTCTCTCGTCCTCTTTCTCTAAACCTAAATAATTGTGTTTCAGTGTTATTTGAAGCATTTCTGTCTTGACGTTCGCGCTCTCCTTCTTTGGCACTTTTGTCTCTTCCCATGAGGTCCTCTGCAACACTGTAGCCGGAAAATTTCCTTGTCACAAACAGTGAGGACGAGTTTGGTGGGATTTCAAACGGTTAAATGAACAATATGTCACGTTGAATAAAATCCAATTTATTCAGGCCCAATTCACCGCCAATTCCATTTTTTTCGGTTGATGGAATAAGTGACAAACCACCGTTAGACTTCGAAGGTCTGTATACTCATCAATGACTTTACTTTGTAAAAGCAATTTTTTGGTGGCCATTACTTAGTGCTCATTTGTTTTTGCTCCTCGGTGGCAGAGTCCCATATTATTTAAATCTCGACTTATCACATTACGCTTGCGTCAAAATCTTGTGGTGTTCCGAGGGTCTTCTACGCAGGACATTACGACACATGGCTACATATTAAACACAGAGTTGGAATGCCAATTTGAGCCACATATGTCTCTGGTCCCTTTGATCCTCACACGTCTCCTTGACCATCGAGTCCTTGTCAGCTTCATCGATTTACCTAATATCACTGAAGTTGCTATATTGAAGTGATCGAAGGTGATCTTTCGAGGAAGCTTGCCAAATATGCATCTGAATATCGGGCAGCTAACCCCTATCGGGTCTCTCTAATTTTGCTCTTTCGGCGGGAAGAATACTCCAGCAGCGGGATCTGCCCTTGCTCTCAGCTTTCCTTCCAAGCTTGAATTATCAGTAGTCAGCTCTCTGCTTTCGCAGGCAACTTCTCGGATAGCCTTGGATCATAGGCTATTTGCTTTCACCTCATCCGGGAATTTCAGTTTGCCTTTAGCCAATGTTGTTGATGGTTGATTTTGCGTCTCTGGGGTATTATTATTAAAGAGTCCGGGTTAACGTAATATTTTGAGGGGCCACCTGCAGTACTTGTCGAAACTGAAGGTCTTCTGAGACTCATTGACAGTTCGTGAACTAGGGGATCTTGTCAATTTCCTCCCCGGGTAAAATCTTGCTGTTTTGCAAAAGTTAACTGATTCTGCTCTGGTTCTTGTTTAATTAGTTCGTGGTTCATGCGTTCGCTTCTTCTGACCTACTTATGATGTTATGCGGTAGTATTAGTCCATTCTGTATTTACGACCGCGAGGATACTGAAACAACCCGCCCGTTCCACCAAACTGGCTTATATGCGACAGTCAGGGGACTTGCCGGCAGAATCAAGATACCACCCTGTCTATTATTGAAAAATCTGTAAGAATAATCCCTGCCAAAAGTTGCTGGAGACTTGTGAGGTTAGAAGGATGTTTTACTCTCTCCCTGGAGGTTATTCGCTAGGGACGCTGCAAATGGTTGAGGACTTCGTCCATTGCGAAAATAACATCTATTCTACTGAGCAGTTGCTTTTTTCTCCTCATCTATTCAGTAGTGAGAAGAGCACTAATTAATTAAAGAGATGATCTTTTTAATGGGTTAACTTAAAGTGGTACGATCAGCACATTGTCTTGGTCGAATAGGATTGTCTAATCACTTCAATTCAGTCGCAGATTTCGAGAAACTTCAGATTCAGCTACGCAGGCAATGTGTACTTCCTTTTTAGGATAGAGAACACTATCCAACCACAATGATATACCTTTTTATTTGGATCCATCTCTATATGTATAGCGACCTCTCGTGTTGAATATGCTCAATCCGATGACCGTTATAAATTAACATATCAACTGGTTATGAAACAATGCTTAGCTCAAAACATAAAACTGATATCGTTTACCGATTTCATCCAAAATGATATGAATGTCTTGGCGCTCAAGTTAATTCATGTCTGGCTGCACACAAAACAATCCAACTTGCCGATAGGATTGGTTATTCAGTAACTTAGCAGTCTATCGCTTGGATGTCAAAATCTCGATGTTGACTGTTGTATTTATACGTTTAAGGCGCATTTCGAAATGGTTAGCAATTTAACACGCGCAGGTAGTACATCGGTCGACGAGGTTCAGAGAAATCAAGGAGCTTCCATTTCAGTTGTTTATTGAGCCCTCATATTTGAAGTTAAGTTCTCTCCACACCCTTGTAGGATTTTCAAGCTGCCGCTTGCCTTATAGCATACCATCTGCGGATAGGCTTTCTCCATTTGCCGGTGTCTTTTGATGGATTTCGTACCAGTGTACTTTTAGGGCATTCCGTGTGGTCATCACCGCCTTTAGAACAGCGCCTTCCGTCGTCCACCTATACATCATCCCGTGGCAGCTAGAATTCGGTTAGGGGAGGCCATTTTTCAATGAGCTTTTTCAAGTTTATTACAATCGTTTTTCTAATGTCTGCATATTAATGAGGTACGCTTTTCAAATGGTAGCCGCTTTCGTTAATGCGGCGAAATCTTATTTTTTTTTACTTTTCACTCTAGTTACCCATTTTGATTCGGCTTGGCTTTGGATTTCCCCATATACGAGTTTGAGAACATAGTGTGAACCACGCAACTGCCACCCTTCCTTGTGGACTTGTCCAGAGGCGGATCGACATCTCTTTGTTGGTTCAGAGGGACCTTTTCAGCAATTACTATCAGGTTCATTTTTATTCTTCTATGAATACCTAACATCATTCATCTAAAGGTGTCTTGAACGGTTGTTAATTTATTGTCATCTATTTTTTTGCGATACTTGTCAAAACACGAAAATTCATATACCAGCCAATAGTTGCAAGTCAATATATTCAGTATGGATGGGGTTGGGCGGGTTGCGATTTAATAGAATGAATAGGTATTTTTAAGTGAAGCCAATAATGGCTTATGTTTTGCTATTATTACAGGATTTTTCTCTGGTTGGAATGAATTGTTTCCAGGCCAAATTTGAAAAGTAATGAACTAAACGTGGTAATTAATGTGATGCTTTCACAATATGGGACACTCGATGGGATCAGTCTGGTTTATCAAATCAAAACTGCCCAATCTTACAACAATCGTGAGGTTATTTTAGCAGACGAACAAACATCGAATTCACGCAGCACTATGGTTAGACAATAAACCCCAACGGCTAAAACGTGAGTCATAGTGTCGGGACAATGTATCAGCCGGTTTCTGCTTTTACTTTTGTCAAATGTTGATTTGCTAGATGCTCAAAAGAACTGAGTTCGATACAAGTCATCTGATACAAGTCTCTTAAAGTACGCTAGAATATAGATGCCTGCCATTTCCAGGAAATTATTGCTCAATCATAACATAGAATAATGATTTATTCTAATGTTAACAAAAAATACCACAGAATCATGCTCCATTCAAGCCAAACTTAAATTTAACCTGAAGGGATAGATGAAGTAATGAGATGCAGGGCACGGAAACGACTTATCTCACTCCAACTGTTCAACATTGTTAAAAATTAAAGCACGCTATATTTGGAGAACTCTTTTTAGCTGTAATTTGTAATTCATCTATTCTAAATCTTTTGATCAGGAGTTTATGCAAGTGGATCCAAGCCCGCTAGTTCGATCGCCTTTTTCAAGAGGCAAAAAACTAATTCACAGTACCGGGGGCAGAGAATAATTCAATCGAAGACCTCAGAATTCGATCTTCACAATGGCTTGAAATTCGAACCCCAGAACCAGTACCGAATTCAACATAGTTAAGCATGACACTAATCATGGCGCTTATGTTTTATTTATGGTCTCAGTCTGTGTCCCTCAACCAAAAAAACTACTAGTTTGAGGGCAAGTAATGATGCCGCAAAACCGTCTTTCTGACTTTTGTGGAATCCTCACTATACGAGTTAATTTTGACTAAATCTATTTTATTAGGAGATTCGCAGTTTTTATAAGCACAGATCTAATTTTAAACTTCCCTTTTTACCTCAGAACGGGTCATTTTACAACACCCTGATTGGCTCCGGAGTTCACACACTGCAAGCCAACCTAAACGGGGCTTCAGCTCTTAAGCTCATGATCTTACGCATGATTCCGAAATATTATCGACGGACTAGGTGCCGTGATAAGTCTAATGCAACAAATGCTAATTTCAACGATGGCTCGAAAAAGCGCTTCGTCATATCGACCCACATCAGATAGTGAAATTGTTTGTTAAACAGTCCTTTTCAGTAGTCTGATAAATCAATGAAAATATAGAAGAATGAAAAGAACCCACGCATGACTTCTAATCTGGCTTTTCATCCATCGAAACCTGTAAATTTACCCTGCGACGCCAAGTAGATAAGAATTAAATTAAAAATTTTCAAACCAATTAATTAAATGTCCATATTCAATTTTTAATATTCATTGAGTGACTAAGTCACAAATTTGCACAAAATTTTATCTAGGATCAAAGCAATTTTCGACTTAATTGGTTTTGTTTTAGCCTACCGCAACCAAATGCTTGACAGATATGCTTGAATATTATTGGTCGATGTGGCATACTGCTGCTAGTCTTCCATTGGTTCACACTTTCAACCAATGAACATTGTCCTTTTCCATTACTGGTAGTTGGGTCATTTGCATCGAATCGCTTTGTCGTGCGGTCTGAGGTGATGAAGAACCTGAAGAAGTCTCAGTATTCTTTGGTGAGTTATCGTGTTTAAGTAATTTTCTTTGTTAGCGAAAATCTTTGGCAAAAGATAATCAAATAAGTAATACCCTAAAACCAAGTCAGTCGAACAAAACAATGGTTCGAACTGCTAAGGATGACAAATTGAAAGCTGGAGTTAAGCGAACTCGAGGGAGGCCACGCACTAAAGAGCCAAAAGGTTCATCACAGTCAAAACGGCACAAACCACTCAATAACAGTTCAACCAATGGCACAAAGTCGCCCCAGAGGGAGGCCAGTTTAAGTCCAACTCACCAGGACCCTCCACAGCTTGAACCAATGCCAGCCGTAGAAGAAGATGAAGACGTTGACATTCCGTTGGGCTATACTGGTCTAAACTCTGTAGATGAGCATCTTCTACCTGGAAAGTGCATTGTTATTTGCCCATTGTCCACTTGCCGTAAGAAATACGCCAACCCAATTGAACTAGTCTCCCATTTGCGAAATTACCATGAAAAGGAAAAGTTTTCATCTCTTAAAATCTATACCTGTCCTACGTGTTTAAAGACTCGGTTTAGTTCACACACCACCAGCTCTGATCTAACTCTTCTTTCGGAACATGCAGAACGCTATCACGGTCAAACGCTAAGTCAGGTGCCGTTTTAATTTTCCGTTTTACTTTTTGCTTCTAGAATGAATTTGCTTATTTCTGTACGGTTATCATGGACATCTTAACCGTCGATAAGGCCACCCATAAAAAAGAAGAATGTAATCTTATAAAGAAGGAAGTCGTTGCCGTTACCCAGCAGTCTAATTCTGATATTTTGTATCACTCCATTCTTCCAACAGCGCTAGATTTCACCGCTAGTTCGGGCGCTCACTCAGGTATGCAATTTCGTATTCAACTTTCATCTCCTTGATGGCTGTCGTTTCAACTAGCTATAAACCTGCTTAATTGCCGCTTTTATGTTAATTAGGCCTTAAAGTTGAAAAATCGGTTCTGATTTCGCTTTTTTTCGGCATGTCAGCATTATTTGATGCTCAATTTCAGTTCTTGAGCTTCTGGGCTCTGTCAGCGACATTCTATCACTTTCTGGTTTCACTACCGCCTGAAATGTATCCAATCATATGTCCCGAGTCCCCTTCGACCAATGGAAGTGAGCTTTCACTGGGCACCAACCAATAAAATGTCTGCGTTCAATTCTCTAATTCACCTAATTCCTTATCGTGCGTGCGTAGGTGCGTGCGTGCGTGCGTACTATCCAACAGCTAGCTTCTTCGTCTCAATCGTCACACGAATTTCGTGCTTTTGAGCGTAATATTTGTTTCACTGAACAGACTGTGACCTTCAGTTAGTCGTCGATTTCGATCATTCACATCTAGGTTGTTTTTAGTGCCCTCGATTTCAGGCAATATTTAAGGCAGCTTATTACGAGTGGGTTTCTATCGTTGATAGGCGTGGGCGAGCCTAACTCATTGACCCTCGATGTAAAATGTCATTCAGTTACTTTTAATCGTCTGCCATGGCTTCGTGTAATTGCTGCGCTTCGCGATTATTGAAATGAAGACCAGTTGTTTTATTGAAGCGGCACAATGTTTCGCGCCGCTTATATCACTTGGAAAAAGGTTGCTGCACTGAACTTATCAGCAGTTTACTTTGCTTCAACTTTAGTGCTGATAAAGCTTGCTTCTCTTCTAACGCTATGCGTGGGTCCGATTTCCATTTAGATGGCTTACAGTATATATAAATCTATTTCCTACATTATAAACTATAGCATTCGAAGCAAAAAATTTATCACTCGAAATACATCAAACCTTTATCCCCGTCTCAATGACTGTATGAGTCAATTTGTTGATATCGATTATTTTGGTCTTGGGGGCTTATTTCTTAGTCATAGTTTATGTCATTGGATGTGATTTTCCATTGGCTCTTTATTCAATTCAATTTTATTTCCTTTTGTTTCGCAGTACGCTTTGTTCAAACATCTTGGATTCCTCCTGGCCCATAGAAAATTTAAGAACGTAGTATTTACTGTAAGGCTAAACTGGAACCCTGTGCAAATATGAATCCCATCTTGATTTCCCAGTGTTATCGGTTTGATTAATTTCCCAACTATGAGTGATAGCGTTTTCATATTCTACAGCTTCATCTAACTCTGTACCTCATAGCCAATAAGAAAGAGAAGCACATGTGTATCTCGTAACAATGTTTTCGTTGGGGCGAGTGTGTGCGCATCTTGCTCAACTCGGACATCATTGGCTTTCAGGTGGAGCTTACCATCGTGGTGACTTCATTTAGAAGGCTTATTGGTCAGCTTTCAACCATTAAGCTTCTAAAATATCTTTTTATTAAACCTTCTATCGCCTGAAATCGGTATATTTTCGCTAGAATCGCTATTAACTCATTGTGAAATAGCCTTTAATTTAGGAGGTGAAAACCACTGCATTGAAGGCAAACAAAGTACTACCAATAATTTTAGCCGAATAATAAGCTTCAATCACTATGGCCTTATTTGCACGAATCAAATATG
Organism: Moniezia expansa; assembly: GCA_019097775.1. Taxonomy (NCBI): domain Eukaryota; kingdom Metazoa; phylum Platyhelminthes; class Cestoda; order Cyclophyllidea; family Anoplocephalidae; genus Moniezia; species Moniezia expansa. The sequence continues at coordinate 7,036,090 of JADFDV010000076.1, read as the reverse complement.
ACTCGGGCTAAAAATTAAATTGTCTTGTTTAACCCAGTTTCTGGTCTATAGGGTCACTAAAGTCACATTGCTTTCTAAAAGCCCTTTGATTATTGATCTATCATAACCATCCAAAATCGCTATGAACTGACAAAGTCATATATTTGACTAGCATCTTATGGAACACTTTATTTCATAAATAGAGATCTTAAAATCGTCCGCGTAGTTTCGACATGACAGCCAATTACCTGGGCGCAGCAACGCGTCATTGATTGGCTGTTTAGTGCAGCAGTCGACCAATCCTCTAAGTTCACCATTGAAGGTTTCCTGTTGGCAAGTCACGTTTGTTTACAGCCAAGAAAAACATGCGTATTATATGCGCGGCCATTGAAAAGGTCAAAAGGTTTGGATTCTTAAACGCTTGAACTAATCTAGAACGCATCTCCAAATGGCATTCCTGTACATTATTGTTCTGTTTGTTGGATCAAACGTTTCAAATAGTTTACGAAACGACATCTTCTGCATCTAATTAAAAAATTGTCAGCTGTCATATAGTCTGCTACATTTTGTTCATTTTTGACCAGAATGTAATGTGACCAAGGTGGCTCGTGTCAGTACGGATAGTCTGGGTCTGAAAATGCCTTCTCAGACGGGACATTTTATTCAAATTTCTCCATTATCACAACACATACCCAGCAATATTTCTGCAACAGTGTCTTGTACTGCGGCAACATCACCGTACTTCGCCGCTTTGGCTGCGGTTGCGGGTCAGCTACCCTCTGGAGCGTTTCTTCTCTCCTCTTCGTCTGCTACAACCACTACCAACGCTGTTGTTCCTACGACAACATCAGCGGAACAGCCGATCCTCATCGCTCCTACTGCAAGTATTTGTGCCGCTCCTAATCATCCATCCAAGCCCCTTCCAGGTACATGTAAGCTCGTGCTTGTTCTCTGCCATATGTTAGTATGTAGGCTTATTAGTAGCTAGCCTTCGACAATGTTTGCCTTCTTCGCGCTCGTTGTGTACTTTTGTCCGTCGTTGTCAGTGGTTACAACACCTTCTGCAGATGCAAATACTCTCATGATTGGTCGACTGCAACTGTATTCCTATTGGTGGAGGTGGATGTGTGGCTCAATGGTTGATAGTTTCTCCGTTTAATTCTATCCGCGATTGCTTGTTACAAAGTGATTTCACCTATGAAAATGAGGTCACATGTGTCTGTTTGCTAGTTTATTGCTCTATAATCTGCTGGTTCAAATCATATATTCAGATAGGTTTCGCATCTAGTTCATTTGAGAATGATTGCTACCTTCTGCCCTAGATGGAATACTCTGCTACTTTACCCTTTAAGTAGTAATTTAATTTGCGTATACACGTTTGCCACCACGCGTATACATTAGTTGCACGGTTTGCGATTGATGATTGCATTTGCCTTTCATCAGTGTTCATAACCTCCTCAACCACTGCCACTCAACCGATAGGCAGTGGTGCCGAAGCCAGCCAGTCAAACACCTTGACTCCCACTAATCTGCAGCCGCAATCGCCCAGTGCTGCAGCTGCCATAGCAACGCTCAAACAACTCATCCAGTCAGCCTCTACCGCTGTGAAGTCCCAACAGTCGCCACAACCCACCACAGTGGCCCAAGTTCCCTCGCCCATCACCTTGACCAATACTTCCTTTTTGTCTTCTCCTCAGGCTCCCTCTTGCACCACATCCGGTGTGTACTCTCTTTCATTACCTTTATTTTAAACGATTATTGATGGCCTTACTTTTCTGAATGGCTTTCCTTCTGTCATTAAATCTTACTCAGAGAGGTATTAAAGTAGTCTTTTTCGAGGACAACTGGGTATGCTAAATGTGCTGCGTAAATCCCACCTGATTGTCCGATTGGCACTGTTATCGATCCACAATTTAAAAGACATGAATAAGAGGCGATCATGTTTCCCAACCGTGACCAGAAAAAGGAGCAGAAATAAGGATTCTGCATTTAACTTCTTGTCTCCAGATAGGCGGCTGTATGAGTTGGTCTACTCTCTGAGGTGTTTTTACACATTTATGATCCGATCTCTTTTTTTCCTTTTCTGTTTGATTGATTGATCGACTGCCAAAAGGCAACTAGGCAAATGACTGCGAAACCTAGATATCAATCCCACTTAATGATCTTATTTAGTAGCACTCCAAATCTTCTTGATATCTTGGAGCAGAAGTTAATGTAAGTGGTAAAATCCATTATTACCAACTAAATAATCTCGAAATTGTCGTCCGTGGTGCTTTTGAAAACTGCGAATAGCTTCAAACTAACCTCGACAGTTCTCGACACAGCATCTTTAATTTGATTCTGGTTAAAACAAGCTGTAAGAGAGAATGTCCCAGTGCCTACAATCGCACTAAAGTGTCTAAGGCGAAAGGCTGCGTTCATTACTCCTAGACGTATCTATTTCATTAACATTTAGTGCTCAAGTGTCGTTAAACTGTTTCGTTTGGCTACAGTTTTTTCATAAAATCACAAATCTGTTCAATTTTTGCTTTACTCTCAAGTTCAAGGTTTTTAAGTGCACGGATTCAGTGACTTACCCCTCCCCTTATGAAATTTTCGATTAACCACAACTCAGCTTAATTTTCCTCTTTTTATCTTACTTAAAAGGGTTATACTTGACCTACTATTTTTTCAGTAACAAAGGTGGTGACTAAACTTGAGCAGCCTTCAGCAACGCCTATTGGGTATCCTTTCTCGCAGGGAGCCACATTGGTTTCATCACCTGGAGCCGAATTGGAAACAACTACTGACTTGAGCTCCTATGCTTCAGCTAACGCCGACCTTCTTACATTGGCGCGTCTCTCAGTCAATCAAGCTACTGCCGATGCTCTCAACTGCACCAATAACAACACATCCGCCACCACCACCACCACCACCACCATCACCACCACAACTAGTTCGACTAATCTCAGTGCTGATGATAGCAAAAAAATTCAAGAATCGCATGCGACTGTGACTCCTGTTTTGCATTCGCCACCGCCTCCCCCCCCACCACCGAATCAAATTACTCCTTCTACCACACCTTCGAGAAATCGACGGTTACTTCCGCGCAAAACGGCAGCGGTTTCCCCAACTCAAGCCGCGATGATTTCTGTTAATCCACCTACTGCTGCTGCCCCAGTTCCGATACAGAAACGAGTGACCCTTGCTCGACTTGCTGTTAAACCCCCAAAAGAAGTGGCACTCCAAACGCCGCAACACACTTCCCAACCTCAGCAGACCTCGACCTCGAATCTAGATAGTATTGGGCCTTTATCGGCAACGGGCGCCTCAGAAGAAGCACCACTGATGACAGCATCTTTGATAAATCCCTCTCCGACTACCAATACGCTCATTCCATCGACTCTGAACAACATGCTGGCAAAGTCGAGATTACTGGCCACCACTACCGTTCCCACTCCCACTTCCTTCATCAATATGCCAGTTCGTCCTGTCATCTCAGCTGCCACAGCCTTAGCAGCTGCTATGGTGCCTTCTTCTAGCAATCAAACTCAACCCCAATACCCGCAACAACAGCATCAGCATGTTCTCCAACGCATGATGCCTACCATCCGACCAGGTGAGTCCCAATCGCTCCGGTAATTCCTGAGTATATTTTCTTTTCAACATGACATGATTAGTTTGTAGACCGATTTATTTTTTTCAAGATGATTTGTGGGTAGGTCTTTCAGCTTCAGTCTAGTGGAGACCAGTTACTCACGTAATCCGCTTTCTTCGCGGTCGGTTATTTTGTCAACGCTGATGATGTTAGACATGAAAACCTGATTAGAATTTATATTGGTTCTGACTGTAAGTCTGTTCAATCATGGTTTTATTCCTTAGATTTATCCACAAATATGCAAGTTTAACTTACGCCTAGTAATGACAAAATGAGAATAAGCGGTCGCGTCCTTTCGTCAGGTCTGCTCTCAAATATACATATGAAGGTCTAATAATCTTGGTTCCTCATTGGTCACATGACTGCTTCTGAATATCCTTGTTTTTGTTCAACACTTCAATGTCATTTTCATTAATCTACTCCATTCAGTCTTCATTCAAAATGGATTTACAAACTCCATTCGATATAAGGGTAAGGGATCATGGACTTCGGCGGAATCAGATAATAAGAGCTAACAAGTTTTATGCGTAAGCTTCGAATAAGTTCTCTAGACGGTGAGAAAGCGTTCAGAACTTATGGCATGTAAAGGTATATTTCAAGGGCTGCGAATTAGAGGTAGAGATAGATCACTGCTCGTTAGCTTCCTTACGTTTGATAAATTCAGACAGACGGTGTCACTCTTCATGGCACTTATTAATCGTCACTGATGTCATATAGGCTAAACTTTTCTATGGGAAATATTTCCCCATAGAATTAATAACTCGATCGCTCTCTTTTATTTATTTGAACGATATATGTAATTTGCCAGATGTCGTGGTCTTTTACATTTTCCTGTAAGAGTTCATTGTGAAGTTAACCCTCCCGAAATCGAGTCAGTTTTTGATTCATCAAATTGTTCTTTGGTCTTTCAGCTCCTCTTCAGAAAATTCTTCCACGACCGAATGTTTTTGTTGCTTCAACAGCGGCAACAACGACAACGACAACGTCAGCTCCAGTGTCCACCCACACCATCACCGTGACGCCGAATTCAGTTACTCCTTCCGCTAAAGAGATTCGACATCCCCTTCTCTATTCCGTGGGCCAAGCACCACTGATTGCTCAGGCACCTATCACCATGATAACCGCGAGCCTTGCCAGTGTTACTGCAACCCCATCCCCTAGTGTCCTGGTCACTTCATCTCCATCCACTCCGATCAAATCGGCTCCACAGGTTGTTAACGGCAGTGGAGGCGTGCCCGCCTCTGCCATCTCGAGCGCTGCCAGCGCCATGCCAACACCAGCACTGACTATTGCATCCAATACTTGCGTATCGTCCGATGAGGGTCATCTCGTCATATGTACCTCTCCCTCAGAGATGAAGTGAGCTCACTCTATACTTAAATTCCAAATATCATTTAAACAGCCTGATGATAGGGCATCGCTCTTAACTTTTCAGTTCGGATTTAGTTTTCACTCTTCCTGTGAAAGAAATTGGTAAATTCCTGTTCGTGACCATGCATCGACCTTCCACATCCTTCTCTTAGACTACGCGTTGCCGGAAAACTATGCGCAGTCCCGGTCTTAGTTAATCTATTTACTTTCCACTCATTCGGGCAAGTCTCAAAGACTTATTGGCGGGGTACAACAGAAGTACAAATAGCTTTTGTAGCAAGTAGCACACAACGGTTAACACAGAAGACAGTGAAAGCGTTTAGTGGCGTCTTCAGTTCTCTGGCCACTTCCCTCGTCGTATAGGTAGCAGTTCCACCGCGTATTTACAACCTTGTCCGTCCTCGTTGCTGTTAACGGCAGACAATCTTCATACCTCTTCCAGAAGTCTCTTCATCTATCTAGCAGATACTCTACTCATTGCTACATGCAAGCACTTTCCATAGTTTAGTTTTAGACCTTGAATCTAGATGTTAACGTCGTACCTCGCCCGCCAAGCTGCATGAGAGTGCACTTCTGCTGGCATGGCATGAATTTGTACGTCCGGTGGGTGATTAGCCCTATCCGGTCGCCTCTCTCATTAGCCCCCAGAGTTGCCCCTAGGGTTACCGGTGGTCACCACGAGAAGGTTGAGAGTAGGGTCGACTGCCTACGGTTTCAATAAATTTATTTTTTCTAAGTTTTCTTTTCTGGAAGTCATGTAACTCAACGCGAATAGGGATCACGATAGCAGTCAAGACCATTCTTAACCTAATCCTCTTGTCAACATTCACAGTTTTTTTCCGTTTCCTTACCGTTCAATCGCTCATGCAAGCACTTTTTTTTGTTTCTGATCATCTCGTAGGCACATACAGAGGGGTGGACTTGTCCCTTTGGAGATGTCTTAGATGCTTTGCCTTAAAGAACTTCAAATGAAACAATTTCATTTTGCTGTGCAACTTCCTGGTCATCGGAGTCCTTTTTGTTGAAGTAAGTATTTCGATCTCCAAGTGTCCAGATTCTGGAATCACTCTTCTACTTGTGTCGTGAAGTTGAAGTCCAAGGCTTAAAGAGTTTTAGTATTACCGTTTCCTTGTGGGTAATCCACAGCCCAGGTTCCTCGTTAACTTCATGATTACTGCTGCGTTTCTCATTGTCTTCATGAGATCTCACTCTGCTGATCTATCCAATTATTTATCTACTTGAAATCCGTTTCTGTCTTTGCGTTGTTGCAACCAATGAACTGTCTAGCGTTTTTGATTATTCCTATTTCAGATGCGGTCATTTTTCCAGTTTTGATTGAGGGGATTTAAAAGCACAAGTCTAGACCTTGGGAGGTGTTGTTCATGCACTATAATGGAGAGCCACGTGATCTAGATGTCTTTTCTTGAGAAGATTTATTATTAATGCGAGGTCTTGTATGGCAAACCACGAAGGCTTTAGGAACACTGTACTTAGCCATCTTTTCTCTGTGACGTTTGAAAATGCTCTCTAGTTCCCTGACTCCTGATAGACAGTGTCACCAGGATGCAATCCTCTTTGTTACGTAGTACTATTTACAATATGGATTTTGTGCGGTAAGTAGCAAAGCTTCAGACTGAATTGCGAGTTCGGATCTCGAGTTGAGTCACTTTAGTTTCGAAGGCTTAACTGACGTAGATGCGCAAAAGTCATTCTTCCCTTAGTAACAATGTCATGGACAAACACCTGAACATAACCAACACTTTCCAACCTTGGATTTAAGGAGCAGAATGGTATTTTATTAACACTTTCAGCAGCTCTTTTTCTGGAGCTTGCTCCAGCGAACCACCCACTGATCCTGAATTTCCACTTAAAACTGGGTTATTTGCTCTCGAAAAGGTATCATCATTAGGCTTCCATAAAGACTTGCAATCACGTACTTCCCCCGGCAAAAGTTCAAATCATGTCTTGTTATATTTCCCCAGTTTATACATTCCATATTCTCATTTTCAGTGTCCCAACGTAATCGTCACAGAGGCAGCAACCATATGCCTTCAAAATTGACAGCATATCCCCATTGTAGTATGTGTACAGTTCAGCCCGTCCCATTTCCACTACTCAGTTATTCAACTTCAGTGACCACATTATGATGAATTTGCAGTTTCACTTTTTTGTGTAACTGCTCCACCACCCTACCCTTTCTCCCAATCTTCTCTGCTCACAAGGCACCGTTCACCCACCGATATTTGGATACACTTGCACACATTTCCTTCCCTTTCCTCATGAAAACACGCCCCGACCCGCTCTTCGTTCTCTATCTCCTTCTGTTTGTTCACTAGTCTGTTTGGTGTGAGAGACTTTTTTTCACATTCAGCTGCAGGAAGAATGGGAACTATATGGGATTCGGTTGGTCGCAGTTGGCGATAGCGTGTACACTTTTCTGAAGTGGCTTTGAATGTGAGACAAATATTTTTACGTCAAGTCTTCGTGGTTTGTCTTTTTCCTGGTTGGTGCGGTGAAATTTGCCATGCTGAGTCATGCGGGGCAGTAGAGTTCATGTGTGTATTTCAATGCCAGTAATTAGGTTCACCACATGCCCATCAGATTGGCCCAATCATGATGGCGTGGAATTCTCCAGGATCCGTTCAGCAAAACTCATTGGTTATTCAGTGGACCAATCAGATGAGCAATGCGCCGTTGGTTTAACCGTGATTAGGTCCAAGTGACAAAGCAAATCAAAACAAACTTAGGACTGTTTTGGCTAACTTTTCTTAAACATCGAGCCAGCTGCAGTTCTCTAAAACTGTTTCGTAATTAGGAGCCATTGAAAAAAAGAACACACTGGTCACGAGTTATGATTATTAGATAGTTCCAAAACCCAATGCCATAAATTAAGGTTTTGTGAGTTTAATTAAAGCACACACTTTATCATGTCATGTCTGTCATGAAATAGACTTAAGAGCTGCAAAGATATGACCTCAGTGATTTTATTGGTGAAAGGTACACACACCGCAACCAATGGCATCTGTGTACCAAGGCTAACAGCTCGGTAAAAGAAATGAGTAAAAAAAACAGAAGCCGGTACGCTAGAGGCGAGTGCGTTCGAAAGCATCCACTTTAATGCCAAAAAAATACTCGCAGAAATCAAGTAGAAAAATGTAAAGAAGGACTTCAATTTAGCTATAGAGGCAAGTCACGGAAAGTAACATGGCAAAAACGGCTTGTTCGTGCGGCAGGTGGGATCGATTTTTTCCAGTCCCAGAATGTTGATAACATTTCCACCAGTTATTAGCATGCTAGCTGGCTTGTAGAAGCTGATTTGTGGTCCCGCAACGGGATTTTATCAGGCCAAAATATGATTGTTTATGGCAAAAACAGAATGAAGGCAAACAAATGAGCGAAAACACCAAACACTAAGCTATTGAAACGGTCAAAAGTCAATAATTAAAACTGTCGAATGCGATCACTTTCAGGAAACATTTTCAATTTGTAAAAATAATGACGTTGCAAAAGGGGTCATTGTGGATTACAAACTTTTATAGGTTTAACCTTAAATTATGCCTTATTCACAGTGGGTTTTTATAATAACTCTTCGACAAAGCAGCGATTTTTCCAAAAGCGATTGCTCTCATTCAGATGGCACATGCATGTCAATCAAGAATTGTTACATCTCAGCTAGTTTGATCCACATGTCCTGAAAAAAGGAAGAAGTCCGGACCATAACGTGCACTTGCGTGTACAAGAAAAGCCTACGCCGAAAGAGAGGAAATCTGCCTTAGGTCCGGATACGATGCACCAAACCTTTGTTGGCATACAAAAAAGCAAAAAAATTAGTCGGATTAATTCGCCATACCCAAAGGAAGCCGGCAATCGATCCGAGATGTATCTACACTAGACACGCCAATCATTGAAATAATCAAAACAGAACTCACATTCCACCTTTCTTGCGAATCGATAGCGGAAACGAATACAACATCCTTCACCTTCAAAACTCAACTTGGTCTTGCCCTCTCCACCTCTCAGATCAATCGAATAGGCCATAAAAACCTGGTACTGAAATAGAAAATAAGTGGTTAGTTGAAAATAAACCTACTAAACAGGACTTACCTGCTTGATAGTAGAGGTTTAACAGAGTGAATGCCTTCTCATGTCGTATATGAGGTGCGAGTACGAAATACTGGCAAAACAAGGTTAGCTGACTGTGGCACAACTCAGTTTTATGCTACTTTTTAGACCCTATGGCGTTACGTCAAAATATCACAGACAACCCAGAAGTACTCACAAAGTTAACAGAGGCAGCGGCATAATTGGCTTTGGGTATATTTGGCGGGATTGTCGAGGGCTTCTGGTTCCTCGCCTTGTAAGTAATGTCCCCACTTCCGGAAATCGGGATATCATAGTCGTAGAAGGTGATGGATGGTGATTTCACTCGCAGAATTGACACCATTCCAAAAACCAAAGTTTGTTCCCCTACGGAACATGCATCTTTACTGAACAAGAAAGCCTGTGCAATTCCGAATTCTGACCTTTTCTATGCCAATAAAAGTGACCAATTAGGACAACCAAAAACGCACAAATTGACGCTAACTTTCTCAGATATGCAAGAGTTTGGCGACCGCGGTCGCCAATTGCACGGCATCGACTCTGTGAATAGGCTAGTAGTCACTATTTGCCTAAACAGTTAACCAGGAGGGTAATTGACTGACAATGGAAATCTTCGATGCGTGAATTCAAAGTCAAATGCCCATGGGGTTGGAACTGAATGAGTGCTCGGAATGATTCATTCGGAATCAGTGCTGAAACACAAAGTACCAATGGAAGACTGAAACAAAATGATATTGCACAGTCCAGAAACAGATGACAGAATCGTCCCAATCAATGCCGAAATCTACAGTTGAAAACAGCCGTCGATTGGAAGAACCACATGACAGATTTGACAGTGGAGTCAGATCTGCTGTATAAATAATGATTTCTTCACCAAGAACGAATCTAGCGTAGTCTTAGAGTGAAGACAGATACTCTTGATCACAAGTGAAATACGACCCGTATTAATTTTTTAACTGAAGCATAACACAAAGTAGTGAACAATCCACATTTTTGAGGCAAAATAGCAATGAAGAAATAGCCGGCACCTGAACCATCCCCACTGGTCCACCACTTTGATAAAGCAGGGGCTTCAATTTTGGAAGTAGCTATTCGAACTATCGAATCAATAAATTCTTAAAAGATTGTGTTAGAAAATAACGGTGTCAATACCTGGTGCTGAGAAGCGCAGTTTTAAGTTGAGATTGTCGGTCTATTCGTTAACGGGATCGCAGTAGATCAAAGTTATAAGAACTAACATTTATGAGAAAAAATTTTAAAAATGCCCATTCTGTGCAGATATTCGGGCCAATGCACAGAGGAACAAGTAAATCCAAACTATTCGCCAGTTCCATTAACTCTACAACATCTCTGACGCCGTCAAAGAAGTACTCACCAGGATTTAATTTATGAAAATTCTATGGAACATACCCAGAAGGTAATAGAGGAAATCAGGTTTCAAAAAATCCAACCTGGATACTGTACACATAGGATCGATGTTTATTCGTACGTCTGAATTGCATCTAATCCTGCTGCTCTTGCCTTCAGAAGCCCTCCCCGACCAGTCACTTTGTAGGATTCTGAAATAATGCAACCATTCAGGCATAAACCTAAAGAGTTTACCATCCTTCAGAAAAATACAGTGATCCGCGTCGATGGTGAATGATCGTAGGGCCTGAAAGTGGGGATTATAAATAGATTCCTATAAACGAAAAATAGCATAACTAAGACGTAAATAAAAAAGACCAGGGTGGTAATTGCGAACACAATAAATAAAAGTTTAGTGTTCGTTATGCAAACTCCTAGGCGAGTTCGACTTACAATCTTCTCTAATTTAATTTTTTCCCATAAAATCTAACAACTTTATAAATATTCTCTAACTAACACCATTGAAATGGAAAATATCCCGCAGCCAGGCTTCTCCGAATTTCGACAACATTCAATTAATTTCATAAAAACCCGTGCCCAGAGCAGTCGAAGGTCATGAATCAGCTTGGGTGTTGATGTAGCACACTAATTGTGCCCTTCGAATGATTACTTTATGAAAGTCACAGCTATGAGCAAATTTTATAACATTCCTTCAATTAATAATTCATAAATGCTTCACTAGTGGAAGTTCATCAGGATCGCAGCATTTGCAGCCTTATTTTTACCCAACAAATGTTTCTCCAACCTCCTTGTGTTTCCTCAAAGCTTAATTTAGTCTGAAGATTAGCTCTCACGAAAGCATTTCAGAGGTGATATCTGTGCCATAAAAGTTATTAACCCCAAATACAACCTCCGCCTCTTCGGCGGTGCCGTCCATCAAAAATGTATCTGCAACATTATTAGAGTTTCGGTTGTTGATGCAAAATTTTCCTTTAGGAATATAGGCGATTCAATTTGATAGTGAATGCATTTCGCTCTGAAGCGACAATAATAGAAGCTTAAGGGACTGAATGGTTCCACCAAAGAAGTCGAATGGAATTCCCCAATTCTAGGCTTGATAACTGAGACTGGTAATTGGTAAATACAGATAGCATTTTTCATTAAGAACGTCGTCGGAGATAATAATTTTAAACCCAACATTCATACAAAGCCCACTTTCGAAGAACAAATGTCTGCATGAATCTCCGACCTAATGAATCAAACTATAGTCTACTGGCTATAATGAAAAAGATAAAGTGAATGCCAAAGCTTGCAGTTCTAGAAGCCTCAAGAATTCGCTAAAAACAAGAGAAATCTAAAATCAAACCTCTCTGACAAAGAAGGGTTATTGAAAGTAAAGTGAAACAAATGCTTTGCATTTAATGCGGACTGGTCGAATTCACTAGCACTTAACTTATTCCAGATGCTTTCGCTGCTGTGGTTAATCGTCCCCACCCGCAATCAAAGCAGCTTATAGGAATTCACAAGCTTTCAATGACTTTCTTCACACTTGAATTTGTATGAGCCCTCAATGACCGCTTTTCAAAAGTGACTCCTTCATTCGTCCTCTTCCCCGTCAATCTATCCATTGAAATAATCCATCAAGTGTTTGCATTATAAGACTCAGTACCATTGACTTGTTTCGGAGAAGCGAACCTCCGAGAAGACGGTGTTCAAGAAGTCGCCGGAAGCGCAAGTTAACTTCAAAGAGTGGTTCGATTAAAAAGCTCTCCGCTTCTTGAATCTCATAATTGCAGTAATAAATCTGAACTAGTTCAATACTGAGGTACTAACTGTCAAGTTGCTTCAAGATTGTAAATTAGTGAGTGCACGCAATTAGATGTAATATCTAAGGTAAGCAGGCCGCATGCTACTTTAGACTTAATTAGCACATTGCTATTCATTAACGAAACGAAAGTCGCATGATTTATTTTAAGTAGATCGGTGATGTTTACTTACAAGAACATTAGTGAGAGCAAATATATTCAATTCTATCACCTCCATCTCTTCGTGTTTTGGAACGAGTCTAATGTTATGCAATTATAAAAGAATGCGAATTCGCTCATTTAACTGCTGAACTTTGGGATAATATTCATGGATGCATTTTTTTCAATCGAAATGAGTTATAACCATTTTCCTATTAGCATCTTATAGAATATGCACTTACATGCATAGTTTGAATAGGTCAAATGGAGGTCGTTGTAGGTCGAGCGTCTCGAAGACGTCAGCTATTTGCCTATGAATTTTTTCAGTTATTTTATGTAATTGTTTAATTTAGGGTATATGAAACTTCGAAAGGTGTCTCTGCTACTAAAAAGGGCTTAAAAATTAGAGTTAAGTTTGTTGATATTTATGGACTGTAATTGTCAAAGAAAAGCACTTCGTGCATTTGATCTCTAGAGCTGAGAGATTAAAATTGTTTAATTCTTATTTAGATTCTATGTTATATTTTAATCGGTAGTTCTTTCATACTATCATTAATTATACGACTTTAATGGACTGTAAATTATTAAAATAGCGCTACATATGGTCATGTATTTTCCTTTATCCTGTGTTGCCGCTAAACCAAGAATTGATCCATCGGATATTAAACATAACCTTTGGACTGATGTATCTCTATGCAATTTAATTTTGAGTGCATTTAATTTAATTTTTAAACTTATCAGAAAGTTCCCCGTTTGTACTTATTGGTATCGCAATTAGTATCTAAGTTGAATGATACTGAACTGAAATATAATTTATGAACAGAGTCTGTGTGGAGTGATCGGCGATTGCTACATCAGTTTATTCAAACGCGCCATACATCTGCAGTTAAATGCATTGTTTAGTAAAATTAAAAAATAATAAAGCAATTTTGAGCTGGAGTCTATTTATGGAATCTCCCAAAAACAGGATGATTTATATACCTAAAAGGTTGATCCCGGTGGCGTTTTAACTTCATAGAAATTAGAATTATTGGTTTCGATCGGCCCTATGACAGTCTGGGCAAAACAATCAATCGTCTGTTAATTACACCACCAGATCTGTTTGTTTTTTATTGAAAAAGATTATTGCATTCTATCAGATTTGTTTCACTTGATAAAATGTACATTTTTTATCAAAAAAATCCGCTATTTACAATGCGTTTCATACCCGTTCACAATTTTTCCACAATTTTCCATAGTCTCGTTCAAAAGACTGCCTTATGCACACTCTAGCAGTATTGAATCTAAATCGGCCAATACAGTACCTTTAATTTCTCTCCTCGGAAAACTTGAAATGCGCGGCTAGTGAATGGAATTTACTTATTTCATCTCCACCCGTTTAGGCAAGTCTCAAAGACTCATTGGCGGGGTACAACAGAAGTACAAATAGCTTTTGTAGCAAGTAGCACACAACGGTTAACACAGAAGACAGTGAAAGCGTTTAGTGGTGTCTTCAGTTCTCTGGCCACTTCCCTCGTCGTATAGGTAGCAGTTCCACCGCGTATTTACAACCTTGTCCGTCCTCGTTGCTGTTAACGGCAGACAATCTTCATACCTCTTCCGGAAGTCTCTTCATCTATCTAGCAGATACTCTACTCATTGCTACATGCAAGCACTTTCCATAGTTTAGTTTTAGACCTTGAATCTAGATGTTAACGTCGTACCTCGCCCGCCAAGCTGCATGAGAGTGCACTTCTGCTGGCATGGCATGAATTTGTACGTCCGGTGGGTGATTAGCCCTATCCGGTCGCCTCTCTCATTAGCCCCCAGAGTTGCCCCTAGGGTTACCGGTGGTCATCTCGAGGAGGTTGAAAATTGGATTTACCACTAATCGAATAGGAAATCTCTAGCCTATATGTGAATTCGCCTCGCCTGTTAGATGATTTCGCTAATATTCTACAAAGCGGCTAATTTCAGGTGGGATTTATCATTTGAGTAAACCTGAGTTCACCTGATTTATAGTGATTGCAATTTTGAGAAGCGTGGCATTTGCTGACTAACTTCTTAGGCATCGGTAAAGAACAAGTAGTTTAAATTCACTCTTCTAATAGAAGATGTCTTGTGAAGTTCACTATCAACTGCTTCTGTATCATCTTCAAGGTAAATTCACAGAATTTGCGATGAACTTAAAACGAGATTAAAGCTCAGAGCATTACAGTCCAGTTTGGGGCCAGAAATATGTGCTGTGTATTTTCCGACGGTCACAATTTTCGAGTGCTAAAATAGGAGCAAGCAGAGCGGCTTCGTTCAAATTCAGCGTCGGTAATGTCACACTTGGCACCGTTCGCTGTTACCAATCCACATACTGCGTAACTTCACTTGAAAAGAAGGAGTTCTATTTTAAGTTCATGAAGCTTTTCAAAAAACTCAAATGTACACCCTCAAATTTTTTTGCAGAGGGGGACTTGGTCTATAATAACTCGCCCTCTCTCATGTAAACGAAGATATTAACTTTGTAAAAATACCCGGAAACTGATTATGGCTCTGCGCTCAAAACGGTCCATAATCAATCAACGTGTAGTTTAACTATAAGCGATTCAAATACCGGTCTTGCATCACCCAGCTGAAAAGGCAGGATAATAAACCCATGGTTGGGCTTAACCTTTTCTAACTATTGCCTGAAAAGTAGATCTGATAAGAATGTGGTGGACTCTAATTAAATGAAATGCCTACATTTGGACGTTTCATATCTGAACTAAGACAAGAGTTTTTATGGCTGCAACTTTTCGGCTGTCATTCACAGCCGCGATCCTATCTAAAATGTAACGAGACGAATGATGGAGAAAGCAATAAACAACCGCCGATTAGAAAATACTGCTTGGTCGTCCCTTTTGACGCCAAGACAACAGATTAACAAATCAGGCGCGTACCTCTGAACCCTAACTAAATTAAAAGTGAATTGCATAATGCAAATCCCTCTATTCAATAAAACACTCCACCCTGAAACTGTGGGTGGAAAGCTTTGAGTGAAAACTTTTCCAACTTTCATATTGGTAATAGGAATAGTGTGTTCGAACCTTTCTGACTGAAGAAATCACTTTTGGTACTTCCTTTGCAGACTGATACTTTACCGAACTGAATGCTCATCCAACTCAGCTGAGACTGTATGTATTTAAGGAATATGGTATAGCTATCAATTTCGCAACTGAAAACATAGTAAGATATATAACTGTATACTAGTGCACTGCGAGCACACTTATCTTGGACGAGAGAGTACTCAGGACCGGATGTTCAACTCTCAACCCTGATGAACAGGTAATGAGCATAATTGCTTCATGTCAGTCGGCTTCTCAACGAGAGGTCTTAATTAGGCACTATGAATTCATTTCAGCCTTTCTAAAAGATATTCGATGGTCAGCAACCTTCGCAATCATTTTAAATGATTGTACAGTACTTCTTAAATGAAAGAGCCCGTTCGATTTGGTTTTACTGATATAATTAATTTTCTATGAACCTTGGCCTCTACTTCGAATATGGGTTGACCCCGTTTTTAATGTTAATACAACTGCAAACAGAGTATTCTATTCAAATGGACAGATTTCGACCTAAGCTTATCAAATGTATAGAGAATGACCAAACGTGATGATTTGTACGGAGATAAGTGACAGAGGTAAGAACATATAACAGACGCCAAGACAATCAGTCGAGCTAGAATTAAGAAATCGGTTCGTGCTGGGTACTAAACTTAGATGGTCTAAAATTAAGGGAAATGTGGTCATATGTGATCCACTTGATGTTTTGTATTCAGAATGTTTTGTGCGTGGTAGTAACTGAAGTCATCAAAAAATTATTTGCATTAAAATTCTCTTTGAGAGGTATTTCGACAATCGTGACTGTGAACCACTTGAAATCCGCAGATTTGTATAAAAGTACTTATTTTTTTAATAACCGAAGCTCAAAAACTTATAAGCTGACCCTTCTAAGTGTGGATATGTTTATTTAGCTGGAATAGCCTGAAGGCGTTTAGCGAATGTTTACTGGATAGCAATAAATGTTTAGTTTGTTAAGTGCAAAAGGATGGTTTTTCTGTTTTACATAATGGTATTGGTGTGAGCCTTTTAAATGAGGGCTAAAATTGGAAAATCACTGGTTATCAAGGATAAGATTATTACAACAAAATAATTTTCTTTGTGTGCGTGTATCCGCCAGATTTATTTTGGCGGCATTCAATTTGGCATAAAAAATTTGACCTTTCAAATTTCTGACATGGTTTCACAGTAAAGGTAGCGGTTCAACTTCGTAGTGGCACCTCATCCGTCCTCGACAATGTTGAGGCAGACAATCTTCAATCCTCTTCCAAAAGTCTTTTCATCTTTCGAGCGGAGATTCCATTCATTGCTACATGCACCCGCTTTCCACAGTCCAGTTTGAGACCATGAATCCAGGTATTTACGTCGTGCCTCGCTTACCAGGCTGCACGAAGTTGTACTTCTGTTGGCATAATCTAATTTTATACGTCCGGAGGGTGATTAGTCTTAACCGGCCGCCCTCTCCTTAGCCACAAGAGTTGCCCCTGGGGTTACTGATGGTCACCGGGAGGTTGAGGGTAGGTTTGACAAGGGAACCGAAGACGTCGATAAGCGCATTTACTGTCTTCCATGTTAACTATTCTGTGCCACATGTTGTAAAAGCTAAACATCTTTTGTACCTATGTTGTGCCCCCAACAAATCCTTGGGATTTGCCTTCATGGATGGGGAGTAAATAAACCCTTTCAAATCAACGAAACTATTTACCACTCACATAAAGACTAGGCACAAAGCATTGCACCTTTTCTCACGTAAATATTAGTTCTGGTAGAGCCTTTTTTGTTAGATTTTTTCCTGAAAATGCAGCTTTAAATCACCGGAAATCAGAGCATAATGTTTACCTGCAATTTGTGACTGTGTAACTGATCGCAAATTGTAATGCAAAGGAAAAAATTCTTAGAAATTTCTAGCCAGCTGACAATCTAAAAAGGTCGTTTTATATGAAAACTTGATTATTCATGTAAGGTACGGATTGATTTCAGCCTGTACTGTTCACTCGGTGACGGAGACCTTTTAATATTAGACTCACCTCAGGTGAACTTCCACCTTGAAAAAGCGACCCCTGTCCTTGAACTATCGGCGCAAAGTATCCAATAATAACAGAAGTTGGCACAGTTTGTGAGTGAAGAGATCAGCAAAAGTTGAGCAAACAATAAAAAATATTTGCTAAATTTCTATACCTCTTGTCTATTTCGCTAAAAACGGATGCAAAACTTGTTATCCTTTGGGCTTATGGCCATTTTTGAATGCCACTAATTCCCGTTCATGCATGTTATTGCCAAAATTTGGCATCTCCTTTAGGGCATGTATGAGGTATTTGGGAACACTCTGCTCTACTATGTTATAATGATTATAACAATGCAGGTAAATTGATTTAGTTTTTACCTAAGCAAAACTACGTCTAAATAAACTGCTATCTGCATTTCCAAAACGGGATTGTAGGTAACTTACACTTTAGGCCACATGGAAAATGTAGCCGGTATGAATCCGGTTCATGATTAGCTTTATATTGCTCTTCATTAGTTTTTAACAGACCTGCGAACAAAATTGTGATAATTACAAATTTGAAATATTGAAAAAGTTTTGAACTAGCTGGCGGTTTACTGGCATTTAATTGCAAAGAAAAAGCGCCCTCGAAGAAAGTAGGCCATACCTAAATCAACTTAAACCGCTAAAGAAAGCGAACGCAGCAAAGCATGTTGAAAAGGGAGAACTCCATACTTAATATTTCCTCGGTTATAAGCGACATGAATTAGTCAGTAAAGCGGATTTCTCCCCACCGACTCGATTCTTGTAGCTCGAATACAACGTTTGAACGAACGCAACGAGGAAAGCAAATACTGCTATTCAAGGCGTGGGTCGATTTCTGCTTTTGCCCAGATCTGCATCTACCCTTTGACCACAAAAGCACTCTGCATTGCTTGATAAAAGGGTCAGTCTAGAGTAAAGGCAGACTTAGTGTTTTTCATACTACCAAAAGTGAACTTGCAGGATTGCAGTTTGTCGTATTTCGCGAGAATTGACGACACGGTATAGATTAAAGTCTGGCAGTAAGAACGCATAAGGTTTGAGTGAAAACAGGGATTTCGATGTTGGGTGAATCAGGAAAAAGAAGTTTCTCGGCAATTCTTGGACGTCTTCGGAACCTACTCGGAAGAAATCAAACGAGAGAGAAGTTCAAGCCGAAGGATTTAGAAAGCGCATTTTTCCAGTGTTATTAATGTCATGTTTAACATTCCGATCACACAAGAGCAGGAACTTGTAAAATCCAAAGCCGACCATGAAGACTCGATGTGCTCATTAGCAGCCCAAAGCCCTGCTTTGTAGTCTAAAAATTATAGTCACGTTGTTCCTGAAAAAAACAAGCAATTAATTGGTGAAGCACACCGTCTCTCTAATAACTCTGAGCCGAGATGACGTAGTGCAAAACACAGATATTAATTTCCATGAAGTCAAAATTAAATGGTCCTAGTAGTCAAGCAAGATTTAGAAGATGGCAACGAAGTTGACATTTCAAGTAAAATGACTAAAACTTTTTTAAACCAAAAGAGATAGACAAAATGAGCCTAAGTTTCTACCACATCAGTCTCTTGAGAGGTGCAGTGCACGCTCAATGTTACATATTACCTCAGGTTTTGTTACCCCTCAGGTCATCATTAAACATCATTTCTCATTAATAATGTGTCAATCCCTCCCATTTCTACATAAAAATTAACACCTTGGACATGCCACAAACTAAGAAAAGGCACTTTTCGTCAGCTATTTATCCACCTGACCAGCTACAAGGCACTATCACGCTGTTCGCCCGCAGTCCTTCGCCTTCATCAGAAGTTCTCCAAATGCATTTGCATTTTTTCCAATATTTTAGAAGTTGCTATTTTTTCTTACAGTCTGTTCCTCGACTTACAGCAAGCTCATATCCACGATATCTATCGTGGTTTCATTCAACTGTGTCGGTTTGTATAGTATCACGGTTCTCAAAACTTTACTGATAGTGACGCATCTACCTAGACAGCCAATGTTTATTATTAGTGACTAAAGCGGTTTTGAACATACTCATTGTTGCTCTCGCTTAATCACCATGAAATACAGAACTTTCGCTTAGGTTGGATCAGCTTCTCACTAAGAACAAGAGACAAACTCCAAAACTGAAGATTAACTATTATGAATCAACGTCATATATGTTAAAATGCCCAAAAGGGGGGGAAGAAGGTGGTTCTTGCTCATCTCGACAATGTTTCGACCGCTTCCCACTGCAATTCAGCAGGAATGATGCTCTAGCACCTCTGCTTGGCTCCATTCTCACTTCTTCGCCATCAAAGTGTACCGCGGGCTCCAAGTCGACGGCCTCATTCTGTGGGATGCAGCAGCACATTCTTAAAAGATTACGAAGCATTGTCTTTGAGGGGATGAATGGTGTCTACAAATAGATGCAACAACAGAACGAATCTGTTCCTGAAACAGAGATAGGATCAATGTTTCTGTTAAAATTGGCTAATCGGATCTACTAAGCAGCAGTTGCGAGACTAATCGTCTAGCCACACTCTCGAAGGTTTGGCAAGTTGAGACTCAGGTGACACGCAGATTATCAAAATGAAGTTTGAGAGGACGGGTGACGAAAGTAGTCAGCTCAACAGGATACCGTTGACTGCAAGTGAGTGTGTATTTTTATAAGAAATCCTTCCATTTTGTGCAATTCTAACCGTTAGTGGAAAAAGGCGCCATATTTGAGTTTAGATAGGTTCTGATTGCAAGGTAGACGAGGCATGAGTGCAACAACTATTAACTAAACTTAAAGAAAAATCCTTGGATCCCATTAAAACGCATCTGATTAACATACCTATGAGCGAAGTCGAAATTTCAAATGTAGAGCTATCGCCTCTTGGTGAATGAAACTTCGGTTGATTAACGTTCATATGATATTCGCTGTAATCACTAAGGCTGCATTGGCTTGATCCGATTTGGCCATGGTACCTAATCAAGGAGGACTTTTGCGCCCAAGTCTGCATTATAAGCTCATTCGAGTCTGGGGAATTCAATCTGGTCGCCATCAATAATACAATGTTGGATTGACACGACAGTAGATGGCGGGCACATTCCGGAAAGTACTTAGGGGGAATTTGAAATCTCACTCTAAACTTTGGCCGCATCTCATTCAATGGGTTTCCCAAAATTCCGTTTAAAATGCCTTTTTCAGCATACCTTCCCTCGAGCCTCTGATTGAGAATGCGATTCAATTATCAGAAACACTTCGACCTAGTACCCTACGCATTCGCATTTCTTGATCATGTCGCTCAATATAGAGGTATGATGAATTGCCAACGAAAAACGGGTAATTTTGAGTGAGTGACCTCACCGGTCTTCCGTCAGAGATTTTTCGGACCCTCAATAGCAATGACCATACTGGTCTTTCTGGTCGCAACAGTTTATGTTGGAATGAATGCCCCGAAGTTCAGTGTCATCAAAATTTCCCTGACCATAGTAACCCACATTCCGCAATCGATATGCATATTAGAGGACATACAATGTCAATGCCTTTCATCTCCCCTCACTTCCATCCAGACGTAAAAATGTAAAATTGAGAAAGAGAGAGGTCGATTATTCGACCAATGAAATAACTGCATCGGGAAGCATATTTCTCATGTAAACTAGTCTTTTCACCATTTGTCTACTAAGTTGTAAAATATTCTGCTTCTATCAATGCAGGCATGTGATCTCCTGCCTGGCCATTTCCCTGTTGGGGACTGATTACGCTCCTCTTCTTTTTGGAAACGCGACCAGTCGTCCAGTTTGTGAAACCAGTGCCTTGAAAAAGAGAATCTCTCGCCTTCTTCGTTCTGTTGTCTTCGCATTCAAGCCACGTTGCCGATAAGGCTGGGCAAAACCTTGAGCAACGTTGCTGATATATAAGCCAAATACTGGTGCACCTAATTATCCCCTCAGAACCCCCATTTCGCTGCCGGCCCAAATGTGACTCAAGCGCTACAGACGAATAGAAGAAGTCAGCTTCATACAGTAGCACAAAGAAACAAATGAAGGCTAGCATTCGTTCGTGCAAACGGCAATGTTCTTCCAAATTGTTTGCATTAATATGGGAACTTTGCGTATCTGCATCGTCCTCCGATTTAGTACGCAGCTTTTATCTTCATCCAACACCGCAGCCCGGAGCCCTTTTCGATATTTATTTGTGGTCAAGCGAGGCTCTCCAATCCTCAATGCAAAATTCAATGAAATCGGGGTATCGTTTTTGTTAAGAGATGAAGGTTCAGCCGCATCGCGTAGATCATTTGTTTGATACTTCCGTCCGAATCTAGACACCTGCTGTCAATTCCGCTTTTAATCCTTGCCCTCCTTATCTCTGTGCCTCAAGCATTGGACCAGATTGGTGCATCGTTTTATTTAGTAAATCTATCCTTCTTAATTATCAACATCTGAAGAAGTACGTATCATCCTACAGCACCATAGAAAGGAAAACGATCCAGGCATTATCATGTCTATGCGATTGATTTCGATCCTTCCTTAATGCTTCAAATTAATATAATTGGATCTAAGGCATTTCACTTATAGTTCCCGTTTATTTGTAAGTTGCTACTAGAAGTTTATTGCGGTACAATCCATCAGTTAGACTCCCCAATGTATACTGAAAATTTTTCAAATAAACACTTTGCGATGTAATGCTTCATTTCCATAGGTCAATCAGTTATCATCAATAAACTCTTCTATGTGGCACTTAATCACTTCATGGCTCTTGTAAATCTGGACCTAAGTCTTATAACTACTAACTTATTAGATCGCTTATAATAAACCGAACAGATGTAGATGAGTCGCATGACCGCAAAGTGAATCATGAAAACTGGACTAAGTAAGAAAGCCTCCGGATGGTTTGGGCAGAGGTATAGTTGATTAGCCTAAGTACCCGAAATGGTAGTGCATAAGGTCGAAGATGCAAGCTTGATGTAATCAGTTAGGGTGGTAAACTAGTCCAACAAGAAAACTCTATGCAAAGTATCTCCCAATGCATAAGTCACTGAAATATAAATTTGTATGACTACCGATTTCGACCGATCTGCTGAATGATTTGGCATTCATCACAATCCGTTTCTACCAGCTCCCGATCAAGTCAAAAAATATACAATCTTACGTCTGAATTTTGTTGAAGAATCATTGCCTTTACTTCTAACGGAAATATCTGCTTCCATTTCTTGTCTTTTTCTGTGAAATGTGACTCCTCGATTAGGACGCATATTGGACATAGACTAAATAGACATTGCAGTAATGTAGACCGAAGATCATACTTAATTGTCATAAGCAGATAAGGAAATATGATTGAATAAAAAGCTGTTAATAACCCTTTCTTGTGACTGGCGATTTTGTCCACGTAAAATGTTGGTGAAGCTGTCATACAGCGAGACAATACGGGGCAAGCATAACCAAAGTGAGATTGAATCAGCCAGTATGATCCTCAAGGCCTGAATTTGCAATAACGTCTCTATTCGGAAACGCAAGTGAAAAATTCAGTAACAGTGGGTATTTTTGTCGATCCTACAATCACTTGTAGATTATCTACCATTGTCTTGAGATTAAAAGATGACAATCGACTGAAAGCAATACAGAATACGGCTCGACGTATGATTCTTGGATTGTATTCGCGAAATGCCAAAACTGTAGAGGAACTCCGAAAGGAGCTGCTGATGCGTAACTTGGCAAGTCTTATACAGGCAATGAGGATGAACACATAGAAGAGTTTGAAAATGAACAAAGGGAGCCTGATACTCTTCATACTTAAGATTAAATTTGAAACCAGGGAAACTAAAAAAGCTTCACGTACAAGGAAGTGGATGCTTCAATTAATAAAAGATGCGAAAGAAATATGGCAAGAGAACTCCGAATCATGGCTACTTGATCCAAAGGAAAGCCTCGAAGGTCGAGATGATAATTACACATCTGGATTGGTAGGAGAAAGTCAATGGGATATTGTCTGTGCCAACGCAAACTTCCACAGATGTTTTGGCGCAACAAAGGAGATGCGAAGACAGGTACAACAAGATCATGGAAAAAAAAGAACATAAAACTGAACAGATACTGAACCTTAGACTAAAGTACCCTGTTAAAGACTGCCTTAAAGGATACAAGACTCAAGGGTGGCTAGAGAGATATTAGGGACTGTCACTCTTCATAGAAAGGGAGAAGCCAATAGAGAAAAGGAAAGGACCAAACTGCAGAAGGGAAAGTAGAAGAATTGAATACGATGGAGAAAAAAGAGAGTGAAAGGAAGGAAACATGGCAGGATGAACGACACCGCTCAAGCTGGACTGTGAAAATGGCGTGCATGTGTCAATGAATAGAATCTCCGCCAGAAAGTTGAAAAGACTTCTGGTACAGGAATAAGAATTGTCCGCCTTTTACAATGTCGAGGACAGACGAGGTGCCACTACTACCTGTACGACGAAGCTATGCCAAAGAAGTGACCAGAGAACCAAGGACATTGATAAACGTTTTTATTGTCTTCTGCGCTACTTGTTGTAAAAGCTATTTTTGCTTCTGTTGTCCACACCACTGATTTTTCAGCAGCCTCTGTGTTCGGTTAACGACTCGTATATGAATAGGAATTTGTTGTTTCAGCACCAAGGCGAGTGCAGTCACGGTTTTCGTTCAATACCCACTTAGGATGCTTCTTCGCAGATCTGATTCCACATTTCATTAAAATCAGAGCTCTGGATGTTCGCTGAGCGAGGTGACTTCCTAGGCGGATTGTTGAGCATTACGATTCTTTATTTACTCGGTCGTGTCAACTTCTAGTCATGTTTCAAAACCACTAATTGACTCACTAAAAAAAACACTTCTGAGAAGTTTCAGATTCTAGAGCAGGACAATCTCGCTTACCATTTTTCCAAAGCTTCCATCGTGCTTTCTTGGTCTGTTTTAGGAGATCTTACAAAGGTTCCGATTCCAAACATTTGCCTGTCAGGTCAGCTTTTAATACCTGGATCTCTTGTAATTCATAAGATCGATTTTGGATGTTACATGGAACTCCTATCTCCAATCCTCTCGGCCGATCTTGCAACATCGGAGGAAACAATTCACTCTCTGCTGACAGGTTCAGTTCTTTCCCAGCGCTATTCTATGGATAATTCAACTAGGCAAATCCATTGCTTTTTATGGGCTGCTTCCATTCCTTCGAACCTTCGAGGACTGTCACCACTTGGACATCCTCCAGTGGGCCTGTTATGTTTACCGATCACAAAATCTTGCTCTGTGAAGCATCCTTTTGCATAAATCCATCAATTTTGATGGATTTAAGTAGCCTCCCCTGTTTGAAACTTAATCAACAGGAACTTAATTTAAAGGCCCAGGATTGGAAGAGAATACCAAAACCGTATGAAAAAGTCGCGACCTTTCAAGGATGGTGGCTTGATACCTAATTGATTTGGGTCCTTTGACAATCAATCTAATTTTCGTTATTTGCATTTCTTTACACGTCATCAACAATTTAAAGTAAATTTCAGCTCTGAAACATGAGGTATTAGACTACACAGACAATAACAATTAATTCCAACTGGTTTTTATTTCGAATTCAGATCAGTTCAGTCTGCCTCCAGCTAATCAGAAGTCTCGCCATTATTTCATAACCACACTGTTAATGTTGGAGTAGTGCGGGATTCCAAAGCGTTTGATCGTATTCTCCGGCCATTTAGCGCTTAGAGCAAGGGTATACTGATCACTCCAAGTTTTTAGTGCCTCTGGTGTATGATGTTTGATTTCTTGTTTAATATACGAGATCCATTTGGATCCAAAACGTTCTGATACGCTATAATAGCTCAACTAAACATGCAGTACCTGATGACCTTTCTCTGAATAAAGCTAACTGTCATAAAGAAGAGAGCCAAATAGACAAACCTCAAAATATAGATAAAGAGAAGAATCTGAATGGATAACGGACAGGAAAGCGTCCATTTGAAAAATAACTAGGAAATGTGAAAGCTTTATGTCAAATGAGAATGACACCTTTTGTTAAGTTGTACTATTCGCCGATATGAGAAAGTTTTTTTGAAAGCAGCACTAGAGAACAACAAGCTCAGAAGAGAATAACCCATTTATTACCCAAAATTCGTGATGGCACTTGATTGTTTGAACCTTTAAAGTAGATTCGCCTAATTTTCAACATCAACCGATCCTTTTAAATGTTTTTTAATCCAATTGGAGTACACCGGCACGGAAGTGAATATTTGCTCTCCTGTTGATACGGCTAAATTTGACACCCCAAAGATGTGCCATTTTCCATCTTCTGAACCGCGTTCGCAGTAGAGACCACCGCCTAAATCACTCATCTGCAATGCCTGTCAAAAAATATAATGATAGGAACAATATAATTGCAGGTTTAATGAGTAGTAACATCTCAGTCGCGATCAGAGCCAAAGTTTTACGGCTTTTCATTGAATAATAATCCTACATCTAGCAAACTCCAAACGTTCAGAACGCAGCAGGTCCCTGCCAAAAATCTACAATGAATTCTAGCCTCTCTGATTCAATAAAGGAGACTTCGACTCTTTATGAATTGTAGTTGTCCTCACTTGTCTTGTTACCTTGGTGGTAAGAGATGCTGATGTTGATGAGCGTATTTGATGGGGATGATGAAGAAAAATATACTATGAAGCAATAGGTTGAGGTTGCATGACGAACGGGAGGGCTTGTTCGGATGAAATACGAGTCAAATCTAGGTTTAGTAAGGCATAACACTTTTTGGCTTACTTTTTTAGGACTCTTCGCACAGATATTAACGTCACTTCGGAAGTCATCAATCTCAGCACAACGTTCGTTTGAGAGAACCGTGAGTTCGGCCTCAGCCAACACATTGGTTATTCCGTAAATGGATGCTTCATCGGGCTTCCAACCAACTACGAAGCACTTGGTTCCAGCCGGTAGTTTGGTCCCTTTCGCTGGAATGCATACTGGCCCGACGCTAGTGGCTTTAAAATCCGAAGAGAACAGGCATTTTAAATTTTTAAATTTCTAATACTTTATGAATTTGGAAAGAATGTAATTAAATGCATTAATTTTTGAGAGGCAATTTTAGTGAGGTATATTTTGGAAGAAGATCAGAAAACTCACTGAATTTCACAGGCTCAACAAGCTTTAGAATGGCGATATTGTGGAAGGGCTCATCTGATTTATAGGGATGGAACATGATCTCTTTCACCATGTTGTCAGCCATAAGTGGATCACTGATGCTTGAAACTGAGTTTTTGCCGAATCGTACAAGGTATTGGAAAGTGGTGAAGTTGAATATGCGAACCCAGTGTTTTTCCATCAGTTCCGGTGGCAGCTGGAAAATAAATTCACTGACGCAGGACGCTGCTGTCAGGAGGTACCTGGGAGCGATGAGTGTTGCAGTGCAGTAGGGAAAATCATCAGCTAACATCTTGGGTTCTGTCCCAATTCTTCCAATACCTACTTTGTAAAGACCAACCTTAAAAAAAACGAACAAATTAAAGATTCGTTCATTCAGAACTTCCCCTACAGTCAATGTACTATTGGTAGTACATCTGCTTTTCCGGTTTTATTTAAGTTATTCAGAATCTAGCATTTTTGAACTAGGGTGTAAGTCCTCTGTTAATATTGAAATCGGAACAAATTAAAGCAGAAAAATACGCAGATTGAGTCATTGGGCGAGCGAATCCATCCGAAATAGCTACTGATCCTCTGAAGTGGGTGACTTCAAACGCACTTTTTACAACATATTTCACATTTTTGGTTTTTGACTGTGCTGATTATCTTCGACAAAATGAGAACTTAGTAATATTAAGTACAAATACAGACCCATAGGATCTAGGCTATTTGCTTAATTTCTTCTTTTTTCATGGCATAAATTGTGTGAATTGTTAGTTAGAAATATTCATTCATTACTTACTATCATTTTAGTAACATTTAATGTGATTCAAATAGTAAAAAAAATCAGAGTTTTTAAATCTGCAAAATTCGTGCACAACATGGGTGATAGAGATTACGCTGTATTTTACAAAACGAGTTGGACTGTTACCGAACCCTTTTGACTTGATTTGATAAAAAAAGGTGAAGTCGAGCTTACAATCCATGGCCAAATATATGGGTTTGTATCCTCGCCGCCCAAGATCTTGAGACTTGTCTGTTGCGCGCTACGACCACAGCCACCCTCAACCACTAAATCAACAAATTAGATTCTTTCGTTGACATTTTTTCTTCAAATTCATGTAAAGCTTCCTTTTTAATGTTCTAAATATAAACGCACTTAATCAGAGTTTAATTTATTAACAATTAAGTTAAGTAAGTTAATCATAGATTGAAAGGTGGAGTTATGCTTGAGCATTAAAATTTAAAATTTTTGATCTCAATCGGTATTTAAGAGTTATCTATTCACACAAAGTTAACACGGAAAAACCGTGATTTCCAAAAGTAAAAGCTTGCCTTGTTCAAAAAATGGCTTCTTTTCTTGTAAAATATGGAATTTCGGGATTATAAATTTTCGAAACACTCTAGTGGTATTGGACTTACCATCCATCTCTTCTAAAGCTTCTTTCATATCTTCGTTTGACTGGTATTTAAATACGGCACCTGGACTCCTCAAGGCGTATGCCAGGCAAAAAAGAGAAATGTAGATTACTGCAAAAAAGAAGATGAGAATAAATTATCTATTTACTGTATTGACCTGCAGAAATCATCTTTTTCAGATGTAAAACTGGGTCACTGATCCCTGAAGAGAGCTTTTATACTCAAACACTGTTTTCATTCTGCCAATCAGCACCTACCGGTAGATTCCTGCGTTCACTTAGGGCACGCTTCAGCCACTACAAACACAAGAAGGGGTGATACCTCAGAGCTAGCTCATAATGTCTCAAATGAAAAGAAGTGGCCTTAATCTTTGAACTAATAATGATACTCTCAGTACTTAGTTGAAAAATATATACCTGACATTGAATATCCTTATTTCTCATTTCTCTTTCAGCAGTGAAAATGCTGGTGAAGTGTCCATGCGTTTGAAGGGGTGTCGCAACGTTAAAGAAAACTCCTAGTAAAATGCTATTTAGGTTTAGAAAAGAAGGGAGAGGATTAGGTGGAAAAGAACCACTCTCTTTGATTTTTAAAGGACTAAGATCCTCATGCATTCTAAGGTCTGCTTTTCAACAATCCGCTTCTTCAGCGCTTTTTAATCACGAACAGGTTTCTATACTACCTTCTGCCATAGATTGTTAGTTGTGAAGAATCGAGACTTAGTTCTTGAGTGGATACTGAATGAAATTAAATGGAATGGATCATCCTTACCCAGCTATCGAGATCCTTTTTAAACCCTCTAAGTCTTGCCCTACGAAGGTCTCCAACTTCTTCGTACAAGAAGCTTTTAAGTTTCTTCAGTCTGTTTCTAAAGAACTTGTTAAATTGTATTAACAACCCCAGTGCGAAGCTTAGGCATTTCTGGAAACTATCGTCGAGGTCTAGTGAGCCGGTTTAGCAGGTTTGGTGGAATACTGATTGTAGAGGTGGAGAATTGAAACATTTTGTAGTTCACGCTAAATGTTTAAATAAATTGATAAAGAAGGAAAAATTATGTTTGAATGGTTACAAAGTCAAGAATTCTGACCTCATGCATTACAGTACCGCCAGCCTAGAAGGACGAAGAAGTCGACGACAATGACAATTGAATGAAAATAACAAATCGAAAGCCTCTCTTTTTAAAGAAATATTAGAACAGGGAGCTGAGCGATAAACTGTCCCAATGTAAGATAGATAGCATTTAATACCTGCTGGAAGCATATGGGGTCCGCTAGCGTTGAGCAGAATCGGTTTATTTCAGCCGGCTGGAACTGCATCACTAACTATTTACTTAGGAAGAGTGCAGTAGGCTATGCAGGAATTTGGCTATGCTTGATAGCATAACTTCATGGTTAACTAGCGGTTGACCGGCGGCATCCACTTTCAGGGTTACCTTGCCTACCAGTTGCTCAAAGCACCACAAGAAAGCCGATTTTCAAGGACTTTTCAAGGATTTTTAAAGGTATTGTTTCCGCGATCTTAAGGTTTACTTCAAATTAGTTCAGAATTTCAATTCTACCATTAATTGGTAATTTAGTAAAAGCTATTTTACATCGTTAACCTGATTTCATGAACAATTTGAATATTATCATAGAATTTATCTTTTTCTCTAATAACAGACGTTTCATTTATTTGCAAAAAAATGCTCTTTTTAATTAGAATCTAAAACCTAACTATTATTTGTTGACTGCGTTTAAAGTAAATAAAACGCTCATTTTGCGAACTTATTATTTGGTTCTTCGTATTTAATTCTTGCATCTGCGAAGACGCCACGTACTTTTGGACTAGAACAAATAGAACTGGCAGTTATTGTACGCCTACCAAACAAGCTTTTGTCGTTTGTTCAGTTGCAATTCGAGGAGTCTTAGTGATTACAGTCAAGGGGAAATAAAGTGATTTATGAGGATTCGTTAAAGTATGGTTCGTTTAAAAAACCCTAATAAAGAAGAAAGCCTCTAAACAAAAAGCCTCTCCATGGATGACATGGAAATCAAATTATGATAGAGCCTTGCCTTTCTTTGCATTTAGGCTTGAAGCTGCTAAGCTTTCCATCTAACATGTCGTCCATTAAAAACATCGAACTGATTATCTCGATCTTTAACTCTGAGACTTATCAAAATGGTTAGCTGCTGTTGACTTAGTTATCAAGCTAGAAGAATAGTAATAACCTGTGTTTATTTCACAGAGTTCAGATGCATCGAATGTAGTTGTGTGACGAGCAGCTGAATATTCTGTTTATTCTCTACGAAAGATCTCGTCTAATTTGATATGGAGTATTGAAGCGAAAACAAAGACAAATCCAATGCAAAATATCTAGAATATTGTAGCAGACTAAGTCGAAAAGAACACACAAGTGCTTAAGCTCTAATGAAATGTCTAGAATAATACAAACTTATCTTCCCGTCACCAAAAAAACCCTACTAGATTTACCGAAACTCCGCTATAGAGTTAAAGAGGGTTATAGTAGGGGTACGGAGCTTGTTGCACTTAAAGAAACTTGAATAAAGTCCTGCTCATAATAGTTAGAAAACTGCGCTTTCTTTTTATTTGGACACAGTGAAAGATATGAACCAAATAAAATAGTCACTTATCCGGTCAAAAAAGACAGAGAAGTTAAATTCTCCAATAAGTTCTATTTGGAACTTACTAGAATAAAAAGACCTTAGCCCCGTTGACCACCAAGGAAAATATGACCCTCGAAGGGATGCAGTAATCGCAACTTCGTGGTTATAAGGCGCAGCTGAAGACTTTGATGCCTGCAAGAAAAAGAATAGATCCCTATTAATAATATTCCCAGAGACACTGCCCCACAACTGCTAGAAATCCAACGAAATGCACGATAAGGAGGAGAAAACTAACTAGAGCATTATCAGACTGCCAAATGTACTTGTACTTGTACATGTACTTGGTCAAGATAAATATACGAATAATGACTCAGATTAAGGTCTTAACACTGACGAAGGAAGTGGCACCGGTGTTGGAGGTAAGCGTGGCGTACATGTTTCCATCATCCCAGATGTCCCAGAGTTTGACGACCCCTCGACAACTGGTTGAAGCAAGGCGAAGGGCACCCTCGGTGGACATGCAGAGATGCACAACCGATTGCCGGCCGTCATAAAGCACCATCTTTGCAGGAGCTGAAAGACAAAGACGACTTCAACCAGTGCACTCTCAGCAGTCCCATTCTTGAAGCATTCACAAGTTACAATTCAGTTCACAGAGTTATCAAGCTATTTAAATTGAGACAGGCGTAATTGGCTCAGAAATTCAGTACCTGGTTGAATTTCGTGAATTGCATGCGTTAACTGAAGGCGCAGGTGAAGTGGTGGTGTCCTTGTGTGGATCATCGAAAGCGATAACCTGTTGACGAGGATGATATGCCATGTTGATTTCATAACGAAGTATATTGGTCGAGTCTCAGGACGAGCATTGAATGGGAAGATGTTTGAGCTATCGAGCTAGACTGTTATGTTTCAAAAATCAAAATCAATCCAAAGATGACTAGAAGTCTGTGGAAGTGGTGTTCGGATAAAGAGCAGAAGTTAGGAACATGAATAGTGCCAGTTCTGATGGTCTAGGGCTGATTTCAGGCACTGTATTGTCATAGGACCCAAGAAATCCAACCCCTGTTTTAGACAAGTATCATTGTCGATTGCATTGGAAAGCGAGCTTTACACAATAGCATCGGCTATTAAGTTTGATTACTTGATGCACAGCAAGCCAAACCATATTCCCTATCGCTTCCAGCATTTTAAATGAACCAGTGTCAGTATTGCTCTGAGTAGCCTTTCCTAAATTGACATTCATAGCCCATTTTCATTATTTAGATCTTGTAAATGAATCAGGCACAGTCGACAGCTGCCCGACATGTCGAAACGCACTTAATGTATTTTATGTTGGATATGACTTCCAACTGTTATCACACGAGTTATAGGGCGAAAGCTCTTGTGTTTCTTCCATGAAAGGGCCTTTCTTCAAAACAAAAGAATGCCTTTTGGGTTTAGGAAGCTACCTTGTTGCCGCAAACGTGGTGAAAAGAGCGCATCGCCCACAGCTTCGTTAGAAGTCCTCCCAAGTGAAACGGAATATCGGTCAGATGGGTCTGTTGTTTCGCCAAACCAAGACGCGACCAGAGGGGATCATGCTACCGTAGAGGAAGTAGAAGCAAGAGAAATTGTTAATCATGCACTATCGTACAGTGGAAGACATAGTTGGACTGCATCCACATCGGAACTCAAATAAATCCGGCATCAACAGAAAAAGCAACCAAGATTTTCGAACAAATTTATTAAGTAGAATCCTGTACAGTTTCTGATGCGTCCGGTTTGTGCTCAAGAGTGAACGGAAGAGATCCGACGATTATATCAAGACTATGCCTAAAATGAAAGGAAAAGGAGAAATTGAAAGCAAATATTCCTCACTTTATTTTGAAATTTGCCACATAATCTACAAAACTGAGAAGTGAATTACCTGTGCCTTTCTTCATCTGGTTCCGGTGGGAATGCAGTCCAACTGTGTCCTTCACTGGTCGAGAGCCTATCATTAGCTCTTTCTCCTGCTTCTACTTCCACGTCTTCTTCTTCGGTAGCATTATCCTCCCTGGTCGCCCCTTGGTTTGGCGAACCAACAGACCCATCTGACCAATCTTCCGTCTCGCTTGGGAGGACTTCTAACGAAGCTGTAGCCAATGGGCTCTTTTTACCACGCCTGCAGCAACAAAGTAGTTTTCTAAACCAAAAGCACATTCTATTAGAGTGAAGGACGGTTTTTCCTTGGAAGGAACACGGACAGCTAGCTCATCTAATGAAAATGTGATGTCATCCTAATATAGGCTTATCAGAGAAGCAATCAAACTAGTTCAATTAAAATCCGATTGGAGTTCGGAAACAAGGTTCAGGTCGCAGCGCATCGATTAATAGAAATCAATAGTCATTGATTTTGTGAGAACGTGAATTCCTTATGCAACTTAAATCGATACTTGCCTAGTACTGTTGCCAGAT
This sequence comes from Moniezia expansa, assembly GCA_019097775.1. NCBI lineage: Eukaryota > Metazoa > Platyhelminthes > Cestoda > Cyclophyllidea > Anoplocephalidae > Moniezia > Moniezia expansa. Next base: position 7,003,061 of record JADFDV010000076.1, on the reverse strand, counting down.
TTCTAGGATGACGCTATAACCAGTGCCTGAATGCAGCTATAGATCTACAGACTTGTCACTTGTCATGCCTCCTAACTCTGCTCTTCAACTAAGAAGTCATTTCAACAGATTTCTGACTGATTTCTACTTGAACTTGTTAGAGCACTGCAGTCCCGTCCACCCATTCCCACATTTCTACCTCACTGAAACCGAGCACGGCATGTCATCCTCGTCAACAGCTTATCGCTTTCGATGATCCACACAAGGACGCCACCACTTCACCTGCCCCTTCGGTTAACGCATGCAATTCACGAAATTCAACCAGTTACTGAATTTCTGAGCCAATTACGCCTGTCTCTATTTAAGTAGCTTGATAACTCTGTGAACTGAATTGTAACTTGTGAATGCTTCAAGAATGGGACTGCTAGGAGTGCACTGGTTGAAGTCGTCTTTGTCTTTCAGCTCTTGCAAAGATGGTGCTTTATGACGGTCGGTAATCGGTTGTGCCTCTCTGCACGTCCACCGAGGGTGCCCTCTCACTCGCTTTTTGCACTAAATCTCTTCTTTCTGCATTTCAGTCATCACATTAGTGCAATCGCCGAATCTCCTGCGTTCATAAATGCACCTGGCCAAGATTCGTCTCACTAAAAAGGCGCAGAACAAATCAGCTTCATTTTGTAGCTGTAATGTTGTGAGCTAATTATTAGAGAAGGGGTTCAATAAGCAGATCATAGAGAAGATCTAGATGATGCTAATCTCACACGTGAGTTTATCTGTTGGTAATCCCAACTGCTGCAGCTCATTTTGCGATTATCTCAACGCCTTTGAGCGCACATTAACGAGCCATCGAGTTGAAAAACACGAAGGCCAGCACGTCGGGATACTCGTTAATTCACCATAGTGCCTACTAACTGCATAGCCTAGAGGCATAAAACATATTACTACAGACTGACGATAGAGATAAGAAAGCCAAAATGATAATAGTCGTTGTAAGCACGAAGCGGTGCACATTCAATAATTGTATCCATTAATTGTATATAAATAAATCAGGGTGCTTTAGCGATTTGATCCTGCTATTTTTCAACCTTTGTGTCACGCCTCGTTGCCTTGATCCTATTCAATGAAAGTCGGTTTGTAAACGCAGTGACTCCATTTCAGGATTATCTTAAGTGACAATGATGATTTTCGCGCTAGTTTCATGTCACTTCCACGACTTATATGATTTGGAGCTTCAGACCTCACTTTCACTTTCGACCCTGCCAAGTGTATATCCCTGCACCTGCATTGAGTTATCGAGGCCTGTAAGTCATATTGGATGGATCTTTCCTGCTCCTGGCTAACACATCATAATTGATGTGCGTGTCACGTGCCCGCGGGTCCCATAGCAAATCTGCTTGCTCTTCTACTCCATCTAAATCACCTCAAGTATGTGACAGTGGCATTCCTACCAAACAGCTACATCTCAACATGGCTAGGATTGGCGACAAGGCATCACATTTTGCCTCAAATTAAATTTTGACCATAAATGAGAGCTTAACTAGAGAGATGACAATCAGGGAAATGTAAATCAAGTACCACAAAAAGCTCAGTGAGTGATGGGAGAAGTGGGTGTGGGTAGGGCTGAATGGAAGATGTCAAAATTTAGCGGTGGCGGTTGCTGCAGTGGTTGCCGAGGCGCCCGGTTCAAAACCATGATAGAGGAGGGCACGCAATGGTCGAGGTAGTGGCAGGACTGACAATGCTGTCAGTGCTGTCAATGCATTATCCTCATTTTTGACAGCACCTTGATAAGGGGAGACTGGATTGCATGCAAACAGTCCTGACACCACGTGACGTCGAATTGCCGATATGCAGAGATTCATTAGGCTGCTTCGTGCTGGCCGTGTGTGAATGAAAATGTGTAGACGGTGGTCACCAAGGCTGCAATTAATACACACTTATTTAAAATGACATTTGATGTGGATGCAAATTTCAGGATGCATCTGCCTATGCGAAGTATTAATTCTTAACCAGCGTATTAGGTGGCCTGTGCACCAACTGAGTTAGCTACCTTGGCCTTGGAACAGAACACCGCTTGATCCATGCCATTATCACGATTAAAATGGATCTCAAGATCGTGACTTGGAGGGACTACTATAGCAGCATCATGGCTGCCATCCTGGTCTGCCAACGACGAAGACCGATATGGCTGGTAACTGGCAACTTGCAGCATTTCAGTTAGGAATTATTGAAACGGTAATGAAGTCTCTGGAATCCATTGGCGATAGTGGTAACTGATGGAGCGTGGGCTTTAAACGAATTAGAAGTCCGCAAAGCAACAGCGCAAAAGACACTTCATCTACCGCGGTTCAAACTCTGCAAAGCTCTTCACTACTGCAGACGCATTAAATGTGCACGCAACAAACAACGCCGGATCAAGACTTAAGAAATAGAACCTTTCATTGTCAAGTGAGGCATCTATAAATGGCTAAAACGGCATCTTTAAGCTTGTCAACCTTTCCTTCAACCAGAATAGTGGAAATTGGTTGCCATTCAACAGCATCGAGTTCCCAAGTCTATCCATGGAAGAACGATGAGCCAATTGAGTGGAGCAATTTAAACAGATGCCTTATCCTTCTGCACTATTGAAGTACCTTCAGTAGTCATCCGGTCTAATTCTACTGTCACGCACATTCTAGTTCTAATGAATCTGTAGGCACTGAATGATTGATTGGAAGTTCGGTTGAAGAGGATCATAATACAGACTTTTGGGACTATTCGGCGTGAAGATTAGCTGTTGCAGTTTAAGCAAGGACAAGAAATGTGTACATGGTAGTGAGGACACTTCGGCTTTCTCAAGATTAAACCAGGACCAATCTTTCCAGAAAAAGCATGCAAATCCTAAATCTACAAAATAATAAGAATCTACTCAATATATTCTGGACGCCACAGTACAGCCGCAGTAGATTGGAAAGGTGAAATTTGGATCTGATTCATGAATGAGTGATTACCAACTCACCAGCAGTCAGTCAGTAAAATGTTTACAAATCAGACAGTCATCACATGAATTAAGAGTGAAAGCCGTTACATTAGCAATTCCATAATTGGCCATGATATACGAATGTATCCATGACATCTCACATGGGTGCAATAAAGAAAACAAAAAAACCACCAATCCAGTCAATTAACAAAGTATTATGCATTGCATTGGCTGGTGACTTCCTAGTTATCTGGTGCGTCATATGTTTTAACTATTCGAGATACTAGAATATATTCCATTGCTTTATTTGAATCAGTGACTTTCACGGAATGATTTCACAAGGGCGAATTCGGCTTTCGACTCCTGGTGACACAGACAGGCGACTATGTTTCAAGTTGTTTGTGAAAGGAGAGGTACACTGACCAGGGCAATCAAAGTAGCTCCAAAATAGGAAATTCAGCTTCCTCTCTTTTCCCTTTCAACATTAGCCTAAATTTATCCTCTGGGCAATCATGTCTAAATTGATTCGAAATTAGTATCCATAAGGACTATCTTGTAAATGCTTGACTCCTGCTATCACGACTCTTGATGTAGAAGCCATCGCTAGTAAGTCCCTCGATCAGTCTCTGCTTCGACTTCACTTTGCACAATATTGTTGTTCCTGACAAAATCTCTGTAGAATACATTCACAATCGATCACCTAATTTATTATTTTAGACTCTCCCGCGGAGGGGAATTTCAGCAAGAGAATATGATTTCTAAACACCGAAGAATAGGGACTACATATTAGGCCATTAATAGGCCTCATTCATTCATCACACCTTTTGCTAACAAAAGAACATAAATTTTAAAATGTAAGGCAGATGTTAGGAAGACGGAGTTGTGCATTCACCTATTGGCGAACCTCCACACATAGTAATGGCAAAACATACCCCTAATGATAATACCATTCTCAGATTCCTCCGTTTCAAGACCTCCGTCTCAATCAGGACCTAGATAATCTCTGATCTAGGGCACGAATTCTAGACCCTCCTGGTTTTGGTTTGCGAAAATATGGCCTAGAAGCGCACGCTCACCTAACCGTTTAGATTAGTTAACAACTGAAAATGTTTTAAGGATTGGGCTCTGCACAAAGATCCCTTCCCGCTCTAGACCCTGTTCCATTCTAATTTTTGCACCTTGTTAATAGCATCAAATGCCAGAAGCACTGGATATATTTGTTTGCGCCTTGTTGCAGAATTTCACGATACTTCAGTCAATAGAGCTTGCATTTCTTTACTGAAAGAATGCACTTTTAAAAACCCACAGCAAATCAGCCGACCAGTGTCGGATGAACTGATCAATTCATGTTTCTGGCCGACGGAGAAAGCTCGATTCGGCAGAGAACCAATTATCACGATTAAAAGGGACCTCAAGATCATGACTTGGAGGGAATACTATACCAGCTTAACGCATCCAGAATTATAAACCCAAGAGCAACACTTCTCGTATTGGGAACATCAGTGTAGAAAGTGAAGAATGTTGAGTTTCATTTGTCTGAAATGCAGATTAAGTTGTCAGATCACTTCTCGGAGATGTAGTAGGATTTCTGGATTTGATCGTACCTCTTCATCGCCTAGGGTGGGTCTCAACCTTAGTGAGTCTTTTGCAAGACGATGAATCATGCTACGAGTTCTACCAAGACTTGGTCTTCAAATAGTCAGTCGATCTGTACTGGCGATCCTGCAAAGTGGACCAACAGCAATGCTCCACATCTCTAGGCTCATTTCACCAACGAGACCAGAGACACTGGTTGTTAGTCTGAAAGTGCGTAATACGCAAAAAAGGATGTCTCAAGCTGAACAACGTATCATGCCATCAATTCATGTCCAATTCATTTCTTCAAGAAGGGTTGCATTTATCACCCTATCAGAGAAAATAGATATCGTGCATCTCTGCAGAGAGGTGGGCAGTACTCAGTTGCTGCTAAGCTGGCAGCAGAAGAAAGAGGCGCGCAGTCACCAGCCTTGTTGCAGAATTTCACGATACTTCAGTCAATAGAGCTTGCATTTCGGCAAACCACGCACTTTTGAAATCCAACGCATTCATGAGCGAATATCCTATGCCAGGCCACCTTCCAAACAAAATCACTTTGTCACATTTAATACTCCCTAATCACAAACAGCTGACTATAATTACTAGGTTGAATTTCACATTTGGTCTAGGACCACACTGAATCCAAACATAACTTTGCTGCCACTTTTTTCATTAGGTTCTACAGATGTCTGCTTCTTCAGCTCCAAACGAGTACATTGAGAATCATACCTTCTGAAAAAAAGTTACGTGAACATGACCGCGTCTTTAATTGAAATATATGCACTTTAAATAATGCACAAATGCAGAGCAGATCTGAAAGCAACAAGATTCCACAAGAAACAAGCCTCATAAGCAAACACCTTAAACAAAAAAACAAAGTACCCTATACATATATATACATATATATAGAGGGAAGGCGCTATCGTAGGAAACCGAGGACAGGTAAATATAATACAAGGGAATAATGGAGTGATTTCACAGCTAAAAATAAGCCCATTAGCGACCAAGAGAAGTGAAATGGTCCAAGTCGGGAACTGCTGTTACAAACTGTTCTATGTGACCAAGTGAAGTCAAGTTTACAGGACCTTCCTCTTCGTCTTCTACCAGTAAAACGTCCTAAAAGAGATGCAAAAAAGTATTAACTAAATGAGAAGCTTGTAATTAACTTAACTTGACTTTAGAGGCAGGGTCAAATGAAAAGCTCCACCCAGAGGGAAACTATGATGCACAGACTGCCCTAGTTCCGCGCACAAAAAAATTTGCTGTGAACATCTAACACATCAGATGACACGTTTTCGAAAGCCATCAGCACATAATCAGCAGATGAGATGACAACCTACAATGACTAAAGCTAGTCCTCAGAGGAATAGTCGATACTTATTTAATGCCCCTCCATCATTTTTCGGTAATTTTGATTCCAATGGACACGCGAAACCTACCGTAGAATAAGGGGCGGCCCCAGGACTGGTAAGACGGAAGAAACAGTCACCAATGACCAGTCGTGTCTCTCCATTATCGAGAATTTGGATTTTGCCGATCTTTCCACCTTTCTGAAGAGGTGAATCCTACAAGTAGAATGGATAACTTATCATTCACTCACGACTTTCTTAGGGAAAGGACGTACATACTTGGGCTAGCAGCAGAACAGGTGATGTAAAAAACCATTTTTAATCCATTCAGTTATATATGTTTCCTCTGATGGAGATTAGTAACGAACCCTACCAAAAAAGTTAAAATTTCTCCGGATGAAGAACGGGATATCGCTCTATTAGCTTAAGGTATATCTGAACCCTTTGGGCTAAGAGCTCTTTATTTAAAATGAAACGCCTAGCGATATTGCTAAGCATCAGTGACAATTCCTATCCTTAATGTCTGTTACAAAATAAAGGAAATTTGGCTGATCCAGGCATTAGGTACACCATCAGTTTGACCTGAACAGGCGCTGTTCGCGAGATTTTGCTGTTAATGCGACCTATTGTACTTAAAATATAGCGTAATCTGTAAAAAAAGCTGAGTATAGGTTAGCCACGAAATCAAAAACACAAATACACCAAAACAAGACCGATTCAAATCACAAACCTCCGAAAGAAGGGCGTCAGGAATTCGAAGAGAAAAGAGTTTACCATAGGAAGCATTTTCGTCAAAGAGATCGTGAACTGTCGAGGTGAATGGGGAAGAATCCTGAAGATTTACCGGGTTCGGGCGGGCTAAATGGAAATTAAAAGGACTGTAAAAAATTGTTCGAGTCAAAGTTTATACAAGACCTATTTTACTTGTAAGAGTTGATCCAGTAAACGCCTCAGTAACTTCAGGTGGATCTGGGGGCATGGTATTGGGAGGATACTTATAAACTTGATCAACGTTGGAAAGCAATGCAAATTCGGAGGACATAGAATTATCCATATCTAGAGAAATCTGAGATTCCGCAGCAGTTTTTGAAGACGTCTTACTACCCCGTGAAGGAAGAGAACCTGAATATTCAGAAGTTATTGAAAATTAAGCAAGATCACCGACCGAGCAACCACCAAAGGTACTGCAACATTAACATACTCATTTCGACGTTCTTGCGATCATCCCTCTCGACACATCCAAGACCCGCTTCAAAAATTGAGTAGCTCTGCACGAAACGAGGCTCGTCGCCATCAAGTGCCTTGCGGTTAATGCGGAGACGGTTGGTATTAACGTTTTCAGCTGATTCTCGTGACTTACGGTTTTCGACAAATGATTTACTATGAAAGCACGAGCAAACGCGAAATAGACCTCAAGAACGAATGAGCAGCAAAATAAGAGAAGCAAATTGAAACACAGGAGGATAACGTACGTGTTAGCAGTTTGTGACTTTTTAGAGAGAGCTTTGGAAATATTTGGGGTGAACTTTCTTTTTTTAACGTTGCCTTTCCCTTCAATGTGCGTAAATTTTTGAGATTCCATTTGGCAAACCGAGACCAGACTCCCAACACTCCAACAAGAGAGCCGCAGCGCCAAATCTTGAATGAGGCGCAGCTACTTATCTCTTAATGCAGACTAAAATATAAGTGAGATTTCTTAGCTTGAAATTCAACTCCAAATCGACTCAATTGAAAATTTGTATGTTTTTAGTTGTATTTATGCTAATAATATTTTAGTAGCTGATGCATTGCTTCCTAATATTTATTTGAGCAGTTGTGATTTTTGGCTTCAGAGGCTTACTTTACCCAGTCGACCGCATGATGTGTCTTCGAATAGAGTTTTTGGCGGGTCGTAACGAATATTACATTCGTTTGACTATTTTTTTTGTCGATTAAATTAACCAGCACAAGTGTATAAATTCACCCCTTCAGTGATATCTATTTTGATGCAAGGCCTTTTGTTAAATTACAGATTTCGAACCGCGCTGATATATTACCGATGTGCGTTATTGCATGGCTTCTAGTTCGTCTTAACAGCACTCCTTACTAGTACAGGTCATTGCGCTGCCAAACCATTTCTTCAAAATTAGTTTTAATGACTTTCATAACAATCCATGACAAAATTCACTCAGCAGGTCCGTGTCTAACCCAGATACTAGCATTCGAGAATTGGTTTGAAATCTACGCCTTCTCATTTTAACTGATTCGGCTAATCTGCGCATTAGTTTATTCGTTTGATTTCCTTCTGCAGCCTAATAACCGAACAAAATGTCAACTTAATTTGCGACCTTAATAGAGTCCGATGGGAAACCTTTACCAATTTTATTCGTTACTGATCTTCGCATGCGTATGTACCATTTTGAATTCCTCCCGCCCGGGTATTTGCAAGGGACGAATTGAATGCAGAAAAGTTCTCAATTTATGAAACCGCACGACCTGAAGCAGGTCGAATTTTTGCGTCTTACCTGAGATTGGTTCCTAAGGGTAAATTTAAGGCCCACTCAATCTATCGTATGATCACAAGGTCACAATATTGCAGGGTTCTTGTAACACGATTATCCAGAATGATATCTTCTACGAGTAGAAAATCGACCTCAAAAGTGCGGAACCCCGCGGCGTCGTACTCACACCGTAAGCTGATTTCCATTCAAAAAGCGCCGTAGTCGCGCACACGGCGTTTCTAAAATATTTTCAGACTTGGAGGGGATTACAATAATAAAGGGGAACCTCTAATGGATTTAATTGCAAGAACCGATTGACGCAGTTCTGAGAGGATGACATGGCACAAAATCGTCTTCACCACGAATCTCACATTTCCTTTCGGTCGATTTGCTGACAAGCGAGACGACCCTTCAGAAGGAAGGAATTCATAGAATTCAATGCAACGCTCTACCGCGTCTCGTAACACGCACCCGGCGATCAAATTAGCCTGCGCTTTTCATATCTTGACATAAGCACCCTTCAGCCGATTACTTCCTAACTCAATTGAAATCCTCAAGAGGATGTAAAAGGTCGAATGGTGAATGACACCCAATGAGGCCAATCAGGACTATATTAAAGAAAATGCGAACATCTTGGCGCGAAAGGTGATATCGCCGAATTTCCACACGCACTGCTCACAAGTTCAGGTTTACCACGGCCTCTTCTTAAGTTGCCAAAAAACATACCAAAAGATAGTTTTAATTTAGCAAATGTTTGATAGCCGCGAGTAAAATGATTTCGGATACATGGAGCAAGCAATAATAGTGCAGATTCCTAGCCAAGCCCTTTTAGGTCACTAAGGGCATTTTCTAAGTCGAATTGGCGAGTTTCATAGATCATCCCGTCCCCATCATAGGGTTCAATCGGCAACGGTAAAAGTACATGCAGGAGAAATCGTTTCCACCGATACTTCACGCTTTGAGGTAACGAAAACCTTGATTTCGGCTCTTCAAGGCCAAGGAAGCGATACCAGTTTGTGCGAGGACCGAAGTCGAATGGATTGCGGTGAGTACGATTATAACGATGTTGCAAAATTTGAGCCGTTCTTGCGTTTTGCACCCTCTCCACACTGGTCTCGCCTCTTGTAATCAAGCGACCATGCCATATTAGGAGGCCTACAGCTAATAGAAAAACCAACGCAGAGACCCGATAGAGCGCTCCAACGAAACTGTGTACCATGCAATTGAAGCGACTATAACCCTACAGTGGAAAAATAAACGCTAGTAAAGTGTATGCTTTGGGGCCAAGATGAATCATACGCAGATATTAACTTACGGGGTTACTTTCATTGCATTTATGTCTCATGTGCTCAATGTAGTCTGTAAAACTGGTTAGGTAGAGATAGATAATGCCGAAAGAAAGATGAGCGAGAAACAAAATAAAATTTCGGTGTGTGCGAAGGCCGACACAATTATTGAGCCAAGGACAGTGGTGATCCATTCGTAGTACGCAAACACCACAAATCCCGCAATGGTGAGCTCGTAATGGACGCGGCCTCTGGCATTGAGAACACATTGTCCACGGAATTTCTATCGAAAGTGGAGCGATTGGATCAACTATGCCTGGTGAACACAGAACTCCTAGAGAAATTCCAAAAAAGCTGACATTCAGAAAGTCAACCTACCTGAGATGTAGTGAACAACAATATTAGCCAGGACAATAAGCCCAAAAAATACATGAATGATGATTAATAAGAATTCAGAAGAGTGTCCACCGTCGTGCCAACGATTCAGTCTAAGGGGCAGGAGACAAAGATAAAAAGAGAGTACGACTGAACCTATTCCGAAAATGGCGAATAAGACTAGAAATCGACCAAGGGCGCGATGCTGCCTTCTGCTCAGACGCAGGATATGGAAAAGGAAAATTCGCCAGTAGATAAGACTAGCGAAATTGATGATAATTTGCATAAGACACGAGAGAAACCATATCACACCCGTGCGGTTAGATGACGGAGCTGGGAATGACACCTCGTTCCAAATAAATGTCTTGGCTATCAGGGAAAGTAGCTTCAGCATGAGGCGGCGATACTAGTTCCATGTGCAGTGAAGCTAAGTGAAAAGAAATCCATCAGATTCTAAAATAATTAATAAAACGCTCTAAATTCTCTAGCGGTCATGACGTATACTTGCATGAGGCGAACTCACGATGTAAATCGAGCATTTCGGTAACTCCTAATTTTAAATCCGGTCTTGTGATGCTTATTGAGAGTGGGCGAGACCTGCAAAACAGGCTAAAAAGGGCAACTATTGAGAAATTAATTCAGAGCAGTGAGAGGTTTAATATATTTACTCATTTTCAGCGTCAGTTTCATAAAAAAATATTTCAAGAATGGTCGTTTTCGCTTTTAAAAATATTTGAGGAACTCTCGGTTTTAAGAATGGTATTCGTTAACCGGTATTTTTCGCGAGTCAAAAATGAGCCAAATCGGCCTATATTTCAAGGTCTCTGAAGCTTTTGTATACATTTCCTCATGAACAAATTTCGCTGCTCTAGCTTAGGGGTGTTTGGTCGGATTAATTTTACCCTTGGACAGTAATTTTATATCTTGATTTTCTCATTGTCTTTATTTTCACCTCAATCATTTTTTATTGGCAGTAAATGGATGGTTTATTTCTCGAGGGTAACACCATAAAACTGGACTCTTCTTCCCTGTTCGATGATGGTGAGCTTAATCAGAATAACGAAGAGAAACCGAGAATACGAAAAGTCTCCCCAAATAAATTTCCTGACCGTCCGCCAATTCTTTACATACCGACGGATAACGATTTTGAAAGTCTTCCTGGATTCGATTTAGCAAAGGGAAATGAGTGGCATTACCCCACTGGGGTTGAGTTTCGAACATATCAATTCATAATAACTGAACGCTGTTTGTATCAAAACTGTCTTGTTTGCATTCCTACTGGTCTCGGGAAAACTCTAATAGCCGCTGTTGTTCTACATAACTTCCTTCGTTGGTATCCCAGCAGCCGCGTTATTTTCATGGCCCCAACTAGGCCTCTCGTTTCTCAGCAAATGATGGCGTGCAGGGACTTTACTGGCCTTTCTATTTCTGGGAAAGAGACCTCTGAAGCTGTTGAATTAACAGGGACCTCTCCTCCCCAACAAAGGGCAGAAATGTGGAATGGTTTACATCGGGCATTTTTCCTCACTCCCCAGGTTATTGTAAATGATCTTGCCACGGGAATCTGTCCTGCGAAATCGATCTCCTGCATCATTATTGATGAAGCTCATAAAGCAACTGGAAATCATGCCTACTGTCAAGTGTGTCTCATCATCAGGTTTTTTATAGTTGGTTATCTGGAAGCGTTGTAAAACCGCAGTTTTATCTATTTAGGTAATTCGGAGTATAACAGGAGAACCTTACAATCATCGGCAATTTCGGATAGTTGCCCTTTCAGCTACGCCAGCTACTGATCTTGTGGGCGCACAAGCTATCATTGCGAATCTCTTAATCTCCCGACTGGAAGTTCGAACTGAGTCCTGCCTTGATGTTCGTCCTTTCTGCCACCGTCGTGCCATTGAGACTATTGTTGTGCGTCTAGACCCTCAACTCTCCACTTTTAAACAACGTATTTGTGATCTCGCTTCTCCTCCTCTTCAACGATTATGTAAAAGAAATGCTCTTTTTACGTCTAGCAGAACTCAACGACCCGACCCGGAGTTCTTTGCCCCTTTCACGCTAGTCAAAGCTCGTGAGGCATTTTCCAAGAAGAATCGATTTGCCCCCAACATTGGTATGGTTGTGCGAGACTTTCGCATTGCCACTTGTTTCGCTCGTGCCCTCCAGCTCCTCACCCAATACGGACTCCGACCCGTTTACCAATTTCTCCTCTCAAATACAGAGTCTTCCAGTGAACTGGCACAAGTCCCTGGATTACGGGAACTTGTAACTGATTTGGGGAGTGCTCTTGGTGTTAGCGAATCTACTTCGACTATGAGTCAACTGCCGTTTGTCGATGGACATCCGAAACTATTTAAACTTCGGGATGTCCTGATGGATCATTTCACAAAGGCCGCTGATAACACTCTCAGCCAGCGGGAATCACGGGTGATAGTTTTTACACAGTACCGTGACTCTGTTGCGGATATCATGCATATGCTGGAGTCTTACTCATCTCTTCTTCGACCCGCTGTATTCGTGGGACAGACATCCGGTGATCGAGGTCATTCACGGAAAAAGAATACTCAGCGTGATCAATTACAGGTAATGGAGGCTTTTCGAACTGGTCGTGTGAATATTCTGATCTCTACTTCGATCGGTGAGGAGGGCTTAGATGTTGGTCAAGTAGATTTGATAGTATGCTACGATGCACACAAGTCACCGGCTAGACTAATTCAACGTCTCGGTAGAACTGGACGCAAACGTTCCGGTAGGGTTGTGATCTTACTTACTGAGGGTCGTGAACAATCTAACTTTTCAGTGAGTATGGCTCGGTCCAACACTCTTCACACGACCCTATTGCAAGGTCAGACGGCACGTCAGTTAGCTTTCTATCCGCATAACCCCCGCATGGTACCGCTAGGTATTGATCCCGTCCCCGTTTTTTGGCAACCTCCCCTTCACTCCAATATCGATAACACATCGGTTGTGGATTGCAAAAAAAAGTACTTCTTACCGCATAATAATTTTCATTTTTCACCTTGCCGACTATCTACTTTGTTATCTTTAAGTCAAAAAAATGATGAAAACGCGGACACTTTTTCCAACCGTTATTCGGTGAATAGAAGGATTGGGGCGATTCGTGAGGGATTCCAGTCTAATGGGACGGGTCCATCAAAAACGACGTGGAGCTTGGTGGCGTCCTTGCGACTCATTGAATTACATCGATGTGGCAGAACTCACGCGATTTATCACGCTGTAGGAATGCGAAAAATTGACATGACCAGCCCATTATCGGAATTAACACTAACATCCTTGAGTCAGCCTACTCAAAATGTTCCTGCATTGGCTGTCAAGCCATTAGTTTGTCCTAATCCCTCACAACATAATCCTCCAATCAGTTTCTTCCGTGGACTGGTTTCGAAAAAACTTATGATAAATCCCCATTTTGATGCTAGTGAAGATTTGCAGCTACCGAATATCGTCTCTATGTCGGGCATTACGCTGGAAGGATTAAATAAGGCATTTGAGACAATATCTACCAGTGTTGACGAATCGCTTGACATTTCGATCCGGGAAAGGGAGAATATGGTTACGGGTCCAACGGCTGTGATCTTTGATAAAGGTTTTGGGCTTCCCGCTCCCATCTCTGGGAAATCGCCACATCTGCCTTCTACTAATTTGCCTCCTGCCAAGCGGCGTCGCACGACCGCCTCGACGAGTCAAGAGTTCATGGCACTATCAGCCTCCGGTTTAGATTTTGACAAAAAATTGCGTTTCGAAGAAGACTTTGGCGATTTACTCGGGGCATAGGACCAGAGTACGCACAAGGTCAAGGTCAGACTATCCTACTTTTGATCATAAACGACTGAAACCACACATCCCGGCTAACTTGGATTGCTATGAATGGACTTGGGCAGATGCTTCGTAGGAAGCATACCAGCGAATTTCGCAAAAAGCTGTGATACTTATATCTCTCTCGTTATTTTGTTACCATGAGCACTGACAATACCTACTGGCTGGAAAATACAGACTTTTTCGTAAACCGTTCTTTATTTCATATTTTGTAGGACAGCAAACTTTGAAACATCTTAGCAAGACTTATATCCCCTGTGAAAACGCCTTTTACTTCTGATGCTCGATACAGACCCCTTGGGTGTGGCTACGGAATTAGACTTTGGCGGTACTTTCGGAGGCCTTATTCCTTGGGACCAGCTTCGGCTGGGCTTTTCTAGCCGCATTTGATGTATATCGCAGAAGCGGTTTCTCTGAAACCCGTTTACGAGTTTTGATTTGTTTGTGTTTCGAGCAGCTGTGATGTTTTGATTCTTTCATCTTAAAAATCGCTTTTTGGTTCAGATTCCCGAACCACTTCAGAAAAAAGAGATCTTTGCACCGAGATAACTCAGAGATCTTTTTCATGTTGTCGGCTCGACCGGCGGGTTCAAACTTGTGCCCAGCCTTAGGTTTCGTATAAACTGTTCTGTTCATTGGAAAGACGTATTAGAGTTCACACGGGATGGTAGAATTTGAAAACATCAAGCGAGCGTTATTCAAATCGGCTGGGTATTTATTATAAAAGCCTATGATATTTCAGTATGTTAAACTTTAACTATGCATTTAATTTACTATGCACAGCAATAACTTTTTGGCCAGACGTAGTAACAATTTGTGAAAAATCCAAACAATCCACTAGATTTAGATTAATTGCAAGTATCAGCCTTTTAAATAGATCTTGTCCAGAGCTTTGATCGTAGTTAAAACTTGATTGTTGCCTTCCTTGCGTAAGAGTAATGTGTTTCCTGAAGGTCACATGATTTCGGAATCGTATTAACTTGGACGCTCATCGACTGTCATTTCGTTTGTTATGCGTCTCTGCTCTTTTTTGTTTCTTTCTCTCTGGAATTGATAACACATAATTTTTGTATGTCAGGTATTTTTTTTCAGTTTTGACTGCAATTTGCTTAGAATTCAGGTCGAACTTTTTGTCTTATGAAAGTTTAAGTCGTCACAAGGTAACTTTCTGCGCTTTTTCACAGTGCGGGGAGTATTTTGGATTCGTGGAAAACCGAAGCCATGTCCACATCTACAAAACTTCCCAATTACTGTAAATATCCATAATAATTAAAATACTCAATTTATGTGTGGTTAGTTTATTTTTCTGGTCTTTTAATTATTCTTACTTATAGGCTTTTTTTTCTAGTTTATAAAGTTTCTTTTTGTGTCTTGAGCTTTACTGAAGGTTATTTCAAGATTTCTTGATATCTTTACCGACTGAACTATGCCATCTTTTATTGTAGTAATTTTAGGTAAATCAATCGACAACTCTCTCTTTTATGCCACTTTTCTGTACACACTGGAGAAGCGAGTTGCATCTACTAAATATGCAATTTTAAACAAATTGTTATTCTGTTATTTTTGAATAAATCTTCTTTCTAGCAATAGAAGCTATTTTTTATAAAGTATATATTCTTTTCTCCAAAAGTCCAATTTTTGAATCTGTTTCTATTTATCTTCTTTTTCTGTAAAGAACTAGTTAATGTTCGATTCATTTCGTTTTATTTTACTTAAATTGACGTCTAAAACGCTAGTTCAGTGCTACCCCATAGGGCGAATACCTTTGGGACTAATAGAGTATGTCCTTTTCTGCAGTTCTGAAATACCTCCTCAGTTTCAGCACAATAGTTCATCTCTAGACATATTACACTTTTAAACTTGATTTAGTAAAGGCTTAAATTTATTTATTTTCCCTCTTTCTTTCAGTAATTGCTCTGTTTCTAGAAGGTCTAATGGTAATTCCAACCTCACCTCCCTTGAATCTGCTTGGCACGTTGGTGATGGCAAAACCCAAACGCCACTGAACATAGAACCTATTTTTTCTCTGAATGCTAGCAAATCAGACGCTGATGTGGGAGTTAATTACATTGTCTTTGGTGATGGCGATGTCATCCGCTGTCGCCTTCCTCGCAGACTATCCAAGAGACGATCTAATGTCACTAAACACCTCGATCGGGTCTGTGTTCTCGCTGTGGCCAAGTCCAATGGTTATATCGATGTTTTCAACATCAACCTCCTTAGGGAAATTCACTCGCCTAGTAAGTTCTTGATCTTTAACCTTATCTCGCCTATTGTCATTGTATCCGACTGCTTGAGACAAATTCTTGTTACAGTACTGGAGCATGTATTTCCTTAGTGGATAACGACCAAGTGGAGTGATCGAACTCTGCTCATTAATTATCACTGATCGCTTATGCTTTTTTCATATGTTCTGTTTAATTTGAAAAAAAAAAAGGTTTAAGGATATCTTCGGTAATCAAAATTTGGTGTAGCCAGGAACACATTGTGGGAGGGACATCAAAGGGAAAAAGAGTATGAATTTCGATCTCATTCACCCAAATCTTCCCTGCTATCGTGTTTTAGTCACTTTCAATTTTTCAGTGAATGTGCTGAGACTCCGGCAAAGCTTCACTCACCACCTACAACTTCGTTTTTGATGCTCTCTTCCCCATCTTCGATGTCCTCTTTGCTTGCAGATATAACCCTTTGATACTTTTCTCCAATACCGGCTCGGTTGATCAAGTCAAGTATTGCCTCTTACGTGTGCCTTGTCAGGATCACTACCGAACAACGCTATAGGAAGGATATGGCTTAGTCATCTATTTTTTTTAAGAAATTACCGGGCTTTAATGGAAAAGTGACTTAGAGATCATCAATGGTAATCCTTCGACTCTAATCTCCTCGATTGAGTTTGCCGATTCTCGTGCTCCGTTTATGTGTGCAGCTCTGTGTTCCTCCCACTTCCTTCAGTTATTTAACCAGAATGGGTGGCTACTAAATTCCATCCAGATCTTACTTTTAAATCCGGCTACCCTCTGCGCCCGTTGTTTATTGGGACACTGCGGATTCATCGCGATTGGGCAATTTACTATGAATTCTTACAGGTTGAACCTATCTTAAAAACCGACACGAGTGGGAATCCGTTCAGAAATATTCACGACTCACTTCACAGTACTTTACATTGTTAGCCGCTTGTCTAGCGACTTAGTCCCCACTTCGTAATTTAAAACCACTCAAAGTAAACTGCTTACACGGATGAGTTAATTCGCTAAGCGGCCAACGCCGATAACTTTTGTCGCAGATCTATCGTTATACCTTAATGTCACTTGGCTAATGTGATCTGATAAAGGTTAAGTTCTGCACTTACAAGAATTATTCATTTACTGTGTATAAGTGAGATAACGAAATCCATCCTTCGTGTGCTCGTGCGACCCTAACACTTTTTGTTTATCTTACATTTGCTACCTAGCCTCGTGTGTTAAACTTCAGTGGTGCTGGCTTTCCCGTTTGACTTGCTTAAACAGATTCTTGAAAATGTATTAGAACATTAAAGTAAATTCCAGCAGTCACCTTGAGGATAAATTGGGTTTGAGACAAAGGGAACTTATCGCTTTTGAATTCAGTTACACGTCCTTTCTACTCCGACATCCACGTTGCTTGTCTCGCCTTCTGTTCTGGCGTCTATAGAATTTTAGGGCATCTTTCGATTGAATCGGAGTGGTCGGATTAGTTGAGAGAATATTTCTTTAGAACATTACTACCATATCAAGGTTTTAATTGAGATATCCATTGAATTTAGGGCGTCCGCAATTATTCTCATCAAGAATTGTTATTTTTGTTTGTCTCGAGTTTAGAAAAATTCCTGCTTGGTCCAACCATTTTAGGGCTAGTTATGTAGATGATCATGAACCGTTTCTCTGTTCTGGACTCCAAATAGTCAGCAGGCTGTTGATGAATAAAAGTCATGCGAAGCCCCTTAACTGCATATAACGCTCCGTAAGCTCAACACATTCGTATTCTGGGCTCCTATATAAAATTAGGTTGTTTATAGACTTCCTTCTCTCTTTCAGGTTCATTAAAACCCAACTGTCGTGCAGAAATATTGTTAGAAGAGGTAATGCTGCTTTTGGCACCTACGCTGAGAAACTAAGTCAAAATAATCGAATAATATTAATCTAAATCGATTAAGGATAAATACAGCAATCACTATTTCCGATCCGGCGATGATTACTCAAGATTTTCACAGATCTTGCTGTGTGACCAAGGATTCTTTTTATGCCCTCTAATAATTCTCTTTATATGAGAAATCTGTTCAACAGATCTGTGATCAACGTTGAATTGATTTTGATTGTTGGAAGATAACAGTCTCGTTTGATAGTTTCCACATCTTCGAATTCAATGACCATCTTGAGACTCGACCAATAGATCTCGTTACGAAACGAAAACTGCCTGTCATCCTCGTCAACATCCCATCATTTCCGATGATCCACTCAAAAATCCTCATGCAGTTAACGAAATCGAACCAGTTTGATAACTCTGTGAACTTAATTGTTACTTGTGAGTGCTTCAAGAATGGGACTGCTGGGAGTGCACTGGTTGAAGTCGTCTTTGTCTTTCAGCTCTTGCAAAGATGGTGCTTTATGACGGTCGGCAATCGGTTGTGCATCTCTGCATGTCCACCGAGGGTGCCCTTCGCCTTGCTTCAACCAGTTGTCGAGGGGTCGTCAAACTCTGGGACATCTGGGATGATGGAAACATGTACGCCACGCTTACCTCCAACACCGGTGCCACTTCCTTCGTCAGTGTTAAGACCTTAATCTGAGTCATTATTCGTATATTTATCTTGACCAAGTACATGTACAAGCACAAGTACCTTTGGGAGTCTGATAATGCTATAGTTAGTTTTCTCCTCCTTATCGTGCATTTCATTTGACTTCTAGCAGTTGTGGGGCAGTGTCTCTGGGAATATTATTAATAGGGATCTATTCTTTTTCTTGCAGGCATCAAAGTCTTCAGCTGCGCCTTATAACCACGAAGTTGCGATTACTGCGTGGCATCCCTTCGAGGGTCATATTTTCCTTGGTGGTCAACGAGGCCAAGGTCTGGTTCTTCAAGTAAGTTTCAATTTGAAATTATTTTTAGAACTGCTCGCCGATTTGCTCGTTTATGTTTACATGCAACCGCTATTGATAGTGTTACTGTACGTTTTTCCTTAGGTCATATCGGAGTCTGACATGATGTAAAAGCGAAGACTACACACCATTCTGGATTCGTAATATCTCGATGCGATTCGCTCATACAAAACAATCGGATAAGTATGTAGAGCAGGAGATCCTGGAGATAATTTATCGTGAAGACTTGAGATTCGAATGCAAGTTCTTCCTAGGATACCTTTTAGAGGCAGGATCAATTGTGGTGGCCTAATTATTACTCTTTGAACGAATTTTGTCATACAATTATTTGCGTATTTTTTCCTTTGTCTAAGAGGCTATCAATTACTATACGATGCACAGTACCGATGAGTATTTCAATCGTTATGTTGTTCGCGAACGCTTGCATGTCTGTGAGTAGTAGCTTTGTCAAGATCGGAAGAATTTCACCGTTTTTGATCACAATGTGATGAATAAGAAATTGTATTACTGAATCTAGAGCATATATAGGTTATACTTGGTGCTCTGCTCCACATCTCTGATTGATATTGCGTCGGTAAGGTATCAATATTGGCAAGCGCTCTAGAATTATTTATTCCGGAACCTTTCTGATGATATTATCGACTCAACTTGGTGATTATAGCGCACTTAAACTGATGATGCCCTGTTGAATTTTCTTTTTGACTAAGCTATACTACTTCAGTTAATCTTTCCAT
Organism: Moniezia expansa; assembly: GCA_019097775.1. Taxonomy (NCBI): domain Eukaryota; kingdom Metazoa; phylum Platyhelminthes; class Cestoda; order Cyclophyllidea; family Anoplocephalidae; genus Moniezia; species Moniezia expansa. Next base: position 6,983,376 of record JADFDV010000076.1, on the reverse strand, counting down.
CGCTTATCCTCGGAGACGCCATTTGTAGAATATACCACCAATAGTGGCTGGAGTAGTCGTTCATCTCATTAGTGTGAAAATCGAAAGCTGTTGCTCCTGCACTTGCTTGGATTCGGATGGAGCAATTCTGCAATTAGTGAAATCGGTTTTTATTCTGGTTTGTAGGATGAGAAGCCGTACAATTGCCTACACGTAGTGCGCCATCATCACACGATATCCGGTGCTGTCTACAGTCAAGATGGTGATTTTCTCCTAACCGCGTCTCTCGATGGTAGCTGTGCACTCTGGTCAATTCCTTCCTACACTCAGGTTTTTGTTTGGTAGGTCGGCAAAACTAGCCAGTTCACAGAATCCCTTGTTTGTGATTTAACTTGAAAACTGCTTACTACTAAATCAATAGTAAGTAGCGTAATTTTTATAGGCATCTTTGCAAAAAATTCTGTCGTAGTCTTTATAGCTGCTTGATCGACGGACAAATACGTGTTCTCTTCCTCAATTTTCCGTTTCCTATTTTGAAACTCCAGAAAATTATAGCATATTTCAGGCGGTGGTGCTTAAATCAACATTGCTCACCCGTTTGGATTTCAAATTTTTAATTTTTTTAAAGGCATATGGCGATGAAGCGCAATATTCGGCTACTAGGAGGTGTCAACGACTTCCATATCACAGCTCTAGCTCTTGCTCCAGATTCTGAGTCCTTTGCGACTTTTTGTGAAGATGGGTACGTCGCGTTGTGGGGCATCACTTTGGCCGCTGAATCCAATAGCATTTCCTCTTGATTTTTCACTGTTTAGATCTCTTCGGCTTTGGTCTCTATCACCCACCCTCCAGCCGAGAATTATCACCCATCAGAATGAGCTTGACGATCGGTCTTTACATGAACGCACCCTGGCTTGGGGGCTAGGTGGACAATTCCTGGCATGCTCGTAAGTTGGTAGAAATGCGCAGGCTAATGTAGGCCATGCGTCACTGCCTTTTCTTTGTATGTTGGTGACCAAACAAGACACCGTTATTTCGACCACGTCAATTGGCTAATTTGGAGATTTATTCCAGAATTTGACGAACTGAAATAACCGGATGGTGCCTAGACCATGAATTCCTGTCCAGCATTCACGCCTTGCAATTTCGGCAACTGTTGCCCTTTGTTCTAGCTCGTCTCTCGACGCTTCGTCCTTATTGTTAGACATACGGTTGTCTGACTCTTCAGATGCTCCTTTCTCAACTTCAGATCAGTCAACACTTCGGCTATGATGCGCTTCCTTGATCCGTCTCTGTGTTGGCCGTCATACTCATACGTCTATTAACTTCATCTTTATCGAAAGAAGAAAATGAATTGCTAAATATACGATTTAGCTGCAATTGAAAATTATCTTAATTCATTTTCTTCAGATGAATCCATCGAAGTCTGTTGATTAGTAGTTGACTCTCATTCTCTGACCAGCTACAAGGATTTTAGAGAATAGATGCATCTTTAGCGTTAAACGCTTTTTCCTCCGGCGATTATTTTATCTCAGTTATAGCGAAGAGTCTTGAGCCGCAATGTAGTCACCTTTTCCTCCATCGCAAAACCGTATTCTGGACTTATTACGTTAAGTAGCTCGTGTGATCATAGCCAGCTGTTAAATACTCAAGCAGAGAATTGCATCTCATTAATTTTCGTGCAGGGGACTTCTCAAATTTGTAAAGAGATGCCCATAGCTTAGGTTTAATTTGCTTAACTAGGAAGAAAGACGTTTTTGGGAAAGTTTTCGCCTTTGAGCCTTCGGAGTTCAATTCTCTTCAACTCCACAAACTTGAGCTCATCACTTCCGCGACATTGATGCGGTGGAAAACAGGATTTCAGGGCGCACGTGTCGTAGACGGTACTTCTTTTCCCATTGAACACCCTCGTTATTCACGCTACTAACTCTGAAATGACGGATTATTCTATGACTCCCGCAGTTTTGTCCTGCATCCGTGATATGATGAACTTTTCTGGCAGTTTTTGTTTTCCTTTCATCCAGATTATAAAATGTTCATTAGAATCCCCGCATACTCGTTGGACGCTTAGCAGACACGTGATGGAAATTGATCAGCGCGAATCCAGTGCTTTGAATGACCGCCACATACTGGTTAGATAATGGGTTAAAGGGAAACTTCTCGGTTCGAAGTCAAGGATTTAGAAGGCGCTTCCCACCAATACTGGTTTGGGTTTGTTTTCTGAGGACTATGAGTTCTCGAATGGCGATGTCTGTATTCTTTGGCCTTAAGTGATTGTTTGTGCACCCATGATGTTTACGTCAAATGTGATTCATCTCCCTTATTTGCTTCATTGTACAGTGTAAACGAGGTGGGCATTCTCGGGTCTTAGTATTGTCCGATCCCGCCGAACAGCATCAAAATCTCAATCGACCTATTCAGAGAATGTTTCGTTCATGCATTCAGGCAGTGACGGGATGAGCCTTGACACAATGGATTGTTTGTGTTGTGTTGAGTTGTTTGCAGACTTCGATATTCTCCTTAGTTATTTCATTTCAAAGCCCGATTTTCTGACTTTGTTCTCTCTTGTTAAGTTCAGTTCCTAAGTAGAATGGAATATTGGGAGTGGTGCATTATTGTGACGTTCGCAGGATTGAATGTTTGAGTGAAGCCCTAGTTTTTCATACTGGTGATAGTGAATTTTCTGCACCACGGTTTTTGTTGGTGAGACCTCGAGGAGAAGAGCTTCAGATTGGTCCACCTCTTGTCCCAATCGTTAAATTGGTGCTAACAGGCAGGCACAGCCTGAGAGGCTTGTGTTGGTGTCACCTCAACTGGTGACTGCGCGCCTCTTTCTTCTGCTGCCAGCTTAGCAGCAACTGAGTACTGCCCACCTCTCTGCAGAGATGCACGATATCTATTTTCTCTGATAGGGTGATAAATGCAACCCTTCTTGAAGAAATGAATTGGACATGAATTGATGGCATGATACGTTGTTCAGCTTGAGACATCCTTTTTTGCGTATTACGCACTTTCAGACTAACAACCAGTGTCTCTGGTCTCGTTGGTGAAATGAGCCTAGAGATGTGGAGCATTGCTGTTGGTCCACTTTGCAGGATCGCCAGTACAGATCGACTGACTATTTGAAGACCAAGTCTTGGTAGAACTCGTAGCATGATTCATCGTCTTGCAAAAGACTCACTAAGGTTGAGACCCACCCTAGGCGATGAAGAGGTACGATCAAATTCAGAAATCCTACTACATCTCCGAGAAGTGATCTGACAACTTAATCTGCATTTCAGACAAATGAAACTCAACATTCTTCACTTTCTACACTGATGTTCCCAATACGAGAAGTGTTGCTCTTGGGTTTATAATTCTGGATGCGTTAAGCTGGTATAGTATTCCCTCCAAGTCATGATCTTGAGGTCCCTTTTAATCGTGATAATTGGTTCTCTGCCGAATCGAGCTTTCTCCGTCGGCCAGAAACATGAATTGATCAGTTCATCCGACACTGGTCGGCTGATTTGCTGTGGGTTTTTAAAAGTGCATTCTTTCAGTAAAGAAATGCAAGCTCTATTGACTGAAGTATCGTGAAATTCTGCAACAAGGCGCAAACAAATATATCCAGTGCTTCTGGCATTTGATGCTATTAACAAGGTGCAAAAATTAGAATGGAACAGGGTCTAGAGCGGGAAGGGATCTTTGTGCAGAGCCCAATCCTTAAAACATTTTCAGTTGTTAACTAATCTAAACGGTTAGGTGAGCGTGCGCTTCTAGGCCATATTTTCGCAAACCAAAACCAGGAGGGTCTAGAATTCGTGCCCTAGATCAGAGATTATCTAGGTCCTGATTGAGACGGAGGTCTTGAAACGGAGGAATCTGAGAATGGTATTATCATTAGGGGTATGTTTTGCCATTACTATGTGTGGAGGTTCGCCAATAGGTGAATGCACAACTCCGTCTTCCTAACATCTGCCTTACATTTTAAAATTTATGTTCTTTTGTTAGCAAAAGGTGTGATGAATGAATGAGGCCTATTAATGGCCTAATATGTAGTCCCTATTCTTCGGTGTTTAGAAATCATATTCTCTTGCTGAAATTCCCCTCCGCGGGAGAGTCTAAAATAATAAATTAGGTGATCGATTGTGAATGTATTCTACAGAGATTTTGTCAGGAACAACAATATTGTGCAAAGTGAAGTCGAAGCAGAGACTGATCGAGGGACTTACTAGCGATGGCTTCTACATCAAGAGTCGTGATAGCAGGAGTCAAGCATTTACAAGATAGTCCTTATGGATACTAATTTCGAATCAATTTAGACATGATTGCCCAGAGGATAAATTTAGGCTAATGTTGAAAGGGAAAAGAGAGGAAGCTGAATTTCCTATTTTGGAGCTACTTTGATTGCCCTGGTCAGTGTACCTCTCCTTTCACAAACAACTTGAAACATAGTCGCCTGTCTGTGTCACCAGGAGTCGAAAGCCGAATTCGCCCTTGTGAAATCATTCCGTGAAAGTCACTGATTCAAATAAAGCAATGGAATATATTCTAGTATCTCGAATAGTTAAAACATATGACGCACCAGATAACTAGGAAGTCACCAGCCAATGCAATGCATAATACTTTGTTAATTGACTGGATTGGTGGTTTTTTTGTTTTCTTTATTGCACCCATGTGAGATGTCATGGATAAATTCGTATATCATGGCCAATTATGGAATTGCTAATGTAACGGCTTTCACTCTTAATTCATGTGATGACTGTCTGATTTGTAAACATTTTACTGACTGACTGCTGGTGAGTTGGTAATCACTCATTCATGAATCAGATCCAAATTTCACCTTTCCAATCTACTGCGGCTGTACTGTGGCGTCCAGAATATATTGAGTAGATTCTTATTATTTTGTAGATTTAGGATTTGCATGCTTTTTCTGGAAAGATTGGTCCTGGTTTAATCTTGAGAAAGCCGAAGTGTCCTCACTACCATGTACACATTTCTTGTCCTTGCTTAAACTGCAACAGCTAATCTTCACGCCGAATAGTCCCAAAAGTCTGTATTATGATCCTCTTCAACCGAACTTCCAATCAATCATTCAGTGCCTACAGATTCATTAGAACTAGAATGTGCGTGACAGTAGAATTAGACCGGATGACTACTGAAGGTACTTCAATAGTGCAGAAGGATAAGGCATCTGTTTAAATTGCTCCACTCAATTGGCTCATCGTTCTTCCATGGATAGACTTGGGAACTCGATGCTGTTGAATGGCAACCAATTTCCACTATTCTGGTTGAAGGAAAGGTTGACAAGCTTAAAGATGCCGTTTTAGCCATTTATAGATGCCTCACTTGACAATGAAAGGTTCTATTTCTTAAGTCTTGATCCGGCGTTGTTTGTTGCGTGCACATTTAATGCGTCTGCAGTAGTGAAGAGCTTTGCAGAGTTTGAACCGCGGTAGATGAAGTGTCTTTTGCGCTGTTGCTTTGCGGACTTCTAATTCGTTTAAAGCCCACGCTCCATCAGTTACCACTATCGCCAATGGATTCCAGAGACTTCATTACCGTTTCAATAATTCCTAACTGAAATGCTGCAAGTTGCCAGTTACCAGCCATATCGGTCTTCGTCGTTGGCAGACCAGGATGGCAGCCATGATGCTGCTATAGTAGTCCCTCCAAGTCACGATCTTGAGATCCATTTTAATCGTGATAATGGCATGGATCAAGCGGTGTTCTGTTCCAAGGCCAAGGTAGCTAACTCAGTTGGTGCACAGGCCACCTAATACGCTGGTTAAGAATTAATACTTCGCATAGGCAGATGCATCCTGAAATTTGCATCCACATCAAATGTCATTTTAAATAAGTGTGTATTAATTGCAGCCTTGGTGACCACCGTCTACACATTTTCATTCACACACGGCCAGCACGAAGCAGCCTAATGAATCTCTGCATATCGGCAATTCGACGTCACGTGGTGTCAGGACTGTTTGCATGCAATCCAGTCTCCCCTTATCAAGGTGCTGTCAAAAATGAGGATAATGCATTGACAGCACTGACAGCATTGTCAGTCCTGCCACTACCTCGACCATTGCGTGCCCTCCTCTATCATGGTTTTGAACCGGGCGCCTCGGCAACCACTGCAGCAACCGCCACCGCTAAATTTTGACATCTTCCATTCAGCCCTACCCACACCCACTTCTCCCATCACTCACTGAGCTTTTTGTGGTACTTGATTTACATTTCCCTGATTGTCATCTCTCTAGTTAAGCTCTCATTTATGGTCAAAATTTAATTTGAGGCAAAATGTGATGCCTTGTCGCCAATCCTAGCCATGTTGAGATGTAGCTGTTTGGTAGGAATGCCACTGTCACATACTTGAGGTGATTTAGATGGAGTAGAAGAGCAAGCAGATTTGCTATGGGACCCGCGGGCACGTGACACGCACATCAATTATGATGTGTTAGCCAGGAGCAGGAAAGATCCATCCAATATGACTTACAGGCCTCGATAACTCAATGCAGGTGCAGGGATATACACTTGGCAGGGTCGAAAGTGAAAGTGAGGTCTGAAGCTCCAAATCATATAAGTCGTGGAAGTGACATGAAACTAGCGCGAAAATCATCATTGTCACTTAAGATAATCCTGAAATGGAGTCACTGCGTTTACAAACCGACTTTCATTGAATAGGATCAAGGCAACGAGGCGTGACACAAAGGTTGAAAAATAGCAGGATCAAATCGCTAAAGCACCCTGATTTATTTATATACAATTAATGGATACAATTATTGAATGTGCACCGCTTCGTGCTTACAACGACTATTATCATTTTGGCTTTCTTATCTCTATCGTCAGTCTGTAGTAATATGTTTTATGCCTCTAGGCTATGCAGTTAGTAGGCACTATGGTGAATTAACGAGTATCCCGACGTGCTGGCCTTCGTGTTTTTCAACTCGATGGCTCGTTAATGTGCGCTCAAAGGCGTTGAGATAATCGCAAAATGAGCTGCAGCAGTTGGGATTACCAACAGATAAACTCACGTGTGAGATTAGCATCATCTAGATCTTCTCTATGATCTGCTTATTGAACCCCTTCTCTAATAATTAGCTCACAACATTACAGCTACAAAATGAAGCTGATTTGTTCTGCGCCTTTTTAGTGAGACGAATCTTGGCCAGGTGCATTTATGAACGCAGGAGATTCGGCGATTGCACTAATGTGATGACTGAAATGCAGAAAGAAGAGATTTAGTGCAAAAAGCGAGTGAGAGGGCACCCTCGGTGGACGTGCAGAGAGGCACAACCGATTACCGACCGTCATAAAGCACCATCTTTGCAAGAGCTGAAAGACAAAGACGACTTCAACCAGTGCACTCCTAGCAGTCCCATTCTTGAAGCATTCACAAGTTACAATTCAGTTCACAGAGTTATCAAGCTACTTAAATAGAGACAGGCGTAATTGGCTCAGAAATTCAGTAACTGGTTGAATTTCGTGAATTGCATGCGTTAACCGAAGGGGCAGGTGAAGTGGTGGCGTCCTTGTGTGGATCATCGAAAGCGATAAGCTGTTGACGAGGATGACATGCCGTGCCTCAGCCACTTCTTGAGGGGTCGTCAAACTCTGGGACATCTGGGATGATGTAAACATATACTCCACGCTTACCTCCAACACCGGTGCCACTTCCTTCGTCAGTGTTAAGACCTTAATCTGAGTCATTATTCGTATATTTATCTTGACCAAGTACATGTACAAGTACAAGTACATTTGGCAGTCTGATAATGCTCTAGTTAGTTTTCTCCTCCTTATCGTGCATTTCGTTGGATTTCTAGCAGTTGTGGGGCAGTGTCTCTGGGAATATTATTAATAGGGATCTATTCTTTTTCTTGCAGGCATCAAAGTCTTCAGCTGTGCCTTATAACCACGAAGTTGCGATTACCGCGTGGCATCCCTTCGAGGGTCATATTTTCCTTGGTGGTCAACGGGGCCAAGGTCTTTTTATTCAAGTAAATTTCAATCAGATTTTCTTTATATAGTGTTTCACCGTTACTGTGTCCTTACTATCTCTCGTATTTAGTAAATCTGCAGCGTTTAAACGACGGCAATGCATTCTGCTCACATTTTTAGATCGAAAGAGAACATTTTATTGCAGTACAGACTACAATCGAGATGACATCTTTCTGTGGACCCAATGAACCATTATCCTCCCTTTTCCTCACTGTGTTCTCATTTAGGCTATATATCGAATCTCTTCAATACATATTTTCTCCCATTTTAGATCGATTCTTAATACCTTTTGTTACCTAATTAGCATTAAGTAGTGTGCTTTTTATCGAAAGGTTGGCAAAGGATTCATTTCTCGTAACTTTTAATTAACGTGACCAACAGATAGATTTCTAGGTTTTTGCACGAACTTACCACCTTCTGAGAGTGTTAGAATTGCTGCATTTAATCATCCCTAAACGGCAGATCATTTGACTTGCTCATATTGAATTTCAGTAATTTCAGTTTGAACCTTTGTTTCTTATTATTTGTTATACCGTTGTGAGCTCTTCTTCGGTAAATGGTCTCAAATAGGTGCATATGCATCGGTACCTCATCTTCTCAATCGCCTCGCGGATATGCGTGTCTCAACTGGAATATATAAAACCCGCAGCACATTTCAAATAGTAAATTTTGGGTGTTTTCTAATAGGCCTATTCACAGCAGAGTTTGGTACGAAGTTTACTCTCCAAAAGTGCTTCCTATTTGTTTTCAATGCGCGTTTTTTTTATCAAGATTGAGTTGAAATAGTGATTTGTTGAAAAAAAAACTTTCTATTGTAGTGCGCTCCATTCAAATTAAGACATTTGTATGCGCTTACACTACTGATAAGCGAGTTATTAGAATGAGTAGCCTGTACTTAATCCACTTTTAATTGCAGATTTGCGTTAGAGTTATTTGTGTGGCCTTACCCAGGCTTTGGCGGGTGCGTTCTCCACACTGCCTGTTCACATGCGCCTTCAGAGAGCGCATGGTTTGTACGTCATCGCGGTTGCCCTTATCGACGGTGCGTGTGTGCACGCGAAGGGTAGGTGCGTACGTGTGTGCTGAATTCATGTGTGTGCGTTTGATTGGCCGTCGTCTGCAATGCATATGTGTGTGTTCGTTTCAACTTTACAAAAATCGATAATACGCAAATCGGAAAATTTGTGTGTATATACGATTTTACCTTAAAGTAAGTTAACTCTGCTTAACTCGCCCTTTCCATTCTGACAACGAGCGGAATTTTTGGTGCTGCAGGGGAGAGCTCCCACTGATATATTGACTAAATGCGAAATTCAAAATTATGTTCTGATTGAGTTAGAAGTGATTGCAGATGCACGTCCCTAATCGATTATTAAACTGCCTTGTCAACTAGGTTAAAGTGACGTGAGATATTGTCATTTGACTCCTCATTTGGCGTAATCGCTTGTTTAGTGGGGTAGTATTTGGATTTTTTATCCGTTTACGAGAATAAATTCAAGAGTTCCTTTGTGCTGACAGTTAAGTAGTGATGTTGGAAACGAAGTTGGTCAGCCGTCTTTTACTTTCGGTTCAGGCACATGGCGATGAAGCAAAATATTCGTATTCAAGGAGACGCCAACAACTTCCATGCCACAGCTCTAGCAGTTGCATCATCGAGGCCGACCATTCGGCACCTTTTCCCTTTTGAGTTTCTTTGTTTATAATTCTCCGACTTTGATCCCTGTCACTCATACTCGAGCTCCAAACTCTCACCGCTCTTTACATTACCGGACTCTCGTTTGGCGGCTAGATGAACGAATTCTGGCATGCTTGTAAGGTGGTGGAAATGCGCAAGCTAATGCAGCCGATTGAATCTCTAACTCTGTGCGTGACCCGAGTCGACCTCATTTGACCTCTACTGATTCACCACATTTTATTTGTGTAGTGTTGACCAAACAAGACCCCATGTACTCAACCTTTTGAACTGGCTAATCCGAAATTTCAATCCAAGATTTGACGGACTGAAAAATATGTGCCGCAATCGCAACTGGATGGTGCTCAGTTCATGAACTCTTGTCCAGTATTCATACCGGACAATTGAGGCATGTCATCCATTGTTCTGGCTGGTTTCTCGACGTTTCGTTCCAATTTTTGGACATGCAATTTTTTTTTATTTCACATTCCCCTACTCCCACATTGGGATCAGCCGCAACTTGGGTATAGGTTCCGACAGTTTGTAAAGAAATTCTCGTAGTTTAGGTCTCATTTGCTTAAATAGGGAGAAAAACGTATTTAGGACAGTTTGCGCCTTTGAAATATCGGAGTTCAAGTCTCTTCAACTCCACAAACTTGAGCTCATCACTTCCGCGACATTGATGCGGTGGAAAACAGGATTTCAGGGCGCACGTGTCGTAGACGGTACTTCTTTTCCCATTGAACACCCTCGTTATTCACGCTACTAACTCTGAAATGACGGATTATTCTATGACTCCCGCAGTTTTGTCCTGCATCCGTGATATGATGAACTTTTCTGGCAGTTTTTGTTTTCCTTTCATCCAGATTATAAAATGTTCATTAGAATCCCCGCATACTCGTTGGACGCTTAGCAGACACGTGATGGAAATTGATCAGCGCGAATCCAGTGCTTTGAATGACCGCCACATACTGGTTAGATAATGGGTTAAAGGGAAACTTCTCGGTTCGAAGTCAAGGATTTAGAAGGCGCTTCCCACCAATACTGGTTTGGGTTTGTTTTCTGAGGACTATGAGTTCTCGAATGGCGATGTCTGTATTCTTTGGCCTTAAGTGATTGTTTGTGCACCCATGATGTTTACGTCAAATGTGATTCATCTCCCTTATTTGCTTCATTGTACAGTGTAAACGAGGTGGGCATTCTCGGGTCTTAGTATTGTCCGATCCCGCCGAACAGCATCAAAATCTCAATCGACCTATTCAGAGAATGTTTCGTTCATGCATTCAGGCAGTGACGGGATGAGCCTTGACACAATGGATTGTTTGTGTTGTGTTGAGTTGTTTGCAGACTTCGATATTCTCCTTAGTTATTTCATTTCAAAGCCCGATTTTCTGACTTTGTTCTCTCTTGTTAAGTTCAGTTCCTAAGTAGAATGGAATATTGGGAGTGGTGCATTATTGTGACGTTCGCAGGATTGAATGTTTGAGTGAAGCCCTAGTTTTTCATACTGGTGATAGTGAATTTTCTGCACCACGGTTTTTGTTGGTGAGACCTCGAGGAGAAGAGCTTCAGATTGGTCCACCTCTTGTCCCAATCGTTAAATTGGTGCTAACAGGCAGGCACAGCCTGAGAGGCTTGTGTTGGTGTCACCTCAACTGGTGACTGCGCGCCTCTTTCTTCTGCTGCCAGCTTAGCAGCAACTGAGTACTGCCCACCTCTCTGCAGAGATGCACGATATCTATTTTCTCTGATAGGGTGATAAATGCAACCCTTCTTGAAGAAATGAATTGGACATGAATTGATGGCATGATACGTTGTTCAGCTTGAGACATCCTTTTTTGCGTATTACGCACTTTCAGACTAACAACCAGTGTCTCTGGTCTCGTTGGTGAAATGAGCCTAGAGATGTGGAGCATTGCTGTTGGTCCACTTTGCAGGATCGCCAGTACAGATCGACTGACTATTTGAAGACCAAGTCTTGGTAGAACTCGTAGCATGATTCATCGTCTTGCAAAAGACTCACTAAGGTTGAGACCCACCCTAGGCGATGAAGAGGTACGATCAAATCCAGAAATCCTACTACATCTCCGAGAAGTGATCTGACAACTTAATCTGCATTTCAGACAAATGAAACTCAACATTCTTCACTTTCTACACTGATGTTCCCAATACGAGAAGTGTTGCTCTTGGGTTTATAATTCTGGATGCGTTAAGCTGGTATAGTATTCCCTCCAAGTCATGATCTTGAGGTCCCTTTTAATCGTGATAATGGCATGAATCAAGCGGTGATTTGTTCTAAGGCCAATTCTGAGGTAGTTTAGATGGAGTAGACGAGCAAGCAGATCTGCTATCGGACAAATGTCATTTCTGAGTTATTACCGGGAAGCGTTTATGATCCATTCTGTGTGAGGTACAAGCATCGACTATTTGATGCACTTGCAGGCTTGCTGGTTACTATATACATTTTAGAGAATAAATAACAGCGTCTCTAAGGCGTAATAGTTGGATTCGATTGAAACAACCACTTCGTTTTTTTTGAAATTTTGTTTGTTTGTGCAAAAATGTAATTTTATGGATTAGCATGCTTATTACTCAAAAGGGTGATGTTGTGATTGCCCGAATTCCGTTTTACTTAAAGTGACTGTTTGAATTTTACATAACTGTCATCTACTGGTGACCTGGTAACAAAGCAGGGTTCGTCGAATTGTAATTTTTCAAATAAATATCGCTAATGTTCAGACAAATTCTTATGTGAGTTTATTAGGTTAACCTCCTCTAAATGATAATATATATGCTTACCCTAAATCCATGAAAACGGACGCTATTAAAGTGCGAATATTTGAAATTTTAGACAAGAGGAGACCTCATGGGAACGCAGTTGGAATAGGGAAATCGTCTTTTAAAAGACAGGCAGTTGCCGCTGGTAGGCAATCGACATTAAGCTGGAAAATCCTGTTTCCAATCACATGAGGGGTCCTAATTTCGCTCTCGAACGAAAACAAACCTAGATTTGTGCATTTCAGAAGGATGACCAGACTTACTGGCCCACCACTCTGAATGGCAAGCAAACTAAGGCTGGTCATTCCTAATTCTGCCCAGAACTCACGTTAATCTCACGTTCCTTTTCACTCAGGCGGCTGACGTTACCTCCACATGGCCACAAGGGAATGGTGGCTTGATTGCCTGTAGTATATGCCAGTTGCCTATACGCCAATAAAACTCCGGCTGCCGATGTCAGAATATCTCTGTAATTCCTCCCGATCATTAGTTTTCCCCTATTTTCTGAGACACTCCTTGTACGAAAACCCCACTGAAGCCTCATATTCTAACGACCGCTTAACTAACCAAATCGTTTACGTTCAGCCATCATTTCGGATACTGTTTACAGCATTGACCTAACGCCGTGTGAATAGTGGACATTTTCTCAAATTTAAGGTCTCCAAAGGCTAGGTTGGTCAGTAATTCTAATTTAGTTGAATTTCACAGAAGAAGGAAAAAGAAGGTCCATTTTGGCTTTTTCGAGAATTACCTGGTGGTGGTTCATACACACACTTCTGAAACACCGTTCAAGTGTCGCTGAAGGTGTGAGGGGTGTACACCTTCAATGAAATGATGTATCATGGAAGTCACATCATCCAAGATTGCGTGATTGCCTGCCTGGAAAGTTTGGTCACTCAGATTAGGCACCATCAATGTGTTTTCCTATATCGACCTGAAAGCTTCTTTATATTCGAAAGGCGAGGAAGATGAAGCACCTTTGGAATAACCTGGTTTTGGACTGTATACTTTCTTCCATTTGTAAAGTCCGTCTCGCCCTACTTAAGACGAGAATGGGGATCTGCTGTGTCCACTCAATCCTTCAGTTGTTATCTGTGTGCGCAACAGAGAACAGCCAGGACAACGACGGAGTACGTGGCAAGTGGCAAAATGTCCTCTGTTCTAGTAAGATCGGAGACTGGACGCAGTTTTCACACAAATAATCTATGTTGAATGCTTTGGTATTGAATATAATTGAGTAAATTTTGATTAAGTCACCGACTAATGGCAGAGGGTAGCATGAAAAGTGGTATTTCGAAGAATTGCGATCCTGACACTCCAAATTGGAGGAGTCAAAGTTGGACTGATGGGATGCTATGCTCAGACCGAGTGTACGGAGCACGCAAAGGTTAAAGAATCCTTCTACAAACTTGTGGCAAAAACCTACAAGCAACTCCTTTCCAACTGCACACAAATAATTATCCTTGACGATTTCAATTGCAGATTGGGATCTGAGGCCCGTAACATTGGTGCCAAACTAACCGGTCCCTTTACTGATCAAGAAGACACTGCTAGGACTATGCCAAGAATATAATCTACACGTGATGAATACTTTCTTTCAGAAACCAACGACTCAAAGATTGAAATGGTACCACCCTACAGGGAAAGATGCTACTCTTGACTTTGTTCTGATGAGAAGATCAAATCTATTCCTTATAAGTGATATACGAACTTCTAGAAAGGCAGACGCAAACTCAGATCACTGCCTACTAAGAGTAATCCTCAAGCTCAAATCACATTTCAGAAAACGCTCAGGAAAAAGTAAGAACAGAACTCTCTGAAGGAGGACATAAAAAATCAAAAGCAACGATGGCAGCTGCCTAAAGGCACAGAACAAATAAGGAAATCGAAGGAAACATACCAGGAACATCTCAAAAGGGCACTACTTCAGGGTCCTTTGACTACTACATACAATGATATCTTGAATTTAATAGAAAATGCAGGTGCTAAAACAACAACGGATGGTATCCAGCTACCTGCGAGAAGAGAGATAGAGAACTACTGCAACAAAAGCAGGTGAGAGCGAATTGGCTCTCAAATCTATCTCAGGGAACATTCATGAGGTACAAAGAGCAGAGAAACAAGGTGAACAACCTGGAAAAAAGCATATCAAGAAGAGAGACTAACCAACTTTCCTGTATATCTCACAGAGAAATAACCTCGTAAAGCCTTCATGTTGCTAGAAGACGTAATGAAGGAAAACTCCTCATGGAATATACAAACTGAAAGGACACTAGTTGAACCAAAAGATCTGGTCGCACACTACCGGGAACTGTTTAAGGAAAGAACCACTGAGGAAATTAAAAATTATGCTCATTTACCAAGAGACTCCTCTATTTCAATGGAGGAGATCGAGATAGCTAAAAACAGATTAAAACTACTTAAAAGTCCTGGTGAAGATGGAATTAGATCCGAACATCTGGAATGGGACAACCAGTGTCAAGATGCCTGCCTTCTAAAAGTGTCCAGTGACTTTTACAATGGGACCACTCCTATACCTCGAGCTTGGATCGATGCTGAAGTTGTAAGTATCTAGAAGCGCAAAGGTTCGCAGACAGATCCTGCAAACTATAGATCGATCTTCCTTCTAGATGCATTAGGCAAGTTATATGCATCTATTCTGTGCCAACATTTGAAGCACCATCTTGCCGAACTACCATCAAGAACCCAACTTGGATTCTGTGAAGGAAGATCAACCGAACAGGCTATACTTGGAATAAGAACCATTAGACAAAAAGCCATGGACCAGAAGCAGAAAATAGTGCTTGTGTTTGTCGACCTGGAAAGGACTTTGACTCGCTGCCTACAGCTGTAATAATCAACCGAATGACAGATCTAGGCTGCTCTTGGCAAATGATGCACTCACTAAAGTCCTTGATCGATGCACCGAAGGGAAAATTGAAGGGAACAAGGGACTGCTTTGAGATGAAACGTGGTATGAGACAAGGCTCAAAAGAGGGATCACTTCTCTTCAACCTAACCTTCCAACTCATATTGGATGAAGCCTTCTCCTCACTCAAGGACAGTGCAGTACAGATGATCGATCACTCCGGTAAACGATGGTAGCTAAATCATTTAGAATACGCCGATGACCTTTGTCTTATTGCGCCAAATAAAGTCGCAGCTGTCAGATTAATAGAGATCTGGCGAACACGATGCAAAATATGGAATGCAAATCGCAGCGATAAAAACCTTCTGGTTTCAAATTGGAGACGGTGAGGACCAAACAACTCTTGAGGCAGCTGGAATGTCATTCCGATGTGCCTCACATTTCGAATATCTTGGTCTCACAATTCAAGACACCGGTGAGCCAGACGGAACAATAAAAGCACACTTAGCCAGGGCAAAAAGTCACCTAATAAGACTACGACCATTTCTGCTGTCAAGAAGTCTCAAAAACACTCTAAAATCGTATCTGGTGGAAATTTTTGTCGATCCTGCAATCACTTACGGTTTATCTACTATTGTCTTGAGAGTAAAAGATAACAATCGACTAAAAGTAATACAAAATACGGCTCGACGTATGATACTTGGATTGTTTTCGCGAAGAGCCAAAACTGTCGAAGAAATTCGAAAGGAACTGCCAGGCTAAGAGGTTAAACCTATGGAAGAGCCTAAAAATGGACAAAGATAGCCTGATACTCCCCATAATTGACAGTAACTTTGAAAAAGCCGAAACCAAGAAAGCTTCACATATAAGGAACTGGATGCTTCAATTAATTGAGGATGCGAAAGAAATATGGCAAGAGCACTCAGATTCATGGCTACTTGATCCAAAGGAAAGCCCTAAAGTTCGAGACGAAAATTATACACCTAGTCTGGTAGGAGAAAGGCAACGTGATATTGTCTGTACCAACGCAAACTGCCAAAGGTCCTTCGCCAGACTAAGGGATATGCGAGTGCACGTAAGACAAGATCATGAAGGAGAAAACTTACAACTGAAGAGATATTGGACCACAGACTAAAGTGCCCTCTTCTTGACTGCTTTAAAAGATACAAGACTCAAGAGTGGCTAGATGTTAGAGAAAA
The DNA here is from genome assembly GCA_019097775.1 of Moniezia expansa. Classification (NCBI taxonomy): domain Eukaryota; kingdom Metazoa; phylum Platyhelminthes; class Cestoda; order Cyclophyllidea; family Anoplocephalidae; genus Moniezia; species Moniezia expansa. The sequence goes on along the minus strand of JADFDV010000076.1, from coordinate 6,966,902 downwards.
ATTAATGCCTGGAAATGGCTCATGTTGACTGATGCTGGTCTGCCTTAGGGTAGTCAACTGGGGAGAGTTCGAGATCAGGGAGGTATAGAGGTTAACGTTGGCAAACGCTTTCCTTCAGTAAGCGCTTGGAGTTACATTATGCTAATATATTCTCTGAATGAAGTATTTGGAATGCTCAGCTACATCAGCTACATTGGATAGTTAATGTTGGCTGAAGCTTATCCCTGTTGCAGCCTTAATATTAGGCCAAGAGGTTCTTGTTTAAACCAAAGTATGACAAGCAGTAGAATTCTTAAGTGTTTTTGATTCTTTTCTTTTATGGACGTTTTCCCTTTTTCATAATGGTGCTCTGAGCTAAACACTGACCACTAAAATGTCCGACTTTCTCCCTTTTAGTTTCTTATGGATGGCGCTAAGAATTGCGTGCCTGAACATCGTGACTTTATGTTTGGGGTACTGCGAAATATTAGTTTGTTCGTAATTTCGGTTCTTTTAGCCTTGAGTAGGATGATTAGCAGGTTTTGTTAAAAATTTAGTCAATGATCTATTAATAAGCTCCTTTTTATGTCTTCTTTTCATTCTTGAGATATGGTGGATTTTATTAGTACAAAGACGTCTTATTGCATGATAGAATTGTTAATATCCATCATATTCTATTTTAAACTATGAGTTGTTGTTGTGGGCTGATTTCGAGACAGTCATCACAATTAAAAGCGTATTTTTGTTGTTCTCAGAAAATATACTTATCATGATGAAGCTTGAAGTATTTCATTCAAACCGATCAGGAAAGCGAGGGATACAAGCTTGATCTTATTGTTGACAAAGCAAAATTATGGGATTCTAAGTTGTGCTATTTGGGAATTCATTTTTTACAAGGATGCAATATGTCACCAAACGGTATTTAAATCCGTATTCAATTCAAATTCACGCGGACTATCGAGATGCTAATTGAAACGACTTACCCCTGGTTGTACTAAGTGTGACAAATCGCACTTCCAGAGAGTGCAAGTGTACTTCAATACCATCAAACTATGGAATAGTCAACTGATTTAGGGCATTCCCATTGGAATTGTGTCAAAAATAGACCAGGTGTATTTGCACGAAACAGGCAAAGAGGGATGATCGCAGAGATAGTGATTTGGGTTTTTCGAATTTGCATCCACGTAGAGATCTGTCAGCAAGACATATTCGTCATACCAAAAATGCACATCAAACACCGCCTATAAAGATCTTCTAAATCATTAAAGTGCCAGCAGTAATGATGAGCGGAAAGTCCGTCGTGACAGTCAATGTATTGAATATGAACCACCAAACTTTTTTCAGACAATCCTAACAGAAGTGAGAAACTGTCCACCTGGCTAACTCTTTAGAAAATGCCGAAAAGTGGCAGCTGTAAATAAAATTTTACGGTTTATATTATTATTGGTAGACTTCCACGAATTCTGAAATGGGACTTCTTAAAAGAGTTCCATTACATGGTTCTCATGAACGCCACCGAAGTTTAGAGCCTAGACAAATTGCTAAGGTGCATTATGGAATCCCAAATTCAGAAGCTAGAACTTTTAAACAACGATGTATGATGCTCCATAGCACCACGAAAAGGTATCTGACTTGTGCAGAGGTTGCAGTGGTAATAATCTGGAATGCCTATATACACCAGTAGGTATAATGTAAGTAGTGACTACATGGCCGACAAGCCAAGTTGATGCTCCCGTCGAGATATCTTGCTGACGATGAGTAATTATCCGAATTAGAAAGCCGCAAACAGCATCACTACTAGCAATCGTCTCCCTAGTATCTGTCTGGAGGCCCAAATTACCCTTTTTCACTAACCTACTTTTATGGCGCCCCATTCGATTACACCTGGTCTCCCAAATGATGATCGAATCAATCGTTGGAAGACTTCATGTGATTAGAATGCAGCGAGAAAAGGCCCAAGTAAACCAAACAAAATTTCTAAAAGCCATCGCCTAGTTTCCTCTCAATCTTGTACACTTTAAACCTCTATGGAATACAGTTACTTATCTGTAAGTAAAGCCAAGTCCACAAGTTAATGCTTAGTTTGATTACATGCGTTTCTGTCAGTCGGTTTAGTGACTACTATTGCATCATGCCTACTCGTCGTTTGACATATTGCCATTTTTTTTAATTTCGCCCACTTACCATAGTTAGATCGCGTAGGGCATAAACAGTAGGCTGACCCAGGTCAATCCTTGAAATGTTGGTGAACGAGGGGACATAACCGGATTTAGTTTAATTGCTATTTCAGAAACCATGTAATGTGAGTGGATTTTTAAAACTTGTGTGCAAATCTGAGCTAAATTCGCCGAACTGGGGTCTCTTTAATAGAGGGCCCCTCCCCGCAACAAATTAAGCGCTGTGTACCGGGTGTACCCCAGTAGTTCAGGCACATTAGACTGCCTTGTTTGGCTAGTACGGAATGACTAGTCACTGCCAGCCGAGAGTCACCTGATATTACCACCGCAGAACCACTAGATGATAGCGACTATCATCTCAGAGACGACCACTTCTACCCACATTTTCAGAACTAAGGAACTAGAGGAACGAGGGAAGATGACCTGAACGTAAGAACCATAAAAAAGCTTCGCAAAAAGATCAAGCTATTTGGAAATTTTATTTGGCACACCACAACCCGCTACCAACTGAATGACAACCACACTCCCACCACAGTAAGCGGTGACATCCACCCACACATTATAATTATGTCAAGTCCGCATCCAAAAGAGGGTCAAACCGCGTATCCGGATTTTGCGCTATACCAATCAGCAAACAGAGACCAAAGAGAAGAAATGGAGACAATCATGGAGTACAATTCAATTTGTATTCACTGACAACCACGTTGAATGCAATATAATACAAACGTTAACGTAATTGTTGGTCCACACGCAGGCAGACAAGCGACAATGACCAGTGAACCGAGAAAAAAATTTGTACAGAGAAGAATTAACACATGATCACATCGCGAACACACGGAAAAGTGGGGATTCAGAAGGGGGAAGATTAATAGATAGGTGCAGATAGGGTTTTCAATATTAAGTGCTTATTGTTCTCGAGGGCTCTCGTTCCAATCTATAATGTGAGTGAAGCCCTGACCAGCCTCGTACTGTTGATACATTCGCTCGTAGAGCTGCTCCAAGTCTGACGTATAGCGTCGGCAATTGAATAGAGGAGAGGCCTCTCTCAGTTTCCACACTTTAGCTCGAATAGCATGCAGATATTCGCGGTTGTTTCCCAGTTTAGTAGCGATCCGGACGTAATCGTCTGAAGATTTTGCCACGAGTTCCGGACACCCCAGACACTGAAGCTGACTGGCTGCAACCCTACTAGCCAGGGTTTCAAGAGGGAGAGTCACCACTGGACAACCTGCCCAAAGAACATCCATTCCTGTGGTGTGGCCGTTACAGAGAGGAGTATCAAGACATACATCGGCAACCTGACCCCGACGAACATGTTCCTCCTTCGGTGCCACATTACTAAAGATGATTCTACGGTGAGGGTTCTGGAGACCGAATTCGGACGCTGCTGTGATCACATTAGCCTCTCCAGCCGCAGGGAAACGTAGAAGCCAAAGGACAGAGTTTGGAACAAGCTTAAGGATATCAACCCACATTTTCATAGTAGATGGATCAATTTTATAAAGCTGATTGAAGTTGCAGAACACGACAGCATCTTCAGGAAGTCCATAGTGCTGACGAGATGTGACAATGATATTCGTGGGAATTTCTTCCCCAGCCGAAGCGCGAGATTGTGTCTGTTGGGTGGTAAAACCATTCTGTAAGACTACTCCATTGAGAGTGCAGGAAGCCGCATTTAAGCGGATCATCTCACGAACAACTTGCAGTGAAGGAACCGTGAGAATTTGGATCTTGATGAAGTAGGGCACTTCTTTGACACCGGAACTGGACTGTTCCATGATACGACCACCGTAGATCATTTCTCGCAGTGAGCCAACAGCCAACAGAGCCTTGACATCAGTTCCACATGCAACCATGGAGGAGTCGCTCGTTCTACGTCCAGCAGCTACTTCTTCGGCGCTCTCAATGATAATACGATTGCGCATATGAGGGAACATCTGGGCATGATCGCCAATGAAAAATGTCTTAGGCATATATGCCAACTTCTCGGAGTACTGCTCAGCTAAATGTGACGGAGATGTGACACCGTCGGTAATGATGAAGTCCATGAAGGAAGATCCACTGGTCCCAGGATACCCCAACCACATAGCTTGAACCGGAGCTGGTTTGAGAGCAAAGATTTCATTTCTGGCACCCTTCGTGTAGCCATTCATATTCAGCAGAATGTGAATGCCATCAGCGGCAATCCTATCAGCAGCCTTTCCGTGGCAAGCGATTGTGCTCAGGTCGACGAAATGTTCAGCCTCACGATTTACTTTGGCTCTGAAAGTCGTTCCATCATCGGGAGAGAGGGAGTAGCAGAATATTTCAAACTTTGAACGATCATGGAAGCCAGGTACACTTTGCATAAGATGGCTAGTTGGATGGTTGCAGAAATCAGAGCTAACGTAGCCTATACGAAGACGCTGACTGGGCTGGCGTTTTGGAAAGCGATAAGCTGGATGATGAAGAATGGCGACCTTGTCCAGACACAGCGAGGCATGTTTGCCGGCAACTCGTTTCCTCTGTGTGTGACTAAGAGGATACAGCATTGAGTGGTGAGGATGAACGGATGGGAGGCGGTTTGCTTCCAACTGCTCCTGTACAATGCTAACAAGTTTCTTCATTCTCTCCTTGTAGTCACTCCAGTCGCACACAATTTGCATGCAGTGGGCCAAATTGCAGAACGCATCAGGGAAGTTAGGCTTGAGTTTAAGCGCTGTTTTGTACGAATTGATAGCTTCCGCTAGGTTACCGCTGTCTTTCATTATACTGGCCAGATTCGAATGGGCATCCGCGAAGGCTGGATTAATTTGAATAGCTCGTTGGTAGCACTGCATAGCACCCGTGACGTCTTGAAGCTCCTTGAGAGTATTGCCCATATTTGAATAGGCATCTGCGAATGTTGGTGAGATTCGAATGGCCTCGCGATAGTGTCTAAGAGCGTCCTGAAGCTTTCCTTGTAGTTGGAGCATGCTGGCTAAGTTAGAGTGCGCTACAGCGAACTCAGGGTAAATTTCAAGGGCTCTAAGGTAAAGTCTGATGGCCTCTTCCGATCGACCCTGTTCGCGCTTGATATTGGCTAGATTATTGAGTGAATCAGCATGTGACGGGTACAAGGCAAGTGCGGTGTTGTAAAACTCTTCCGCCTCAGACACTTTACCCTTCTCCTTCAGTGCATTTGCAAGATTGCAGTATGCATCCGGAAAGTTCGGCTGAAGCTCGATTGCCCGTTTGTACGTATCAATAGCTAAGTCGATGAGATTTTGTTCATAGTAAACGCAAGCGAGGTTGCCATGGACTACAGCATGATTAGGGGCCAAAGCGAGAGCTCTCAAATACGCTGCAACAGCGCGATCGAAGATCCTAGCCTCCTTAAGAACGTTACCCAGATTTATGTAGGCATCCAGAAAGTTTGGATCAAGCGTTACCGCCTAGAAACAACAAAAGCTTAGGCTAAACATAAGAAAAGCACTACCTTTTCAAAGTGATGAATGGCAAGCCAAATTTCGTTCTGAGCATTAAAAACGCATCCCAAGTTGCTCCAAGCAACAGCGAAAGTTGGACAGGTCTCGATGGCCTTCAGATAACAGGACTAGAATTGGGAGTAAAAAAGAATAAAATTAACGCGAGTTGACAATAAAGGGGCACGCATAAAAAGCATGCCCTGAGCGATCCTGAGCGCAAAGTGTGTTCTCCATGGTTCCGCACACACAAAAACAGGGTGGAACAAGCTCATGGAGAACACACGCCATGGAGAGGAGTGTGATGTGTGTATGGGCATGTGGACAAGTGGATCACGCTTAAGCGAAAGTGGACCCACGCGCGCGGCAAACTCACGACTTTAAAGCGTCACACACTTCTGCGCGATCACCAACACCGACTGCAGATTTTTTCACCTCTGCTGTTTAAACGGAGAAAATTCTGAAGAATTAGTTCCGAGTTTTTCTAAAATTGCAAGGCTAGAAAAACCTAATCCTTGACTGGTAGGGTTAGGCGCGATGGCACAAAAGTGCCGCAGAGTGACCAGTCAAGCGCATATGCCGCTGCGCGAGCCTCAATTTGAAAAACTCACTTTAGCTTCATCTAATCGACCAAGAGCCTTCAGAAGATTGCCCAAATCACTTCGCACACAGTATAAATCCTGTAGAAATCGATTTAGAGAGCTGGGTAGACAACTTACTGGATTATATTGTAAGGCAGTGGCATAGGCATTAACGGCCGATTCCGTATCACCAATAGCAACTAAAGCAGCTGCCAAATTGATGTAACCGTCGATAAAGTCTGGCTTAATGCTCAATGCGTGTCTGTAATTGTCAATGGCTTCTTTGAGTTGACCTCTTTCTTTGAAAACGTTGCCCAAATTTGAATAGGCTTCAGCCATCAACGGATTTCTTTTAATTGCGAGCTGACTGTAGAATGCCGATTTGTCTAGTCGGCGACACTGAAAGTGAATAGAGCTGAGAAGTAAAAGCGTGGAAGTGTTCTCTGGATCCTGCTGCCAAAGTTGCATACAGTGATGTTCTGCCATTTCATAGTTCGCAGCTTGATACTCTCTGTGAGCAAGATCAGCTAAAACTGATAATGCCATCCGATCGTGCGCCGCCATTCCTCGGACTTGCGGAGACTCGATAAGATGAGCTAGTGTGTGGCGATCCAGCATCGAGAAGCAAGAGCCAAATGCGACCTCGGCAAATTTGACATAATGGATTATTAAAAGAAGGGCAATCATAGTAAATCCTTTTAAAAAAATGCTTTTTTATAAAATAAATGCAAACAACTTAAAAAATTAGATTTAAACTAAGTGAAATTTTAGGCCTTAATTCTTGAACTTACACATTTGATTTCAGATTTTTCTGTAGTAGTACATAATGAATACCTATTGATTTCCTCTTCAAAATAGCAAATGGAATATAGAATGTGCCTCAAAGTCCGACATAACGTTTTACTGCGGTTTACTGCTCACGAAAGTAAAATTGATTAATCAAGTCTCAGTTTCACCTTAGGCTGATGTACTTAAAATTGCGCTACATTAAGACATAATTATTTTGCACTTGGATGTATTAACCTTAAGATTTTTGTTCTATGGCAAGCCAGTTATAAAAAGTGCCTTGCACTGAACATTATGGTACTCTGGCTCAGGTTTTGTTAAATCGATTCCACCGGTTATCAGAGCATCACAGCCTATCATTTAATTCTAAGTTTTTTTTTTTCAAATAGTTTACTTGACTGCAACGCAACGGAGCAGGTTGTGAGGGATGTATTTCTTCCAAACGCATTTTTCATCCAACTCACTCCATTTATATTCCATCGGTGATTTTCAGTAGATTTTAAGGCAAGACTTATACAATTAATAAACGACGGTTCAGTTTATGTGCCGCGTGCTATTATCCATAACCACATGATGTGAGATTCAAATTCAGAATATAGCAACTGCTCGGCAACTTGTGCAGGTCAATAAAGTTGATTCGGCCCAAACGCCACGTCACATTTGCATATTGCTCCTTCAATGTTATTTTAAATTCGGAGTAACAAATAAACGCATACAATCCTGTCTAACTGTGTGTGTATACTTTATTTTACAAGCTAAAATATTAAGCATTCGGTACTTTTTATCTTATTGTAATAGACACTCAGACTACTTATCCCTAAGATACTGGAGATTGTCAGTATGAAGTATACCAAACGCAAGATACAGTACAGGGATTTCGAAAATACTTTACTAGACTACGTGTTAGAGTACTTTAAAGCCAACGCAATCAGTTAACGACGTTTACATTCACTACAGTGTAGAGCCTCCACAAGTAACACTTTGAAAGTTTATTCAATATCAGACTGTTAATAAAATAACTTGCCAAAGCTCTTGATGGCGCAGAACTAACCTAGGACTTGTGAGCTAATCAATATTAATGGGGTTTCGGCGACACGTCGTAAACGTATTCTGGAGCAGGCAACCCAGCACTCAAGACCAAAAACAATTCTCCTTCATCTGACTTGTATCTTTCAAACTATCAAATAAAGTAGGAACGAAATGTAACTTCAAATAGAAATTTATTTATCCGACGGCTCAAAATGGACAAATTTTGCTTTTTAAAGCATCAGGTCCTTCATATAAATTATATAAACCACCGTTTGGCAGCACCTGGAAAATTAGCAAATACTCTTTGTAAATGAACAAATTCAGACTCACTTCCTCCCAGAATCAACTGTAAACAAAGGAAACGCTGTGCCAATTCTACACAACTTATCGTTTCTCTTAGTTACTTCTCATTCATATATATTTCGTCGAGTCTTATGTGGAAAACATTTGAGCCTCCGTTGAGATGGATGATGAAGTTTGAAAAGAAATGGTTGAAAAAATCAATCAAGCGATCACAGAATCCGATAAGAAATTAAAATAAAAGTTTATGGATCATTCTCAAACCAGGACTCTGATTTGTGATTCTGCTTGTGACCCTACAACAGAAGACAGCACATATCAATCATCAGTGAGATAAATTTAATCAACCTTTTATTCTACATTGAAGCTTCCTTTCTAGCCATTTTTAACTCTAGGACTTTTCAAGACTCGCTCTGCAGTTTGCTTGAATATGCAAGATCTTTCCCGATAAACGTCTGTATGTAATGAATGGTCGAGCTCCACGAGATAGCCTAAGCGTTAGTAGATTCAATGATCATCTTGAAAATCATAAATGTTTTAAACCAAGGACGATAAATTGATCAATCACTATTTATTAGGGATGAGCACATTGCATTCCGGATTATTCATTAGGAAATAAAACGTACCGAAGTGTACCTACTCGGTTGGAAACAAGAACTTCTTGCAGTTTGTAATTTGTTCGCGCTGGTAAAAATACCAAATTTGGAAAAGTAAATCCCCCTCTAGCGCTTCATCCTACACGACGGGGAGGATTGGGAATTTCTTCAAAATTTATAGCCCCAAAAGCCCATGATACAATATTATGATACCGGATGCTATAACCAAACGCTAGGTGGAGATGGAAAAAGTTGGACACTCATCTGCTAAATATGGTTTATGGTTGTCGGAAAATTATTTGGCAGAACTTCCGTGAGAACTTACATGGGGAAGGTCTATCCCAGGCAAAGTTGGTGGGCTCTAAATACCCCGGTCAGTGTTAGATTGAAATTACCTGGCGAAGAAGCCGAATTGTGCTCAGTACAGCTTTCGCTAGAGCTTACGATTGCGAACGTTTAGGCTCCCAGTTAATTAGCTGGTTTATCAAACTTAGAAGACAACTCAACCATATTGCAATATGGACTACCGATCGGGCACAACCCATGGCTCAGAACGTTGTGTGCGACGAGGTTTCATAGAATAGCCTCTGTTATTCCATTTAATCATCTAACTGATAAATGAGGAGATTTGCACTGAAGTTGTACTCGGTCGGAGAGCGGGCAAAAAAAGTGTAGACAACTTCAATGTTGTCGAGGTGCAAGGTTTTCGAGCAAGGTCTTTTAACAAAAGCCCTATCCAACTGGCGACTGATGAAAAAATCAAAAACCGAGAAGTGGTTTCCCAGAGGAACCCTCTGGGGCTATGAAAGCCCGTTTCCCTAACACCGGAGGGCACAAAATCCGCAACTAGAAATAACCACAAAGTGAAACCCCAAGCGGCTGACTTAGCCAGAGGCTTCTAACCAATCGCCCCACCAGTTTGTTAAGAAAATGCGATTGTCTCAGCACCGACCCGGCTAGAGTGACACGTTTCCGCGTTCCAAACTTGACTAACGATAGACCAGTAGATCAATCATCGCTAATAACTAAACAAGCCCATATTATACGCAATCATGCCGCGAGTAAAAGAGGCGGAAACTTATTCTCCTACAAAAAGATTATAGCTGGCCTAATTGTGCTACTACAAATACTGAACATTGAAGCTACGCTAACCCTTAAAGGAATCGAAAAAATCGTCGGTATAATACGCCAGCAAAACCACAAGATAAAAGTCATTATTCTAAGTTCGATGTATTTCAGGATTCTTGACAAGTGCAAGTGTGGCGCAACAGGATCCGTTCCTTTGCTGTCAAAACAAGGAAAAAAAAAACATAAATACTTGGCAGGTTCAGAGTAACTATGAAATTCGCATATGCTTGTGATCGACGTCAGAAACTAACGGCATATCACGATGCGTCGTAATGTCTCATCATAGTGACTTACTTTCCAATTTACAGCCAACATTGTGTACCGTGATAAATCTTATCTGAAAAGTTCAGAGATCAATCGAAGTAAATATGTAATTCACAAGTGCGTGTGGGAAAATATGCTTTCATCACTCACTTGGACAAATCAGAAGCGATCCGAAAAAAACATGCTTTAGATTAAATCCATAAGCATTACCTAGTGTTCAAACGAAAGAGATTACGTTGCCTTGAAAAGCACATTTGTAATCGCTGAAATTAAAACGAAGCAATGACGCTCGCGTAAGTAAACGACATCGACAGTTTCGTGACGCATCCTGCAACAACCATAAAAAAGAGTACCAAACAGCAACTCCACGGCAGGCCCAGAGGGCGGCATACCACACCACCACGCCGGAACATTTTGAAGTCTACCACGATATGGTGATTCAATAAACAAGCTTAATACTTAACCTCATATTGAGTACTTAGTCATACAGAAAGTTAAAAGGAATCGGCACCATGTTGCAAGTATTACAATGGAAGATTTTAAGTACTTTCTAAGAAAAATATATCGCATGCACTCACTGGCCTTTCATAATCGACCATATGCACGTAATAATTTGAAAGTCAGGCCTACTTTTCAAGGAAAAAAATAATGTCTTCTTCCTTGCTGGCTAGATTTTACAGCTTTCATCAAAATATAGCAGATAAGCTTCAGCTATTTCAGAATAAACACAAAATATAGGACGGTTGCATCACAATCTCCAAATTTTCACTGGAGAACGCCTAAATGCGAAGTTTGAATTCAATTTGCTAAAACAGATAGGGTTTTGAGAATTTCCGCAACACTGCAGGGGACTAGAAATATTTTCGACTTAATGGTTCCACATTCACAGCTCGGGTCGTTATTCGCCTTCCCTTGATACCTTAGCAATGCTTATTCAACTAGTCTGAATTCAACAACTTCATCAGTACCGTTAATAAAAATCAGCTTCAAAAATTTTGAATGTACTTTTTTGCTAAACAACTAAGTTGAAAATGTCAAATGTTGTGGTGTAGAAATTATTGCTATAATCACAACCCTCCCAAATTGGATATTAGCAAAACAAGATGGTCGGAACGAATCTACCTTTTATCTCCATAAAGGTGATGGCTTTAAAACAATAGCGTTCTTACTGCTATTAACAGGGATGGCAATCGAAGGCAAGAGGTGGTTAATTGTAGCTTACATTAACACTGGAATGTGTTTTTTCTCTAAAATCTAGGCAGAAAATCAAATCTTACATCATAAAATTTGTTTAACTCTGCCATAACTTAAGGCAAAAGCGCTCGCTATCTCATTTCATTGAATAAGCGAAGTACTTTGGAATCACTCTTTTGCATGCTTACCTTCTTATTTGCTATACTTTTGGTCCAAAATGCCAAACCCCAATATTGCCAGGGTAGATTAAATGCTTTGAACCATCGTATTTATTCACGTCAATGTTAGGAGTTTGCATGTGGCGTAAATAAAACTAACCCAATCAATCCTTCCCGAATTCCATGCATGCATTATATTTGCTGGTTGATTAAAAGTCGTTGACAATCTTATACAAGCTTCCGTAGACCATAACATAGATTTTTTTATACACAAATATTTTATCGTAATCAGGCCTTAGCCAAATGGATTTTTATCCAGGTATGTTTAATTTTTATCTTTAAAATGTTTTTGAAGGTCGTGTTAACACCACACGATTCATCATTAACCCGCATGGTAACTTTATTATTTTCGTGGCGTGATTGCTTTACGATTTTGCATTCTCGAAGCAAACAATGGCTAAGAAGAAGAATATAAGGAAAGGTAATGCTGTCTTTATATTAACTTTTTGAAAAGGCGCTCCTGATCAGGCAGACGTGTGTAGTGATAGCGATGAGGGTACCATTGATGAGGTAATTTTTGTCCCAGTTTTGCTCATATGAAGCTAGTCATAGCTGACGCTTGCTTTCATATTTATAAAATGCATATTTTCAGTCATCTAACGGCCAAAACCCTCTTTGGGACAAACTAAACAAATGCATTGACGATCTTATGTCGTCTCGACCGGATACGCGGATGCGCCACCTATTGTCAATTCAAGAGACCTTCCGTGTAAACTATCTTGCGCTCTCCGACTTAAAAGAGGAGTGGAATTACAGGGAGAGCCTCTTGACCAGTCTAGAATCATCCATGAAAAGAGGCAAGACCGCGGAGCAAGTGGAAGCGCTTCGTTGCCTCAGCATATTTTCTTCTCAGCTCTCATGCTTTGATAATCGCGAACTGTCGGAGCGTTTTCATTCATTTTTGGAGTCAGTGGTCTGTGATCCAACCAAATCAAGTCAGTTCAGGGGGGCATGTGCCACCACAATATCTTGGTTGCATTACTTAAGTGAGCCCTTGGATTATCCCTTCATAAAACGTCTGATGGAAAATCTCGCAAACATATTTAAAAGCGCCTCTCTCAAAGGCGATGGAATGCCTCCAGACTTTCCTAAACCAGATGTTGAATTTCACCGAGATTGTCTTTACGCCTGGGGCCTCCTTTACACCACTCTTTACTCGTCTGATGCCGATAGAATTGGCCAAGAGATTATCAGCGTTCTTGTCTCCATTCTTCAGTCGAAATATATGTTGATTCGTATGGCAGCTAGCGATGTGGTGGGCCTAGTATATGAACGAATTCGAGATGAGACCAGGGAAACCTTCAAAGGTTCCTACTACGAAACTCTCATCCAAGTTGTAGACCGACTTAGCAACGATTCTGACAAACATGTATCAAAGGCAGATTCTAAGAAGCAACGTTCGACTTTCCGTGATCTTCTCAAGTTTCTTCGAACTCACGTATCTCCCTCAGAAGAAATAAAATTGTCGTATGAAAATCTCGACCTCGATAGTTACCAAAAGTTATTTATCTATCAGTCTTTTTGCCACCTTTTGACTCTCGGTATGAACATTCACTTGCAAGAAAATATGCTTTTGCGAAACATTTTCAGCATGGGTGCACCAATTCAGCCGATACCACAGAGCCAAAGTGCTCGTTTGAATGACAAGAAGCTGCGAAATCTAGAGAATCAGCAAGTCTCAAAGAGCCGAACCCAGTATAAGAACAGCACTCGTGACAAACGGGCTGTCGTTATACATGACGAATGCTGATCGTCAAGTCGGATTAATCGTAACATGTGTACATGTTATCTCCATGTCGGGATCCATTTTTTTCGTCGGATATTCTCACCCATCCCATTGCGCTTTAGTAACTGACTTTATTTAATTTTCATTTGATTGTTTCAGGTTTTACTGGAAGCTTATTTTCAAAGTATAGGTGACATTTTACTATCCAATGCATTTTTTGACTTTTGTAGTTCCTCGATAGTCTCTCTAATGCGTATTTGGTGAGACAGTGTTATGAATCTGAATTTTGTACTCTGTCCTTAAAGTGATCAAGCCGTTAGTTAGTTAAATAGTGTATCCTGACCTTTTCGAATGAGGTCTGACAACCGCCACTATCTCAGGCTTCGGACCATTTATATGACGGTGATGAACGGGCTTTGTAAAACGCTGAGGGTTTGTGCATAGTGGCTCAGTCCTATTTGCTGAAAAGATTTTGGGCGTTAGGAGCCGACTACTTCAGGACTTGATTAGACGTACGTTGATAGAGAACTGGTCTATCACACGGCAGGGCTTGTTCAGCTGATTGATAAAACGAGAACGGCATCGCAATAAAGCTGTCCCCAAAAATTCTAGGCGTAGGGGGACAAGTCCTGTTTCTTGGACTGCAGAGCGGGGATTCCCCGACTCTTATCTGACTTTCAATTTGCTTTATGGTCTCTCAAGCGTTGTTCTAGACCTAGCAAACCAAAAATCTCTTGTTATTGTCCAGAACACAATCAAAAGTAGGGGACAAAATGGGTGAACTTGGATTTGCTGGTCGAAGAACTCCATGTAAACAACTCGAGTAAAAGGTAGTGACCCAAAGTTCGAATGATCGTGCTCTCAGTTACTAGCTCTGATCCAAGCTCCTATGCCCCGGTGACCATCGACCTGTTCACAATTTTTAATCAACTCGAATAGTTCAGCCCACTTCATGTTTCTAGATTTCATGATTTTGCCAGGTGATTGACTTGTATTAGATAAGAACACGAATTTCTGGATACTTTCTAATAGAAAAGCAGATAAGTGGTAATAGTGCGTTTGTGCATAACCCTTGGGTACGACACCGATCGACCCCCACCAGGCTGAGCTGATCATACAAATCGCTCTTGAACACAATATCACCTTTTCTATCTACAACTTCGCAATCACGCTGCCATTTATTGAAAAAGCCTGAAACTCAAACGACAATGTGATTTGCAATGCGACAAAGTAGGTCTCGTCTTCTAGCCAATTCGAGGGCCTTCGCATGAGGGACTTAACTCTATTGGATAACCTAATCAGTACAATGTGTAAAAAAGTAAACCTATGTCTGTTTCAAGTGAAATTTCTAATATAAGCTCTTTTATTTTTGTAAACTAGAATCAGAATAGCCACTAAAGGAATACCAGATTCGTAGCCAATATCGCCTAATTATTTTAACGTTGTCACACTAAAGTGTATTAACCCTTTTTAGATTAGCTTTTGACGGAGAAAATTTTCGAGATATTCGGATATAGGTTAAAGTAATAACATTTAAGAAAGCATAAAATTTGATGATGAAAATCTATCCATTGATTCGAAGCACCTCATCTTATTGGCAGCTGAGGTTTGATGAATTTCAGCCGGGACACTGTGTTGAGCGCTTTATTCTTTTTATTACATTTAACGACATTTAAACCACTTTACAATTGAGAGAACATGATGCTCAACCCGATTGGGTCTGAACACCTGATTTAACAGGAGTGGCTAAAGTCGTCACGTGGTTATATGTAATGAAGGAGCCATAGCAACTACTTAGATCGGTAGACAGCTAACAATCTGTTTCTGTTAAAGTACTAAAGCTTTTGTTGATGGCACATACAAACTCCGCACAGAAGAATTACTTGCGGGCATGGAAAAAATAAACCATGCCCACACATTGAAGTACTCAGAGTCAGTACCAATTCGACAAATGGAAGTAACTCGGGAACTTAAATCCTAGTGTACCTGGTAGAAGGGAGAGTGGAGATTATTGTGGAGATTAGACCCGGTAATAATCATTTCTTAATATTCGTTTCCTGAAGTTGGGATAAAGGCTGAATAGCTTTTGAGCAAATGGAAAGTGTTCGAGTAATATCAAGAGGGGACCTTAGTCTTCAGCCATGCCCTTAGGCCATTTCCTATAAGATATCAACATTCTCATACTCTTTTAGTTTGGCGTTGGATAATATACAGGTGTCTTTGGGGAGTTCAGACTAAGCCCTATATTCAGGAGTCCGCACAAGGTCTTTCTAAGGGGTAAAATGAGGAATTGTTACATTCAGGATTTCCGAAGCAACGAATCCTAGTGACATCTTTTAAGGCAGTTGATCTTCGGTTAAAATATCCAGAGGCACTAACACATATTAGGAGCTCAAAGTTGGCAAAAGATTGGTCGGAAAGCTGAAGGTTTATGTGAAGTGAAATGACTCATCTCACATTAGTAAACAGTTGACAGCAGGTGAAAGCCAGACAGGGAAGTGGAACTGTCACGCTACTCATGCATGAAAGTGGTTAGCAGGCGGTCAGACTTTGTTATTAACCGCGATGAAGCCAATGACTGATATGCGCATTTCATGACGGCGGACCCGGTAACAAGGAGGCTGGGAGACCAGCAGCACTTTATGGACCCCTACATCCCAGTAGCATTTAGTAGCTTAGGGTTGCACGAACCACGTGCATTTTGGCAAGAGTTTCAGCTGTGCAGGTTGGAGTGGCCCAAAAAAACACTGTTAGGACAATTCACCTTCACTGTCTCATAATTGCTAGAGCCTTGTTCAATCACCATCGTCCACTAGTGTAGTATGTAGAACGGAAGAGGGCAATTCTAAAGTGAAGTGGCATATTTTTAGTTTGGGTTACTTTAGCGTAGAAAGGGGATTGACAGCGAACGAAAGTTCTGTTTGAAGATTGCTGATTTCAAAAGCATTGGTCACTTACATGGCTATTTTACTTTATGCGCCGACTCACATCTCTCCAGACTTTACCACATTTGCGGACACTTTGTGCTTTTTCTTCTTCTTCTTCTTCTTCTTCTTCTTCTTCTTCTTCTTCTTCTTCTTCTTCTTCAAAACGCTTTTCCCTTCAAGTGTATCCATCAATCCCACGATGACCCATCATGTGTACCTCGGTGATTCTAGAAGGAATTCGTTCTGCTTGGCCTTTTCCATTGAGGACAGTACTGCTGACCATTCTGTTCATTGTGACAAGTAGTAAAAGCTCAAACGACTCAATTTTACAATAGATATAGACTACCAATAGTAATTTAGTGAGGCACTGAAGGCTTTAAATGTGATTCACTTTGGAAGTTGCTTATGAGTAGAGCGCCTGGCAAGATTTCACAAGTTTGAGTCATGACATATCAGACTGTTAAAGGTGCAGTGAAGTTAATTAACTCGTAGGCTTAGACTAGGTCTGCTTAGAATAATGCTTCGGTAAGGGATTTACAAATTCGCACTTTAGAACCAACATGTTAGACCAGTGGATAACTTAATGCGCAACAGAATAAGCAGGTCAACAGAAATTAGAAGTTCGTTTTTCTTTTGGCACTGCGGAGTATAAACGGCTTCCAACTATTGGTGTTAGCTTCGTACATTAGACACATTTGATTTAATTTTGGCGACAGCGAAATGCATGCAGAGTAGAGTGGTTCTTAAGAAAAAAAATATACAAAGAATTCCTGTCATGTTACCTTTCAAATATTAATTTCTCTAAATTAATGAAATTAAATGGCAAAATAGGGGCACCAAGTTTCTACTCTACTAATTTAATTTAAGTAACATGAAACGTTAACAATTTGAACATCAATCGCAGTACACAGGCTAGAGACTATTAATGTTGGCGAATGATAACATTGGTATCTTAATGCCAAGCGGAAGATTTTCTCGAACAAGGGATGTTAGCGCCTTTCAATCAATCAATCAATCGATGTTGACCTCGTTCCGCCCCTCTGGCATGGTTCTATTGAAGCAAATTGAAGCCTCATGAATCAAGATCAGTTCGCCTATTTGCGTTCACTCAAGAATCATTTGTCTCGATTAGCATTATCCACCATGCTACGGGATTCATCTATTGAGTAGATTGACAAACTGATATTTTTGCACATCCTCAAATGGTTCGAGTACAGTCCTTCTTTCATTAAAATGGACATCAAATTGTTTTAGCTATCGACGGATGCCTCGACTCTCCGATCGCGTGCTTTATCACACTCATTGAGAAACGAAGAAATAAGGCCTGTAGGAAAGCAGGGAATAAGAAAGAAAGGATTTTATGTTCATAGCCTACTTTGCGCAGTTTAAGCAGCAAGTCATGCATAACGGCAGAAAAGCAATTAAAAATGATCTGCCGAACATCACGGTGGCCTACCTCTGTGATCATGATTAAGAAGTTTACAATTTGGTGCCGAATCAAATCACTACATAAGGCCATTTGTTAGATCGGAGATTATTAAAGCTACCCAATGAAAGAATAATAAATGAAAGCACTTCGGCAATTGGGAGACAAGGAAAATAAACAAATGAAAGTGATGAGCAAGTTTAGAAGGATTTGGGGTGTTGGAATGATCCATTGCCCTAACCAAACCAACAACTAGGTCTCTAACCTATTTCCGAAATTGCAACAACTTTCTCGGAAAGGACTGCACAATACGAACAATCATTAATAAGCCATAATGACCAAAAAAGGTGCAATTCGAAAAGTGGTTGCAGTAGTTCCAAGTCTGCGAAAGCTGAATTTCTGTAACTGTTAGATTTAGAAAAAGAAGTGGTGGTATTATTGGTGAGAGCATTTACATGACCATGTCAGCCACTGAGCCCGAGCTCAGCGATATACCTCTCGCCCCTCAGCTTAGTGAAGCCCGTTAAACCACCACGCTGTCAGGCCAACACAGGTTTCCCCGGATTGATTTTTCCAAGCGTCTCCGAACAATTTATTTTCTACCAGCAATCATTACACCCTGAAGTCTGATGGTAGCACATCAACGGCGATTGGTGATATATCAAATGCAATTATTTTAATCGTCCCACTCATTGGGCAAGTCTCAAGGACATATTAGGAATGCAACAGAAATACAAGAGCTTGTAAAGCAGTTAGACACTTGCACATAGCATAGAACAGTTAAAGTGACGTCTTCGGCACCCTGGCCAATTCTCGGCATGATTTCGTGGTGCAGTAACATCTCATTCTTCTGTCAAACTTCTTGCAGCACTTCGTTATCCTCGTCTGTTTGTCCCTATCCGAGTATTCTTTTCTAGCGACAATGCATGGGTCCAGAGTTATTGGCGGCTGTTATGGAGCAGTCTTGTTCATCCTGCCGGTTGGACTTCTCTTCGCATCTGTTTTCCTACCTTCCACTATATCTTTTTTCTCCATCGCGGTCAGTTCTCCTCCTTTATTGCTGCAGTTTGGTCCTTTCCTCTTTCTTGGTGGCTCCTCTCTTTCTATGATTTTGATCGAAGGTCAACAGTCCCTAATATGGCTCTTTGGCCACCCTTGGGTCTTGAATCTTTTAAGGCAGTCTTTGACAGGGCACTTTAGCCTGTGGCGCAGTATCTATTCAATAGTGAGTCCTTCTTCACAATGATCTTGTCTTATGTGGCTTCATAACTCCGTTGTTGTGGCGAATCATTTGTGGCAGTTTGCTTTGGAACGGGCAATATCACGTTGCCTATCTCCCACCACCCTAGGTGTGTAATTATCACCTCGAACTTCAAGGCCTTCCTTTGGATCAAGAAACCATGATTCTCGTTTTTAATTAATCGAAGTATCCAAGTCCTTTGTGTGAGGCTTTCTTAGTTTCCGAATTTTCAAAGTTGCTCTCAAGTATGGAGATTATCAGGTTATCTTTGTCCATTTTCAAGGGTCATTGTTTGTGTGCATTTAGAGAGGAGCTGTCCATAGGTTTTGGCCACAAGTTTGTAGAAGTATTCTTTAACCATTGCATCCTCCGTGGACTCGGTCGGAGCATAGCATCCCATCCCATCAATCCAACTTTTACTCCTCCGATTTGGAGTGTTAGCGTGGCAAGTCTATCTGAGACAGGGTTAAATTCAGCTTCTATGCTCTTTTTGACCAGAAAGGCGACCCCACCATTCGGTCTAGTGCTTTCAGTGTGTCCGGAGTTGAGGAAACCGAAGTTATCGATAGTTGAGGAGCAGGATTTTACTCGAGTTTCCGTTAAGGCAACAATCTCCATACCCCTACCAGAAGTCTCTTCAACTATCTGGCGGAGTTCTCAATCATTGCTACAACCGCGCACGTCCCATAATCCAAATTTCAGACCGTGAATCCAGGTATTAAGTCGTACCTTTTTTAGCAGGCTCGTGGTGGACTCAAGCTGTACTTCCGCTGGCATAATAATTTGTCCTCCTCAGACACTAATTTGGAAACTGCCGCCCTCACTTCAGGAACAGGCATTTATAAATTTGCTCGTCTTGCTTTAAATAATTATGAAATAACTCAAGCTCTTAATTTTGAATTTTGGCGAGTGAAAACCGTCATTCTAGTCTAAAATTAGGATTTTTTGAGCTCACATCTTAACTTCGACAACTTCGCAAGTTTGGAAAAAGCTTCCAACTTTTTAAGGTGAAATGACCTCAATTCAGTACATACATGGCATGACGTGGAGACCAGAACCGGGGACGAAAAAGTCAAGTTAATCGTGCCTTGCAACAATCATGAGGTTTCATTATCGAAATAACAAGTTTCATTCAAAACACTGCAATGAAACCCAGGGAACATGACGACGCTGGCAGCTGATGACTGGCGTTGGTGCTTTATACCGCCCGGCAGCATGGAAAAGACGTTGAGCGCACGATGATACTCCACGGCTCTTGATAGTTTAGCTGAGAAAAATCTCTCTCAGAGCGCAGATCAGACATCCTAAATTAAAAAAGAACGCACATTTTAGATCCGTTCAGCTAACTTGCACGCATCAATTGACGCTTTTCTCCTCGGCCCTCACTTTACGGCTGGCAGTCATTGCTTGTTGAGGTTATTCCATTCCCGAAGTACACGCCGATGCATTCTAAACTTATAAAAGAATAACCAAAGCACAGTCGCCATGCCTTACTATTTCGAACGATTAAGTCAAACAATCTCTGCTCACTATGAGGAAGCAGCAATGTAGACTATAGAAGTAACTTATGCATAATAATGTTTCTTATAGGAGTGCATCAATGGTGAATCGCAGGCCTCGAAGGCGTCAGTTTAAGAGACTAAATTTGAGAAAACCTCGAGAGCTCATATGCCCTGAGTCAAGCCCTTGGAACCTACTATCTATGAATCTATTTTCTACAAGTCTTCTCGCAGGAGGAACCTAGTGGAATCGTATCGGAGGTATTCAAATTTAGGAGCTAGGCTTCTACTGTTTTCAGATCAGACCAGTTTCTCCAAACCTCCAGAAATTGACGCTGGTTCGAGCACTTCTAAAATGAGAGGCGTGATAATGTTTCGTGACCCACTAACCTCCAATGAATTTGAAGGCGTATAAAGTGGCTGCTCGCATAATTTGAACCGAGGATATACTGCTAAATGTCGAAGTTACCAAACTCTGACCAATCTGGACGGTTTCAAATGGCGTCTTAACGAATATTCATCAAGTGCATATTGCATTTATGTTCAACGTAATGCAGCCCATCCATTCAATTGGGTAACCTGAAGACAAGTATTTGTTTCAAGCTAGAAAAAAAACGTGGATAGACATCTAGGCGCACAAATAAGTATATTAATGAATAGACGCAGGCAGGTGTTCAAACTGGTTAATATGCTCGTAAGTTGTCCAAAGAGGTGAGAGTAAAATTTCAAAGTAAACCATGATTTGGTGTTATGTTTCTTGAAAGTGTAGGACAGAAGCATAAATATAAACAAAAAGGCAGCGTTATTTCGTGTGTAAAAGCTTGATAAAGCATCTGAGGTTGAACTACACTTCCTACTTCACAAACTTTCGCACCGAACCGATGGAAGCACGTTTGCGCGTGATTTTGGTCTATCAAATGATGCCCGTTAGAACAGAACAGCATGCACTTAGAGCATGGAACAACCTCGAAAACTATTAAATGTAGTCAAGAAGTGAGGACCAAATGTCAGAGCATCATTAGATTGTTAAATGGGCACAAATTAGCTGAACGGAGTTGAACCTTCCAGTTTCTTAGTTTAGAAAGCGTGGTGACCACCGGTAACTCCAGGAAAACTCTGGGGACTAATGAGAGGGATGGCCGGATAGGACTAATCGCCCGCCGGACATATGAAATTAGGTCATGCCAGCGGAAGCACAACCTCGTACAACCTGGTATACGAGGCACGACGTAAATACCTGGAATCATGGTCTCAAACTGGACTGTGGACAGTGCGCGCATGTTGCAACGAATGGGGTCTCCGCCAGAAGGTTGAAAAGACTTCTGGAAGAGGTGTGAGGATTGTCTGCCCTAAAAATGTCGAGGACGCACGGGATGCCACTAGGGAGTTGAAATGCTACCCGTACGACGGAACCATGCTAGAGAAGCGACCAGAGAACCGAAGATGTCGATAAGTGCTTTTACTGTCTTCTGTGTCAACTGTTGTGTGCTACTTGTTGTAAAAGCTATTTGTACTTCTGTTCTTCCCCCAATAAGTCCTTGAGACTTGCCCTAATGCATGGAGAGTAAATAGTTACGTCCAATGAAAATCAGAAAATGCCCATCTATATGGCACAAAGCACTGAACTCTGCCATCACGAAGACTTACACTGTTTTCATGCCTTGTTTAAAACGTGAACATTGCTACATGATTGGCAAATACACAAACAAGTTCCAGGCTTCATGGCTGCTTGAACAGTCTCAATGCATCAAATCGACAAACCTGAGTTCGATGATCTCGAACCTTGGTGAACGGTAAGAGCTCGAAACAAACACTAACACATGCGGCTAAAATTGGGATTTGCTTGACAGAAAGGCGTACGCAGCATGGGGAAGATGCATATATTCAGGGAAGAAATTGATTGTTCTTGGCTAGTTCAGCCCTACTCGCATTTACAGATTCGGGATACTTCTTGCTGGCTAGCTTCTTCATATTTAATGATATTTTATCTCGCTTGTGTCCGATCGTGCTCTCTACTTTTGAGTAAACGGGTCTACCCAAATCCAATCAGGTGGGTTTCTACACCGAAATGCAATAAACGACAAACTGATTGAAATGTAAATAATTTTTCGTAAGTGTCTAGGTCAAGTACCCTTTTGTTCAACACAATTTGTTTAGTTGGGACTATGTGAGCCCTAAGATATTTGAGAACTTCTCGACAAGTCGACTGCTGCTCAGTCAACTTTTACCTTGTTTTGCGGAATCACTGGGCAGTTGCTTTAGTGCTGCGATCAGCGTCTCATAGCAATGGGCAGTGAAGTTAGTTTTTGTACTGTGGCGAATCCGCTCATACACCACTGCAAGAACATCACTTGCCGCCAAATGAATCTCACCATATTTGGATCGGAGCGTGAAAACCAAAGTTTCTATAACATCTTTCCCAATTTGTACAGCATCAGAGTCAGAAAGAGTATTGAATAAAAGGTCCCAGGCGTAAATACAATTTTTATAAAGTTAGACACGGTATTCAGAAAGTTTCGGAGGTTCGTTCTCATCTTTATGGGTGACCTCACCGAAAATCCAGGCCAAATTCGCCATTAGGCCTTTGATGCAGGCATAATCTGTGGGTTTACTTAAGTAATGTAACCGAGAGATCGCGATTGCGCACGAACCTCTGAATGCACTTGGTTCATTTGAATCACAAAGCGATGTCTCTAGGAACGAATGAAAGCGCTCCAAAAGGTCGCGAATTTCGAAACAGTTGAGCTGAGCAGAGAAGACGCTGACACACTGGAGTGCTAATTCTCGTTCAGCGACTTCGCCATCCTTCATCAATGACTCAAGACTATGCAGTAGACCTTCTTGATACATCCACGCCCTTTCAGGCAGATCAAGGTAATTTTCACAGAAAAATTTTCGAAGTGTCACTATTGCAGATTCACGATCTTTAAGGCGATTAGATGCTAAGTCTTCTACGCAGGAATCTATCTCACTCCAAAGCTTCTCATGTTCATCAATTGACTTAAAGCAAAAAAGGATGCAAGCTCATGCCATTTTAGACACAACTCAAATATCGTCCAAACTAGGCTTACCTCAGATCCGTCATGACCATTTTCGTTGTCGAGAGGCTCATTATTGAAATCGTAAAGTATCGCTTATCATGGCTGTACATAAACCATGGGAATCTTACTTGCATTAGTCCTTCCTCCTCCCATTACTGAATAAAAGCGGTCACGTGGACAAGCTACCAAATTATCGAGTGATCCGGTGGCCGGGAGAACATATTCAAATAGACCGCCAGAAATATCGTATCAAACAAATATTACTTATTGCGAAATACGTATTTGACAAATTTCTTTCATTATCTATAAATTACAAATGACTTCATGCAGAACTCTACATCTGGAAATGAAGTTGTTTAGTTATTTCCTCGAACCAAATTCGCTGTTCGTTTACTACATTGTTTGGATGAATACGAACGCTGATGCAACTAACTATGCGCACTAATCAAATAGGAGATGCATGGACATGGCTTTGGGATCGGAGAGGCGGAGGCCGGTGGAGCCCAGGTATTTGCATACATCAAAGGTTTTTTGGCCCAATTTTCCAAGGAATTAGCCTGCTTTTTTCTGCTGAGACGTCATTTAAAATGATCAAATCATGACTTTGAAAAAGGGCCTTCAAATGTCACGTTGATATACACTGAAACGTATTTGAATACATAAGAATCGTAAGTCACAGCCTTTATGATCTAAAAATAATCTACGGAGATATTAATTAAGTCGACTTAGAGGAGAGTAAAGCTAACGACTGAAAGCAATCACCCAAATATCTTACCTCTGTTTGCACATTTGTTTGTCGAATTTCACGGAATTCCAGTGATCGAATAGAGATTATCCCCGGCTTTTGTATTGAAATGACGGGGCAGTTCAGTATATTATTCTCTTATAGTATGTTTTTGGTTCCTGAAGCTCGCTATCTCCCATATCTCTCCGTTGGACACATTCCGATGGTTGCGATTTGGATGACCACGCAGTATTCCAGTAAGAGTGTAAACAACTCAAATCAATTTGTGCTGATTTGCTTGGTAAATTGTTTTTACAATCTGATGCCTTTATTTAAAACAAGAAAGTGCCTCCCGCATTCGATGCGGTCAACCATCTTTCAGCATCTGGCACCTAATTTCAGCATTTTCCAAAGACTTATTGCGTCAAATCGGTATTGCTGAATTCCAGGGTTGTGCAAATTTTCCTATGCGGTCGAACCTTTACCTGATGAAATAAGTTTAATCTTGGTCGAATTTTCCAGCCACGATTCACTATCCCACCAAAGTTTTCTTTTAATTTTGTTTCCGAATATTCTAAGCAATGGTCTCCAAACACAAGCAACTCACTTATGGTACTTTGAACATTTTCAGACCTATTGTCATCCGATTCATCCAGTACTCTGTATAAATACCCCAGTGTAGGAAGCAACTCTATCGGGACCTCAACTAACTCAATTTTAACTTTAATGAAACCTTGAAAACTTCAAAGCAGTTCACCATTCATACAGTCGCTACTCGGATTCAAGGTCAGTAGGAAGCGCAACATCAATGCTATTCAACCCTGTTCCAGTTTGGATCATGCTTTTACAAGCGAGGAAAATGCTTATTCTTTGTCCAACTTGCAAATGGATCATTACAACCGCTGACGTCTACATACCATCTGTATTAAAATTTTGACAAGCGGTCATTTGCGCACTATATCTGAAACTCTGAGGGCTAAAGAGATGGGCGACCGGATAGGACTAATCACTCACCGGACGCACAAATGTATTATTATGCCAGTAGAAGTACAGCCTGAATTCACCAAGAATCTCTCAATAAAGGTGCGAAGTAATACCTGGATGCATGATTGTAAACTTGGATTGTGGGACGTGCGCGCCTGTAGTAATGAGTGGAAACTCCATCAGATAGTTGAAGAGAGTTCTGATGGGGATATAGAGGTTGTTGCTCTTACGGAAACTCGAATGAAGTCCTGCTCCTAATGTACAGAAGACCATGCTTTCTTTAATCCCGGACACAATGAAAGCTCTAGACCGAAAGGTGAGATCGCCTTTCTAATCAAAAAGGGCATAGAAGCTGGATTGAACCCGGTCTCAAATAGATTTGCCACATTGACCCTCCAAATTGGAGGAGTGACAGTTGGACTAATGGCATGTTATGCTCCGACCGAGTACATGAAAAATACAATGTGTAAAGAATCCTTCTACAAACTAGTGGCTAAAACTTACAGATGAATTCTCTCTGAATGTGCACAAATAATGATTATTGGCTAGACCAATTGCAGATTGGGCTCTGCTGCTCGTAGCGTTGAGGTCAAACTTGTCGGTTCATTCGCTGATCGAGGAGACACTTTAGAGAATAAACCAAGGCTACTAGTAATATGCCAAGTGCACAATCGAGACGAGATGAATACTTTCTTTCAGAAACCAACTTCGCGAAGATTGACTTGGTATTATCTTACAAGAAAAGGTGCTATTCTTTACTTTGTTCCGATGAAAAGGTCAAATCTATTCCTAAAAGTGATATACGAGCTTCCAGAAAGGCAGATGCAAGTACCGATCACTGCCGACAAACAATTATCCTCAAGCTCAAGGCGCAAATTAGAAAGCGCTTGAGAAAACGAAAGAAGAGACTTTCCATAGAGGGCATAGACGGTCAAAATCAAATGTGGCAACTGTCTGAAGGCATCGAAAAAATGAAAAAAAAAACCCGAAAGGAACATACCAGGCACAACTCAAAAGGGAAGTACTTACTGACCCCTTGAAAACTCCATATGAGGATATTTTGAAACCTTCAGAAAAGGCTGCTATCAAAACAGTGAGACGAAAAGCTGAACGAAAGAAAACGGATGGTATAAAGCCATACGCAATCAGGGAGACGGAGTATTTCTGCTACAAATGCAGTTGAGATCAAAGCCATCCAAAGAAGCGTTCTTGAAGTACAAACAGCAAATAAACAGGTTGAACAACCTAATTCGAAAATGGAAACAAACTTACCAAAAAGAAAGACTAACCTGCTTTCCTGTATACCTCGCAGGGAGAGAATCTCGAAAAGTCTTCAACATCTCAACTGACACGATGAGGGAAAACTCCTTATAGAAAGCAAAACGTGCAAGGATACAAGTCAAAGCGAAAGATATGGCCCCACACTACCAGGATTCGCTTGAGGCCAGAACTACCGATGAAGTTAAAAACAATTATTTCCTACCAGAAGACTCCCCAATTTCAGTTTGGGAGATAGAAGCAGCTAACAATAGATCAAAACCACGCAGCAGTCCCGACGAAAATGGAATCAGATCAGTTTCACTGAAATAAGATGCTCGGTATCTAAATGCCTACCTTCTGAAAGTTTTCAATGACTTCTACAATGGGACATATCTTGTACCTCGAGCCTGGATTGATGCTGAAGTTGTAGGTATCTACAAGCGAAAAGGTGTGCAGACAGATCCTTCAAACTATAGATCAATCTTCCTTGCTTCTAGGTACACTAGGCAAGTTATGTGAGTCTATTCAGTGCCAAAGTCTGAAGCACCACCTTGTCGAAATGCACTCAAAAATTCAATTCGGATTCTGCAAAGGAAGATCTACTGAACATTCTATACTCGGAGTAAGAACCCTCATACAGAAAGCCGTGGATTAGGAGCAGAAAGTAGTGCTAGTGTTTGTTGACCAGAAAAAGGCATTTGACTCGCTGCCTAAAGTTGCAACAATCAACCGAATAATCGACTTGGGCTGCTTTTAGCAAATCTTTCATTCGAAAACGTCCTTAATGCACTCACTGATGGAGAAATTGAGAGGAGCGAAGGACTGCTTTGTGGTGAAATGTTGTGTGAGACAAGGCTCAAAGCAGTACCACTTCTTTGCAACCTAACCTTCTAACTCATATTGGATGAAGCCTTCTCCTCACTCACTGACAGTGCGATTCAGCTGATTAATCACTCGGGCAAAAGACGGCTGCAAAATCATCTGGAATATGCGGATGATTTGTCTCGTTGCGCCACGCAAGGTTATAGCTGTCGGATGAATAGAGCATCTGGCGAGAACGTTGCGTAAACTCGGAATGCAAACTGTAGCGAATAAAACCCTCTGGCTTCTAATTGGTGCCAGTGAGGATCAAGCGTTCCTTGAAACAGCAGGAATGTCATTCTTGCCTTCAAGAGGTCTCAATAATATCCCGAGTGCTACTCTTGTGGGTATTTTGTCGGTTCTGCAGTCACTTATGGATTATCAACTATTGTCTTGAGAATAAAATTTAACAGTGGACAACAAACAATACAGAGTACGCCTCGACGTATGAGACTTGGATTGTACTCGCGCAGAGCCAAAACTGTCGAGGAACTGCGAAAGGAGCTGCCGATGCCTAATTTAGCAAGTCTCATACAGACAAAGAGGTTAAAGCTGTGGAAGAGTTTGAAAATGGACAAAGATAGCCTGATATTCTCTCAGCGAAGGAAATATGGCAAGAGCATTCCGAATCATGGTTACTTGATCCAAAATAAACCCTTATAGGTCGAGATGATAATTAAACACCTAGACTGGTGGGAAAAAGGCAACGTGATGTTGTCTCTACTAACGTAAACTGCCACAAAGGTGGTGCGAATGTATGTAAGACAAGGTCATGGAGAAGAAGAACACAACACTGAAGAGATACTGGGTCGTAGGCTAAAGTGCCTTCTTATAGACTGCCTCAAAGGATACAACACTCAAGGAAGGCAAAAGAGACATAAAAAGAATCGTCACTCTTCGGTTGTGATTGCAGAAAGTGAGAAGCCAACAGAGTAGATTAAAGGACCAAACGATGCAGTAGAGAATGTAGAAGAACTGGACGGGATGGAGAAAACAGAATAGAATGGAAGGAACGAAAATCGACTGTGAGGAAGCGAAGGATATCCAGCAGGATGAACTACGCAACTGCCTTATCTCCGCTGCGTAAAGCGCCTAGCCAGTAGGAAAGGAGCCATGAAGCACTGTTATGTTAATCACGGACTGTCTCCTGTTAGGAAAAGAATACCTAGACAAGGACAGACACATGAGGAAAACAAAGGCCCATCCACCATAAACGATACTCAAATGTGTCGAGAACGGACCAAGTGCCGCAAAGAAGAGCAACTGAAGAACGAACTATTACTGAACTACGAAACCATGCCGAGGAAGGACTATGGAACCGAAGACGTCAACTCAAATGTTTTTCTGCTAAGTGTGTTAACTGTTATATGTGTTCATCTGTTGTACAATCTCTTTGTAATGCTCTTGTACCGTGAATGAGCCCTTGCGACTTGCCCAATATGTAAAGATGAATCAAAAGCGTTCTCTGATGCATGCCACCACGAACAGCTAATCAGTTGCTCCAGTTCCAACTGCTGTCTAATTTTTCCAACACTGAAGTATAGGACATGCAGTTTAATGCCAGACACGATGTTTAAAGCTGCTTATTCGCCTTTTCACCTGATACTGTGCGACCACTCCTGAAACTCGCTAATAACCGCTGCTTGAAACTGCTTTCGGACAAGTTAAGAGCTTTTGATTGATGTTTTCTACAATTCTGTCGATTTGCCCATCTGCCTACCAACCTTTCTAACTCAAATCAAACTGCCATGCTGCCGCTCCGAATGAATGAAGCTTAGAACGAATTGGACTACGTTAATTTAGACGTAAATGAAATAAGAGTGCGATTGGGTTAATGCCATGATGGTAAGTACTCGAAACAGCTTGACAGACTGTAGTGTATTTGAGAAGTTCCAAGAATTTGAGTCACCCTTTTTGATACTATTTAGAGACGTCTACTTCGATCAAACACAGCGATTGGATGAGAAATGAAGATTGAAGAGCAGGATAAGAATTGAGTCATCTATTCTTGATCGCAGTTATTCTATCCTTTTCTGCAATCCGAGAGTACTATTGTTATCTCTGTTGTGGTACTTCAAGGTGCAAACGTGCTAACTGGTGAGACAGCAAGCCAACTCTTCGAATGGTAGAGCAGTCAGATAAACTAGTACTGATGAGAGTATTTAAACTATTGGTGATAATCTCCACAAGTGCTTATCTCTATTCTTCCATTCATGCAAACTAAGAAATCTTGAGTTGTCGAATTCGCCAACAGATTCGATTTCATCTTGCCGATGATAACTAACCACATTTCAAGTCCATCTTTACATTCAAAATCCATAGTCTCAAACGATCCTAAGGGTTGAGTTTAGAACCACCTTGAGCGAAACTAAAGGCGTCAAGAAGAGGATTAAAGCGGTAGTTCTACGATTTCTACAAGGACGATCAAAGCAAGTTTGCTGCGGTCCTTCAATGAATATCTCTCAAACTAGCAGTGAATAACTGCGCTAAGTAGAAGGGCACACTGGTGATATTGTGCACTTTTCTGTGCTTTATCGCCTGGCAGACTTGCCAATGTTGTGCAAGTTGTGGCCCTCACAGATTTGCTTTAACATAGCGCATTTCTACAATTGTAATGTCTTTCGAAGGTTAATGCAGAAAATATCTGTTTTAAGCAGGTTTTGAGGGAGTAGAGCTTTCTAGTTGACGAACTGTAACGCATCTCAGCTGGTGGATCAATGTAGCCATTGTGTTCGATGTAGAAATCGGGTCTTCATTTTGGACCTTTTAACCAAAAAGACAACATTATCAATCCAGCTTGATATTTTCAATGCATCGAGTCACCACACATTTATTTTTCTCTGCAGGAATTCATTCTAGTCTCCGTAAGAACGGAAATGTCCACCCCAACTCCAGGTGTGTGTTTAATTATCTCACGGGGTTTCCAGGCTCTCTTGCGAGCATACACAGTTCACAAGCCAAGTTTAAGCCCACGCACCAAGGTGTGCCATTTCGTGTCAAAGTGAAGTTAAGAATAGCCATCTTACCTACGTTGCTAACAAAAAGCCATGTTCTATTATCGCCGAATAAAATAGCTCAATTAAATTTGAGAGTGCGCAGACAACGTCATAAGCATGTTTGAGAGAACCTTGTTCAAAGTTCTGGGATTCATAATCGCCCTCTCATTCAGTCCACTACTATTTATAGTTTATTTATTTGAAATGCTTTTATGAAAAAATCTACTTTACAAGGTTAGAAGGTTAGAAAAGGAAGTTCGACAACTCATGGAAAGATGAAGAAAGAAATAGTAAAGAGGAGGGGTGCTAAATTTGGAGATTAAGGAAGATTCTTAAGTCGGTTTATTGCAACTATCTAAATTTTGAAGTTATAAGCCTGCCCACTAATCCTAATTTTTCGTTTGCAGGCAAGGCAGTAAATTGACCACATTAACTATGTTTTTGCCAAGAGAGGATGGTTTCTGCCGATCTGCTCAAGCTGAAATCTCATCACTTTGAGGAAAGCGCAGATGTTCTTCTCCTGATTAAACTATTGGCCCTGGACAAGATTTGCTCAACACCTAATATTGATCTGAGTTCTGCTGAAAGCAAAACGCATGAACTCTACTCACGCTCATAAAAAGTGAGAATGTTTTACAGAAAATAATCTTATAAGATGCTCGAATAACTAATTTAGAAGTGAAAAGCTCCAAAATTCAACTTTTAATTTTGTGATTTAAGAGGACGAAAACTAGATACTGATGAACGTGTGATAAATTTCGATTCTTATATTTATGTAACTCAAATGAGTGCATTTTCGTACGTGTAAGAGGGTTTTAATTTGACAGTGAAAAAGTATCTAACGTAAAATTAACTCAAACGGTTGATTCAATAAAATCTTGCACAAATGGTTAGGAGCTTGAATAAGTAAAAGTTCACATAGAATTTAAGAGTTTGCCTAGTTAAACGTCCACCTAAATAGCTCAAAGGTTGCAACACCAGTTGCTACAAAACTCAATAGATAAAAATACGAATCGGTTTTGAAGCTTCGTTTTATGTTTTTGTTTTTAGTTTTAAAACAACTATAGGCGGAACCAAAGTGCCGATCCACTCTTTCAGGAATTCGACCTCAAAAGCGCTAGTTTGATCAGTACAATCTAACAAAAATATACATGGTTAAAAAAACCTGCTCAAAGCAAATGTCTGTGCCCGTTTTAAGTAGAAATGTAACTCATGTTTATCAAATTAAGGTCCTTTAAAAATGAATCAATCTCGCTTAGAATCGCTTACATCTTAAATCCTTTTATCAAATAGAATAATCATACTAAGGTTAATCTTTTAGTACATCAGAATAGCTGAACATCATTGTACAAACAACGTGGTGTTCGATCACTCAGTGTCAATTTATA
The DNA here is from genome assembly GCA_019097775.1 of Moniezia expansa. Lineage (NCBI taxonomy): Eukaryota > Metazoa > Platyhelminthes > Cestoda > Cyclophyllidea > Anoplocephalidae > Moniezia > Moniezia expansa. The sequence goes on along the minus strand of JADFDV010000076.1, from coordinate 6,935,135 downwards.
GCAGCTAATAGAGGATATGTGTTATGCGTTCTTAGCCTTGACACATGTGTGACGGTTTAGAAACACAAACTTTTTTAAACCTTAACCAAAAATGTCAGTTCTATTTCAGGCTGGTTGTCTCACCTCTATTGAATATAACCGAAATGCAATGTCCCCATGATAAAATAATCGCTACCATTTTAATCAGAAAGGAAAACATTTAAATTTCGACACTTAATGTTCTCAGAAGTGATCAAGCAACCGATCGCAGTCGGATTTATTTAGGTTGAATTTTTTCATTATTAGATTTATTGGATTTATTAGATTCTAAACAATGCAACACATCAATTGCTATCGATGGATGATGTTAATAACACAGATAAGTAACTGCTTATAAAATGAATGAGCAAATGGAAATACTTTAGCATGAAAAGTTAACGCGTTTTGTGTTATTTAATCTATCTCAATAATGAAAATTTATCCCAATCGACTTCTTAAAATTGGTAAGTTAGAATTATCCAAAATGATTAACTTCAGCAATTGTATTTTTATTAAAAAATTCATATTGATCGTGGAATTGGTTTAAATGTATTCGCTTCTTTGGATGCTTCAAAATCATAAATAAGTCGTAAGCAATTTTTACTTGAAGGTCGCGATGTGATTAGTTGTGTGGATTACGGCGAAACGAAATCTACGAAATAATGGTGCCCCTTATCTGTGCTTACTAAACTGGTAAAATAATAGAAATGACTTCCGCAGTCGCGCCATTATGAGCTTTCACTATTTAATTTAAAATAAATTTTACCTCTCGAAGTGCTGACTCAAGTATGCTAAATTTTGTCAATGCATTATTTTCCATGAAGAATAATCGTAGAAGAATTAACTATCCGCATTTGTGAAATATGATATTATTATAGTTCTTAGATTAATTGTTATTTTGCACTTGGTATTGGTTAATTGTACAATCATGTTCATTTTAGTCCCGGACAATTCTATTATGGATTCTTTAGGCAGTGATGTAGATGAAGAAGTACGGCGGGTTAATAATATTTCTAATGGTGATGCAAATGGAGACAATCTCTCGAAACGATTGCATTTGTTTTTCACGCCACTTCCGCCAAATAAGTTGTTAAAGACTTATTCGAATTTGAATGAATTGGTTATTATCGGACAACCCATTAAAAATTTGTCTTTCTTGAAAAGCTGTCCTAAAATTACCAAGTTATGGGTCTGTGAGTGTGGTTTAGAATCAATGCGAGCGGTTCGGAACGCCGGGTTCTTACGAGAGCTGGTCATGTTCGATAACAAGTTGAGTCGGATCGAAGGACTGGAGTCCATGACTGCTCTTCGTCGACTGTGGTTAAATGCCAACGATATTTCAGCTCTTTCTGGCATCGAAAACTTAAACAATCTTGAGGACCTCAACCTGGCTGGTAATAAAATCGCTCGATTAAACAATTCGTTAACATCCTTATCAAGACTTTGGAGACTTAACATCTCCGGAAATTTATTCTACGATCTCCAAGACATGTTTTCGCTCGCTCTTCTATCAAGACTTAATTCTTTGGCCATCAACGATCCTGACTTTTCTGCGTCAATAATCGCATCAAAACCATATACGTCCTTGGCTTTATCTTACCAAATACCTCAATTAGATACCATTGATGGAATTTCCTTAAACGAACCCTTCACCTCCGTCCTTCACTCCATTATTCGTGATAAGAAACTTTTTTTCTACTCGAAGTTTCGTCATCGATACAATCAGCTTCTCAATAAGCAGCGAAGGCTCGATAATATGTTGAATCATCTTTCAAAAGGCTTCGTCGAACGTCTCCGTATATTAGACATTCAAGCCCGATCTATAGAATCCTACAGTAAACGTGATTTAAGCATTTCAAAAGTATTTTCTGCGGAGATCAAAACACTGAAGAGGTCGTTGGGAGAAATTCAAGCCAGGATATGCTTTTGGAAAAGCAAGTTACACGAAATTGAATCAGCATTTGAGTATGTGTTATCTGGACTATCGGCCAGTTCCAAGCTGAATCGGTGCCTTCAAACAGCGGAATTGCAACTTTTTGGATGCTTATCTATCGATCCTGTTGATCAATCCTCTGAGCTTTTCAGTCTTTGTAGACGTTTCTGTCAAATGAGAATTTGCTGGCACGATAAGCGGCTTGAACGTTTCTCCGAAGTGCGTCTAAACAACCTTTGGCATATTCGAAATCTTCTATTGGTAGAACGCTATCGTTCGATTCTCACAAAGGGAGATGATCTCCTCTTCTATAATGGAGTTTTCTCGGGAGACACAGACTTTTGTCGTCTGGGGGAATATTTGCGATCTGGATTTCTGAATGACAGAGTTGTGGGACATTTCAGCTTCACAACTCTTTTGAACAAATTTCTGAAATTTGACAACGAAGTGTCCGAGAAGGCCTGCAATATCCCTTTCATCGTCCTGGTTGTTCGAGCCTTCATGAAGGTAGAAGACGACTATTCTCGTACTGGAATCATCCTACCTACAAACCCTGATTCCACATCTAACAAAAAGCAGGGTTTCTGCGCCTGTTCCCTAGCGCATTTCGAATATGCTTTCAATAGTCTAGAAGGCATAATTCCCGAATTTATTGCTGAACTTGAACTCACTTCAAACACTCACTTGAGTAAGATATTTTTGACTGTAAATAAGAAAAGTGCATTACCGATAACGTCGTTATCAGGAGTCTTGAATAGTTTTCTTTCTTCCAATGAGCTAAATCGAGATAATGAAGTTCTGAAGTCGATTCCTAATGTATCCTCCCCTCCTCATCTCTCTCAGTGCGACATATCTGCAGCTTTAAGACACCCGTGGTTCTGCTCGATATGCTCTAACAAACTTGATACGATCACAGAGCTGAACCTCCATGGAACTGGCTTTCGATCGTTTTACAGCCTCAGTATGTTACCATCCCTAATTAGGCTTAACCTATCGAACTGCGAACTGACGGATCTCAAAGATCTGAGATCAAATTTTCTTGAGGATTTAGATGTGAGTCACAATTCGATTTCATCATTAGAGGATTTGGGCTGTTGCCCTACTCTTCGTTCTTTAAACGCCAATTGGAATCTACTTACTGATATGAGGAAAGAAGTTGAACACCTCTATCGTGTTGCTGTCAAATTGATCGACATTAAACTGGATTATAATCCGTGGCTTCGTTGTCAAAAACCCAACAAATGTGCCCAACATTTGCTGTTCCTTTTGTCTAGCAGCCCTAGAGCAGGAGAGGAAAGTTTCGTTAATGGCAAAGAAATCTTTCGACAAAATCACATGTTTTCAACTGCTCCAAATTATATGCTAACCCTTTGGCCAGTGGTTGGCATAATAAAAAGAAATCTTCCTGAATCTGTACCTAGTTTTGATCTCTTCATGGAAGCGATTCAGCTATGGACTTATCCGTTTTTCGATTCTGCATGGACCTTTGGAAATCTAAAGGCACTCTTCATCAATGATGCTCATTTAACTGAACTGAGCATTCTCAATAGCCTAGAGCAACTGGAGGAACTCTCCATTGAAGGTAACAGCCTTACCTCCTTACAAGGCATTGGCAAATCTGTGAATTTGATAACTCTTCTTGCGGGAGACAATTTTATTAAAACAATCGCGAACTGTGGATTTAGTGAATTGAAGAAGCTAAAGGTTTTGGCACTAGATAATAATGAAATATCAGCCCTCAACCCTCTAAAAAGATGCTTGTCTTTGCAACAAATATATGTTTCTGGAAACAAAATAACCGATTATCCGTCAGTATTAGCCTTAGATGGTCTTGCTGATCTTAGGGTTCTGGATATGCGTTTTAATCCCTTGAAGTCAAAAATGTCACGTTATAGACTTCGAACACTGTACCATCTACCTCATCTTTCTTTCCTTGACGGCAAAGCAGTAACCCCTAGTGAACTAAACGAAGCCAAAGAATCCTTAGAAGGTCGTTTGACAACTGAATTATTGCTGGCCTCCCTTGGAGTAGACTCTCCAACAAGGCTAACCCATTTCGACTTTGAAGCCAGTGGCATTCGGTCTGTTGATCTAACTCCGCCCAATGTATTTTCAAATCTCCATACGGTAAATCTACTAAATAATCGTCTGTCTTCCTTTGGAGGCTTACTGCAGCTGGTAAATTTGAAGGTTCTCTGGCTCGCTGGAAACAAAATATCTTCTTTATGCAACGGGTTTCCGATTCGCGATTCACAACTGACATTCTTGCCAAAATTAACTGTTTTGTCACTTGAAAGAAATGAAATCAACTCCCTAAATGGTCTTCACTTAAATCGAATGCCGTCTATACAGACACTTTTTCTGCAAGATAATGCTTTGACCACAATTAGCGGTCTTGCGGGTATGATAAATTTACGGCATTTGGTCCTAGATCGCAACAAAATTCGCAAAATATTTCCCAATGAAATTAGTAGTTTACAAGGATTACTTGAACTTCATCTGGATGACAATCGGCTACGAGAAATTAGATCAGTGGAGTGTTTGGAAGAGCTAGAGCACCTTTATTTGGATGGAAATCGATTAGAGGATCTTGAATGTGTTCTAGATAGCCTTAAAACCCTCAAAAATCTATCCCACCTGGGCCTTTGCGAAAATCCACTCTCGAAGGCGCCATCCTATCGCCTAGTCATTTGTCAGCATTTGCGTAATTTGCAAAGCTTGGATGGCATCGAGTTCACTTCACTCGAGATGCAAATGACGACGAACATATTTGAAGAAAATGTTTGCCAAACGTCTGCTATTACCGCGCTTGAAGGTGACCCCACTCCGTTCAGTTCAGTGAATAGGAAAAAACGAGTTGTTAAATCGTCATGGCAGGATTTAATACCAGCGCAAGTTAACCTAACTGATGTGTCTGAGATGTCAAAATTTCTGGTCACTGAGGCGAAATCTCACCAAACTGATTTAGCTGTTTCATCAGTAGCCTCTTCAGCTTGTGGTGTTGATGTCATTTCTCAGTCACTGGTTTCTAAGAAAAATTTGCCCAAGGAACGCCTGGTAGAAGAAAAAGAAAAGTCAAAAAATGTCCTGAGGGTTGCTAAAAACCGGATGGTAATGTCCATTCCTGGGATAAATATAAATGCGATGGCGCAATTTAACTCCCGATTGCCCAATTTAACCGGCGGAGGTTCTGCAGATGAATCAGCAGCTGTAAACCTCTAAGACCCCATGATAATGTATTATTTTCATGTATTTAATATTGCTTCTTGTCTACCGGGTTTCTACTTTGTTCGAATAGAACAGCTGTTATTTTGATTTGGAATTGGTGTTAATGTTAGCACCAGCATTTAAGTGCACTTCCAAAACCACTAATTTTCGATGGTTGAATTATTACTACTCTTACTATTTAAGTACGCAAATTTCCCGAGAGAAATTTACGAACTTGCAGGAATAACAGGCGAATCAAGCATCCCAATAAGATCATTTAAATTGATCCCTGGTGTTCAGAAGCCAGCTGCATATAACACGGAAAGCACAGTGATGACTCTTATTTCATGTTCTTCATTCCTAGACAGTACAATGCCAGAAGTTAACAGTGAACATGGTAATCCCCTACACTGGCCAGAACTCCTACACTTGCGGCCAAAAATTATGCATTTCTTGCTAAGTCACTTCTGGTTCCTACTTAGATAATGGAGAAGCAACCTACTCAATCCCATAAATTCTAAAACATTTGTATAACGAGTGGCCATGGAGTACTATGTGAGTCCTATTTATTTTACTCACTTCACCTCCAACACTTTAGAACATTATCTGATCGACACATCGATTTCGCAGTACCATTTCATGTTTCGAAGTAATTAAGGGACCAACTCATTTGCATTTGACTTTGTGACCAATAATTTAAGTTTTAATTGAGCACGTTTGATCGAGCCCAATAAGGCAAACATAAACAAACCACATATCACGAAGAGGCCAGTGTAGGAGGGAAAGAACTAAAGAATTCGGTTTCTTGATGCATCGAGTGTCACCTCAAACAGCTTATCTGGGTGGATCTGTACTAGGTTTAATGAATTCGTTCATTTTCTATGTTTGGCTATATTGTATCTGCCTTCCGCACATTTGTAATTTAGGCCATTAATAATGCCATGAGTAGCGAACCACAAGCTCTTCATGCCTTCATCCGGAATAGGTGCGTTGGCTTCGACAAGAGGAAAGTCTGTTTGGCTCTTATGCTGCACTTCTTTTGATAATCCACCATGACTCCACCCGCCTCAATGATGCACCAAGATATAAACAAATGTGCAGGCGTGTCGGCTCATTAAATGGGCATTGACGTTGCTTACTTAACAATCACGAATCTCTCTCAAGTAAATTAAACTTCAGTGCCATGCTTTATGGATGCACTAAAAGGCGCCTTAGTAAATCCAGTCACGTTCTCAGTGTTTCCCTGACGTACGTCAATCGTTGGCCTGGACGTCTGTAAAACTCAAAGAAAATAAAGCTTTAACAAAATCGCCCATTTAAATGTCACGCAGAGAAAGATAATCGTATGGAGATCATTCATCTCAGCATGTTTTCGCAAAGCTTCACTTTCTTCAAGGGAAATCGGTGCTACTAGTCTTTCTAATAGGGTTACGGGGTTATTCGAATATTCAAATAGGACGCAAATCGGGGAGGCTTCTGCAAATTATTTCATTTTTTTATTCGTCCCCACCCGTTGGGCAAGTCCCAAGGACTTATTAGGAGGGAGGGGGGGAGGGGGGAAGAAATACAAGAGCTTGCACAACAGTTAGACACTTGCACATAGCATAGAACAGTTAAATTGATGTCTTCGGCTCATTGGCCGTTTCTCAGCATGGTTTCGTCGTACATTAAAAGTGTATTCTTCTGTTACACTTCTAGCAGTTCCTCGTTTCCTCGTCTGTTTGTACTTATCCAGGTATACTCTTTTAACGACCATGGTGAGCAAGGAGTATTAACGGCAGAGAAGGAGCAGATGTGTTGTTAATCCTGCTGGATAGGCTTTCTTTGCAATTTCTTTTCCTGCCTTCCCCTCTATCGTTTCTCTACATCGTGTTGAATTCTTCTACTTTCTCTACTGCAGTTTGGTCCTACCTTTTATCTGTCTGCTTCTCACTTTCCTCCAATGCAATGAAGGGTGACAATTCTTAATCTTGTCTCTTAAGCCACCCTTGATTCTTGTATCTTTTAAGACAGTCTTTTAAAGAGCACTTTAGTCCTCGGTCCAGTATGTCTTCAGTTTTACGTACTTCCTCTCCATGATCTTGTCTTAGGTGTCCTTACATCTCCTTTGTTATCGCGAAATATCTGTGGCAGTTTGCGGTGGTACAGACAACATCACGTTGATTTCTCGCACCAAAAGAAGTGTGTAATTATCATCTCGACCTTTGAGGCTTTCCTTCGGAGTAAGTACCATGATTCGGAATGCTCTTACCATGTTTCTTTCTTATCTTTACTTAATGAAAGCTTCCAGTTCTTTGTATTTGAAGCTCTCCTAGACTTCATGTTTTCAAAGTTGCTCTCAGGCCATCTTTGTCCATTTTCAAACTCTTCCACAGCTTCAACCTCTTCATCTGTATAAGACTTACTAAATTTCGCATCAGCAGCTCCTTCCGGAGTTCCTCGACAATTTTGGCATTTTGCGAATACAATCCAAGAATTATACGTCGAGCCGTAAGCTGTATTGTTTGTAGTCGATTGATATCTTTTTGCTCTCAAGAAAATGGTAAATAATCCATAAGTAACTGTAGGATCGACAGAAACATCAACCATAGCTGTCTTCAGGGTATTAACAAGACTTGTTGAGTGCAAGATTGGTCGTATTCGTGTTTGTTACCTTTCTGCCCTCATTTGGTTTGCTTTTATTGCTCCGTCTGTCTCATCAGTGCCTTGGATAATGGAGTCAATGTATTTGAAGTTTGATGCACGTCGTAATGGCATTCCTGCTGCTTCGAGGGGCGTTTGATCCTCACAGGCACAAATTCGAAACCAGAGGGTTTTGTTCTCTGCAATTCGCATCCCGTATTCACGCAGCGTGTTCGCCAGATGCTCTATTAATCTGACAGCTGTGACCTTATTTGGCGCAATAAGACAAAGACCATCTGCGTATTCTAAATGATTTAGGAGCCATCTTTGGCCCGATTGATCAATCATCTGAACCGCATTATCACTGAGTGAGGAAAAGGCTTCATCCAAGTATAGTTTGTTCAATGGATCTTCCTTCGTGGAATCCAAACTGGGTTCTTGAGTGGTTCTGGGTTCTGAGGTGGTGCCTCAGACGTTGGCAATGAATAGATGCATACAGCTTGCCTAATGTATCGAACCTTTACGATTGTAGGTACTTACAACTTCAGAATCAATCCAGGCTCGAGGTATAAGAATGGTCCCGTTGTAGAAAATATTGAAAACTTTTAGAAGGTATGCATCTAGGTACTGAGCTTCCCATTTCAGTAGATCAGATCTCTTTCAATAAAATCGGGGAGACTCTTGATAGAAGATCATAATTTTTAATTTTTTCGGTGGTCATGACCTTAAGCAGTTCCTGACAGTGTATGGCCAGATCTTTCGGTTTGACCAGTATCCTTGCCTTTTGTGTTTTCCATGAGGAGTTTTTCTTTGTTATATCCTTCAACAGCATGAAATCCTATCGAGGTTCTCTCTGCGAGGTGCACTGGCAAGCAGGTTATTCTTTCTTCTTGATCAGCCTGTTTCCAATTTCGAATCAGGGTGTTTACCCTCTTTCTTTGCTTGTTGTACCTCATAACCGTTTCTTGAGATTTGAGAGTCAATTCGTTCTCAACTGCATTCGTAGCAGGAGTTCTCTGTTTCCCTTATCGCGTATGGCTATATACCATCCGTTTTTCTTTCCATCAACTTTTCGTCTCACTGTTTTGGCGGTAGCTTTTTCAATAAATTTCAAGATATTCTCATATATAGTTGTCAAAGCATCCTGAGGCAATTCTCTTTTGAGGTGATCCAGGTAAGTTTCCTTCCATTTTCTTATTTGTTCGAGGCCTTCAGGCAGTTGCCACAGTTGCTTCTAACTGTTTGGTCCTCCTTCAAAGTTCTAGTCTTTTTTCTCCTGAACGCTTTCTATCACGTGATTTGAGCTTGAGGATTATTGTTAGTAGGCAGTGATCAGAATTTGCATCTTCCTTTCTGGAAGCTCGTATGTCACTTATAAGGATTCTTCAACCATTGCATCCTCCGTGGACTCGGTCGGAGCATAGCATCCCATCAATCCAACTTTTACTCCTCCGATTTGGAGTGTTAGCGTGGCAAGTCTATCTGAGACAGGGTTAAATTCAGTTTCTATGCTCTTTTTGACCAGAAAGGCGACCCCACCATTCGGTCTAGTGCTTTCAGTGTGTCCGGAGTTGAGGAAACCGAAGTTATCGATAGTTGAGGAGCAGGATTTTACTCGAGTTTCCGTTAAGGCAACAATCTCCATACCCCTACCAGAAGTCTCTTCAACTATCTGGCAGAGTTTGCAATCATTTCTACAGCCGCGCACGTTCCATAATCCAAGTTTCAGACCATGAATCCAGGTATTATGTTGTACCTTTTTTAACAGACTCGTGGCGGACTCAAGCCGTACTTCCGCTGGCATAATAATATACTTGTGCGGCCGGTGGGTGATTGGTCCTATCCGGCCGCCTTCTTCTTTAACCCTCAGGCTTGCCCCTGAGGTTTCCGATGGTCACCACGTTGAGTTAGGGAGTAGGATTGACCACCATAATAAGATTTGCTTACTACTATATTAAATATTGACTCCTATCTATTTTCACCACTCCAATTAACTAATTCTCTTAAGTCTAATCTGATATAATTGTGATTGTCAATTAATTGCTAATAAAGAAGAGCTGAATGGAATTTTGTGGAACACTTCTTGGTATAGCTTTGGCTCTTTATAAAGCTGAATTACAGAAATTTCTTCGATATCTAGGTTGAGCTACTGAAATGTTTTTGGGACGATAATCCTGATTTAAGTTTGCGCTCTTTAACATTGATATCTTACTTTCATCTTGCATTTTCTTAAGGATATCCTCTTTCAGCTATTTCCAAAGTTGAAATCATTGCTTTATCAAAATGTGTTCCGGTAATAATAATTATTTAGTGTCGAGGTGATCCGTATTCCACCATTTATCTTAAAAAGAGTCAGATAAATCAACAACAGAGCGAGCCAATGTAATCGTTCAGGTACTTTTATTTCCGCATTTTTTTGTTTACCTAAGAGAAGGTGTGATTAATTACCGTTTTCGTGTGTGTCTAAACATGGAAGAAGAATGCGCTCCTAATCTTCGCCCGACTAGTTGTTCTCTTTCTTTAAGAATGCTAAATCCATTTTTTGCAAGGGCTTTATCAAACATGCAATGAATATGAGATCGCTTTCGAATGTGAAACGCGGATCATCCGATCGGCGACCATTTCTACCTATCTAGTTCGACATCGATGCTATCTTCTCTTTCTTATTCGAGGGTCAGCATTCGGATTGTTCTACTACAAGCACTTTGCAGTTAAGCACTGAATATAAACGAAAGTCTTGAAATCCTCATTCATTCACCACTCTTCGGTTTTTGAACTCACATATTACTTATATGAAGTTTTCCCCAATGTCTTTTTTGGAATTTAACTTTCTTGTCAATTTTATGGGTAAATAGTGAATACTAAACGAGGCAAAGGAATTATTAGAGTGATAAGAACTGTGGAATCAATTGGTAACACTAACATCTTGAATTATTTTGGGGAGTTTTACTTCATTTTGCGCGAGATTTATCAATTCAAGTAGTTCAATCATAGTTTCATTAGCAGAAGTCGATTTCAAAGCAATGGCTGACGTATGTTACCTCGCCTTGGCTAACGCCGTTTTTCTTCCACTGGGCGCATCTCTCTGTTGATGAGGCCAGTACCGATGCTCCCAACAGTTGCGCAAACAACACACTCACCATTACTATCAGTACTGGGAATATCATAACGGTTCAAGAATCTCCCGTAACCATAAAGACACTACAGCTGTGACATTTTACGGACAAAGTGAGGATAGTCTGGCAGATTATAACAGCCCTAGCATGCAACAGGCATGTACCAGATACAAAAGACATTTCGCCAGTGACCTAGGCATCAGGCCCACAACCCGGTAAAAGAAGCGAGTGGATCGGAAATCATTCATATTAATTCTAGATCGCTAGCAGAAATCAAGTAGAAAAGTGTAAAGAAGGACTTCAATTTAGCCATAGAGGCGAGTCACGGAAAGTAACAGAGCAAGCAGAGCTGTTCTTGTGGCAAGCGGGGTCGATTTTCTCCAATTCCAGGATGGTGATAACGTTTTCGCCTGTTATTAGCATGCTAGCCGGCACGTAGAGGCTGACTTGTGGTCCCGCAACGGGATTATATCGGCCTACAATATGACCGTTTATGGCCAAAACGCCCTGAAAACAAGCAAAAAAACCGTTCATTAAAGGATGGCAACAGCCTGAGCTTTTATAATGCTCGAATTTCAACTAAAAATTCAACTTTGCATTCCTCAAATAACTTCTTTGCATACCTAGATGATCTCCACCCCATTCTCTCCCTGACTGATCCTGTCGGCCGACAAGATGCATGCGCATCAGTCATAAATTTTTTTTTAAAATGGCCCACAAGCGTTTATGAAACGATAACAACCGGATGGCAAGCGCAATAACGATAAGGGCTCCACTGGTAGGTTGTAAATAAATATACTCATCTATTAGTAATAAAGCTGAGTACTGCTGAGAGCATGCTGAACCATTTTAACGTGCGAGAGACATGATCTTCAGTTTTGAGGATATAGCTTCCACCTCACATCAACTGCCCACAAAGAAACAACTGCCCTTCTTTATATCGCTTCCCTCGGATTAAAAACTGCAAAGTTGTTTTTTTCTAAATAAAGGCTAAAGAAAATCTAGAAAAAAACAAAAAATCTGCGCAGCTGAAGGTCGATTTACGAAGGTGAACTCTAGTAGGCGTTTATCTTAAAACAATAAATTGTCAGTGGAGATTTGCAGTCGGAGGGAAATTAAACGTACTTCTTTTTTGAGGATATTGCGATGACTGTGGGGAGGGTCCTTTGAGTATTCGTAATTAATTCACAATCATGAAATAGCAAGAGAATCCAACGTCTGAGCTTTCTTGTCAATCCAGTCTTTTAGTTTTATTCTGTCGTCTCAGAGTTGAAGAAAAAGCCTCTTGATAAGGAACAGTCTAACAATCTTACTTGCTACGCCAACGTAACTTAAACTTAATTTCCCGTTCAGAAGAAAGTCCATTACACCGAAGAAATCAACTTACCCTAGTGAATCCATTCAGAACGGCGAAAGTATCCATTGGAGTGGAGGGGACATTGAAGACGCCCTTGTAGATTGCTCCAGAGTCTGGATACGAAGCTTTTTCCCTGTTTTGACGCCAACAAAAGCATTCAAATTAGTCAGCTTATGATGACAACGCGTGACTCAGTTAGGGAAAAAAGAGGCTCACTTCAGATAAGGCGGATTAGTTGTTCTGAAATCAAGTCTCTTCATGGCCCAATTGAGCAATTCCTGACCATCTAATAAAACGCTGCCAATGATGCCCTGAAAAACAGAGCACACAAGCTGGTTATTACTCCATTCCTTCGGGAATAAATGCAATTAACTGCGCAAAAAATCAAACGGTGAAGGGAGCGTTCAGTGAGGAAGTCAAAATGAGTGTCATTTGCATCAAACCGTTTTACAAGTAACAATTGACACACCTTGATATCACCCCTCATTGACGGACCAAAGTTGAAATGACCTTGACATTCTGTCACAACGGTGAGGATAGGGTGATCTTGGTCAAAGCTGACATTTAAGACCCCTTGGCCAGCAATCGATCCCAGATATTTCTAGATCAAAATCACAACTCATCAAAGTAATCGAACCAGGACTTACAATCGATGTCGACTGAGAATCGGTAGCAAAAACGAATGCAACATCCTTCACCATTTCGAAATGCAAACTGGCATTGCCCTCTTTACCATTTAAACCAACGGAATAGGCCATAAAACCCTGGTACTGAAATGGAAAATAAGCAGTTAATCAAAAAATGAACTTATCAAACACTTACCTGCTTGACAGCCTCCATATGCAGGGGTTTTACAGAATGAATGCCCTCTTTCAAATCATATATGATATGCGAATACTGGAATAAATAAATGAGAAAAATAAATAAAATGAATGGTCACAATATAGCTCATCATCATACAGCTCGACGCAATTCATTGTGCCGAAAAGGCTTCAAAGAACGAAGAAGTACTTACCGAGTTAACGGAGGCCCGGCCATAATCGGCCTTGGAAATATTTGGCGGGATCGATGGGGGTTTCTGATTTTTGATTTTGTAAAAGAGCTCACGAAGAACCATATATTTGTAAGTAGTGTCCCCATCTTCGGAAATCGGAGCATCATAGTCGTAGGAGGTGATAGTGATTTCATTCGGAGAATTCGCACCATTCCAAAAACCAAAGTTTGTTCCCCCATGGAGCATATATCTTTAACAAAAAAATTATGTGATTTCGGGTTCCTGTCTTACTTAAATAATAAAACTGACCAATCAAAACCGAATGAAAAACGTACAGATTGACGCTAACACTTTCCGACATATTCAGTAGGATGGAGGCCGCGGTAGCCAATTCACCGGTATCGACTCTATGTTTTTTCTCACCCCAATGATCTATCCATCCGGTGTAGTATTCACTGTTCACCTGAACGAGTGGTAAGGATGACAATTAACTAACAATGCAAGACAAGACCGTATGCTTTCATAAGTAAAATCAAAGCTCATGGCACTTGCCAAAGGCCCGTGAGGTTGAAACTGAATGAGGGGTTCGAATGCTTCTTTCGGCTTCAGTGCTAAAATACAAAAAAACAGGGTAGGCTAAAATGAATTCCCAATCTAAGAATAGAAAAAAATGCGATAATATCACCTTTGTTTACGCCGAAATCGACTGTCGAAAACAGTCGTCGATCAGATGATCCACATTTTAAAACCGGGAGTGAATTCATGTCCGTTGTATAAAGGATAATTTCATCGCCAAGAATGAATCTGGCAAAATCATAGAGCGAAGACAGGTACTCTCGATCGCATGTAACATATGAACCGTATTCATTTTCCAACTGAAAAATAACAAAACAGTAAGCAATGATGACTTCAGCATACAAAAGGGAATACGAAAATAATAGGTACCTGAACCATTATCACTGGACCTCCATTTTGATAGAGGAGTGGTTTCATTTTTGGAAGCAGCTGTCCAAGCCATCTAATGGTCGGATCAAGGTATTCTTAAGAGCATGAGAAAACGTGGAAAAAATACCTGGCGCTGAAGAGCGTATATTCATATTTGGATTCTCGGCCAAAAGCCAAGCTGGGAGGCCCCCCTAATCATTAACGGAATAGAAGTAAGTTAAAGTTATAAAAATAAAAATACTTATAAGAATTTAATTCCTACAAAATCCCATTCGGCGCAGATATATGGGCCAACACGTAGAAGAACAAGTAAATCCAAGCTATTCGCCAGTTGAATGAATTCAACCACATCCCTGTCTCCATCAAACATGTACTCACCGGGGTTCATTTCATGATAATTCCATGGAACATATCTAAAGGTAAAAATAACTTTGTCCGAAAGATCCACCACAGCCATTGTTCACTTAGAAGCAGCGTTTACTCTTACATCTGAACTGCATCAAGTCCGGCTGCTTTTGCTTTCATGAGCCTGTCCAACCAGTATATTCGCGGGATTCGGAAATAATGTAAGCTTCCAGATATAAACCTAAAAGGTTTACCGTCCTTCAGAAAAACATTGTGTTCTGAATCAATAGTGAATGTACGCGGCGACTAAAAGAAAGCCATTAAATGCAAAAAATATCTACATTCGGAAGGTTACAGAACCAGGAAGTAAGCAAAAAGCTCAAGGCGGCGATCGTAGATACAACAAACAAAATATTAGCAATCTCTCTGCAAGTCTTGAAGCAACTTCGACATCCAGCATTCTCATTTTGAAGCGTCTCTTCTTCACCTAATCCCTTTAAAAATGATCAAAAATAAGTACCCTTGAGGCGAAGTTCTTCCAGATCTCTGATTTCGTCGGATTTGGACATCGAGCTAATGTGTGCCACTGCCTTCTTCAAACTAATGTATAACGCTACCGAAGGTCGAAGTATATTTGGTGCATTAAAAGTAAACCATTATTTCGTGATTCACATTTTCGATAGATTTTTGGCAATCATTTGCTTTAATATTATTTATGTATAATAATAGTCCAAGTAACACTATTTGCCAATTATTTCGTTAATGCTCACGCTGATATGTGGATCATATTTTGTGTTCAATTTTCCTGGATGAGCTTTTATGTATTGGAAGAAGTAACTACAATGGCACACTAAATCAAAAAACAAACTTCTTTTGAACATAAAAGTGATTCTTTAAATTTTCGCATATTTTGAAATCCAATGAGCTCAATGGTTGTTATAAAAGAATAACTATTACTAGTTCTGCATTTATCATCCAAGGCTTGCTTCCATGTGACACCAAAAATGGAAAAATTTCTGGTGGATATCGATTATTCATTTACCGATCTAAGCTTGTGAGGTGCAATCAGAAAATTGCCAAAAGGTCCGTTAAATAGAGACTCATATTTTTTAATCGGCCTGGCTGAATGAGGCAGACTATTGGAAAGATATAAGGATAAAGTGAAAGTGTTCCCAAATACCTGTGCGAATTTATCCAACTATTTCTTTCTTCTGAAAAACATTTTTTGGAATTTATTGGCCATATTCATATATTCAGTCCCTCAGCTTCAGGCATCATTAGGCCAAAACCTTAAGTTAATTGGTGATGTTACAAAAAAGCACCTAAACAGGGTGGTCTAATATTTCTTATCGACAAATGAGCCCTCCATTATCTGCTATAAATTGACACTGAGTGATCGAACACCACGTTGTTTGTACAATGATGTTCAGCTATTATGATGTACTAAAAGATTAACCTTAGTAATGATTATTCTATCTGATAATAAGATTTAAGATGTAAGCGATTCTAAGCGAGATTGATTCATTTCTACCTAAAACGGGCACAGACATTTACTTGGAGCAGGTTTTTTTAGCCATGTATTTTTTTGTTAGATTGTACTGATCAAACTAGCGCCTTTGAGGTCGAATTTTTGAAAGAGTGGAGCGGCACTTTGGTTCCGCCTATAGTTGTTTTAAAACTAAAAACAAAATCATAAAACGAAGCTTCAAAACCGATTCGTATTTTTATCTATTGAGTTTTGTAGCAACTGGTGTTGCAACCTTTGAGCTATTTAGGTGGACGTTTAACTAGGCAAACTCTTAAATTCTATGTGAACTTTTAATTATTCAAGCTCATAACCTTTTGTGCAAGATTTTATTGAATCAACCGTTTGAGTTAATTTTACGTTGGATACTTTTTCACTGTCAAATTAAAACCCTCTTACACGTACGAAAATGCACTCATTTGAGTTACATAAATATAAGAATCGAAATTTATCACATGTTCATCAGTATCTAGTTTTCGTCTTCTTAAATCACAAAATTAAAAGTTGAATTTTGGACCTTTTCACTTCTAAATTAGTTATTCGAGCATCTTATAAGATTATTTTCTGTAAAACATTCTCACTTTTTATGAGCGTGAGTAGAGTTCATGCGTTTTGCTTTCAGCAGAACTCAGATCAATATTAGGTGTTGAGTAAATCTTGTCCAGGGCCAATAGTTTAATCAGGAGAAGAACATCTGCGCTTTCCTCAAAGTGATGAGATTTCAGCTTGAGCAGATCGGCAGAAACCATCCTCTCTTGGCAAAAACATAGTTAATGTGGTCAATTTACTGCCTTGCCTGCAAACGAAAAATTAGGATTAGTGGGCAGGCTTATAACTTCAAAATTTAGATAGCTGCAAAAAACCGACTTAAGAATCTTCCTTAATCTCCAAATTTAGCACCCCTCCTCTTTACTATTTCTTTCTTCATCTTTCCATGAGTTGTCGAACTTCCTTTTCTAACCTTCTAACCTTGTAAAGTAGATTTTTTCATAAAAGCATTTCAAATAAATAAACTATAAATAGTAGTGGACTGAATGAGAGGGCGATTATGAATCCCAGAACTTTGAACAAGGTTCTCTCAAACATGCTTATGACGTTGTCTGCGCACTCTCAAATTTAATTGAGCTATTTTATTCGGCGATAATAGAACATGGCTTTTTGTTAGCGGTTAAAATTCCTCTCCGACAACATAAGCAACGTAGGTAAGATGGCTATTCTTAACTTCACTTTGACACGAAATGGCACACCTTGGTGCGTGGGCTTAAACTTGGCTTGTGAACTGTGTATGCTCGCAAGAGAGCCTGGAAACCCCGTGAGATAATTAAACACACACCTGGAGTTGGGGTGGACATTTCCGTTCTTACGGAGACTAGAATGAATTCCTGCAGAGAAAAATAAATGTGTGGTGACTCGATGCATTGAAAATCTCAAGGTGGATTGATAATGTTGTCTTTTTGGTTAAAATGTCCAAAATGAAGACCCGATTTCTACATCGAACACAATGGCTACATTAATCCACCAGCTGAGATGCGTTACAGTTCGTCAACTAGAAAGCTCTACTCCCTCAAAACCTGCTTAAAACAGATATTTTCTGCATTAACCTTCGAAAGACATTACAATTGTAGAAATGCGCTATGTTAAAGCAAATCTGTGAGGGCCACAACTTGCACAACATTGGCAAGTCTGCCAGGCGATAAAGCACAGAAAAGTGCACAATATCACCAGTGTGCCCTTCTACTTAGCGCAGTTATTCACTGCTAGTTTGAGAGATATTCATTGAAGGACCGCAGCAAACTTGCTTTGATCGTCCTTGTAGAAATCGTAGAACTACCGCTTTAATCCTCTTCTTGACGCCTTTAGTTTCGCTCAAGGTGGTTCTAAACTCAACCCTTAGGATCGTTTGAGACTATGGATTTTGAATGTAAAGATGGACTTGAAATGTGGTTAGTTATCATCGGCAAGATGAAATCGAATCTGTTGGCGAATTCGACAACTCAAGATTTCTTAGTTTGCATGAATGGAAGAATAGAGATAAGCACTTGTGGAGATTATCACCAATAGTTTAAATACTCTCATCAGTACTAGTTTATCTGACTGCTCTACCATTCAAAGAGTTGGCTTGCTGTCTCGCCAGTTAGCACGTTTGCACCTTGAAGTACCACAACAGAGATAACAATAGTACTCTCGGATTGCAGGAAAGGATAGAATAACTGCGATCAAGAATAGATAACTCAAATCTTATCCTGCTTTTCAATCTTCATTTCTCATCCAATCGCTGTGTTTGATCGAAGTAGACGTCTCTAAATAGTATCAAAAAGGGTGACTCAAATTCTTGGAACTTCTCAAATACACTACAGTCTGTCAAGCTGTTTCGAGTACTTACCATCATGGCATTAACCCAATCGCACTCTTATTTCATTTACGTCTAAATTAACGTAGTCCAATTCGTTCTAAGCTTCATTCATTCGGAGCGGCAGCATGGCAGTTTGATTTGAGTTAGAAAGGTTGGTAGGCAGATGGGCAAATCGACAGAATTGTAGAAAACATCAATCAAAAGCTCTTAACTTGTCCGAAAGCAGTTTCAAGCAGCGGTTATTAGCGAGTTTCAGGAGTGGTCGCACAGTATCAGGTGAAAAGGCGAATAAGCAGCTTTAAACATCGTGTCTGGCATTAAACTGCATGTCCTATACTTCAGTGTTGGAAAAATTAGACAGCAGTTGGAACTGGAGCAACTGATTAGCTGTTCGTGGTGGCATGCATCAGAGAACGCTTTTGATTCATCTTTACATATTGGGCAAGTCGCAAGGGCTCATTCACGGTACAAGAGCATTACAAAGAGATTGTACAACAGATGAACACATATAACAGTTAACACACTTAGCAGAAAAACATTTGAGTTGACGTCTTCGGTTCCATAGTCCTTCCTCGGCATGGTTTCGTAGTTCAGTAATAGTTCGTTCTTCAGTTGCTCTTCTTTGCGGCACTTGGTCCGTTCTCGACACATTTGAGTATCGTTTATGGTGGATGGGCCTTTGTTTTCCTCATGTGTCTGTCCTTATCTAGGTATTCTTTTCCTAACAGGAGACAGTCCGTGATTAACATAACAGTGCTTCATGGTTCCTTTCCTAATTGCTAGGCGCTTTACGCAGCCGAGATAAGGCAGTTGCGTAGTTCATCCTGCTGGATATCCTTCGCTTCCTCACAGTCGATTTTCGTTCCTTCCATTCTATTCTGTTTTCTCCATCACGTTCAGTTCTTCTACATTCTCTACTGCATCGTTTGGTCCTTTAATCGACTCTGTTGGCTTCTCACTTTCTGCAATCACAACCGAAGAGTGACGATCCTTATTATGTCTCTTTTGCCTTCCTTGAGTGTTGTATCCTTTAAGGCAGTCTATAAGAAGGCACTTTAGCCTACGACCCAGTATCTCTTCAGTGTTGTGTTCTTCTTCTCCATGACCTTGTCTTACATATATTGGCACCTCCTTTGTGGCAGTTTACGTTAGTAGAGACAACATCACGTTGCCTTTTTCCCACCAGTCTAGGTGTTTAATTATCATCTCGACCTATAAGGGTTTATTTTGGATCAAGTAACCATGATTCGGAATGCTCTTGCCATATTTCCTTCGCTGAGAGAATATCAGGCTATCTTTGTCCATTTTCAAACTCTTCCACAGCTTTAACCTCTTTGTCTGTATGAGACTTGCTAAATTAGGCATCGGCAGCTCCTTTCGCAGTTCCTCGACAGTTTTGGCTCTGCGCGAGTACAATCCAAGTCTCATACGTCGAGGCGTACTCTGTATTGTTTGTTGTCCACTGTTAAATTTTATTCTCAAGACAATAGTTGATAATCCATAAGTGACTGCAGAACCGACAAAATACCCACAAGAGTAGCACTCGGGGTATTATTGAGACCTCTTGAAGGCAAGAATGACATTCCTGCTGTTTCAAGGAACGCTTGATCCTCACTGGCACCAATTAGAAGCCAGAGGGTTTTATTCGCTACAGTTTGCATTCCGAGTTTACGCAACGTTCTCGCCAGATGCTCTATTCATCCGACAGCTATAACCTTGCGTGGCGCAACGAGACAAATCATCCGCATATTCCAGATGATTTTGCAGCCGTCTTTTGCCCGAGTGATTAATCAGCTGAATCGCACTGTCAGTGAGTGAGGAGAAGGCTTCATCCAATATGAGTTAGAAGGTTAGGTTGCAAAGAAGTGGTACTGCTTTGAGCCTTGTCTCACACAACATTTCACCACAAAGCAGTCCTTCGCTCCTCTCAATTTCTCCATCAGTGAGTGCATTAAGGACGTTTTCGAATGAAAGATTTGCTAAAAGCAGCCCAAGTCGATTATTCGGTTGATTGTTGCAACTTTAGGCAGCGAGTCAAATGCCTTTTTCTGGTCAACAAACACTAGCACTACTTTCTGCTCCTAATCCACGGCTTTCTGTATGAGGGTTCTTACTCCGAGTATAGAATGTTCAGTAGATCTTCCTTTGCAGAATCCGAATTGAATTTTTGAGTGCATTTCGACAAGGTGGTGCTTCAGACTTTGGCACTGAATAGACTCACATAACTTGCCTAGTGTACCTAGAAGCAAGGAAGATTGATCTATAGTTTGAAGGATCTGTCTGCACACCTTTTCGCTTGTAGATACCTACAACTTCAGCATCAATCCAGGCTCGAGGTACAAGATATGTCCCATTGTAGAAGTCATTGAAAACTTTCAGAAGGTAGGCATTTAGATACCGAGCATCTTATTTCAGTGAAACTGATCTGATTCCATTTTCGTCGGGACTGCTGCGTGGTTTTGATCTATTGTTAGCTGCTTCTATCTCCCAAACTGAAATTGGGGAGTCTTCTGGTAGGAAATAATTGTTTTTAACTTCATCGGTAGTTCTGGCCTCAAGCGAATCCTGGTAGTGTGGGGCCATATCTTTCGCTTTGACTTGTATCCTTGCACGTTTTGCTTTCTATAAGGAGTTTTCCCTCATCGTGTCAGTTGAGATGTTGAAGACTTTTCGAGATTCTCTCCCTGCGAGGTATACAGGAAAGCAGGTTAGTCTTTCTTTTTGGTAAGTTTGTTTCCATTTTCGAATTAGGTTGTTCAACCTGTTTATTTGCTGTTTGTACTTCAAGAACGCTTCTTTGGATGGCTTTGATCTCAACTGCATTTGTAGCAGAAATACTCCGTCTCCCTGATTGCGTATGGCTTTATACCATCCGTTTTCTTTCGTTCAGCTTTTCGTCTCACTGTTTTGATAGCAGCCTTTTCTGAAGGTTTCAAAATATCCTCATATGGAGTTTTCAAGGGGTCAGTAAGTACTTCCCTTTTGAGTTGTGCCTGGTATGTTCCTTTCGGGTTTTTTTTTTCATTTTTTCGATGCCTTCAGACAGTTGCCACATTTGATTTTGACCGTCTATGCCCTCTATGGAAAGTCTCTTCTTTCGTTTTCTCAAGCGCTTTCTAATTTGCGCCTTGAGCTTGAGGATAATTGTTTGTCGGCAGTGATCGGTACTTGCATCTGCCTTTCTGGAAGCTCGTATATCACTTTTAGGAATAGATTTGACCTTTTCATCGGAACAAAGTAAAGAATAGCACCTTTTCTTGTAAGATAATACCAAGTCAATCTTCGCGAAGTTGGTTTCTGAAAGAAAGTATTCATCTCGTCTCGATTGTGCACTTGGCATATTACTAGTAGCCTTGGTTTATTCTCTAAAGTGTCTCCTCGATCAGCGAATGAACCGACAAGTTTGACCTCAACGCTACGAGCAGCAGAGCCCAATCTGCAATTGGTCTAGCCAATAATCATTATTTGTGCACATTCAGAGAGAATTCATCTGTAAGTTTTAGCCACTAGTTTGTAGAAGGATTCTTTACACATTGTATTTTTCATGTACTCGGTCGGAGCATAACATGCCATTAGTCCAACTGTCACTCCTCCAATTTGGAGGGTCAATGTGGCAAATCTATTTGAGACCGGGTTCAATCCAGCTTCTATGCCCTTTTTGATTAGAAAGGCGATCTCACCTTTCGGTCTAGAGCTTTCATTGTGTCCGGGATTAAAGAAAGCATGGTCTTCTGTACATTAGGAGCAGGACTTCATTCGAGTTTCCGTAAGAGCAACAACCTCTATATCCCCATCAGAACTCTCTTCAACTATCTGATGGAGTTTCCACTCATTACTACAGGCGCGCACGTCCCACAATCCAAGTTTACAATCATGCATCCAGGTATTACTTCGCACCTTTATTGAGAGATTCTTGGTGAATTCAGGCTGTACTTCTACTGGCATAATAATACATTTGTGCGTCCGGTGAGTGATTAGTCCTATCCGGTCGCCCATCTCTTTAGCCCTCAGAGTTTCAGATATAGTGCGCAAATGACCGCTTGTCAAAATTTTAATACAGATGGTATGTAGACGTCAGCGGTTGTAATGATCCATTTGCAAGTTGGACAAAGAATAAGCATTTTCCTCGCTTGTAAAAGCATGATCCAAACTGGAACAGGGTTGAATAGCATTGATGTTGCGCTTCCTACTGACCTTGAATCCGAGTAGCGACTGTATGAATGGTGAACTGCTTTGAAGTTTTCAAGGTTTCATTAAAGTTAAAATTGAGTTAGTTGAGGTCCCGATAGAGTTGCTTCCTACACTGGGGTATTTATACAGAGTACTGGATGAATCGGATGACAATAGGTCTGAAAATGTTCAAAGTACCATAAGTGAGTTGCTTGTGTTTGGAGACCATTGCTTAGAATATTCGGAAACAAAATTAAAAGAAAACTTTGGTGGGATAGTGAATCGTGGCTGGAAAATTCGACCAAGATTAAACTTATTTCATCAGGTAAAGGTTCGACCGCATAGGAAAATTTGCACAACCCTGGAATTCAGCAATACCGATTTGACGCAATAAGTCTTTGGAAAATGCTGAAATTAGGTGCCAGATGCTGAAAGATGGTTGACCGCATCGAATGCGGGAGGCACTTTCTTGTTTTAAATAAAGGCATCAGATTGTAAAAACAATTTACCAAGCAAATCAGCACAAATTGATTTGAGTTGTTTACACTCTTACTGGAATACTGCGTGGTCATCCAAATCGCAACCATCGGAATGTGTCCAACGGAGAGATATGGGAGATAGCGAGCTTCAGGAACCAAAAACATACTATAAGAGAATAATATACTGAACTGCCCCGTCATTTCAATACAAAAGCCGGGGATAATCTCTATTCGATCACTGGAATTCCGTGAAATTCGACAAACAAATGTGCAAACAGAGGTAAGATATTTGGGTGATTGCTTTCAGTCGTTAGCTTTACTCTCCTCTAAGTCGACTTAATTAATATCTCCGTAGATTATTTTTAGATCATAAAGGCTGTGACTTACGATTCTTATGTATTCAAATACGTTTCAGTGTATATCAACGTGACATTTGAAGGCCCTTTTTCAAAGTCATGATTTGATCATTTTAAATGACGTCTCAGCAGAAAAAAGCAGGCTAATTCCTTGGAAAATTGGGCCAAAAAACCTTTGATGTATGCAAATACCTGGGCTCCACCGGCCTCCGCCTCTCCGATCCCAAAGCCATGTCCATGCATCTCCTATTTGATTAGTGCGCATAGTTAGTTGCATCAGCGTTCGTATTCATCCAAACAATGTAGTAAACGAACAGCGAATTTGGTTCGAGGAAATAACTAAACAACTTCATTTCCAGATGTAGAGTTCTGCATGAAGTCATTTGTAATTTATAGATAATGAAAGAAATTTGTCAAATACGTATTTCGCAATAAGTAATATTTGTTTGATACGATATTTCTGGCGGTCTATTTGAATATGTTCTCCCGGCCACCGGATCACTCGATAATTTGGTAGCTTGTCCACGTGACCGCTTTTATTCAGTAATGGGAGGAGGAAGGACTAATGCAAGTAAGATTCCCATGGTTTATGTACAGCCATGATAAGCGATACTTTACGATTTCAATAATGAGCCTCTCGACAACGAAAATGGTCATGACGGATCTGAGGTAAGCCTAGTTTGGACGATATTTGAGTTGTGTCTAAAATGGCATGAGCTTGCATCCTTTTTTGCTTTAAGTCAATTGATGAACATGAGAAGCTTTGGAGTGAGATAGATTCCTGCGTAGAAGACTTAGCATCTAATCGCCTTAAAGATCGTGAATCTGCAATAGTGACACTTCGAAAATTTTTCTGTGAAAATTACCTTGATCTGCCTGAAAGGGCGTGGATGTATCAAGAAGGTCTACTGCATAGTCTTGAGTCATTGATGAAGGATGGCGAAGTCGCTGAACGAGAATTAGCACTCCAGTGTGTCAGCGTCTTCTCTGCTCAGCTCAACTGTTTCGAAATTCGCGACCTTTTGGAGCGCTTTCATTCGTTCCTAGAGACATCGCTTTGTGATTCAAATGAACCAAGTGCATTCAGAGGTTCGTGCGCAATCGCGATCTCTCGGTTACATTACTTAAGTAAACCCACAGATTATGCCTGCATCAAAGGCCTAATGGCGAATTTGGCCTGGATTTTCGGTGAGGTCACCCATAAAGATGAGAACGAACCTCCGAAACTTTCTGAATACCGTGTCTAACTTTATAAAAATTGTATTTACGCCTGGGACCTTTTATTCAATACTCTTTCTGACTCTGATGCTGTACAAATTGGGAAAGATGTTATAGAAACTTTGGTTTTCACGCTCCGATCCAAATATGGTGAGATTCATTTGGCGGCAAGTGATGTTCTTGCAGTGGTGTATGAGGGGATTCGCCACAGTACAAAAACTAACTTCACTGCCCATTGCTATGAGACGCTGATCGCAGCACTAAAGCAACTGCCCAGTGATTCCGCAAAACAAGGTAAAAGTTGACTGAGCAGCAGTCGACTTGTCGAGAAGTTCTCAAATATCTTCGGGCTCACATAGTCCCAACTAAACAAATTGTGTTGAACAAAAGGGTACTTGACCTAGACACTTACGAAAAATTATTTACATTTCAATCAGTTTGTCGTTTATTGCATTTCGGTGTAGAAACCCACCTGATTGGATTTGGGTAGACCCGTTTACTCAAAAGTAGAGAGCACGATCGGACACAAGCGAGATAAAATATCATTAAATATGAAGAAGCTAGCCAGCAAGAAGTATCCCGAATCTGTAAATGCGAGTAGGGCTGAACTAGCCAAGAACAATCAATTTCTTCCCTGAATATATGCATCTTCCCCATGCTGCGTACGCCTTTCTGTCAAGCAAATCCCAATTTTAGCCGCATGTGTTAGTGTTTGTTTCGAGCTCTTACCGTTCACCAAGGTTCGAGATCATCGAACTCAGGTTTGTCGATTTGATGCATTGAGACTGTTCAAGCAGCCATGAAGCCTGGAACTTGTTTGTGTATTTGCCAATCATGTAGCAATGTTCACGTTTTAAACAAGGCATGAAAACAGTGTAAGTCTTCGTGATGGCAGAGTTCAGTGCTTTGTGCCATATAGATGGGCATTTTCTGATTTTCATTGGACGTAACTATTTACTCTCCATGCATTAGGGCAAGTCTCAAGGACTTATTGGGGGAAGAACAGAAGTACAAATAGCTTTTACAACAAGTAGCACACAACAGTTGACACAGAAGACAGTAAAAGCACTTATCGACATCTTCGGTTCTCTGGTCGCTTCTCTAGCATGGTTCCGTCGTACGGGTAGCATTTCAACTCCCTAGTGGCATCCCGTGCGTCCTCGACATTTTTAGGGCAGACAATCCTCACACCTCTTCCAGAAGTCTTTTCAACCTTCTGGCGGAGACCCCATTCATTGCAACATGCGCGCACTGTCCACAGTCCAGTTTGAGACCATGATTCCAGGTATTTACGTCGTGCCTCGTATACCAGGTTGTACGAGGTTGTGCTTCCGCTGGCATGGCCTAATTTCATATGTCCGGCGGGCGATTAGTCCTATCCGGTCACCCCTCTCATTAGTCCCCAGAGTTTTCCTGGAGTTACCGGTGGTCACCACGCTTTCTAAACTAAGAAACTGGAAGGTTCAACTCCGTTCAGCTAATTTGTGCCCATTTAACAATCTAATGATGCTCTGACATTTGGTCCTCACTTCTTGACTACATTTAATAGTTTTCGAGGTTGTTCCATGCTCTAAGTGCATGCTGTTCTGTTCTAACGGGCATCATTTGATAGACCAAAATCACGCGCAAACGTGCTTCCATCGGTTCGGTGCGAAAGTTTGTGAAGTAGGAAGTGTAGTTCAACCTCAGATGCTTTATCAAGCTTTTACACACGAAATAACGCTGCCTTTTTGTTTATATTTATGCTTCTGTCCTACCCTTTCAAGAAACATAACACCAAATTATGGTTTACTTTGAAATTTTACTCTCACCTCTTTGGACTACTTACGAACATATTAACCAGTTTGAACACCTGCCTGCGTCTATTCATTAATATACTTATTTGTGCGCCTAGATGTCTATCCACGTTTTTTTCTAGCTTGAAACAAATACTTGTCTTCAGGTTACCCAATTGAATGGATGGGCTGCATTACGTTGAACATAAATGCAATATGCACTTGATGAATATTCGTTAAGACGCCATTTGAAACCGTCCAGATTGGTCAGAGTTTGGTAACTTCGACATTTAGCAGTATATCCTCGGTTCAAATTATGCGAGCAGCCACTTTATACGCCTTCAAATTCATTGGAGGTTAGTGGGTCACGAAACATTATCACGCCTCTCATTTTAGAAGTGCTCGAACCAGCGTCAATTTCTGGAGGTTTGGAGAAACTGGTCTGATCTGAAAACAGTAGAAGCCTAGCTCCTAAATTTGAATACCTCCGATACGATTCCACTAGGTTCCTCCTGCGAGAAGACTTGTAGAAAATAGATTCATAGATAGTAGGTTCCAAGGGCTTGACTCAGGGCATATGAGCTCTCGAGGTTTTCTCAAATTTAGTCTCTTAAACTGACGCCTTCGAGGCCTGCGATTCACCATTGATGCACTCCTATAAGAAACATTATTATGCATAAGTTACTTCTATAGTCTACATTGCTGCTTCCTCATAGTGAGCAGAGATTGTTTGACTTAATCGTTCGAAATAGTAAGGCATGGCGACTGTGCTTTGGTTATTCTTTTATAAGTTTAGAATGCATCGGCGTGTACTTCGGGAATGGAATAACCTCAACAAGCAATGACTGCCAGCCGTAAAGTGAGGGCCGAGGAGAAAAGCGTCAATTGATGCGTGCAAGTTAGCTGAACGGATCTAAAATGTGCGTTCTTTTTTAATTTAGGATGTCTGATCTGCGCTCTGAGAGAGATTTTTCTCAGCTAAACTATCAAGAGCC
Organism: Moniezia expansa; assembly: GCA_019097775.1. Classification (NCBI taxonomy): domain Eukaryota; kingdom Metazoa; phylum Platyhelminthes; class Cestoda; order Cyclophyllidea; family Anoplocephalidae; genus Moniezia; species Moniezia expansa. The sequence goes on along the minus strand of JADFDV010000076.1, from coordinate 6,907,727 downwards.
GTGGAGTATCATCGTGCGCTCAACGTCTTTTCCATGCTGCCGGGCGGTATAAAGCACCAACGCCAGTCATCAGCTGCCAGCGTCGTCATGTTCCCTGGGTTTCATTGCAGTGTTTTGAATGAAACTTGTTATTTCGATAATGAAACCTCATGATTGTTGCAAGGCACGATTAACTTGACTTTTTCGTCCCCGGTTCTGGTCTCCACGTCATGTCATGTATGTACTGAATTGAGGTCATTTCACCTTAAAAAGTTGGAAGCTTTTTCCAAACTTGCGAAGTTGTCGAAGTTAAGATGTGAGCTCAAAAAATCCTAATTTTAGACTAGAATGACGGTTTTCACTCGCCAAAATTCAAAATTAAGAGCTTGAGTTATTTCATAATTATTTAAAGCAAGACGAGCAAATTTATAAATGCCTGTTCCTGAAGTGAGGGCGGCAGTTTCCAAATTAGTGTCTGAGGAGGACAAATTATTATGCCAGCGGAAGTACAGCTTGAGTCCACCACGAGCCTGCTAAAAAAGGTACGACTTAATACCTGGATTCACGGTCTGAAATTTGGATTATGGGACGTGCGCGGTTGTAGCAATGATTGAGAACTCCGCCAGATAGTTGAAGAGACTTCTGGTAGGGGTATGGAGATTGTTGCCTTAACGGAAACTCGAGTAAAATCCTGCTCCTCAACTATCGATAACTTCGGTTTCCTCAACTCCGGACACACTGAAAGCACTAGACCGAATGGTGGGGTCGCCTTTCTGGTCAAAAAGAGCATAGAAGCTGAATTTAACCCTGTCTCAGATAGACTTGCCACGCTAACACTCCAAATCGGAGGAGTAAAAGTTGGATTGATGGGATGGGATGCTATGCTCCGACCGAGTCCACGGAGGATGCAATGGTTAAAGAATACTTCTACAAACTTGTGGCCAAAACCTATGGACAGCTCCTCTCTAAATGCACACAAACAATGACCCTTGAAAATGGACAAAGATAACCTGATAATCTCCATACTTGAGAGCAACTTTGAAAATTCGGAAACTAAGAAAGCCTCACACAAAGGACTTGGATACTTCGATTAATTAAAGACGAGAATCATGGTTACTTGATCCAAAGGAAGGCCTTGAAGTTCGAGGTGATAATTACACACCTAGGGTGGTGGGAGATAGGCAACGTGATATTGCCCGTTCCAAAGCAAACTGCCACAAATGATTCGCCACAACAACGGAGTTGTGAGGCCACATAAGACAAGATCATTGTGAAGAAGGATTCACTATTGAATAGATACTGCGCCACAGGCTAAAGTGCCCTGTCAAAGACTGCCTTAAAAGATTCAAGACCCAAGGGTGGCCAAAGAGCCATATTAGGGACTGTTGACCTTCGATCAAAATCATAGAAAGAGAGGAGCCACCAAGAAAGAGGAAAGGACCAAACTGCAGCAATAAAGGAGGAGAACTGACCGCGATGGAGAAAAAAGATATAGTGGAAGGTAGGAAAACAGATGCGAAGAGAAGTCCAACCGGCAGGATGAACAAGACTGCTCCATAACAGCCGCCAATAACTCTGGACCCATGCATTGTCGCTAGAAAAGAATACTCGGATAGGGACAAACAGACGAGGATAACGAAGTGCTGCAAGAAGTTTGACAGAAGAATGAGATGTTACTGCACCACGAAATCATGCCGAGAATTGGCCAGGGTGCCGAAGACGTCACTTTAACTGTTCTATGCTATGTGCAAGTGTCTAACTGCTTTACAAGCTCTTGTATTTCTGTTGCATTCCTAATATGTCCTTGAGACTTGCCCAATGAGTGGGACGATTAAAATAATTGCATTTGATATATCACCAATCGCCGTTGATGTGCTACCATCAGACTTCAGGGTGTAATGATTGCTGGTAGAAAATAAATTGTTCGGAGACGCTTGGAAAAATCAATCCGGGGAAACCTGTGTTGGCCTGACAGCGTGGTGGTTTAACGGGCTTCACTAAGCTGAGGGGCGAGAGGTATATCGCTGAGCTCGGGCTCAGTGGCTGACATGGTCATGTAAATGCTCTCACCAATAATACCACCACTTCTTTTTCTAAATCTAACAGTTACAGAAATTCAGCTTTCGCAGACTTGGAACTACTGCAACCACTTTTCGAATTGCACCTTTTTTGGTCATTATGGCTTATTAATGATTGTTCGTATTGTGCAGTCCTTTCCGAGAAAGTTGTTGCAATTTCGGAAATAGGTTAGAGACCTAGTTGTTGGTTTGGTTAGGGCAATGGATCATTCCAACACCCCAAATCCTTCTAAACTTGCTCATCACTTTCATTTGTTTATTTTCCTTGTCTCCCAATTGCCGAAGTGCTTTCATTTATTATTCTTTCATTGGGTAGCTTTAATAATCTCCGATCTAACAAATGGCCTTATGTAGTGATTTGATTCGGCACCAAATTGTAAACTTCTTAATCATGATCACAGAGGTAGGCCACCGTGATGTTCGGCAGATCATTTTTAATTGCTTTTCTGCCGTTATGCATGACTTGCTGCTTAAACTGCGCAAAGTAGGCTATGAACATAAAATCCTTTCTTTCTTATTCCCTGCTTTCCTACAGGCCTTATTTCTTCGTTTCTCAATGAGTGTGATAAAGCACGCGATCGGAGAGTCGAGGCATCCGTCGATAGCTAAAACAATTTGATGTCCATTTTAATGAAAGAAGGACTGTACTCGAACCATTTGAGGATGTGCAAAAATATCAGTTTGTCAATCTACTCAATAGATGAATCCCGTAGCATGGTGGATAATGCTAATCGAGACAAATGATTCTTGAGTGAACGCAAATAGGCGAACTGATCTTGATTCATGAGGCTTCAATTTGCTTCAATAGAACCATGCCAGAGGGGCGGAACGAGGTCAACATCGATTGATTGATTGATTGAAAGGCGCTAACATCCCTTGTTCGAGAAAATCTTCCGCTTGGCATTAAGATACCAATGTTATCATTCGCCAACATTAATAGTCTCTAGCCTGTGTACTGCGATTGATGTTCAAATTGTTAACATTTCATGTTACTTAAATTAAATTAGTAGAGTAGAAACTTGGTGCCCCTATTTTGCCATTTAATTTCATTAATTTAGAGAAATTAATATTTGAACGGTAACATGACAGGAATTCTTTGTATATTTTTTTTCTTAAGAACCACTCTACTCTGCATGCATTTCGCTGTCGCCAAAATTAAATCAAATGTGTCTAATGTACGAAGCTAACACCAATAGTTGGAAGCCGTTTATACTCCGCAGTGCCAAAAGAAAAACGAACTTCTAATTTCTGTTGACCTGCTTATTCTGTTGCGCATTAAGTTATCCACTGGTCTAACATGTTGGTTCTAAAGTGCGAATTTGTAAATCCCTTACCGAAGCATTATTCTAAGCAGACCTAGTCTAAGCCTACGAGTTAATTAACTTCACTGCACCTTTAACAGTCTGATATGTCATGACTCAAACTTGTGAAATCTTGCCAGGCGCTCTACTCATAAGCAACTTTCAAAGTGAATCACATTTAAAGCCTTCAGTTCCTCACTAAATTTCTATTGGTAGTCTATATCTATTGTAAAATTGAGTCGTTTGAGCTTTTACTACTTGTCACAATGAACAGAATGGTCAGCAGTACTGTCCTCAATGGAAAAGGCCAAGCAGAACGAATTCCTTCTAGAATCACCGAGGTACACATGATGGGTCATCGTGGGATTGATGGATACACTTGAAGGGAAAAGCGTTTTGAAGAAGAAGAAGAAGAAGAAGAAGAAGAAAAAGCACAAAGTGTCCGCAAATGTGGTAAAGTCTGGAGAGATGTGAGTCGGCGCATAAAGTAAAATAACCATGTAAGTGACCAATGCTTTTGAAATCAGCAATCTTCAAACAGAACTTTCGTTCGCTGTCAATCCCCTTTCTACGCTAAAGTAACCCAAACTAAAAATATGCCACTTCACTTTAGAATTGCCCTCTTCCGTTCTACATACTACACTAGTGGACGATAGTCATTGAACAAGGCTCTAGCAATTATGAGACAGTGAAGGTGAATTGTCCTAACAGTGTTTTTTTGGGCCACTCCAACCTGCACAGCTGAAACTCTTGCCAAAATGCACGTGGTTCGTGCAACCCTAAGCTACTAAATGCTACTGGGATGTAGGGGTCCATAAAGTGCTGCTGGTCTCCCAGCCTCCTTGTTACCGGGTCCGCCGTCATGAAATGCGCATATCAGTCATTGGCTTCATCGCGGTTAATAACAAAGTCTGACCGGCTGCTAACCACTTTCATGCATGAGTAGCGTGACAGTTCCACTTCCCTGTCTGGCTTTCACCTGCTGTCAACTGTTTACTAATGTGAGATGAGTCATTTCACTTCACATAAACCTTCAGCTTTCCGACCAATCTTTTGCCAACTTTGAGCTCCTAATATGTGTTAGTGCCTCTGGATATTTTAACCGAAGATCAACTGCCTTAAAAGATGTCACTAGGATTCGTTGCTTCGGAAATCCTGAATGTAACAATTCCTCATTTTGCCCCTTAGAAAGACCTTGTGCGGACTTCTGAATATAGGGCTTAGTCTGAACTCCCCAAAGACACCTTTATATTATCCAACGCCAAACTAAAAGAGTATGAGAATGTTGACATCTTATAGGAAATGGCCTAAGGGCCTCTTGATATTACTCGAACACTTTCCATTTGCTCAAAAGCTATTCAGCCTTATCCCAACTTCAGGAAACGAATATTAAGAAATGATTATTACCGGGTCTAATCTCCACAATAATCTCCACTCTCTCTTCTACCAGGTACACTAGGATTTAAGTTCCCGCGTATACTTCCATTTGTCGAATTGGTGCTGACTCTGAGTACTTCAACGTGTAGGCAAGTAATCCCTCTATGCGGAGTTTGTACGTAGGTGGTCAAACTTACTCTCAATCTCCTCGTGGTCACCACCGGTAATCCCTGGGGCAACTCTGGGAACTAATGAGAGGGGCGGCCGGATAGGACTAATCACCCTTTGGAGGTATAAATTTAGGTTATGCCAGCAAAAGTACAACTTCTTACAGCTTAGTAAAGGAGACAAGACGTGAACAACCGTATTCTTGGCCTCAAACTGTGCTATGGAAATTGAATGCACGTAGCAATAAATGGAATCGCCGCCAGAATGTTGAAATATTTCTGGAGGAGATACGAAGGCAGACGAGGACAGACGAGGTGCCAATACGAAGCTAAACTACTACCTCTACGACGAAATCACGCCAGAGAAGTGACCAGACAGCCGAAGACATCAAAAAATGTTTTTATTGTGTTCTCTGTTAACTGTTGTGCGCCACATGTTGTAAAAGCTAGTTTTAATTTTGTTGTACCCCCAATAAGTCCTTGGGACTTGCCCTAATGGGTGGAGAGTAAATAAAAAAAATATCTTCCATGTTGTGTCCTTTTTTTCTATGATCTTGTCTTTCATGACTTCGCAACTTTTTTGTTGTGGCGAAACATTTGTGGCAGTTTGCATTATTAAAAGCAATATCACGTGGCCTATCTCCAATCATTTCAGGTGTATAATTATAATCTTGACCCCAAGGCTTTTATTTGGATCAAGTAGGCGTGATTAGGAGTTCTTTTGCCATACTTCTTTGGCATCCTTAATTAATTGAAGCATCCAGTTCTTTGTAGGTGAGGCTTTCCTAGTTTCCTCGTTTTCAAATTCACTCTCAGCTATGGAGAGTATCAGGCCATCTTTGTCCATTTCAAAACTCTTCCACAGCTTCAATCTCTTTGCCTGTATAAGACTTGCCAAGTTACGCATCGGCAGCTCCTTTCGGAGTTCCTCGACAGTTTTGACTCTTCGCGAGTTCAATCCAAGACTCATACGTCGAGGCGTATTCTGTATTGTTTGAAGTCCATTGTTATCTTTTACTCTCAAGACAATAGCAGATAATCCATAAGTGACTGCACGATCGACAAAAGCACCCACCAGGGTTGCTTTCAGGGCGTTGTTAAGACTTCTTGTGTGCAGGAACGGATGTAGTCATGTAAGGTGCCTTTACGTCCTGACTAGGTTGGCTTTTATTGCCCTGTGTGGCTCACCGGTGTCTTAGATTATGGAGCCAATGTATTCGAAGTTTGATGCACGTTGGAATGACATTCCTGCTGCTTCGAGGGGCGTTTGATCCTCAATGGCATCAACTTGAAGCCAGAGGGTTTTGTACGCTGCGATTTGCATTTCGTATTCATGCAGCGTTATCACAAGATGCTCTTTAAATCTGTCAGCTACGCAATGTGTTGAAGCTTAATTTAGGGTTGAATAGATCGAAACTTCAATAAGTCCACAAGATTTTTGATAAAAGTTCGTTTCAGCTATCTTCAATAAAAGTTTCAAATTTTGTCGACAGTGAAAGATAAGACGTACCAATATAACACTAGAAAACTTAAAAGTTTGTAAAGATAGCATCAAAAGAGGAAATGAAAAGTTCAGTTGACACAATCGAACCCTAACCAGGCGGAGGAATCGAAATAATTTAAAAAGCACTTTGCAAGAATATTTTTTGAGACGCAAACAACGTATGACTATGCTGTTGTTTTAAGGAAAAACGGATATTACAGAAATGACTTCATACGCATTTATGGCCCCAACTTCTCACTTGGCCAAAAGACATGAAGCAGTATCTTCTATCTCTTTAGCCAGGTAATTAGAAGCCAAAAGATAATCAAATCTTCACGAAAGGAGCAACGTAATAAAAATAGGATATTAACACTGGGTATTTTATTAGAATTCCTCCGTGCTGAATGACATATAATTGGCTTTGAACACCTTCGGGTTATTCATACTTGCCTTGTTATTTAACTATCCAAAGGGATAAATTTTATGTTAGTAATTAAATAATATAATCAATGGTAATAAAACTATCAAATGATAAATATGTGCTTTTCATTGCATCCACGCTTACAACTTAGTGTTCCATGCGATGACCTTATTGTAGTCAATATTTGATGGTTCACGTAATAACAATACTCCAGATAGTCCAGTATACGATGCAAGAGTTTCCTTAGGGAGGAACCAGCAGAATCCAAGCATATATCTGGCTGTGAGAATGCACTCAGCTCAGAGGAAGATAGCTCCAGCCACTGCAACGTAATCATAGCATGCTCCAAATACTGGCATTTATTTCCAAGCAGGCGAGCGCTAAAAGTAAAAACACATAAACTTAGCGGAACGAAAGAGTGCTTACTCTCAATCTCCTCGTGGTTAACACCGGTAACCCCCGGGGCAACTCTGGTTTCAAACTAGACTGTGCATGTGGCAATGAATGGAATCTCAGCCAGAAAGTTGAGAAGACTTCTGGAAGAGGTATGAAGATTGTCTGCCTTAACGTTGTCGAGGATGAACGAGGTGCCAACACGAAGTTGAACTGTTGCCCTTACCATGAAACCATGCCAGAGACGTGACAAGAGCACTGAAGACGTTGGTAACCGCTTTCACTGTCTTCAATGTTAATTGTTGCATGCTACATGTTGTAAAAGCTATTTGTACTTCTGTTGTTCCCCCACTAAGTCCTTCAGACTTGCCCTAATGGGTGGGGAGTAAATAAATAAATAAATAACCAGCCACTCATATGCAACATACGTGTATCGGTGGATATACGCAGAAGTAAATTAGCGTTATGGTATGTACAAATTGAAAATCGTCTCAACAAACACGGAACATGCCTACCTTTAGGTCGACCGAATGAGTGCATGGAAAGTAATCATTTATTTGCAGAAATGATTCTCTCCAACTAAGAGGTACATTAACAAGGGTTAATCAACTCAAATTATAGGTTCATGAAGGGATAATTTTGTATCTATTATAAACCCTCTTAGTTGCTAGACGTGTCTAATTAAATTCTAAGAAAGGCCTGGGAACTTCCAAAAATATTTAAGATGGAATCAAGTAACAAGTGCAAAATTTATTACGACCAACGTCAGTTATAGAGATCTTTAATTTCAGCTTGAGAGGCTGCAATCCAGAAGTGTGTTGATAGAACCGACAAATAAATGGCAAAGTTTGCGATCCAAAGAGACTTTTCTTGCCAACAGCACCTCGAAAAATCCCGTCTTATTGTGAGATATTCTAATCAACCGCAATTCAATGATTTGGCGCGCTGGAAAAGGATTTCACTAATTCGATTGCACTAGTTAAAGCAGCTAGTTGTACCGACTGGACGGCAACGTCCAAGCTCACCTCCTGGCTTAGCTTGAACCCTTCTTAGGCCAGAGGCGGTCATTTTTTCGTTACGACCCAGCTTTTAAAATATTACATTATTGTTCCACTTTATGAAATTGGCAGTAGTTGAATAGGTTTTGAAAGTTACCAACTTATTTTTCTAGGCACTTTGCCAATGATATAACCATGATTTACGGTACCGATAGCCTCATTACAAGACAGGCTCATCAACTTTTAAGTCGATCGTAGTCCTTGAGTCACAAGACGTGCATTGATTACATTTTGAGGCAAAAAAGGTGATCTGACAGCGTTAGTTGCAAGAAAAGTTCGTGTTTCTCTGTTAGAAAGTCTCGTTGAATCAATAAATCACCCTAAGTTAATGACAGCACCATATTTGGGAATGAACCGGCAAGATTTATTTTTGTTCCTTTTGTCTGTTTAGCAAAATCATTTGACTTCACACCAAAATGAAGCAAAATGGAATTTAATTTATCGTAGCACCACCTGTAACCTCAGGGCAAACCCTGACGGCTAAAGAGAGGAGCGACCGGATGGGACCAATCATCCATCAGACGTACAAATGCATTCTTATGCCAGCAGAATTATAGCTTGAAACCACCAAGAGCCTCTTAATCAAGCTACGATATTACTTTCTGGATTCATAGTCTTTACTTTGGATTGTGAATTTAGCATGCAAGTAGCAATGATTAGAAAATTCGCCAAATAGTTCGAGAGACTTCCGGTGGGGGTATGTTGCCCTAACGGAAACTCGAATAAAGTCCTGCTCCTCGTATATGGGACACTATGCTTTCTTTAACTATGGACACAGTGAAAACTCTAGACCAAATGATTAGAAGCGGAATTTAACCAAGCATTAGGTAGACTTGCCACAATAACCCTCCGAATTGGAGGATTAAAAGTTGGACTCATGTTTATAAACGACACCGAACTTATTGAAACCAAAAATTTAATATGGTATTATTGGTGCAATACAAGCCTGTACAGAGCTTGAAGGTGACAAGTGTTTATTTTTAGAAAGATGGCGAATCGGTGCTGTCGTTGAATTTAGTCGAAAGTCTCCTTCAATTGACGCCAAAATGGGTTTTTTAAAACTGGTGACTAGAAAGAAGCCGGCTCGATAGTATACGCGTTTGGAATTATTCATGAGACTTGTAGTTCCATGCTCCTGAGATCGTGCATGATCAGACGAAATGTGCTCAGCCAATCAGGGTTTGGTTCGCAGGTGCCTATCATCCACAAGCCCCATAAGCCTTCATGAATCGAAAATCGCGAAGATACTATTTTGTTTCTCTTTAATGTTTCAATACGAATTTATTTAATCCTTTAAACCAATTACGTGAAGTGTATGAAGTAATGTTTAATTTCCTTTAATTTAAAAAAATATTAGCCTTATTAGCATAGTGGTAACTGGCTTTGATTGTAAGATATAATTACAATCTAGCCTTTATTATCTCATAAATTCTAATGCAAACAAACATTCAGCTTTCTCATATATGCTGTTTAATAAGAGAACGTCAAATATATTTATTTAAAATTTCCGTCAAATGAGAAATTCGCAGGTTTTTATCCTTGAAAATTAGTAGTACCAGTACATTTTTTAATGCATTTTCCATTTTGAACGTGTGTAGGAATCTTTTGGAGAGAATGGAACTTGCTCAACAGGTCAGTTTAATTCGCATAACCCATCAATGCATTTTACGAATTTGCCAGAGCCCTCTATGCTTCCATAAAAGAGTAATCATTTCAAATTGAAAATCGCTGTTAAAAAAGGGGAAGGTATTTCATGATGCATCTATTAATAATTGTAGGATTGTAGGCAACATCATAAGATGGCCTCCAGTCATTCAAATATAGCCATGCTCTTTCAGTGAAAACGAAGCAGGCTATTCTTTGACAACATTACGTATAAGTGTTAAGAAGATCATTTATTTAAGATCACGAGTAGTTGAATTTTACTCTATATCCCTGCATTAAAAACAGCGGCTAGAAAAGCTACACTTTGAACGGTCTGATCCAAAGAGTGAGTCGCCATATTTGGATAAAGGGCTGGGAGGACGAGAACAAGGAGCATAATGATAAAGCGGCATACTTTTAATACAGCCTAGATTGAGAATGACAGGTTTTCGGTTCGGTTGTCTGCCGAATCCAGTTTTGAAGGCTAATATTTGTCCTTTTTAGCTTTGAAATAGCTTCATATGACGAAGAGCCTTTAGAGTCCTTACAGGGCTCTTAAATTAATGCTACCATGTTTCTCCACTGATACTCATGTGCTTATGAACTAGTTTTATTTGCCAGGTTTCTGAATAATGGCACCCATGGAAGCAAATAATTAAACAATGTATAAAAGGACTATAATTACAATGCATAATTGACACCCGTAATAGGTGAGTATTTGTAGATCTCAAGAAGGAGCTCTTTCTCCGAAGAGATTAAAAAGAGCTACAACCAGGGAGGCATTATTTAAAGTGGAATGTTCACTGACTGGTTCATTAACCCTAATCAGGTTGTTTGGTTGAACTTTTATTTCCTGAAAAATAGTAAAAAGATAAATTAACAAATGCCTGAGGGGCTTATCATTAAACAAGCACCTGCCTTTACGGAAACGTTTTTTTGCAATCTCTTATAGAACTAGACACATTGGTAGCAAGTATCTACCCGAATGTTCTTTTGCGGAAGAAAAATGGGAAAAGCTTTGATTAACAATAACTTAATGACTATTGAGAAATAGGCAAATTGAAATAGCTTAAGTTCACTTAGGCTTAATTAAACGAAATTCTTAGATCGAGAGGAAAGATGGCTTTGAAGCTCTTTCTTGCATCTTGTTAGAATGATTCTAGTGTGAGTTTACAAACCATGTTATTTGGGAGACAAATGCGTCCGACTCAAAACATCAATTTTAATGACATTCTAAGGGATGTTATACATGCGAGTAATGTAACTTACTTCGAGATAGTAGAATACGCCTGAATCATTTTGAAATGAAATCCGTGGAAGACTTCACGGTCAGTGTTGTCACTATTTTGCTAAATGACACGAATCGGATTGCTAAAAAAGGTCAGTAATGCATTGTAAATTTCAAATCCAACAGAACATCATGGAATACAAGATACTTTATACTCTGCTTTGAATTTGTAGCTGAGGAATATTATTTAAGACGAAAGCTTGCTTCCTTAGATCTTTTCCAGCTGAATGAAAAAGAACAGAATTGCTTGAACGAATCCACAATAACAAGTTCTCTATGGGCGATCAGCGCAATTCTTCAAATCAACAAGTTCGTTTAACATGAAATAGCATTGATAGTGAGTTTTAATTTTATGTACTAAAATTACTTTCGATATTGCAGCAGAGCTCTTTGGAGATATCTTCCTTCCAAAGCGATCCAATGTCTGAGAATCTAGATCTATGTGTACATTTTTGGATCAGGGGTAAGGACTAAGGTAACTGACGAAATACTTGAAAGACATATGAACGAGAAGTCGCTTTCTGGAAGGAGGGTCATCAATACCAAAGGAACAGATTCGATCCATACAACTGAATTCTTGCCTATAATTTTAGTTCTCACTGTTTGCTACAGGTTTCTCCTCCGTTAAATTTCCTACTTTCCAATAAAAGAAATTATAATTTGGCTCCACTAAATAAATGCATTTACAACTGAATTACCAAATTTATTTCCATCAAGGCAAAGGTCTGATTTATTAGATCTACAAAAAAAATTGAAAAAAACCTGTTTTGTAGTGTTTTTTTGGGCCATTTAAGTCCCTTTTAATAGCAAAAAGTTACGAGAATAGCCTTTGCTCCTAGTTATGAACGAAAAACCAAATAAACGAGCAGGCTACTAAGAATTGGACTGATAAATTCATTGTTAATGTAAATTTTAAAACCTAAATCCATGAAGTTTGAATGAAGCGAACTCAAAACTTTATCCTTCCCGAATCTACTCTCAAAATCCTCGTGGTGACCACCGGTAACCCCAAGGGCAACTCTGGGGGCTAATGAGAGGGGCGGTCGGATGGGACTAATCACCCTCCGGACGTATATAATTGGATTGTGCCAACAGAAGTACAACTTCTTACAGCTTGGTAAAGGAGGCACGATGTAAATAACCGGATTCCTGGCCTCAAACTGGACTATGGAATGCACGTTCAAGGAGCTTTGAATGGAATCTCCGCCAGAATGTTGATTTCTGGAGGGAATTTGAAGACGGACGATTTCGGACGAGGTGGCTCGACAAAGTTGAACTGCTACCTGTACGATGAAGCTATGCCAAAGAAGAGACAATTCAAATGAAGACATCAACAAACGCTTTTACTGTCCTGTGTTAACTGTTGTGCTTAATTGCTATAAAAGCTAGTTGTACTTCTGTTGTACCCCCAATAAGTCCTTAGGACTTGACCTAATAGGTGGGAAGGAAATAAATAAATAAATAAATGTGTTTCGAAAACACCGGCACCGACAGACAACCTCAAAAACTGTATATCTGTCAACGAATTCCACTTCGTAGTCCACCTTCGTCAGGCGCATCCTCAATCAAGTTTGATTCAAATATCTGGGACCAATTAGTTAGGGATGACGTCCGTCAACTGACCCGTCTAATACACTTGAATGGCAACATCGTACACAATGCCTTACACTTCACTACTCAATGAAAATCATGATGGTATTTTAACTGTCTTATGTAAATGTGATTCTTTAAATTGGGTTGATTTTATCTAATTGAGGGAGCCTTTGAGGATGTATTAAGGACAGTTGCGTTTTCTGGAAATAAACCCTCTAATGACACTCATATAAGTTCCACTGTTTGTTTAACAATTCAGGAAACTGAAATCTCAATTTCAAGTTAAAAGTTACATAAAAAGTACCAAGTCAGATAGAATTAATTTGGTTTGATATTACTACATCTTATCAACGAAAAGTCAGTGAAATCTCATAGAAATGAGATTGGAGCAATTTTTCGTGGTCAAAAGTTCTATTTCAGTATTACACCTTATTTTTTTACAATTAATGCTGGACCGCTGCTCTCATGAATGCGCCAGTCACTAGGATACCTCCAGTGAGATCTTCATGAATTGTGAATGCTCAATATAGGCAGGTTATCAGCAGTAAACAGTTCAATTACGCCTTTCTTTAATAATTAAGTAACTGTTTTAGGGCATCTTAGTGCGGAAATATATAAAATGCATGTTGCCTAGATATTGTTTCTAAATAATACTTACTCATGCATCTGCGAGTAGAAAATATCTTCCAAAGCCTGATTTTCGAAAAACAAACGGTACTTTGATGCTTGTAATATTGGCAAATGAACGTTTGGTCGAAACCTAAGGAAATCGTTCTTCTGCCAGCTTGTGACCTATAGGACTCAAATTTATTCTTCCAGTCCTACTCTTGCAAAGGCTTATTACGCTTGACCAATCAAACCGTACAAACAAATAATGCATTTTCAAGGGCAATTTAAATGACTGATTACTGATTTATTATCATCATTTATAAAATAGTCATAAAACTAGTTAAATTACTCTTACTTAAAGGATTTCCAAATTGAAACTTGTCGTTATCGTTTGACACGCACACTGTTTACAGACTAACAGTTAATTTTTATTTAACTTGTTGGACTATTGAAAAATAATTTATGAAAAATTTCAGGTAAGCACGACTTAGCACCCTAAATGGGAATCCAGGAATGCTTCTCTGAAAAAAAAAAAACTATAAACGTTCGCTTAATGGACGATAATGAACGTCTGCGTAAACAATGCTAGACTTCAAACTTAAATTCAAGGAAAAACCACTTCACTATGAAATTCGATGACTTCCTTTTGAAACTTACAGTCGAATTCTATTCTGTGAAACAAGTGCTCCAGTTATTTGCAGTCACCAGTTACCGCATCTCACAAGCCGTCGATGTGTGTGTTTGAAATCAAAACAATTTCAGACACGTTTGTTATGTGCAAATTTGAGATAAACAATGATATGTAAGACTGATTAAGGCGCACAGCGATTTGAAAAAAAATTTTCTGCAACATATAATCCAGACTAACCCCCCCCATTTTGAATTGGAAAGAAGTTCGCAAGAAAATATAAATGTAGATGACTCCAAGTGATAGGATTGGTTTGTTGCAAAGTTTGGACCAACCCTAGTGTATTTGCCAAATTCCTGGCTCTTTCCAGGCTTTAGATGTTTTACAAGGAGTGTATGTACGAGGAGGATACGGTTCCTCAGCAAAACTTTAAAACATCAAGCACAAGTCTCATTTTAGATAAAATATAGACTTTAAAAATGATATCTAATGTTTAGGTAGTGAAAGATACGGATCTTTGAATTCTTTATCAAAATGAAATACTGATTCTGCTTTGACAAGTAATTTAAGCACAGTTTGAAATTTATTGTGCTTTTAGGGCAATTAGTCTAGTAAATATTCAAGCGAACCATTTCGAATTTCATTAAAGTATCTGCCTCTACAATTTACCGATCTCAATGGATCAATTAGCCAGTAAAAATCTGACTGGAAGAATAAGCGTTTATTGATTATATATTTTCAAAAACGTATCCACAAATTTTTGAAGTGGGCTTGGTTTTATTCTTTTCGTTACATATTTGAGATAATTTTTCAAGTCAATGATAGAACCCTGTTTGGTTCAATAGGCAAAATAGTACTGATACTGACAGGATGTAACTTGAACTTGCGTTTACTTTAAGGAACGATCACGCACTAATGTAAGCATCCTGAACGGATTATTAAAAATAGGAACTTGAATGTCATTATATATGTATAACCATCCTTCCAAGCCGTTATACAGTACTGCTGTCTCATAGGAATCAAATCCTTCCGCCACCAAAAGCGTCTCCATCAGTACCAATGTCAAATAGCGATTTAAATCTAAAATTCAAATCTAAACACCTTCATTTTGTTTACACTGTGACAGCATGGTTAAAAGCCTGCAAAATTTTATAGAATTAACAAAATTCTTACCCTCATTTGAACTGCTGGCAGGCATTCTCCAAATCACATCTTCTATATAACAAATTTGTTGAGTGATCCTTCGCCTTATTAAATAATATTAAGTATGAATTTTCAAGGTAATTTTTTAACACTTAATTTACAATTAAATATGCTAATTTTTGTTTATTTATCAATAATTATGCCTATATGAAGATGCCTAATTGTGAGATGATGTATTTACGTTTGATTTGAAAGCTTTGCATTAGTTTTAATATTAAAATATCCTTTTTTGAGATTTTAATTCGTTTGATACATAAATTATCGTAATGTGTGTTGTCAGAAAAGCAGAAATAAAGCATGAATTTGCATACAACTTTCAGCGCAATAAAAAATTAATATTACTTAATGGATCAGTAGATTTTTCACTCACTTTTAAATAATGTATTTATATAATAGGATGCGATGCCAGAGACATACGGATATTTTCAAAAGTGATAAAAAGTTTATATATTATAAGTTGTCTTCAATTTTTATGCATTCATTTATAAGAAAGAGCGGTTTAAAAGCGTCCTACGATAAAAAGCATCCCTGTAACCTCTTTTACCGATTCTCGTTTTCATGATGCTCCATTTGAAAATCTCATCACACTTGCTTTGCAATGAAACCCATAGCAATAGTAAAAATAATAGTAACAATAATAATAATAATAATCATCATCATCTCCTGAATTCATGTCGATCTAACTATTGGCAGGAGGACGAAGGAGGACGAAATCGACGTTATATCTTTGATTAATGCCATGTTGAGTAACTAAACTGAGTGCTGAATATTGGGAAATGCAGTCTCTTCTAAGCAAATCATTCTGGGTATCGTGGGCATTTTTGAGGTACTTTGCAGTAGGTGCAATGTCAAGAAACCTTGCTTTATTTAGTGAGTTGCATTCACAAATTCAAATATTCACCTTTTTATCTAATTCAAAATTGTGCAAAAACTCTGGATAAATTATTCAACAAAATTGGATGGGAAACGTGGAGATATTCATAGAAGTTAACAATGTAGAATCGAAAAAAAATAAAACTAACATCTTCTTGTAATTTTCTGTTTATAACTACCTTTTAAAGAGCGAATAGAATCAAATTCATCTTGTTGAATGACATTTATTCTTTTCAAATCGAGTTCAAGGTCATTAATGAGGGATTTCCTATTTTTTTGGTGGAGAAAAAGAGGCCGGCTAACTAACGAAAATCATTCTAAAACAGAGCACGCACAGATTGGTAAAAATATAAATACATCTTGAATGTAGTATCTCCCAAATTTTACCTCTATAAGTGTTCAATGGAATAAATGCTGAAAAGGTACATTAATAAATACGGCTGTATTAGGATGGAGATGATTATAAAGTTGGTGGTTTTAAAAGAAGGCTGGTGAAAACAGCGAGTGATCAGGATCCTTCTGTACCTACAATTTTGGTTTTAAGTAATGCGTGCAACCATCTTTAAGCATAGGTTATTTTTATTCTGCTAATTCAGAGATCTTTCCACAGGTTTCACGCATTCAATGTTCTTTTCAACAAAAGTGCTCATTCCTTTAAATGTAGCTGTATCACTTTGACCGAATCCTTGGCACTTCAGATGATGCATTGGCAGGATATCAGTTTGATAAAAAAGGCAAAGTGGAAGGTTTTTAAGCTGAAAGGCCTTGCGCTGCCAAACGTCTCCTCTGGGCAAGCGCTCTTATACGTAATGCAAAGTATTAGAGCCCTTAGATGGAAATATTTGCTCAATATTATGAGTTAAACCAGAGCTAAAGTCGAAAATGAGTGAAGCTGAAAATTTTCGGTGCTCTGTTAAGTGCTTTAGGATTGCTTCTAGTGAAGAAATTTTTCATTAAATATAATGAGCATAAAAAATAGTGGACTACCTGATGCGTCACTTTTTTATGAAAAAGTGCATAAAAAACTGCACCAAATCAGCAAGTGATCGTTTATTGTTCTCAACGATCTCGGCGAAGGAACTTTTTGACACGATGAGAGAGATCCCCACTTTTTCACGAAACTAAAGTTCTTGTTCATTCACAAAGTATATTTCGCCGAAATCTTTTCATTTAGTCTCTCTCTAAACACCAGCTCAAAAGACCTTAGATTTAGCTGCAGCTTCAGGAACCAAAGACAAAGATTCTAGTTTGATTGTTGTGCAAACTTCTAATATCAGCAAAATCTGCAAGTGTTAGTGCATAGATCACTGAATCAAGGAGACTACGAACCTATAATTCTCTATCATTCGTATTCTTAACATTTTTTATTTCTTTGCGTTTGGCTCAAATTCCAATTAATTTGTGCTACTGAAGTACTTGTTTCCCGAATTCGGTGCCATATTTGCTTTAGTTTTTTTTTAATTTGTAAAACACATGCCATTATTAAGGAAAATAATTCAAAATAACTTTAGAAATATCATTAAAAATGAAACACACTGAACTTTGACAGTTCAATTGAATAGCCAAAACATTCAAATATAAACTTTCAGACAATAAGAAATTGCAGAAAATCGTCGATTTCACTCATTTAGAAGTAGATTTCTTCATCTCTATTTAGCCCATTCGCATTTTTCGAATTCCGGTACGTCGCCATATCTTCAAATTATTTTTTGTGTTAAACTCGTGAGACGGATAAATGTCCCCGTCCGAGTCTAAGAAAACCAATTAAAAATTTGTCAGGATACTAGCATGAGTTGGTAGATCATTTTCTTTTAAATAAAGAAAGCAAATTGGGCATCTAGGGTTATGTGAGAGATTGATATGTTAGTCAATGTTCGTATATTAAAATACGAATATAAATTAAATGAAACACTTTTAGTAGTCTGACGATTTGTTGCGAATTTGAGGCCAAAGTATTCTGATTAATTCATCATTTCGGTTTATGAATGTGGGACTTGAAGAAGCAAAATTAAGAAATCTCATCGAATAGGACTGCTATTTAATATGCTGGAAAAGCATGTAGAAAAACTGAAGAGAACATTGCCTCCAAGGGAACCATCGCTAATTCTTTTTCCTATGCGCATCTTCTTGATTCCACGCTTGTCTAGTATACCATCATCATCTGAAATAGAAATTATTTAGAGTTTGTTTTAATTCACATTTAACTAACCATTTTCAAGTACATTTCGCATCAACCTCTGATCAACTTACATTAAGTTAGGGGCTCAGATGAATCCTTTATTTAATGAAAAGATAAATGACTTACTTAATAGTCATTACTTACGTAGACTTTTTTGGAAGTGGAATAACTAAATACTTTTTGATTTTAATTATGCCTTGTTTTATAATTTTGAAACAAGCCACGTTATACTAACCTGCGAAGGCAGATTCGTAATCTCTCTTGTCAAATCGCATCTTCACAATACCTCGTTTGTATACATCTTCGTATTCATTCTCATCTCTGTTGAACTTCAGTGCCGATGCCATGGTAATTAGAAAAATACCA
This sequence comes from Moniezia expansa, assembly GCA_019097775.1. Taxonomy (NCBI): domain Eukaryota; kingdom Metazoa; phylum Platyhelminthes; class Cestoda; order Cyclophyllidea; family Anoplocephalidae; genus Moniezia; species Moniezia expansa. Next base: position 6,889,087 of record JADFDV010000076.1, on the reverse strand, counting down.
AACATGCCTTAAACAAAAGAAGGCAAAATGCTTTCCAACCACTTCCTTGCGCAAAACACAGATTAATACAGATTTGGTAAAAAAGGCTTACACAAATATCTCAGACAGTAAGTCATTTTATAAAATTTCATTCATTTCGAGCAACAAAGAGGAGTTTTATATAATGCTTTTAGTCTGCCAATGAAAATTGCCCTCCTAATCATATCCAATGGGAGATAAGAAAATTTGCGATTAATTGTGCAATTAGCTCCAAGGCAGATGAATGGGAATCAGTTCCTTGACCATATATTTACATCAGTAGTTTTAAAAAAATACGATTTGCTGCCTTAAAGCAATTTATGAATTAACTTAACATCATGGACGTGATTTTTTTAAGGTGATAATTTGAGAAAAATGGGAAGTAAAGGGTGAAAAACTGTAAGAGGTTTACAGCACAACAAAAGAGGAAGGAAGGTGAAAGAAGTATTGCTGATTTCCTCTTGATTACTGTACTACAGAAAAAAATTTTTAAAGATGTGAATTTTAAAAATTTACTATAAGAAAGGTGAAAATGAAGGCACTTTGGAATAGATTGGACATGGTGGTGCATGAATAAAAGTTGAGAAAAGGTGGAACAGGAGGACAGTAGACTAAACTAAATGAAGTAATGCCCCGAAGTAATTATGGGACCACTCATCAGGATTTGAAGCATTTTAATAATGACGATTTTAAAAGCTCTTCATGACATTTGTTTGGCTGAACATGTACCTCAGAACCAAAAAGCATCACCGTTTTGTTGGCCTCAAAAAATAAATGGCCCGTTGGCTTTGATTGTTTGGTATGAAATTTCGATGATACACCTGTACCGCATTCTTAGCCTATTGAAGCAAAACTAGTGCAAGCGTTTTTCGTTTCAAGTGATTCAAGCAGCAAGACTGATAACAACAAAAAGGTATCACATCAAAAGATGGCTTTTGTCGAGAATTCCATAAAGGCAGTACCAATTAGGAGAACATTTTTGTTGTTATAAAACATTCATTTACTAATGAAACAACATGAATCATTAATGCAACATGCAAAATACCGAATAAGGTTGGAAACGTTTTGTTTTTGATCACGGATGAATCCGAAGGATCGAGCAATTTGTTACGCTAGCTAAAACTGACGCGAAGTGCAACACCGTCAAAATCATTGTCAATGTAGGACATCTAAATAAATTCTGTCATCGCGTACATTTTCTACATTAAATGCTCAAGAGTACTAGTTATTTTTTGATGCTTAGTTTGAAGAGTTCACAAATGGTCGCCTCTTTGCAGGTCAGTCATCAGTCTGCATGCTAAGCCATTGTAAAAATTCACCGACCTTAACCAAGTGCGAAAACATCTGCACAAATTTTTGCTTCAACTGAATATCATGTCATCTCTGTCCTCATAATACCTGCTAAATTTAACGAGGCAGAAGGTACAGTCAGTGTTTTCTAACAGCTTGAACAGAGTGCGTTAGCTTCAGGTAGAGGGGCAGACTGGATTGCAATCAACGGATTCAGTGTTTTTTAATTTCTCATCAAGAAACATATCATGAAAGGGGATTTAGTTTAGTTTAAATGCGCAGTTAGTTGGTAGGCACCTTTGTGTGGCTAGAAAAATATTCAGGTCATAAGAATTTGTTGCCAAGGTGTCGAAGTCTCTTGACTAAAGGGATCAAAGCATCGGTTCTAAAGAGGGTCTAATAAACCGAATTGAAGGAAACGATAAGCTTGTTTTTATTCACTTTCGGAAGAAATGTGAAGTGTTGGGGATGAACAAAATGTCACTATGAAGTGGAACTGAAGTAGAACTGCTGTAGAACTGTACGACAAAACCAGAGAATCAAAGACGTCGACAAACGCTTTTACTGTTTTCTGTGTTGACTGCTGTGTGCTACTTGTTGTAAAAAACTATTTGTGGTTCTGCTGTACCCCAATAAGTCTTTGAGACTTGCCCAAATGGGCGGATAGTAAATAGATAAACAATCGAAATTCGGCTTTTATATCTAAATAAGACCTTTTGGTTAATTTCCGCTCGTTGTAATTGAGAAATCGCATTTGGGCATAAAATTATGCTAAAAATGATTTTATGTTTAAATGGTGCCAGTTACACTTATATTTTCAAAAAAATGAACTTTAAATTTAGCCGATTTTAAACTTTTTGAATTCTGCCTAACGTGGCCCTTTCAAAGTGTTTTAAAGGCAACAACCCAAAAAATCGAACAATCAAATCTTCAGTTTTACATTTCAAGGCCAACCGTTGGTATTTTTTGGCTAAAAGAATCAGAAAAAGAAAAGACAACCACAAATATGTGTAATCAACTAGTACACAAACTAAATAAATTTTGGTAAGTTGTTCTAGGCTCATATTTCAGGCTGAACATGCTAGCTGAAAGGGTCTCACTTAGAAAACCGTTTAGAAATAGGGATTAACCAGCAAAGACGATCACTTTAGTTAATATTGTTCGTAGTGGATCTTAAATCCAAGTCATTTTTGTGGTGAACACATGCATTTTCATTGCTATGCCTAGTAACCGTCAGAAACGACCCTCAGTCTAAGGAATTGGCGTGTTAGACATGCCATGTTTGAACAAAAGAAGCGATTGGTAAATCTTCATTTTCAGCGCTACACTATTCATAGCGATTTGTATTTTTTTACTCAGTACTTTTACTAAGGTCAGTAGAGCAAATCGCATACCTTGCCATCCCAAGAAAATTCTCTCATAGATGTCAAAGCGATTCAAATAGGCGACAAAACAATTAAAAATACCAACGTATATGCTAAAAATTTAAAAAAAACTAAATGAAATTTTTTTTCTCAAATGAATATGAGAACTTATTAAAGGCCGAATCCCTCATTTGGACGACCTCTAGGAACACAGAAGACACTGACGGTGAATAAAAATATCTCCTGTTTGAAAGATGAAAGAGATAAACAACCAAAATGGAAACAATGCAAAGGATGCATTTATATTAAAGTAAGCAGGGTAAAGAGTGCTCATAAATGCAATATTATAGGTTTCATAAAGAAATGGTTACTCCATTTGTTACCATCTTCTCATAATTACGAGTCGTTTTCAGGCCAGACTCAAATTACAGGTAAGACCCCTTTCAGCGCTGATCTAAAGTAAAGGTACGCAGACATTTTTTAATGATCCTCGATACACAGAAAACAGGCACAAATTTCATCTGCTGTTTTTTGCTTATTAAAAATGCGGTTCTCTTTGGTTTATTACATGGCGATATTTTATTACTTTCAGAGCCTGTGCATTTGTCACAGTTAATATGAAAAATATTTATATTATAAAAGGTTTCAGTGAATCGCGTTAAATCTAATTTCTCTACTACATTCTGTAATAAGTTACTCAAGCGAAACTCCGTTATTTTCTTTTTTAAGACCCTTTGAAATGGATCAGTGAACATAAATTCAGGAAGGATAGACCTATTCACAGTATTTTTCGCCAAATGATAAAAATCATCTCTGAAAATTGCTATCAAATTAGGATGAAATTTTACAATATATTCATCACTAGAAAATCAGGCAGTTCTTATGATTAAATCTATTCTGGGTCTGATTTATCTTTTTTGTGCCATGGATAAACAACCTTACTTTGAATGATATCAGAATTAAATTTGCGTCATGCAAGCAAAACTGTCATATTAAAGACACATTTTTGAAGTCCAAGGTTTTTGTAAAAGTTTTATCACAAAATTTGGTCCGAATTGCATTTGCGAATTGATAACTTAAAAACTAAAGGCTCTATGTTGTAAAATTACGCAAATCAGGGAGTCAAATAAGCACTTTGAAAGACTAAGAAACCTAAAAATGAATTTCCTGTAATGTCAATGCAAAATGTTGAAATTTTTTTGTGTTTTTCAGTTTAAAATATAATTTTTCATTACCTGTTTATTTAATCTATTCTTCAAGTTTTATTGAATACAAATCTAAAAATTTTATTTATTAATGAATTTTTGTAAAAAAGACCAAACCAATCGTTAAAGAGAAAGATGTGCCGAAATCGGTTTTCTATCACTCACGAATTCTCGTCGATTGTACCTACCTTCACTGAGAAATGCTAGAGCAAGACGTCGAAAACCATCGACCTCATCTGGAGAAGTGGATCTCATTTGTACCACCAAGAGTCTAATTATGGTTAAGTATTCGTTTTTATTGAGTTTTGAGAAAGTCTATTCAAAGCATTTACCAAATCGGCTAAGTTTGCCGGTCACTCAGAGCACCATATACCACTAACAGAAAACGACGGTGCCTTTTTATATTTGTAGAAGATAACAGAGCATTTAAACTCAGCTGACTAAACTGAACGGGCTCTTTCTATCTTTTCGACACTTAACGCTTCAAGAGCTACGATGTGATTATTCTGCATTCGTCAAGAATGAAGAGAGAAGGCCACACCTTTAAGCTATTAAATTTCCAAAACCCTAGTAACTCAGGAGTGAGGAGGTAGGAGTGAGACTGAGGTAGTTCATGTTTGAGTTAAATAATAATTATAATTGCGCATAGCTGAGCTTTTGAAAGCATATTTGACTGATTTGAAAAGACGTTTTTATGTCCATATGTCTTATTATTTTTTGTAGCTGCCTATACTCACTTCACTGCCAGTTTGTCGAGAATCAAAAATGTTGTAGAGCCGCTTAAGCCGTCTCCCAATCTAATGTTGTACAATGTAAAGTTTTTATTTAGACAAATAGTCTAGCGCTTTAAAGCACTTTATCTTGGTCCTTTTAAATATCACTTAAGAAAACAAGTCTGTTTCATGATCCGGTTGATAAATTTGGACATGTTTTACACCTGCAAGCCATTTTAATATTGATACAGTTGCAACCTTATAAATCTTAATCTTCTGATTTTATTAATAACAAAAATTTTATGAACAATTTAAACAAATCTTGTATCTACTTCCCATTCGGCCGGTTTCGACCTTTTAGCAAATCGGTGAGAAGTAAAAGTTCCCGATCATGCATATTCAAAGAATTCATCGTGAACATAAAATAAGTATTTAAATTTAAAATTGTTATAATTTTTTGCATGGCGCAAGCCAGGTGCCTTAAACATCCGCTAAAGGTATTTCAGCCATTGTTATGTACTTTCGATGCCGATGCCTTTCTAGTCACTAAATGGATCCCCAGATTGTATTTCTAGTCTTTTAAAGTAAAGGATGGCTTTGTAAATCAGAAAGTCTCCGAAAAATGGGTAAAGTTTATTAATAGCCTTCTAGTGTTATTTAACTTGCCTTATTTGCATCATGATGGGATTGATATTTGCAAACTGAACATGGGTTGATTTATGATCTTAGTGTCAAAATAGCAACAAAGTGACATTTTGATTATTAGGAAATTCACTGCACCGGAACGCATGTAGATACAACTATGATATCTTAGCTTAACAATATTATGTATGGCTAGCCATGGCAACAGCATTTATTTGGCGGCTTGCAAACCATGTTGGTGTTTCCTGTTAAATAAAGATCAGCAAGTATCGATAGGAGATCAGATTAAGGATCTTAAATCTTTCGCGGCCACGAGTCTTGGAAATTGTGTTTTAGCCTTGGTTGAGGCAGGTACTTCAATTTAATATTGCAAAGCTCAGAAAACTTTATCATTCCCGCTTCAAATTATATGCACTTCCAAACGAAAATGCTAACTGGAATCATTGCACAAACTCAAAGTAAAGCTTCCTTTTCTTTGCTCTGGAAGTTGAATGACTAGCCAACAGGATAAATGAAGCACTATATCTAATTAAAATCCATCTTCACGAAGAGCCTTTGCTGCTTTCCTCTATCGTTTCCATTATAAATAATTGAAGTTGCACAACAAACCACTAAAACTCGACTTGTAAGGGAAACAGACTTAAATCTCACCATATTCCTAGAATTTTACAACCTGTAAAACTTAATTAAAACAAAACATTCTGCTACAACAGGTTCATTAAATCATGATTCGCAAATCACATTGCAGCCTTGTCGATCATATTTAAAAAAATAGACCAGTAACCTTCATACAATCATTTTGAAAGTAAGATATCAAAACACCTAACAAGAGTACAAAGTAATATAGGCTATCTCCATCTGCTTAACCGACATGACGCATAAATGCAAATTTTGAGTTGACTTACTAGAGCGATATGGCCCCAGACAAGCCAATGCTATGCGATACCGTTTGGCCTCATGGAACGGCGAAGAGGTAAGTACAGTCTGATCGGGTTCTAGATGCAGTGCTTTTATTACAAGCTCGTAGACACACACGTTGCTATTTCGAGCCTACAATGAGCTGCTCCTGTAATAACCTCCAAGTTTCTTGGTCATGTTTTCATCATAACAGCTTTCCGTGTACTTGCAATAAAATGGTAAACATACTAACTTAAAACTGGTCTCTATAAAATTTTTCAAAAAATGAACATATCTTCAATTTAATCATTTTAGACAAGCAGATGATTTTTATATAATGAATCGGAGGGTTAAAAACTCTTTTCACATCAAAAAAATCACATTTTTTGGGCATATAGGGCGTTAACAGTGAAGTAAAGGATGTAACTGCTCAAACAATCTAATTTACGATTGTGCGTGTTCCTATGCGGGCTTGCTAGTGATCACAAACTCAAGACAATTTTTAAGCTGAAATGCTGGCAAGTCTCAAGGACTTATTGGGGGTAAAACAGAAATACAACAGCTAGACACTTACACAGAGCATAAAACAGTTGAATGGACGTCTTCGGTTCCCTGACCATTTCTCGGCATGGTTTCGTGATACAGTAACAGTTCATTCTTCTGCTACACTTCTTGGAATTACTCGTTTTCCCCGTATATTTGAGCTTATCCAGGTATACTCTTCCAGCGACCATTGTGGGCAAAAGTTATTAACAGCCGAGATGGAGCAGTTGTGTTGTTAATCCTGCTGGATTGGCTTTCTTTGCAGTTTCTTTTCCTGCCTTCCACTCTATCATTTTCCTTCATCGTGTTGAGATCTTCTGCTTTCTCTACTGAAGTTTGATCCTTTCTTCTTCTCTGTTGGCTCCTCAGTTTCTATGATTTTGACCGAAGCGTGAAAATCCCTAATATGTCTGTCTAGCCACCCTTGAGTCTTGTTTCTTTTAAGGCAGTCTATCAGAAGTCCAGTATTTCTTCAGTTTTGTGTTCTTCTTCTCCGTGACCTTGTCTTACATGTATTCATATTTCCTTTGTTATGGCAAAACATCTGTGGCAGTCTACGTTATTACAGGCAATATCCAGAGTATCAGCCTATATTTGTCCATTTTAAAACTCTTCTTTAGGTTCAACCTCTTTGCCTGTATAAGACTTGCTAAATTACGCATCGGCAGCTTCTTTCGGAGTTCTTCCACAGTTTTGGCTCTTCGCGATTACAATCCAAGAATCATACGCCGAGCCGTATTCCGGATAGTTTGTAGCTGATTATTAGTTTTTACTGTCAAGACAATGGTAGATAATCCATGAGTGATAACAAGATTGACAAAGATACCCACCAGAGTTGCTTTTAGGGTGTTATTGAGACTTCTTGAGTGCAGAAATTGTCGTAGTTGTGTTAGTTACTACTTTGCCCTGATTAAGTTTGCTTTTATTGCTCCGTCTGTCTCATCAGTGCCTTGGATTATGGAGCCAAGGTATACGAAGTTTGATGCATGCTGGAGTGACATTCCTGATGCTTCGAGCGGCATTTGATCCTCACCGGCACCGATTTGAAACCAGAGGGATTTGTTCTTTGTGATTTGCATTCCATATTTATGCATCGTTTTCGCCAGATGCTCTATTAAATCTAACAGCTGCGACCTTATTCGGCGCAACGAGGCATAGACCATCGGCGTATTCCAGATGATTGAGCAGCCATGCTTTGCCCGAGTGATCAATAATCTGAACCGCGTTATCACTGAGTGAGGAAAAGGCTTCATCCAAGTGTAGTCTGTTCGATGGATCTTCCTTCGTGGAATCCAAACTGGGTTCTTGAGTGTGTTTCGACAAGTTGGTGCCTCAGACGTTGGCAATGAATAGATGCATACAGCTTGCCTAATGTATCTAGAAGGAAGATTGGTCTATGGTTTGCAGGATCTGTCTTTGAACCTTTACTCTTGTAAATACTCACAGTTTCAGCATCAATCCAGGCTCAAGGCATGGGAATATTCCAACTGTGTAAGTCATTGAAAACTTTTAGAAGGTAGGCATTTAGATATTGAGCATCCCATTTCAGTAACTCAAGATCTAAATCCATTTTCGCAAGGACTTTTGTGCAATTTTAGTCTGCTTTTAGCTGTCTCCATCTCTTCAATTGAAACTGGGGAGTTACTTGTGAGAAGATCATGCCTTTGCTAACTATTTCAATGTTCTTATGAAATTACCAACCATGAAGTCATGTTGTCACCATTCATTCATTAAACAAAAGCCAGCGGCTAATTTAATTCTAATCGTCTGATTTTCTTAGTTTTTTCCCTAGAATGAATGCTTATTATAAATAGAGGAGGAAGGGACTTTTGCTAGAAAACCACAGCCTTAATTGCTATGGCAAGAACATCTTCTCGAGTAGCATGATTTTAGGGGTAAAGCGTCTACGGTCACGCTATTCCCTTAGTACCGTCTTTAATAACCATTAGAGTGCTCAAAACACAGTAAGCCAAGCCATTTCATTATCCAAAAGCTCAGATTTCAAAGCTGCAAAGTGATATTTTGATTTGCTCAGTTGTGAGTTACTAATTCTTTAATATCGATAGAGTTTTGAAATGAAAAACCAATGCTGATTTTGACTTTTCGAAGGTCATTGTCAACCAGATCACTGCGACCTTTAAGCCATCGGGACGTTCAACTTGCGTTACCTTACATAAAATGATATTTTGATTCAAAATTTAAGAAGGTAATGGGCAAACGTGAATAATCAGTAAAGCACTATTTATTCAACCCCGAAGTTTTAGCGAAAGGCAAGTTTGGTCATATAAGGTAACTTTCGTTTTCATTTCATCTTTAATGCCGTTCTGTTGTAAATTTAGTTATTTGTGTTCAATTCAGACATTTCGATTAAACTGTGCCCTTAATTTAGTAACTTTAGCTTTGCGCAAAAATCAGGATTGAAAGTTATCAAGGATGTAATTGAGTAGAGTTATATACATTTGAGTCCCTCTGGCTAACGGAAAGCGGTTGAAGGTCAAAGCTACCCTCATCTTCCACGTATTGACCGCCGATAACCCCAGGAGCAACTCTGGGGGCTGACGAGAGGACCAATTACCCACCGGATGCATAAAATTAAATTATGTCAGCAGAAGTACAACTTCTTACACCCTGGTAAACGAGGCACGGCGTAAATACCTGAATTCATGGTCTCAAACTGGACTGTAGAAAGCGCGTGCATGTAGCAATGAATAGAATCTCTTGCAGAAAGTTGGGAAGACTTCTGAAAGAGGTATAAAGACCGTCTGCCTTAACAGTGTCGAGGACGGACGAGGCACACTATGAAGTTGAACTACTACCTGCACTATGAAAGTATGCTAGAGAAGTGACCAGAGAACCGAGGACGTCGATAACCACTTTTGCTGTCTTCTGTGTTAACTGTTGTGCGCTACATGTTGTACTTTTGTTTCACCCCCAATAAGACCTTAGGACTTGCCCAAATGGGTGGGGAGTAAATAGAAATTCAAAAAAAGCGGAAAGTGGCAAATGAATGAAAGAGGTTTTGCAATGACAAAAAAGAGTTAATGCCGAACGGTCAGTCACACAGGCACAGGGAATCAAATATTAATAATTTATTGAGCTGATTCAAAAATATAGGGGACATCTTTGGTAATAATACCTGAAAAGAAGATATGAAGAAATGAGTAGAGGATTCATCCTGCTTGGATAGCGGAGTCCCTTGCATTTTCAAATCATTATATCAAAATTAATGCAAACAAATCAACTACAGCACCATTAGGGTACAGACTTTTCAAACACTGACCTCCTCTATGCAAAGAACATTGCTTAAGTTCCAACGCTAACCTTAATGCTTAGGAACATGCAGCCATTCTATCCTTTTTTTCGGTAGCAGACCGCTCATAGCCTCTGCAAAGCCTCTGAGTAAGAAACTAATTTATACTAAAAACAAAATACATTTAATGAATTCTTATTTCACTTAGCATAGGTCTTCTTACTTTTGCTTTTTGTAAGCAGCAACAGTTGAGATCACCTTGTGTCATAAAAAAAATGCCAACAATAAAGGACCAAAGGATTCAGTTAGGTCATAGAAGGGATTGGCCAATTGAACAGAGCCACTTTCGAAACTATCCTCCTTTCATAAAGGCTAATCAAGGCTCCAATTACAATGAATGGTCTCCACGTTAGTTCCGAGGGGCTTCATTGCAATTTCTTATGACAGTACCTAATCAGCTTTTTACCACAGGCCGGCGTCCATTTCTCCCATGGACCAAAAGAAGGGTTCGGTGTTCTTCTATCTCTAGCAGACTTTACACTAGCCGTCAACTCTCTTTCAACTCGAAGGCTGAATTTGCCGTCACGAAACAGCGAAAATTTGAAGATTGGATTAGCTGATTTTATAAATAATAACTTTACAAGCAGCCCTGAAATAGCAATGACGCATAAAGATGCCATCAAATACATTTCACTCGATTAAAAAATCGAAAATGCTTAGGAGATATGATGGGGATCATTGAACAGAATCGGACAGGAAATCCTTCCAATACTAATTTGTTCTAATTATTCCTTTTGGAACGCAACTATTTGTTAAAAACAGAAATAGACACCATCACAAATGCACGCACGCATACGCATACACGAGTTAATGTGAGTACAGGCACCCTAACTTACGAAAAGGAATGCTCTTGCCATGTTTCTTTCGCATCCAGTTCCTTTTATGTGAGGCTTTCTTAGTTTCCTCGTTTTTAAAGTTACTCTCTGTATTTGAGAGTATCAGACTATCTCTGTTCATTTTAAAACTCTTCCACAGCTTCAATCTCTTTGCCTGTATAAGACTTGTCGGAGTTCCTCGACAGTTTTGGCTCTTCGCAAGTACAATCCAAATTTCATACGTCAAGCCGTATTCTGTATTGTTTGTAGTCAATTTTTGTCTTTTGATTTCAAGACAATAGAACATAATCCATAAGTGATTGCAGGATTAACAAAAGCACCCACCAGAGCCACTTTCAGGGTGTTATTAAGACTTCTTGAGTGCAGGAATGGTCGTAGTCGTGTTAGGTGCCTTTTTGTCCCGACTAGGTTGGCTGTTATTGCCTCGTCTGGCTCATCGGTGTCTTGAATTATGGAGTCAAGATATTCGAAGCATTAAACACGTCGGAATGACATTCCTGTTGCTTCGAGGGGCGTTTTATCCTCACTGTCACGGTTTTGAAACCAGAGGGTTTTGTTCGCCCCAATGTGCATTCCGTATTTATGCAGCATTATGGCCAGATGCTCTATAAATCTGATAGCCTCATCTCTATTCAGCGCAATAAGACATAGACCGTCGGCGTATTCTAGATGATTAAGCTGCCATCTTTTGTCCGAGTGATCACTGTTTTCGCGGTAGCTTTTTCTATATATTTCAAGACATTCTGACACATAGTTGTCAACGGGTCCTGGGATATATCTCTTTTCAGGTGCTCCAGCTAAGTTTCCTTCGATTTTCTTATTTTTTCGATGCCATAATTGCTTTTAACTGTTTTTGTCCTCCTTCAGAGTTCTATTCTTTCGTTTCTCTAAGCGCTTTCTAAGATGCGATTAGAGCTTGAGGATCATTTTTTGTAGGCAGTGATCAGAATTGGCATCTGCCTATCTAGAAGCTCGTATGTCACTTATAAGGAATATATTTGACTGTTGCGTCAGATCAAGGTCAAGGACAGCACTTTTCCCTGTGGGATGATACCAACTCAATCTTCGAGAAGTTGGTTTCGGGAAAGAAAGTATTCATCACGTTTAAATTATACTCTTGGAATAACCCTAGTAGCCTTTATCTGTGTGTCACCTCGATCGGTGAATGGACTGACGAACATCAGAGCCCAATCTGTAGTTGAAATCGCCAAGGATTATTATTTGTATCCATTCAGAGAGGAGTAATCTATAGGTTTTGTCTACTGGTTTGCAGAAGGAATCTTTAACCATTGCATCCTTCGTGGACTCGGCCAGAGCAATGAATAGCATCAGTCTAAATTTTAAACCGCCAATTTAGAGTGTTAGTGTGGCAGGTCTACTTGTGACAGGGTTAAATCCAGCTTCTCTGCCCTCTTTGACCCCATCATTCAGTCTCGAGTTTTCGATCTCTCCAGAGTAAAAGAAAGTATAGTTTTTTGTATAACGGGAATGAACATTCATTCGAGTTCCCCTTTGGGCAATGACCGTCATACCCCTACAAAACGTCTATTCAACTATCCTCTGGAGGTTCCTTTCATTGCTACATGCACGCGCTTTCCATAGTCCAGGTTGGGATCAGAAATCCAAATATTTACGTCGTGCCATTTTTACCAGGCCATACGACGTTGTACTTCTGAGGTTACCGGTGGTCAGTCTTGAAATTTTTCACGCTCTCCACATATAACCTAGGACGGTAACAGAATGCTACGAGACTAACTTAAATCTCCCTAACCTTCTTTCTCTTATCCTGTTTTATGGAAATTCACTGAAAAATTCCTCCTCAGATTGTGTGCTTTCATTGTACCGTTTAATGACATTTGTATTATTCTCAGGCATTTAGAAACAAACCATGTTAGGTTTAATAGGAAATAACTTGTGCGAAATCAGGGCTTTCGCATTTGATGGGTTGAATTTCTCACTATTCAAACCGTTTTTCTAATTTACTGTAATCAGTTGTTTGCATAGGTCTTTTGTGAGAAAAAATCTTAAAGTAAATTAATGAATTAAGGAAGAATATTATTCGATATTAACTACTAACATAGATAATTTTTTATGGTGTTCAGGTTAATTTTGCAACTTTATTGAAGAGTAAATCTGTATTTGCGCTATCGCAATCTGATGAGCTTCTTGGAAAAATTACCATTTAGTGTGCTGTACCCTGTGATTTTGTTCGTTTTCAAGTCCATTCAGCGATTGAATTTGCCCAGGACATTATCCTCTTTTTACCAGAGTTTCTCAATCACCCTAATTCGACCAATCGACATTTGGAAGCCGTTCAAATTGGCTATTTTCGATGCACACTTTGGTACTGCTTATTTTTAGATGAACTTTTGACGTGAAGCCAATGCATTCGATTCATGCAATCCCCTCCCATTGTGATGCGTACGCTTGAGCCATGAATTGAATTCTATTTTATTTGGTCGGATATATTTTGCCATACCCATTTCTCAGCATTTTACCCACTTGGAACAAAAGTATATTTTTGTAAGATTGCTTGGAGGAACAAACCCGTTCTAATTGACTTTTAATGTTTGTATTCTAACAATTTTTCAACTTGAATTCTTTATGTAGGTTTGGACTGTTGTCACGGTTGTTGTTTTTGGCTTTTAAAATGGAAAATTGGCTTTTCTGGCAAATCATCTATAAGGCGTCCGCCTTCTTTTAGTTGAGTCAGTTTGAAGTACAGAACCAGCTCATTGTTTTTAAGAACTGGATTGAAGATTCATTCACAAATCACTTTGTTTGCGTGCTGTTCTAGACCGATAGGCTTGGCCAAAATGTGTATTCTTGGTTTTCAATTGGTAAAGGAAGCCTTACTTGACCTTAACCTCACAAATAGCAGTTGATCAACAAATACGGCCATTGCAGTCTCTAAACGTGCGTCGATGATTTGAGCAGGATTGGCACATAGAAATTAAACACTGGAGTCAGTTGTTCACTCGAGTAATTTATTCTCCTTGAAATATTTTATCTGACAGTTTGAACACAACTGCATTTGCATTGTAATCGTAAATTATTCAAACGCTTATAATTATAAGCCTGATAATACGAGTGGTAAAAAAGAATCTCGAAAAAAGATCCAGATTGAAAAGCCTCCAGATTCTTTTACCACCCAGACGATTACGATCCTCTAATTTCTAAATGCGGATGCCTCACTTTGGCGGCTACTGTTGTAACACATCCATTTGACGTCACATAATTCATAAACGGCATTTCGGTCCGTCTGTTATCAATTAAGTCATTTTGACTTATCCACATAAGGCACCCGACTTTAACCAATTATTCTGGGCATGTTGAATGCCATCGACTATTTTCATTTAAATTTCGAAGGCCGATACTTGCCTATCGATAAGATTATTGTATCTGCTATTTCCAGAGGTCAGTATTTTTGGTATGCCCTCGAGAACTGCATTTTCTTTTTATTAGAAGTTTCAGATTAGTTCTATTTGAGTTAATTGTTTTCAATATGTACTTTTTAAGTGCGCTCATTTTGGTGAATAAGCTAATATAAATTCTTTTTATTCCATCTTGAAATGAAGTTTTTCCTTATCAGAAAAATACATGCATACAAAAAAATGAAATGAAAATAGTGGGATAATGATTTAAGTGTACAAATCGCAAAATAATGCAGTTCAGACCCTGCGGTTAGCAATCACAGGCTATCCTTCCATCCGGCACTCTTTAATACTTTTGGATCTCTCTGTCACATAGTATGTGCATCGTTTCCAATTCTTTGTGTTTTCCTTTATAAGGATTATTCATGTCACCTACAAGGAGCAACCTTCTCAAGTTGAATTTTTCCAAAAGTCAATGAAATGTGATCATTTCAGGAGTGATAGTCCATGAATTTCCGTCCGGACTATCCACTTCGTTATCTTAAAAACGTTTCAGGATCGATTTATGAAGTGCTGAAATCTGATCTGGCATCAAAGTCTGCTGTCTCAGAATCCCATTTCACAACCCTTCGTCTTTAATATCTCTTCAAATCTTGCATAGAAGAACACTGGGATGTTGATGCGGGTTTCCGTGCCAACGAAATTTTTAAAAAAATGCCTGCATGTCAGGGTCTACGTGAATTTGCATGAGGTTTCATAATCAAACTGATAGCATCAATTACAAAGTCTCTACAGGTCGCTTCAATCTGCTAAATTCCCTGATTAACTTAACTCCGTTCTAAGTTTTGATCAGGATAACTCAATAAAGATTACAACCAGGCCCAGAAAATAAAACATTGATGTCAAGATCTTCATTAAGGAGGAGGCTTTGTTTAGTTCGACTCAACTGTTAATCTGATAGACACGAAGATATATTCATTCGTTTTTGACAGGCTCAAACGCATAAATATGATGTATTCTCTTGACACTGATCGAACAGGGTGACTAGTAACCTCTCTTGATTTTGCTCGAGCAAGAACTCGTTAATTAACTTAAATCTACCTCTTATATCTACATTATGAAGCTCTCATACTGGTAGTAACTATTCTTTACAACTGTTATACACTTTGCGAGTTTCAAATAATAAAATGGCTAATTGGTCCCACATTTCCTTTCCCTGATGTGACTGCAATAGAATGGCCTAAAGATAACCAAATACCTATTTGCATAAATTACTTTTTAATGTATTAGTAAGTCTAGTCTCATTCTTTGCGCACTTCACATCACTTTTTAATGAACTTTCATGTGGGTAGGAAAGTAATTTCAATCGGAATCCAAATTCTGAATTTGAGTTTACTTTGCTCAAGGTAGAGTATGATAAATACTCGAGTGCTATTATAAATTCAGAAAGGGTGTTTAATAGGTATATTGCAATGTGCGCCACTTTCTTTTAATACAGTGAAAAGCAGGAAATGCTGCTCAATATTATGTTGTATTTTTTTGTTCCAATGCACCCATTTCCGATTCCCAAAATAGAGCAGTAAGTTACTGAGAAGTCGAAACTAGGTATAAATTTGACCAATGGAAAATCTAATCTTGGTCGAATCTTATAGGAGACTTCGGATGAAAGCTCCTACCCCTCTGAAATCTGTCCAAATCTTAGGTTCTCGATTCCGTGAACAATTTACCGAATCCCTTTTATTAGCTTTGATGTTTGATCGAATAAACAATCTCTTGGGTAAACAGACATAACAGCTACCTCACGGAGTAAATACTAACCGTACTTTGATTCACCATGTGTATTAAGTATTGTTGATGTTTGCAATACCTATTTGCTGGTCTAAGGTCAGAAGAAAACAGAAAAGTGTGGCAGGTAATTGATTACTTGACATCAAGAGAACAAATTGTGTTGATCCAGAAAATGTCAAACAAGGGCGAAAAATTTTGCGTATTATTAACAGCATTCTAAAACATATTTAGATGAATTTGAAGACTCTTACCGACGGTAAGTGGGTTGCTGCTGTAAATTGTGCCATTTCGGCATTAATCGAAGGGGAGCAATTTTAGATGCGCAAAAGGGTACTGCGATATTTTTCGGAAGCCATCGGCAAAACCACATTAGAGGGTAAATAGTCTCTCTCCATTAGCGGGAATGCTAAGAGAATGGCGCCCGAGTCAGGCACGCAGCATCCCAGCGTCTGGTAATTGTGGTTAGCCCGGAGTATTTTATGACACTAGACGGCTTTTATCACGTTCATAGCTTTGATATCGTTTCTTTTATTGTGCTGATAAGCGATTGTTGGTTATCTTTTTATAATTCAATCATTTATCCTTATAATTTTTGGATTCTGACATATTGCACCGATTTTTTCGCTGATGTTTCAGTTACGACGGCGCAAATTACCTGCCAAAAGCCGGATGAATTCGAATGCGTTCCATGATTGCTTAAGACTTCCTTTGTGAAGGACTCGACCCATCGAACTCATAATTGGGCATAATTTTTGTCTCTTTGCTGTCTATGCAACCAAATCCTCAGGTTAATAAATACCGCCCATAGAGCCCAGATTCCTTGAGCCTTCTTTTCAAGTCTGTTCTGAGTGGCGGTATTAAATCGTCTACAATCCGAGAACAAATTCAAATTCACTATTATTACATTGAGAAGCCCTGTTAAAAGATTTGCGCTGCTGATAAGGATGTAAAATCCTCTTAATTACTTGAGAGCCAGTCATTTTGATCATTTTTGATATTTGACGCCGTCGCTTAAAATTCTAACTTAATCGTGAATGAAACTACTCATTGTCAACAAGTATTTTCGATTGTCGAATAGAAGAAATGAATTTTCGTTTTACTGCAAGTGCCTCCGAAATCACCCAAACCTCTGCGCTTCCTTTTGGTACTTCTAACTTCATCCCACATTCACTCATGTTTTACTTTTCAGATTTCAATAAGAAAAACTGAGAGGCGCACCGTCGGGGTCCTGTTCACATCTTTCATTTCATTCAGTTTGCTTCAATTCCAGCTGCTTGGATATAGGAATCTCTTAGACTAGCGACTAGTCCGATGGCTATTCATCTGTGAGTTTTGGTTCTAGTCTCAAAACTTACGATTCCTTAGGATCCACTTGGAAACAGAGTGACCATAATATAAAACCTCTTGAGACAAAGAGCAAATTTGATCCAACCTCATCGATTCTTAAAGCTTCACGTTTTGACTCTTTTTCTGAGCCTCTTTAAAAGAAAAAACAAAATGACTGCAAAGCAAATTATAAGCATTTGAAAGGAGTATTGCGACTTAAAGCCTTAAAAAATGACCTTAAGGATTGTTAGATTCTTTCAAGGAACAAAAATATATTCGCATATTCTTGTAGAATCTATCAGTAGAAGTTTTACAACAGGAAAATTTTAGGCCCCTTTTAACAGCCTGACATACAGACAGAAGAGTGATTTATGGTTCCAGAGATGTTGCAGCAGATACGTCTTTGAATAATCTAGCCGATCTGGTTTAAAGAGGAAGACTAAGGATGAAAATGATTCTGTAAAAGCTAGGAAATTCCATTGCGTGAAAAGTTTTGACCAGCAGCTTGAAACTTGGGCCTTCATTAGCGTCATTCTCACAACATCAACTGTGTCTGTCAAATCAGAGTAGATGAAAATGCACTCCTAGTCGCATAGGAAGCATGTCCTTCGGTTAAAAATCCTCTGAAGATCTCATTTTAGCAAATCGCTAGCAACATTTTAACCTGATATGTCAATTCCAAGAAGGATTCATCTATACAATGCGATATTTTGCTATGGCAATGAAAGAAAACACCGGAAAACCTCACTAGTCAAATATCTTTCAAGAGAAATCGCTCTCTACATGTCAGAACGAAAGGTCTTTTATGACCCACAAAGTCCAAAGGTAACTAAAACGACATCATTCAGACTCCTCAGTTTTTTCGACCCCAAGTCCAGTGATTTAGCGAAATTAACCAACTTATTATTTCTACAATACCGTCATCCAACTATCTGAAGTGCCAAATAGGGTCATCAACGCTTGTTCTTTACTTTTTTTATGCAAAAGCGGTCATGAATGAATAAAAAATAATAATAAAGCAGTTTTTGATATTCTTTATTTTAGATTCTATAAAGTTATACTCTCGATACGAAAATAATTGTCGCCGTGAACATTATGACATAGTTGAAGCGTTTCCCAGAATAGCGGGTCCGAATGAAACACCTTAGCAACATCTAAGCTTAAGACAACAACTGTAATACTTAGAAGATAACACATTAGTAACTTTAACGCAAATATTTTAGCAAATTTAAACTATAAATCCAAACTAACGTCGGAACTATACTGACAATTTTATGAATTAAGAAAGCCTTATAAATGAATCTTTTATGGTTTAAATTTAAAAGAACAGACAGTAAAAGATTTACAGCTTGATTTGGAGAGGCTCAATGCCTAGTGACTAACCGCGATTTATTGTGCATTTGGACTATTCCAATGCTTTTATGTGTGCAATGTCTGTTGAGCTTTTCGATAGATCGCTTTGGTGGTCTTGTATCAGTGATATCCCCTTCTCAAAAACTTCATTTCAAGAATACAGCTTTCTGCAAATATGCTCCCCAAAGCGGAACCATAAGGTCTGATCGGGAAACCCAGACTAATTCCTTCTTTGCTTGAAGTGAATTTGACAATTTCGCAAAAAATTCAACCCATTTAGAACTCTAAGAACAAACTATAAATTGACTTTTAAGTTAAAAAGGATAACTTTAGAATCTTGCGACTCTTCTTTAGGTGTCCTGATGTACTTTTATGCGATTCCGGACAGCTCTCTCAATTTAGCCCACTTAACCATGACGTTTTTGGATTTTTTTAAATGCTAGGTGGTTGTTTTGAGTTAAATTTGGCATCCTGTAAAAATAATGATAGCTGTTTCGTTTCTGATCCGAATATAAAGATCGCTTAACAGCATGTTTCGAAATACGATTAAGAGATAAAGCACTGAACCTATATTTGCTGTCAAAATAAGCATTATATTATGACAACTTTGATAATATTCTTCGGTAAGCTTTTGTAGCGAAATACTATTTCACTCTTACAACAATTTTCTGACAAAAGTAGACAGAAATCTATCATGTAAATGGAGCGGAAGTCTTTAAAGAAATTGAAAAGAATTCGAACTCTGCGGAAAATTAGAGAGGCCTGAATGAAACGCTTCAAATAATGGTCAGTGCTGCCCCGATACTTCCCAAGTCGATATCCCACTGTACATGTTCCCCAATTTTTGAAAGTTCTGATTTGAATCTCTTTCAAATCCCTTTTGCCACCTTGTTATCAAGTTCCACCCCAACGCTAAAACCATGAGATAGCTCCTGATCGTTTTTGGATTGACAAATAGCATTTCAAAGAATATGGCTTTGATCATTACCATTATTGGTGATCAATTCATGACATCAATAAGACTAATCATCTTTTTGCTCAGAGAAGGTCACTTTTCATTTATAGAATTTCTGTAAATTTGTAAATTTGATTTCGAAAACCCTGTATGGGTTCTTGTTATTGAGTTTCTTGACATTCTGTTCGAGTTGTAGGATAATCACGCCTTGAAATCAGTAAAAAAATTAATCGAGTGTATTTTAAAAGAAGCTACAATTCAAATCTGGAGAACACCAGATTCCAAACATCAGCTTATGATGAGGGAAATTAAGCTTGTAAATTTCTCATTAAAAAAGGTTATCAAAACTCATGGCCGGTTAGGACTAATCACTCTCCAGACGTATAAAATTAGATTTCGCCAGCAGAAGTGCAATTTCTTACAGCTTGGAACACGAGGCACGATGTAAATAACCGTATTCATGGTATCAAATTGGAGTTTGGACTACACGTGCAGGTAGCAATGAACGAAGTCTCCATCAGAATTTTGAAAGATTTCTAGTAGGAGACATGAAGACGGACGAAGATGGAGAAGGTGCCACGACGAAGCCGAACTGCTATCCGTATGACGAAGCCATGCCAGAGAAGAGACCAAGTAGCCGAAGACGTCAACAAACGTTTTTACTGTGTTCTGTGTTAACTTTTGTGCTTATTTGTTATAAAAGCTATTTGTACTTCTGTTGTACCCCCAGTAAGTCCTTGAGACTTGACCTAAAGGGTGGAGAGGAATAAAAAAAATCAAAACTAATGTCAATTCTTCGTAATTGCCAATTAAAAAAAATGATTTTCAGCCTTTGTCCCTGAGTTGAAAATTTGACACCTTGAGGGCATTAGTCTATGTTGTACCTATTGTATTTAATGATAGACCATAATTTTATACGTTAGCGCTTCCGTACATTCTCTCATTTCTGCTCGATGACAGAAAATCAAATAAATATATGAAATCATACATCTTGTTGACATAACTCTTTCAGTCACCCTCTTTGTTGACCAATTAGCTAGGCCAAATGTTCAGTCAAAGAACATTGTATAAAAGTATTTGTTGGGTGGATTAAAATGGAAAATTTGTTTTGAGTAATAAAATAGAATCGGAAAAATTGTGCCGTTCGATACCTTTTCTCGATAAGCTTTCATATTTGCCATTCTGAAACTCTCTCGAAACGACTGCCATCCTTGCTGCCTCTACAAATGACATCTTTAACTCAGATTCGCGAAAAACATTGTCAAATTCATAAACCTAATTCCATGCTAATAGAATATTTGTTATGAAAGCCCTCTCAGTTTAACTATAATTATCCATCTTATCTCAAGAATCAGGTTAAAAACTTGGAGAGGTAGTTGCGAAATGTAGCCTTATCCAGAATTAAAACTTTAATTTCTTGTAACCACAGCGATCTTTGTTACGAGACGGGATAACGCCAAAAGCCTGTTCAGAATAAACCTATAAATGTTTGATTTATTTTATTTTTTTATTTCATTTATTTTCTCTCTACCTATTAGGGCGATTCCCAAGGACTTATTGGGTGTACAACAGAAGTACAAATAGCTTTTATAGCAATTAAGCATAACAGTTAAAAAGAACAGTAAAAACGTTTGTTGACGTATACGGCTATCTGGTCTCTTCTCTGGCATGGCTTCGTCGTACAGATAGCAGTTCAGCTTCGTTGAGCTCCTTCGTCCGAATCCGTCCTTCTTCAAATCTCCTCCAGAAATCAAAATTCTGGCGGAGATTCCATTCAAAGCTCCTTGAATATGCATTCCATATTCTAGTTTGAGACCAGAAGTTGTACTTCTGCGGTCATAATCTAATTATATACGTCCGCAGGGTGGTTTGTCCCATCACCCCCCCCCCCTCATTATCCTTTAGAGTTGCCCCTGGGGTTACCGGTGGTCACCACGAGGAGGTTGAGAGTAGGTTTGACCGCATTTGTAGACTATTTCGCTTTAAAAGTATTACAAAATTTTATTTGCATTCTAAATCAAAGTAAAGTGCCTTTTCAAGTCGGTATTCAAATAAAATAATGAGTAGGTGGTCAAACCGGTAACCCCAGGGGCAATTCTGGGAGCTAATTAGATTATGCCTGCAGAAGTACAACCACGTACACCCTGGTAAGCGAGGCATGGCTTAAGTAACCAGATGCATGACCTAAAACTGGACTATGGAAAGTGTGTGCATGTAGCACAGACTTCCGGAAGAGGTATGAAGAATGTCTGCCTTAACAACGTCGAGGATGCACGAGGTGCCGCTGCGAAGTTGAAATGCTACCTGTACGTCGAAACCATGCCAAAGGAGTGACCAGAGAACCAAAGACGTCGAAAACCGATTTTACTGTCTTCCATGTTAACAGTTGTGCTTAATTGGTATAAAAACTATTTGTACTCCTGTTGTACCCCTCAATAATTCCTTGGGACTCGTTCTAATGGGGGGTGGGGGAGGTAAATAAAAAAACGAGTGTAAGTAAAATGCAAAAGCACTCCCACTATGCTCAGAGCCCATTTATCCACCTTTTGTTTCATGATGGCATTTTTCGTTTATCTAACATAAATTCTAGTTTGGATCATTCAACGGTTGTGTTTGTAAATCCGAAGCTGAGGTAAATATCCACGAAATTGATTCTTGGGTTTAATGACAACCGAAGTCACCAAGCCTTCTGGTCAGAGAGGGCAGGGGGTGAATGCTGAATGAGGCAGGTTGTTCCAATGGATGTTTCGTTTTTTCATTAGTCTATTTGTACCTTACATAATGGAAGCACTGCCAAAATCTTAAATGAAAATCACTTTCGTCTGTATGTTTCTTGTTTTAAAATGCAATTTTCAAGGGGTTTCAAATAAATGATTTGCTATTGCCAATCGTGAATCAAGTGGCGGAGATAATCTTCATACAAGTGAAAATCTGATGGGACATGGTACAATGGACCGAGCATAAATCTTTGTTTTCTTAGGGTGCAAGAGCCTTCCTCAACTCTAAAACACGAAAGAATATTAGCAATGTTTGATGCTATCTTTCAAACTCGAACTAAATGGTTCAGAAAAGTTTTCATGATTCTATAAAATTGAAGATTGT
This sequence comes from Moniezia expansa, assembly GCA_019097775.1. Classification (NCBI taxonomy): domain Eukaryota; kingdom Metazoa; phylum Platyhelminthes; class Cestoda; order Cyclophyllidea; family Anoplocephalidae; genus Moniezia; species Moniezia expansa. The sequence continues at coordinate 6,866,371 of JADFDV010000076.1, read as the reverse complement.
CACAATTGGTAAGGACAGTAGGCGTTTCACTCATGTGTTGATGGCAAACGGTATCCAAATTGATTTACTCTTGTGAAAATTAATGAAGTCCGGAGCGAGTCATCGTGTTTATAACTACCTCATCCTCATTTTGAATAATAACCTTAATAATTGAAACTCTAATAAGACAGTAGACCTCTTGTCAATGTCTACAGAACAACCGTTGACATCAATTAGTTTTCAGCTTTGCTTCTGAAGAAAATGCAGACAGATACTTATAAAAATTGCCCAAGGAAAGCATAACCATATTTAAATGTTATACTTGGAAGGTTATATCAGAATAATGACAATTGGTGCCTTCGAACGGATCGGACTGATACCCATCAGACGTATAAAATTAGATTATGCCAGCAGTAGTACAACTATATACAGCCTGGTAAACGGGACGACGTAAATACCTGGATTCGTGGTCTCAAACTGGACTGCGGAACGTGCGTGCATGTGGCAATGAGAAGAGTCTCCGTCAGAAGGTTGCGAAGATTTCTGGAAGAGGAATGAAAATCGTATGTCTTAACGTTTTCGAGGACGGACGGGGTACCAATACGAAGTTGAACTGCTACCTGTACTATGGAACCATGCCAGAGACGTTACAAGAGCACCGAAGACGTCGATAACCGCTTTTACTATTTTTTGTGTTAACTGTTGTATGCTAAATGTCGTAAAAGCTATTTGCACCTCTGTTGTTCTCTCAATAAGTCCTTGAGAATTGCCTTAATGGATGGGGAGTAAATAAAGATAAAAATAAAATCAGTATTAGAACGTTCTACCAGGTTACCAGACGTAACCTGCTTAAAATTAAACTTTTTTAATTTATTTGAGGATTGTTTCTCGTCTGTACCGACATTCCTGCAAGCGTCCTATTTAATTAAAGTTACCCACATTTAGCTTTGTTTGATGTATTTTAGAGCAAACAAATATGTGCCAACATTGAAGAGAATCTTGATCGCGTTGGATTAAGGAGTTGTTGCCTCGGTTTCACGCTTTTCTTTAACATTTATGAAATTGCTAAAAATGAACTTTTTTTATCTGCTGCATTTCATCGCTTTCCACAACCTTCAACCAGCCAGCCCAAGAGCCTTACAATTAGTGTCTATGACAGTTAAAGCCATTTTCCACTGGACAAGAAAAATAATCCACTTTTATAACGTGTTGTGACTTGAAATTTAAGTTGATTTCGGTCAACTTTGGCTGAAATTCTTGCACCCTTTCCTCTTTATTCTCTCTTCATTTAGCGCATTCACGTCAAATCCCAGTATCCGTATTGTCTTGTCCTGAAAAGTAGGCTTTGCTTCTGTTTTGCAAGCTTTTATTCAGTATAAGTGAAGAGATTTTGTGTCAGATGGCATGTATCTAAAAATTAAAAGGTTCCTTTAGTTGAGGCCTAGAATTATTAGAAAATCAGATATCGTGCAATACTTTAAATTAGTACTTTTTTTTAAGTATTATCGACAAGAGACATGTTTCATGATTTATCTTGGCCCAACTCATAGGGGACTAAAATTATCTATCATTCTTGAATTCTCATTTCAAAAAAAGACATTCTCTCGAATGTAGACCTGGTTTTGATTCAGTTTAAGGACTTATACACTTTCATGATAAACATCACACTCATAAGTCTTAATGCATTATCACATTTGCCGCTTTTTATCACCATTTAAAGAAATTGGGTACTACTTCGAATAGCTGCTTTTGGGCTATGAACCGCATGTTAATAGGACGCCAGTTGAAGATGCATTCCGATTTCTCACATCAGTCTGAGCCGCCAAGGAGATTTAAAATAGCCTACTTTCAATAACTAAAATCAAAGAGAAGACGGAGAGGCAGAACTGCTAATCAAAGTACCATATAAGCGCAGACGTGTAAACACCAATTGAGGGTTAAGTACAGTGTGAATGTTTACACAAACGTCTGAGGTCAACAATGGAAACATAAATAAACGTAGAGCCTGGCGAAGAGTAAAATCGATACGAGGTTCAAGGTCACATTTCGCTGAGTTCTAAAAATTTTTCATCTCCAAGGCTTTTCCTTGGTATCGAGCATCTTAGACACTCACTGGGCATTAATGAAGCAACATGGATGGTAGTGAAATGAGATTAAACTGGCATAAAATTGTCATGAACCTAAAGCTAATAAAGCGGAAGTTAAGTTTTATCACGAGATGCACCAGAAGAAAACATCTATAATCTTGTGCCATCCTATTTATACAAGAAGCCATGGTGGTGCGATGTTTGCGTGCCAAAGGAGGCGAAATCCTAGTGGTTCGCCTTGAGCAGGGTGAAAGTGTCAGCAAATGAACAATAAGAGTTGAAGATTTCATTCTTATTAAAGGTTAATGTTGCGAACGACACATTTAAGTAGAAGAAGACTAGAATGTAAAGAAATAGCTAACGGCGGAAAGTAAACTCTCTGATTTCACATTTCCATGTTGGACCGCCAGCCTTCTCTATCTACAATATCACACAGCACATAAAATTATTTGAATTCGAACTTTTAATGCGACGTTCTTCCCAAAAAACGCCATAGAAGCCAATTTTATTAATTCTTTTATTTGTTCCCCAATCATTAGAGCAGGTCCCAAGGACTTATTGGGGGTACAACAGAGGTACAAATAGCTTCCACAACAAGTAGTGCTAAACAGTAAACATAGAAGATAGTAAAAGCGTTTATCGACGTCTTCGTTCTCTGGTCACTCCTCTGGCAGGTAGCACTTCAATTTCATATTTTCACTCCATGCGTCCTCGACGTTGTTTAGGCGGGCAATCTTCATACCTCTTCCAGAAGTCTGTGCAGCCTTCTGGAGGAGATTCCATTCAATTCTACATGCGCGCGCTTTCCACAGTCCAGTTTGAGGCCATGAATCTAGTTACTTACGTCATGCCTCGTTTAGCTGGGTGTACGAAGTTGTACATTCGCTAGCATAATCTAATCTTATACATCCGGTGGGTGGTTAGACCTATCCAGCCACCCCTCTCATTAGCCCCAGGAGTTGCTCCTGGGATTACCGGTGGTCACTACGAGGAAATTGAGAGCAGGTTTGACCACTAAAGAAGCCAATAAGCTTCTAAATTCCTATTGCAACTAATCAATGTTGTTACAAAATTTAAAATTTTATTGCTAAATAGAGAAGCAACATTAAAATGATTTTAGCACATCCAAACAGAGCAATGGAGCTTGATGTCATTTTTCGAAAGAGCGTTAGGTGATCGTCAAGAAGTAAAGTTTCTTTCATAGTTAGTTTACAAATCCCCGAAAGACTTCTATGTGAAATCAAAGTACTAAATGGGTAAGTTATTGTACGTAAAATCGACACCATTTTCAGTGTTTCCGTCTTCAGATGAGTTTCTCTCCATGTACCTAAGCCGATATTCACCAACTAACGGTTTATGTTCTAAAATTGCGTAATAATTTTGCTAAGAAACATAATCATGGCTAGTAAATCTTCTTAAATAATATTCAGCCTTTGAAAATTAGTTAAAAGCTCACCTTTATGTGCCGTGATTAGGTGCTCTCTGAGCAATGAAATTTCATAAAATATTTTAGCACACTTACGGCAGACATAAATATTTATTCCTGCATAAAATATAAATGAAGGAATTATCACGATTGAAAACCTTGTGTTTGAGGTTTCAGTGGCTTACTATTGACAATAGATTCAATATATCGCCTTAATTCAGAGCTCGATTTGAACGTTTTGACACGTCGGCTTGGAAAGCCTTCAAACATCCTGGAACCTGTAGAAAGAAAGGTATAACCCATCGTAAAATAAAATCATTTAGGTGATTTTCTAAAAGCGGAAGTAGCCTTGCAAGTGGACAGTACAGGATCCCGATCTGTCCAAAAAGTCCAGCACTTGCATACCATAGTAAAAACAGGTTGTCCTTACGTGAATAATTCAGTTATATCGTATGCATCAGGTTCGGACATATTATCGAAACGAATTATGACCTTCAATCAGTACGAAATATATTTGAATTAGCAGAGATCACAGTATTTTTTAGCTGGGTGAATGGGGTTTATTTCTGCCTGGGACAGCAGTATTCAGTGAATTCATCCTACTCGTGTGAATTTAGTCACTCCGAAAACAGCAAAAAAACAAAGTATGCATTAAAAGGCATTTCATTGGGAAAGGAACACAAAGGACCGAGCACGTATGGGAGAAATGGAAACGATTTTGACTACTGAACGAAAAGCGTCCTTTGGCCAATGATTGCCAAAAGGAAACTGAATTCTAAATAAGTAGCAATTTTTCTAATTCAAATGATTCATATTCAAACCAAGCCGAAGGAAGACGGAGATGAATACTTTGCAAAATATTAAGCTTTCACAAAGTTCTACGGTGGGAATGAATGAGAAAGACATGACCTTAAGACTTTATATTTTGTAATTCAGGAACTTTCTAAAGGTGTGTTTTTGTCAGTGTTAGCCAACTTTCTTGAAAGAACTATCCCAAAATATAGTACACATCTATCCGAATGTTGCTTAAACGAGTATAAATTGGAAATTCAGGACAAACTTACCATCTTGTAATAAAATGTGTGTCACAAAAGGCTAATCTGTGAAACACTTCCAAATGATGCTACCTGTTCAGGTCAAAATTAACAATTCTTCTAATTTTTGCATCGAACCCCTGAAAACAATTTTGGAAATTAACTTTTTGCTGTCAAGTACCCAATAAACTTCTCCTATTAATGGATTCCTCCAGTTGGGACAGTTCTAAATGAGACATCATTCTCTAAAGAATGGTGACTAGAAATTGTCGACTCATCCATTTCCATTTTTCCTGGCTGTATGAGCAGACAGTCAATAAGAATATAAACCTCGCTCAGAACGATGGAAGGCACCATTCCACTCCAGTCTTGAAGTGAAAGGCATGGAAATCTGGTATACTCTTATTTTGTTATCCCTTTACACTCGTGCACCTTATTGAGACAAGTGAAAATCTAGCCATAGAATGTCGTTTTCGGGCCACCGTCAGTAAAGTGGTCAAAAGCCTTTACCCTCGCTCAATACCGGCCTACGTGATCAACGAACTTTATCAAGACTAACACCAAAAATTAAACGAAACCAGCAAGAGTGTTAGGCAGCATTTAATTAGACGATTCGTTTAGTTATATTTGCGCGATTTTAAAACCAGATTAGAGTATTTTATTTTTATTTGACCTATTTAACATTGAAAATCCATTCGGGCTTTGAGTAGCCGTTTAAGTTTTTTCAAGGATTATTTTATATTATATTAGTGTTGAATGAAAGATAGCAGTTGCTGCTCTCTTCTAGTTTGGCAAGCCTGGAGGCATTCAGTAGCAAGGTTTATCAAAAATTTTAAGGATTGGTTTGCAGTACGGGGACAAGGAAGTATTCCTAATTTATTTACCAATCCAGAAAATAGACACCGTACAACTCAGGACCATTTCTGGTGCCATCATTTCCGCAAATTTGCAAACAATTCAGCCTTTTAGGCCTATTAAAGGACAGACCGACTGTCTTCTCTCAATTTAAAAAGCCGACAAAGTCACCCTGTGAATCTTTATTTGGACACTCAATAAGAGAAAAAGTAGTTCTGCCTAAAATTACCAGAGTTCTGCAAAGAAAGTTGGCGTCTTCTTTAAATGAGACTTCAAATGAAATTCAATCTAAATGAAGCCTCTCCCCTCTTTCTCAAACTTCGCGACTCTGAAACAGCTTCAAAAATGACCTAAGGGTCCTGAACTGTTACCGCTGAAATTAATGAAAAATCACCATTCCATATTTTGATAAGAAAAGTGTTCGTAGGCGAATGCAGTATCAAGTATTTATCAAGAGGGCGTTTACTTATTTAGACCGGCCTTAGCTACCTCTGATCTCTGCATAGACGCTCGTGGTATTCAAAGAAGGAACAGCTTGCTAAGAGAGTTAACTGCTCTAGTAGACTCCGAAAGAAATCTCTTGCAATGCTGACTCTATTAAAAATGGTTGTACCTAGGGCACGCAAGTTAAAAATTTGAAGCCGAAGGATGCAGAACTTGGAGAACTAGTAAGGCCGATTATCAACCGGAACTACGACTGAAAATGAATATGGGGATGCCTTAATTCATATCTCACCGAAGATTTCACTGCCAATGGCAAGCAACGTAATTGATTTAGGATTTTTGAAGAGGAAGTATGCGGAGTAGCCGATTTCAACTCGAGCTTTCAGCTCTATTTCAAATAAATTAACTGAATCTGTTCATTTAAGAGCAATGTTTGCAATAATTTTGCAGGCCACTCCCTTATGAGCTCATTCTACCTTCTCATTCTCTGACCCAAAATCATAGCCAAACTACTTTACGATAGAGAGTGACTTGAATTCCAGGTCACTTTATCTTAAATGAATTGAAATTGTGCTAAGCTAAGTTAGGGCCTTAGTGATAAATGGCAGGTTGTTCGATCAATTCTACCCACAAGGGGAATGTAAAAGTGTTCTAGCTGTATATGAGGATAGGCAAACTGGATGTGGTTAATAGCTATAGGAAAATACTTTTCCTGGATACATTTAGTAAGCTTTATGAACCTCTGGTAAGTGACGAATCGAAGACACTCCAAGCGAGAAAGTCTGATTAATATAAGTTGGACTTTTGCAAGGTCAATCAACTGATCAGGCAACAGTTGCTGTTCTGTTTCCAGTCCGAGATACCGCTGACCGATAGTGTCAAGCATTATGGTCAATACTGACCCGATATGGCATTTTTAACTATTGATAAAGGCAGTAATGCAGCATCTGGATGTTTTGAATAGTCCTTGGAACATTGGTCACCGCTTCAGCTGTCCCCTATGAAATTTAGTAGATACGACTAGCGGTTTAAAGTGCAGCTTCTCAATGGAAAATTGGGTTAGAAAAGATGGGAATTATTCACCACCGATCTTCAACTTAACCCTTCAGCTGAAACTTGAGAGGTTTGTCTTAAGGTGAGTCCCATCAAGCTGTAACTTATGCAGTCAAGCGAAGAATGAGCTAAGAAGTACATTGATTTTGCAAAGGGTTTCTGCCGGGTTACCAGTTATGCAGTGCTGCTGAAAATTTGGTAGGCTGTTTTCCACAAAAGTGACATGCAACTGGTGGTTGATCAAACGGCTTGGATGTATGTTAAACGAAAAACGGACCTAGGATGGATCCTTATAATGCGCGAGGAGTTTACTCGTCTAATTCTCTTTCGTAACTACGCAGGCAAAACTCAACAATAAATAGCTGGCCTTTGAGCGGCTATGTGATGACCACGTACTGACAATTGCAATCTGAGCCACATCAAAAACTTGGTGCTCCTGAATCCTTTTTTGAGATTAATCAGTAACAGCTTGGTTTTTAGAGTTCCGTTTAAATTGACGGTGGTGCAATGAAACTTTGCTCTATGTACTAAGAAACTTTTTGGTATTTATAGTGCTACCTCTATTTAGATATTTTATTTTAATATTTACAGTACCAAAGCCCTCTCATATTTATAAACAGACTACGGGATTGCCTGTCACTTAAGTTATTATTGCCTTACACCAAGGTCACAAGAACTTCAATTTCGTTAGAGTATGTGGCTATGCTAGCCATTGGTATCCTAATTTTCATCTTACGGTGAGGTATTTCTATAACTTTTAGGATCACACAATAATTTCAATCAATCCTTATTCATTTCATCATATCGTAGATTTGGCCAATTTTAATGAGTACTTCTTTGGAATCTTTATCTGAGTCGTCAAAACAGCTGTCTTTATTGCTTTCTAAGCATAAAGGACGGATTATTATTTATACTGGTGCTGGAATCAGCACTTCGGCTGCGATTCCTGATTATCGTGGAACTAATGGACTTTACAAACACTTGAGTCCCTTGAAGATCCGGTACATAAAGATTCGCTTACCAGAAGCAAGTGTTGCTAAGCCCACTTATACCCATATGGCAATAAGATCGCTTGTGGAAAATGGCTATGTAGGGAATAACATTACTTTAATCGTTTCATTGTAGGTTAGGCACGTCGTCTCGCAGAATATTGATTCCCTCCACCTAAGGAGTGGAATCCCTCCGGAAAAACTCTCGGAGATGCATGGCAACTTGTTCGCTGAGGTAAAATCCCTTACATCAGCTCTGCATTAATTGTCAATTTTTATCTATAGAAATGTCAGTCTTGCAGATCGGTTACGTATAGGAACTTTGATGCTGCCGAACAGACCGAGAGTTGGAACCACTTTTCAGGTCGAATTTGTCCCTTTTGTTGTGATCCGAAAACAGCCTCCGCCCTTCGTTCTTCAATTACTAAGTTGGCGTCAACTTTTGTCAGCAAAAGATGTGCCGTAGACGTTTCTATCTCCACTATCAAGCGGGCTGCGAAAGTAATTAGCAAAAATTATGGTAATGATCCATTTCTAATCCCTTTCACGATGCTTTGACATGCAACGCTATTTCGTTGTCACTTTCCGTTGATATGAAGGTCACTCATTTCCTGTCTTTGGACCTCGTATAGAATCACTTTGAGAATGATGTCCTCTTCATCCTAAATACTTTCCCTTGAAATAACGTGGCAATTCCCGGAAACCAGAATACCTTTTCGGGTTCTCCTGGTTTACAAGCATTCATATATAACTGTTGTCACTTCTTTGTCCCACCTCTCTACTGGCATCAGCCGTCGAACATATGAAAAAAATAGTTGTTAACCCCGTACAAGTACTCGACCATGCTTTATTCCGCAAAGTTACACTTTTTTCCTAATTTTTCTCTATTTCGATTTTATTACTGCTTTCCACTTTTAGCTCAGGAGGTCGGCAAACCCGCACCATTGCTTTCTGACTTAATCGTTCATTACGGTGAGAGTATTGATGATGACCATAGTGTTAATCGAATTCCATCTGCCATTAAAGCAATTATGGGTGAACGGCGCTATCGGGAATATTTCCCAAATCTGGCAAGGCCGGTCAATCGAAAAAGGAGATCATCTGAGGAAACCCCAAATGACCCAATCACTGAAAACGTCTTCACCAATAGTTCTGAAAGTAGCGAAACCCTAAAGGAAGGACGCTCATTCATTCCCCTTTCGGATGGAAACAAATCGATCGGGACGAATAATTCGCTTTCATGTGTTGTTCAGAGTTTTGCGACAAATGAAATCAGGTCTGAATTCACTGAAGTGATGAAGCCAAATCACTGGAATGATGGTGTGAAAGTGGCCTATTCCTCCGTCAATAAGACTGCCAAAATGACTTTGCCCTCTGAATCGACTACTCTCGGAACTTTCCACAAAAGTAACAACTCATCTGAATCTAGTCTCTCTACGACTGCTTCATGGTTAGTACAACGGTTGTGTCGTCATTCTGTGTTACTTTAAAATGTTTCATGTTCTGTGATCTTCCTAATTGTCGAATAGATTAACCGACCTACGTCGGATAAGGTTAAGCTTTGATCAGGTGTACTTTAATGTATTTAAAAGAACTTGTGTTCTTTTACTTTCTGATAAAGTTTTTTCAGGGTTACCTTTTATCAACCAAGGTTGTTTTGACATTGTCTGTTGAAAAACTGCCGCTTTCTCGGCATGCAAATGCGTAGGGTCTAAATAGATTTTGAACATTTTCATGAAGAACGTAACGGAGTAACGTTGCTCTTGTGATTGATCAGATGGGTTAGCTTATTTTATTGCTTTTTTTCACATTGACCTCCATATGGACTAAAAAGGCTTTCTCAAAGTAGTTTCTTTCTCATTTGCAAGAAACTAGTTTCGTTAATCTCTGTATGAATCACGCTCTCTTCTTGCTTTCAGCGCGAAGCCTGATGGCGGAGGCACAACTGTCAATCAAACAAATGAGGAGCCTGTGTCCTTGATTATCGTTATAGGCAGCTCCCTAACGGTCTTGAGGGGATACTCTTTCCTCTGGCCATTGGGTCTTGGTCGTTGTCTCCACGCGAGCACTATTCCCAAACGAATACCCCTCAAACGAGCCCGTGTGCACTCGGACGCAGAAGACGGTACCTGCGAATTAGCCATCATCAACATGCAAGAAACTTGTAAAGATGGAATTGCAACGTTTGTCAGTCGCCTACACTGTGATGATCTCCTCCGAGAAACTGTTGAGGGTCATCTGGGTCTCACCGTACCTTCCTATGACCCAGAAAGAGATCCACTTAGGAAGCTTTGCGTCCCTTTGACGGAAGAGGAGGAGAAAACCAGATCTCGACCAGATCTCTTTCAATTGTAATAGCGCTTGTTTGTTGTCGCCTTCACAAATTTTATACTTGTTTGTCTTACTGTATTCAAAAAATCCAATATTTTTTAGCAAGGAACTATATTTTTGATTAAAAAGAGGCGTGTATCGTATTACGGATTCCATTATATAATTATCAAATTGGAATATAAAGATGCTCTTTAAAACCGTTCCTGGTAAGACTACTGGAGGTGCCACTGTGGATCACAAGAAAACAGGTGTATATCTCAATGGCGGAGGTAGCATTTGTGCTCGGTGGATTTTTTCGAACACAGTACTTGGTGCCAATGTGTTGCTGAGGCCAGATTTAGCGGCTGCTTATTTACTTTGGGGCCGCAAGAACTTCTGGACCTGGCATCACTCGATACGGCTGTACGGGGATGTGGATCACTCAGAGTACTTACTGACTTTCCTTGCAAGGAAGATATCCCATTTGCGAAGAGCCGCATGAATAATCTTCAAGGAAATCTTGAAGATCACAGCCATAGGACGTCTAGAACTAGAGCATTTCAAAAAAGGTCCTAAAAAGCTATTCATCCTACCATATGATCACCCATCCCCGCCCAGTACTGTTCAAAGTCCGGCAGCATTTTAGGCTATAGCAATCAATGCCAAAGGAAGCTCTAATTTGGAGGGACCGTTGTACATAGACCATTAGCGCGTTGTATGCGCCCCGAGTTTCAATGTTTCAGCATTGGCGAACATTCTCACAATAAAATGTTGGCAATGCCCATAAACTCTACTCAAAACAACATTGGAAATGTACGTAGGATAAGAACACAAGAATTGGTTTTAGTTGCAAGTTGACTTAAGATAATCTCAGACTAAAATAAAGGCATATTGCCCCACAAATTTAATTTAGATGTATACTAAAGCTAAATTATATGAATAGTAAAGAGGGTCTATATTTTCATTAACAAGGATTTGAGACAGCATCATATTGAACAATAAGACAGTTTGAAAGAAAAATGGGTCAACGTATATTTTGACCTTGTATCAAAAAGTACCTTTATCTCTTGACTGCGTAAATCACATGTATGATAATCGAATCAATGAGAAGTTGAACACTTTAAACTTAAATAACTTGTCGATGTACCCTTTATCACGAGAAATTCTTAATTAGGGTAGAATTAAATACCATTCAAATTCTATTAGGATATTTGAAAGTGAGAAAAATCCAAAGAGCCCCGAAAGTGCCTAGAGGAGCTACAATCGGAAATAGGGTCGGCGGTCGGAGACACCGAACCTCGTCAGATGCTTGCCTCTTCCATTTATATTTCCTCGGCGCTCGTTTGGGCACTCGAAAGCCTCGTCTTCTGAAGATCACACAAGTTCTCACTACATGCCTACATGCTTCATCGCCTAGATTTGGGATGCATTTGAAGATCTGAGGACTTTGCAACCGCATATCAATAATTTTAACGTGTAGAAAACAACACCACCCATATCAGCTCGTAACAATATTTTTTTTATGCTGGGGATATAATAAATACCCATCAGATGAATTACAAAGCTTTACGTGTTTACTTGGCAAAGACTGAGAATACGCTTTACCTGAAGCAGTAAGCAAGTGCCTTTATTTGGACTGTATGCAAGTGAACCCCGCCACATTGTTCATAGAGGCAGATTGACGTTCGAAGTCTCTAATCCCGATGGCAAATCATGGCTGAACAAAAAACTCTTGATACGCACACTGCAGTGCTACCCATCATTTGATTAACAGCCGAATTGCTACACACAGTTGGGATTTCATTTGATAGAACAACATTTGTACACATCTGCAAAACACAAAAACAGTCTAATGCACCTTCCTGATTATGGCAGAACGTCTGATAAGGGCCCCAACCTCCTTTTTAACTCGAGTTAAATTTATGACTCGCACTTTTCACCACCAACTCCTTCCTTTTCATCAACAGAGGACGATCCGGAGGACGGAGGAGATTGATCGAATTTCACCGCATCTTCATCTTCATCCTAAAGTAACGGAAAAAACGCAACATAGATTGAAGGCCAAAGAATACGACCCCTTAAATTCTCTAACAAACTGACAGTGAACCACCACAGCAATAGGTAAGGGTTTTGAATGCTAACATTCACAAGACAGGTGTAATTTTGTTAAGGCAGTGAGTTTAAACCACGTAGGGTGTATTAAAGCACCCGTGGTCAAGAAAACCAGTCACCCGAAAGCAGTGGCACAAATATGATCAGGAATAACACTAAAAAAGTTGCCTTTAATTCTTTTTCAAACAGAAAAGAGAAAATTACTCAACAAATCCCGTAACAACGATAAATCGTTTACCTGTTCGCGTTCTAAGCAAATATTTATAACTCTTGCAGACGGGGCTTAAATATGGAATTCGAATTTCAGAATCGAAAGTTACGTTTTCACCAAGTAAACAGGAAACTAATTTGAGAAAATGCCAGAATGTCAAACGTACTTCCACCTCGAAGTCGTCAGTTCCGACTTCTGCGTCTTCACATTCAGTATCACTGCTTCCATCAGTATTAGCATCAATATGGTTGACCCTCGAGGTCCGGGGGTGCAGGAAAGTCGCGGAATTTCGGCTCCCTGCGGAGGAAAGAGAATTCCTGTCGACATCGAAAACACCATCATCTTCCGAGATTTCTGAAGAATTATAATCCTCTGAAACACTGGCACCATCATCATCACTTGATCCTGACAGTTCATCATGTTCATCTTCTACTTCATGTTCCTCTGCCTCTGTGAGAGATTCCTCTTTTCGAGATCGCTTTAAGAAAGCTCCGAAATTTAGCTCAGGGTCTGGAACGAGTGAGATCCAATTTTTTAACACGCTTATGAAATTGACGCTGATTACTATATGAACCAACTGAAACATACCATCAATGAAAACATACTTAGTGTCCAGAATGACTAATTCAGATTTCTTAGATTTGGGTTTGGAAGGTCTAGGAACACACTTTAGGGCTTCCAAGGTGGAATCCAGTAACTTTCTAGTCCCAACCATTTCGGCACTGAATGATACGAAGCGAATCATTGATGACGAGCACTGTTTAGCCATTTCTGCTGCTTCTGCATTATCAAAAATTTTAATCAACCATTGAATCGCTCGATTTGACCATTCTGGATGACGTTCTGACACAACCATATCAACGAGAATTTCGAAGAACTTGTTGAAGTGCAGTGGGCTACGGATAAGTCGAGAAAGTGTCTGATTGATCCAAGCGGGCTTGGTTTTTTGTATAAAAACTTGGTTGTACTTTTCGGCATTTACTAGCAAAACGTCGAGAAAAGCTAAATCAGAGTTGTTCTGCCATTGTTAAAATATAGTATATCCATTACCTGCACGGACATCAGCGAACCAACCAGATGAACCGAAGAGCACTAAAATTAATTATTGCGCTCTCTGTGGCCTATCCAAAGTATGCCTGGTTATTTACGGAGTTCATTGATGATTATATTTAGTTCTATTTTCTAGCACTAACTTTTGATACTTTATCCACTTATCTTTGCAATTAACCTACGTGCTTAATTTAATTTTTCCCATTCAGGTCAATTGCTTTCCAGGTTACACGAATGATGGTATTTGAATTCCATCATATGTTTAGCTACTTTTTGTTTGACTATCACAAAGCCATAAACAACGATGTCTTGACTATTCAGAGTGATAAATGTTGATCATTAATTTTAAAATGACTGGATTTCGGTGTGATTTCTATTTATAAATGCACCGATAAGTCTTTTAACACTCATATGCATCCGTTCTTGTGCATTATATGCAAGTCCAAAAGCGAAGAATGTCTATCATTGAACAGAAATTACCTTTTTTGCTATCAAAAATCATTGAAACTCTGATTAGACAGAATGTTCAGCCAAATGATAACTTGATACTTAAATAAAACTGCCAGTATTACTTTGATGCCGCTCTCTGAGGAAAAGTTACTGAGAATCTCTTGTAGTGATGTGCTCCCGGAATCCTGTGATCAGATGAGGTTGCCAATGCCGTGGTCGTCGGCATGTTTTTTCCAGCTGTCAGAGGTTCATTTACCTCCTTTGTCATTTCACCATACTAGTATGGATCCAGTCAGCATGAGTCGGAAGAGTGGTGCTAGAGGGACCTGTATGGTATGGCAAAACGACAAGCTTCAGCGTAGCAGAAGGGTTGTTAAACTTTGTTAAAGATCTGTGCATAAATATGCATTGCTTCCGTATTTAAGTTAGAGGTGGCACTTAAACTCCTTCAAAGTATCTTCAGGCATGAAAGATTTCACTTTTCAAACTCATGTCTCTTCCGCACCAGAAATCTCATATTAACTAACTTTTTTTGCGGATAAAATTAGCTGAAGCAAGGTTATTAGAAGTGCGTTATGGAGTTTCCAATTCAAGAGGATGTAAATACGATCTGTTAGAGATGCAGTTTGGAATGGAAACATTTCTCTGAGAATTGACAAATAGATTTTGCTCAGTAGATCAGTAACAGATGGCTTTTCTACACAGCTCAATCTTACGATGCTGAAGTGGCTCATCCCAGAGGGAGCAGAGAAGGCGAAAAATTTATCAAAGAGCGTTTCGTCTGAAAGCCGATCTGAATCGTTTTTCTGTTATGACAAAAAACATCTTGAGTGCCGTCATTAAAGATCAAGTAGTTGAAAATGCGAGTCATTCCAATTAAAACTTACTCAATTATTCCTATAACAGAAAAATGCTTGAATTACGAGTAATAACATGGTTGCATCTGCATCAACAAACTCGATTCTTTCGCGTTCTACAGAGAATGCTCTTTAAAAGTCCTAATATCATAGATTCATCTGGTAGTAATGGTCTATCTCTAATAAAGTTCTGGCTTATGAAATCAAAGGAATGGCCACACTGGTACACGAATTAGTGGTTCTGACTTCGATACTTCTTTGTTCCCGCTAATTTTTTTATTACCCCATTCTTCTATCTGTTACCATTTCATGAATATTCCTTGATTTGATTATAGATAAGAAGAAATAATATTTTACTCCTATTCACCTGAAAGCCGCTTTGTTCCCGCTGTGCTATGAAATGATCACTGATATTCAAAAGATCAATAGCGATTCAAGTCATATTAGGAATAAATTCCTTTTAAAACATGCTGCTTACTTTTAGAATCGCAGCCTATGACCTCCAGAACCATGGATCTAAATCTATTCACCTTAATACTGATCAAGTTGAAAATCACGATTCAGTCGATTTGATCGGCCTTTAACAACTCGAAAATCTCTACATCAAGTGGAGCGCGTATACATTTTGATGTGAGAAATTTCATTAAAGTCCCAAGAAATGGCGGTCCTGTGGTAGTATCGGTCTTATGCTCAGTTGAAAACAGTTTGATGCCATTTTCAAGTGTTCAACCATATCAGGGGTATTTAGATTCACTATAGAAGGGCTAAGCTTCGGAAATTCAAATGCTTTGCTGTCTCACAGTATTAAGACCTTAAAAGATATGTCCATGTTGTGGGACTGGATCATGTTCCGAATGTACTACATTTTCGCTAAATCACCTCTGAACACAATGCTCAAGCGAGGAAATGGATATCGTGGAATCTTCATCCAAGTAAAAACTTCATGCTATAAAGAGGAAATTCGAAATTCATTAACAATAGAAGAGACATGGGGGGAAACTCGAATTTCAAAGCATCGTTGAATTATTCAGAAAATTCAATAGCATTCACTGATATAAAGTTAGCACAGGGTTTTTTAGGAGAATAATATTATTTCGTGTAATTGGAAGTTTGTATTAACAATAATGTAAACTTTTGTACACATTATTCAAAAGTGTATTTACAACTGCTAAACTTTATTATTCATAGCCTTATATGCCTCTGGATCTCTATCGTTACCATAATCGAGATTTCAAAGGTTTTGCCTTTGATCGAATGAACTTTTAAGATATATATAATTTCCTATACATTAACTAACTTGCATCAAAGACTGAATTTAATATAACTTTTAAGTTAATTTATTACTGGCCCATTCAAGGCCATTTGAAGGACTGACATTGGGCGGCGTGTATTGTGAGTTGATCGATCTTATCATATTAAGAATTTCGAGCTTGTTTCTACCTCTTAGTTATATTTTTAAGAAAAGTTTCACATCACTTACTACAAATTGAGCTTTGGGAGGTTGATTTCAAGTTCTTAATTAATTCCCTCCTTGACTGCCCATTTAAAAGGCTTTTCAGTCTCTTTCACTTTGAGAGTCTATCATTTTCACGAATCTGACATACTAATCAAATCACGCGGATCCTCACAGTAAATGTGAAAATTGTAATGTCAAAATAGTTAGAGTATTTCTCGCTAAACCCAGAAATGCAAAATTTCTGCATACTTTCGGAAGATTCTTCTAAAGCTTCCATTATATGGATTTTTCTTTACGTTTCTTCATTTTTACCTTTTCCCGGTCGCTATTGAACATAGAGCCAGAAGATCCAACTTATGTATTGCTGATTTTGAAGTACCAACCTACCCTATCTCGTTATTTGAAGAAAAACGGAGAACGAATGCTTCGTGTGTACGGTTCTGAGGCTGTAATGCTTCTCATCGGGCATATCTTATGTTGTTCATGCCATACTATTTTGAGCTGTTGAATTTGCCTATTTTCATTCATTAATTCCATTTTGTAACCTCTAATTCCAATGATTTTTCAGAACATATGATCAAGTTTTCATCAAGTTCTTCAATAAATTCTGAGAAATTGAGGTTATTGCCTCACTTCTTGCTCATTTATTCAAAGAATTTTGAATTAGCTTTTGATTTTCAGATACTTTCAGAGAATTGGTACCGGCAACTGTTATATTGTTTTTCCATAGGATGCTTTCGAAATTGAAATAACCGTTTACATATTTGCTTTGTGAATTTTGGATATGTTTATTTGCTCCGATACACTCGCCTGCGAGATACGAATTCCGGCTTTGAATTTGGCCAAGATAGCGCTATTCATTTGCTAAAAGATGCAAATTATCAAATTGAATGTTCGTTTTCAAATAATTTCTTTGATGGGAAGGTGTATACTTCTTCAATTTTTGTGAAAAAGTGCAGACATGATTGAGGCGACATTGCCTTAAACGTTTTATTTCAACTATGCTTTTATATGAAGGCTTGATATTAAAATTTAATCTTTGCATATTAAAAAATTTGAAGATAATTCACCAAAATATCAGAAATCATATAACCAAACTGTACCAGTAGTGACTATTTAGTACGTGAATATCTTAAGTTAGACATAGAATTCACCCTTGACTAGCTGAATGTGTGGATATATGCAAGATCACTGGCCAAGTAGCTGCAATGTAAGCACTGATTTAAGGCTTTTTTGAGGCGAATCCTCTTCAGAAAAATGACGTTCCCTCTTATTATAACTGAGCATAATTTGTGAAGGCAACTAGCTCGGAGTTCTTACCATATCGTCCGAGTATAAGGACTTCCATAAATTTTGATGAAAAAAATTTAATCAACATGGCCCTGAGCAAATGAAACGAACACAAATAATTTAAAAGTACCCAATAACACTTGTTAAGGAACACTAGGATATGGATCTGGTGGCTTAAGAAAAAAAATATCGGAGCGTTTTGCATCTCGATCGCACATGTGTTAGGTATGAAGGCGGAGTATGAAGCAGACATTTAACTCACCAAATTCTAATATTCGCCTCCTTTCTCTCAATAGTGACCGGTCCATGTAACTTGGCACTCACAATGATTTGGATTAAGCCAATACTAGAAATTGGGAAGGTGGCACTCAGATCCCCACTGAAGTTGCTCAAGTTAAGACAAAATGATAAGTCCTCTTTTAGAATCGAAAAAATATGAACTTATGCTGGCGACGTATAAGCTCACCATTTTACTGCATTTTCTGGTCGCTGATTTTTAAATAACAAAATGTATGATTAAAGGCGTTTTTCATTATGTTTAATCAAAAAAGATTTCATCTAGTGGCTGCAAGACATTCCTCCACTCGACCAGTGAGGGAGTTGGCCGAATTTCTTATGTAAATAATCCGAATCCTATTCTAGTCATTTCAAAGTCTAATTTAAACCTTATCATACGTATGTTTTTATGCTGAGAATTTCGATAGCCACAGATGGGTGAAAATCATACAAATATATGGCAGCGATCAACCGCTAAATTTGCCAGGCCTTATATTTAACTTTCTAGAGAGTAAGGTGAGGAGAGCACTTCCGAGGCCACTAGCGGAATTCGATCGTAGAATTAAACCTACATTTAGACAGTCAAGGATTACAATAATTTGACCTTTTTTTTTAAAAGCAGTTTAATGCTACGGTGCAAGTAAATCATTAACAATGCCTTATCCGAGATAGAACCATGCATCCACAAAATAATTAAGCAGATACAAGATTTAATTTGTCAAAGTCTATTTTTGTTAGGACAGATTGTTGCTAGTCTACGTATCATTCACGATTTTAGTAAAACAGCAACACTGAATGTATTAGTCATGAGGAGATAGAGAAGAAAGGAGAGCTTTTTGCTTTATCCCTTATTCGTCCACGGAAAAGCTGAGAGTCTTGAAAAGCGGTTTTTCTATTATTATTATTCTTTGATTTGTGCTCTTAAGTACTACCTTTTCGAGATTTCAGAAGAAATCGAGCTTGCTCAGGTGGAGCTAGATTTGACACTTTGGGCGTGCTACCAGTGAAATATTTTTTCAGTTTTCTCATAATAGACGTCCCACCTCCGGCCACACACTTCGCCAATTTAATCCAATTTGTGTAGATCCCGATCAGTTGTACGGTCGGTAATGTTTGATGATTAATTGAGGTACTAAAAGCGATTGTACTTATATTGTATGCTAACAAATCCTGCAAGGTTGATGAGTTTGCAGAAAGCGTTGCGAATGCCATTGCTTTGAAATAGCATTAAGTTAAGAAACCTGGGTTTCACATACATTCAAAGGAACGAGCTGATTTCTAATATTAGGAGTTATTAGGTGTGTTTTCAAAATTCGCTGAAATGGCCGTTCCTTAATTTACTCATGCTCTATTTACGCTAGGTTTTAAGAGGAAGTCATTGAGAACTAAGTTGGCCAGATAAAATCTGCGTTAACTGTCGAAGTTTGTGAGCATAAAAGAAATTTAAGATCGTGAAGTCAATCAGGCGATGATCCCGAGCAGTTCCCAACCAAATGCAGGGCACTTTAATTCTTCCGGTTTTATTGAATGCTTGAAGGGGTTAGACAACAACAGAACAGAAATGAATCATTATAATTTTACTTAAATTTTAAACAATCATGTCCAGGGAATTCAAAGCAATTGAAAGGAGACTAGGATACTAAAGAAACCAAGAAAAAACCGTTTCTAATCGTCGCATATCTCCTCTGACTAGTTGTTGAGCGACGGTTTTTGACATGCATACAGCTTCCTTAATTTTAGTCTCGAAAATACGCTTTCATGGTCTTTGAGAACGTTTTATTCAACATGAAACCAGTTTCGTGGTTTAACTACGCATTGTAGGTTCTACTTTCCAGTTTGGCCTTAAACTACGCATATTTTGTACTTGGCTTTCGGATTTAACTGATGTAAATATTGTCTTAGATATGTGACAATCCGTAGATTCTCTGCCCATAAGCAGTTTTGTTCAGTGTCCAAAAGCCTGTTTTTGTGCACTACGGCTGGAATTGCGTGTCTAAAACTGGATGTGGGCCTAATAACCATTCAGACCTAGGAACTCACAACTGCTTCCCTTTGTTTTGGTATAGTGGTATTTATGATAAAAGTCACAATGAATCACGGCCCCAAAATGAGCTTCAAATTAATTTTCACCACTGATTTATCCAGCCAAAGGGAAATATGCATCAAGTTAACTAACACAGCTATCTGACTTGGAGAAAGCAAAATAAATATTTCGAAAGAATGAACAGCAAAATAATCTACTTGAGCAGCCCATTTGGTGAGTAACTACAATGAGTAATAAAAACAAAAAAAAAGTGGTGATGAAATGGTAAAAATGATAACGCACCATGTGCTAGCGATCTTGAAAATTGTAGCAGCAATCAACTCTTTTCCAGAGTCGAATAAGTGTATATGATTATCTCCCACTCGCCTCATTTGCTATTTCTCTGAAAATTGACCTGGGGAAAGATGAAGGTTATGAATGGTAAATTTAGATTCTAAATAGTGGGGAAATGTAAAATTTTTACATTTTAAATTGTATAAATAACGACAAATTGTAACGTAACAAGACATTGAAATTTCTTTCTGGTGTGTTGAACGCTTGAGCTTGAAGCTTGTCCGAGTGTTTTATTGGTGAGGTTCTTTTAACCTATCGTAATTGTTATTGAGACCAGGCTTCTTTTATACCTCCAAGTTTAGTGGACTCGGCACATGCACTGAGAAGTGTTGAAGTCATAAAGGTAATCCAGTGATCTGAATGACCAACAAAATGTTTGTAATTATTTTAGAATAGGAATAAATGTTCAATTTTCTTACTTGAAGACTAATAAGGTATACAAGTCGAAGTACTTGAGAAAAGGCTACTATTAATCGCGAGACGATGCTAGATTTTTTTCTGAGAAGACCTATTTCCTTTTCTTAACGGAAACGTGCGGTGTTACCATGAATTTGTTCAAACGGGGTTACCCTTGATTACCTCCAATAAGTGCATTGCACGTTGTGTGTTGGACCATGTACTGTGCGCCTAAATTTCTGAAACCAGTAATCAAAACATGACGCTATACTAACCGGAATTCCAATAGTAAAACCTCACAGTGGGTTTCTAAAAGCACTTGCTATTCATCAATTTATTTATGCCCATAGTATGCCTGGTGGGAGAAATAAAGAGAGTTAATACTACTGCAATCGCAGGATTCAAGTGGTCATTAAGGGAATGGTAACAGCATACCTATTTACAGAAAGCAGAGGGAATGACTTCCAATATTACTAAAGTTTAAGTACATTACATAATGCTTTATGAGAAGCGAAGAAAAATTAAACTACCATCCGTCTCTTTAAGGGGTAAGGCTTAGGATTTCTTGCATCTCGCTCTTCAAGAAAATTAAATTTGTTCACTTGCATCTATCAGAGATACTCGATTGAAATGCCTACCTTACATACCTTGATATCTCACTGAGCGAGAATACGCCGTTTGGCCTTGTCCATATGAATTTGTGCATTAGACCAGTTCAAGTGACTAAAAGTTTTCCTTCAAGGATGATCGTTCCCAGGTGTGAGAGCTTTATTCTTCAGTGTCGAAATTCACCATCGAATGAACTCAACTAACCTCTAGGATTCCATTGCATTTTTTTCACTGCGAAAACAGCTGTGTAGTATGCACATGTGCATGTACAGAGTTTTTTTATAGCTCATGTTTCGGTATTCATAAACTATAGCGCATTGTTCAGGATCTTCATCAAAAGCGAAAAAGTCAAAATATCAAATCCGATGAAGAGAGGATGGGATCAGATTTCAAGGCTATTTGAACTCTAATCAACTTCCTGACGCATTTGCGACTGCATGAAAATAATCACTTCAATCATCATTTTCGAATCGCCATTTCTACCATTCTCTACCGAAAAAATCCCTTTATCCAAATAAGACTTTCGGTCACTTCCTCATCTATGAAGTCAGTTTCTGATTAAAAACAATGATCCTATAGACGGCAGCTTTAACTTTTCCGAGCAGAGGAGCAAGCACTGTCAAATAGATGAGTGTGAAGCGAGGTTTCCATATACCTGAGCTATGTGCTTACGCTGCTTGCACATCGTTTTGAAAAGACTCTATCGTAAGAACTCAATAAATTCTATTTGAGAAATATTGGTGAGCTGATATAAATCATTAACCACAAAGCACATTATTACGAAATCTACGAAAAAAAAATTTAAAAATCTGGGCTTTTTCAAGGCTATAACTTTCCTTTTAATCTTTGCAGAATGATACACATATTTTTATGCCTAATATAGCCCATAATTTTCGCATGCTGGCTTCCTCAGAGGGGAAAAATGTTCTTCCAGGTGATCTCAGTACTACCGTTTCCAACCCCGGTGAGGCCACATCATCTGCGGACAAAGTTTTAGAAGACGAAGGCGTCTCTCAGGCATGGGAAGAAGAAACTACCGAGGGTATCGAAGCCGAATTTGTCAGTGTCGCAGAGGTTTATGAGATAGCAGCTGCAATTGGAAAGGATTTTGAGGCCCTCATCGACCGTCACGGCAGTGATGTGGTCTGTGGACTCATGCCGAAGATTATCCACGTCCTTGAGGAGTTGGAAGAACAGGCCGCAAAACGTGAAAGCCAACTGGCTGAAGTAGTTACATTAAAGGCTGCCGTCGAACGACTAGAAGCTGAAAATATCGCACGTGCTCAGCAGCGTCTAAAGGATGAACAGGTTGGCTAAGTTTATGCATTGAGCTATGCTTAACATCAAAATTACACACATCTTTGAGCGTCTTATTAATTAGAGTACATTTTGAAATATTTTTATAACTACATATCAGGATAAAGTAAGCTGTAAGCCTGTAGAGATGAATATTCTGACTTAAGAAGATAGACGTCGACGTAATGGAAAAATCCCCGGTCAGTGGTTGCAGAATTCAAGAACCACGGGAAGCCAATTACTAGACTCACACTTGGCCTTTGTAGTGTGCATAACGCATTGCTGTAAGAGTCAACTGACCGGTAAAATAAATCATTTCTCAGTCTTTATTGAAGTTCAAATGAAATTCGTACCAAAGAATTTTCTTCTTATTTCTTAACGCATACCTCTATTCTGGCAGTTTGAAGTTCATAGGAAGATGTTTAAGCGGACAATAAAGCAAATGAATAAACCGCAATAAAATTATTTCAAGGTTTTCCTTTCAGAAATAAATATAACAAGGACTCTGTACAAATGGGAACATTCGGGCGTTAAATTACTGTCTGCTTCTCTACTCAAAAGAAACGAAGATTTGTAGCCAGACCCATTTCATCGAAATTCATTGGTTTAAATTCTCTTTTAATACATTCTTTAGTGCAATTCGCAACCATAGGTTATTGCCAGACGTTTTATTAATCTGACAGCGTTAATTGGCGCAATAAGATATACATCATCTGCATATCTTAGATGATTTAGCAACCATATTTTGCCCGAGTGATTGATCATCGGAACCTCGCTGTCAGTGAGTGAGAAGAAGGCTTCATCCTTTGTTCCCCTCAATTTCCCCATCGGTGAGTCCATCAAGGACTACCAAACGGGCCAACTGCCAAGAGCAGCCCAGATTGATCGATCGGTTGATTATTGCAGTTTAGGTAGTGAGTCAAAGGCCTTTTTCAAATCAACAAGCACAAGCATTATTGTCTGCTTCTGGTCCACGTTTTTTGTATAATTGTAGCTACTCCAAGTATAGCCTATTCAGTGGATCTTCTCAGAATCCAAATTGGGTTCTTTGGGTGTGCTGGTCCTGAAGGTGCTGCTTCAAACGTTGGCACAGAACAAATGCATATAACTTGTATCTAGAAGGAAGGTTTATCTACAATTTGCAGGATCTGTCTACAAACCGATCCAGACCTGAGGCATGGGAGTAGTCCAATTGTAGAAGTCATTGAAAACTTTTAGAACGTAGGCGTTTTAAATACTGAGCGTCCTATTTTAGTAAATCAGATCTAATTCAATTTTTGCCGAGGCTTTTTGTTTAGTTTTAATCTACGTTTAGCTGTCCGTATCTCCTCCATTAAAATAGAGGAGTCTCTTGAAGGGAGATCATGTTTTCCATTTTCTTCAGCGGTTCTGACCTTAAACAATCCTTGGTAGTGTACGCCCAGATATTTCTATTTGACTAGTATCCTTGCAATTTTTGCCTTCCATGAGGAGTTTTCCCTCATTATATCCTTTAAGATCGTGAAGGCTTTTCGAGGTTCTATCTCTGCGAGGTGTACTGGAAAGCAAGTTATTCTTTCCTCTTGATAAGTTTGTTTTCCATTTTCGAATCAGAGTGTTTACCCTGCTTGTTTGATGTTTGTACTTCAAGAACTTTTAAATGTGTCGGAGAGCCAAATTATTCTCAAATACTTTTAGAGTTCTCTGTCTTCCTGATCGCGTATAGCTGTATACCATCCGTTTTTCATTCGTTTGGCGTTTTGCCCCGCAGTTTTGACAGCAGCCTTTTCTATAGATTCCAGGATATCCTTATATGTAGTTGTCAAATTAGTTCCCTTTTGAGGTGAACCTGGCATTTTTCCTCTGTTTTTCATATTTGTTTGATGCCTTTAGGCAGTTGCCACGTTTGATTTTGACTGTTTACACCCTCTATTAATGTTTCATTTTTTCTTTTTCTCAAGCGCGATTTGAGCTTGAAAATTTTTTTTATTTTTTATTCCTCCCCATCCTTTAGGGCAAGTCCCAAGGACTTATTTGGGGGTACAAAAGAAATACAATAAGTTACATATTATAGCATAGAGCAGTTATTTGACTTATATCAACCCGCTTGTCTTTTCTCGGCATGGCTGCGTGGCGCAATAGCATTCAGTTCCTCTGCAGCATTTCATGGAGTACCTGGGATAGAGCTCTTCCCAGCCGTGATAGAGAAGATGTGTATTTCATCTTGCCTGAGGGACTTTTCGCCGCAGTCTTTTTCCCTGTCCTCCACTCTATCGTTTTTCTCATTCGTATTCAGCTTTTCTGCTTTTTCTAATTCAATTGGATTTTTTACTCTTCTCTGTTGGTTTTTCCCTTTCTTTGATTTCGACCGAAGGGTGACAGTTCCTAATATGTCTTTCTAGCCACCCTTGAGTCTTGAATCTTTCAAAGCAGTCGGTAAGAGGGATCTTTAGTCTATGGTCCAATGTCTCTTCAGTTGTAAGTTTTTCTTCTTCGTGATCTTATCTTACGTGCATTCGCACATCCCTTAGTCTGGCGAAGGATCTATGGCAGTTTGCGTTGGTACAGACAATATCACGTTGCCTTTCTCCTACCAGACTAGGTGTATAATTTTCGTCTCGAACTTTAGGGCTTTCCTTTGGATCAAGTAGCCATAATTCTGAATGCTCTTGCCATATTTCTTTCGCATCCTCAATTAATTGAAGCATCCAGTTCCTTATATGTGAAGCTTTCTTGGTTTCGGCTTTTTCAAAGTTACTGTCAAGTGTGGAGAGTATCAGGCTATCTTTGTCCATTTTCAAGCTCTTCCATAGGTTTAACCTCTTAGCCTGGCAGTTCCTTTCGAAGTTCCTCGACAGTTTTGGCTCTTCGCGAAAAAAATCCAAGTATCATACGTCGAGCCGTATTTTGTATTGCTTTTAGTCGATTGTTATCTTTTACTCTCAAGACAATAGTAGATAAACCGTAAGTGATTGCAGGATCGACAAAAATTTCCACCAGATATGATTTTAGAGTGTTTTTGAGACTTCTTGACAGCAGAAATGGTCGTAGTCTTATTAGGTGACTTTTTGCCCTGGCTAAGTGTGCTTTTATTGTTCCGTCTGGCTCACCGGTGTCTTGAATTGTGAGACCAAGATATTCGAAATGTGAGGCACATCGGAATGAAATTCCAGCTGCCTCAAGAGTTGTTTGGTCCTCACCGTCTCCAATTTGAAACCAGAAGGTTTTTATCGCTGCGATTTGCATTCCATATTTTTGCATCGTGTTCGCCAGATGCTCTATTAATCTGAGAGCTGCGACTTTATTTGGCGCAATACGACATAGGTCATCGGCGTATTCTAAATGATTTAGATATCATCTTTTACCGGAGTGATCGATCATCTGTACTGCACTGTCCTTGAGTGAGGAGAAGGCTTCATCCAATATGAGTTGGAAGGTTAGGTTGAAGAGAAGTGATCCCTCTTTTGAGCCTTGTCTCCCATCACGTTTCTTCACAAAACAGTCCTTTATTCCCCTCAATTTTCCCTTCGGTGCGCCCATCAAGGACTTTACTGAGTGGATCATTTGCCAAAGGCAGCCTAGATCTATCATTCGCTTGATTGTTACAGCTGTAGGCAGCAAGTCAAAGGCCTTTTCCAGGTCGACAAACGCAAGCACTATTTTCTGCTTCTGGTCTGCGGCTTTCTGTATAATGGTTCTTACTCCAAGTATAGCCTGTTCGGTTGATCTTTCTTCACAGAATCCAAACTGGATTCTTGATGGCAGTTCGTCAAGATGGTGCTTCAAATGTTGGCACAAAATAGATACATATAATTTACCTAATGCATCTAGAAGGAAGATTGATCTTTAGTTTGCAGGATCTGTCTGCGAACCTTTGCGCTTCTAGATACTTACAACTTCAG
Organism: Moniezia expansa; assembly: GCA_019097775.1. Lineage (NCBI taxonomy): Eukaryota > Metazoa > Platyhelminthes > Cestoda > Cyclophyllidea > Anoplocephalidae > Moniezia > Moniezia expansa. Next base: position 6,839,933 of record JADFDV010000076.1, on the reverse strand, counting down.
CATCGATCCAAGCTCGAGGTATAGGAGTGGTCCCATTGTAAAAGTCACTGGACACTTTTAGAAGGCATGCATCTAGACATTGGTTGTCCTATTTCAGTAGTTCGGATCTAATTCCATTTTCGCCGAGACTTTTATGTAGTTTTAATCTGTTTTTAGCTATCTCGATCTCCTCCATTGAAATAGAGGAGTCTCTTGGTAAATGAGCATAGTTTTTAATTTCCTCAGTGGTTCTTTCCTTAAACAGTTCCCGGTAGTGTGCGACCAGATCTTTTGGTTCAACTAGTGTCCTTTCAGTTTGTATATTCCATGAGGAGTTTTCCTTCATTACGTCTTCTAGCAACATGAAGGCTTTACGAGGTTATTTCTCTGTGAGATGTACAGGAAAGTTGGTTAGTCTCTCTTCTTGATATGCTTTTTTCCAGGTTGTTCACCTTGTTTCTCTGCTCTTTGTACCTCATGAATGTTTCCTGAGATGGATTTGAGAGCCAATTTGCTCTCAACTGCTTTTGTAGCAGTTTTTTTAGTCCATTTTTTTGCCTTGTTGTTTTGGTAGCTGCATTTTCTATTGAACTTCAAGATATCTCCGTATGCAGTAGTCAAAGGGTCCTGAGGTAGTCCCCTTTTGAGATACTCCTGGTAAGTTTCCTTCTATTATCTTATTTGCTCTATGCCTGTAGGCAGTTGCCACCGTTGCTTTTGACTATTTATGTCCTCCTTCAGAGTTCTGTTCTTACTTTTCCCCGAGCGTTTTCTGAGATGTGATTTGAGCTTGAGGATCACTCTTAGTAAGTAGTGATCTGAGTTTGCGTCTGCCTTTCTAGAAGTTCGTATATCACTTATTAGGAATAGATTTAATCTGCTCATCAGAACAAAGTCAAGAGTAGCATCTTTCCCTGTAGGGTGGTACCAGGTCAATCTTCGAGTCATTGGTTTCCGAAAGGAAGTATTGATCACGTGTGGTTTATATTCTTGGCATAGTCCTAGCAGCCTTAGACCGTTTTCTGTAGTGTCTTCTTGATCAAAGTTCCATTTTTTCGTTTTCTCACGCGCGGTTTGAGCCTAAAAATAATTGTTTGTAGGCGGTGATCAGGATTTGCATCCGCCTTTCTAGAAGCTCGTACATCACCGATTAGGAATAATCTGGACCTTTTCATCAGAACAAAATCAAGAACAGCACTTGTTGGTTTCTGAAAGAAAGTACTTATCACGTTTAAATTGTACTCTTGGCATAGGTTTAGTAGCCTTATTCATCTCGATCAGTGAATGAACCGACAAATTTGGCCCCAATGCTACGAGCCCAATCTGCAACTGAAATCGCCAAAGGTCATTATTTGTATACATTCAGAGGGAAGTAATCTATAGGTTTTGGTTAGGTTTGTAGAAGGAATATTTAACCATTGTATCCTCCGTAGACTCAGTAGGAGCATAACATCCTATTAGCCCAACTTTCACTCCTCCAATTTGGTAAGTTAGTGTGTAAAATCTATTTGAGACCGGGTTCAATCCAGCTTCTATGCCCCTTTTGATTAAAAAGGCGATCCCACCGTTCAGTCTAGAGCTTTCATTGTGTCCGGGATTAAAGAAATCATGGTTTTCTATATATAGGGTGCAGGATTTCATTCGAGTTTCTGTAAGGGCAATAGTCTCCATACTTCCACCGGAAGTCTATTCAACTACCTGGAGGAGTTTTCATACATTGCTACATGCACGCACGTTCCATAATCCAAGTTCAAGACCATAAATCCGGGTAGTAACATCGTTGCTTGATTAAGAGGCTCTTGATGGACTCAAGCTGTATTTCTGCTGGCATAATAACCTATTTGTGCGTCCGGTAGGTGATTAGTCCTATCCGGCCGCCTCCCTCTTTAACCTTCAGGGTGACCCTGTGGTTACCGGTGGTCATCTCGTGGAGGTGGAGAGTGGGATTGACCACTTTTTTTCAATTTCAAAAAAATAGACTACTGGATGAAAATTAATTACAAGGGTATGATATTTTGTTTGATTTTGTAAATCGCACGCGTTGTCAAAATAAATTATGATTATCTGCCACTTAGATATCACATTTCAATAAGCACTTTTGTTTGTTAAAATACTTTTGTGAATTCATTAATCTCAGTTGCCAGGTGATATAAAGTTAAATGGCCCATCTTAACTTCACGACGAACAGTTATGAAAAGAATCACATCAGAAATTGAAAGTCAAGACATCCAGGTTTTGGAATGGTTCGGTCTATTATCAAAGAACTGCGAGCTAAGCTCAGAAATTGGTCTACTGCTTCCGCATCGTATGCCAACATTTTCGCCACTGGTTTTGGACGCGAGTCGTTATTTTTAGACCCTTATCTCACCCTTCTGGCCCGCTTCATAGGAGCAGGGAACTTCCTTTATGACAAAATGAAACAAAATTAACCCATTTTAGCCTTTTAGAGCTTTTTCTAAGGTAAAATAATTTGTTATCTATGCGACACTTCGTAAATGCCAAGTCATAATTTCAAATTACCTGTATGATTTTTTAATATTTGAATACTTCATTCAGCTTCGATATAATCTTTACATCTATCATTTTTCGTGCTAGTAAAATGCATTTTTTCGGAGAATTTTCATTCCAATGCGATTATTTTGATTATGCGTCCCTTAAAATGCTTGCATCAAATCATTTATTTGATATGGTTTTGTATCTTATTGTATCAGCTGTAATACAAGAGCTAGATTTCCATTAAATCTAGCCGAATCAGCAAAAACTACCCCACAAATGCTCTTTTTTCAATACACAGGCTGCCTTTAAAAGCTTGTTGCTTAAGGTTTTTAAATACTTTTAAATAAAATTCACAGCTTTAAAAATTGAAGTTCTGGTTTTCCAGCCGCGAAAATTCAAGACTTACTGGCGGTTTAGAATCTATATTTTGCCATTTCTACGTCTCGTCCAGTGCATGACTTGCGAATTTCACTGCTGTTCCCATTCATTATCCTCAGAGAAGGAGAGCCTTTAATGAAAAATCAGAGAGCTCGACTTCCACGCCTTGGCGATTATGCAGCCGTAGCACCAGTCTCCTGAATTTTCAGGCCAAAGTATGCTCTGCTCCAGCTAGTCAGTCAATAAAGTGACAATTGAATTCAGAACGCCTATTTGCTCTCTGAGGAGGGTAATTCAAATTAGCCTTGAGAATTTCAGTGGCATGGTGACATACAGTGTCAAAACGAAAAGCTTTTGACCATTTTCGATGACACAACGAAATTTAGCGGTTTTCCTTAATGGCCTTGAAATTCGAAAAAGACCATATTAGAGTTTTACGAGTTTAAAATGTTTGCGTCATGAGTTAAAACTAAATGGTAACTAGATGGAATATGCCTGTAAGCTACTAAATGAGGCAACTTAGTTAAAAGTTAAGTTACACAATTCACGAATGAAAATGAGGTCAGTTCTTTTGGTCGTGCTTGTTAAACAGTTTTTCAACAGCCGGTACTTTCCTCGGCACATTATTCGCTATACATGTAGTTTAGCACCCAATCAAATTCAAATCAGTTGCAGCAGTGTATCTTTAAATGTGCGCCGGATTGACAGACCCATGCTATTTCTTTCCTTACATGTCCGTTAAATGAAGTATCTCATTGGCACACAATCAGTTTCACACCTATGTATTTGTAATCTAGCGATTCAAAATTAGTTTAGTTTTACCTTCGATTAACAGTCACTTTACCAGCTTTTAGCAAAATTCAAGGTAATCCGCTTGCCTTATCATTTTATCTTAGAGTTATCTTTTCCCCTCCTAGATGTGAAGCCATTTGAAGTTTAAGCAGCCGTAGTTTTGATTGAGGGAATGGGAACAGGATAAGTACTTGGAGGATCCTGACCCATCTTATTAAAATTGATTCGATGAGGGAAGAGGTCTTTCTCTATTACATAAAAGCCTTTGAATATCGCTATGCTAAATATTTCCTGCTCCCGTAGTTGCCTTCCGGAGGATATTCTAATGGCTTAACTTCGAAATTCACCTAATCGCTATGCACTAATAAGTACATGACATTCAAAATGCTTGAATTAATTTATTAACAAATTTTAATTAAACTAATGTAACTAAAAGCTTCTTAATTCATGCAGATTGCGCTGATTTTGAAGCGCAATTGAATCCAATTGAGTTCTGCAAGTTAAATGTATTCAGTTGAAATTTCACTGCGATAGTCAAAGGAACACATGACCATCGCAACTGCCCTTTCTAAGGTATAAGATGGCGATAAATTAGAGATAACACGCCAATTTCATTTATTTATTTACTCTCCACCCATTAGGACAAGTCCCCAGGACTTATTGGGGGGTAAAACAGGAGTAAAAATAGCTTTCACAAGATGCAGCACACAACATTTAACACGGAAGACAGTAAAATTGGTTATCGATGTCTTCGCTACACTGGCCGCTTCTCTGATATGGCTTCATAGTACAGGTAGCAGAAGGCTTCCAGAAGTCTTTTCAACTTTCAGGCAGAGATTCCACTTATTGCTACATGCAGGCGCTTTCCACGGTCCAGCTTGAGACCATGATTCCAGGTATTTACATCGTACCTTGTTGACCAGGCTGTACGAGGTTCTACTTCTACTGGCATAATCTAATTTTATACGTCCGGTGAGCGATTAGTCCTATCCGGCCGCCCCTCTCACTAGCCTTCAGAGTTGCCCCTGGGGTTACCGGTGGTCACCACGTGGAGGCTGAGAATAGGATTGACCACCTACACGCCATTTAACTTATTTATCACCACCTTGCTCTCATAAATAGTGCAAATCAATGATGAAACATGAAAGGGCCACGAATCGACGAGTTGGATGACTTCTTGAGAGAAATAAAAAGTTCCTTTTAGGGTTCTCCACATTTCGACTTGCTTAATCGTACCCCTTGGTCTGTTTTTTTCGTCATTGACTAGGTTAGGCTGCTGAAGCTTTGCTACTATCAACCCTAACCCTAACCGCTACTATCAACCGCCTTTGGCACTACGTTCTACCTTCATAATATTCGTAGTTCATTCATTAGTTCAGACTATCCTTCTTCGCTGTCGAATCTGGTAAATTAGATTTCTTGAAAAGATTTTACTGTAAAATCTCGAGAATCATGGGTTTCAATTTTATTGTTATGGGTTCGTTTTCCAGGCCATGCATGGAATCGAAGTAAATATATTTGAAAACAGGTTTAAAATTAGACTTGATTGTTGCTTATTCACTTTAAGTTTTGAGTCAGTTTCGGTGCTATCTGATGGATCGAACGTCATGCGCGAAATTCCCGCTAATTTAAAAATTCTGTTGATGAATGTTTTTATAAATTAAAGACATTTTTTTACTGACGTCAAAGATGGCGATAAAGGGGTTAAAAAGGTTACAGTAATGAAGCCTAATTTATTTCAATTACCACTGGCAATGGAGAAAATTGTCATTTTTTGATGGGGCAGGCACAGTTTTTTGTAATTTATGGCTTTTCCAATGATCAAGTTCATTGGAATTGTTCGAAAATCAGAAATGCCGCTAGTGGAGCAAATATCACCAAGATGCTTTCTAATCCATCCTTTTGCAGAGAGTAAGTGCTGTTAGTTTTGCCAGTGGAAAAGCCGAAATTGCGACAAAATTAAAAGTGCTAGATGCCTTCGGATTTACACACTTATGCTGGCATTTGCATTCAAGGATAGAGCTTATAAAGATGTAAAAGCATTAAGAATGAGCGAGTTTGGACTCGAGTGGTCGTCTACTTTATCAGTGCTTTAAGAACTTTTAAGCATCAGATAAGGAAACCCACACTACAAAAAAATCAGCCGCCAGCTAGTCAATTGCTTTTGGATGAAGATGGATTAGATTTGTAACTTGCTGAAGGTTAAAATCATAAATAGTGGTTTAAACTTTTGAGACAAACGAAATGGGATAAAAAAAGTTGATCACACTTTCGTTGGCAATTAATGGGAATATTAACTTATCACTGTTTTGCATCGGTCTCAATAGCGTAGTAGCAATGCGCAATAACGTAGCTGTGGCCTTTGTACAGTCAGACACTTCCGCACCGCGAGTTCATGCTATCATCTGGCATGACCTTGCTTCTTTGCACGTGATGGAGGTTCAGAACTAAATAGTCTCGAAAGAAATTTCAAACCCATTAATAAGAAGTTTTTTTGGGAATTCTTAAGAATTAAAAGAAATGCGGTTAATTACTGCTAAATGAAATGCTGGTTAATTCCCAAATCTTGAAAACTCACTTACTGCAGTGGTTGACTTAACCGCGTAGTATAACATAAAATAAAGCTCATAGTGAAGGAAAGTACTCGAGTACTTGACTCAAGGGGACAAAATGTATTCCAGGTGGTCGTTCTAAGCACTAGATGCATATGGGCGAGTTTCAAATCATTATCATCTAATGACTCAAGTGTCTAAGCTAGTGCGTTGCATGAAGTAAAGCTTTAATTAATCTTGATCATTATAGTTACTATCCTGCTTCTCTTATAAAGGCTTTAATTTTGAATTTGGTCTTATCTGATGGATGGCAAGCTTTGGTAGTTCAGAAAGAAATCCAAGTTTCAGCTTCATTTAAGTGCTCCTTTTTTTTAATTCTCTGAGGACACGCTGAAAATAGAGGAGAATTGGCGGGCGGAGAGGGCGGAATTGCAGAATATTGTCAAAGTTCTGACAGAGGAAAATGCACAGCTGACGGAGTTAATCGAAGCGACCAAAAATCCAAAGCCTCAAAGACCCGTTCCAACTCCTGGTAATTGGAGTTTTTTCTGAGTTCAACGTTATTTAGTTGAGTTTAAAATTTATTTTCCTAACCGATCAAAATCAAGCAGCACCTGGGCTGATGTTGCCAGCTAGTTCTAGGTTTAATTGTAATTTAATGGCAAAAGCACATATCGATGCGGGATAAAAGCCCTTGTATAGAAATAATGCTTATTACAAGTCTTGCATATTCAGACTAACCATAAAGATTCAATGCAATGTACCATAGCATTTGCACCATTTAGCAGATCTGAGTTCCAGTTTATTGAATTCGCCAAATATGCCGTTCATTCTGCTAGCTAAATAATAACAGCATGTTCATTGTGAAAAGATTTAAATTGAAGTATTTTCGGGGAGATCGCCACGATAATGGACCACTATGATAGCAAATATCTCATGACCTGGAAATGACCGGGCTTTAATTTTTACGGTTGCTTTGAAACCTATTGTTAAGTTTGCTCAAAAGGACGGATTCCGAAGTTTTAGTTTTTTTATCAACAAAACTAGATTTCACTTTTTAGCAGCTGAACTGTGTGCTATTTTTAACCCTAAATTAACAACAAAAAATATATTTGTCATCGAAAAATAAAAATTTTTTTGAATTACCACTTTTAAACGCTATTCGGCCGTGTTTCAATTCTCCCCAAGCCAGTAGTTAACTAATCCAATCTTTTGAACTTAATTTTTCGGCAAAATCTAGCATCAAGGAAAACAGAAGAAAGTCTATTGCGTCGGCTCAGAGATGTTGTTGACACTCAGAAAATTGAACTCCGTTCTCAGCGACGAATTCTAACTCAGCGTACAATTGATTTTGATGCGGTATGTTCCTTTTACTAAACTTATAATCCACATTCTACTTACAAGAGTATAGTAGAATGTTATGCTTTGAAGATGAAACTCCAGGCCGAACGCTTGGCCCACTTGAATGCAAAGGGACCTTGTTTGAGGCTGGTTCTGCAGAACAATGCATCACGAGTCGATGAAGTAGCAGGAGGAATGGCAGCCTATCTAGCTGATGAGCTCAGGGAATTGCAGATCCATCTCAGAGCCAAACGCACCTTAGTTGAAGAAATAAAAAACCACATCGGTCCTTCATCCGCTAATTTGCAAGACTCATGTACACCTCTGACAACTTCATTCCATCGAGAATTGAATGCTGCTTCTTCTGTAAGTTTTCACCACCACTACAATAAGATTAAGTGCCTCAACGGATAGCTTAAAGCCAAGCCGAACGCGTGTGGCTGCTTTCACATGGCCACTAAAGTTGGTTTGAATTAGATATCTCGTTATACTCTTCTTTCAATTGATTAACCACTTCTTTTGAGGAAGGAAAGGATCATTCTTACACTATGAACGGTTGATTTAACCCAGCAATATTATTAAAATACTTGTATTCATTCATACTTTGCACCCAGTATATAGCATTATTTGAATGAATCTTGTATTGTAGCTTGAGTATCGCATAAAATGTATTAAGCAGGCATATTTATTATCGCCATATTTTTTTTAAATAGAAAAAAACCTATTTTATGGGAAATGACTTGTCTAGTTTTGGACTTTTGCATATTAGGGCTGTAAAGCATGCTATTTAAACAAGAGGATTAAGTTACAAACCAAATTATATAACCCCTAGACTGTGGTTCTAAATAGCGTTTCGAAATGATTATGAGATAGATAAAAATGTGTTTAATGTGTTTGGAGTAAATGAGCCTCTTCGAATGCTCATCAGTCTATCTTTATCTTTATTTTGACTTGAAAAAATAACATCTTCGGCAAATCCTTCTGGATCAGTGCTGCTATAAAAAAGTACATTTACGAAAATCACCAACTTTCGCTTTTATCGCTATGGCACTAATTTTCCTAATTATGTAAATTATAAGTTGACGCCCATTTAACAAGTACTTAGTTAGGGCACTGTTGGTGCTATGGGTCGTTCAAATGTTATGCTGTGGCTCCATAAGTAGTGAATACCAAATATCTTAGCATTTAAGGGAGCATTGAACGTGAAATAATCAATGCTGAGGCAAAACCAAGTCAGGGAGTTCACATTTAGTTAGATTCTGGCCGGGCTATCAAGTGTTTTGTCGTCGATTTTTGATTTCCCTTAGGCACTAGAGCAATTTTCATAAAATTTGATGAGTACCTTGCTGAAAAAGCTCATATAACACGTCCAAAGTCATTGGTTCAAGTTATGCTCAACATAAGGCATGGACTTTGCAAAGCTAAACGATGGTTACCCATTATTCTTGACTCAGTTAAGCACGTCTTTTTACCTTATAAACTGCCGTAGGCCATCTTTCAAGCTTCAAGATATGTGCTCCTTTAGAATTGCTGTGCTCATGTATATTTGCAGTCCAACGAATTTGTTCAGTCCAAATTCAAAATGCTACCGTGAGCACACCAGTGCTGCCAATTTCCTCATTTGAGTAAAACGATTTGATGCTTTGATTTGGAAAGAAGAAACGGTTGCCTGCCCCTTTACTGGCTCGCAGTTACATCGCGATAACCTCTTCTAGCTGCAGTTACTTCAGCCTTGCTCTACAGAGCTCATTTTTGTCTCTAACTTTATTATAATGAGATCTCAGATTTTCTGCTTCCAGACTCTGCTGCTCAGATCGAATGGCGAAGAATCCCTTGTGCTAGAAGGAACAACGTGAATGTCATTAACAATAAGGCTCTGTTTTTAAATTAGTATAAGTCCTTATAGGATTTTTTAGGAGTAAAATTTCTACAGACCTCCGGATATGAAGACAGATAGGCCTGTTAATTTGACACTGTCTTTGTCTAAATGAGCGGCAATTGAAAAGCTCTCAACGATTCCCGTTTTGGGGAAAAAATACCACTTGGTTTATTCATAATTCCAGATTTTATTTCAGAACTTGGGAGTAATTTTGCCGTAGTCAACCTATGGTCAACATTTTGTGGTTTTAGATGTACTCACTCTAGAAAATTTTTTACTCGCATTTATTTCGAAATCGCTACTGCTTTTGAGAATTATGGTGATGATCCACCGTCAACTCTATGCTTAACTGGCGGCTTCAGATCAAAGGAGAAGGCAAATGTGTCTTTTTAATGCAGCATATTGTCTCTTATTCCGTGTTTGCACAACTGGTTGTGTTGATATTTGCATTCAAAGTGTCCGTGCAATTTATGTAAAGCCAACAAATAAGTGCTGCGAGGATCATCGACAATTTAAGATAGACAATTTAAAGTGTGTGTTGAAATAGACTTACTAAAGTGGGTTCAATCGAAGCCTCAAATAATTTTAATCAAGATTTGAACATTAGCCGCATTCTTCTTAGTTGTCAAAATGAGAGGCATCTATAAGGATAAAAATACGACAAGACCAACTAATTGATGGGGATTAAGGGAAACTAAATATCGGAGAGTATCAGTTGTTGATAGTACTTCCGGGAGGGGTCATGATTTACTTTGCTATGAGAATGAGAAAGGAAATCAGCCATTTCAACTATAGCCCATCTAATTATGTTGAAATCATTCATAGTTTTAGCGACTGCGTTGGGCGTCTATAATAATATATTAGAGCAAATCCCAATGACTTATTGGGGGTACAACAGAAGTACAAATAGCTTTTATAGCAATTAAGCACAACATATAACACAAAACAGTAAACGTCTGTTGACGTCTTTGTTTGTCTGGTCTCTTCTCTTGCCTGGCTCCGTCGTACAGGTAGCAGTTTAGCTTCGTCGAGCCACCTCGTCCGAATTTGTCCATCTTCAAACCCCCTCCAGAAATCAACATTCTGGCGGAGATTCCATTCATATCTACTTGCACTTGCATTCCGTACTCCAGTTTGAGACCAGAAATCCGGTTATTTACATCTTGCCTCCTTTACTGAGCTGTAAGAATTGTACTTCTGCTGGCATAATCTGATTTTATACGTCCGGAGGGTGATTAGTCCCACCCGGCCACCCCTCTCATTAGTCCCCAGAGTTGCCCTTGGGGTTACCGGTGGTCACCACCATAATAAGAAGATAGTAGTTCTTCCACATGCAAGTTCGATCATAACATAAAACATTTATTCTTTCCAGCAGGAGGATCGAAGCAGAATGTCGGTAAGCAGGCAATTTTTACCCAAACCGGAAAAAAATTCATAATAGAATACGAATTAGTATTTTACTTCACTAAGGCCCTAGGTAACCAATTGGGACTGGCAATATAATCAGTGACCGTGTTTAATACCTTTTTTGTGGAATACATACAACAAGGAAATGCATTTTGAAACGAGAGTAAATAATTTCAGAAAAAAATAAAAAGGTAGATGAATCTATGCTGACTGTGCTCTGCGTTAATTATCAGAGAGCTGCGTTATCAAATTTGGCGAGCGGGTTGATAGCGTGCAGCTGGTGCGATTAAAATCTCGAGAATGCGTGTGCAATCACTACCTGCCCTCGACCAGTGTCGGTGCAGCTCGGACCCAGGTGTTCGAAATGAAAGCACGAAGGCCCAAGCAGCCTCGCACCTCCACCTCTTTGTCCACTTCTTCGCTCGCTAATAAATGAACATGACACGCGATCACACCCTAATTGATAAGAGAGATGCAAATTCAAATAATTTGCCTAAAAGTTTATCTTCAAGTTTCTATGAAGCAATACAATGGACCCCACAGCTGAGACTCTTCCTCAAATAAGCGCTGTACTTCACTAACGTGCCCTAGAGTTCGGTAAATTTCTATGCAGACCAGATATTTTGGTAGGGTTTGTAATCACGTCTGTCACTGCTTTATACTTTTTGAGCTGCTGTAGCGATTTTGAAAACTTTTAAAAGCGTTAAAGCTTTCACTCCTCAAATAAACCGCCCTTCAAATCAATTTAAATGTATCATGCTGCTCAGAATCACTGAAGGGTATGAAGCAATATAGTTTTGCTGAATAGAAGAAAATCTTTGTAAGGATTAAGTTTACCCGCTGATAATGTCAAGCATTAAGGATTTTTATGTAGGAATTTTTTTTCAGAAATGAATAACTCGGTGTTTGATGCTTTGAGATAATAGGAGATTTTGGGTAATCTGCTCACTTTAGGCCGCTTTCTCTGCGTTTGATTATTGACTTTAGGATCATTTTCAGCGTAAAGTTTACGTTTGCGAAGTTTTTTTATATCAGAGTATCACTGGTATTGATAAAGAGATTCGCATAACGTACGGTGGATTTTTGCGTAAGTGGGCCGAAATGTCTTTGGACTTTAGAGTGGGATAGCGGCTCATAAACGAGGACTTCTAAATGGGATGCGCTGGATAAGAGTTATATTAGAAAACTAGCGATTTTGACGTATAATATTATGATTTCAGAAAGGATTTGTGATTGACCAGAATGATAACATTTTAGTTCACCATGTCTAGATTGTATGGCAGATAAGCTTCTGTGGATTGACTTGTTCAGATGTGGCGCAAGTTTCGTGACATTCCCTAATATTCATGACATACAGAATCGCTTGAAATTTCGCTTGATCTATCGAAATAAAGCAGCGATTACATTTAAAACTAAAAAATTGCAATTCAAGCAAATTTATTTATAGATTGTAATAAAACATCTATGACATGTATTTTAGGATGCATATTCAAAATGAAAAAAATTTGTGAGGGCTTATAAAGAAATATAATAATAACATTATTAGATAGTTACGTGCACTATAAAGATTGATGTGAATGGAGATAGTTGATTTATTGCTACATCCAGTCAATATGGAGTTAGGCAGTTGATCTCGCTTCCAAGAACAGGCATTATTATCCCTAGTGATTGTCCCCTGGAAACAAACGAACCAATTCAGTTGTACAATGTAGCGGTTTGGAGGTGATCATAAGACTATAGAACCGCTAAAGCTCTCATCCTGTTGTCAGTGTCTGTATTGTCATTAAATTTTTCTATCCTACTCAAAATACCTGAATCTCGGAGGGCAGACGTTAAAGCGCGTAATAACCGATGAAGCGTATAAGTTTAACGGACGTATTGTCCCTTTACAATAATGAGGAAAGATCATTTTTGCACACCATCACTTATTTCTCAATTCATAGCTTCTACTGGATGTTCCGTAGAGACAATCCGGTGTATTTTCATTCTGCCCAGAAGTTTCTCCACCTCCCAACTTCATTGATTGCAATTTTTAAGTAAATGCCATTAAAATTTTTAAATTGGAAACAAAATTTAGTGTTAATTTTACTCGCACGTCTTACAATAGTAATGTAATTGACGTATGTATGTATGTATGTTATTTATGATCAGTTTAACGAAATTTATGAACTATTTTAAGTAATTATCACAAATACCCAACGGGAACGCCCTTGGTTTCTCTCAAAAGCGAAGTTTGGTTTGTTTTTAGGCAATTTTTAAGTCAAGCGATCTTTTTTTCAATTGAACTTTTCGGTCATCTGGTTGTATTCACGTCGTTGTGGCAAGTTAGATAGCAATATTTTTCCGTTGTATTGGTGATTGTTTTAGTTTCATTTAGTAAATGCATTCATTTCCTAGTCAACTTACGAATTCCTGACTCAATAGAAGGGAAGCATACGTTGCAGTGCATTTAAACCAATTCGGGCTCGTTGAGTCCTAAAGCAAGCTTATACTGATTTTAATAAACTACCCCTCCTAAATATATTTGTTTTGTTTCACATATCGCCTCGCTAGACCTTCAATTTTAGCTGGTCTGATTTTGTTAATGAAATAGACATAGTCTTTATATTCGATAATCAAATGTTTCTTCCATAAAATAATTGTTCCTTGAATAATTTTATAGGTCCCTATCCAGTTCGATGGCATTGATAGCTGGACTTCCAAATTTCGATTTCAGTCGTTACTCCAGCATATTACTACTCTTTTAGAGCAGAACATCTCGATTTTGTATGAAATATTTTTTGAATTATACGTATTCCCAAGTTTAGTATCTACCCACAGCAAGTATAATTTCGCCAAAATCAATGTGTAACCCTGAAAATGAATGTAAGTCAAAGCATTTTTTTTATAAACCCGGTTGATGGTGCGTGCAAAATTTATAAACGCGGAAAGTTGAGTGCTAAGTCGTCTATGCTTGAGGAGAATGATTTTAAATGGGCCAAAGAAAGATCTGGACGCGGAGAACTATTTCTACTGCACATAAAAGGGAAAGTGGTTACATTAAAACAAATGCGTGCCTTTCAAAAGTTCACCGATCAATAAATGGTTACTTTAAACCGTTATGATTTAAATTTTAATTAAAAGGGTAGCTATTGGTAAGTAAAAACTTATAGTAAATACATACCAAGCATTATTTTCTAACAGGTATCAATAAAAAATAAGCGGTTATCTAACTTTTAAATATTATTCAGTTTTTAGGCGATAGAAAACGAATTGAACTAGCAAAGGTAATTTAATTCTGAAACAAGGCCTTATGTGTTACCACGAAATAACAGGAAATGATAGAGCAGAACCAAATCAGCGGTAAAGATAAAAGAGTTTGCAAAGTAGCTATTTCAACCAGGGGTAGTTTGCATGACCATCATTTCTTTGCTCGCTGTCTGCGTTAACTCCTGAATCTCATTAATTCTTTCAAAATAACTTTTTAAGCATTGGCATTGGTCCAACCTGGTCAAATTCTCTGATTTTGCAACGGGGCTTGCAAGAACAACAATTCTTTTTTAATTAAACATGTTAAATAAATTTAACAGCTAAAATTTTCGTGTAAGTTGGCCTAATATCTAGATGTATAGTGTTTTATATTCCAAACGCTTGTTTGTTTGCCATTAACTGAAACGTACACATATTATTCGGATTAAAATCACCAAAAATAATTTTAGTAAAGTTGATTGTCATAAACAAAACCTTTGTGTAATTTCATATCTGAATAGAATTCAAGGGTTAAATTATGCCGAAGTTAGCCAAGTCCTTATATAGGATCCGCGATTTTGCTAGAGATTAAGGATCGTAATCATGTATCTGCAGCGTTTGCATAAATCCGCACCGTGAAATAACTTGTAGTCATAATTCTCTATGTGAGAATAGCAAATATGCCAACAAATCCCCAAAATTCTAATTCTTTATGTCTTAATGCCTCAACACGAAGTTTATTAATAGCTACCTTGTTCATAATCTAAGATAGAATCTGTTATCCTCCTGCTAGCATTCTGTTAGGTTTTCTTGACCCATCTACACAAGATGGTCATTTTCACGCTAAATTAGCTCTCATCTTAATGTGATCAAGTGAATGTCCTTTAACCTCCATCACCACCAAACTTCGGGCAAATTATGTTCCCCCTCCCTAGATAAAAAGCCAATGAGGGCATCTTCAGCTGAATCATCTTCGTATCTTTCACGAGTGGACCTCGGTAATTTTCGATCAAGTTATTTTATGCTTAGTTCTTATCGAGTCAGTTGCCGCTGAATCGCCCTAACACCATTTTTTATTTTCCTTACATCCGTGACTTAACTATTGCTGGAAATCGAATCCGCAAACTTTTTTTTTGGAAAGAAGAAGGCCCGGTGAACTTGTGGAACAAACTCAAAACTAGTCAAATGCACAACTTAAAATACTTTCTTTCCATGCTATTTGATAAGTGGAAGTGCCAAAACCTTTGAGTCTTGTTGATGTATCCGTAATGCTAACGCTTAAACATCCAACTCGTACCGGATTTGAGACGCCTTCAAGTCTGTTTTTATTCAAAGCTGTGGTGAAATCTGCACTATGTGAAATTTATTCACATTCAAGTGGGAATCGCGAAGCCGAAAGAATGCCAAATTTCTGCAGTTTCTACCTACCATAATTGAAACAACACCGATATTCCAAGATGGGAACCTATAGAATCCCCGTGCACGTCAATCTTTATCTAATTCGAGCATTGAAATGTTGCTGAAATCAAAGCAACACTTACGATTCCTGATTCTCAGAGTCGCATTCTTGTATGTTCAACAATGCATTACCCAAAATTGCGGCTTCATCAACGGTTGATTAACGTTTTATCACGCAGTGAGGAGACGCGAAGATGGCGGTTACTGGTCATTCGAAAGTTGCTGTCAGCAAATCCCCTCTTTCGTTTTCATCTAGATAAAAAAATTCAATCTTCCTTTTCAGCATGATTTCTACAAAATCATAATTCTTGCACATTAGCGTAGCTGTGCTATTCCGTGTTTGTTTGTTTAAAGACTTCGTTTTATAGTGCAATCGTTTTTATTTCTGCTGATAACAATTTGATTTTCGGTGACTTACTTTGTGAAATTTCAGCCGTGGTTGTAATGGAATCTAGTGTCTTGCTTAAGTCATTGTAGTTTTGCTAATAGATCTAGCAGGTTAAAAGTTGATTCGAGTGTAATTGCAGCTGAAGCCGTGCAATTTGGGATCGAAAACCACCTCTTATCTTCTGCACTATTTTTACCGAGCTATTGCGCCTTGTATCGTGGAATATTTGTATCTTGAACTAAAAGGCGGTCTAAACCAGTTATTACAAAAAAACCACTTCATTGCGTGACCGTATTATTTTCTTTGTACCATATCGAAGTAAATTTGGCTAAGAATGGCTACCATTTGAGAATAAATTAGGTTGATTTTGTATATATATTTTTTGCAAGGCCTTTTCTAAAATAATTTTGAATGAATCTGATTTTAAATGAATGGAAAAATTAAATCAAGAATGCGAAGGTTGGTTAGAAGAAACCCAAGGGATCGAGCTTATTTCAAATTTCCAACTCGATCCTGGTGCTTACTGTTTCCAGCCTTAAATGTCGTATAACTCGTCTTCCTGTGGTTGATCTCTGCGTCTTCCTCGTTTACGTTAGTAAGGTTGATCCTTAAACTCGTGTACTAAAAGGACGTCAAAAGCAATATTTTTATTTCTTGAGAAATCGGTTAACCATTTCACTTTGCACAACAGAAAGTTAGAAGAATGTCCTAGACTTCCCAAATGATGACCGTTTTATGAGGATTTTATCACATCTGTTTTCATCCAAAAAAATAATCCCAATATAACTATTTGACCCTCTTTCATCATGACTGACAAAGTAGAATCTTGAATTGAGAAGCAATCAAGAGTCTAAGTGTGGTGATTTGTGAGAGAAACTTCGTCAACGCTACCAATTTCTGTCCGCCAAGATCGGGACCCACCTTATCTAGGTGGTGGGAGACCGATCGTCAGTATACGAGTGCACTTTGTGCGCTGGAAAATGCAGCGTAAATTATGGTGGCTAATCTTTTCATAGATATAATATACTAATGTTCATTACTCACAAAAGCTTTGAGATGAAGACAAAAGTGCAATCAGCCCTTAGAACAGTGAATGAAATTAGCGATTCGCAAAATAATCAGAACATTACGCTTATCGAGAACTTCTAAAACCTGAAATATTCTATGTGATTGACTTGAATGTGTTCTGGGTGGGATTACCGTAAATAGCAACATCAAAATATAGAGTTAGAATGAGATAGACGTTTAGAACATATTTGGTAGTGGAGAGGATCCGACACTCCAATCTGTTCCGCCTACTCATCCAATTTACTGAGGGTCCTTGAATAGCCTTGGAAAATGACAACTTTATTCCCATCACTTAAACTTACTTTGCAATTTATTAGTTTTCTAAGATGTTATGAAAGTGCGTTTTCAGTTTGAAATGATTTTATAACATTAGTTGTCAAAAACTTGAAAAAACCTGATTGACTTAATGGTACTTCGTAATATATTATCACTTTTCATGATGAATCTAATTTGAGAATGATTTATCTCAGGACATCCGCTATTTGTTCGGGTCAATCCAAATAATACATAAAACCCCTATAGATTATGGTATTTCCAAAAAAGTTTCGAAAATTCTGTTTTGCGTGATTGCTCAGTGCGATAAACGACGCTCCGGCATTGGGTCATTTTTTGCGAACTTCTCTTACCACCTAGATAAATTTTATGTATATTTTGTAAATTCTATCATAAAGATCTATTCGATTTTAATAAAATTGTATTCTCGACCAGAAAAACCCTTTTAAGGAGCTGTTCCAGAACGCCTTTGAAATGAAAAGTTATTTAGTCCCATCTTTACCTTTCGCACAAAAAAAATTCAACTTGGAGACTCTTTAGGGTTGAATGTTTAACGAAAATAAGACACAAAAGGGCAAAGGCAAGTAGGGTGAGTTAATTATGTATCAACAGAGTGGTTAGTCCGTGATGTTTTGATGCTCTGTTTCTGCTGGTGGCACGCAATTCTGCTCAACAAACACTAAGTGAATAACAACAGAAAGACGGCCTACTTTACACACAAGACTTTGGTTTTATGAGCACATAGGTTCAGTCCTCACGCTTGGGCATGAGTTTACTTTAGTTTTGAGAATTTACATTAATCAGTTTACTCCCTTTCTTTCAATAAATGGTCAGCGATTTTGGAGTTTGTGTCATTTTCTTTTTGGTCCTAAAGTGGAAAAAATTAAAAAACATGGCCAAAGGCAGTAAGTTGTAATAAATTCAAATGGCTCTGGGTGGTAGTGCCTCTGCACCAGTTTGTAGTAATTTCAATGCTTGAAGTGAAAATTTTGAGCACCATCATGAACTCAAATTATATGTCAATGGTTCCATTTTAAGCATTGAGGGTGTTGAAATTATACCTTCTGAGAAAATTTTGATATGCTAGCAATGGAATTGAAGTTAGGAATTTTAGGATTACATATTTTTTGGTAAACTGATGGAACCTGTGGAAAAACTTAGAATCTATTTGTTCTTATTAAATGAAGAATTCACTTAAAAATCTAATATTTTGAACTGGAAAAAACTATTTTTTCAAATTAAAAGACAAAAAAGAATTTTGACTCACAATTTTTTTTAAGTTTTCCAAAATGGTCTCGTTTAAAGAAAAAAATTAAAAATACAACGGATCAATTAGTTTGCTATTCTAGTGCCCAAATTTATGGGGTACTTTAATAACCTCTTCGTCAATACTATCTATTCAGACTAGTCGGTTTAAAATAAACAAGATGAAAACGAATTTATTCACTATTCTAGCTAGTAATTTAGGTCTCATTGTTAGCATTGTGAGTGATTTCAACTAAGTTGGTTTGGTGGAACCCAATCTGCAAGGTAAAATTTGCGACTTTACGGCCTTTTTTCCATCTATACAGGCCAGTCATATACTTGATCATATAGAGCTTCAACTGAATGCTCTTTTGACTTTGTTAATACTGAAGCCAGCAAATTCGTTCACTTACTTGGTTTTAACTTTTGAGAATCGCTTGAGAATCTGATTGCACTTTGGGGTGGAATTATCTCCCACAGCGATCTCGTAATCCCGGCTTTTTTGTAAAATCTATCTTCCAAATACACTCATCAAATAAATCTCTCCAATCCGTTTTTGGTTAGTAAATTGTGTGAATTTTGAATTATTTCATTGGAAAACTTTTATATTGTTGCGCTTGAGTTTAGATTTACTAAATTTATTTAAAGGGAAAATTTACTTTTGCTATCTTGAACCTCATCTCTATTTTGAAAAGGACAACATTAGTATTAAGTATTTCAGTCCAGAACTACGAGGAATTGAACCAGATCATCGAGTTTTTGCAACAATCCACATGGCTATAAAATAATTTCTCTTTATTGTTATTTATTAATCAAAATGAATTTTAACATTGAATATCTCAAAAAAAATTTATTAATAGTTGGATACAAATAAGTATACCAGAATTCATTAAAATGTTCCTTGCACATTAATTTTTAAATAATTCTTTTTGAAACTTCTATTTAGGAGGAGGAGAGTAAACAAAGTGAATTCGTGAAATTACTGAACACAGATGACAAAATTTTATCAAGATTCGATAGACAAAATGGTCTGTCTTCGCCTTCGAACTCACCTCGATTCAGCTATGAAGAGTTACGTCAAATCCTCATCGAAATCATGAAATTAGAGTCGAAGGTAATTCAGTTTCAAGACCAACTGGAAGTATATCGACGAGCTGGGTGAGTCCGATTCAGGAAAAATTTCTAAGGCTCCTAATTGCGATTAGCCCAAAACTTTATTTTCTCCATTATATAAGCCAAATGTATTTTTATTTTGATTGATGTTAACTTGTTTGTACGTAGGCGAGGCTTTGTGGTTGAAAGAGATGTTTCATTAAGCAGTCAGTGGTTCAATACTATGCAACTGAAAGACTGGCATTAATAACTTTAGTATCACCCGTTTTGAAATGATTTTGCGGGACTCGATGACGTTTTTTTAATAATAATTTGTCACCTATTTGGATTCTGCCCTAAGGTCCAATAACTCATCATCGTAATAGGTTAATTATTAAAGTACAGCCTCATTTCAGCTTTGAATATGAAGAAAAAAGATGTTTTTTTTCAGAGTCCTTCTAAATGACAGAATGTCTCGGAAATGTTTCTTCTAATTGGAATAAAAAAAAAATCAGCGTTTGCATTGCTTTTGAACTCTTTTGTCCTGAAATTATACACAGAATTTTTCTCTGTAGGGTCTTTTCTAACTTTCTGAGCCTGCTTGCAAGATCTACTTCTTAACCTTAAGGTGCAAAGTACTAGTTTTTTCATGGTTTATTCAACTTAACTCCACAGGGCTTGTCAATGACCATAAAATGAGTGGTGTTGTTTAAGGTATTGAGATGCATTTTTTACGCAAGTATGGAGTTACTTGTGATTATACAAGATATGTAGTGGTGATTCAAGTTGCTTTATATATTTTCTTAAACTTAAGTTCTAAAATGCCCATATAAGTGACTGATGAATTGGAAGGCGAAAAGAATTTATTTACACTGAAATCAAAATCATGAGAAAACTTTAGAAATACACTAACTGGTTTATTTATAACTTGAAATGCTACTATAGCTTCAAAAATTATGAAAACTATATTTCAGTAAGTGAACAAATATGCTTCATTCTTTTCATTTGGAGTGGAATAAAATCAATTGATTTCACTTGATTTGGATTAATATTTAAAGGTTGAGAAAGATAAACCTAACACGCCTGTCTACTTTCGTTCGAATCTGCCCTCGACTTCATTTTTTTGGCAAAAGATCGGAGGAAAACTACGATGGTGGATTCGAATACAATGGCAAGCCCCTCGAGAGATGAGCTGTCATCAGTTAGTACAATGCAACTTATGAAAGACTTGATAGCCTCCATGTGCTCAATTTCTGCAGCTAATTTCATCTAATTTATTTTTTTTTCTGCTCATGAATGTGAGTGCTAATTTAAGCAGTTTTTTATTCTTTAATATTATTATGAAAAGAGCACACTACTGAAGACTTGGTCGATCCGCACGCCAAATAGCCACAACATCTTTGGCTCGATCGAAAAAAATATCAACTACGTCTTTGATTGAAATGGCCAAATAAATTAGAGTGAAAGCCCAAGCTTCGTCAGTGCCGCTGTTGGTCTTCAGTGGAATAAAAGGCTTGTTAATTACTAATACTGATTTTCATATTTTAATGACTTTATCACCTTTAGGTTTGCGTATAATCCTGTGTTCAACCAGTTTTGAACTGAGGAACTCCCCTAGATATCTACCTGAATTCGATTAAAACAGTACCGAATGGCCAAATTCGTTTTCGAATTCAGTTTGGCTAGTCACCCTTGCTTATGTACACATATATACATATATATATATATATATATATATGTATATATGATAATACCACAACGAGCTTATTTATAAACCAGAAGCAATCAAATTCGGTTTTTATCTACGTCTTCCCTGTCGGGACACAAAGGTTTACTTTGAGTATTGCATTCAACTATTACCCTTTGAATGGATTTATACTCAGTTTTGATTTATCTGGCGGATGAAGCCCCATAAACCTATAAGGCCCTCCTATTTCATGAGTTATTCTTAGGCATGATGATTCGACCCGGGAAAAAAGTCACAACGTCAAACATTGAGGTAGGAAACATTAGCATGCTTGAATTCTCAGTCTGTCTTCAGATTCAAAAAATCCATGCTTCATAAATATGTTGCGAGTCTTCTTTTATTGTCCTTCTTTTAGCCATCCTTCCTTTAGCTTTACTTCTGGTTGGTTTCAGGATCCTGATTTAAGTTATAGCCACGCCCAAAAATTTAGCTCCTATACTACTGATCCCTGCGTAGAAAAATGGCTTTCTTGCTATCAATGATATTAAATAGGCATGATGCTGTATCATGAGCAGCTGGCTTGAATTTCAGTAAAGTATTACATCCATCCTTATCTTTGAAAGCAAACGGTCCTTAAAAATTTATTGAAGTGGTTCTTAGGCGTTATGTATCGGTTGAAATGGACATCGCCCTTTTGGTGAATAGTTTTTATCGATGCGCTGTCATTTTGATTTGTTCCATCAGAAACTACTTAAAAACAGGACTTGTTAATACTTAACATTTGAGTGCAGATTAAATAATCCGACAAGTTAGTGAATCAGTTACTTATTTAATGAATTAAGTTGAATAGCCTCTGGATTACCTTGCTCTAAGAGACGAAATTGTGTGTATTCTAGACATCTTGATTCTTGATGCTCATTATAATAAGGTGGATTTCTTTAGACTCAAGTACGGAAGCATATTTCTACCTTTTCCTGCTATCTGAGAAGGATTAAAGACTGTTTATTTATTATTAACCTATGATGCCTTTTTTGTCCTTACTGAATTTTGCTTCAGAGATATGACGCTAAACGATGCCTCATAGAGTTTCACTAAGGGCTTTTCGATGGGAGAGGCAGATTTAACTAGTGATAATTTTCTGCAAATTCGTTTGCAAGGATTGATATATCCGGAACTGGTTTCACTTTTGACGTCCATTCTTACCTGCACATGGCTATCCTAATTACTTCTATGAAATACGGCATTCTTGCAGAGTTGAATGCTCTCCATCTGTTCGCGTGTCAGAGATAATGAAGTGAATAGCTTGATTTACTGCTCTATGAGATATCATTTGGACTAGTTCAAAATCAGATATTTTTGGGAATGAATAAGGCATCAGGAATATTTACCAACTTTATTTATCAATTTGAACTTGAAAAAAATCTGACAGAAGTATGTCTATTCTATTGGGCATTTTTTATTGAGATGGTGTGGAAAATTATTATTTGAATTCAAAATCAAACGCAAATGTTTCTAATGAAAATGTCTGATCTCTCTTGCTAACCGGAAAAAAATAGACCTTGATTTGAAGTCAATTTACGCAATCTTCATAACCCTTACTTCCGATTCATTTTAGATTTGAAAATACTTAAAGGATTAGTGGCTACATTCGTGAGGTCATTTCTTGGTCACACAAGAAATATAAGAAAACAAGTTATAGATGGTGATACTAATTCGTTTTTCAAGTATTTCAGCCTCCGACGCTTATCAAAGATCACCGTATCTTTTCTGAATACCACTGTTATTGCTTATCTCTGGTCCAACGAAAGGAAGGGGCTCCATTCAATAAATTCTTCCATCATATTACTTAACGGAAGGTAGATTTTCAAGTGTGTTAGAAAATAATTCATCAGCCAATGGATTTGAGAAATTTAAAGCCTCATAGTCTCAATTTTGGAAATTGTTTGAAAATAATAGTGTATTTGAATAAAACCCGTTTTTTCATCACGCAAATCAGTTGAGAAGTACAAAGTTGTACGTAAGAGGTTTTTACAAAAATGCACTTTTTTCATTGAGAACAGGTTGATTTTGCGTTTATTTTACTGTTGATGAATATGGTTTTTAGAGGTAGCAAGGCAATCAACTTGTCTTCCAACCGCGAAAAGTCGATTTCAATTTATTTTGAATAGATTTGGAAGCTTTTCATTGGTTTTGCACTGTTAAGGAATTGCGATGCATATCTCGACGATATTTAGGGGATCACAGGCAATATCAGTCTCTCCACTTTACCCTACCGTTTATTTGCGTCTGAAAAGTTTGCGAGCCTTGCTCATTGATGGTGACCGTCGTTAAATCTTCGTAATTTGACCTCTGCGCTTGGCTGATGACGGCAGCCTTCTCTTCCATCAAAATGGATGATTCAGTTTAGAATCAAGATCGAATTAAAAAATGAAACTCTGCTATTCACAACATAGCTAGAGGAATCTCCCAACATTACAAAGTGAGTAACAAAGTTTCTACATTTTTGTTATGGGAAATTGTCCAAATCACTAATTCTGGAGTTCCAAGAAAAGTTATGTTGACGTATTTTCTTTTAAATTGCTGCATCGAATGCTAGAAATTCAATGAGAGTCAACCTGAGAATTGTTAAAAGTTATTGTTCTCACTTTGTAAATTGGATCGTAAGAAAAGAAACATGGCAACTGTCCATAAAAGTGAGGTTTCTACCAATCTTTCAAGCAGAAAAACCTTCATTATCCGTTCCTTAAATTCCGAAGGATCCGGATAATATAATTGTACAGAATTCTCTGCTGATTTTGCGCTAGCTAAATGGCGCTTTCAAATTTTTTATACATTTCAGAAGATATGAGTTGAATACTGATGGATTCTGTCAACCTAATGCATTCTTCAAGGCAATAAGGAGGATGTGGTAATTAAACTACACTGAGCAGCAAGCGCTTTATGTCTGGCATCATCGTTTATCTATTTTCTGTCTTGTTCAATCCTCATGAAATGCTATTTCTGGATTATGGGTTGTATTATTTTTTCATAAAAAGTAGTCTTTTATGATTAGCAGATGATTGTCTGGCGACTATAATTTTTCCTAACAACATAAAAATGAATAATCTTTTCACTGTAAATCGAATAAAGAAAATATTGGCACAATGTTTTCTTAGGCAGGGAAATCATTAGATGCCGAAAAGACAGCCTCCAGCAATGAATAATTAAGATAAGGTCTGTTGCTACCTCATCAGTGCTTTTTCGCCTGTCGACGGTGAAAAGATATGGAAGATCGGTCTTACATCAGAGGCAGAATTAATTGACACAGATACATTCCACGGAGATAGGTAAGCCAACAGGAAAATAGTTATAAAAAGCCTGCGTTTTTTTGATAGGTAGAACAGTTTATTCAAAAATAATCATCCACTGGAAAATTCTGTTACGTCTAGTATTAATGGACAACGAATTGGAGCTAAAGTGATTTTGTTAGAGGAAATGTTAGTTCTTAACTTTAAACATTGGGCTGATTCAACGGTTGTAGGAAGTGAATCGTTCCATGGTGCCGTTTCTTTATTGCCAAAAGTTTGAAGCCGTCCATACTTTTTGCTTTATTCATTTATTTATTTAAGATAAATGCCAACAGTTATTGTATTTATTGTCAATTTTTGAACTCGAATAAGCCCACATGATGTAAAAATGAAACTAAATAATTCGTTTGTCCATATAGGGATGAAGAACCTCCAGTTCAAGGCCCCATAAACCGAGAACCATTTGACAAGGCGGATTCATGGATGAAACCTTCATTAACCATTAAATTAATGTGAGTCCTTTATCTTCCTTCCATTAAACCGAATATACCCAAAAGCTCGTTTAAGAAAGCATCGTTCAATACGTAGATTTTGGGAGAGGGCTAACACCATAAGTAAATAGTTGAAGGCCAGCACTGCCACTAAGTGTGTCCTAGTGTGTTTCAAATGCGTACCAGCCAACACTCAGTGCATACGGTACTGCTTTATCACTGGTATGCATTATCGCCTTCTAATAAACCAAATACTGCTTTCAGAAAGCCTATCCGCAATTGAAAATTCTATTTTAGATAACGGTTAAGCCAGGCAAGTTATCGTTCTTTTGGCTTGTGGCAAAGTTTCGTATTGCCCATCATCAACCATCCATGCAACTCATTTCTGTTATTTTTTGAGCAGATGTACGCTTCATTTAGCTGGAAATTTTGCCCCATTGTTAACTTCCTTAGCTTCGAATTTTTTTCATATTTCATTGACTTTTGTCTTCTGTTCATAATCTTTACCGGCTTTTAAATATGCTCCTTAAAGTCATAAAATTATTGGCAGAAATTTTTATTTGTTAGATAAATGTGAATGGAAGTGAACGCCGATGGAAAACTCAGGATGACTCTAAGTTTAGATGGATCAGTATGACCCAAATTCATTAGTTTAATTGACAGCTACAAAAATTATTTGAGTAACTAAAGCAAAGTTGAAGTTTTTATACATATGCTTGAGTTTTTCGGTCGTGTTCCACAGCTCATTGTGCGGCCAGATACCACTTGCATAACCGCTCAAAAGCGGCCTATTTTTATTTTAAATAGTTACTCGTTCTTTTTTTTAAGAATTAATGAAGACTCTGCTAACTGTTTGAAGAAGACTGACTTACTTTGCTCCTGTCTGTTATTTTAAATTCTGTTGAATCGTCCAAAAAGTATCTTTCTCGCAAACACTGTGAAGTGAACTTTATAAATGCTGTAACTTCAGAAGGCCTTCAAAAATGGAAGCTTAAGGTTTTGTTCATTAAAACTACTAAACTTGAAATTTGGCATAGAGATTTACTAATAGGGTTAATTGACGGAGAAAATGATGTCGTTTTTTTGGCAATGTGTGACTTCTAGATGATTTTACAAAGCTTCGACGGCTGCTTCTTTCAACATTTATATAATCAACCTATTGATGCACAGCTCATCAGTAACCACTGTAGAGGAACACTTTCCCCTTTTATCTCCTTTTCTCTCAAGGCTGGCAAAATTTGAGGCTGAGGATAGCTATGGGAATGGTCACGTCTACTGAACCATCACAAAGACCATCTGGCAGAGATTGACTGATAATTTTCTACATTATTCAGAGCCCTCCTCAGCACTTGAGTGCCATGCCACGTAACCGGGAGGTGCAATTCGATCCACCAATTTTTCAAAGCTATTAATTCGCATGTTTGGCGACACACGCATGAAAATCCATTAAGAACTTGAGTATCAAGGAAAAAGTACTCAGTCTGTTCATTATGCTCAACTAGAGCTGTAAAAGGTGACTTCAATTTCCGAATCAGCTCTGTAATTTTAAGATAAAGTTTTACTTTGCAAACACAATATGAAAATTTGTAATTTCAGTTTTTAAACTTTTAACATGCTTAATAATTTGATGCAATAAATTTGTGTCATGATATACGTCATGATCGGAAATAATTCTTTTAAGAAAAAACTCATTGTTGAACACTCTTCAAACGCAGTAGAAATCGCCAGTGCTTATGACAACCATAATTTTGGAAAATTTCTACTAAATGAAACTACAGCTAGGTGTCGAATGCCTTCGAATTTGGAAATTTTTCACCACTAAAGTGAAGAATCTAAATTTTTCATAACAAAATGTATTGTATTTCATGTCTAGACAACCATCCGTAACGCCGATTGATTGGCTCTTTTCAAATTACTTGACTACATTTTGCTAACAAAACCTTGACCCAATCAAGAAAAATGTAACTTTGTTATGCAACTAGCTTAACGAACTTGTAAGCCTGTGCTCAACTACTTAGGGTTCATTTAATTTTAAATAGTGGGGATTGCGTCTTGAATACTTCCTCAAAAATATCAGCGTTCTTGTTTGCACTCCTGCAAGAATATCCTTCTTAATTTACCCTTCTCTAGAGCATTCATCCCAGTAAAAAAGAGGTTAGATGGGTAAAGGAAATGTGATGTAAGTGATCTTGAAGTTTGAAATTTGGCAGTTTCCAGTTCATGTTGGCAAATGAGCAACTTCGCGAGTCGAAATTTGTTCTTTTTGGTAAAAGCCTTCTTTTGATGGTGACAAATAACATAAGATAGCTTTGATTTACAAATTTTTTCTCTTGCCTTCTTCCATCACCAACCAGCACTATAAACTAAAGCTGATCTTATAAAACTAACCTTTTTTTGAAAAGCTTGAACCAGTAAAATCTGTTTATAGGAAGATTAATGAGCCATGCCCATGATTGTTCCAACGATAAACACGGATAACGAAAGATTTGATAAATTTTGAACCTGGAATTTCATTAGTAGTTGCGGTTCTAATTTTCGACTTTTTACGTGTTCTATACCTTAAATGGTTGAATATTTCGAATCAGGTTTCCAAATATCAAAGCATTCTAGTCAACTTATCAACCCTCCGATTAAAGCAAACTCAAAGTTTGATTGGGAAAATACCTCACCTTTTCTATACCTTGTAAGTTTAACGAGTAGGTGAGAAATGAATAAGCCATTAAAAAACGTTGAAAACCATATCCGTATTGTAAAGCTCTTCATAAACCTTAAATACTGACAGTCAATAAGGTAAGTGAAAGGATTTCTTGGTCTAGAGAATAGAAAGTTACCTTTTTTAATCTGGTAGTGGAAGGTTGTCAACTAATTTTTGCATCATTGACAATCCTGTAAATGAATACGCAACAATGTTATCAGGATCTGTCTCAAAGCATTTCAGTAGTGCAATCAGTCAATTTTAGGTTTGTCCAAGACAAAATTCCCAAGTAATTTGGAGCTTTATGTATTTTATATTCATGACTGCTATAAAGTGACGCACATCCTCATCAAAGTTTGTTTCTATCCATTGGGCGATATAGCGATCGCTCCAGTGATTCGCCAAATTAAAATCTCTGCTCTGTTGATAACGCTGTCTAAGACATAATAATTCATCACTGCATTCTGTGCAAAGATTATACCCAAAAAAGTAATTTAATCCTACCATCTCTCGTTGAAATATTTCATGTACTTGAGGAGGTACAAACAGTTCCGTATACTTGTTAACGAATAAGAGATTGTCGATTAAATCACGACAGAAAAAAACGATAGGTAAATTTTTGCTTATTTTTATTCATCATAAATGATTCGTAATTCATCCTTCTTTAAAATACTATTATATTTAATATGTCAATCAAAGTATGAATTTGAAGAACGTGAGTGCAAAGGATTTTTCATTTCCTAGGAACTCACTTTAATTATGCCATGATAACTGTGCATATTAAACTGCACCTACTATGTGGTCTGAGTTATAAATCAGAGACACTCTTCTTGTCGTCTAGGGCCTTTTCGCACCTTCTTTGGCCGTTTTACACTTCAAATGATCTAATTATCGCTGATCCACAGCAATAAGTCTTTCTAATCCAGGAAATCGTATCCGCAACCTAAAATTTTCTTTTTGATCTGCCAGAATCTGCTGTCGCAAACATTTTTTGTCTTCAAAATGCTTATTTCAGTATAGAAAAGAAAGAAGTAAGAACATTTGAAGTCTTGAGATTGAGCTGTTGCAGTGCAGTAGACAGCTCAGATTTCCGATTTTGAAGGAAGCTTAGGTCGAATCCTTAATTTCTAGAGTTCTAGATAAGTGCTTTAGAATACGACTCCTTTATCGTAGAGATTTGATGCAGCACTCCCATGAGTCTATCATTAAAGGAATTTCTCTCTTCCTGAGTTTATGGTAGTTAAACATATTACTGCATAATAAAGAATCAGTACTAATAGACAACATTTCTAACATTTCATATTGAATAGACAGGCCATAAGAATCTAGCGATTGGCGATTGGGAATGAATGTATTTTAAGGACATCTTTTATTCCAAAAAAACGTATTTTTTCTGGATGAAATTATTCCTTGAAAATTTTCCCTTGCCATCATTAAGTCGAAATGTGTCAGTCCTGAATCGCGTAAGGTCTGCTTCGATTGTCATTCATCTAGCGAAATCGCTTAAGTACTTTCACGTAATTTGGCATCGTTCGTAGAGGAAATTCTGACGGCCATATGCTTCGTAGACCTGAGTGTTTAATTTTGTTCAAAGGCAGTATTTTTTAAGAAGATAGCACAAATTCCTTCAAATTTTAAACTTAACTTATTTCCATTTTTCCATTTCTATTTTATAGAAATAGCAATTTATCGAAGGAATCATTTCATCTGTATTTAAGGCGTTTGTCATATCATCTGCTAATATATACCCTCTGAGGCCTTAACTTGAAATTGACCCAACAGTAAGTTTGATTTTTCAAATGTATCCTCAAATGAACTGAAACCTGGACTGGCTGCCATACTGCTATTTACAGTCAACATTATTTGTTTCCGGAGATTAAAATGCAGTCATCGGCCTGTCTAAGCCAGTTCCACTAACACATCTGCTTCCACTACAAATTGGAATTTCAAACGTGATAACTTTCCATAGAGTGAATACTATTTATTTTTCTTACCTTCATGCAAGAATGATAAGTTTACAAAAATTCAGTAATCAAGATATATTTTTTTTGTTCCTGTCTTTCTCCCTTTCCCATCGGACCCCTCATATTCAAAAAAATTATGCGTCAGGGTAGTTAGAAGGAGGATCACAGCGTATTGTTTTGCATGACTTTGAAATACAACAGCGTTGGTATAAAGTCGTCCTCAAAGATATATTTTTCAAAAAAGTTGTGGGATCAGCCACCTCAGCGCAAACTCACATTATTTTACCGCTTCTAGAAGCGCATGATATGTACAGAATCTCAATCGGTTGGTAGAGTGCGGCTATTTGATCATATTTAGGTTCGTAATATCTTAGCAACCTTTCCGTGAGCCCTGATTTCCGTGGTTTAAAAGACAAACCAACAGTTCCATAGTTTCTGGCATTGATAATCAAATATTCGCTGGTACGAAGTAAATGAGTGGTAATGCCACTTGTATATTTTTTACAATAGGCGAGCCAGTTTCAATAACAACTATTGTCTTACATACTTTATAAGTGTAGCAGAAATACAAACGACATCACTTAATATCGTCATTACACGGCAAAGGGTTTCTTTTAAAAAACACCTGCTTGAAACGGTCCGGCGAAATTGCTTTTTAGGCCCGGCTCAAGTCAAATCTATGGGCACGAGTTCGTATGAATTATTTAAAAAAAGGGTGACCAAGTTACTATCTTCGGAATTTTTAGCCAAAAATACTTAATATTTGCTATTTTTAAAAGCTTGTATGCTTTTGTAAATTCGTCGTCTCATAGACCTGCTTATGCTTGAATGCTGACATAAGTAGAAGTAGCGCAGCTGTACACTTTATTTGGTTTCCCTAAATGCACAAGACCGTTAAATTTATTATTTCTCCACATTCTTTATTAGGAAACCCTTTTTTACGACTCTTAGTCCTGGAGCAACAAGAAACATTAAATTTTAGAGGAGAGCTTTTATGTATGGTTGGTCGGTGTTATTTTTATCCATTATTTGTCTTAAAAGTAACTATAGTAGTCGCAGTACCTGCCCCCCAACAGTCTTCTCTGCAGAATCTGAGTTTAGTCAAAAGAATTTTTTCCTGGGCTGGAATTTTGAAACTGGAGTTTATTATCTCTTACCAGTTTTGAAACAGTGTTTTGGATGGACTAACCACATTTCCGCTCTTCAGTGGTCTCGGTCTCTTTCTGCTATCTGAGAAACGGTTTCGGTTGAGATCCAGAGTAACTTTTTCACAAAACAAATCGCACTTCATCCTGGCTATTTGAATACCTAAAATAGAAACTCGAAAAGTGGCGTCTAAACTACCTTTCTCTTTTTCTGAATTTAAGTAGTATGTGCTATCAGTAAATGGATTTAGATGTCTTATGATCTTGACTCGGATGATTAGATTAAACAAGCTAAGCCTCATTTTCTGAACTGGAAGCTACCAACATCCTCAATATCATCTCACTTTTGGTAACTAAGAGCCCAGAACAATATACGCCTCTGCAACTGTGTTACTCAAAAAAACACGAAATTGGATTTCAGGAATGCTCTCTAATAGTCGCCCAACAAATTTTTAATGATGTTTCTTTCATATAAATTGTTTGGTGAATCGAGCACAGTTTTATTGCTTACTTTTCTAGCATTTTAAAATTTGGTTTGTGTTGAGCCTCGATTTTTCCAAGACCGTTGTCCTCATCTATTTGCATCGAGACATTTGCATCGTTTTGTAGCCTTCGTCGAAGGCCTTTTAATCTAACGACCACCTCAGCGTTTTATCCCAAATGACATCCTCTTCTAAGGTTGCACTTCCAAAATCTTGAAAATGATTCTGAATTGATTAAAGAGCCTCTTGCACACTCTTTCTTGAAACTAATGGTAAGTTTGAATTTCCAAGAGTTTTACTGAGTTCTTGTGCAAGTTTGAATGGGGCATCTTTATGAAATCGTTGATTTTCTTATTCATTCATCCAAATCAGCCGTGAGATTCAGATTAGCAAATATCTCCTCGTTAATGTTTAAGTAATTTTAAACTGAGCAAATAGAAGCGCTTTGTAATGGTAACGAGTCATTTACGATGCAGTTGACTGGCAGAATGCTTATATTTTTCGGGTTGAATTCCAGATACAGAAGTTCCAGAAGCTAAGACATGATCTGACCTCTTTTCATTTAAATCCACTTGGCGCATACAAGTGAGATGATATCATTTTATCTAAAGCATAGTCTACTTAGCAGATCTTGTATTCTGTCGTTTCTCTCTTTCATTTGTCTTTATCCGCCTTTTTCAAAACCCTTGTAGTCTTAAAAGGATGAGTTTAAATCTCGACTTCGTAAGGCTATTACATCACGTCGCTCAACAGTGAATAACTTGCCATTGATAAAAAAACGTATTTTAGAGCCTCCATTATTACTCTGCCATCTGACAATGAACATTTGATCAGAACCAAAAGTGCATAACGAATCGCAGGGCTAATCCCTACTGTAGTTTGTCCTAAAATGCTTTGTTTTGAATTTCTTTATGAAGCAATATTGCCAACAGTCGAAGTAACCATCTGGATAAAGTTCACACTTTGCTCATTCAAATTCTAAAGAAAATCTAACGTCTAACTGATTCACTTGGTATATTTTGCATCCATGATCTCTACATGCCAAAAGCATGTGATATTACTTTCTACTTTCATAAATCTGAACAATAATTTTCAAAAGCAATACAAATTTAGTTTTTTTTTCACTATACAACTCCAATTTCACATTATTTAGGTTAAAGAAAAGTTTTCTCTCCAA
This sequence comes from Moniezia expansa, assembly GCA_019097775.1. Taxonomy (NCBI): domain Eukaryota; kingdom Metazoa; phylum Platyhelminthes; class Cestoda; order Cyclophyllidea; family Anoplocephalidae; genus Moniezia; species Moniezia expansa. The sequence continues at coordinate 6,807,429 of JADFDV010000076.1, read as the reverse complement.
AGTGATTACCTTTTTCATTAATTATTTATGGTTGCCCTGTTTTACTCCTGATACAGACACTTAAAGGTTTGTCATGTCGATCCAAATAATTTTTTGTTTCTTGGAAATGGAACGTGCTCAACATTGGCATCACTCTGAATGAAAAAAAGTCTTTTTCTATAGAATGGTTAAGTTGGATTTTGATAGTTCCAACGATTTAAAACGACTAAAAGCCACTACAAATGAGGAGTTAAATGGTTATTTACAGTTAAACAGACTTATTGGCAAGGCGTAGGCTTTACCCTCCTTCACGTAAGTCAAATGCGATGGTAAAAAGTTTTATTTGTAATATAAAACTTTGAAATAGCTGACATTTTTTAGGTATCGGCAACGCTTTCATTCATGATATTTCTACTATTGTTAACCAAGCCTTTAATTTGAGGCAACATTTTGTAGCTAGGTGTATATATCAAGTAACTGTTGCACATAGTTCGTCAATTATTAAGGTGGCTACAGAAACATTTATTACTTTAAGAAAATTTATTGCTTAGTCAAAAATGTGCAAGGGATATGGACCAAGGCCTTTTAACTCTTTTCTCAGCTCAGCTCTATTGATTAAGTTCGATAATATAGAATGCTTCTAAAGAACGCAAATTTAAAAAAAGCCGAAAAAACTTTAGCTGGTTATGAAAAATTGTTCACATTGATAAGGACTGAATTCCTAAAATTCGCACTTTGCTTTCCTTTTTGTTTCGTTGATGAAATTAGTGGCCAAGATCACTAAGAAAGTCTTCATCAGTAGCAACCGCACTTAGAAAAGTGGCTGATCCCCTGGCTAGTGGAAATGAAGCCAACTACAAGCGGGGTAGAGATGTTAATTCAAAAACAGCTTTACTTTCGTATTCTTGGTGATATCAGGATCCTTTTGCATATTAGCTCTAGCGTTTCATCTTAATCAAAGGTATGTAGACTCTTAATTATTTTGTTTGAAGGAATCTTTCACAAAAGGCTCAAGAATCTGTGCGATAGGGTTTATTCACAGAATTTTAAATTTTAGTTGTGTTATTTGGGTCTAATCGTCCCAGAATACATACGTTAGTCGATTATTTGTTAGATTACAATAGTTTTTGAATAAATAGTTCATTATTTAGCTATTTCGACGTTGCTCAATCTTTTTTATGAAGTATTTGGTGAAGAAAAGTCTTCCCTAAGAGACGATAGTTAGAAAGGACTGAATCGTTACAAAATCTGGGGCAAAATTTTTCATCTTGTAATAAATTTCTAAATTTGAATTGAGTATGAAAAGTGGATTGCCTAACCAATGTGCTTTCTTAATTTAAATTTTAGATTTGAAAAACTCGTGAAACGATTAAAGAGCAGGATGGAGAAGAGGTGAGAAACGGGTTTGAATGACGACTTCTTTGATTATCTATTGATAACCGAATTCAGTACAGTTAGTTGCTGTTCAGTTTCCAAGTCCAAGTTAAAGGTGGAATCAATTGAAATTTTGGTTATTTGGAATCCACATCAGTACTCCATTGTTTGGGTATTAAAAATTAAAAACTGATGGCCAAATTTTAGTAAAAAAATTATTTTAATCCACCTTTATTCATCCGCATTTGGCATCGGACGTGTCATCTGGAAAGGCTCTTTAGTGGACGTTTATTTTGTACAAACTAGTCTGAAGTAAGCGCGTCTCGTTAATCTTTTGCAATTCCGAAACACAGTTGGTCACAATTTTGACTTCCTTTAGCATCTCAAATTGAAATATTTGAATGCTTACCTTTGCAATCTACTAACATTTAAAAGTTTACAGTAATATTTATTCTGCGGAATAGTTCAAGTGACAAAAAATTCAACAGCAAGACGAATTCATTTAAAAAAAATCTGCGTTTTCACACCCAAAAGCTTTAAAATAGCGGATAAAACTGTTTGGCCGCACCTGCTGCACGTCTGCTATTTCCGCTAACAAATTTCAAATATTCCGCTATCCTATTTATATTCAAAATTACCTTATTTTGACCAAGAATTCATGTCAGATTTTATTTGTTTATAAGATGGATAAAATGAAATATTTGGAGCGTAACATTTTTCGGCAATTCGTTTGGATATATCACTCTGTTTTGCGATCCGTTGCATCCACATTTAAGCGCGTATCATATATTTAACTCTTCTTATCCTAAGCCTTATGCATATTATAATTATTTGCGTTTTTTTTAAATTTGCTGGCTATTTTTAGCCTCTTGGTCTGCTTTCTTTGCTTAACTTGTTGACCACTTTTTTAATTTGTCGCCATTAATAATAATTAATAGCTTTTTCCGTGGGCCTTAAATCACCACTTAATCACAAGCATCTACCGATGGCTTGTCATTTGTGAGACCCTAATGCTTGTCTTGACGCTTCTCACATTAATTTTTTTAGCTCTTTCTGACTCCTGAGATTCTTTGGAAACTGATTACAAATGCATGTGTACAATTCTGAGACCCTACTCTGTTTGCGTCTGTGCGCATATTTTCTGTGATTTCATGTCCCTGCCTGTGAATTTGTGCTGTCGTCCAAGAGTTTCTCCACTTTCTCGACAATTGCTATCACCATCTCAGTCACCGGGCCACTCATCGCATTGCTGGAACATTCCCAAGAAGATTATACAATATTTTTTCGGTATCTAGACCCTTAAATTTTGGTCCTTTTGCAAAAATGTGCTTTTCCTCTTTTCGCTTTCTCCCCACACCCACCACCCAACCCCCGTTTATTTTGAAACTTCCATTCCGTTCACTCGCCTGATGTGATGTACTTGGGAAATAATTTATCTTCAAATAAAGTTCTCCAGACAATTCGGTTGTGCTCTTATAGAACAGTTTATATTTTTTGAGTCCTGATTTAAGGCGTCATATCCTCATAAGTATTTTAGACTCTGCCGTTCCGTCACAACCTTCAATCATCTTGAGGGATTCTTGCTCCTTAAAATTTGCGAGAATTTTACCAGAGAGGATCAAGTTCCCTTTAATTTAAATGAGTTTAATGAGTGAAATAGCGGGGTTTTACTTGATCATTACAATATTGCAAAATCCCAATAAATCACATGGTTGGGATTATTACCTACAATTCAGAAGTGATTTATTTCGAAACTATCGCATGAAAATAAATTTCATTTGTGGTTCTGATCAGCAAACTTAAAATAAGCAGCTTTCTACGCTGTATAAATATAGAAAATAGGAATGCGCATAGAGTTAGCCCAGTCATAAAATCAAAGGGTGCCTCAAAAATAAGAACAGAGGACACGAATTCGTGTAATATTCACAAGTAAAGGTTTATATTGCATAAAGTTAAAACAGAAGTACAAATAGCTTTTACAACAAATAGCACACAACAGCTAACATAAAAGACATTAAAAGCGCATATCAACGCCTTCAATTCTCTGTCCGCTTCCCTGGCGTGGTTTAATCGTACAGGTAGCAGCTCAACTTCGTAGTGGCGCCTCGGCCATCCTCAACATTGTTAATGCAGAAGTCTTTTCAACCTTGTGGTGGAGATTCAATTCAACGCAGCACGCATGCACTTTCAAAAGTCCAGTTTGAGACCATGAGTCTAGGCCTTTACGTCGTCCCCGTTCACCAAGCTGTACACTGTTGCACTTCTGGTAGCATAATCTAATTTTATACGTCCGAAGGGTGATCAGTCCTAACCGGCCGCCCCTCTCGTTGGCCCCCAGAGTTGCCCCTGGGGTTACCGGTGGTCACCACGAGGAGGTCGAGAGTAGCAATGACCACCTGGGTGGCAACCAATTTTATGGCTCGGTGTTGCAAAAATAAAAAGAAAATATTTCCTTTAATTATCAGCTATAATTTGCCATAAAATTTAAACCGGCTAATTTTTCAAACTACGCCATTCTTTAGACCGTTGATAAATAAAGGAGCCAATAGCTACAATATCACTTTCATTGCGTTTCATTTATCACTTTTTTCATAAGTGCTAGTAACTTTTTCATAGTTGTTTTATTTCTGTATGTTTATTTTAACATGTAGTCTATGCAGGCATGAAAATACTTAAACATACCACACTTTTTATTCATTTAAAAACTAATTCTACCCTTGTTTCTCTTGTACATTACCATTTCGATGATACGCAAACTCAAATCATAGATTTTTGTGCAGCATTTAAAGAAAAACTCTTGTTCACCGCACCTTTGAAGAATATCACTATACTTCACCCTAATTTAACGTGTAATGATGTCATATTAAAACATTTACAGGGATGTGCATACGAATTGATATCCCTTACCTTCAATTCAAGCATTCCTTTAAAGATAAGCCATTTGAAAATACACTGATTGTTAAGACGGAATAACATTTGTTGCAGAACAATTTGATTTGACTTAACAAATAACACAATCTGTTCGCTTATAGCAATACTTTCATTAACTTCAGTGGCCTTATTTTCTAAGAACGGCAACAAAATCAACGCGTTTCCTTCATAATTATGAATGAAAAAGCGAATTCCCTTGTACAACACTTGAGCTGACTCTAGTGAAAATTAAAAATCTAGCGAAATCACACCACCGTATTTCAAGGCACTCAAGTCTCTTTGGGTCCACGAGAACGCATTGGTCGCTTCGGAAAGAGGTGAGAAGCAAACCTGTTTTTTTTCCTTAAATATTCGCCCAAAAAGACTTACGTGAATGGAAAAAAGTTGATGAATTAACTGTACCCAGTCTTTGATTAAAATAATTGAGGAACAGGAGAAGTTCGCTGGCGCTTTCTATTAATAAGCAACCTTGCAATTGAATTCATTTAAAAGATTTTGCTGTTTTTTTAAATTTTTATGAGTTTTAATTAACTAACGCTGGAATTTAATTTAAAAGTAGCATGGTTTGTCTAAAGCAAAGTAATATGGACAAAGGGTTAGCCTGAACGTTTTGATTTCTTTGTTCTACAAAGGCATTATTCTACTACGGTGATTTAAATTTAGATATAATAATGAGTGTTTGAAGTACCTCTGCAAGCTTCGTTATCACTTCTGATTTCTTTCCAAGTGCAGTTGGGAAAACATTATTTGGTTCTACTGAACCCCAATTAAATACTGATTTGATTGGAAAGCATGACAAATTCACTATTCGACGGTCATCTGGTTTTAAGCCCATTGCAGTGGGAGCTGACTGTCCACTCATCACTAACTGGCGGTTAATCAGCATGTTTCTGATAATTTACTGGTCTGGGTCCGTCGAACTCGATTATTTTCCAAGATAGCATATTTTTTGGAATATGCATCCGAATATATGAAAAACCTTTAAAACGGAATTGAGAATTAGTATCAAATTTTATGGGCGTTAAAAATATAACGAAATGTAATCTCTTCAAAGATGGACCGATGAACCTTTCAGCGAACAGTAAACTATGGAATCAGGAAAATCAGACGAGACAATCATTTCTTTGTCCGTTTGAATATCGAAGCACGTTAAGTATTTGGTTCTATCAACAGTCTAAGGCAAATTAAAGTTTTTTTATTCGTATCTTGTTACCGAATTCGCAACACAGCCTCCAAGCCGAGGTGGCCTTTGAACTGGTATTTCCTACACTGGTAAACTTGATTAAAATGCTTTCGGTGAAATAGAGTTTTTTTGACATACAATTAGTAATTCAAAGATCAGATCTCGCCTTCGGAATAGAAAAGGAGTTGCTTTGTACCCTCAAGAATATTATTTGCTGAATTTCAAGATCAGATCTCGCCAAATGAATTTAGTGATTCATAAAACTTTACATATGCGTCTTGAAGCAAGTAAGCTTCTTAACTTAGCTTGTAAGTGACCAAGAAGGTTGATCTAATGACACGGGACTAGAAGATAAGAAATAAGATTTATTATAGTAATGAGACTGGTATACCCTTTATTAATGCCCAAGAAAATCGCTCAAAAGTTTTACCATGCCCCATTTTAGTTGAAATATTAAGTTTTATTTGCTTTACTGTAGCCGAAATCAAACTATAAGATCAACCAAGTCAAGAAGGAGATAGATAAAGATGTATTAACGTCGAATTCAGGGGCAGAAAATTAGTCTTATTAGTTGAGAGTGCCATAAAAGGAGAGGAAAAACATTCATTGATCCTTAGAAAATTCAGTTTCCGAAAAAGCCTGCTTTTATAAAAGATTTTCATGGTGATTCTACCCAGTTGGCAAATGAATATTTGATTGGAAGGATGGCCAAAATGTACATCCGATCTGAGTGAGGAATCACTCCTGTTCTCGAGCACCAGTTCTGCTTTATAGGTTACCTAGTGGCTATACTTTTTAATGGATCGACGAAAAATTATGAAATAGAAATTATAAAAATAGTCCTCTCTCAGGCATTTGAAGTGTTAGACCTTGAACTAAGAAGAGGTAGATAGGAAGCTGCCTAAATCTCTGCTATTAAAACGGAACGAATAAAGGGAAAAAGCTATTAGACTAGTGGTTTTTTCAATCACAGAAAATAAAGCAATGCATTAAGGCTTATCACAGGCTACTATTACAGCGACCAGTATCAACCAGAAGTAGAAAATGAAACTAACAAAACATTGCAAAAATCGACCACCAGGGTATGGAAGGAGAATGAGGCTAAAATGTTTTAGAGAAAGATAATCGCTTAACATAAGTGATCTCAATGCCTTTAATATTCGTTCTACACTAATTGACTTTTTATTTCTCAGCCTTGAACCTTTTCAATACCGTCAATGGGGAGAAGATCATTCAAAACTTAAAAGCCAAAGCGTTTAGCTCTAAAAATTCTCGGTAAAGATTGCCAAATTTCAACTGTTTAACGCGTGATTTTCATTGCAGCCATTAACGTTCTGTGAAATTAAATTCAAAACAAATAATTCCTGGTTTTGTTGCAGAGCCATCTGTGCTGTAAAGATTTGAATTGATTACATATTTGTTTTGGTAGCATTTTATATTTCTCTTTCAATTTTCACATATCAAATTTTCAATTATATATGTCACAGTTGTTTCAACCGCCACTGTAGCACTAGTGTTTAAGTAATTTTTGCTTTTTATGTTAATATTAAGATCAAAGGGTACCATGCAAAAAACAGGGGTTTGATTGAAAGCGAAGGCGCTCAGGAGGGAAACGTCATAAGAACACAGGGCACTTTCGGTTCATTCATCCCTCTACCAGACAATGATTTTCACGCAAGTCAACTAAGCTTCCATTTAGTGGAATCAACAAAAGCATAGCACTTTTATTATAGTGAAGAAACATGCTTAGGTAGAAGTATTTTGATAAAATCCTCCACTTTGGATTTTTATTTGTGTAATTCATCTTTGGCTGGCAAAATAGAAGCTTTTTTAAACAACATTCTTTACACTCTTGCTTCTACATCTCTGCTACTGACTATTCAACAAGTAGATTTCTTTCAAGAGGTCATCAAAGGTCTTGCAGGAGCTGAAAGTTTGACAAGCTTTGCAAGGTCGCTGGTTAGATTAATTTTCTGTCTAGTGCCATGTTCACTTTAGTTACCTTACCTAAGCCATTTTCTCAGTAACTTTGCATTCAAAAGAGGTTTTGCAACCAAATAGAGCCATAATATCTCAGGCTTACTGTCTCTCTCTCTCCGCCTTTGTTATGTTCTTGTATTCGATAAAAGATTTCCATGATTTTCCGTTGTAGATAAATTGTATACTCCAGTTAGTGTCTCAATAAGACATTTAAATAACATGAAATCGTTATTTTAGAGACCTTGCTGGTCATGCTGAGAAAACAGTCGCATTGATATTGTAAACAATTTCAATCCAAAGCCTTCCAAATAGTTGTTTCCACCTATTCAGTTAAAAAAAAGTTAAAATGATATTCTAAAAAATTTTTCAGTTAAGTCACTTCTGGTTCTAATTAAACATGTCAGACCACTTTATTTCGTAGGTAGCTAATTTTAAAACCCAGAATGCCATTCTCCTAGGTAATACAGGAGACAACGTTTTTACTTTAGTCAGTTAATTAATTGTCTCTCGGTGCAAAATAAGTCGCATAAGCAAATTAACTTCTGTTCAAGGTACGGTAGAAAGTCTTTTGAATAAATCATAGGGAAGTTTTCTTGTTCTAGGATCGGCGCACTTTCGTCTGATCCACTAAAATCAGTTGTCCTTAACATCCTTTAGTAATTAAAACGAATAATTTATTGCTTGAAGTCAGATTTCAATTTCTAACGTGAAATATGTTTACTGCATTACAAAAACATCAACACTGCAATAAGTTTACCAAATTAGGTGATTATTTATCTCATTGAAAATATCCTTTTCATCAAGCAACAGAAGCAGTTAAAAGATGAGGCCTTCTTTTTGATAAATGAACCACCATTGGTGGTAATTTTGAAATGGAGAGGCAAGGCTGCTCTCATTCTAAGAGCTTCTACACTAAATCTATGGCCCAGAGTTTGATATTTCTAGCCGAAATTTCACTCCATTAAAGTATCAGCAATCCGGAGGAATTCTAGAAGTTACAGCGACGCTTCATAATATTGGAATGGTATTTAACTAAAGTAGCTTTAGAATACTCTGAAAAATAATTTACTAGAAAATTCGCTATCACATAAGAAACCTCGACATTTTAATGAATACTGGAGTAATATCAAATAGCGTCGCTTCCCTGGTTATGGGCTTAAGCTGAGCTACTTCAGTAAATTAGGGATAAATAGTCAATTAGAAAATTGAATGTGAAAGAAGCTTTCGTATAGAATTTAAGCTACGAAAACTTGCAAAAGGAACCATTTGGTTAATATTCAGTGTCAGTTTTATTTCGATACCTTGTCTGTTAACTTTTAGGGTTGAATAAAGCATGGTGAAAAATGATACAATGACCTTGACCTTCTATGACATATGAAATCCCCAGCATGACATTCGAGTCTCACTTGGATCATTTCTAGTGGAAATTAAAGTAAATTAAATAAATCACTCTCTTACAGCGATTACTACCATATCCTAAACAAATGGGTGATTTCGACCAGCGAAAGTCCTTGACATTGTGGAAAAAACTGGTCATTTTGTCATTAGTCAGGAAATGTGGTGATTTGGTAGCTACGGCTGAATTTGCGACCATCTACTTCATATAAATCGCCTCGTTTTCCAAATTAGAGAAGAGCATGAGGTCTCTATTTCAATATTTTAGTTCATTAATAATCTGTTAATTTCTTAATTAATGTTGGAAGGCCATATACTGTTAAGATAAGTGAAGTGGAGAAGAGCACTGAGGGTGGCCGATTGCCTCTTTGCCCTGTGAATCTTCTCCGCTTGTCCCATTGCTTTCTAGAATTCGCTCTTAACGGCTAAACTGACAAAGATCACTGAACAATCACTCCTACTATCCGTGATGATCACAAAGCTCTCACAGTCATACGTTCGCACTTAGCTTTAATCGAGCAAACAAATGTAAACCTGTATTAAATTAATACTCTCATCGGGTTACGAAATCTCGCAGCCTTTTTCATGTTCTTCCATTGATTTCAACGTTATGTAACCGCTATCAACGAGGCTAAACTCTCGGATTCGCTCAACTCTAATAAATTCGTGTCAGCAGCTTGGCACCATGACAACAAGGGGCAAATTGATCGAGTAAACTGATATAAATACACCCTCCTTTAGCTCTGAAATAACCTGCTCGAATGAATTTATATGCTTTGTGTGACGATTACATGTAAAACTAAGTTGGCTTTTAGGTCCAACAGTATCTAGTTACGCAAATTGGTTGTTATTAAAGTTGTGGCTTGTATTAATGATGACCGTTGATTGAATTTCTACTTTCGACAAAGCGGCCTCACACGAATTGTAATTTGAATCTTATGGAACAGCTAAAAGTAATTTTTTTTAATAAGAATTACATACAATGAGCTTTTTCTGGATTGAAAATTAAAACATGGTTGTGCTAAGGAGTCTACCAACGTAATGTACTTGTACATACTATGATTTTACAATTTACAGCCACAAGTTTCGTTGATATAAGAATGACAACTTCCTTGTTGTAACTGCAGTGGTCAGCGAAGTGGAAGTAGTCGACTGGATAAATATTGCAGGATGTGACCGGAGAATTAGTTAAAGTTATCCTACTGGTTTGGTGATAAAATGGAAGTCAACGTGAGAGCGACACCAAAGCGTAGCTATGTACAAGGCTTTGAAGTTTCTCTTCCAGGTCTATTAAGCGTGTCTAAGAATCCGTTTTTTTCCTCTTCCAGGAATTCGTTTCAACGTTGCTCTGATCAACACAGTTTTGCAAGTGTGAAATTGGTGCTGTACGTTCTCATATCTCAAAAGTTACTGGGTCCTTTGAGGATCCTCGATCCTTCACTGATCCTTGAATGAATCTAAATATAAAAAATTTGATGGGAAGAGTGTGATGCGAGTGAAGAAAAGTTCTAATGGCTGCAATGAACAACTTATTTCTGATTCTAAATAGAAGTGAATCACGAAGTCCGTAGAGTACTTGCCATTTAAACAGAATTTTTAATAGACTTGGGTGCTGCCAAAGAGCAGGTATCCTTAATTACCAAAAGATGTGGTCATCCACTTGCATTATCTTTCTTTTCAAGCGTCACCAACTCCAGAAGCAATTCTTTGTGACTTTTGATTGCGCGATCATTTGACAAGGAGAAGTTTTTTATGACTATTCATGTTGGCGGACCTAGAGGGAAAAGCATATTTCGATTTCAATTGAAACAAAAGTGCAAAATAGTGTCGCTTGAACCATTTCATTCTTTGATATCTTTGTCGAGGATCTCAGAGGAATTATTCAGAACGTAAAGTTTTCTCTATTTTAGATTTCTATTTGATGAAGGATTGCTGCATGGTGACAAAGTTATTCAGATTATTGAAATACGAATGCCAGTAGATAGTTACAGACCCACCAGCCAAATTGATACTCATTTTTAGTATTTAGAAATTGTAGAATGTACTGCTATAAACCTGTTAAAGTTGCCAACTATTTGGAACATCGAATCCATCATTCAAATGAATCTCAAAAGTGCAAACACAGCTGATGTATAACTCTTCTGATATTTTCTTCTTCATTAATCTCTTCAAAAGATCAAGAAAATCGTGTTTAAGCAATAGCCAATTCATTACCACTTGTATCAATTTGCAATCTTGCTTTCATATTGGTTGTCTTAAAGTACTCGATTAGAACCTCTTGTCCATTGAGCAGTTATATAATAAATGATAAAGGTGTAGGTTAGTATATAAGGAATCCAACTGAACTGATTAGAAAGGATCTATCAAATAACACATGATTTCATTAGCTCATAACGACTAGCATGCACTAGTAATTTGCAATTACTTCAGCACTCACCTCTCCCTAAGTCTTAATCTCGGATGATTACTTCATTAGCCATCGTGAAATTATTTTCGGCTCCCGTCCAAGTGAAGGTTGCAGCTATGGAACAATCGCTGTCTTCTTGGCTTAGATTCTTAGACTACCAATACTTCTTGAGTAATAAGCCAAGCCCTATAGAATAACGATCCTAATCTCTATTAGAGTTGAGAACAGGTTGTTCCACCAATCTGCTCGGAGAGCCTATTAACTTTCAGCCTCAAATCACTTGGGACACTGACGTTACCACCACGGGGCCGAGACCTTAACTCTAGATGGTACACTTATTCAGCCTGTTTATCTTCGCGCCTTCGTTAATTGCTTACTCCTTAGGCACAATCTAACTGACACTGGCCAATGCGTTACTCAAAAAAAGTAAATTCGCTGTTGAGAAACTGCTCTGACCATGTTTCCAGAGCAGATAATTAATTCTTTCGCCCTTTTAGGCTCGTGGGCACCGTTTCAAGAAATAAATTTGCATTGTATGGCTAAAAAATAACATTCTGAGCCATTCATTCTAGCTTAGAAGATCTTCTTTTGATCCTCAGAAGTGATATTGAAGTGGCTTTGCTTTCATTTCTCAAACAACATCCTTATAGCTGACGTGGCAGTATTAGCACACCGATTGTCCGACAATGAGACAGAACTCGCCCTAAGCACAACATCATGTCAAGGTATTCCACCTAATCATTTCTTCTATGCAAATCTAATTCGTTTTGGTTAAACTATCTCCATTTGCAATCAGACAGCACTTAAATTAAATGATGGGCCACTACCGACAGAGGTTCACCGGAAAATAACTGGTTCAGTCCTACAAATGCAGCTCAGAAAAAAGGTGACTTTTAGTAGCACTCACTTTCATCGCCCGCTTCGACAGATGATTTATCGATGAGGCACAATGTCAGATCAATCACACGCACATAACCTTTGTTGGGATTTCTCTCAAAATGATAGAATGGTGAATTCGCTAACCTAGCATAGAATTGTAAAATAGTATAACTAAGACCTGGTGGGCTCAAAAGCGCTTTCTCTAACGCCGAATTTATAGGGCAGCGACTAATATAGTAGCAGTAGGCGTAAATTAAACTGTAGTTTTCTTGAACCGAGCTGACTTTGAAGGCTCTGAGCAGAATATCGGCTCATATTCTGTTCCTATTTTTAAATCGTTTGCAGCATTTAGAAAAATCGCTCTTCAGAGAAGTCCTGACTTGAATCTCTGGCTGTAATAAAGCTCTGAAAATCAAGGAAGAGGTCATCAAATAGTGCCTTGAAAAGCTTGATTTATTGGCCTCAACCAATTCCTCTAATAGCATTGAGCAGTAAACAGGTGCACGCTTAAAGAACGAAAAAAAGAAGCCCCATGATTGAAACTAAAGGCAAAAATCAAGAACTCAACAGGCTTCTTGCTCTTAAATTTAAAAATTACACAGAACCTACATTTTTTATGTGGTTTCTATTTAGGTACAAAAGCTTCAGCCATCGAAACGATCTAGTGAGTGGCTACTACCTGCCAACTCACGAAATGTCGACATTCTTAATGAAAATAAACCTTCGATCCGCTTGAACGAATAGCCTAGCAAAATAGAGAGTAAAGCTTCATTCAAAAGAAAACCTAAAACTCTATTGAACCTCATTAGTGATTTGAAAAGTTGATCTGATTCGCAACCGAGCAAATGAGAAGCACTTGCACTTTAATAAAAATTCTAAACATTAAATTTAAACTAATTTTTCTATTAGAAAAAGTGATGACCCGAATGCTCTTCTTTTTCATCTAATACATCTCATAGACAGGTCTCACAATTGTTTCTCTTCAATCCTGTTTCAATTAAATCTTACAGTAAAATAACTGCGAGTTTAAAGAAAAACATTCCCTTGGTTCCTGTTGTGTAGTAGTTTAATCAAACTTAACTTTCGACTAGTTGTCTGCTTTACGGTCGGTAAAGAGAACTGGATTTTCTGTGACAAGGAAGAATAAGTATCGGCTAAACATGTTGGATAGCAATCTTTCGTCAAGGTTTGATCCAAACCATTTCTAAATTTTGGTGACAGAGAAGCACTCAATTTCCATATTTAAGTCTTGTATAAGTCGTTACCATATTTACAAGGCGCCAAATCGAGCAAAAAACCCGTTGAACCAAACATATTCATTCTATGTAAAGGTTTAAGAGGCACGTGTTGAGCACTACGCGGTTAAAAATTCACTGAGTAGCGAAACATCTCTTTTACAGTAGTTAGTCAAAAGAAGTTCAACACGTAGAGTCTTCAAATACGGAAATTGTCCCCATTCTCAATCAGCATTTTCTTCGATTATCCAACAGTGATATAGTTCCCTAAAGCCTTGCGCTGGGTATAGAAACCTTCAAAGAAGATCCAGCAGCACTCTTTATATTCTGGAAGTGGATGATATTCTTCAAGTGATAGGCCCTACCCTTTGTTAAAGTTAACTGCTACTGTGCATAAATTCATAAAAAAAGGGTTAATTTCATTTAATCCAAACTTACTTGACAGTTTTCAACAAGGGTAAGGAAAGGCTTAAAAAGCAATTAGGGCTGCTATTCGCCTGGAGAATAATTGTTCCACGACAAAACTTTCACCTGCGCTTTTTTCAATTTTACTGTTTCTCAAGAAAGAAGAAATTTCGCGTGCGAATGGAAACTTTATTTTTATCGCGGTTTTTCCTTGTGAACGTTGTTTTTTTTTTAAGTGAAATAGACCAATGAGTGGGTTTCGATTTCATGCAACACTTTTCCACAGAAGCATAGTCTCAATAAACAAATTTTAAATTTCAAATAATTTCTATAAAATGGGTGGAGCACTAGTTTTAAGCCTTAGCTTTAGAATAGTTAATCTTTTGAATACTAAAAATGGTATAGTTAAAAGTAGGCTTGAAGTTTATGGCTTCTGAATAGAACCTTGACTCCAAGTCAGAGTCCCTTCTGGGACGATCCCAATCAGTATTCCTTTCTCTTCAGCCATCAAGGCATTCTGTGGGCGACTCCGGAGAATCGTTAGCCAGCTCGACGATTTCAAATTGTTTCATCACCATGTTAAAAAATGTAGGTTTATAGTCCACTTTCACAGCCTAAACAAGCTCCTTATATCTTTTTAATTCATTTATTTTGAAGCTATGGCATTCATCTTCATTGTTCGCACCAATCCAATCAGTGGAATCTGATACCCTCGTAGCTAAGAACCTCTGTGATATTTGATCTCCTTACACATGATTTTCTGGATAAAAACCGGCCTATGGTGACATTGTTCCTTAATAATTTAATTTTAAAGTCGCATTTGCTTTCCATATGGCTTTGATAATACATTATCAAGCGTTGACCAGTGAAGAATTCCAAAAACAGATCCTAGAATTCAAAGATCATGCATCGTCTTCTATCTAAAATAGCTCAGTAAAAACAAAAAAAGACTGAGGCATTCAATAATTCTTATCCATTCACCTTCATTCTCTCTGAGAATAGAAAAATCACAGTGTCGCTTTTATTCACATCGTGATATCATCGAGTGCAATTCGTAAATGATTTACTTTGATCTTGTCTTGAAATTTACTTGAGTGAGTTACATGTGCATTGCTTGTACAGCGATTGCTTTCGTATTTGACAACTCAAAAAATGTGGCTATAAAACACTTCGTGCCTTTTTAACAATTAAATAACCACAAAAGCTCGTTGATGACATGCTAAGTGGATTGGTAAAATAAGATATCCTCATTTAGTCGCCATAGTATGGTTCAGCACTCCGAGATAGGAGTAAGTAAATAGATAAAAGTAGTAGCTCAAAGTGTAATGTAGTTTAGACTGGAATAATATGCTTAAAAGAATTAGAACTTGTTTGTTATTTTCTCATCGCGTCACTTCTAACTGTAATCGTTTTTAGGCTTCAGCCTGCAAATTCCCTCAATTCCGCATTTTCAAAGAAGCACAACGTCCTTTTCTAATAGTCCTCGTTAAGGTCAGGAAGCCATTTTTTCATCAAAATAATAACTCTTCCCTCACATAGCCTAGCAGCATACAAGTATGACGGGCAATAACAGATTCTACTATCAGATGTCAATTTTTGCAGCTTTTTCTCTATGTCTTCGTTACGTCCTTTGTGTACCGGTTTATGCCGTATACAAATTATTAATTAGTGGAACACTTTAATCCTACCACCTTCTTGCGTGATTTTTTGCAAAATGGTGGCCACATCAACCACTCACTCAGTCATCAAAAAAGAGCAGCTTGGTAATGCTTCTGGTCAAATGACAATTAGATTCTGATAATTCACAGCAGCACTTCAACGAAGTTATTTATTTGGAGTACTCCCGGTTAAATGAATGATGACTACAATGCTGCATTATGGCTTTGGTAAGACTGATTAAGATATTTAATCATAAGTGCTTATTAGGTAATAATCGTATCATCAAGCATGTCTTTAATTGATAGACAATAAAATATCTAATCCTCTCACACTTCGACCATCCTGTTTGGATCACAGCCTCTCATTTTCTCTTCTAGAGATGATTTTTGAAATCTTTCTCTTCAGCTCAATCGCTTCTAACCCTGTGTCTACAAGATTTGTTCTCAAGAGCGATGCTGGCACTTGTTGATTAGAACAAAAGCTCCTTACGACAACTGGTAAATCTTCCGAATATACCCATTAACACTCATTCTCTTGCAAATCTCGTAGCCTTAATAAATAAGAAAGAATATATATCATATGCAATTTAAATGACTAGAAACTACGACTGCATTTTGAAAAAGGCCTTTCTCTCTTTTGATCTCAAAAGCCTTTTGGATTCGCAGGATCGCTGATATTTTATTATGAAAAGCCATCGTCATGCTTTGAATCACGGGCTTATTATCAGACACTAAGAAAGAACACCTATTGTGAGTTCAGGTATCGCCAGTATCACAAAGCAGTCTCTGCTAGCGCTAGCCATGACAACTTGTATTAGTGAAGGACAGTAAGTGTTCGCTCCGCTAGAGCAATTTAAAATGATTGAACTACAAGGTATCAATCACCCTCACAGCTAAGAAACTTTTTCCTATAAAGGCTTGCCCCCTTTTTGATTATCCTTTTTAACAAGCGTCTGCATGGAATAAGCTTATTTTTCATGAGAAAATCTCGACTAAAGACGAAAAAGGCCCAAAACAAGCTTGTAACATTGGTAATTTACAATAAAAAACTTTAGATCAAAGAGATGTCCAGAAATTTTCACAAATGTATTCGTTATGAGGAGTGGCAACAATGATTTTTGCTTAATTTTTTAAGTCTCGAAGGTTTCTTATTGAAATCGGCAGCAAATCACATCAAATAAGTTATTCGGCGACCCTTCAGAGACTGTGATTTTCAACAGCACAACTGGTTGAGGTTAGATCCTATTTCTTGATTGTTGAGGATGACTTCAGAGACTCTGTGAAGATCAATTTGGCAGGCCAAATAAGTACTTCAGCAGGCACTGTAACACTTCTTCAGCATTGAAATATCGTTGCAACTGATGTGATGATTTTAATCTATGAGAAAAACTTTGCACGGTCAGGATCCCTGAGAGAAAGCGTGGAAGTCAATTGTTCCAGTGAGAAAGCTGGTTACTTTCCAGATACTTAGTATGTCAAAATAAATAAAAATACCTGCTTAGGAAGAATTTTTCCGGGCTTTTTCAGCTGATAAACACTCAAAAACTATATTGTGTCGGCTGCGAGAACCTACTTCTACTTCTGTATTACCATGCTGTTAGTTCATCTCGGAGTAGGTAATAAATTTTGAGATTCTTAGCGTTGAAAGCAAACAAGCCACGAACTATGGCTTACTGTTTACTATAAAGCTTGTTGCGCACACAAATTTGGTGTAAAATCGTCTAACCAGAACTATTTTGATGGGTCTAGGTACCCATGATCTACGATAGTGGGTAATCCGATCGACTTACATTAAGTGCGTGCCGCACTCGAAACTGCATATCAGTGCGTGAAATGTTTCTCCTTCAGCTGATTTCAAAGTTTTTCTCCAGAGATTCTACAAAGTTTTCTTTTAAATGCCTTTTCATTTACTCTGCCTACTTTTAGCGACACTTAGTTGATGGAAATCTTGATCATTTCAGCCTGTAGGCTGTCTCCTTCTAGTGTATTCTCAATAATCAGGTGTAAATAAATTCTCTAACTTTTCACTTTAAAATTGCAGGAAAGGTACAAAATGGCCAATCATCATTTATTCCTTGTCATTCCATGTGTTGGCAGCAACCGGATGCTCTACAAACTGATCAGTGATGTGGTTACTTAAATCTTTCAGAACTTATGACCATCGATTCACAAGTGAAGAGAAACGGAGAGGAACTGCTCATTAAATGGTGTCATATTCACATTTTATAAAAAGTTGTAGGGGCCCAAGCTGCTAATATGGCCATGAAGTGTTGAGAAATACGAACTTCGGTAAAGGCTTCCACTTTTAATATTAAAAATCCTCTTTTATTATTTCCACTTATGAGCATTCCTGCACATTTTGAACGGATCTTAAGGGGTGCTTTAGTATTGAAATTGTTACTCAAGGCCTTATTCTGGCGCCCAATTTGTGAATTGTATAATCTTGAGACGGACATGCAGCATACTTAAATGGTCTTGAATGGGACTAAAGCATTCTGTTGCAAGTCCAAAGTAAAATTTCTTTGGGCATTTCCAGTTATATATTACTAGTCGTCAGACCTGTGGTTTTTGATGACTTTATACATTTATCTCCAACTTATCACTGAAAATGTGCTATTTTACTTCATTATAGTTTTACTGAAGCATGAATTCAGTTAGTTTCAATGATGATTCTTACATTTTAGAGCACCTTTAGTTGTTTAGTCCTCTTGGATCATATTGTAATCGCTACATCATAGCAGTTCAATTGGCTAAGTCTAGAGATATTTGTGTTTTCCTTAAATAGAGTGCGTGGCTTAAATTGTTTCCGTTCTGAAGTTCTTGGAGATGTCATTTCGCAAACTAGTTCCAGAACTACATCACTCCGCAGCAAGGATTGAGCAATTTTTGATCAGGTAAATTATGTTTACTAGTATTTTTAAAATATTCTGCATCACCATTACGTGGCTGCGATTTTAATTTCAGTTGATTTCTATCTAAAAAAATTTACTAGCCATATTACGTAGGATCTTTCGACACGTTTCGACATAAGCGGTGCATATAAGGAAAGCCTACTTGGCACTTATGATGTCAGTGAAAGCATGAATAGCGGAAATCTAAATGCATTTTTCGTTTAAACTGCCTCTAGCCGGCTTTTTCACTGTTACTGAGGATTCTATTAGATCAACGAATAAACAATATTCTTTGAAGTTGCCGCTGGTTGCACGCTCTGAACTCTCAAGGATAATGACAACTTTTCACAAGCATGTATGAGAAAACGGACGGATATACCATTTGAAAACATCTATGTGGTCAAAACAGTTTACCATCTTTGTTGGTGGTCAAACCTTTTCTCAACCACCGCGTAGTGACCACCGGTGACCTCTGGGGCAAATATGGTGGCTGATGAGAAGGGCGGCCGGATACGATTAATCACCCACTGGACGTATAAAATTAGATTGTGCCAGCAGTTTGGCAAATAAGGTACAAACTAAATACTTGGGTGGGGAGTAGAACCAGTGAAATCGAACTTTGATTGGTTTAGCTATCCAAATAAATTTACTTATATTCTTGGACTTACATTTCGAAATCAGTGCTAATTTTTTTTAACTTTGACGATTTGTCTCGCCAGAGATCAAAAAAATGCGTCAAAACCAAGTCTAACTTTCTCAAAAGCAGGAATGGTAGCCATTGCTTCAATCAATAAGATAAAAATGTAGTTTTTATTCATTGAGAATACATAATTTGCATGATTGCATATTCAAATGTCAATGCAGGTGCATGAAATCAGAGAAATTCCAGGTTATTTGCACCTTAAGTTCACCAGGATCGGCCTGATTTCGACTTCAAGTACATTGTAGATGTACCATTAGTCATGCACTCTTTTTTTTCATTGGAAGGTGTTCCGTGGACATTGAGTGATCATTTTGCTAGCCTATCATTCCTGAAATGCAGCTGACATAGAGGACCTACACAAATGTAACCTCTAGTTGCAAATGACTGGCCTAAAACAATAGGAGGGTTTAAATTTCACTCCATTGAGACATTTTTCGTGACAAATCAAGTTTGGCCAACATTTTAAATTTTCTGCTGAAGATCATTTTTTTCTGCCTACGAACCTAAAAATTTGGGCATATTTTACCATTCAAACGGATTTCTCTTCTTTTACCAACGATTTTCTGATGTATTTTTCCAAAAAAATTATGCTCACATTGTTAAACATGATCAACATTTGCCAAACTTCTGTGATATTTGAAGTTGATATATCTGGTCTCTATTCGTCAGAAGGGATTTTCTTCTTCACCTTCGGAGGACTGAGGATATAAAACGAGATTTTTTTCCATTTATTACGCAAAGTTGCGCAGTTGCTGCCACACCGTTTATAGCCTTTTCTGTGGGGCTCTGGCCGCAAAACGCGCTCTCCGTTGATTCACAAGCTTTTGTTTATTTATATGGGCCGACGATAAACATACTGCTGTCTAAATATTTGTATTTTATCACTGAAACGTCATTGCGCTGGGCAATAAATATTAAGGCTGGTATATTTTGTACAATAAATGCTAACATTTATTATTTCTCTACAATTCAACATCCCAAATTCAGCGTCAAATGTTAATGTTTATCATGCTGTCGTTGTTCAAAGCCAGATAAAACTTAATTTTCGGCATAGACAAAAAATTGACATTAAATTGAAAAAGTAGAGTAAAAATACTTAAGTTTGAAGTTTGCGGAGTTCCAAAACTTAGCCAAAGAAATCGAGATGCCAGAGGGTCTAATATATGTTGAAATACTACGGTTCCCTCAAGTATATGCCGAAGAAATCGCATAAGAGGTAAGTAAGAATGGAAAATCGGTCTTGGAGCGACTGTGATTAAGATTAGAAGCCTCTAAAGACAACTTATTTTTATTGGTTTCCGCCTGTTGGTATCGCAGCGATCCAAGTCATACAATGAATGTTGTACCATCAGTCTTACCGAAAGACTGAGAAATGGCAGCTTTCAACAGAGTTGGTCGTCATTTCTCATTCTCATTCATTTACCTACTTAATTTTTGTTTTCAGACTTTATTATCGAAGAACATTCTAGACAAAATATCTACAATAAAGTTCTGATCATGAAATTACGTGCGTCATTTTTTGGACAGATAGCTATATTCTTTCCTTGTGAATGTCAAAACATGTCTGGTATTGTTCATTCATTGATGACGAGGTAATGCAACAATTTTTGTTCGCCATTTGAAACGTACTGACACCATATGGATGTATTAGTTTTGGAATTTTGTGCCCGAAGTTCAGACTAGCGATTTTCGTCTATCCAAACGCTTTTTAAAACCGCAAACAAGACCTACCTTGAATTGAAATTAAACGAATGACGAGGTTTATTTAATACTGAAACAAGCCTCTACATTGTAAACTCTATTGCATGATGACCATTGGCATAAAATTTGATGATATCTCGTTCTGAGTTGACTCTGAAAATACCAAATCTGAAACGATGACCAAAGTTGAACTACACCCAGCTGAGTAAGCATTTGCATAAAGTGCGTCTTTATTGACATATGAAACTAAAAATCCAGATTTTAACAGCTTGTAACTACTTATTGAAAGCTTGAAGCAACTTAAGTGAGTTCAACGATTAGCAAAATTATTTGCCCTTACAATATCAGGGCTCTTTCGATTCGATTTGAATGGAATTGATATCCGCGGTCATTCATTTCTCTTATCTCCTCTAGTTAGTATATATCTCTTTAGATCTGAAATGACACCATCTTCTATAAAATCCAAACTATATTATTTGCCTAGATGCCTCTCTTTCTGTGGATTTCCCATTGGCCATTTCTCAGGTGGAGGTAGAGAAAAGTGACAGTTTGCGAGTACAAGCCCTAGAAATTCCAATTTGCTACACTACCCAATTTAAATCATTTTGATGTAATTCAAATCGAACACGATTTGATGGTATGTGGGCCTAAGGGCTATGACCATTAATCCTATTTCTCACCTCTGCTAACTGAGTGGTAATAATATCGAGCTTTCGAATTGGGTCATTTAAATATCCGAATTTCAAGTCTAATATGCTCAAATAGAATCCTTCTTCCAATGGTAGAAAGCAGGTAAATAATCAGTGGTTGAGTCTAAGGATCACAAATTATTTCCTGGCATCGGATTTTAGTATATCAACTTAACCTTGAGCAATGACTGAATTTCCCAGACATTTGAATTAGCAGCTTCATGTGAAAGAAAATTAAATAGTGAACTCCCAGGTACTTATCGGTGTTTTCAGAGACGTAAAGAACTTGGTAGCACTGGCTACATATCGTCATTCGGTTACAGCTAAGCAGTGTTCCGGTATAGTATAGGGGGTCGTTGCTGCTAGGATTCGCCGAACGTGACTGTCCATATTTCAATGTTTCGAGTCTGACAAATGAAGGATTAGTAATGAAATTACATTTCAGGCTATAATCATGAATATTTGGACAATGACGCTTGAGGAAATCATCGGCGATCGCTGCCAGGAAACCCTGGCCCACCTGCTTTAATTAAGAGTCGAACAGATTGAGAGAAGATTGGCCACTGTTTCAAGGTTTTAGCCGATGAGAACTGAATATGAAAATAATTTACAAAAGCACGTAGAATTTCACCTCCCAAGTCCCAAAAATGGAAGACATGAGATGGTCATAAATACGTACCAACATTTATTCAACAGTCCAATGTTATTTTTGAACACTTGCATTTTGATAAGCATAGATTGAAGTGATCTTGCACTGTTTCCTTCAAAGTCACAAATTTCAGCAAAAATTGAAGAAAAATAAAACTAATTCTTTCATAGAGCGTTGCGTTGCGTGGCCCTGTTATGAGGCATAGAAACTTTGTTATAGTCAAGTCAATTTGCCTACTGAAAGATGGATGTTATGGAGCTTGTTGAAACACGATTGCTGTCCACATAAATAGAGGCTCTTTATTCTTTTTTATTTACTCCTCACCCATTAGGGCAAGTCCCAAGGATTTATTGGGGGTACAACAGAAGTATAAATAGTTTTTGCAACAGTTAGCACAGAACAGAGTACAAAGTTATACTGACATTTTCGGTTGTCTGGTGGCTTCTCTGAAATTTTTTCACTGTGCAGGGAGCAGTTCATCTTCGTAGTGGCACCTCGTCCGTCGTCGTCCGTCTTCATAACTCCTCCAGAAATCTTTCAGCATTCTGGCGGAGATTTCATTCATTGCTACATGCAGGTGCATTCCACAGTCTAGTTTGAGACCATGAATCCGGTTACTTAATTTGTGCTTCGTTTGTCAGTCTGTAAGAAGTTGTACTTCTGTTGGCATAATCTAATCTTATACGTCCGGTGGATGATTAGTCCTAACCCGCCCTCCCTCCTATTAGCCCCCAGAGTTGCCCTGCAGTTACCGGTGGTCACCACGAAGAGGTTTAGAGTAGGTTTGACCATCAGAGGTTCTTTATAATGACTCTGAGGCTTCCAAATATTCCGCTATGAAATATGCCTCACTTAGTTTCGGGTCAAGGGTGTAATATTCTATCAATCATGTTTTAATGGCATGGTATTCAGTAGATGCGGTCCTCTAGTGTGGTATCATTTGGTGCTAGAACCGTGATATAGGGTTAACCCTGAGACCCTTCTTTGCTCATTTAGCTGCGTATATTCACACAAGAGAGATCGCAGCTTTCTTGAATTGCCTTATAAATCACTTTGAAGAAAGCTGAAAGTCATCATGAAGCACATTTAAATTAGAAGGCCAACAGAATGATCAAGCGTCCTGCTCATCAACGTAATTCATATTTGGAATTTGAGGTGTAAAATTCTGCTTTGTTACTTTAATGTTTTAAGGCAAATTAACCATAGAAAATTGGCTAATGCATCATGAAAAATAGACGTGAATTTCAGATGTAATCTATTTGTTGAAAAGGCTAGGAATAAGTGAAGGTTGAACCGAATTCTCTTTACAGCTCTGTTTATAGAGCCAACCAGGTCCCTCCACAGTAAATCTAGAGGAAAATATACCCCAGTTTGTACAATCCGCACAATAGTGAGCAATGTTTTGTTGAGATCTGGAACATTCAGAGGTTGATCATGTTTTGAATGTTGCTAATTTGCCTGCTAAATGTAATCAAAGTGGAGTATGATACGGATCCGATATGACTTAAAATCGCTATTTGGAGGCTACTAAATTTTACTATTCCCCCAGACAAGCTAGCCAACTTGACCGTTTCATATGAGGTGTCTAAAATAAATTCTGAGGATTGACCGTAGTGAATTCTTTTGCTCTAAATTTACCTGGCTGGTATCTCAAAATACTATTCAGCGAAATTCGAAGCATATGAATTCGATTGTGCCATCGTGCCACGATGGACACCAGCAAAGTTGCCTGTTTAACAATCAAATGTATTTGCTATCTACCGCCATTTGTCCGCGACAAGAACCATAGAGCGTCGGATTTAGACTGAGATCTCTCGAGATGCCTCGTGTAACGCCAAATTCATTTTAAGAACACTTTATATTCATCCACATCTGCATATTTTGCTTTATGGATCGTGAACAAGAGTTTCATAAAATTTCGTTGCTATACTTTTCAAAAACTATGTGATTTTGGTATAAATTCCTGTATATCACAATCATTTAGTTGTTTTTGTTTTCATCGGCTATTGGATTACCCACCGAGTTTCGAAAATTGACCTAATCATTGAGATAGACGTGATGATACAAAATGCAAAGGCTTAGAAACGATACGAATAATCCTGTTTGAATAAAGTGGTTATGGACGTCATCCGTCTTTAAAATCATGATAATGATTATTCCGACGATGCTAATAAATCTAAGCCGAATGCAAAAGTGAAAACTCATCTATATCAGTTTGAATATTTGGCATCTGACAGCAATAGATGTCAAAAGTTCAGGAGATGCACTGGCTCGTTAATCGTTAGAGGTGTGATGGAAGTGATCTCTAGAAGAAGTCAGGTGAACTGAGCTTTCAGAATCAACTTTCTTGAAATAAATGCGCGACCTACTTTTAGGATTGGAATCTATATGATTTTATCGAGAAGCCTATAGTGTTGAAAGCTGCATCCATCCTTAATTTATTTTTGTTTTATATCCAATAAGTCCGGGAAGCTGATCTCAGGAAAGCATTATTTCCTCATAATCGCCTAAATGAAGTGTGAATAATGCGAGCGATGTAAGTTTAGTTGATCTTCGTATTACAAATAAACGTTCAGCTAAAAAAAAACATTTTTAAGTAAACAAAATTTATTTGCAAACACTAAATCATTTATGGTTCAAATATATTAGCTGCAAACATGAGCTAGCAGGATCAACGGCAGACTCATCTCCACTTTCGCTTTCAGTTGGTATATTCCTTTTTTAGACCACAGTGACCGGCAATATTGAGTCCACGGCATAATTAAACGAGTCAAGTCTACTCGAGTTTAGCAGAAATTCGAAATGTAATAAAACGATTGTAATAGATGAGGAATTAGAATTATGGGGCACAGTGTTGGTTAAGGCCCTTAAAATACGGTCAAACCTACTCTCAACCTGCTCGCGGTGACCACCGGTTACCCCAGGGGTTAATGAGAGGGCGGCCGGATAGGACTAATCACCCACCGGATGTATAAAAAATAGGCTATGCCAGCAGAAGTACAGCCTCATACAGCCTGGTAAACAAGGTACGACGTAAATACCTGGATGCATGGTCTCAAACAGGACTGTGGAAAGTGCGTACATGTAGCAAGGAATGGAATCTCCGTCAGAACTACCACCTGTATAACGAAACCATTTCAGAGAAGCGGCCAGTGAATCGAAGACGTTGACAAACGCTTTCACTCTCTTCTGGGTTAAATGTTGGGTGCTACGTGTTGTAGGAGCTATTTGTACTTCTGCTGTACAACCAATGAGTCCTTGAGACTTATCCTAGAAATCAAATGTTTATTATGGGAAGAGCATATTGCCTGAAGAGCCTCTGTGATGTCGTGGAGCTCTATGCTCTTACTGCATCCTTTCAAAGTCATCGTAATAGCGTCTGAAAGTTTGTAAGATTGTTTGAAATCGCTTTTGTACGTTTTCCTACCCAAAACACTTCTTCTAATACTGACGCAGTCTAGAGTAGAGAATTAGGTGGGATTCCTAATTTGAGGCGAGAATAACATACCCTTAAAAGCCTAAGATGCTGTGAGCCAAGAGGCTGACTTTATACGATTTCTGTGCCTCCCAATTGAAGCGCCAATCTCAGTTATTTCTGAGTTTATGGTTAATGGTGATCTGCACCGAGGGTCAATGCAAATAAATAAGACTTTTTATCTATAGAAATTTTTCAATCACACTAGTCACCTTGAAAACTCATTCGAAAATATCCCCATAGTCGGCGGAGTATAGGTGGTAATAGATGCCCAATAGTGAACTTTTGTTCTTTCTTCGTGTTTCATTAACCTTACTGCTGATTTATTCCAATCTCGTTTTCCAAAAAAAAGAGATCTCGTCATCGTCAAAGGCAAACTAAGTAGCTTACGGACCAAAATCTTCTACTAAGTGCTGATTTTTTTGTGATAAGAACCTCATCCATGTCCTTAAATGCCTCTGAAATTCATTGGTACGTTTCTCTAACAGATGAAATCTTGAAAAGTGAAAGAAGTGGAATCAGAGACTTAAGGTCCATAAAGGCTTCGAGAACTGGTAGCACGATAGCGTTTCGAACCAAAGCACATAAGAAGAAATGCTGATCCATTATAGCTTTATGACGTTTTGACCACTCAATAAAAGTGATATCCAAAGTTGAAGACTAAAAAACAGCTAAAGTGAAGCCTACAGCGTGAGGCCTTGGAGTTAGCGGAGACATGCAGGTTTTATTTTTATTCAAATTAATAAGGATGTCACTATTCTCAGCCAGGCATAGGAATTTTGATATTTACATAAGGTTAAGACATTTTTAATGTCAGCGCTAAAGACTTTTTATGTTATTTTTCATACGTAAGTTTATTAAATGGTGCCTAGGCCTTCAAACTGCTACGATTAACATTCAAGTTATTTATCTGAGACTTTCATTTTTCATTTTAGCTAAAGAAGTACAATTGAACTCTTGGGTTAAAAATTTGGTGACATATTCAAACTACTGTCACCGGAAAATTTTCGAGTTAGTACTGAACTAACACGCTATAATGGACGAGGAAGTAATAGAAAGATGTTATCCACGAGGTCCTATGGGTTTGAAATGAAAAAGTATGTAAGTAGAGCGTAGTATGATTCTCCCTGTTGAACCTCTCATACTTTACTACAGCTAGCTCTTCGCTATTGTTTTTGGCCTGATCAAACATGGAGCTCCCTCTAACCTTTAAGTCCTGAAGTGAACTGGCTACATTGGCAGCTCTGCGATTCGATGGGAATCATTTTAACTTACTTAGACATTCAGTTCTTATTCCATTCGTGAATGATTTCTAGCCTTAGGAAGTCATTTATTCTGTCTCAGAAGAAAGATTCACGACTATTTAACTTGGACTTTTGCCTTCGAGAAAAAGTATAGGCATTTACGCAGATAATAATGTTATGCCTATTCATTTTGGAATAGTTTGAATTTTGCAAGGAATGTTTCAACATCAGCTAGTTAATTTCCTTCGTTTCATCACTATTGTGGGCCTTGTTCACTTTTACCCCCTAAAATTCAGCTGTTGAACGGCTGCATCATTCTATTTTGTGTGCATCTTTCAGCAATAAAGTTGCCTATATTCTATCGAAAAAGAAGAGAGCATTTACACTTTTTAATAATGCAAGAAGAGAATCCATGTTCGGTTGCATTTTTTAGAGAAGCACATGGTGCATGAAATTGCAAAAACTCATGATATAATTTTGTAATTGAAATTGAGGCAATTCTACCACGCTTGCATTCAATGGAATGATCTGAACTAGCTCCATCTAATGAGTAAACCGATCTTCACAGTTGGTTCAGTGATGCTTCAGAAACGGAAAGTCTGATTAATAGCCCTCAAGAAATGTCTTCGAAATCTCTTCTTTGTTTCTGGCGATTTCGTTCAATTTAGATTCGATTTTGCCTTTGCAGTTTGGAGAGGTACTGCAAAGAAATAATTACGTAGATATCCAAACTAAAAGCCACTTTTAACCGATATTTTCTGTGTTTCGATCCGTTTATTCCAGTCTAATCTATCTAAACTAGTGACACATCAAATTCTGGATAAACATCAAAGTACCTTTCGCTTTTCCGATTCTGATTAGTTGATTTTGAGCCATCCTTGGACTTCGAAAATTCCTCATGCAATCATTACCTACCCTTCAATATGGGCATTTTCTAGGTGATTATTGCCCTGAATTTGAATATCTTGAGCCTTGAAATGGCATATCTACCTTCTGCTGTTAGGCCGATGTACTCCATTTCAAAGAAGTGCAGTTTTTTCATAATTGCCCATTCAGAAGTGCTTCTATTCATTGGCTGTTATTTTTTATTTGGTTCGAATCACATACATCAGTATCTAATAAGGGAACTGCGTCAGCTGTACGTTCAGGGTTAGTCTTAATTTCATGCCCAGAAGCTTACACTCTTGGTAATTCAGGCTTTTTAGAGAGTGATTTTCCTTCGGACCATGGTTTTGAAAGTGTAAGGGTTCATATTTTGAAAATTTGAGTTAACTGATTTTGATAGCGCCAAACATCTTACTCGCAGATTTTGGATTACTGCGGTCAAAAGCCTTAATTAAAAGACCATCGGTGCACGCAAATAGGAGGCAAAAAGAACACCCAACAAGAATGATTCAGGTGACTTTTTCATTGTTCAGAGGTGAGACGTTGACAGAGTCTCCAACCACTTATCGAGGTAGCAATGTACCATAAAAAGAACTTGGTTGGAGTGACCTTGGCGAGAAATGTATAAAAAACTGTATTTTAGTGATCGGTTTATTAACTGAACCTTATCCACTTGATACCATCCTAAGTACACCTCTCTTGACCACATTCGTGTACAATAATTGTCCTAATCTTGGTCAAAAAGAAGGACGAACACCGATATACATCGCATTTTGGCAGCATTCCAATTAGGATTACCAAACTGTAAGCTGTCACCTGTCGTAAGCGCCCTGTGCGGTTCATTTGACTGCTTGGGTAGTCAGCAGAACTGAAAAATCGTCAGAAACTTGGGGCGAATTCCGGAGAATGTCAAGAAGGTAACTATTGTCTTTTATAATGGATTCTTAGAAACGGTTAATATTACCGGACTTGTTCCATTATGCCCTATATTTTCATTAATGGATATGAACTGTGAAGACGATGAGAGGATGGTCAGTATTGAGAAACTGAACTTTAGTAGTTGTTTGCCTGTGAGTTTATTCATTAGCCTTGTGTTAGCCTTTATAGTGCTAATATTTCTGCAAGCCCCATTTTTGACTCCTAGGCAAAATGTGTTTGAGTTGTATCAAAATTAACTTGAGGCGATTAATACGCACCAGAATCTGAAAGCTTACTTTACCAGGTCTTAGGAGTCAATGCATAAAATCCATAGCCTGACTTAGGAGTTGTGATTACAAGGTCATCAACTGAAAATAACATTTCACAAATTATCTACTTCTCTTGAAACAGTTAAACCCAACGTCTTTAGTTCTAAGCTTTACCATCATGCAAAGAACTAATAGAACTGTATGCTAGATATCATCATTTATGCCAAAATTTATGCTATGCGAATTGGATGTCACCAAATCGACTTTGATGAGGTAATCCATCTACCTTTAATGTATTTTTATGCAGTCTATTGGCAGACCAACAGGCATATTCTTGATTAGTTTGTAGCATTCGATAGCACTATGAATCGATCACCTTCGCATCAACAGCGCTGGTAACTAAGAAAGATCTAGCAGTATTTCAAAATAGTTGATACTGCTATAGAGCTAGGCAGTATCAACGTGAAGCGATGTGAACAAAATCGGTATAATTCGCAAATCCTGACAACAGAGTAGTAAAGAACAATCTTGATACTAGATCCGTCAATAGAACAGGGGCTTTAATGTAGTATTTGAAAATCTATTGGTTCAAGGCCAGGATATATGCAGTCTTAACTCCTGCCAACTGGTGACGCTTTAGTAATTTTACTTTACCTCCAGTTGAGAGCTCTGCGAGACGTAATTGTTCTTAAGGGGATTGTCTTTCCATCATAAGAGCCCTCTTCCGCGCTGTCCCTATGTCCCTTATAACCCAAATTATCTCTTTTCGCTTTTAATGTCGTTAGAAAATCGTTCTAAAAAAATTAGTGGAGGGAGTACTTACCTAGACAGTAAGGCTAGCATTCTAGAGCAACATCTGTTGATAAGGAAGATTTTGCTAAAAAAAATTGTTGGAGAATTCATTGAAGAGCAGGACTGAGTACAGTCGCTGAGAGACTTGAGAAGACATTATTAGCTGAAATAAGACAGCTGCGAGCATTTTTTCAAAACAATAACTAGTCTTGTGATGAGCAAAGCAATTGAAAAAATTGAAGACAATCCGTGTTTTGATGATTGGTATTATACTTCCCTTTCTTTTAGCGTTTCGAACAATCGGACTTACCCTTGTCTTTCATTTTTCATTTATTTCAATGGAACTCCAGCAAATATAAACGATAAGAGGAGATCCTTCAACGCCCAATGATATATTTGAGTGGCCTTTCCCTCACCCTTTCTTTGTGCAAGAATGAAAGCAACTCACTTATTGAAACTTTACAATCGTCAAACAACTATCGATTTCTAAAGGAATTCGAAAAGTTCCATTCATGACACCTTTTGCTGGATTTTATTGTTCCTAGTCCCATTTCAGAAGCACGTCCCTACCTTCTACCCAGTATGGATCCGTTTGTTATGGACAATGAACTATAGACGGTAACGCATTCCTACAACTTGAGTCGAGGCAGTGGTGGCGAACAGTTGGATCTCATTTATGAGCGTCTCGGTAAGAGATTGTTATATCACTTTTACTTATTCAAAAGTGACAGTCCTTATGTTCTTACATCATCTAGAGCGAAAAGTAGCTTTGGAAATTCACCGAATGTTTGTTATCCCAAAACGTGGACTCACCATTACTCTGCCGACCAGTTCAAAACATGCACGTAATAGAAGCTTTCAGATACTAAGGTTCGTTTATGTCTTACACTGAACTGGTACACAAATTTACGCTTTCGCCCCATTGTTTTTTATCACGTTATTAGGGGGAATTTGGGGATCAAAATGTGTACATGCTGGAACCGGCACTCGGATATGCACAACGTTCCTTCGTCATAGTTATCTAATACATTATAGGTAGCTGTTGGATTAAAAAAAAAATCATTCTTCTGATGGAATCTCTAAATTTTATAATTAAAACAGATCTGGCCTAGAAAATAAGCTAGGATGGGAAACGAGACTCGTGTGAACAGGTGACATTTCACTCGCCGATTCCCTGTCTGCTTATTTTCTAAGGAGATCTTGTCTCGCTTGATACTAGCATGTTTCTATTGTTTATGTCCAGAAACTGCTTGTTTCCTTGGATAATCTAGAAACAAATGTCTGATTACTTTAGGTATATTTTATTAAATCAAAGTGGAAGCGATTCCCTATAATAAACTCCCCTCTCAGCTTCTCTTTAATGCCACCTATAAAACATGCGTTTACTGCTGGCGAAATATGCGAGCATGGTATTTCTAGAAGTATTAACGGCACTAAATACATGCCCAATCAGGAATCCTGTCTGTCTTATGCAAAAATGATCATTCCTGAAAAAAAGTGACCAGATTTTCAAATAAAGCCTGTAAGAAGTGCTGAAATTCTTTTTCAGATGGAACCTAAGAATTTGTTATATCACAATTATTTTGTGTGATTAAAGTTGGAAAAGTATTGCCTTTCACTTCCTGAGTAGGTGTGCGAAGTGGCACCCCTTTATTCGTTGGCTAATTTCCAAGTAAAGCTCCATCGAATCCCAAATAGAATGACTATTTTGAGTAAAATGTCAAATAACTGCTATTAATTTTGGACAATTTGCACCATCGCTGAAGAGTTTCTGAGGAAATATTAAAGGAATATATTGTAGGAATTATATATATATATATATATATGCATATATTTGAGACGAGCATGATAAATGGTTTCGGCAGCTCCGTAAAACAAAGGAAAGGCGTTTCGCAGTGTGGATGTTTTGATTTCGAGTGTTTGGAAATGTGTGCTTTGCTAAGGCATCGCAAGTACACACGTTGGCAGTCAGGCACATATATCTTATAAGTAGTACGCACAGTTAGGTATAAGAGTGGTCCTAGAATCGGATTTCTTGAGTTTGCGCACACGCCTGTTGCTGATTCTGTTGCTGTTGTTGTAGCCGACGCTGATGGCGTTGTACTGTGAGCATATCTACCAAAATCGCGTTGGTTGTGAGGGTTTGAGCGAGAAGACTGTTGGGTTGGTTGCTGTGCCCATTACCAGTCACCACTGCAGCCATTAAGGTTGGGTCGAGAAAGTGAGGCTGGGGGTATAC
Source organism: Moniezia expansa (assembly GCA_019097775.1). Lineage (NCBI taxonomy): Eukaryota > Metazoa > Platyhelminthes > Cestoda > Cyclophyllidea > Anoplocephalidae > Moniezia > Moniezia expansa. The sequence continues at coordinate 6,775,548 of JADFDV010000076.1, read as the reverse complement.
AATCGGCATCCCACTAACCGTTCCAACTTGATTTATCGTTGAGGGGGGCGGTGAGGGCGGCGGAGGATCGGAAGGGAGCGGGGGGAGGGGTGTTGACGCCATGTGGTTAGAAGGAAGGTCGTAAGTTGGGCACTCAGAGTAAACACTACTGTTTGTCCTAACTTCCGGACAGCGTCTAGAGTCTGTCCAGTCTGCATTCTGTGTTAAACGACGCTTTTCTGCTAAGGTATCACAGGAACGGTTCCCGATGGCCTCCAAGGGTCCCTGAATCTGTCTCTGGACGTTTGATTCAAAGACCTGGTAGTCCGAAAGCTTCGACAATCCAGTGTTGGTCACTAACGGATAAACTGTCTTGGAAGGACTTTTTGGATACTGTTGTCGATGACGCATATATAGGAGAATGTAGCCCATTAAAAAGAGCATTATGGTTGCTGTAAATGTGCCCACTACAGCTCCAATTAGTTCCAGAATCGTATACCTTTTCTACAATGGAAAAAACGCAAGTTTGCTTCGTTAGTTTGCATCTGAATCCCAGCAGTAAAAGCCTGGATGGCCGTGAACCATACGCATTTTCAAAAAGTGGCTGCAATGACAGGCCAATTTAGAACTAAATGGGACAGAAATACAGTGAGGCCTTTTTGTCTGAGTAAACACAGCGTCTCTCTTATGATTCACACCTCTCTTTTCAGGGAGTTAATCTTTTTATTGTATGCAGATTTTCTTCTAATTAAAAATGATTGGCATCAAGCCATCAAGCCTCTTTGAAAGAAGAACCAACCTGACTTAACTTGAATGCTGTTTGAATTAAATCGAGAGTAAACGATGTAGATGATACCCTTGAGGACAGAGGTTGGTGTTTACTCAGATGGAATCTAATTGAAGAGGTGGAATTTATTGTCAATCATTTCACGAAATCTCCCATGCCTATGCATAATGATCCGTTCTTCGAAGTCCTTCCCGTGAGAGGTGTTGATTTTAACCCACTGAAAGGACTTGGAGCAAATTCTCACTACTCTGTGTCTAGTTTTATTTGATGCTCAAAACCATCAGAAGGTTTCAAATCAGTTTTTCGACTTCTATCAAAAAATCAGAAGAAAACTACCTACCACGAAAAAAAAATCGTCGAGTCGGTCAGTTCGAAGTGGACTTTGGCTTCCATCCATAAAATCCATATCATTAGAAGACGGTGGTAAGGAATGTCTTCCATCTGAGGATCGAAATGGCATTGTTGAAGACGATTCCAATGATGGCCAGCGTAAGGAGAGGTCAGCGCTGGTGTTTCCGTAGTTATCTACTCCTAGACACGTGTATGATTCACCCGAATCATCGCTATCACTTGAAAAATTTCTGGGAAGAAGAGAGCGAGAAATCGACACCCCAACAACTCCGGGTGACAGGTGTCTCAATCCTGGAATAGGAAAAAGTTCTTGTCCTCGACGTTCACGGCGAAACCAGGCAAGCTGCATTTCTGGGGAACCCTTAGCTGCGCACTTGATGAAAATTCTTGCAGTCATATTGGGATTCTGGTTATCACCGACACGAAGATTGCTGAAATCTACCTCTAACGCTTTCATTTGTGGAAGACCACAGAAAAAGTCGTTTGAAGTTAGAGACATAATGTGCTTCCCTCTTAGCCGGTTCGGCGAATCGCAGACTGGGCGATCGTCATCCGGAACAATGAGCAATCGGTCATCATTCAACATCTGAAAATCATCATTATTATCCGCTCTCCTTTTTCTCTGAAGGATGCGGCTGAGCCACATGAGCCTACAGTCACAGACATATGGATTTTTAGCGAGAGAGAGGAATGAGAGATTTCGGAAGAAAGGCTCAAACCGAGCATCGAGAGTACTAAGGCTATTGGAAGTTAAACGAAGGGTAGTTAGGGTTCCGGATCGTAGAAGAGGTCGAAATACCTCAAAAGAAAGACTTCGCAGACCACAATTTTGCATGGAGAGAGAAGAGACGGTGAGATTCTCAAATGCCTCCGCTTCAAGATTCAAACCCTGGTTATCGTCAAGCCGCAGAAGGTCAAGTCGGAGGCCTGAGAATGTATGGCCTTGAATCCTGGAAAGCGAGTTCTTCGATACGTCCAACTTGGTTAAACTATTCAATCCGCTGAAGGTTCCGGCTTCGATTGCCCGAAGACCACAGTCCATGATAGTTAACTCTTGGATGGATACACCGGGAAGAGAGTAGGAGGATATGTTGTGACGGGATAGGAATTGGCTGTCAAAACGCTGACTAACAATAATGACCTTTCGAATTCCAGGAGGTAAGTCATTTGGAAGCATATGAAGGCGACCTGCCTCTTGACATGATATGGATTCGTAGATACAGCCGTCACATATCTGACAGACTTCATCAGCCTTTATTTCCTTGCCTCTCACAGCAAGAAGCATCAAACTGAGGTAGATGATTGAATCCATACTGAAACCGTGCCACTCCATTATTTCTGTATAAACAAATTTTAGACCGCATTAGCTCCTTGGGTTATGACTAACTGCGGGTAAAATTCAAGCTCTCCCTTTTGACTCAGCACACTTGTACTTTTTGATTACTTTGCCGCTTAAAGCCATCGAAAAATACCAACCTTAAACCCGTAACAAGAATAATCAGAATGAGAAGAGCAGACAATTTTAACTAGCTTTGAAACGACTTTTTTCCAGTCTTTTTCCTCAGAAAATTCCCTAACCAAACATTGGATACAGTCCTGCCTACTTCTTCTCTATTGTTGATAATATTAATATATGCACCTACAGATGTGGATAAATTATTGCAGAGTTCATAAAGTATCGAGACGTTGAGCTATAGCGGCTGTATATGCGAGCCTAAATATGGCTTGTCTCTGTCGCATTTGTATCAAGTTTTCCATTTGATATTCAAATTGGACAATTTCTTCCTGGTTGGTGTATTAGTAAACGGAAATTCGCTTAAACAGGCGAATGGAAAGGTAAGTCTGTGTTCCATTTTCTCTTTGCGGCAAAATGAAAAGCCAGTCAAAGAGATAAAAACAATTTGATAATTAATGGATTTGACTCCGGACTCCTTTATTCTACATAGTTAAAACATTTGGGGACAAATTAGCAACAAAGTTAGTGAAAAGTTCAAAATCTAACCGCAAACAGAAACCATTAATGTAGTTAAGTTATGAGTAGAGTAAAGGCGAAAGAAACTACCCATTTCGTTGATTTCGGACCTAGACAGCCAATGGAGACAGTGTGAGTAGAGATAGTTCCATGCCTAGCCGCTGGTGGGTGGGTGGGCGCATTAGTTCGGATTGGAATTACTTCGTTAATTAAATACCCACTTGGCGGTTAGATTTCTCAATCTCATTTGCATATCTCCGCGAGTGAATGATTATAATGGAAGAATAGAAAGCCAGTCGGACGAACAAAGTATGAATCAGTGATTGGCATGCTGCCGAGTATGCAAAAGAAGTAGCGATTTCAAACATGGGATCAATGATAGCGCACATTTAACTATTCAAAAATGACCACCAATCAAGCTACAAATCCCACCTGAGAGAAGTTAAATGATCAAATTAATGAGACATTGCTAATAGCATCAGCAAATCCATTAAAGTATTATACGGAAGTATGAGAGGTCTCCCATTTCAGAAATTAGACAACATTTCAGTTTCGTGAGTCGATTCGTTCAACAATGTGTGGGGAAGGTCTAAAAATTGCACAATTTGTTTTAATTTTATATGCCAAATAACGCGAAGTCTGGAGACGGCATTTAAAATAGCCACCCATTTTGACATCAAGTGGTTAGTCATTGAGAAGGTGTTAATGGTAGGCTTTTTAATGCAGAATTGATACCTCTTTTTAATCGTCTAACCTCTCAAAGTCTGCCTCTACTTGGTGGTTTGAAAAAAGCTATGGCGTTAATTAACCTGACACGATTGATTGTCAGCCCTAATCACTAACAGATCCGATCAGATATCCAAGAAACTGGCCTAAAAAATTCGTAGCCTCGGTGTCGTTACTTTTCAAATATCAAATAATTGTGGTATGAAAACAGAATTGAACTAGTCTGACTTGTTGTACTGGGAGAAAAATACAACTCCGATTTTAAATAAGGGAGCGCTGTCAATTAAGTTGACATTTCCTTCGTAATCAATTAACTCAAATTTAAAAGAGTTATTTTGTAGCGAAAACTATACTCCATTGTTCCTAATCGGAAAAATCAGTTTGCAATTTGAAAAACGGGCAAGTACTTAATATCAGATCGTGATTCATTTACCGCGACAAATTTACCAAAAGAATAAGTACACAATAGTGAATACTGTCAGCAAAATGAAGTATTTTAACGGAAGGAAACGCTGGTTCAACTGCACATCTGCTTTTTCAGTTCCCAGGTTGAATAAATTTTGCAATTGTAGAAAAGAAGCCGATTGCAATCATTTCAAACAAACAAAGACTTGGTTTCCTTCAGTCCAACATGTCACGGCCAAGCAAGTTATTTCCTGAATGTTAGGTGATAATAATGAGCTGAAATTCATTGTTTAGGAAGTGAAAGAGTTGTATTAGAAAATGAAATCATCCATTCTTTTCTTGCTTAGTCCAAGACAGTTTCGAAGTCTACTTCTGGGATAATCAAAACTCCCTAGAAAGAAAGAGCATTTTTTCTAAGAAGGTGATGGGATGGACTCGTGTCAGTAATGTCAGTCAAAGGGTGCTGTCAGGTCTGGATTAATTAAATACGGTACTCTATGATGCCAATATATCAACAGGGAACATTCGCATATAGTCAGTATGGTAATTAATTCAGTTTTAAGAAAAAAAAATGCACCCAAATATTGAAAGCACCTGCATATGTTCTCAATCAAGCTGTAACCACTTAGGAACGGGAACTTAGAATGTTGAACAATAGACCTCCACATCTTTTGAATTACTGGCCATCTCTCAAGGTCATAGGAGTTATCGAATCGCAGAATCAATCCAATTTAAGTCGGCTGATCTTTTTGTTCAAATTTATGCGTGATTTTGCGGCAAACTTTTTCGTTTTTAGCAGATTAGGTTTCGAATCCAGATTAGTGGGAACTTTTTTTAGTGAATTGGACAGGAACTTCGCAGTTTTGTCTCCCAGAGCGGCTGAGTCAGAAAAGATGTATCATCTTTTCACTTTTTTTTTCATTCAAAAACGTTGTATTTCCACTAGGAAAGCAGATTTATTTTGTAAATAGCTTTGAAATGTTAAATTAATGATAGAATTCTTCCATTTCAATAAGGTTTTCGGTGGGTTCAGGTTCTTGAATTACAACAGGCTCACATGTCAGTTTGAGTATATTTTACCTTCCTTTGCCAAATGTTCATGAAGTTAGAGGCCGAAATCTACTAGCACACAGGAGAAGCCGTTGTTTTGGTTGCAGTATATCCTGAAGTTGAAAAACAGGACCATCCATTATATAACATCCAAATGCTTAAGAAATTTTCGCGGAAAGGATTAACTCCGGCGAAGCCAGATGGGTTGTGATTTCCCTAGTTTGTGGTTAAGTGTTGGAGAAAGCACGCAATTTGGTCTGGATTTTTTAACCCGTTTATTGGAGTCCTAAACAGCAACTCTAGCCCGATAGGAACAAAATGGTTTAAGGTATTCACTTCATAGTTCCAGCTTTATGAAGTAATTTTCATTCTTTTCACCTTTGACACAGGGAACAAGATATCTCCTAAACTGACTCCCTGCGAAAGTTTCAGATTAATTCAGAGTACCTTTGAGCATTCCCATGGAACTCTTTGGTCCCACTCGATCATCAATGAAAGATAGCGAAGACAACGCGTATTTCTATCCACATCAGTGTAGGACGTTGGTTGATAATCTAATAAAATATCATCAACTAACTGAAAAAACCGAATAAAATTCTGCTGAAATAAAAAGGTTGTTATTTTTTTATGCAAAAATGCTAGAACTACATACATCATGCTAAAACAAATTTGCGCAATCCATATTTGGTTTGAAAATTTTGGGTGAAATTTAAAGGAAAAATGTAAGCGGCAATTTTAGTCGCCTCCTGTAATTTATCATCCCACGGTGAAAAAGTGCGTCTTCTGTTTCATCCCAACTCTCAAGCCCACTCTTTCTCTAGTCAGTCTTCCCAATATTTCCCTCTCTCCCTCCTAACTCCTTTTTTCTCTTTGTGCCACTAGTTCAAAACAGAAGGGAGGCAGAAAGCCTTCTCGGACTACAAATGTAGCCTCATAAAAATGGCAGGCATCGCCTTAAATACCCACCACATCGTCTTGGAGCTGCGATAGGTAGGGGAATTTACAAATTACGAGGTCACAGTATTTAAGGCTTATACCTCATGATTTATGTCACCAACATCGAAGACACTATAAAAACGTATTCTAAGATCCCTTACCTCACCCCGGAATTATAAACACTCTTTTAGGTTAGATTAATAATGTTGAATCTGGTTAAATCATTAAGTGAAGCTATGAGGATACTTAGATACTGAATCCGTGTTGGTGGTCCGTGTCCTTAGTTCGAGTTTAAGACATCAGTTTGGTAATAAATTCAATCCCTTTTGCTTGGATTAACTTCATATATACCAATCTAAAGTTTTTATTGCCTTAAGACTTTTTATAGCTGAATGCCTTCTGTACTAGTGATTGTAAGATCGCTATAATCGAAACAGTTACATATTATCCATTTAGTTACTTCATTTCATGAGATTGATGTGCACTAAAATGGCATTGCTTATCAGCACCATTAGAAAAAATCTAATTTGTGCATGTAAAAAAGGAACAAATGGATGCCGAGATTATTGCAAGCTAGTCGAATCACAACTGTCGTTTTAAAACGACCTTAAGTGCAAAGGTCACTTTGATTAGGGAGATCTTTCGCATGAACTCATAACGACGCAATGTGAGGTCATCTAATGGTGCTTGTGTTGAGGTATAATTACAGATGTAGCATTATTAAATGTAAATGACTTCATATGTAACACCTCATGGAGGTGGACGTCATGCTTCATTATATGCCCGCCTCATAACCGAGTCCATCCAAGAAAGATCGTGTTTAAGGGGGCAGTCAAACATGAATGGTCATGTTTCGAAAACCTTAGGCACAAATCTTTTTCTCTTGCGTAAGACATACATTGTCAGTTGGAGAACTTTCCTACAAAGAGATCGGATGAAAATTCTGAGGAGCAGGTTTAAACGTCCACCTAGACACCGCAGTTTGTAGCATATATGCCAAAACGACGAGAATCGGAGCTTCCAATGTTTCCTTAGGACGCGAGAATAGCTCTGTGCATGGATGAGGCAAGCGAAGCTACCGAATACCTAAATCCTACCGCTTGTAATACCTTCACTAAGTCTTAGAACGCCTTTCCCAGTGCTGGAATATGAACTGCAAAAATCAGTGATAATGAAAATAGTTTTTTTACTTATGCAATAAATTAAACTTAGGGCGGAGTCAATTAGGTCGCCAAGGCAACCAACGAAGCTAAGCGAAGATCCTATTTATTTTGTGCCTGTTAAAATAATCATACTTAATTTACCTACCAGACTCTTTGTTGGCGTGACCGATTTGATATCGAAATAACTTAATGTTGAGAGTTGTAAAAATCGGTGTTTTCCAATATTACGAACTGAAAATATGAATGCTTCGTCACCCAGTAGGTTTCAAATTCTTGGGAATAGTTTCTGCTAGGAGTGAAATAATTTTGCCCATTTTCACAATCTGATAAAATCAGGCACTTCTGGTGAGGTCATAGAAGTGCAAGAAAGTAGAAGTTGACTTTTCCTAAACGAATTCTTGTCTATTTAGGACGTCTCCCGGTTTCAAGTTGAGTTCTAATTTAAAACACCACATTAATTAAGAGGCTGGTATTTAGGATCAATGCTGTTCAGTTGACCTTCAGCTCTGTGGTCCAAAAAAATTCAGTCATGTTTATTCATGATTAATGACATCAATTATATTGTAGTTCCTCCAGAATTTTTCACGAAAGAAGTGTCACCTTGGACGTTATCGAATACTTTTATCAATGGAGCTAACACGAATGGTCTTTGGTTACTAGGACTGGAGAGGTAGAAAGGTGACAGAAAATAAACTGGAAAGGAGAATATAGAACCAACTGTTCTCTAGAGTGAGAGTTGCGTAAAACAGTCTTTCGTTTCTTCGCCTCCCAGATCGTAAACTGAGTCGACGAAGTGCCTGTGCACCCCCACTTCCAAACACTGACCGCTGGGGCCTCAAGTGCCAAAGTAGGGTTAGTCATAGCTTCAGCTACCCTGGCAGCACGTACGCACTTGGATGCTGGCATGGCGACCACACGCCAAGGTATTCCAAAAAGGGTCCTCGGCGCAGAGTGAGCGGTAGGTAGTTTAAGTTGGCCGATCGGCGCACACCATCTTATACGTGTCGTTTGGTTGCTCGTTCCAATTATGCGAAAATCTACCTTCATGGGAGGTATAATTCAGAGAGCGGAAAAAAATTTCGCGTCCCGGATAGGCCCCTTAGACATTTGGGCTTGAAAATGGTTCATTAACTGTTTACAACTCCTGGCGGACCAATACTACAGCAGAAGCATTATTGTTTTTGTGACAAAACCCTCACCTTTCCTCTTACTCAAATTAACCTGTGAATAAATTTTAACGCGGTTACAAAAACAAGGCCATTTTTGAGGCTGTTATGCTTTAAGACGCTTGTACCCGGATTGGTAGAGGTGAAATTTTAAACAAAACCGCACGATCTCAGAGAACATAATAAGTTGTATCTAGCTGTCTAAAGTTCATGAAAAATGGATGTGGTAGAGGGGTAAGTTCTGAAAATTATGTCCCCTGTTACGCCATGTTAAACCTCAAAAAGAATGATGGATTATAGTTAAACCAGCCCTTCAGGACAGTAGTGGACTCTCTCCGAGTTTCTTTTCAAGATGAAGCAGAGGTGCTTGACAATTCATGATAAGTGGACAAAGTCAGAGCTAAGATTTACAGGTCGGAAATCCAGATTTCAACGATAAGATGAGTAAGCGATAAATCCGATTTATTTAACGAGATATTTATTAACTTCTTGTTGGTGTAAGTGATTGAATCGGGGGAAAAGGACAGATTGTATGCAGTGACTAATCAGTTCTGGTGTCGTCTAAAAAGAGAAATAAAGTACATCATCCGTCTGGAGTATATCGACTTGCAAATCTAGCAGCTCCCATTCCAACCTCCCTATTTTCTGTTCAAAGATGTCAAGAATAAGTCACTATAATAGAAAAGTCGTGGCCCATTGCATGCATGATTTAGTCTTGTCGGTGAGATTCTTTTCCCTTTAAGTCAAATAGAAAAAAAGGAAATTTTAAATCCACGTTGTGATTTCAGTCTTTTCACATTCTATCCACTGGTGTGTAGTTAGTAAGTTCAATGGAATCAGTGTGCTTATCACAGAAAGAGAAAAATACATCAGCTTCCGAAAATAAATAGGACGAAAGAACTTCTTATAGAATGAAACGTTTGAACACCAGAAAATAAATTTATGGTTCACAAGACACTTTTCAGACCAACGGGGAAAGCTGGGAATGAAGGTGAGTATTTAATACTATAGTTGTTAGCTCTTGAGTTATCTAGAGAGTTTTCCACCCACCTCTTCTGAAAATTTAATAATCATATTGTGAATTCCCAATGGTTCTGAACTGCGAAGAAGATCTAGTAGGAGTTATGCCGAGAAGATTTATTTCTGAGATAAGTGGTTGATTTGGGATTAGAATAAAACAAGGATTATCTTTTGTGCGCAGATAAGGTCAGAGCTTTATTATAGAGATAACTGCGTTGCGAAGGGGCTTAATTAAATTATAGAAACCCACTTTGACTCGGGGAGGCTCTAGCCCCAGCCAATGTCTGCGGTTATGTAGTTCTAGTTTATCCACAAACTTCAGTATGATTGTCAATCGAACTTGAAACTTCGCCATGTGTCAATGGCAACCTAGTGGTGATCCAAAGGAGATGGTGCCTTACTCATATTTTGTTAGAACAAAATAGAAGTAGATTTTCGACCGAACAGCGCAAGTAATGGCCATCAGTGCAATATTTTACACGGGACCATCCAGATAATAGCGCCTGAGTGCAGAAATAAATTTGAAAATATCATTTTTTAATCACCCACCGGAACTGATTCGTCATAAAATTCGAGATAACTGTTTCATAGGCAGACAGAGGATATTAAAAACCTTCTGACGGTCACAGTAGTTCTCTTTGAAACAATTCTGGTACCATTCATGTCCTCTACTTTGGCATCAGTGATTATAATCTTAAGAAATCAAGAATGCATGCCTCTACTGATAAATCGGTTTAAGCTTGGCGTTTTTAGTTATTCAATTAATTAAAACATATTTAATGAGCCCGATGGTTAATGTAGTCAAAAATGGAAGCGGTAATTAGCCACAACTTACCTAAACGGAAAACCTCATTGAAGCAAAGGCTTTGGAATTAATCCAAGATTCGGTGTGCTTGCTAATAAATTGGAAATCCTCCAAAGTGGGATGCTTTAAAGAGTTCGAAGAGAAGAAATTATTTCTGCTTTCTGAATTGAGCGCGACAATGCGTCTATGTAAAGCCATGCGTGAGCCCCAGGGCGCCGATCATTGGTCCACCGCCGCCACGTGCCTCATTGGCCACGAAAATGAACCAACTAGAGAGCAGGCATGGAATTATAAGCCAAACACAAATAATGTCAACTTAGCAGAATCAAAAGTTGATAGCGGCCTTGAAAGAGTTTGATATTTTATAATTAAAGTAAAGCTATCATTTTAGCACGCTTGAAATAGGGAAAGCAAACGGAATTCGGTAAAATTTATATAGTGCTTCATTTATGCATTGGCTTAATGATTAACGTGCACATTTTGAGGTTCGAAATGCTACACTTTTATTAAAAACATTTATTTCAAATTTCAATGCGTTATTTTCCGCAAAGAGTTAAGGACTTCTCCAACGTTTATTAGTAAACACTCAACAGCCTGTAATTATGATTTAAAAACTCAGTAGAAGACATTAAGTACTAAGCGACTGATTACGGAGATAATGACCTTGAGTGGAGTAAGTATGGTCTAATAAAACATTACATAAATGAAGTTAAACCTGCCTTCGAAAATACTTGCCTTAAAAAGGCCATTTTTTAACTGTTGCAGAAATAGTGTTAATAAACCCACTATACTTCCGGTAATTGATACACTAAAGATTGACTTATTTTTAACGTAATAATAGTTATGGCTTTGATTAAGAAACATTGAATTTTTAACATTGCGAGAGAAAAGGAGAAAAGAGACCATTGAACATCGAATTATTACGACACTTTTCGACTGCTAGCACTTAACTCCAGTTCATTTCCTTCAAAAACGGGCTTAAAAGCAATTTCCTTTCCGACCATTTCTAAGATATAAGTTTACGAGTATATGATAGTAGTTCAAAGGAATCGTGCCAAGTTTATCCCACTTTCGTTAGCATCAAAGCTGACGCTTAACAATCCAAACAGTAACTGGAAATAAGAAAGGTTTTAGGTAGTTTGTTTTAAAATCATTGCTAGCTGAAGTTGGTGGATTTCAATAAACACAAATGGTCCACTTCGAGATGTGGGAAAATTGCTAGGGTGAGAAAAGAGGCAGTACCTTGAAGTTTTAGTGCGTCTATTTTGACCAATGTCCTATAAATTGATAAGAGAAGACAATCGCTTGCGTTAAACTTGTTACGGGAGTCGGATTCACTTGATTTTCACCTCCATTGTGGGTTCCCTTTTGTGTCTCCTGCCCTTAATCGGTCCCTAAATAGTTGACTGACTTAAATCAAAGCACCAAATGAAATTGTTTTGGAAGTAGGCAACCCAACTTCAACTACGAATATGAGTAATTAAGCTACTAAGACAATAAAAATACTTCATTGACTGGATCTATTTCCTCAAAATATGGGCCTTGTCTACGTAAACGAACCGCGCCACCCATGGGAATATTTTATTACCCAATTACTCAGACCACCAACTAGCTTGCCCACCAATGCTTCCCTGAGGTGGGTAGAATCCTTCGGTGGCCCGCAGCCACCTTATCGCACCATCTAAATTTTATGACTAACACGTGTAAGATTCATTTAGACACTCGTTGAAGAAAACAGAGTTTGGATGACGCAACTAGTGGATGTGTAGAAAATTTATTGCCTAAGTAATGAGTCATTGACCTGACCCAACATATTCAAATTAAATGACCGCCGAAGTCCTTAGGCGTTGATATAAGTGCTTAACCAGTAGTTAATTTATTACCAGCACCTCGACCATTCTCACTCAGTTTCAGTATGGAATGCTTCTAAAATTAGTACGAAGTCTCGTAGACTTCCACTGATTGTGTCTGTCCTGTCACTCAGGTACATTTGCAACACACTCCAGGTGATGAAATAATTAATCACCAAAATTTTTCAAAGCCTGATTATGACCTTCAAGATCTACCAGTTTTCATCAGTTCTACTATCCAGGCTTGGTAACAATCACTTAATGGGTTTCCTTCATCCTATCGGATCTTTGAGATAGGAATAGACTTAAATCAGCGTTCCAAAATTGTGAATGATCGTTTAGCGACAAGAGGAGCGATTGAAGGTTAATAATTTAGTGGTTAACGAGTATGGCGAAGGGTGAATGATGGCGAAAAAACCAGTGATGTATGCGGTGGATGTTCCAGGACGAAGCTTTTCAGTCAGAAACTTTGAAATGAGGTGCAGGTTGTTTTTTAAGTTGATTTCAGTACAATATCACTGAGAAATCGCACAGAGCTTTTAGGGCATTACATGAACCAAAAGACTTCTTTCTTGGTGGACTTGGACAAAGACCACAATGATTAAGCAATTTTAGGTAAGTCCTACCGGCAGTTTTAGGTTCTAAAAAGTTTTAACAAAAAAAGCACTGTCAAGTCTTCAACACAAGAAAGCGTACTACTGAGTAAGCAACACTAATGCACAATTCCACATTTAAAACGCTCTTTTGCATGGGTACAACTGTTGTATTGCGATTCTGCGGCAACTTCATGTTCTTCTGCTATCTTCTCTGAGCCTTAGAGGCTTAGGTAGGCCTTCAGGGATTGCTGTTACCCCAAGAGTGAAAGGCACTTTTCTGTACTCTAAAATGACATCACTGAGTAGCCCACAAATATTGCGAGTAAATGGTGCTTATGTATGTGCATCTGAATGTGAGCTGTGGTCCCTCTTTCGCTGAACATGCGGCGATTAAATTCACTTAGCATTTTGCACAGAGATGTAAAATTTCACACCCAGCAAAAATTACTGTGTACATTCTGTTTGAATATTGCATAGCTCATCACTTTGGACTTTCGCTGCGACAATTTAAGCTGACTAGAAGCAGAATTACCTGATCTAAGTGAATAGCAAAGCTTATAATTGAACACAATGACCGACTGGCAAATAATCATTGCTGCAGGACAATTATAATCTTCCAAATAATCGGATAAAAACAGAAAGCCAGATGTTAATCCGAGGACACGGCTTTCGATTTGTTTTTCCGTGATACTGGGCTTGACTACTACATTGAGTTGACGTAAACAACCCATTCTGGTATCCTACATAACTTTTAGGGCTGAAATTAATTTTGCAAACAGTAAAATGTGCCTACCCATTTCGCTATAATTTCTCGCGTCAGGGCAATGTGGAAGAATTGGTTAGGAGGAAACGGTAAAGAACTATTTACTTTCATTCACCTCTTCGTTTTTCCATCTCAGGCTTTATTTGGAAAAGAATGCGCGCAATTGAGCTAACGATAGGACAGATCGTGATTGCCAAGCCTGGAATCTCGGATTTTTGGGAAGAAATGATCACAGAATGAGATGGTGACTTTCAACGACATCACTAGGAGGATTGTGACAGGCTTTATTCAACTACCCAATTGATTTCCACGGTCAACCAGTTTTAGCAGCACAGCATTAAGTGAGGAGCTGTCCGATCCTCGTGCATGCCCTTTAGATCACTTCATACGTTTTTTTCACTAATGTAAGCCTCGTAAAGGGGAATTTTCAACTAGTTAACTGCTTCCTTAATTAATATTCGCAAAATTTTTAAGTCCGCTTTAAAAGATCAATCCATAAAGCCTGACACTAATAGACCTACTTTGGTAGTAAGGCATGTGTGCATTATTTAAAACTACCACCTGGGCAGTTCAACGCAGAGGAAGGACAAGACTCGTCAATCCGTGCTTACAACATTGTTTTCGTTCGTACGAAAGAAATCGGCAGTTGGGAGTCCCATTTACAATGCGCGCTAAATCTGAAATCGAAACGCCAATCGTATCTGATCAGGAAGCCAGCGGATGCTCAAAATTGTATCAGGGAAACCAATTTGAAGAAATTTTAGTTTGAATACTGAGCAAATCATTGGATGAGAAGTGGCCTTGGAGACGAAATTAGGAAATTCGACTGACCATTTCTTGATTTACGCCATGCACTTGGTGACGAGCGTTTGGCTTTAACTACGTGAAGATCATTTTTCGAGTTAGATTTCTTTTTGAGAACAGCGCAAAGTGATTGATACCCTAATTGCTATCCTTTCATAAATAATTTTTCAGGGTGAGATTTATTTCTTTACTCTGATTAGATAGAAAAGTGGCTCATCTATCAATGCTCACTAACATTGTCAGGGAAATCAAAAAAGAGGGATCTATCATGATCTGTTAATCGAAACTTTCTGATAGACCCAAAGTATTTATTTGGGGTATAGAAACAGGAATAGGAAAGATATAGCAAATTGAAATAATCACTCAATAAAAATATTAAACTGGCTTCTTAGTCGCGGCTCAATTTCCTCCATTCCTTCTCACACCTGGTGATATTACCTGCCTTTATCTAATGGGACTGACTGCCATTCTCATCTCCACCATGTCAACCCCCTATGCTCTTTTTCGGCAAAATTTCCTTCCCAATTCACCACGTCCAGATTTTATTTTAATGGAGGTGTTGATTAGGTTCGCGCTCTTTGAGGTTTGTCAACTTAATGACCTCGGATTCAGTCTTCCGCTTTTAAAATGGATAAAAAGCCAGTGTTAGGGACAAATCAGCTCGCCGCATCATAATTTGGGGAAATTTCGTAACTACCATTATTAACATGAGAGCAGATTCGGTTTCTGAATACTTTTGTAAACGGTTCAAATGGGGAGGTTCGGCAACATCAGTCATTAGCCCCCCAACTGCATAAAGTTGGATGAGTTTCAATGATTTAACCTTAAGCAAACACTGCAAAGTGGTTTCTAGAGATAATTGGATCAAAAAATTATGCATATTTGGATTTTCCATGAAAAACTACAAAAACGCATATAATCAGGATTAGATTTTACAAATGTGGTTAGAATAAGCTTTTTGAATGTCATTTCTTAGTCGCTATTCAAATTATATCAAAGAATCGCTAAGGCGCAACAGACACATTCGTTGTCGAACATGATATCGTTTGTGTTAACGAAATAATCATCAACAGTAGGTCACACAATGTTTCTGAAGCTATCACAAGAGACAATTTGACATACTGCCAGTAAATGGTCACTTGACTGTCGGTTTTTTCAAGATTATAGGTTGTAAGTCTCTTCATTGGAAAGTTTTGCCGATAGGCTCTAATGTCTTTGATCGTGGTTCTTTTTTAGCCACATCTCATCAAAATCTTCTCATCAGTAGTTAGAATGAGATAGTTTCCGCCATCGCCACCTGTCCATTTTTATCATTCATTGGTTCAGAGAATCGCCATTATCACAGTATGATGTAAAACGACTAATGAGACAGTCGGAAAAAAGAGTTCCAAGAGATGGTCACTCACTAGGACACAAAGTCGCATCCGGTGCATCTCTCTCTTCTGGCAATGATCGCTGTATTTTTTATCAGCACGAATGCTCTTCGCCGATCATCCAGAGTCTCCACTCAATTTCGCCTATGAAAATCCGCTAGTCTACCATAAAGTCCGCAATTAGAGGATAGACATTTACAAGGTTGATCAACACCACAGAATTGCGACATCGGTCACCTAGCAAGGAATAAATAGTCAGTGTTTACGCCAACCAGAGCCCTCATTAGCTGCCACCTCGTTATCAATTAGGGACGGAACTGTTGTCTTTAACTAGTAGGTGAGGGCGAGACTCAAATTTTCGCTCATTAATTAAGCGTGATTTTGGCCAGCAATCAGTTTTCCAGAGGTACTTTGCTGCTTTAATGGGAGAAATCCAGGCATTCATAAATGCCCAGTTTTTAGTTAAATTGATTTCACGAGTCATGCAGCAGCCAAATCGCTTCAACGAAAGCAGCGTTGAAAGGTCAGTTACTTAGTCACCTCTAAAGACCTCAGGCAAACGCATTAGAAATATCGCCTTAGTGACCGCAGACTGGCACCTCCTAAGACGATTGCAAGCTGATATGATAGCCGCCTACTGGCAGCCCAAAGGGCCTAGCAACTGTAAACACTGATTTTGAAGGAAAAAAAGAGATTGGACAATCTGAATTCAAATTACGCTGATCCATATTTAATTTGAAGCAGTTGAAGTGAAAAATTTTCAAAGGATCGGCATTTTGATGACTTTGAAATCGCTTAGGATGTTCATGTTGCAATAACGCTTGTGAAACAGAAATAGGTACTAAAATCTGCCCGCCGAGGTAGACTGAGCATAATTTGAATTCCATCATCACCGACAACTTCCGAACAAAAGGCGTAATTTTTACAGGAACTACGAAGAATATAAAGTTCAAGGATAGAGACAGTTATTATACAATCGAGGATTGCTCTGATTATTTACATCGTGTAGAAATGGCAATCAGTCCTCTCTTGTATGCTTTCTCGACGTGCCCGAAGAGGAGCCTATACAGCGTGGATTTACTTGGTGCACTACGTTCCACGATTATACAGAGTAAAATTTGACTCCTCATAACGTTCTGACAGAAGGCGATTATTTTCGATGGACAGCCCACGATGGCAGTATATTTGCAAGACAAATTAGTAAAACGATTCGAATTTTGGTGAACATTCATTTTTGACGTCAGCTTCGACTAATATTATCGCTGCAGATCATTATAGAAAAGACCGCATTACTCCTTAGGTTATTGCACAACACAATGTTGGGCGTTCCTAGGTGTTTCGAGGTCTAGCTCATGTTGCATGGAAGAGTTAATCACATTCCATTATCCCGCCTACGGACTGCATCAAGCGCTCGTTTCGTAATGAAGGTTAATATTTATGCAAATGAAGTTCACTCGGGCAAAGTTTGGATAGATCGCTAATCCAGCTTCAATCGTATGCATAGAAAATTCAATTCAAACAGGCCTTATAAATGCCTTAAGCCACCATATCAACAGAAAGTTAGGGGTTGCAATCATGACCAGCAATGGATATTTAATACCCTCGTCGCTGCGGTGTCTACCTACATAACGGACCGTTCACCATAGCGCCAAGCTCTTCAACTCCTTTCTAAAAGATACCTACCTGATTTGAACCAAAGTTACACACTGCATCCATGTTCTTACTCAGTATCCTTTATAATATTCGATTACCCTAGGAGTTTCGACGAAGATGGGTGTATTTATTTTGCAAATTGCTAATCTAAACGGTTTCGGCACCAAAGTATAATTTTTACCGGGTCCAGTTCAGGAATTTAACAAAATGAGACTGGTATTCGGCTGCAAGCCAAAACTTTTGGTTTGTTCGAGTCAGATTTCTTATGACCGCCTGACCGATCATGAGAGCTATACTACTTTAAGGAGGTTAGTCTTTAGGCTAGAAGTTCTTGGTGTTCCAGGCTACTTTCTCCTTCCCAAATTACGCAATCAATTATGCTTTATCTTTAATGGCCCTACTCAAAAAAGGGAAACTTTAGGTTCGCATATTCAGAACCTAAAACTAAGAGTCTTTGCGGAAATTTGGGAATCGCAAATAGAAATTTGGTTAAATAAAAGTGCTATTGCAGAATTTCGCTGTGGGACTCTGTACAATAAACTTTGGTAAGTAACGTCGCTTAAATGGAGATGGGCTACCAGCACAACTAGCACTGATCGGTTGTTTCACTGGCGTACATGCTATTAGGCAACAGGGTTCATGGCAATAAAGGTGTGTCTCTAGCAAGAATAGGTGGAGAGCAAATAAGCCAAAGATTTGAAACTCCCAGAAGCAGTGTCAACTATAGTTAAAATAGCGTTAAGTTGGTTTTTTAAAGAATCTTAGTTGACTGTCTTCGAATGGTTTACTAGCCGCCTAAATCAATTGTACTTAGGTAAATTTGTTGAAGAGTGAAAACAATTTGAAACCAACTGATTTGACCCTTGTTTAAACGCAATTACCACAAATTTTAAGCAAAGTCTCGGGTTGGCATAGTTTGACCGATTAGTAAAAATAGGTCATGGTAGGATAAGATGGAGTGATGAAGGGATAGAACTCGCCAATATCGCTTAAATCTGGTCGGAAAACATCAAATAAATCTTTCTCAAACAGAAAATCCGTATTCAGTTCTTAAGTTTAAGATGACCATATAGAAAATCAACTTAGATAGTCTGAAGTATAGCCAGACGAAAACGAAGTACGTATGTAGCAGACCTATGTCAGCGGGTGAATCTTGACAGATGTTATTTATCAAACAGTCATTCCAGCCTGCTCATCAATTGATCCCTGGATATAAACCAACAAGATGATCTATCTTCATGTTCAAAAGGCACTGAACCCAAGAGCCAGGTATCCAACAGCAGGCGACAGAATACTAAGTAAACTTTGTCCTTCAGAGTGACCTTACAATAGCAAAGGTTCAATTGTTTCCGGTGATTATCGAGGATTTAAAGTAGGATGAACAGAGTAGTGCAGATGATTTGAGGGAGTAAAGTCAGTATTTATCAATAGTTTGAATGATTGCTAACCTTCTGACTTATCTCTCCTTTAAAAATTTGGCAGAATTCTTAGGTTTTATATTTTAGAAAGCACAAAATTGGAATAAGAAGCCTGAATAATCTGGCCAAGAATCACAATCTTAGAGGTTTAAATTGATGGTGTTAGCAATGAAAAGTTCCAATTTAATCACTTCATTTGAAGTTCAACTTTATTATTTTTAAATATGTGTCTTCAACAAACCACCACTGAAGCGGGTGATCATTTCGGGTTCGTAAATCGACATACGTGGTCGTGTAATTTGGCAAAGCACTGAACATTAACGTTGCTTCCACGCAAAATTGCTTTCAATCGTCACAAACACCCACTTTATTCAAGTTGGAGTACAGCGGAAAAAAGAATGAGCTTGTATGCACAGTCTTTAGAAAAAAGTGGGGCGCTTCAAAATGAGAAAATTGTCAAAGTTTGCGAAATTAAAATATCTCGATTAATGTCCGCAAATGCTTTTCCCATGATGTAGGCTACTATCAATTAGCACGGTTTTCAACACTTTTATACACTACTGCTTAATTCCTGCCACACCATTCAGATTCACGGTAGTGCCAAATGGAATTTTAAGTGACTTTTAGGCCTGGCTGGTCCAAAGATCTTCCGTAGAGAGGCATTAACCTTCATCCAATAAGGAAGCTATTTCAGTACCACAAACCTTTCAGATCTGCCTTTTGAGCACCTGCTACGTGCTCATTAGTTTTCTTGCGAATGGCTTTATAAATTATCCAGAGACGCCAAAAAACTTTACTAAGGCGAGATGGATAGGCTTTCAGGAGGTCTAGAGCTCATAGCTCTTCATCTTTGCAAGTCTACGATCATTCCTACAGAATTGTGTTAGATGAATATAATGCATCTAAGAATCGCGGAATCATGGTTAAAAGATCGTTAAGTGTAAAAACATGCGAACGAATTTGAAGATTGCAGTCACGACAGTGATTGAAATCTCAACTCTTCAAAAAAACGGTTCTTAGACGAGGTGTACATGCAGTTGTTAATCTCCGTGAGGTATACATTCCATTAGCAGTATCTTAAAATAGGTTTTGATTTTTTAAAGTAGCTTTTTCGAAAATTTCTTTAGTAACCAACTTCCCACCAGAGTGAATGAAAGGACGTCATTTTGCAATAATATAAATTTGTAGTTCTCTAAAGACAAATTAATTAAAGACCGATCCTGTAGCTCTCTGATCGTGGATAAATTACATCTTAGTTAACAATTTAGAGAGCCTTAGTACAGTTATGACGAATATTATGGCCTGAGATCTCGCTATGTTTGAAGAAAATTAACCAATGAAAAATAGGAATCCTAATTTGAAATTGCTTCCCGGTGTATTTCACCTAGTGGCTCTTAGATCCGATTAGCAGCGAAAGTATGCAGAGGTACCAACAAGGTAGAATGAAAAGAAAAGGAGTCTGAGGAGGGTCAGTCATCAGAGGTAGGAGGTTCTTTCAGTGCGTGTCTTTCTAGACTAATCCAACAAGCCTTTCATGCGCAGTGAATCACATTCCAATCGTAGGCTCACTTATCAGAAGCAGCTTCTTCCAGCGATCACCTAGTCAGCCAATTTATCAATAATCAGTAACGTTTGCAGCTCCTATCCGCACCGTAAATCACCAGTAGGTCTGAAATCGCTATTTCCCTGCCTTTAAGTAAACTGGAAGATGGTCGCCAGTTTGACCAAGCTCAAATAACCACCCAAATGACCAGACATTATGAAGCAATTGGTTGTTCTTGTGTATAACCACAATCTTTGCTACCACCTCAGGATCACAATGAGACGCGATTTAGACTACCTTTGACTAGGTTTCATTTTTGTTCACTTGGTGTTACGCAACGGTACAGTCGGCGACTGTCGAAATTAATGGCCGAATCTCTATTTAGCTGCTAAACAATGTGCACCAGTTTTCATTTACAAAGCGGTCTCTTCCTAAATGTTCTTCTTCCATATTCTCTTTTCTTCCAAGTCCACTCAGTATAGGAGAGTTTCTATTTAAAATTTTCAGTATGATCGGATCTATTCAATCTCCATGGTAATTCACATCTATCACCATTCTTGGGATATAATTGAGCGTTTCTGAGTGCTCTATGAATGGCCTGCAAGTTGATGTATAAGCTGTCAGCAATCATTCGTCACAAAACCTTAAAATTTCGGTACGGTTAGGTGGGAGGTAGAAGACATGGAAGTCAAATACCTAGACATCGATTAGGTGTTCAAAAGGTCTGACCTTCTCAGGTCTTTCGACTGACATTTTCATCAACGAAGCGATTTAAAATTGTCGTCCAGATGAAAAATTTGATATAACCTCTGGTTGCTCTCCATTTTTCCGTAGTTCAGTGTATGATGATTAGGAGAGGGTTCAGTGTCCTTCAAAACGCTGTTTAGGGCATCTATCCAACCTTTCAATGTCCATTTGCTATTAAACTGAGGAGACAGTTTTTGTTTCAATCCCGTTGCGGCTTTCGAGAATCCAAACTATTTGGTTTATTCCAAGCTATTCAAGCACTTTTCATTATTGAAGTATTCTGTATAAAGGACACAGATTTACTCAACAAATCATAAAATTATCCACACATCTTAGAAGTAAAAGCAAATTCCAAATTGTGCTGTACGAATGACACCACCATCATCAACTAATGATTGATAGAACTCTGGGTAGAGCTTCAG
This sequence comes from Moniezia expansa, assembly GCA_019097775.1. Taxonomy (NCBI): domain Eukaryota; kingdom Metazoa; phylum Platyhelminthes; class Cestoda; order Cyclophyllidea; family Anoplocephalidae; genus Moniezia; species Moniezia expansa. Next base: position 6,754,019 of record JADFDV010000076.1, on the reverse strand, counting down.
GCTAGGTGGATATCATCCTCTGACCGATCACCATGAAGTTAATTAGTGTGAATAAAAATAACTGAATGCTACGAATCGCAAATATCAAGAGATTCTCAAAATAAATCCTTTTGAGGGAATGAATTAAAGAAAAAGAGGAGTCACTGTAATCTGATGACCCTGCTGACAAGTCGTTTTTATGGTGTATCAGGTGGAGTTACTCCACTTTAGTAAAATCACAAGCTTGCAGAAATTAATGATTTGGAAAGGTTTTTTAATCTGAATTATAAGTTTAAATCGGAAAAAAAAACGTGGATTTGGACTAGAATAGAGGCGCAATTTATAAATTTAGCTTATGCCATTGTGAAACAGTTAATCTAAAACTAAGCATGGTACTTGAAACCGTAATCGTCAAGTAAAAGTTTGAAGACTTTGAAATACTTCTGAAGAACACATTTGGCATGGATCATTAAAACACATAAATGGGGTCATTTTACACCGTCAGAGCACTACTTACGTACCAGTTTTTTCCAATTTAAAGCTTGATTTCATGTGGTAGAATTTGAAGCAAAGGCTCTTAATTTAATTAAGCAAATTTTAAAGTTGGATTCCAGTTCAGCGTGTTAGATCTTAAACTTTGAGACAGCAAAGGTGGAACGAATCCCTGGTACAGTAAAAAATTATCGCTTGGGAACTATACCAAATGTTGGTTGCTCCTGAAAGGAGTGCAATTACTTACCATTTATTGAAGTGGTCAAACCTATTCTCAAACTCCTCGTGGTGACCAGCGGTAACTCCAGGGGCAACTCTGGGGACTAATGAGAGAGGCGGCCGGATAGGGATAATCACTCACAGGACGTATAAAATAGGGTTGTACCAGCAGAAGCACAACCTCGTACAGCCTGGTCAACAAGGTGCGCCCTGAACGCCTGGATTCCTGATCTCAGTCTGGACTGTGGAAAGCCGGTCAGAAGGTTGAAAAGACTTCTGGAAGAGGCATGAATATTGGCCTCAATCGCGGCGAGGTGATAATTGCACGACGAAACCATGTCTGAGAAGCGATCAGAGAATCGAAGACAGCGATAAACGCTTTTACTGCATTCTGTGTTAACGGTTGCATGCTATTTGTTGCAAAGCTCTTTGCACTTCTGCTGTACCCCCAATAAATCTTTAAGACTTGCCCACATGGGTGGGGAGTAAATAAATAAGACCATTTTTTAAAGCAGCTAGTTGGGTCAAAATGCAACATGCAGAGTTACTAACAGGACGGTTTGTAGATTGATGGGGCTTCACGGGGCGAGAACGTCGGTCACCAGGACGCAGGATTACTTAGCGAAATAGTACTGAAGTTTCACATTTAAACTACTGCCTAACCTATCTATGTTGGCCATTGAGTACCCGCAGAATGCGTACGAACTCAAAGCTCAAGTGTCCGTTTGACTTGGCGACACAAAAATTCACTTGTCTGTCTCTAGAGCCAAACTAAGTTGCCTCAGTAGATGATCACGATCCCGTAAGTTCGCGCGTAATAATTGGCCATTTTAATGTTATCCAAGGCTTCCTTTAATCACTTCCTTTCATTTAAATAGGAGGTTGACAGTGAGGAGGTGGGGGTTAATTTCGCAATGATAGTTCAAAAGTGGACTTCCATAAAACCTGATATTTCGTGCCAGGAAGAGAGTCCAAATACTCAAGGTATTATTTCAGCGCATACTTTTTAAATGTTACCAATTATAGCTTAGTCGCCGGAGTCAACCTTGAAACTTAATGGAGAAAATTTACATGTTGTATTTAATCTTGTGTATGAAGAATGGAATTCAATGGGTCCTATAAATCCATATATCACAGAGTTCGTCCGGTACTTGGCATATTTTCTCGGCTGATGGCCATGAAAAATAGCCTCTTCAGACCAATTGCAGATTTGAACTAGTATTACCATCACCAACTAGCAAACCTCTATTCAAGTAACTTCATCAACAAATGATAGCGAATTGGTCGTAATTAGGCAACCCATTGTAAAAATGTGGTTTACTTTTTCAATTATAGTGTAAGTATCTTTGTGTTTCGAGCCCATGAATCTTGTTAGTTAGATGTATGCCCTGTCATTGCGCCAACGACTCACTTGTCATACTCTTACAAACGGTTCTTTTTCACTACAGAAACTAGTATAACTTTGATGAAACATGACAAACTAGGGGAGGGAAGATGCCTTGTATCTTCAAAGTATAGGCGTTGCTTATAAACAAATGTGATTGTAAATAAACAACTCGCAATAGCATTGTTGCGATGATGCTTCTGTAACCCAGAAAGCTAAGACTGGTGGAAAAACTACTGAGTTCCTTCCTTACGAAGAATCAACATCAACCCCACCAGATCACCTCAATCTTTGATCTAGCTGGACTTATCTACTTTTTTTCAATTTGCATGTCTAGCAGGATACCGCAAATAACTAACTTCGAACTCGAAAGGACAAAACTTTGTAATTTCTGTATTGCTTTTGTAAGCATCGTTTGAACCAAAGACGTTGGTCATAAACTTTCACTCCTAATTTTCACGATTTAAATTACATCAAGTCCACAGATTTGCTATTATGTGACATTTTTTAAACAAGGCTTGATTGTTTTGACAAATCCGCGATCTTTATGTATCTGATCGACGACGATGAGATTCTGCTTGGCATATGAATAGGTTTGTTCATCGGAAAGGCCCTCAAAAATAAGATTTGTATCATTCAAAATCTGGTTGATGAATCGTGCGTAACAGGACACCAAAAAGAAATCTGTAAGAAAACATGGTAAACAATGCGGTCGTTTGAGTACTCAGATTTGGAAGATTGGGCATCACATGTATTTGTGGTTCAATAAAATAGAGTCCCATGATCTTCTATTTCTGTACCGACTAAAAAGGGATGTGATGCTTTATACGTCAGAGCAAGATGCACATTTCTGAAACCCTTTAGAAATTACTCGAGGTAACATATTTGATCTTTCAGCAAACAAATATCATCTAATTGAGTGTTATTGGTTATTGGTACTATTCCAATCAAGGAATAACAGACATGAATTCTGTTGGGGTAGGTTAACATAAATTTGATTATTTTAATGCAAAGTTGTACTTTAAGCGATCTATTCAAGGTCTATATTAGTCATGGTCCCTTGTAATGACAGTGATCTCAACTCCATCCACAAAGATCTCGTTCCTGTCCCTATGGTCCCCTAAATATTTGATTTTTTCACTTTTGATTTTTCATATTTTTGCGAATTTCGGTTGAAGTCTCATTTGGATCCTTACGCAAGCATATAAAAAGCAAAATATAGACAGAAAATATCTGGCGAAAAAATTTCTAGCCTTGCAAAAATGCCTTACAGCAAGTGAAATATTTTATAAAATGAATTCCGATGGCTTTGCATCAAAGTGAATTTTCGTTCACTGCCATGGATAAAAAGGTGATCTTATTTGATACAAACGATGTGTTAGGCGCTGCTTAAGGTCTTCGGGTAGATAACTTCTGGAACATCGGTGTTAGTGAAAATTAGCTTGAAAGTTCAATGCAAAGATTTGTGCAAAACTTACTGAAAGGAAACTAGCCGGCGTTATTTTCGGCAGTATTTGATCAAGGAATTAGAAATAACTTGTTTCATGCACATTGGTCTTTTAAAACACCATAAAATTCCCTAGCTCAGGCTTTCAACTGGTCAAACCTACTCTCAACCTCCTCGTGGTGACCACCGATAACCCCAGGGACAACTCTGGGGGCTAATGGGAGGGACGGCCAGTTAAGACTAATCACCCACCGGACGTATAAAATTAGATTATGCCAGCAGAAGTACAATTAAGTAAAGCCTGTTAAACGGGGGACGACGTAAATGCCTGGATTCATGGTCTCAAACTGGACTGTGGAAAGCTGGTGCATGTAGCGATGAATGGAATCGCTGCAAGAAATTCGAGAAGGCTTCTGGAAGAGGTATGAAGATTGTCTGCCTTAAAAACTGTCGAAGACAGATGAGGTGCCATTATCAAGTTGAACTGCTACCTGTACTATGGAACCATTCCAGAGACTTGACCAGAGAACCGAAGACTTTGATAACCGCTTTTACCGTCTTTTGTGTTAACTGCTGTGTGCTACATGTTGTAAGAGCTTTTTGTACTTACATTGTTCCTCCAATAAGTCCTTCGGACTCGCCCTAATGGGTAGAGGGTATATAAATAAAAATAAAAAAATAATTAATCGCAATAAATACGCAATTGTGAGTTGATTCTTCTCCTTTACAATGAATTTCTCGAAAACAGAAATTCTTTAATCTTAAAACACTAACAAACATTTGTGCAAGTTCTCCCGTCTACTACCAATTATTTTTGACATATTTAATGACCACTCAGAGGGTACCTAAACGCCCTGCAATGGCCTTTTAATTAAAGAGACTTTCAGTTATCCGAATTCCATTATAAATCAGCGTGATAAGAACACTTTGTAAGGTGACACCCTTTACCTCTTTGTGTAATTTATGCAAAAACCACAATCTATTTGCATTCAGCCATGAATTAGTGAAAAAATGGAACTTAATTACCTTTTAGTTAGTAAAGTGAATCCTTGGACGGTAAGCTATTAGCTTTGAGGGAAAAATAACGACAGTGTAAGCACTGACAAATGCCCTGGAATCAAATAGTTAATATTATGAAACGGGCTTTGGGGTTCTAATTTTTAAATTAAAAACTGTTAATGGCATTCATTGCATCTTTTTATTTATTTTACTTTGCTTTTGTTTCCTGTTAGCAGTCAAGCTTCTTCTTCACCCTTTCATACATGCTTCATTCAGAGATCTCTTTTTAAGAATCTACCTAATTGTTTTACTATTAAACAAAGCACTACTGAAAAATTAAAAGCGGAATCGCCTAACTAAATACCCTTGCCTTCAATGTTTAATTTCAAAGAATGAGCAGTGGTGATGTTGATATTAGCGCATCAACTCACGCCAAAAGTTTGACAATTCTTCTGATGTTTTAGCTGAGTTGTCAAACTCCCACTATATCACCATAACTTGGCTATCTGATATGATGAGCGTTTTAATAAAACTTGCTTATCAGGAGCTCGATATGTCAGGCTGGAGGTAGAGCGTTTATTTAAAAATATTCATTTCAAATTTTGGTTGAGTAAACATTGAATACTTTTCAACATGGTAAGTTGATCAGGTCGGTGGTGAATTTGTTTGTTCACGGAGAATAAATGTTTTCACAAAATTTCAAATGACATATTTTGTTGGCGAATTGAGTTCTTTCATCTATTTAGTTTTTGGGTTCTGGCCTGCTTCTAGTCGCCTAGACTTTGTCACGATCAAAAACACCGCAACTATCGTTTATCTGCCTATTAACAATCCTTCCAAATCATTGAATTGTACGATGGCAAAACAGAATTTCACTTCGGAAGAATCTTCATTAAATAATCTTTAATATTTACCTCGAGGAAATACCATTGTGGTGAATTTAATGGCAAAAAAATGAAATTTTTGAGCTCTTTTGACTGTAAAAATGATAAAAAATGGCAAATAGATTTAAATAGTTTCTGATATTGTTGACTAGATCTCTGCGGTTTGAGGTCAAGTTACTGCAGAAATTATTTGGAGTTCCATGTTTTTATTAAAAATTTCAAGTACTACTACTGTTATTCAGAGAGCTTATCAAGAGGCGATCAAATTAACTTGCAGAAGTGTAATAGCGTAGCAGCTCAACAATTTGTCAAGGTGGAGTTTTGTCACTCGAACCTCTTGATTGTCATTTACCTTCCAACATTCCTACCGCATATTTTAGAAAATCGGATCATTCTAGGGCAGCAGCACATTCGGCATGTCAAGCATTGTTTCCTTAGGGCTGGTTTTTCGTGCTGATGCAAAGAAGCCAAAGCAGTCTGATTTTAAACATGTCGATTTATTGCTGAAAAGGTCCCAAATGCTAGTCCATTTAAGCTCAATGTTACCGTCATTTACCAAGTGCGTAATTTTCAATCTCTCTTCGGTTGGATTTATGTATTTTTAAATATTAGCAAAGGGGCAAAGAATTTTGGAATTTTTCACCAGTGGTCCCGGCAGACGTTCAGAAATGGAAATATCAAACTACACGTAAAAAGCTCCTTTACGTTCATTTAAATCAAAGTGATTCCAAAAATCGGCGATATTGCAAATATTTCAAAATTGATAGATATTATCTAGTAAACGCGTTCTTTAACGTAGAATTAACGAATCTGGGGCCTTGGAGGAAAGAATTAGTCTCCCAGTTACGAGCACTTAAATGCTTTTAGTAACGGTTGGAGAAATTGAACTTGTATTAGGATAATGCTACGCTTAAAAGCTTTGATTTATTTTTTAAAACTGAATTATTTTTACTGAAAACTGAATTGTTTGTCAAGGATACTAGGAGAACTAACGATATTTAGCGCATATTGAATTTTCATGCCTATTCCACTAGTGTCGTGCCTTGTTATCATTCGAATTAATAGCATCTCCTCTAACATGGTCAAAATATTCAAGAATTGAAGCGCTAAATCACCTCAAGCTCGCAGCAAATCATTGTAAGTCGCACTAATCTTGATCGAATCCCGACGGCGAAGAACTTTAGCCTTAGACTCAAATAAAGCACATGCCATAAGGCACCAAAGCAGACGCTGAAATAAGAAGCCCCTTGGTGTTTCAGTGGCTACGAACTTTTACAAACAACCTGTTGAATAACTGCAGAATTGCGATCAAGCCAGAAGTTTGGCTTGTATACTCCTCTTTTGCATATAGGAGGTTTTCGGCTTTGCAAGTAAGTAAAATGGCCAACCTCGGTCATTCTTGGGATCGCATTGAAATATACATTTGTGTAACCATCATTCAAACCTCCAATTTTCTAACAAGATGAAGTTTTTCAAATGTGTTTTTGTAAACCTCCTTTTTTTAATAAAATGAAGTCCTTAAATGCGTTTTCAAGGCTTGTTTTGCTATTAATGTCATGTGGAAATGGAGTAAAAGCTGGTGTGAACAAGTGCTTGAATTTTTACTTTAAAATAAAGTTGTCTTACGATATTTTGATAAAGACGCTAGCAGAGTCTGTGGTAACATGACTCTATTTTTATTTAAATCACACCATTTTACCCGTTAGTTCATTCAACAAAGTATGTTTCAAAATTATAGTCAGACTATTTGTGTGGCTATAGCTCAAATTTCCCTATGGCACATTTAAAATCAACTTCTATATCACAGTGATGTCTGATTCATGAAATTGGTAAAATTTACCACGTGCTTATATAGTCTAAGGACAGAAGTAGGATCTGTAACTTTATGAGAAGTGTGCATCGAAGCCTGGATTCTTAAACGTCTTATGATGCCCGTATCAGCTATCTAGTCAGATGAGAGCTGGTAGTCTGAGGAAGTTCTGAACGGAATTAAAAACTGCTAGACACTCCCTAGTAACCAACCATAGAAATGGTGCTTTTGTTGTTTAGAAGGACAACTAACCTCCCACTTGGCAATAATCAGCTAGTAGACAAATGTCGACAAAATAATTGATGATGTATTAATACAAATGTGAGGAGTCTTACTCTTTGAAAGAATAGCTGCCCAATATGAATCCCGCAGAAAATGTGCAAAAAATCACTCTCTTTAATTGTGGTTACGTATTTTCAATAAAGAAGAATAAAAAACTGATTTTCCGGAGTTTAAAATCGGATTTTCCTCCGTTAGATGTTTGTAGTGCTTAGGCTAGTGGTATTTAGTTCCAAAATCTGCAAGTATCACCAATGTGTATTTCTTTGCTATGACAGAAAATAAAAGAGAAGAAGAGAGGAAGAAATGTCTCAAGTAGGGCATCACTCTGTATTGTGTGAGACAGTGGTTAATCTCTTCACTCGCCTTAAAAGTAACGCCAACTTTTGATAAAAACCTTTGCGGACTGCTATATCAGTTGGAGCACAAACTAGCATGATCATTTTGGCAACAATTTCGATTAAAACATAACATTCACTAGTTGTTTTTATACCCATGTAGAGCAGTTACTTGTGTTACCGAATCAGGAAATCGCTAACTATTCGTTCCACAGTTTTCCAGCCGCATTTGAAAAAAATTATTTCGACAAAAGCATTAAAACAAGAAAACAAGAAAAACAATAGCTCGATCGTTTTACTAGCATTTTATTTTTGCATCTTTTTTAAAGCTGAAAAATGACATTTAAAAGAATATATTACGAATCTTTCTTATACAATCTGACATTGGTAGCCATTCGTTCAGCAAATGCAATCTATCCCGCTACTTTTCTGCGTCGCCTTTCAGCCGTAACTCATGGAAGACTTTGCGATTGCACTTCTGTTCAGGCAGATGTCGTCTAATGTCTCCAAAGCAGTAGAATGAGTAACTGGTAAAAAACCAGTTGCTCTTGTCAGGTATGTTTTGTGGATATTCTAAAACACTGCTATCATCCTGGGACTTGTATACTAGATAACTTGAAGGAACATTTCTAGTAAACAGTTATTCATACTGGAGGAAAGCGGAGTTCAAGATATGCTTGATGAGTGTGCATAGTGTGCAAAAGATGATAGAGTTGAAGTTTGTAGGCTGCCACCAAGGAGGATGCAGTGTAATGGTGCAGTGTCTATGGCGTTCATTCCGTCATGTTCGGTGGATGCGCCAAAAAGGCAGTCAAGGGCACCTTGTTCTTACACCACAAAGTCCGGTGGGTACATTTACTTTATTGTCATTCTATCCACATCCTAGCTTCTACCTCAACAGATGCTTATGAACGCTTATGTAAGCTGAGCTTACTGTAATCACTGCACCTTTCTCTCTTAAAAATTGTGGGGTTGGGAATGAAACTATATAACTAGGCTACTTTCCAATAAGCCTATTAGAATAAATGGCTTTAGAAAGTGGGAGCATGTCAATGCGTATTAGATAATTGAATAGTTATCGTCCAACAAGTTTCTAAGTTAAATTTAATTTTGTTTTCTCAAGGTATATTAACCTTGATGTTGACATGGCTTCAAATCTTTGCGTTCAATTCATTTGAAAGTCACGGACCCTTACCGTTGTGAAATCTATGCCTTTAAACTCTATTCGATACTGGCGCAGATAACCTTCCTGATACCTATAACGGCATTTCTTAACAGTATGATCGAAAAAGTATTGAATTTTGCAAGCTTACATCAACTAGATGTTTGAAAAGGGCAATGTTGTTGAATATTTGCAAACAAGGGGATTTTTCTTTAGTTATTTACAAATAAACCAACCTTAAATAGATAAACGAAACAAATTCATGGTCTACAGTTGAATCGAAGCAAGTGGACTTGCCAGAGGTGCCAAAAAGCACCATTCGATCTAAAAGCACATATTCAAGAAAACTTTTGGTAGAATAAGATGATTTATACTGCTAATTGGTTATGGCTAGCATTATTTTAAGAATTATGCATCACTTTAATCTTTTTAGGGTACATTCCGAGTTCTGTGACGTACTTCAGAGATCAGTTTGCTCGGAGTCTAATGCGTAAACGTGCTCATGATCCCCTACGTGACAACTAGCAATAATAAATAACATTGTTATCATATAAAGTGAAGTGTAAATTAGTGGATGTCGGTTAAAGGGATATACAATAACAAAGAAGAGTCTATATTACATCAGGAACACTCAAGCTTGTTCGCTAGAAGGCCTAATAACAAATAGCGCCATCAGATTGGAGTGCGATTAGAAATTCATTGCATTGAAGGGGGACCTCTGTACTCCAAAAACTGATTTATTGCCTCCACGTCAACATAAACACTGTAGGAACATTACCTTTCAAAGAAACAAATGGTCCATGTAAATAAGGTGTCATTAGAACAATTATTATGAATTTTAATTAACTAAATGGCGAACGAATCTATTTTGCAACCCTTGTGGAACTGTACAGCTTAAATGTCACCAGACCAAGAGGAGGGTGTTGTGAAAAAGTGCCATAATCTTCCAGCAGGAAATGACCTAACGTGACTCAGATATAATGTTCCAACCAGCCACTTTTGAACGGAAGCAAGTGGGAGTCATGAGTTTCCTTAAATCGTAAGCAAATATCTTTTTCTAACAGACCATTTTTTGCACAAGACTCAGCAAGCATGCAGATAGTAAAGAGCCCTACGCATTTCACGTTTCATTTACCCATATTGTGGACAAAAAATAAAAAATGAGCATCAAACGCCTGTACTGAACAGCTTTCATAAAGCAGATATAAATGATATCGGTGGTAGGTAAAAGATGCAGGAAAACCATGTGTACTGCGGATTCCAGGTAGAAAGGATTGAATATTACGGTTTTGTTATGGCGACATTTCGCTCTAAAAATATAGCATTCCATGTTTTCAGCGTGCGAGAATCGATACCCCTCGGACCAAACATAGAACAAAGGGAATAAAACTTTTACACCCTCGCGACCCAGCTGCCTGAAAGAACAGGAGTTAGTGGATAATAAGGACTCTAGACGACTTGTGATCATTTAATCCACAGCACTAAACGTTTGGGCAATTTTACGGGCAGATGTCATGGCAGAACATAATGGATGACTAGGGAGTTTTTAACTCAAGGCTTCGGTAAAAGCTCATGTCTATTGCTGACGAATTCAAATGCGTTGAGAGACACTAACCTGCCTATCTGAGAATTACATGGGCAGATCACGAGTTCTCTTGATGATTGGCCCATTATTCTTTACCTTATTAGTTTTTCTATTTTTATTTTTTCATTTACGCCCCGCCCATTAGGTCAAGTGCCAAGGACTTGTTGGGGCTACAATAGAAATTCAAACAGTTTTTACAACAAGAAGCGCACAACAGTTAAAATTGAAGAAAGTAAAAGTGTTTAGCGACGTGTTCAGTTCTGTGGTCACTTCTCTGGCATGGTCTCGTCGCACCGGTAGCAGTTTCACTTCGTAATGGCACCTCGACCGTCCTCGACCTTGCCAGGGAGGCTGATCTTCATTTCTCTTCCAGAAGTCTTTTCAGCTTCCTAGCTACATGCACGCGCTTTCCACTGTCCAGTTTGAGACCATGAATCCAGGCTTTTACGACGTGCCTCGTTTACCAGGCTGTACAAAGTTGTACTTCTGTTGGCATAATCGAATTTTATACATCCGGTGGGTGATTAGTCCCATCTGATCGCCCCTCTCATTAGCCCCGAGAGTCGCCCCAGGGGTTACTGGCGGTCACTACGACGAGGGTAAGAGTAGGTTTGACCATCACCTTATTAGTATCAGTTCTTACAACCCGCCGCATTTAGTTGCTGCCTTAATTACTTATTAACAGACGGCACAAGTACTCCCTCTAATTCCCTGTAACTGCAGCCGCCATGTTTTGATAAATTCGAAGTTTTCCCGTTTCAATCGAAAAACAAAGCAGAGCATCAGATTGAAAACTGTAGTTTGCTATAGAAAGTTAACGCAACCCAATATTCAAAGCAAAAATCTGCTAAATTTTGGCTGTAACCTTTTGTTGCATGTTAGAGGGACAAAATAGCATAGTCATTAGTTTTCTCAAATAGCTGTTTTGAAAGAAAAGATCAGAATATTTTGAAGAATTCACTTAAATTTCCAAGGAAAAATTATTTTATTTTGAGTGAAAAATGATGATGTGTATTTATTAGATTCGAAGTCACCCTATCAGCTTAATTCGTTATGGTTTTAAATGAAGGTGTTTAAATGGTTTCCTGATTTTCCAAAACTTTTCACGAGATCCCGCTTTATCGAATCAGTCATGGACCACCGTAAGCGCACTAAACATGCTGGTTTAACTTGAACGGTCTGATTTTAATCTCTCCTGTGAGAGTGCATGAGCTCAGTCTCCTAACTCCATAGTTGCAACGTTAACCTTTTTAACGCAACATACTTTATTCTCCTTCAGACGTGCCTTTTGACTCATCCTTGAGTGTTTTAGGGGTATTTTAGGCCCTGAATTCGATTCCAGTATGGGAAATCTGCCCATTTGCATCAAAGTGCCCGGAATTTTGATGCGGTTGGGCTCTTTGTACTCACTCTGAGCCCCCTCCCCCACAAATGTTTCTGTTTGGTCTCTTATCTTTTTATTTTAGTTCCTAGTTGTCTTTTCATTCTGCTTACAGCATTGTAACTTACTTGTTTTTTGTCTTAGCGAGTAAAACCTAGATTGAGAAATTCAGTAAATTTTTACTCATTGAAGGATTCACTACATTCCAGATGTATCTCAAAAAGGAGTACCACCTGCTACCTTGAAATTCGGTTTATTTCAATTCTTTTTTTCATAAGTAATCTTGATTTTTATATGCTTACAAATCAATGAAAGGAATAACCCCTCACGAACAGGGAATGTATAATTTGCAATTAATTAATCATATTCCATTCTCCTAATTTACCAAATGCAGGATGCGATGCTTACGAGAAGAATGGAGGAAAAGAGTCAAGCAAACATTTTCGCATTTGGCATTACTCAAATTGTCTTTTAGTCTCTCCAGATTGCCAAGCTCTGCGCCTACTGACCTTTTCATCAGCAGGCATAACCTAAGGTCAGTTAGCTAGATCATTTTAGTCGCCATCATATATTTATTTGCGAAACGGGGTAGAGGCTGAAGCGCAGCATGGAGGACGAGATAGTTGCTGCTGTTGTACAAAAAAAAGCTTTAAAACATGCTTTGTTTTCCCTGTTTCATTCAGCATAAAACCTAGCATTGCCCCTCCCATTAAGAAGGTTCATTTTAAACTTGTGCTCTAAGTCAATCAAGAACTTGTTGAGTTTAAGTACTCCAATAAAATTTTCGCCTAAACCAGTGCATTCATTGATGCAATTGATGTCGATATGTTCCTTTCACCATGTTAATAAATAAAATAAGAGGACATCCAGCAAACTATGTTCTAGTGCTTGAACAATCATTTACTTACTGTGCTGGGCTATGTGAGCCTCCAACGTCTGCTCGTATTCGCACTCCCTCCATTCACTGAAATGAATGAATATGCATTGGCTCTGAATCGGCTTATTCAGTTGATGCCAAGCCTATTATTCCAGTCGTCATTTCGGTATTCAAACCAAACAACAGCAGCTGGCTGCCAAAAGTCACGTCCAGGAAGAAAACTGTCCAAACTTGGGAAAAGGGACGCAGTGAGAATCTTCTAGCTGTGTAGTCACGTTTAAGAGGGCAGGGGCAATTGAGTAAATACATGATGCCTTGTTCAAGTTTGAAACAGCCCACCGGGAGAAAAGTCATTGACACCAATTAAATTGAAATTTACAGCTGCTGGCACCAGTTTTCATAAGGCTCCTTCACATTTCTGAGTGCATAGAAAGTAATTTATTTTAAATAATCTAATTTCCATTTATTACAGAATCGTAATTATAGATACTAGCGCCACTTTTGAAATTGAAGCTCATGTAAAGTGCACACTATAACTAACAGACACTTGCCAAAGGCCTGAATGAGCTGGATACCCCAGCCAGGAAAGGCAGAGATTAAAATAACCGCCTATCAAAGTTTTCCCAGTTAAACAGGAACTTGCGTAATAATTCTGAAACTATCATCAAAGTTTGACTTTAAATTACGTATTCTAGTTTGGATTGCGTGGTTGTGCAAATCAACAGAACTGGAAAGAATACATTGTCAGACGACATCAGAATTCGTTTCCAAAATCTCACTGCGGCATTTATTTTTAATTTTTCCATGCTGATTTCGTTTTATTCATTTGAATATCATAAAATATCCCTTTGGGACTCGTTCTGCTGGTATTTCGAGTTTGTGTTTACATGTTTCAAACAAGTTTTGTGAAAAATTATTAAACGGAATATAAATATAAATATTTCATGAATTTTTTATAATTTTGCAAAATGAAAACAAATGTGTAATTCTGGTTAAGTCGCAAAAAAGTCCTCAATAGTTTTTACTCCAATTAAAAATTTCAAATAGGTAATAAAGAGTTTAGATGAAAATATTTATCTAAATTGGCATCTTTAGGTAATCGCAATTAATAGAAGCAAATCAAGAATTCATTATTTGCCATGACAACGCATTGTACACGATTTCGTTTATTTGGTCTTCTCTTAGTAATACTTCAATTACTTAACGAATTTGGGGATTCATTAATTAAAATGGCAAACTATTCCACTAATTAGCATCTTCAACACTTTTTACTTATTTACGTCTTCCTTGTTTTGGCTGCTTGAAGTGCAATTCCATTTGTCATATCTAGCTCCGATCCCTATCCTTTCAGATCAGATCAGATCAGATGGCATTAGAGGGAATGGACTCATACTGAGCCCCTTTCTAGCCCCTTTGTAATGCGCAATAAATCTTTGATATCTGGGTCTTACTATGGACTTTGGACAAAGAGTTTTGGGTTAGACACCGGTTTGGCAACTCATTGTGTAGTTAGTGCTCCAGTCCATCTTATTACAATGACTGTCCCTTTTAAGAGAGGCTCTAGCAGAAGGCTTTGAAAGCGTTAATGAGTGATCGACACCTCAATATATTTTTGAGTACGTCGGAGCAAGATACTCGTGGTACTTGAAATGCCAAGCCTGTATAAGTGAGGAATATCTTGTGACAAGCTTTTAGGGTCTAATTTGATATCTGCGGTGCTACTGCCATACTGCTTTAAAATAGCTTGATCAGTTGCCCTTATTAAGCTCATTTCCTCAGTTGAATTCTAAAACTTTACCGAAAGTTACCTTTGTGTCATGTCCTTCAGAATTTGAAAATCAGAAATTTGCTACCTGCCATCTCTTTACACTAAGCATCTTCAGTAAATTGGTTGGCTTGAAGAGAACCCCGTCCTGATATAATCTTCTGCTTGACCTTTGGCAGAGTCTATGCTCTTCCAAAATGCTACAAGGATTAGAGACTTAGATTTTCTTTGAAGATAGTTTTTTAAGACGCTTTCATAAAAATGTGTCCACACGTTCAATTTTTAATTACTAACCACTATCCCATCCCTTGTACCCTTCAAAGAGGTAATAACATTAATAACTCCCGTATTTCTTTATATATTGAATACAAAAGCTATGGCTATCGCAAAGTTCTCGATACGTTCTGAACGAAAGTGGAAAACAAGAGGTTTTTTGAAAAAAAAAATGGTTTATTTAAAAAATAAACTAGTTGATTTTTCGGTTTCAAATTGTTTATATTCCACCGATTCTCTCGAACGAATTTCTCCATCATCAGTGAGAAAGTAGTTTACTCTGTTGAATTCATTAAAATTGCCACCAAAATGAGACAGTTTTGGTCCATGAGCCAGAAAATCTACGAAATTTGTATTTGCCTTGAAAGAGCTTCAGATCGGTAAGGCAAGGACTTCATGGGCTCTGACTTTGGAGCAAAATCAGCAAAAAGACGCTTTCGGCAATAAAACTTCATCCCCAAATACCGACCCTGCAAAAATGATCTTTTTTCACCTTCGTGTCGGTGTTTCATGCGTTTGTATTTGCTTGAAGATGAAAAAAATGCAATTGGTTTGCTAATATCTAAATTTGGAGCTTTTTGATGACGAAAAATAATTGCAAATTGTGTGCTTAAATCACTAGAATACTTATTTTATGAGTTTTGTCAAAAGGACACATTGGAAATCCAAGGGTCACATAAACAATGCAGATGCACTTAGCTGACACAGTGTACTAAACCAGGAGGTCAGTTTCACCTCAGGGATATCAACTCGGCAGCATTTGCACCTCAGCCGCTAACTCGTCAGCTAATTCGTTCCTGAAAACCTCGCGACAAATACCAGAATATTTCATCAATAAAAGAAAAGGTGATGCTGGAAGCACTTCAGAACATTCGCGAGCCGCAAGAGTAAACTGTCAATGACCGTTTTCTTGTAGTTCGTTATTATCGTCAGATCTTTTTTCATTTCATTTCCAGAACTACCAAAAGGGAAGAATAAAAAATAGATTTCGGGAAGAGGTCAGTCTCTATGGCATTGGGTATCCTTCAATGAGCGCTTCAAGCTTCGCACCACAGAGGATATTTGACCACTTCAGCGGCCACCTCATTATTTATCCCGTCCTCGTTCGATGACTAGTTCATGTATTCTCAGTTAATTGTATCTAGAACATTTCATTGCGTTTCTTGGAAATAAGCTAAACTTTTTGGATAGTACCATCGGGTCCATTGGATCAAATCATTAACCGATGAAAGGTCAATTTTTGGCCATTTTAATTTGAACTGCTGTTCACAAATGAGACTGCCGTTACTCCCAAGCAACTGTGACAAGACGGATGTTGGACTCTCAGTGGTGGCAATTATATGTAACCATTGGAACACGGTTGTTGGACATTCACACTGCGCAGTGTACTGCATATCAGGACACTTTCGACCACCAGGTGTCGGAACTTTCGCAACGCGTGCCGTTCACTCGGAACAGTGAAATCTTTCCATAAATTACTCAACCCCAATATTGCGAGCATGTACATTCAATAAATATGAAAAGAGAGCCTCGAAACTCCCAATACAAGCGGACTTTCATAGAAAATTAGGCAGTTTGCTAGGGTTTTTCGCCTTGCAATACATCTAACCAATGTTCAATTGCAAGTAAAATAATCTCGACAATGTAATGTAGGAAAGCTGATAATAATATATGATAATAATAGTAAAATACTGATTGGACTTTTGAACTATCATTAATTTAACTTCTCTGATTGTGTAATTGCAGTTTTAGATTGTTAAATATCAATCGACAACAAAACTTCGGTTAAACCAAAACACTTACGCTCCAATGCCATAGAACTTTTTAAAAAAATGCACATTTCGAAATTTGAAATGAATAAGTGATTTGAGAACGAAAAGTCTGCTTGAGAATCCATAAGCAGTGAAGTACCAGGATATCCAAGTGGGGTTGACAATGACAAGCTAACGAGAAGTTTTGATTGAAGGAGGACAAGTTACGATTATCAATTAAGGGGGGCGAGTTATGAAAACCACTTTTTTTCCCAGTGATAGCTTAGTAGCCTGGTAATAACCTCCTAACATTAACTTATTGAGAAAGAAAATTCTTAGCTATTTCTTTTGCCCCAGCACAAGATTTCGAACGATCTCCCGCTGTTTACAAGATCATACGCAATACCCCTTGGGATTTCGAATAGCTGATTGTTGAAAATAATGCAAATTTCTGCCTAAAATGAGTTTTAGAAATTTATTTATGCACGCGAATTCTTACTAAAGTTCATGTGCATAAGTAAATACTCAATTTTAGATTTCCACCAAAGTATAAACTTGGAATGGAATTGCCACTTGTAGAAATCAAGATGTGCTCACTTTAAATAAAAATGCTATTTCCTATTAAAATGCTTGAAATTAAATGGCTTAATGGTACCAGTTAACCAATCGGCGTTCAGGAATTGGTGTTTCGTTAATTACTTTTGATTCCAACGCATTTTAAAGGGTCAAAATGTGCGTCCCCTTTAATTTTGGGTTCTTAATAAGAATTTCAAATGGCCAAAGATAAAATACATTGAAGAAAAGCTTTAATTTATTTTTACATCTATTAAATGATAGCCAAGTTGATCCTTGCTATCAGTGGTGACAAAATGTATCGGGTACCTGAGTATCTGCATTTGTGATTCTCGAATTTCTTTATTAATTAAAGTGACGGAAACATGAATGATCGAAGGTCGCTGGAGCTTAAGGGATTTGTAAGGAATTGTAAAAAGGATTAACCATCCGTTCCCTGCCTGTCACTAAGTTCAGATGACCATGACAAAGTACTTTTAGAGACTGCGGTAAAATTTGCTATAGAAATATTCACTGAAGTTTCTTTCGTTATCTCAGACCACCTTCTAGCGAAAAATAGGCCTAAATTTTGTCCACCAGAAATTTTTCAAGAATATGCAAGTAAATAGCTCTTCCAGACCCAAATAGCTGCTTTACCCCTGCAATAATTCGTCAACTAGTTACCCTGAACAATTTCACTCTACGTCTCTTAGATTGCAATCACTCTATAGTCGCTCAGAATACGTCTCTAAAATAGAGGTACTTAAATCCCGAATCTTCAAGCCAACCAAATCAAATAATGGCGTCTGTACAAAAAATAGAAACTTTTGACCTCCAATGGCGATTTCGTGCTTGAAATTAATGTTTAGTGTAATTAAGTAAAAGATGGCACATTTTTGCTTGGAGAGGTAATAATACCATTCAAATGCTTATGTTCCGCGTATTTTCAAGTTCTGCACGAAAGCTTTTAAATTTAGCATTTGATTATTCCAAAAGTGCTCAGATTAGTTGAACTGTTCATTGGTTCAGTAGTGCTTAATGGCATGTCATGTTCAGTAGACAAAATACATAACATTCGTTTTATTAATTTTTTTTGAGCATCAATATTTAATGATGAAAAAAGCCGAGAACGCCATGAAGTAAGTAGTAATGCCTTTTCTGACTGGAATTGAAGAGAAACCACTAGAACTTATAGAAACAGTGACCAAGTCTACGACTGTCTTTATTGTAATGGTACTTTCAGTTTAGAGAATGTAGTTTAAGTTAATAGAGAAGGTGTTCAATAGGCGTTCGCTGTAATCAGCCTTCTTTCATAATCTGGGGACGCCTGACGGTAGAAGTCTTACCATTACTTGCAAGGAAAATTAGATCTACTTTTGTTGGTATGCGGCTCAAAGGTCAGTCTCCTCTTCATAAGTATGTTCCAATTAAGAACGCTTCATTTGTGAGAAGCAATTATAAATCTAACTAGTTCTTCATCGCCAGATTTGAAAAGCCTGAGAAAGTGGCATTAGAAAATGCACGGTAGTCAAACCTACTCTCAACCTTCTCGTGGTGACCACCGGTAACTCTAAGGGCAACTCTGGGAGCTGATAAGAGGGCTGATAGGACTAATCACCCACCGGACGTATAAAATTAGATTATGCCAGCAGAAGTACAACCTCGTACATCCTGTTTAACGGTGACGATGTAAATACCTGGATTCATGGTCTCAAACTGGACTGTGGAAAGTGCGTGCATGTAGCAATAAATGGAATCTCCACCAGAAAGTTGAAAAGACTTCTGGAGGAGGTATGAAAATTGTCTGCCCTTAGCAGACTCGAAAACGGACGAGCTGTCACTATGACGTGGAGCTGCTACCTGTACTACGAAATCATGTCAGAGAAGCAGCCAGTGAACCGAAGACGACAATAAGACGTCGTTGTGCGCTACTTGTTGTAAAAATTATTTGTACTTCTGCTGTACTCCCAATGAGTCTTCGAGACTTGCTCTAATGGATGTTGAGTTTATAAATAAATAAATAAATATGAGTTGGATATTTGAAGCGGGACACAAATCAAATCCCTATTGAGGTCAGATGATCTTAACCGGAACAAGTGAGTAGAATCCCAAGCTAAAATATTTATGCAGTGAAAAGCAGCCAAACTCGAGCGACCTCAGTGAATTGAAAGAATGCTGTTTGCTTATGATTACTCAAAACGCGTTGAAGTTAAATGAATGAAGTTCTCAGATTCTGGTTGTTTGAAACTTTACAAAGAAGAAAGGTAGTTAAAATTTGTCGCACCAGGCTGCCATTTTTAATAGGTGGATAACAGGTTTGATGGCAGTCAATTGTTAGAGATTCAAATAAAGCCAGTGGTGTTATAATCGTTGATTTACATCAATGCGATGCAAGCCATTGAGTTTGAAAAAAGTCAGAGTTAATTATAACCTTGAAAAGTTATATTTGTTCATTCTTAAAATGTCTCTTTTATGGTTATAGAATATAGGCACATTTTTTAAACACGATTGAGACATCCTAGAGCAGGAATCCCAGATTCCAGCTCCCCTTCAGATTTCGAGAAATTGAATGCTGCGGAACTCATCCTCAGTATTTACCTTCGCATGCCATTCACGAAACTAGTGAAAAGATCCTATTGCCAACCTCAGCCTAGTCCTTGCCGTCATCTCCTCGTCTCCTCATTCTCAATTTCATCCACGTTATCGGGCGTCATCCTCGTGGAATTGCATCCAAGCGCTTGAGGTCTCTACGCCTTCGAGTGTCTCAGCAGGCTCGCGTCAGCAGAGATTTCTTGTGGCGGGAGCGTGGTGACATCAGACAGTGAATATCAAGCCAAGCAAAGGCGTCTCCGAAGGCCCCATGATGACCAATGATGCAATTAATTGACTCTACTTGAGAGAGCCAAGCCTCAGAGAAAATTTCAAAGAGGACAAATACAGGGGTTGTAGGAACGAACTCCTAACTGTCTACCTTAACCGTTGTCAGGACGTCAAGGTCATTATGAGATATCAGATAGATTTTAGATCTCCATTTATTAATATGCTTAAAGCGTAGAATTGAAGTAATCATTACTCATTAGAATCATAGCAGACCATCAATAGACGAAAATCGTCATTTTAGCATGTTTTCATTTACTGTTCTTCATTTAGAACACCCAATTATCTTGCTGCTGTTTGCATCTCAGATAGTCAATGTGACTTCTGTAATAAACCCTTAAATGCTGCTCTACTATTTGAGGTGCTGAATAGACTAAGTTTCCCTCGTTTCTTTCGCCGGTGCAGGAGCCACATGGGGACCTCAAACACTCGGAATATTCAGTGAGTAGCTGTTGACTTCCCGGCAAATAGTCGTAAGCGACGATTCATAACCTCACGGAATTTCCATACTCAAGAAACAGAATAAAGCAAATTCTATTATGAGTGTAAGCGGCAAAGTGATTTCAAAACTGTTTTTTTTTTCATGTTGAAATCTCGTTTTCACAGGCAAGCTAAACGCTTCAATCTATTAGGAAGTGTATTAATTTTTGATGAAGTCACGGGCTATTTAATGAAAAGTACACCAAGAAAGGCTCCTTTTGGTCGTTCGAACAATCCGCATGTTTTTTTTTCAATCGTGCGAGATATGTAGGTCCTAATCTCTTGCAGCAAGGCGCAAAGTATCTCACGTTAATTTAAACTGGAATCAGCACATTATTTCGAATGAAGATCTCAACGTCTGAAGCATTTTTTTCAAAATAAAAGGCTTGGTACTGAGGGCGTGTTATTAAAATACGTACCTGAGTGCAGGCAAACAGATGTTTTATCGTTCGCATTAAGCGGTGGTATGGATGAAGACCACATCAGAAATGGTACACTTTGAAACACAGTGATTCTTGTTTGCATTCACTATTTTATTTTTTGGGGCATACCTGACGGAGATAATGTTCACTGAATGAAATGTTCTAACCAGATTTAAGATGGTTTTAAGATCAAAACCTGTAATTATTACTTAGTTTTAAGTGTCTTCAAATACGCTATTTTCATTTAGGAGGCGGGGAGTTTAGCAAAGGCACAAAACTTGCCTCATTGACTCTTTAATAAATTTTACAAACCAGCAGCATGAAGATTGCTGCAATAAACAATTGTTAGATGCTGACTGAATAAAAATGAGGGCAAGATTCGTTATAGCCATAAATCTCTTCTAGGCACAAGCTCATCTGAAGGCAAGGGAGCGATTGCTTCTTGTGAGGCCGCTTGGTAGGGGAAATGCCCTATTGCTGGCACTCGAGCCAGAAATCCCAGTTTTCTTGAATGATATTATATTCCATAGCTCTTTAATCGTCGATTTTTGTTTTTTTTTTTATAAAAAATTGTCTCAACGGTCTTTATATTGAAATTGGCTTCCTTCGGAACCTTCGTAATTCCCACAAAAAAGGCTTGATCGAAATGCAAATGGTCGAAAAGGCCTCGGAACTAATTGTCTCAGATGATCTGATCACGAAGAAATGGCCGCCCTCAACTATGTCTAAGTAAGTGGCAGCTGATGGCTAGCAGAAGATCTGAACAGGATAGGGAATGACCGATCAAGCTTTGCTTGCCAGTCAGTGTAACGATTCAGTAGATCTAATCAACGTTGAGGCAGACATTTTTCAATGGCTGAATTTTGTCTGAGAGAGAGAAGTGCGAGGCCCTCAGTTATGGGGACATCTTTCCAAGCGTATGTATCTGCACAATAATAGAAGCCAGACAGAATGACGTACAAAGGCAAGTAAGCTAATTTGGCAGTTTTCACAATGAGAAGCTTCTGGCGAATTTCTGGATAATCACTTATAGACCACAAGTTCCAAAGAAAGTGAATTGGGTAAGTCGATGAAAAAAGCACTCTTAAAGAAGCTTCGGTTCCAATTACTGATTACTCTTCCAAGATCCTTGACCTCTTAAAATAATCCTATTTGTGTCTATGTTGTTCTTTGGCCATATTGTCTAAGATAACTAGTGATAGGCAAGTAAGGCCTGCTGTGTTTGTCTTCGCTTCCAAAGAAAAGGCATCATAAAGGTGACTTTTATCAAATTGTTTGACGAGGACTTATTTGTAAACAAGGGGTAGTATTCATAAATTGGCTAAACACCAATTTCTTCTTCATTGTTCTGTTACGAACGTCTCTATTTAAAAATTTTATTTGGTTAGTTTTCGATCGTATAAAATTGCACTCTTTCAGTTGACTACTCAACCCCGTATTGGTGTCTAGAGCGCCTATTTAATTTAAAAACTTGCGTCGAATATATTCCATCCTATCTAAATCATCTTTTCCGGTTTCTTGTTATTCGGAGGAGATTGTTTCTCTATTAGTATCATTTAACGAGGTCTCATTTTAGAGTTCTCTACGAATAAATACTTTTGCAGAAACTTTTCGAAACTTGTTGCAGTAGCTTTTCACAGCCTTTGGTATTGGCTGACCAAATTCTCTTTGTGTAGAGCATTTTTGAATTTGTCATTTTTGGATTTCTCCATTGAACCCACTGCTTTCGGTAAAGGTAATGGGTAGTCAAGCGCTTAATGGCTTCCGCCATACTCTAAGTTTTCAATTCAGGGTTGAATAATACGCACTCCTGAAAAAACCACAATTCCATTTAGTTTCGATTAGTATAAAATTTACAGGTTTAAACTAGCACACAACTTCCTTCCTCGAAATCGCTCAGAGATTCGTTTGACGTTTCCTCTGATAAGTGGTTTACCACTTTTTTTTTAAATTTTAATGGCTCTCAGATATCATAAGAGTTGAAAAACGTTTTGTGCCGAGAACATGCATTTGAATAAACACGCCTTCTAATGGTCGCTTACCAGGTCGCCCGTTTGACAAGGTTTTCATCTCCAGTCATCGGCGCAGTGGTTTGCAAAACAAACTTGAGCCTACCACTTTTTACTTAGCCCTGTTTAGTTATCCTGCAATTCATGAACATTTCAAGAATTATTTACCACATTGGCTTCTTAATTAAAACTCTTCTCCTGATGGGATAATTTAAGTTAGTCTACTAAATTACTAATGGGATTCATATTTTTATGCGATGAAAGCGAAGAAACCGACCCAAAAGCGTGCGAACCCATTTAATGACCTAGGCGTGTGCTTATATCAAGACGATGTGAACCTCCCTTAGCTATACCGTCCTTTCTCAAATCCTTTCCACCGGTTCTTCGGTTGTTCGAAATCATTACCGAGGTCTGGAATTCCAACCTTTGGTCATTCGTTTCACCATCGCATGGTCACTTTCATATCCTACCTATTAGATCACAAGGAGAGGCGCAGTTTTGTGCAAAGTATATACATTACTAAAAAATATCACAGCTGAAAATAAAGTGACATTATTTTAGAAGAATGTCAAAATCAATCTTTCAAATACATGGATGATCCGCTGGCATGACGTGAATTCTGCCGTTTAACAACACAGTGATCCATGTGGTATTACCTCTATCGAAAAAAATCCTATTAAAGAATGAAATAGGTTGACGCTGGCAACAAAATTTTGCGCCTACTTTGACTTTCCACTGCAAAGTTTTAAAGAAATTGCAGCACACTAAACTTCGCAAGCAACGCATCAAATGGTTCGGACTTGAATATCATCCGCTGGTATTCTGCGGTTGGGATTGCACTCGAGCCGATCAAAATTCAGATTTTAAGTAGATAGTTCGATGAAAGTGGCACAATCAGTGAGGTTTTCAAGCTGCCTTCACCCATTCTTCGATGTAGGCTTGGGTTTGGATTTTTGTGGATCGAAACAGGGATAGACATGTTTCCACAGCATATATTGATGTAGTAGCAAGACGATTTAAATGAATAATCCAAAAAAACTCTCTTACACCTAAGTAAGGCTTTGCTTTTGGAAAAATCTAAGGTAGTAATATTGTAAGATTTAATTCATCAATAAAAATGTCTTGTAAGCCTTACTACTTACATGAGAGGAATATGAAGATGAAGGAGCAGTTATTGCTGGAAAAAATTCTCTCAAAGGGGTTGCAAGATGACGAATTGCTCAAAGGTACCAAGTAAGTCTTCCAAGCAAAAAACACAGAAAATAAGTACAAAGCTGTTATTCTGTGGGATAAAAATGAATTTTTTCTGTTTGACTTACTTTGAAGCTCAAAGCAGCCAAGCAATTTAAAAGTGTGTAGCAATTTTCCTAATTGTTGGACTTGCTACCTAGGGAATGTTCATTGAATAGTCAGGGCTATTTTATTTAGTTTTCGGATAAATCATCAGAACTTGCAATCTTTTAATTGTAATGCACTAGTTTACTTGACAAACTGAGTCTGTGATTTTAAAAACGAGGAAGTAGCAATGCGATGCTCCTTTCTGCCATTAACGATGAATTTCTCTGATTCATTTCGGGTACGAGAGAAAAATTTGCAAGTAAAACTAAATTTTTGCATGACTTCATGAAAGGTGAGGAAGAATTGCTTCGTTTGGTAACAAAACTAACCTTTCAAATTCTGGATTGATCAGCAACCGACCATGATTTGTTCTCTTCCATTGACTAGGCTGCTTCACCATCCACTTTGAAGGTCTTTGCATCAAGTTCCCTCTTCTTTATTGGTCGCATTCTCAGATCAGCTGTATCTATCTACTTTTTAGTAGCAAAGAGCCACCACTTCTGCACAAGCTGCATATAATCAGTTACTTGAAAAGCGGTCCATAGGCATTTTTATTATTCGTGAAAACTATTGTTGAATATCATAATAATAAAGCTTCACAACAAATTCAGTCATAATCTTGCAATGAAATATTATTCCTTAAAGACATTTTTCAATATAGCTAACTTATCAGTGCAGTAGAAGCTATGAGCTAGTCGGGGAAGATCAATTTCTTAAACTTCCAAAGTTATTTGAACTGAATCGGTAGGCATTCAAATAAAGATCTTCACCTCTGTCAATAAGGCCGATGAGTTATAGTGCGGGGACTTAAGCGAGATCTCTGTCCTATGAAAATCGCTTACCGCTAACCTCTTCTTTAATGTTTCATATGTCGCTCTAGCTCTATGGGTTCCAAAAGTTGCCAAGTGTTAAAGAAGATAGACTAATCGTGCTTTTAAAGACTATGGGTATTGGAAATCCACTTGATCATATTCCTGATGACTTTTTCTATTCACTTCTGCCATTCTTACGCGATATATTAAATCTTAAGTAGATCAAATCTTTATTAAAGTGGTAGTACAGTGATAACTCACTTCTCCTGCTAAATAGTACATACGACTGGTCATGATCGAGATTATAAACTTAAAGGGCTTCAGACCTGAGTGCCTTAGAGTGGTCGTGGGAGACATACTAGAAAAGCATAGAAATGTCAATTTTTTCAACCAAATAATAAATAACGATCTGGGGTAAGGAGGTACTCTGACTAGAGGTACTGACTAATTTGCATTTAACAAAAGGATATTTTGATTCAATAAAAACATCCTAAAACCTCAGAGATTGAACTCAGACAAGATTTGTTGTGGGACACTTAGGGTGCCTCTTCGGAAACACCCGTGCTCTGCTAGTCAGAGTTGTACACTAGTATATGGAACTGCACTGTGTGAATGGACAAAATTGGTGCCGAAATTGTTACACTTTACTCCTTATGGCTCAGTTTCTCAAAGCATTCATCATCCAAATCTACTGCTATTTGCTACTGCCTTTGTGTGAGAGATTTTCTACAAACTAAGCAACAGACACAATCCAAAATATCCGTTTATTTACAAAGTCGGCCTATTGACTAAGAGACTACTTCATACTATTTAACATGCTACCATAGAGCTTTTTGGCTTTCCACTTTCGACGTTAAAGCGGGTGTGGCACTTCGTGTATGAAATACACTTATTACTGAAAATGTCGAGAGATTTTTTTCAGAGAATTGAGTTCAACCACTCAAACATGTTTTGCTGTATAATTCCAGGGAAAACACCAAAGGAATCCCGATCAGTCTTTGCTCGTAGGGCGTGTTATTGTTTGGGAATCGCTGAAATTTTTTGGACCATCATTCAACGCCCTGCGATTATGCCTTGCATACCTCTACTAACCTGATCAAATAGATTTCGGCACAAAAAAACAATAGTTTCTCATTTTAAAATGAGAAAATGCTACCTGAGCATCACCTTTTAATGTTAAAACTAGGACCTCACAAAGAACTTGAAATTTTGAAGCGAAACATCCCACCTTTGATTCCCTGCTCCAGTTAGTCCCTTCTTCTCAGGAGTATTGTCTTCAATGGTTTTCATACCGCAATAAATTAACTCTTTTTCGACTTCCATCTGTATAGCCTGATCGTTGATGGATCCATTTGGACTCTGTATCATCCTTGCAAGCGATAGTCTACGCGTTCAAAAAATAATAGATTGAGTTCAAATGGTTTTGCATTAATGATTTACAAATATGAATATTAAAATGCCGAAAGAAATCATTCTCGCTTATTTATTAACTTTAAAAGTTAGCAAAAATCTCTTCAACGGAATTCTTTATATGAAATAAAATTAAACGCAAAAATTTCATCAAACTTCTGCATGAGACAAATAGGAATTCATGGTGGTCTTGTTCAGTTCAGGCCTTTCAAACAAAGATAGAATTTCGCAAATCCAAATGACTTTCTTCCTAAAAAGAAGTTCCAATAACTTCTTGTGCTTGGAATTTCCTGTCAAATAATACCCTTAACAGCAACTCTTACTGCAGCCTAAAGGTGTATGAGAAGTGTCGTGCTTGCGTAATTACAACTATTTAAGACAGCACTGTCCATTCCGAATGTGCAAATGTCAGAAGTCTATCCAACCTAATGACATTTAGTTTGGGATATTCGATTTTCATTGGCTTGGTAACTATGGCAAATAACAGTACAAACATACAATTCAGAATGTATAAGTATTTCAAAATCGCAAGAACAGAGACTGAAGAAAAGCCTTGAAACCGGATAAGTCAGAATGTTAATTGATTCCTATTGAGCCACTGGTTCCACTCCTTTAAATGTCGTCCACTGATGATATTCACTATGGTAAACAAACTTAAGATTCCCAATGAAGCGAACATCATTTGTCAAGGAGCATCAAAAAAATGGTTTCTCGGTGCCTTGTCTCCTAAACTAAAGCTAATTTCTATCACCTTCTATTCAGAAAAATTGATAAAATAATGAACTTTACAAAGTTCCGCACTATTTTACAATTATATTAGCAAGCCAGTTTCATCGTTCGTTATCTTTCAAACATGTGTTTTATAAACATATATTTTTTTAGTTATTTTATTTATTTTCTCCCGCCTATTAGGGCAATTCCCCAAGGACATATTGGGGGTAAAACAGAAGTACAAATAGCTTTTATAGCAATTAAGCACAACAGTTAACACAGAACAATAAAACGTTTGTCGAGTCTTCGTTTGTCTGGTCTCTTCTCTGGCATGGCCTCGCCGTACAGGTATTAGTTCAGCTTCGTCGAGCCACCTCGTCTCAATACGTCCGTCTTCATATCTCCTCCAGAAATCAACATTCTGGCGGGGATTCCATTCATAGCCAGGTTATTTACATCGTGCCTTCTTTACCAAACTGTAAGAAGTTGTACTTCTGCTTGCCTATTCTAATTCTATACGTCCGGAGGGTGATTAGTCCCATCCAGCTGCTCCTCTCATTAGCCCCCAGAGTTGCCCCTGGGGTTACCGGGGGTCACCACGAGGTGGTTGAATGCAGGTTTGACCACCATAAACATATATTACTTTGTTGGGCTAAGGACTATCAGCTGAAGTCATAATTTTTTTTCTAATTGGACTGTTCCCTAAAATTAACAGTTTAAAAGAGACTCGAAGCTCAAGTTTGTCCTTAATCAGAGCCTATTCTTTTGCATTATAATGGACAGCGTCAGACTTGCAGGCGGTCACTTAACTTCCTATCTGCGGATGAATCCTTTAAACAATTAAGAAAAACATTGTTTTGTGTATAGAGGATAGCTGAAATTTAAAAGAGCCTGCACTGCGCTCCCATTTGTCCAACCCATCGTTGCTCCGATAATTTGATCTCTCGGTTGCCATTCGTTTGGTCTATCTGAACTTCATCAGCGATCGACACCTATTTTCAGCTTCTGCTCATCTACAGACCTCGGTTCAGCATTTCATTTACATATTGAAATGTTTTATAAGGTTGAAATTAATGTTTTCAGTTGCTCATTAAGCACATTTATAAAAACGACTCTCAAGAATCATCATGTATATCGCATTTTGTAAAATCAAAAGTAAGTTCCAAAAATGCAAAACTTTTATCAAATCGAGCCTAATTATGCATCCTCTGTCAAACAGCTCTCTCGTTGGTGTTGGATGCAACCATTTTTTCATCAAAGGAAACCTGAAGTTGACATCTTCTGCCATTAAACGAATGTAGGAGCATCCATTTTGTAAACACAAAGTTATATTTGAACTGATTCAGCCGTATAGTAAATAAAGCCATTTTTTGCATTACAGCAAGATCTTTTTCTAGTTTCTTTCACGGGGCATTATTTTTTTCCATCGAAAGGCCCTTCAACATCAAGTTGGGTCCAGTGCACACTTTGTCAGCTCAGCAGTTGTTTTTAAGACAATTCAGCTAGTATATGGCTTATTTTGCTCAAATAAAAGGCGACTTCTTGGCAAAAGTAATTGTTTATTTCAGGTTTTGAAGAGTTTCCATGCATAGAAATATTTTTGTCACCTTAATCAAGAAATAAGGAAATCATGCTGGTTCTTTTAATACTTTGAAATTTTTTTTTTGGGTTGCGAAGGTTCATCAGAGTAAATTTCTTGATATTTAAATACGATTTGGGAGTTTAAACCAGTGGACTACTCACGTAACATGGTAAATAACTCCTGAAAAGCTAATATTAGAATCTGGATAAAACTTACTCCCAGTGTTCGAATATACTTTCACCAAATTTGGCAGGTTTATTTAGACTGCTCAATGAATCAAATTATTAGGAGGCTTCCGAATGCGGATCAACATTTGTGCTGGCCGTGTAACGCCTTTTGGCTACTCCATGGAAGATATGTGAAAAGAAAACGGCTTTTAAAAGATTTGTTTGAATGTCTAAGTGGAGCCTGACATCATCCACCTTCTTCAAATGCAAAACTAATGAACGTGAGCTCACAAAGCTACGAACGATTCTAGAGGGTGTGCTGATAACTATTATGGTCATTGGTATTGGCTGGATGTCAGTATACAAGTGAGAAGACAAACGGAAAGTGATCAATCTAGGAACTTTTTGCAGTTGTAATTGCGTAAATGTATTATTCAGAGAAAATTTGTGTGAGTGAATATAAAGGATCCTGACCTATTTAGAGTTTGAGATAGACAGTTTTCGATGATGCCTTTATAGCATAGCAAAAACCTGAAGCAACTGTAGAAGTGGGTTATAATAAGTGAGACAATCTGTGTTCGAATACCTGCAGTCCTTACTTTGACTATCAGTGATTATGGAATAAAATGCTACTTCTTCAATGACAGATATTCAATCTGAAGCATATTTTTTTCTGAGGGCTATAAATGACCACCTTCGGAGGATAATCTATGGTTTATATCTTATTACCAGATATTTCAATTAAGTATGTGACCTTAAACCAAAGTACCTAGGTCTGAGCTGATTGCGAGTGAATGAAATAATTTATCAAGCTATTAGTCTTTGAGTATCAGTGCCTGACTTATTAAATACAGTCAAGAGAAAATCAAGTAGGCCAAGACAGCATTTGAATACTTTCGTATGATAGCTAGGCGGTTTTGAATCTGCTCCCAGTTATCCCATTGATAATTATCTCTGATTTCTTTAAATATGTCTGTATGCTCTTGTGAAAGAAGACTCGCCTCACATGTATGATCTCATATGATCTCCTGCTGCTTGCAATCTATCTGTTATAAAATGGCGCTTTTTCATCCAAAATTTAGATTTAAAAAAGTAAATAATACCAAAATAGAGCCATTAGCAATCGAGCATTTATCTAATTAATTTGATTTACTTGGTTATTTACCTCTCACCCGTTTGGGCAAGTCTCGAATACTTATTGGGGGTACAACAGAAGTACAAATAGCCTTTATAAAAGATAGCACACAACAGTTAGCACAGAAAGCAGTAGAGCGTTTATCGAAATCTTCGATTCTCTGGTCGCTTCTCTGACATGGTTTCGTCGTACAGGTAGCAGTTCCACGTTTGTTCCATTTTAAAGTGGCACCTCGTCCGGTAGAAAACCTTTGAACCTCTTCCAGAGATCTTTTCTACTTGCTGGCGGTGATTCCATTCTTTGCTATATGCACACACTTTCCACAGTCCAGTTTGAGATCCTAAACCCAGTTGTTTATACCGTATGTTGGTTACCAGGCTGTACGATGCTGTACATCTGCTGAAGTGATGTAATTAACTGATACTAAACAACCTGTCACCTTATCATCGTTTAAACTCTCTAATATGTAACTAGAAGATACTTAAAAGTTTTTGTTAACCATTATGATTCGTGAATCCTTATTTTTTTATGCATCAAACAAGTGAAAATCACAAACGCCGTAAACAATGAGTATTTTTTATTTATTTTTCAAATAATTTTATTTTATAGCTCGCTCTCTTAAAAATTAAATCCAGAACTCGCAAGCATGTGTTATTCTTGGATGGAAAACGAAAATACCTCGCTCTTTTAATATTTATGCACCACTTTAAGTTTGCATTTGATACTCTGCTGAATGTATGGAGTAACGAAATCACCGAGATCCCCGGTTTTATTTTCCAAATGATCATCTCCGTGTACGAAAAAATCGTTTTTTTTGTTACACCCAGCCAAGTCTTTCAATGGGAACAGAGCGAAACTTTCGCCTGACAAACGTGACTTTTTCGTCGTAAGACGGTGTCTTGTTTCATTTTAGCTTTGCTTTTATGATTTTGGGGGCAAACTTTATTTTTCAACAATTTTTCAAAAAAAGGCGGATTTAGGAAACTTAACTAATTTTTACCATCTTCTGATAGGTTTTTAAAATGCATTATCTCGGCCTGAATTTCGGAAAAGGTTTTCAAAATATTGCTAGTAAGTGTATCATTAAGTAGAGCAAAGTTAAAATCTTTTGATAGTTGTTTAGCGATTTTTCCTTCATTTGCCAACTTACTTCCCATTTCATTTAGAAAATAATTAAGGAATTGCAAAAAACTCATTTAAGAGGTGTCTATTGTGAGCGTTCCCTATGTTTGAAGTTTTCTAGCTTTTTTGGCCAGCTTCTGGCCTATTAGTTGAAGGTAAAGATGCAACTTCACCGTATCTATTAATTATTGTAGTGTTTTCACATTTCAGATGAGTTGTGCTTGACAGGCAAATGGAGCCTTCCAAAGAATCTTTGCTGTGCCAACCCTGCATGCTCTGCACTCTTTAATCTTGGCCGATTACATATGCCCAGCATTGAAACTTCCGATTCCACAGTTGTCTGAAACTCCTTGGAAGTTTTGTACCCTTCAGATTGTCTATCGGCAAAAGTCGAATCTCATCTTCTAGCAGTTCTCCCACGCTAGTGCAGCTATACTTTCCACTGTTTCTTCTGCTGTGCTCTAAGGCCTTTTATCAATTTTTCTCCACCTTTTCGATTGGCGGAGAGCAGTTTAAATATTTTCTAACAGACTGCACTCAGACCACTTTGGGAGAGATCTGTTTATTTGTTTTTCTTTCTTATCCAAATAATTACTACAGCATGGATTTATTTATTATACTTGATCCATCCGATTTCTTTTAAATTTTTTAATTTTTAAAGTTAAAAAATTTAATTTTTTTTCGGAAATCGCAAAATTTCAGCAATATAGTTGAAAAGCCCTTTAGAGCCAATAAACTAACCTTCAATAAAACGCGTTTAAAATGACCAACTTTTCTTGCAGCTCCTAAGTTTTAAAAATACAACATCACTTTGGTTCTATTTATCAGAAAGATTGAATTAATATCAAAAACACTAAACGAAAATTCAAGCGGATTTTAACAAAAAGTTTGTGTGCTTGATTTTTAACAGTTTCAATAAACTTGACAAGCAGGAAATTTTTTGATTATTCCGCCTTGTTTGCTAAATACCGGACATATCAGCTAAATAAGCAGTTCTTTCTTTAGCGAAAAAAATGGATGACAATGTTACAACGTAAACTGTGTGAAGACAGGGATATTACGTTAACACCGTGTTTTGATTTTGCTGCTTGTTAAATCCACCGGATAGCATGGGCTAGGAATCCTTCCAAATGCATTCAGTGGATGCAACTATCAAACAAATTGATAAATAATCGCTTAAACAAATGACAGACGTAAAATTATTAACTTGAAACTTCCAGGCAGACTTCC
Organism: Moniezia expansa; assembly: GCA_019097775.1. NCBI lineage: Eukaryota > Metazoa > Platyhelminthes > Cestoda > Cyclophyllidea > Anoplocephalidae > Moniezia > Moniezia expansa. Next base: position 6,721,547 of record JADFDV010000076.1, on the reverse strand, counting down.
TCTATAAAGCATGAAAAAATTGACAAGTAATCTTGTGTATTATCTAAGCCAACAGTCAGAAAATCGCTCCTTCTTAGCGGACGCTTCTTCAAGGTTCCCCCTGACTAGGTCCTGAAAGTGTTCATTGCTGACAAATAACTGGAGTTGTTTTCCAAAAAATACCGAGACGAATCACAGTTCAGATTTCAATTGTTGTGAAGTTTGGTGCAATGCACGATCCTAGCAACAGTGAATTTCCTATTCTTCAGCCCCCCATCTGCCTTGACGCTGATCTTGTGATCTTCAGTTGAGTTTTAACGTTCATTTCAGATTGCATATGTCCAGTTTAGTTTTATGTTTGTGTTGTATAATTTTTTAGGAAAATTTAATACCACAACCCCATGCATCAAATTGCTTTAATTTTACTTTCATTTCTCCCAACCAAAGTAAAATACAACAAACTACAGCATGCCAGGTTGTTTAAAAAAGGCAAATAAATGACAATTTCTTTTTCAGAAATTTCGAATTCCATTTACGTCCTTTCTATTTCTGCTTCATCTAACCCTTTTGTCTAATACTTGTGCTCCCTGTCCTTGCCATCTTTGGTGACCTTCTATTGCGGGGTTGGCATAAGTGGTCAGCAGCATTGTAGTGCATTTTACTGTTTAACAAGGGTGACTTTTCTTATTCCATTGTTCCACAAGAAGATAAAAACCATCAGTTCAGTTTCATTCGTAGGGTATAAAAATGAAATATGCTGTATTTTTAATCTCGATTTTATGGCATCAGCATTCATGCGATGCCAAACAAACGGCTTTATCTCCCTAAACGCACTTACCTCCTTGCACACTCATGCCCTCTACGTTATACTTCCTTCAGTTATTACAATTTCAAGCCTCAAAAGCCTAAAATTGGTAGTTTTACTCATTTTTCCATTTTGGCTGCAAATTGCAAGCTTGGCAATGGGCGCAGCATCCAGTTGCAATCCCACCGTGGTGTGTAGATTGGTACCATGCCCCCATATTTCCTCAAAGACTTTTTGAAGTGCCTATGTGCTGCTTCAAACTTTCAAATGGTGCACAAATTTCATAGAAATGAAGGCGAAGGAAAGTCCGGCATTCTGGAGATACATGGATAATAAATGCTCAAGTTCTTTGTGTCAACAGCTTGCTTACATGCACTCAAATGTGTCTGGGCAATTTGGCTGAGCTATTGGATGACCATTTAAGGGGATTGCATGCCATAATAAATAGAGGCTGTCCCAAACAAAAATTGCAAGATTAAGAAGGAATATTGAGGATCTAATCCTATCTGACAAGGAAAATCTTATGGAAACTGTTCAAAATTAAATTGGAGAAATCGCTTTTTAAAGGGGCCTGTTCAGCATACGAGTTTTCTACCGATGTGATTCTAGTTTGGCGGCGATCAGGCATTGAAAGGTGAGACAAAATGTCCAGCATCTTGGATGATCTCCAGACCGAGTGCTTGTTATTTTTAGCGAGGCAAGGTTGTTTTCACTTGTCATTTTAAAAACCTTCCTTTTAATTACCAACATTTTATAATTTTTTCATGGCAAGTGAGATTAAACAAAACAGTTTTTGTTCCTCAGCAACAGTCAAATCTCAATGGAAAGATCATTTTTTCGAATTTTTGTTCGTTTTATTAATCCCCAGAGCATAGTCTTATGACGTTTCCGAAGGCTTAGACGATTGTTTGCCTTAGTGATTTTGATATTTTCTGTTAAGTCAATAGGGAACGTTAAAAAGGAATAAGTGTCGGTTTGTATCATTTCTCAAGGCAAAAGTGTTCATGCCTCGTCTATCAAAGCTATCGATGAAACTTTGATCGGGCAGGTCAAAAATTCTCATGAAGTACCATTTTAATTTATTTTGTTTGTATTTTGTTTAAATTTTTGAGTCGTGATATTAGAGCCTTACATGTTTTGGGTCTAGAGAAACTTAGTTATGAGCCTTTAAAATGTGAATGCTACAAAGGGACCATTGAATTTTCAAGCAAATAGGCATCATACTTCATTGAGTTTCATTTTGAAAAGTTTGCAATTGATATTTAAAAAAAATTACACTGAAAAGTTGTGCAATTTGTACAGAGATACTCGCTAATTTGAATTCTTTAGAAAAATAAATAGGATTTTACTTTCACACTTAATTTGCTCCTTTCAACGTGCTTTTGGCGGTGGAATGACTTTTGGAGTGTCAATGAATAGCTAATGAAAGGGGAATACTGACTGCCCCATACTAACAGTGATGGTGTCTTCGCCATTGACTTTGTGCATTTGGTAGGATTAGAAATGCTTTAGAGAGGTCCTCTAAAGTCAAGTTTCAATGTACGTGAGGTGTTTGGAAGCAAACACATGTAAATCTTCACTCGCTTGCTTTTTTTACCATCTTCACTATCTCTGTGGTATTGTCAGTCCTCATAAAAATCACCCCGCATAATTTAAAAGAAACATTTGAAACATACATGAAATTCGCTTGAAACCCGTTGAACCTAATCTTGTAGGAGTGAGGACGCGAGCATTTCTTCTGACCTTTAAACGATCTGTCTGAAGGTGAACTCTAACACATCCGATTGCAAATGAATACACTTAACTATTTACCATATTGAAGCTATTTTATTAAGTCATATATCGAAAGCATCGAAAGTTCCGCTTTACTTCTTCAAAGACTGATCATCAATTAAATAGTAGTGATATCGGGTATATCCGCCTCTAGCATCTTTTGCTCTCTGGCTCTATCGAATGACCCTTTTTATTGGATCGATTGATCTTCTAAGTTAAGCATGAGCTTCAGTCTTCCTACTTCCTAATTTTGGCCCTTCTGCATGGGCATTATGGTATTTGAGTACCACACCTGATAGAGGAAAATGGCCCTAAAGCATAATCACTTCTAAATCCTCGGTCTATCGAAATGACCATAAAAGTTACAATTGATAATCATTCTCATTTGGCTGGTTTGAAGTCGATTCTTGGCTGATATTGGCTGAATTCACCCAAGAAATAGCTATTTTCGAATCACATTCAAACCATTACTTGTTTTCATTTTTTGGCTAACATAGGTTGGAAGATACAACAAACTTTGCTTAGTTGAAAGTTAGTTGATAGGATCTGAGGAGTCACCGATCCCTCTAGATTTTTTAGCAGTCCATAAATGGTTTGGAGGCTACTTCAAGAGCAAGTTATTTTTGAAACCAATAAAAGTATCAACTCTGAATTATCTTCCACAAGTGCTTGGTTATTAGGAAATTTGGTTTAAAAAGTCGCGCTGGATTTCTCTGAATAAATAGAAACCGCTTAAACATTTCGATTTTTTCAAAGAAGCATTGAGGTCTTTTTATTTTATTTAGGATTACTAAGCACTGTATAGTTATATTTCATCCCATAGATCAGACAATATGGATGGTAGTTCTTTCCTTACTCCCCTAAGACACTAATATGTACCATTCAATTCTGAAAAACCGAGGCACAGAGCTGCTTAACTCAAGAATCTTCGGCATCAATTGGTAGGTTAAGTAATTGCTAGGTCTAGAGAAAGAAAACATTCGTATTCAGTAGAATCCTTTATTTTTATTTAACTATAAATAAGTATAATTTTCCACGTAATCCAGAAATTTCTGGCCGAAAAGACCTAAGCAGAATAAAATGGAACATTTAGAAGTGAAAAGGAATTAATTATCTATGGATATCTTTCGTTTTTAATGTGAAATGCGTTACATTCTACCGGCCTGAGGCATACATTCCTTTGCTTCTAGTTTAATTAGTGAGTCAGCAGAAGGCCAGAACATGGACATATTTTTTTCCTCATCGTCTGATTCCCAAACCATTTGATCCCTTTAGGAGGGAAGTCGAGTCATTTTTTTCCAAGATGAATGTTGGTTATGCAAAGAAGGTAATGTTTCTTCGCCTGATTTTGATAGCGCTACATATCTAACAAGGATCGCTAACTACCTCTTAGCGTCTGAGTTATTGCGTTGCAGATTTTCAGTTTCCAAGCCACTTGTGTGGTTCCTTTTTAACCTCGTTTCTATAACTTTTGTTTGAAAAACTGGTAACTCTTGTGCTCATCGTTGAGTAAGTTTCGATGATCTCTTCGAGAGCCTCAATTTAGTAGAAAGTTGTAGCAAAATTAACTGCGATCTCGGCTTAGGTTAGTTTTCAGATCGATAGTGCTAGACAGCGGATCCGGGTATGAAGCCCCCATTTTCCATTCTCTTAGGCAACGTAAGAGATTTTTCTAGACATTGACAGTGGTCTCTGTTTGCTTTTTAATGGCTCGGTTCTATTTTCATAAAGAAGCGGGAATGAGTCCCGCACACTATGGCTATTTGGCAGATGGTATCTGTTCTATGTCACTTTTTGAGTTTTGGCTGACGTCGATTATTTCTTTGATATCATATAGTTCCCTATCATCACCTCATAATTTGCATTCAGTCTGGGGCTGCCGATTTCACTGATGAACAATGGCCTGTCATATGCTTAAGCCTTAAACTGTTTTTCAACAAATTTTATGCCTGGGAGTTCTTTTAGTTTAGTGTCTTTCCTCTCCACCCCAATACCATGCATCAAAAGAGTGAGGTTCTAAAATAATTTCTGCAGAGAATCTTCCAACACTATGTTTAGTGGGTTTTACAAACATTTGACCGTGATGCACACTGTAATCTAAATGGCTATAGGATTTTCAAAGTTCAGTAGACTTGAAACTCTTGGTAACAGACCCCAGATTTCTTAGAGAAGATTATGGATCTGCATTTTTGCAGTGAAGGGGAGTATAACATCTTTTGAAATCGTCAGATCTTTTCAAAGGTCAATGATCCTCCATCTTTGGAATGTTTGGGTGAATCGTCCTGCTATCACCATTTCCCATGTTCAGAAGAAGGTTAAAATAGAAAAGAGTGCTTTTCTGCTGATTAATCAGTTTATTGTAATCTACAACCGATGGGATTCGCTTAGACCAAGCTGACGTTAGTCCCAGTTATGGTCGGCCAACTGCAACAGGCCGACCTTAGGCGATTTGGAAATGGGATACCGTTTGAAGTTCAAGTAGACCGAGAATGGTGTCATTTAAAACAATATGTATATAAATGAGGCAGTAGTAAGCGCCACGCATTCAAAAGCAAAATATTTCTTTCGAAAAGTGATATTTGCTTACCATCTCTGGTTTTAAGCCAGATCATTTGAGAGCTCGTGCCTAAGAATTAGTTTTAAGAGGCACGGATTTTTTGTGGTTATTTGGGTTGATTAGATCGAATCAATTGTACGAGCTGGAAAGACCTAGCCTTAGCTAGCTGTGATGAGAAAGCCATCGCAGATTATCCTGGTATGTCGCTTAGTGACTATACTCTGGTGTCCTCGGATGCTAAAGCTATGAGTAGACGGAGGGCATTGCTTCGAGCGAATATCTCATAAGCTAATCTGTAAATACCTCGCTGATGATCTTTTCAGCGATTGTACAGTATTTGGCTTGTTCGCATAATCGGAGCATTGAAATAGTATTCACAAAAAATGGTAAGTTCGACTAGCTGAACTGCATTTTTGCTCCGAATAGGATTTCTTGGGCAGATCAAGATATAACATTCAGAGCAGAGAAGGAGAGAGTTTGATGAGTGGAATAGGGTTTATAATGGAAATTCTGCTGATATTTGGATTGAGTCTTTGCATTTCCATTGGAGAGTAAAAAAATAATTAAAACTGCTGGTTAAATCTTCAAGCACAGCGATCGTTTCCGCCTATTTACTGACAGTGTATTAAGGTATGAAGCTGGGTAGCTTCTATTAACGAGCAGGTTACCATGCACTGGAACTACAACAACCTAACCACGGTATTTATGACCTCCAAAGGACTTGTCACGTTAATCAGACCTGAATCGAACCCTGATCATTCGTTATGACCTACGTCAATCACAAGTCTAAGGTTTTTGACCGATCAAATTGTTGACTGTTTTCACTTAGTCACTAACATTAGAACAGCTTTACAATTTTTTCTTCAGTGATTTCAAATTTTAATAAAACTTATTTAAAATTCAGGACTGTAGTTTATTCACATCCGTTGTGATGAGCTGAAAACATTTTACTATGTGCGTCAGAAGGTCGGAAGACGAATGTTTGTCTTATTTTTCAACATTCCTCAGATTCTTTTGATTTATTTCCTTCTGACAGTTTGAAGTAGCTGTCCAAATGCGTCCTGGCTTAGCAGAAGTAGAACACCATTTTTCGCATAACCCAACAACCATCGAATCCGCCACTTTTAGTTTATCTCTGCGGGAGAGGTAATGCCAAAAGCATTCACTTAATACGTTCTTGTGTCTTCGATCATGTCAGCGATTCATATGTCGATGGGGCCGTCTAAAGATATACTCCAGTGACAAGGTGATTCTCAAAGTGATCCATCTTCCTCGACTCCGCCATGGAACCTTCAGTCTTCGGAATTGAATGAAAATACCCAAAAGGGGCGCATGTGGCTAAATATTCGGTAATAAATGTTACTTAATCCTCTAACACTTAGTTGGTAGCTAATCGAAACCTATGTCCCGTTTTTCTTTCAATAGCTTTTTAAAGTTGTTGTTTTGTTTTTTTCTAATAAATTAGAATTTAACTTCAATGTTCATTGTTCTGAATTTGAATAAGTGCATCAACATTGCTATTTATTTTTTACAGGCTATACAGTTTTAATGTTTTCTACTCAAAAATTTTCAGACTATAGGTGCCTACTTAAAGTGTTTCCTAAGGTTTAAGGGCATTATGAACAATACTGGAATTTCCTTTGCTAAGCTATGGATTTATTTGGTTAGGAAGATACTCGGGTCGCTCTCTGACCATTCACAGAATACATGCTGATGATTGGCAAGCTCGTATCATCCGATGAACCGAATCTGCGCACATGAATCGAATAGATTCATAACAGGGTTAAAGGTATCTAAATATGGCTTTTTGTCTGCTCTTCCTCCAACCTCAATTTCTACCTGTTAGTTCGTTAAATGAAACATTCAAAACTATCTCTCTAGCAAGACGAGAGCAGTTTGGCTATGAAAGTTAACCAATACTCCTTTCAGTCAACCCTAATAGTTTGGAAGCATTAAAATCCACGATTGTCTACACCACATCACGCTCCCGAGTCCATTGAGAGGTGGTACTGTCCATTTTTAATCTCCATGGCTGCTAATCAACATCGTATTCTACAAATGTCATATCAATGTTTAACATTCGCTCAGAATTCCTGCACTGGTGATTGGCTTGCGTCTGACTACTCATGTGTTTCACAACAGCAGAGAGGACTGTTTCATTCGCATCAGATATTTTCCATTTGGACCTTCTGCTGAAAACACTTTACTATTTCTTGATGAAAAAATCCATTCACCACAGAAGCGAGTGCTTCCACACACTTTTCTTGGAATCACGCACCATTTTTGAACGTCAATGTTTCAAACAGAAATTTCGCAAAGTGAATATTTACGCTTAAAGTACAATTGGCTTACTACCATTTTTCAGTCACGGTGTTCCAGAAATCTCTAAGGCCTAAAAATTCTACTTTTGATAGTTCAACCTTGGTACTCGGGTACTTCACCTGTAGACTTATGTCCATTTATAATGGCTCTGATCTTTGATATGAAATCAAATAACTTTTTTTGAAGTCTTATTCATTTTAAAAAAATTTAGTCAAAGGGTTTTTCATTAGATGGTCTCTAATATGTTCAGGTTTTCTGAACCGCATCATTGGCTGGATAGCAAAGAATGGAAAGTTGTTACCGGTCCTGCGGAGAGCCTTCTTTAGCCCCAACTCCTATTCCTCTAGTTATGCAGGATCGTGATGTGTTGAGGGCTTGGTTCCGTGTAATTCTCGAATGATTTTACCACAAGCCGCTGCAATTACAGCATTCTATTCAAACTTGGTTCACTTTCAATTCCTTTAAGCCAGCGCTTTTTCAACTTGGGATGCTCCTCCATGCCATTGGGCTTGCTTAGTGCTCTTTGTCTTATAAACAATAAACTGATCATTTTACAAAATTCCACATGTAGCAAAATTAACGCATCAAATGAAAGTGCTAATTCTCTTCTACTGCCTCCGTAAATGCAAATGAACAGGATGACATTGAGATGGATACTTATCTTAGGATAAAAACTGATGGCGGATGGACATTTACAATCTCTCTATCCACAGGGTCATCCACTTCTACGATGTTCTGCCCTGTACATCCCAGTGACCAACCCTTTCCCCATCCCCAGCTAGCATTACTGCTTTTGAATTCATAAATAAGGGTATAGTGGCAAAGCCCCCCAAAAACTGCAGATGCCAATAATATATCGTTTGTATTGCAACTTACAACTGATAAAATAAGTAGATAACTGTCGTTTGCCTGGATATATAGATTTCGAGTCTGCGACTACATCCACCTTGAACTCAATAGAGTCCGATCGCTTCCCTTGCATAAGTTTTCTCCAGTGTTTCAACTCTGATAACTGTTTCCTGTGTCACACTATGTCCTTCGCACACATTATATTCATTAACAAGTCTTGCTTTTATTATAGCAATTGACGAATTATCTTTTAGCTGTTCCATAAGAGCATAGAATCGGCACTGATTTAATTTCACAGGAGCTTTCCATGTTTTTAACGCTTCGCCCATCAACCAAATGTCTATCAATATTTTATGAGCTGCCGCGCTCATTAGAAATGCGGAAATTAGAGCAAATGAGGTCACCAACCGTATCTTATGGAGATATTGCGATGTTAATAAAAAAAAACGTGATGTGATGCGTTACAAAGTTGCATCTTGGAACATTCATTTTCTTTTATATTGGTCACTTTGTGGTATTTTCCACCATATACTTCCCTTCATCCCACCAGTTCATATAATTTATAATCATTTCAACAAATTCCATTTTTGTTTATTTGTTTGTTTATTTGTTTACTCTCCACCCACTAGGGCAAGTCCCAAGGACTTATTGGGGGTACACCAGAAGTACAGATAGCTGTTGCAACAAGTAGGCTACAACAGCACACAGCAAAAGCGTTTATCGGCGTCTTCGATTCTCTGGTCAATTCTCTGGCATGGTTTCATAGTACAGGTAGCAGTTCAGCTTCGTAGTGACACTTCGTCCGCCCTCGACATTGTTAAGGGCAGACAATCTTCATACATCTTCTAGAAGTCTTTCCAACTTTCTGGCGGAGCTTCCTTTCATTGCTACATGCATGTGCTTTCCACAATCCAGTTTGAGACCATGAATCCAGGTATTTACGTCGTGCTTCCTTTACCAGTCTGTACGAAGTTGTACTACTGCTAGCATAATCTAATTGTACACGTCCGGTGGGTGATTAGTCCTATCCGGCCGCCCCTTTCATTGGCCCCCAGAGTTGCCCCTGGGGTTACTGTTAGTCAGCACGAGGAGGTTGAGAGTAGGTTTGAACCTCGAAAAATTCCGTACTTCTTCGTTCCTTAATTTTGAACACGGAATAAATTTCAAATTTACTCATGATGGCTACCTTCAAGGCATCAGAAGATTTCGTCCTCCAAATATGGCAGTTTTGTTGGGTTTGTATGAGTCACTATGCTAGTTGCTTGGGCCTTTCAGTGCAGGTTTTATCCTCACATGAACATTAAATCCAATCGTTTTCAAGCATCATTGAATGTAAGACCAAATGGGCTGGACATCAATATGCACTACTACAGGAGCTACAATGGATGCTCGACTGCGTGACTAATTAATCATTCCAAGAAAGCACTTCGGTGGGATGGCGGTAGTAACCGTGAATTGCGGAACGAAGACGTGCAGCTGGAGATTGAAAGGCGTGTATATCCAAACTCGATTGTATGCTTTCTCCGAATTCTCTTCTTAAAATCTACTCTTTCTTTTGTCACTTTTTCCACGTGTTCGATCAACTAAGATGGTCAGAAAACAATAAAAAATCGTGCCGATTATAGGCGGAATGCCATCATCAAACTAAACCAAAAATTTTCGATTCGATTTTTCTAAGCTTTTAATTTGGCTTAAAACTATGAGCGGTTTAAAAATTGTCTACTGGCTATACAAAGTCAACATTTTCGTTCAGTTTAAGTGGCTTACACCGTAGCACATTGACAAGCGTACTGCTCATGTTCGCCCTGTACCAACTATCTGCAAGTGCGGAGACTTGTGATAGCATCTTTTTTTAATGGCGGTATGCAGTTATTCAGAAATATATGTGGCATTGTTTTTTCCAAGATAGAAAATGTGGTGGCATCCAAAGTGAGTTATCAGGTATTGCAATCATGCTGCCCACTTTTGACGTAAAAAAGAGCTGGCGCCATGTACACCAGCTAGATAAAATCAAAAACTTACCTTAAGGTTAATAAAATAGTAAATGGTAACGTAAAATTAGCTATTGAAGAAGATCGGCTAAGTGTTTTGTGTTTAAGTTTAACTCAATTTTGGTCAGTAAAATTATCAAGATCTCAATATCATTGCAAATAAAGCAATTGAAAAGACATCGTTAGATGCTTTGCACGCCAGTCAAGCTAGACTTACCTGCAGTTACAGTAACAATGGAGCTGCGTCATCAAGAGAATACCTTTAACACCAATGCCTTATGTACTAATGGGCCCTATTCTACTCAAGCATGTAACTCTAGTCGATCTTTGAAACAATCCTATCACTGCAAGTACCCCTTATCCTTCCTCCACCTATGTACGTTCAAAAATTCTACCTTTTGAAAGTATGAGGGCTTGAAGTAAACTGAATTTGTCCTCCTTGAGTCCCAATGTCTCCACAAGTTTCAAAAGAGCGGCTTCTTATTTTTATACGTCAGAATTTTGATGACCAAACTTACGAACTCCGTCTTCTCCTCCTTTTGCCTCTATTCGGGCTGCTGGTCAATTTAATAAGTAAATCTATGAGATCAGTTAGCTCAACCCTGAAAAGAACCTAACATGCTCGGGTTTGTTCTTAAAAAGTAAGCTACAATAGAAATTGCTTCTTATTTGAGATTTCATTAATTAATGAACATTTTTCATAGTTAGCTTACTGGAAGAGATTCCTAGAAGGCGTAATAATACGCAACAGAGGTAACAATGAACAAATTGCCTCAAAAATTTTTCTCATAGCTTCCAAATGAGATTGGCTTGCATCCTCCTTCAAAACATTTTTGTGCGAACAATGCACTGAGTGCTGAAACCTTGTAAAGTGAGGTATCCCTACATCAAAAATTCAAAAAAAATTAATCATTGATTGATAATAATTGTTTTTTTTTGAAAAGGTCAAGGATTGAATATCCGCATATCGTTTTTTCGCAATCAGCAAGGATTGGAGTAAAACAATTTTGGAAGTGACCCTCCTTGCTAATTCTTTGCATGATATCAAATTCGAGCCAATCATCCATATGAAAGTTGGAGTGCTCAGTCAACACTAATAGGATTTTCGATCAAGAGTTAAAAGATTCGCAGACATTTCATATTTACGAATGCTCCGAATCTTCGACCTAATTAACCAGTGTACTCTTATGTAAGCGAAAAAATCGACAGGATTGGCAAAATTAGCTTAACACAAAGCCTTCATTTTCACCATGAACTATGGTAGTAAACTAGGTCTCCTAAGGGAATAAAAACGAGTACATATTCAGGGCTCTATATAAAATGCTTAATGATCAACCAATCAATGCAGCAGGTAAGCAAGCCGAACCAATATTGAAATAATCCAGTTCGAAACGTCTGCTTTGACTCAGCAGCGGAGGAAAAAAAAACTCTCGGTAAAATGTTCAGCTGGTTTTAGTTTTTAGCAGCTGACTGTGAGCAAGAAGAGGGCGCTGCACAACAATAGGGTGGTTGAGTATAAGATTGTTTGAAAATAGGATTTCTGTCGAATATCTAAACACCAGCAGAAAAGCTCACATTCCGAGGGCGGTGAAGCGGCTTTTACCAAACAAAGAAAACCGCATCAAATAGCACCGTTATTCTTTAAATCACATCCTCCAGGTATTCGTTTCCACGTTAATCCGTCGCTATCTTATTACTGCCGATAATGTATATTCCCATGTGTATATTTTACTTGAAGTTTCTACCCCATCACCTTCATGCTAAAACGTCCATTGTTTTTATTTTTGTAAATAACTTTACTGTCGATTTTGCACCAATGAAATGCTATCTGGAAATATAGAGATTGGTATACCAGTGCTATGGTGAAGCGGTAATTAACGCCTAGTGCAACAATTGACGGTACCATGCAGGGAAGAAAATTGTGGCTCTGGCAAACTTCATCGAATAAAGAATCACCATTCACCATTTTTCATTTTCTGTGAGAGGCATTTTCATATTTGAAACCCGCAGGCAGAATGATTCACCGCAATTTAAAAAACTATGGCCAAGTAGGATGTGTTCCTTCAACCGTTTCTTCGCCAGTCCTTTTTTGCCAAAACATTATTGAAACACACCATTTTTACGCTTAGTAACCTAGCCACGAGTCTAGTTTTAATTACTACCTGGATTCAGCATTCCATGTTTTCAGTTAATTTCCAACTCAACTCAAGATCAGCGATCATTCTTAAGCTACTCTAAGTTGAAGCATCTGTTTGGCGTCTTTTTCCTGAATAGAACTGAAACACGGATGTGCATCACAAGAGGCACTCCAACTAACACAGACTTGTTAAAATTGTCTTGATGAAGCGCCATTTTCTAGCAATCTTCTAATAGGGTGCTTCCACAACGAACTTGAAACGACCAAATATTTTAAGTATTTTAAATGTGGTTGCTTATCGAATTTGCTAGCCGTATTTTTGGTATTTGCCAAGGAAGGAAGAAAACCAACAGCCAAGTTATATTGATCTCGTTTTCTCAAAGAAAGTTCTCGCTTCTAGACCAGAGACCTCGTCAAAGCGATTTTTTTAAGTCATCCCTACATCTCGACATGTCCAGCGCTTAAAGCTGCTGTATCTCATTAATAATCCTACAACCAGTATTAAAATGAGGATGTAGGTTGGTTTACTAGTAAAAGCGAATTAATTCATTTGCAAAGCGGTGTTTCGCGTAGCGCTTTCACTCAAAGAATATCAACTTGAAGTTTCAAGGGTGGCACTATCGGTTCAATCAAGCCAAGGGATCAAAGTTTACCATACCTTACTGCTAGCTGGTTTCCTCTAAGCATCATGGTATCAGTTTTTTTCTCCAATTATTTCACAACCTCTTTACCTAGAGCTTTTTACCCATTTCCAGTGTTTTCAACGCTGATTTTGATGTCAACACAAAGTATGAAAACGACGAGAGTATTGCAATTACCTCGATTTCCAGAGACTCTAATTATTACTATTATTGTCATTCTTTTGCTAATTGTACTGTTTTTGTGACCCTTTGGTAGATTAAATCTACTGATTTAAAAAAGTTACTTCAATTTTTCATAGAAACAAGACCAGTTTTGTGGATGGTCTATTATGTTTGTAGATGATTGCAGTAGAGGTGGGTGCTTCCAGAGATTGAAAATCCAAAAATGCTCATTACTAGATTAAGTCTGCATAAGTCATATCCGCTTCTGCAAAGCCCGCATAAAGGTACCTCATTTACTAAGTCACTGAGATTGCCATCACAATACTTATAGACCTTAAGTTGCATAGCTTTCCGTGTTTTCAAATTTCGGTTTTGCTCTTTAATTTCAGTGTCTTATTTGACTTCACCTCCAGTACGTATGCCTCCTTTCTACCGAAACGATACAGCAAGCTTTCCAGGCAGTTATCTATTAAGCCTTTTTCCATCCTCAATGTCTTTGAAGTCTTCTGAGGTTTATATGAGGATCACTCAGATGGAGAGTGTAATGGATAGCAATCTGAAGGGTGACATCTTAAAAACTCCTTTTATTAGAAAATTCAAAACGATCAAAGACGTGATTAATGGTATTCTTACTGAAATTGCCGGAACATTCTCCTTTTTCCAGCGTATTTTCGTTTACAATAACTAATATTAAAAAACTCATTCCCCTTACGCATATGTCTTTTCGATGTTGTCCTAAGGACTTAAATCCCAATATTTTCGTTGCTGCCATTCTAATCACAAAAATTTGAGACGAACCCGTCTCTTGCACGCTGAGTTCCGCCAAATAATATGGAATCGTTAACATGCAGGGATGGTGATGTCAGGCTGCTGATATAGTTTATGTACTAAAGAGTGCTTCATCCTTGCGGCCAGTCCATAAAGTAAAATAATAATATTTCAGAAGGGAGGTTCATAAATAACAAGGTGAGTTAGTGGGAGTTTGAAATATGGAACTATGTATATTTTAATCTTCCCAGAAAAGGGTGTTTTCTGTTTTGACTTGCATTTAGCCAATGAATTCATTTCCATATAACTACAATTTTTATTCAAACAAGAAGCATAAGAATCTTGCATTTAGTGCATTTCAAGTCAAACCAAATGCCATTCAAATATAAAGCGCCTACAAGCTTCTGCACTTTACTTCCAGGTCTCATGTTTATACCTAACTCAAATGATATTCTTTGAATTATTATCTCGTCGAACTCCCTAACATGAATATTCTGTCTAGTAAGGGGGTTCCGGCGAAATGGTGGTCCTAAAAGCCTATGTTTCATATACATTCTGTGTTTTTTATGTGAAACCACCATTTGATTTATTATGGATCCCTTTGTTCCTTAAATGCTTGCAGAGCTCTTTATGTAACATTGTATTACAATCAGGGTCATACCTTGGAATTATTAATTTTGGTGATCGACATTCTAACGTCTGTTCATTTCTCTAACTGAAGAGGAACCCTAAAAAGCTTTATAGAAAGTCATCAGTTAAAATTGTACTTCTCTAGTTCTTTTGCAGATTACCCGAAAATGCCTGTTGTTAGAGTCTATTCGAATCAACTGAATAAACCCGAAATGAAACTTTACTGAAACAAGCCTTCTGCTCATTCCACTTTTTCTTCGATAACCTAAGATTATTCCACTTACAACATACTCAAACTGTTTGAGACGAAAAGCTATGTACTAAAATCTCAATTGTGCGGTTTAAAGTAGAGCTTAATAACTTTACATATTTATAAATCAGGTACTGGTGACTATAGCAATAACATTGCAGTACTCTTTAAGAATCGTTGACAAAGAGCATCCACTTTGCTGAGTATTTCTAATCTCTACCTCATACAACAGAAAAGATAAATACCAATTTCTTCGAATTTATTACTTCGCAGAAACAAATCCGATGGATAGAGAGAAGTCAGTAAAAGGAATTGTTGTATTTCATTGATTTCGCAAGTTGAGCGAAATATCAAGCTTATTATTTATTCCAAAGTTTTATTTGAAAATGAGTAGCGATGTATGCTCAAATCACCTCACTAACTCTAAGATCACGGCCAGATGATAAATGCTTTTCAATGAAGTCGAAAAAACATTAAGTCTGTGGTTCTATTTTCGAAATTTCTCAAAGATCTATAGAAACTTCGATTCAGTTGTGAGTGGAGCTGGTGTATAACTAGGGCTTTGAACTCTTGATGATTCCATGTTAGCTGGCGGTTGATTAGGTCTGACAAACTACCTAATTGTTCACTCCTCAATATCCGGTTTGTCTCTCAGGATAGCTTTTAATTGAAGAAGCACCGGGTCTTCGAGCTTTTTGATGTACTGAGCATGAGATATGCCAGAAAAGATGTCAGAGACTTGGCAAGTCTTCAAAAATGAGGGTTCATTCGATTATTTTAACAGTCTCAATAGACGTCATACGCTGCTGAAAAAACGTCGACAAGTACGTTTTAGTTTCTCTATTTATTGTACTGGTGGTCATTAATCCAATGAACAGATTATCGCGTTTAGAACAGTCTCACTTGTTTCATCCCAAGTCATCGTTTTGTTATAAGTCTGCAAAAGTATAGAATAGATCGGTAATAAGTCAATGTTCAACGTGAGTCTACACCAAAGGAAAAAATGAAATTTTTTTCAAAACTTCCCCAGATGAGAATCTTGCATTATGACTTTTTTTTAAAAAGATAGTAAACTGTTTTCTCCTTTAATGCAGTCGCTAGTTGCCCGTCGAATAGTTACAAATGCAAGTCATTTGAAGGCTCAGGCTCATACTCAACTACCACCATACCGGCTCATCTGATTAAAAATACTGCCCACCGTAATGATCTTACCTTATGAAAAATTTAAAAAAATGAAAAATCAAGGAAATGCAATTCATTCACTCGCATTATTGTTTCGAATGCTTTCTTTAATGAATGGGTCTCATCAAAAATTATTTGACAGCTCATTTGTTCATTAAAAGTAGTGTTTAAGCAGTTTCCAGAATTTGGACTCCGAGATATCTTGTCCTTTGCTAATTTTCGGATTCACTTCTGTTGTTGAAATGAGAGATAAACTTTTATTACCAGCCGAATACTGTTCGAAGCGAAACGTCTATCGCATAGCCGACGATTAAAGCCCATCATCAAATAAAAGCGTTTCTCTTTAACTCCTATTTCGGGTGGAGGTAGTTAGAGTTTGAAAAACTCCTATTAGTTCGTCATAGCGTTTTAGATTGCTAATAACAATCGCTGGTATTTACTTCAGTTCCCGGGCGCTGTTCTGTGGATTTTGAATCCGTGCCATTAGATAATTCGACAGCGATTGTTATTCAGCATATTCGCGAGGATAATAAAAATCAAAAAAAGTAGTTTTTCTTAATTTCTGCCAGTGGACTCGATTGTGCAGAGCCAATCCATTATTTCAACAAAAGGTGACAGATAACGTGTATCTGATGCCTCGTTCAAGTTTCTTTAAAAGTTTAAGAAGGTGAAAAGTAGGGGCAAGGACTAAGATCACTGAGTCTGCAGAATCGACTTTATTTGAAAATACCATATTAACTACCGATTTCGAGTTGAAAGTAAAGGCTCGATGGATTAAATTGGCAAGATTAGCTCAAAAACCAAATTTTAGCTTACTTTTCAAACGAAGCCTTAGTCTATGAAAATTAAGAAACATGAACCTTTTGAAGCATGGCATTTCTTTTTGATAAAACCGAATTCTCTACTGAAAGAATTGAGAGACTGTTTGGCAACGCCAAGCAAGTATATAAAAGTATTGCTCAGGTAGTGCCGTATCTGAATATTCATCCAGGAGACTCAATAGATCTGATGGAGACTGGATTACATAGGTACATTCTAGACATTCCCGTACATTTCATCTTTGAATTTTTTGCCAAAACCCTATTCTATCAAAAAAATTAATTTAGATTATAGTTTATAGGATGGTTTGAAGAATAAAACTTGTTCACTTTTCAAATGACGGCCTGTTTTAGTTCCCTACTGGTGCCTTCCTTGCATTTTATTTGTGCCTTGTTCTCGTTTTCCAAGATGAAGCATCGAAAAAGATAACGCAGAAAAATTTTTTTGAGCAACCCTGCTAAAATGATTCGTTTAAATACTTTTCTGTGCTTTTTTACTGGTGCAGTTAAAGATCCTACTTCCTGATTAGAAATCGACGGTGTTTCATTTTCATATATTTCATTTGTTTAAACGGAGAGATCACGTTCATAAAATAGTTTCATTTAAAGAGGGACTAGAAGGTTAGGCAAATGAAGGAAACGCGATGAAATTTGATGTCATCAAGGTCAGTTTATCTAGCAGTTGGGATAGTTAAATATCGAGCCGAACGAGATCCCTAAGGATCACAGAAGGCGATGTTCTTTGGCTCGATGGAAAGAAATAGGTGTGATCGCTTGTTTGAGCTGCTTTATCAGTTAGATCCATGGGGCGGAGAAGCGCTACTGACCGAAGAAGTGGGTATCTGAAGGCTGCACATTCGGGATTGAATGCTTATGAACTTAACAGCTTTCGTAATTCAAATTCCGTTAAATGAGTGCAAAAATGAGTCCCCTTGAGAGAAGCACTTTCGGTCTTTTTCATGGATTTTATAAAGGGCAACTTTTAATAATTACCATAATAAGGGGGTGATTGCGAGCGTCCCGCAATTGTCTTGCATATCCCATTATGATGTATTCATAATTCGAGCATCTGTTTTAAGCAGGAATCCTTTGTTACCGCTAAAAGAGTGAAGCATATTTTCCAAAATTTTCGACCTCTTTTTTCGTGTTTAGCGAAAAGTACATTTAAAAATTGCCAAAGAAAGTAACTTAGCAAATAGTGCATCTGATTTGTTACTTAAACTTGGAAAACAATATTCAAACCAGCTTTCAGTCAGCGGCATTCAATTATCTTATTTTTCCAAGAATCTCCTTGTGCATTTTGTCAAAATATTTTAAACCAACTGACAGCTTGTAAAATGAGGCCTTAGCAACGTTTCAAGTCACTCAGAATTATGTGACAAAATCACCTTAAAGCGTTATTATTCAATACTGGCTACAGTAAAGTTTATTCAACTCCCACGTTACATCAGTTAACATACTTCATGGCTACTGCCTGGCTCAACGCCCTCAAGGCTGGCTGTACCGCTCAAAAAGCTACGTTTTCCTGAAGTGAGCGGTGCGACCAAAAGACCAATGGCTGATAAGTCATTTTGATGAAATTCGACCCCTCGAATAGCTCATTCTGCTGAATTGGACTCTCATCAATCTACCTTAAGCAGCTTTTTCTTCAAAATTCACGTTAAGCACCGAAAAAGGACCGTTTTACCTGATTCGGCAAACCAAAGCTCAAATTCGTTTTCAAATAAAGCAATTATCGGAATCTCGTGAAATCAAAAAATCTGACAATGTTTTAACTTGAAAGCAATATCAGTGTTCTTTTGCTGAGGCGTTTTGACAATCTGAATTTGTGGATTTATCTGCCAGGTTAGTTCTTTGAGTTCAGATATCCCAGAGCTCCTCCCATGGAAGTTCAGTATGAACGTAGTAAGAGCTGCGTGCCTGGAGGCACTTTGATTGAGAAAATAAAATGGTCTTTTGGTGGTACACGGTGACTTGATAACAGCTTTTACGTAGATCATGCCAAAAATGAGAAGGGTACAGTTTGAAAATCGGTTTCCTGAGATGATTTTACTATACATTTGAAGAGCTGTTAGCTCTTAGTTTCTGGTGGCGAAAGTCTTCTTACAAGTTCAGTCTCACTGGTTCAGATAACTAAACCTATGTCATAGCTAAATAAATGCGCGTCGAAGAAGGCGACGGTATAATCTCAAGGTTGGACAAGGCTCTTTGCTAGAGCGCGAGAAAATGATTGAAAAAGGAACCTTGTGAGGGATTCTTCAAGTGCATCGAAATCTTGACGGGCCACAAATTACACAAATTTACGAATTGAAAATGAGGTGGAAGACGGTTTGGAATCCAGAACTAACCTTTGGATCCTCATCACTTCGAAAATGATTATTTATTTTCCAATGAGTACAGTAATTGCTTGATGTAAGCTTCCGATTCAATCAGCGCCTTCCTTGACCGTTGACTACCTAATCGCAGCCGTTTTATGGCTCCTCACTCCATTGCACTGATCTCAGTGGTGGGAAAGAACATTCCCGCAATTTTTGACCTTTTACATTCCAGACTCTTCCAAATAGTCAAGTTTACCCCTCTCTTCGGGTTGAAGTTAATAGTTGCGTTCGAAAGGTAGAAGAAAGTCTGGCTTTAACGCATTTAAGTTATGCCTTAGTAGGTTCATGCGAAGACGAGAGTTCAAGGTATATAAGATTTGGCGAAGGGGATGATTAAAAAGTGGAGCTTTATCTAATTTTCGCCAGCTTTCTGATTTGTGTACAGCCTATTTAATGATTCCGATATCCCACAAGCTCAGAAAGACCCCTAGCCTTTATCTCTCCTGGGTGTGCCCATTCCCTATTTCCCTGAAACCTGAACAACTTAGCAGAAGTTAAAATGGGGCTTTTTTTATTAAGTGAAAGCAATTGGTATCTTTCAAGGTTTTAAAAAAGGATGGTTCGTTCTATTTAACCATTATTATTATTGAGCGTGAGAGGAAAGCACCCCTGTTTGTAAAAGAGGAAGCGAATTCTGTGAAAAAGTTAAAAAGATAAATTCCTTAGTCCCAAAAATCAAAATTTTAAAAGCTTCACTTAAAAGAGGGAACGGTACTGTCAAATTAAAATAGCGATATATATGGCTCAACGGTCCTTAATAAAACTGTTAGAGCTTCTTTTTTGTTTTATTTGTGTCACATAGGAATGTTATTTGAAAGTTGTTTGGTTGGCCAATACCAATGCATGTATTCCAATAGCAACTGTTGTTGAGGCAGGCAGAAATATCCAGGACACAGGTGCTTGGAGCAAAAAGCGATCTTCAAGTGACCATTACTTCCTTTTCCCCCTACGTTGGAAGAGATTGGTGGCTAATGAGTCACGTTCTCTGGATATTCTGTAAAAAGTTCGGAATTTCTACAAGTTCTTCGTGTGTGTCGTCTGACTTTGGGGACACAAAGATTTAATTTCGAGATTCTAATAAAAGACGCTAGTTGTCGAGGATAACAAATAATCCCTGTCGCCAGCACTTTGATTTATCACCTTGTTGGTTCCCTAGAATGAATTGTGTGGATCCACATAATCTGAACTGAGTTATCCGGAATTCGATTGGCTCCTGTGGTCTAAAGTAGGCCTAGAGGAGCGAAAACAATCTTCGCTGTGTACCAATCCAAATGCCTTACTAGCGATTCCCTAAAAACCCTGGCAGTCAAGCCGCTAAGAGAGGATTCAAGAGCTGTGAAATCGGCAGTTGAAATTGCTTTGGAGCCCTGACACATTATACTTTCAATCTTAGTCTCGAAACCTCTGGAACTTTAAACCTTTTTACGTTAGTTGTCTGGATAACAACGGTTGTAAAGTTTGCAAGGTGCATTTTGTAGTCATGGTCTAGAAACTCAGTAGCAAACTGGTTGCAATGGAAATTGCTGAGGTGGAAGCCTGAAAATGCCGGAATTATCCACCACAAGATGCTGATGGATGGGTAAGGTTGAGAGTGCTGATACTGATGACGCTGACTATTACTATTACTTGTATTGTTTGAGCACTAACTTTGCGTCCCTCTTGTCTTCGTCAGGAGCTGATTTGAGGAACGGAGTAATAAAACTTTTGAAGAATATATGATTCCTATTCGTATCCTCACTGTGTCTCCGTTCTCGGTCGGCTTAAAACCGCTTGGTTCTTTTGTGAAAACCAGATTTTGTGTCAAAATTAGCCGATTAACTACTGTTTAATTGATGATTGGCTATCCTCTTTTGGCCTACGTCAGCAGACATTTGCTCATGACTAGCGTACTTGCCGAAACAAGTAAATCGTTGAAAGTGCAGTGTTCCAGCGATTCCGTGATCATGAAATCCTCATTTTATTTGGTTCCGATTTGAATCCTTTTAATGTTAACTTAGCCCGACAAAAGGAGCTATCCTATCCATTCATTTTGTTGGTAAGAGCCCAGATAAGCTAAATCAAATATGAAGTAGTGAAAAAACAATAGTCTTTAAGTAAGAAATAACTGTCATTAGACTCGGATTCAATACCCGCCTGCTCGCAGTCATATGGCATTATCAACAGCCTCCTCCAAGATGAATTGAAGTTGGCGGATAATGTGAACACTGCAGAAGAGAAGACATTTGGGCTACAAAGCAGAGATAAAAATGTGAGGCCCTGAAATCGAATTGAATTTGATTTTCGAGCTTGGTGATAGGGAGACGATTTGGATGGTTAATGAGAACAAGATGACCAAGTGGTCGCTCGTACATAAAGCTTCTCACGAATCTTTGGGTGATCACAGAAGAGCCCATGAACCGCTGGAAACTGGTTGTGGCAAATCGTGAGTGAACGGCTCCTAAAGGGATTTTATATTCTTTGACCCCATTGGAGCCATTATTTGACAGCTGTTGCTTCTATTCTATTGAACAAGCGAAAAGCCAGTACAATTAGTTTGATTACTGGTCAATAAACGTGATCGCTCATACAGAATCTCCTGACCCGAGCACTTTCAGCCAAAGTTAAGGAAATATTCACCAGACTTTCGTGCGTAGTCCATGTCTTCTATGACTAGCTATTTAACAAATTTTTGCTGAGAATGATACTTATGGGCAATAATGACAAAACCACAACTTTTAGAAGAGTTAGCCCAATCCACATTTTCTTCATGTCAAGCATCTAATTTCTTTTTCAAAGGCCAAGCAATCTCACACGACTGTAACGATTTAATGTTACCGAAAGGTAAGCAGAGATATGTCATCAGAGCGCAATTTTCAATTAGGAGTTCCACCTGTAGCATATGAGTTCCACGGTGACGCGTCAACAATTCTAACACCACGTCCACTATCTCACCTGGCGTCCTGATTTCCAGTATTAAAGCTGGTAGTGTACTTAATTATATTCTAGGTGCGGAATTCTAAACTGAGATGTCTGTCGAATTTAATTCATTTTGCGTTAAAAGTCGTAGTGCACTTCCATTTGTCTTCTACTGAAGCTCCAAACGGTGTGCTTGATCTCCCTATTTATTTGACTTTTCAAATTTATTATAGGTTTTGCCTCATCTACTCAATGCCAACCCACACTCGGATTTAAAGCTACAAATAAGGTTCCTTGGAAAATAGGCGGAAACACATGGAAAGGTAAACAGCTAAGGTGAAAGCTAATTAATTTTGAAACATCTAGAGATTGGTTTTATGACATCAACCATCAACGTTTTTTCCACTATATACCTATATGCCGCCAGTGTCGCCCACATTTTACCGATCTTGCACGAATTCCTTCAAGAGCCGCCTTTACGATAGATGAAACCGGGACATTCTTAGTCAAGTTTACGGCCTAAATTGACTCATCTTACCAAAGGCGACTTTCATATATTACTTGATTCTGAGAAGCCGTGATCTGCTAAATGTACTCAAATTCCAAGGCCATTTTGTCGAGGTTTGTTTGTGATTTTGCCAGAAGAATTCTTCATACAAACTCTAAGCAAGGTATGACGTGGTTAATGGACATCTTGAACTTTTTTATCGTCAAAGTGTAGTTATTTATTGAGAACCATCAATAAGTAAAACAGCGATCCTAAGACAGCACTGAGGCTACCGGTCCTCATTCACAAACCATCTATATATCCCATATTCTTGCCTCCTTGATCCCATCCGAGGGTATACCTATCTCAAGTGAAAAGATAAGAGTGGTTGACGGGCGACACGCATGATGATGGAAGAGCCTGAATTAAACTTTCTCGAAACCACTAGACGTGTGGGAATCGCAGCAAAGTAAGGATGCTACTCGACTTGTTCGCTAAGTCATAAATTACAAATACTTCAAAGCTATTCCTTCATCATCGTATGTCTAGTTCCTCTTGTATTTCTATCTCCTAGTTTATGAAATCTCACTCAGCGCCTATTAGGCGGATTCGGAAACAAGCATTTCATTAATAAAATCGGATCGTATTCCAGTACATAATTAATTCACCTCAGAAGGAGAAATCCAGTTTGTGTACAGGGAAAAGCTCTTGATGTCACTAGCTACTGCTACTGTCATTCCTACCCGAATTCGCATTCTCCTCTGGGAAAGGGGAAACTTCCACTTCTTCTTCAGTCACCCAAGAGGACTCAGAGCCGCCACCACCATTCTCATCTCCTTGCGAGCTGCCTTCTTGGACTGAGACTTCCTCTTCGCCGTCTGGTGACCAGCTTCCATCAGAAGACGGTGAGAAAGAATGCTGGAACATAATATCACCCATATCATCATCGTCATCGCGATGACTAGAATTCGTCTCCTCTTCATCCTCCTCATTCTCCAGCTCCCGAGCAGACTAAAATAAACAAGGACAAAATAAGGCTGCTGGCATTTAAAGAGTGAAGTAATTTAGCCCCAATCATAAGCAATTTGATGGCATGAGTCAAGTTGAACCATCAATAAGTAAGCTGAGGAGCAGCGGGACTACTCATATTTCGCCTGGCACCCTCCGAAGCAGAGTTTAATTTCTCAGCACTGCCCGAAGTTGTAACTTTGATTCTCAAGGGACTATATTTGGCCATATGCCTAGGGTTTAAAGGAAAGAAGTCGGAGCCTATTAAGTGGAGGGAACTATCTCTGGACAGTTGCTGAAAAAGAATGCACATTGGGGCTTCTTGATTATTCCGATGGTATGGGCCCTATTACTCCATCAACAAAGCGGACTAAAGAGCTGCTAATGGGTTTCAAAGACGTAACTGCCAAATTTGCTATGGAAATGGCATAGGACACGATAGTTTTTTGAAACTGATTATCAGAGGATCAAACAGTAAAATTCTTTCATTTATTTTAGATCGCTAGTGAATGAAGTCATACTAAATGTTTGAAAGGCTGAGAGCCGATTGGTAAGGCTGTGATCGACAATTAAATAAGGTAGGGTGGATGCCAACAGACAGAAATTCAAAGCAGAATGAAAATGAACATCAAGAGCGCTTGCTGAAAAATTTCTCTGAGGAGCCTTGTGACAGGTCTACACATCCAGTTTATGCAGATGCCAAATAAGCTAAAGGTATTCAAGAACCAAAAAGTTGGTCCGAAAAGGATGGATTGATAATGAGAAAGTAGAGCACCACCGAGCGTCCTTCCAAACATTATGAAGCTCAATTACATTCAGAAAATCAAGAAGCCTGAATACCTCAGAAGCAGTCAAAATAATTGAAACACTTTCAAAGGACTCAATTCCAGCGGCCTATGCTCGAAATATCCATTGATCTCTGATAAGCAAAAGTGCCAATTCCTTGTGGATGGTGGATAGGTTTGAAATTTTCCGGGCCTACTAAATGTATAGTGTCAAAAGTAGATTGAGCAAACGTAGATCCAGAACCGCAACGAGAGAACAGCTACAAAACCTCCTAGGCGTCTTCTACTTCTACAGTGACATTGAAATAGAAGGGAATGAGAAAAAGAGCAAGAGGATTATCGATCTATGGAGGGCCAACCGAAACCATCGCTATAGAGTTCAGAGAACACTTTACTGTTGACGATAAATAGTGAGAGAGACCTGATCGACTAGGAGTAAAATTGAAGTAAAGCACCCTCGATTTCACTGGTTCATTGCTATTCAGACTATCTTTACGTTAAAATGGTAATTTGTTTTAGTTTAACAAGACTCTGAGTACTACTCAAGATCTTAAATAAATGTCAACATTTTACCTTCTTTTGTCCGATTGAGTAGACCCGGCACTGAGCAAGATGATCACTGGTATCGCGGAAATTTTCAACCACGGCTAAACGCAAATCCCTTCTATCGATGGCCAATTGGGCAATGGGATGTTTTACGTCTATCGAGGCAATTAGACTGTAGTCGAGGGCATCTACGGTGCGGAATATCGTTTGCATGGAGCTTTCGACAGTTAGATCTTCCATTAACGAACTTGTTGGGGGCTCAAAATACCCTACAAAACAATAGAACTAGTTCATAAATAGAGAAAAGCATCAGGTGGCCCATCAAACCCTTATCGATTAGATATGGAGTCCCTACCGGCGTAAATAATGTCCGCCTTTTCCGAGAAAAATGATTCAAACTTGTCAAGGGCCTGAACAGTTCGCAAAAGACGCCAGGTTCGCATATCCCAGACGGCGGACGAGACAATTATTTCCATACCATTGGGATGAAAAACTCCGGAAATAACATCTTGGAATTTGTCAATTTTGTGCACAGGGGCAGTGGGGGTGACTCGACAGCGGACATCCCAAACAACGCCATCGTTAAGAACCAGACGATCATCCATAGAGAAGGTGGCCTTATTGGCCTCATATTCACTCTGCTTTGCCGAGGAGAACAGATCGGTGATACATTGACCGGAGGTTACATCGAATATCTACAATAATTAAATGCTGTCATTCTTTATTGGTATCTCAAACGCGATCAGATAAGCTTGCATGCTACCTTAGCGATTTTCCCATAGGTGGCGACAATCATGTCTTGCAGACCTGTTCGACTGAATTCAGCATGCTTGCAAAAACCTCTAGAGAATCTAAAGGAGAGAAAATAACCATAAAAAAAAACAGGAAGAAACAGTGCCCAGTTATTCACCTAACTGTATGAATGAATCACTTGTGCTTCTTAACTTTACAGTTCATACGCCTCTACCTTAAAATATAATCCGATAACCTGAACACAAAGGGCGGAAAAAATTGAAATAGGAATACGACTATAGAAGAGTAATTGAGAGAGCATTCGAAAGTAGAACTGGAAATACTTAATCGAAAGAGAATTTTGAAGACGATAAGTCTGGCGGAAAGTATAAAACCTGACATACTGTACGCGAATGATGCACTACTCTCATTTGACTCTTCAACATCTCTCTTTATCGCAAAGCCAAAAATGTGTTTACCTTCAATGCAACCAAGAGCAATAACAATATCATTAAGTGTAGGTTTGAGCTCACATTGGATTACCAATGCTCCCGACAAAGGGTGTAGAAGCAGATGTTGTGTTGCCAGCCTCAGAATTGCCTCGGAGATTCAGATGCGCCAAAGCTAAAGAGGGTATACCCCAACTCGAGCACACAAGGAGTCGGCGACCATCTCGCGAGTGCTCCAGTCTGCTAATTGCTGCAGAGTGCTCGTTGAAGAGTTCAATGGAAGGTCCCATCTCTTCAACATTCACCCAACACACCACTCCCGAAGCTGTGCCGAGGAAAAGACCTTCGTCACCGAATGCGCCACTACCCCGCTGTAAGGTGAAGAACATCAGTTGAAAAGACTCAGTTAAGGTAATGATAAAAATCCTACCACTACTCGTTTCTCACTCCGAAATCAGCTGAAGTGTAGACATCTGTATCCATGTTACGAACCGTAAATACGGGCATGAACCTGCTGTGAATGTAACGCCGAAGAAAGCGTTTAGGTTGACATCGCATGCGGTGACACCCAATAAAGTTCTGTCGGGCCATGTCAAATGCAGTTACTGAGGAAACGGGTTCAAAAGCCGTGTCTACCTGGCGATCTGGACAGCGATGGGGTTGTCTGAGAGAGAAACGCGGACACACGGAGAGAGGATGTGGACATTGGGCATGTTGATGCATAAGATAGGATTCAACGATTTTTGAGAGAGTCACTTCATTTGATTCTGCAATTACTGTGGTAGTATTGACTGGACCACTGGTGCTGGAACCAGCGCCGAGACTACTGATGCCACCAAGACCGGATTGGGATGGCTGCAGCAAGTGCTGTTTGTATCCTGGAGTCCTCTCCAATCGATCTCGAAAACTCTGCGCAAAGACATATAGTGAATTATACAAAAATGAAGCTATAAAAACTCTCCTTTGTGTCAGTTGACCCGCACAGTTTTTGAAGCACATTCATTGAAATCACTTTCAAACTGCAGAAGTTTGAAACCATTAAAGTACAGAGCCGGCTTTTTTAGAGTATTCTTCTCAATCAATGTCATGACATAAATACCAAAGACTGAGAATTTTCAAACCACTCCTTCAGAACACCGCAATCTGTCAATTATTGTGTTAAGCTAATGCAAAAGGTCAGTTTTATTTAGGAAATCTTGAGCTATCACACTTGCATGAAACGACTTGCTCACCAATCCAACCTGAGGGATCAACACGAAAGCGGTTCAATCTATTAAAGTCCTAACTGTGCATTTCTCGACTATAGTGGAGTAGGTAAATGGGCATTAAAGCGATGTGACTTTCAAAACGAGTCCTTTCGTATGAAAACCGCTTCAAAACGCACCAATTTCTAGGATGGCCAAAACGAACTCTAAAGGCTATCAACCAGGAAAATGGAAACCCAGTGACAATCGGGACGACCTGATATTGATGTCAGTCCAAAAGAAAAACGGGCGAAAACATTAACAAAAATTGTTCCATTCTTTACGTCTCCACCTTAACCCAAGAATTATCCCAATAACATCTTTTAACGCACTAAAGATTAATGAAAAAGAACTAGGCACACCTTAAGACTGCTGATCGCAGAGCCTAAGGGAGGTTTGAACTTGTTTAACCGCAGAGGAGGTGTTGAGGGAGAATTGTCGGGATTTGAGGCCACAGCAGTAGCAACCGTCGTAGAAGACTCCGAGTCTGAGTCAGCTTCATGACTAAACAGTGGCAG
The DNA here is from genome assembly GCA_019097775.1 of Moniezia expansa. Taxonomy (NCBI): domain Eukaryota; kingdom Metazoa; phylum Platyhelminthes; class Cestoda; order Cyclophyllidea; family Anoplocephalidae; genus Moniezia; species Moniezia expansa. Next base: position 6,693,641 of record JADFDV010000076.1, on the reverse strand, counting down.
CTGAGGCGGTATTGAACTACTTCCCATTCTTAAATGCGCCTCTTCTTGCAATACAGAAGCTGTTTTATGAAGGCCTGAAAAAAAAACACCGTTATCTAACCTGCTAGGAGTCCTACAGTTCTTTTCCTCCGCAGAGAATCTTCAAAGACCCAGAAAACTGCAGATACTAAAAAGCGTGTTCACAATTTTTCTAGCCATCGTCTAAAGAATTTCGGACGGGCAGTACAATGGCCTCAAATATCTTAGATAGTTAATGAGAACAAATGCTGGTTTTCATTCGAAGAAACACAAGCTAAATTAGCGCTGCAATTAGCATAAATTCGAAAGTACGAAAACCGAAAAGTCGGGTCAAATGGTGAATACAGTAGCCTAGAACAAGAAAATAAGCCGACCGTTGCAAACGAAAATGTCCAGGACATCGGGTTCTGGTGATCTCCAACCTTTCCCCCATTCTCTTACCAACAAGAGTTGTAAGTACAGCATGCGTCATAAAACCAGGACGGTGGCCAACACAATCCATTGGATGTGCACAGATAAAACAGGTGCTTGTGCGACCGATACACTCTTGATGCACTGAAGAGTTGCAAAATTCCTTCGGATCTAATATAGCTAATGGCGAATGATTAGCAATAATAATAATAGTGAATAACAATGAGTAAAGAGTATTCAAACATTCTGACCTTTCGGCCGACATGTTCAGTCGAATCGAGTCTATACTCTGGATACTACGAAGTCAAAGGATTTGGTGAAAATAACAAGTTAACGTGAAGCGGTATCATAGGTGTTCAACTATCTGAAGCAACCAGGAATTAGCATCAGGAACATTACTTTGAAATGGATTCCGATTATCGCCTATAGTCACAGAGCGAATAAGAACCAAATTTCAACTAGCAGAGCAGACTTTGTAAAAGTTCGAACCAACATGGGAGAGAAATAACAAAAATGCCGTGGAAAACACCCTCTGAATCAATTTAAGGAAGTCCTTGGAAGTTAAGTTCCCGTTCCTAAAATCTACTATCACGGCGATCTAAAGCAACATCGTATCCCATAATTTTGATCTCGATATGGGTGAGCGAGTAGTTGAGGAGGTTCTAGCAGAGGTGTTGAAAATTAAAACTTACCAAACCAAATCATCCAGGTTAATTTTGATCTCATTCGGTGCTATTCACCAAGGAGACCATTTACAATTAAGGTTGGTCCACTCAGTTAGTGCTCGGTCTTTGGGACGCTTAAAAAAACAATTGATCCTGATAGTCACGATAATTGCTCGTCGGTTTAAGGACAATTTTCACCGTTGGAAGTGGTCAACAAACTAAATTCAGCAACAAATTGTGTGGAAGAAGATAGATTCGAATAAAAAGTTGAGAAAAATAGAAGCTGGCTTTGTTTCGGTAAAATTACGTAATAGAAAAGTGAGTACAGGAAGGGCTTACCCTTAGACTGCAGATGTCGCCAGATGATTTCCAGGAGTTCCGCTTGGTCCCACTGGATACGAGTACCAGCAACGATGATAGCCCGACGTACGCGATCCATGCTCATCAGGTCATCGTCGGTGAGACCGCCACTCCCCGAGATGCTGCTGCCCAGCACCAAACGCATAAGCAGGCTTGCGTAACGACAGAATTCCGCATGCTCCACCATTCGATCGGGCAATACCGGTTCCTTCATCAGCACTGAAAGCGATTTCATATATTTATGAAAGGCCACATAAGTAAAATGCGCTTTGAAAAGGTCTGAACTTGACTTACACTGAAGCTGAGACTTGGTGAAGATAGGCATCTTGGCCAGCATAGATCTGACCTCTTCGCTCCGAGCGAGACCGACAAGCCCACGACAAGCAAGAGTCCTGATGCTGTCGGCTTCGACTACCGGTTGGGTGACATCCAGTTTGTGCAGCAGAAGCATCAGCCCATGTTGACGTCGAACAGCGCACCAAAGACGCATTTGATGGTGAAGAAGCTCTGGAGGAGGAACTATGTTGGCGAATTTTCGACGATATTGAGCACCATCGGGAGTTTCGAGAATCGAGGACTTAACATGAGGGGGTCCACTAGTGAGGTCGTCGTCATTGTTGACGAAGGACTCTTCTAAACGACGCTTTCTAGTACTCGTTCGATTCTGTCCAAACGAAGGGAATGATCGAGGAAAAGTATATTGATCAATATAACCCCTCCGCATTACACCTCCTCCTATTTCCTCTTCAGCCTACCATGATGCCCGCAAGCCAGTCTCATAAATAAAAGTATTCAAGCTCGACCGACCTTACGGCAATATCAAGGCGCATTACACGGAAGAAGTGGAGTCTGAAGAGCTTAGTCATTTTAAGCGAAAAATTTGTCGGCCATTAATACCCGACCAGGAATTGACAGCATAAAAACCTGAGAGTTAGGCAATTAAAACTTACTTTGTATGTGCCTGGAGTACTTTCATTGAGGTCGAGAATCGAAGGTCTTTCAGCAGTGGACGTGAGAACAGTGGAGGCAAGAATGGGTTGATCGGGATGCTCACGGTCATCTATGGAACGATAAACGAGGTTTCCTATGAAGGAGAGTATCGCCTTCTGAACATTCACATCCCAACCTTGATCATTGTCACGGATTATCGAGATAAGCATTCTATAAGACACAAACAATCTTTACCTAGATAATATTGGCACACGAATTTAAAATGATTCCTCAATTTATGGAGGAAATGAAATAAGGTGTTATTTCACTCAATGAGATTTTAAGAAAAGCTACTGAAAAGCGAAATAATGGACACCCACAGCAGTCCATTGATCCGATCTTGTTCGTCGCGTCTAACGCCTCCAGGCAGCATATTCGGTCTCCGTGCCAAATTAACTTCGTGGGTGCCACCTACCGCATTTAAGTTTGAGTTCGATCTCGCGGTGCCGCGATGAAGATTAGGTGGCAAGAGCGGAATACCATTAGTCGGCAATACAATCGGATTGTGCTGACCACTTCCTTCAGCATTTTCGGAAGCAGGAGGTGTGTCCGACTGTTCTCCATCATTAGCTTCTTCACTAGAAGGCCCATCGCTACCACCATCATCTACATCTGCTTCGTCTCCATCCTCTAAGAAGAGATGAAAAATATTGCGCTCACTGAAATTTCTTGGACGCCTGAAAATGCGTGACCTAGCGGAACCACGATCATCGGGAAAAGCATAGACATCGGTAGCGACGATGATCTCCGCAAGATTGTAGGAGAGAGACATAATGTTTAGGATGTCGACAGCGAGTCTGGCACAGTCATTTCGACCTGGCCAATTGTCGTAGGCATAAACGTTGCGAGAGATAATACGGAAAAGAATCGGGATTCCATCCAAGCGATCAAGATCGTGAATGGGTGGAAAGTAAACGTGTGGGCGCATTCGAGAGGCAACCATGGAGATGAGACGCGTCATCTGCTCTGTAGTGTAGCTAACCAGCTATAAGAAATGGAACTGTAATGATCTCAAGTTAGCAATTGAGTAACAACCCAAATTCTGCGGTTTACTTACTCGGTTATCAGCGGCTAGAGCCAGCTTCGGAGGTTCATCGAAAATGCGTCCAAGTTGGGGGTCGAGAGAGTCTATCCAACCGAGCAGGCTAATGTCCAAGTAGCGACGCATAGTGGTGAGGCTAGCGCGCACTACATGCCAGGAAGCTGCATCCTTGGTAACTGATGTGCGGTCCTCCGTTAGACGAATCGGCAGAACGCACATCTGTAAGCGTAGCAAGTGGAATCAACCGCCAAAACATGCCTTTAAATCCTAGACTAACAATTAAAATTAATATTCTGGGGAAACTATAAACGTGTAATGGTTCGATGAAAAGGAGCAGAGAAGAATTCATTTTCCTGTGAATTTAAAGATGTTTTAAAGTCGATAAATGCGCTCTGTAATCTCTTTAAATGGTTCCTCACAAGCACTCAAGGGGGAAGGAGTGCTGACCACTCACAGTACTTACGAACCTACTCTACAAAGAAAAGGTAAAAGGGCCCTCATATAAAGGAACATCAAAACACAAAAAAGTTCGATGTTGCCAATGAGAGGGAAGGGGAGAATTCATGGAGAATCCTCTGAGAGGGAAAACCAAAGGAAGTCAAATAAAAGACATCTAAGGGCGAGCCTACCTCTCAAATAATTAGGACTCGCCGAGTTCGTTCTATTTCGAATATATATAAGAATGAAACGAATCACTGGTTGTTCCCATGCTGTTAGATCATGTTTGTAAACTGAGACTACTTACAGCATTGAAGAGATAACGAAGCCCATGTCGAGCAGTAAAGAGACGGAAAAAGGCCCCATAGCAGAGAGCAATATTTAGGAAGAAAAGGGCATAGCATCGGGCTGAGGAGTGCGAGCATTCCACCAACCATAACGAATAGGACATGATCTTCTCCAATAGATTTTTCCGCAAGATGCACATCTGCGAAGAAATTAGTACTTTATTAGTTTTCAGTAGAAACATGGAATTCACGCATCTACAAGCTATGTTTGGCACAGATAATTAGCTAAAAAAATGATTCAATACAGACCCTTTCCATTGCATCCTCAAAGTAAGAAGTGTAGTATAGCACCACACTAACAGCTGTGGAAGCTACAGATGGCTTCGGAACCTTCATCAGTAGCTCCAATCCTTGAGATTCAACAAAATCTAGGTGAATACATCGATGGCACAGAAGATTAGCTAGTAATCGAAGAACTTCGAATGTGATTCTAATGTCGCGAATCGAATATTTTGGTTCCATGAAATGATAAACATGCTTCAGCACACCTCCATCATACATACATGGCATCATCTACAAGGTAAGGACTGAGAAATAGGGGACATACATCTTGGTACTCAGCGAGTGATGTGAGATAGGCCATGCACAGACGGATCTTGCCCTCCGTGCTAAGAGGTTCGAGACATACATATCCCAGTCTCTTCCTGAAATCTGTGTCATCAGTATCAGTAGGGCCTAAAGAGAGCTTAATAATAAAACCTCAAGAGCATACGTTCGACCATTTCTCTATCAAGGGCTTCTGAGTAGACGGTTAGCCTTTTGAGCACCAAGGAAACTAATTCAATATTACGCTGCTTAGTGACATATAACAACTCGGCGTTATCAAGAACAGATCCAAGAAGAAAAAGGGCGTAACAATTCGTTGGTTCAATTTCACTTGATGCCAATTTGTAGAGAGCTTCTAGAGTAGAATCCTAAACCAAAATAGGCAAAAAAACCAATAACTTACATGCTCTGAGATGGAAACCGAAAGAGTAACTCCTGAATGGATACAACAAAATAGCCGACAAGCCGCTCGAACTGTGGGGTTACTAGGGTTTTCACAGGATACTATGTGCTCTGTAAGGCGATTAATGAAGCTCTCATGACCAGAAATAAGATGCAGAATGGTGCTGAAATCAGAAGTGTTCGATTTGCGAAGTACATGTCTATCATCTAAGGGGTCCGGATCAGTGTGGAAATAAATGTTGGCTTGTTCCTCAAACAAATCGGCGAGGCTAAAAACGAAACATTATTTGAAACTCAGCTACCTCGTTAGCACTGGAACTGGATTAAAGCCCGTCTGATTTCGTTCTGAGCGCCACTGGTTCATGAGTGTCTCGAAGCGCTGTCTGACAGAGGGTTTCTCTAAGTCAGACATACTCGGCACAAAAAGAGTAGAGCGCAAACTGGCAGCAGTTAAAAAAATTAAAAATAAAATTTGAATCACTCGAAAATTAGTTGACAAAAAGGAATACATTCAAATCGGTCATCGATTCCCTGTTTTTATAATCTTTGGCCTACCTTTCTTTAAATTTCCTTAAAGATAAGCTGAATCCGTGGTATAAAGGTAAGGACAGTTAAAATAAAGTTGAATCCCTTAATATAAAGCAAAGAACTTGCAATGATAACAGAACTTACGGACACTTGCGTGCCGTAACAGGCTAATATTTTAATTGTGAAGAGATGGGCTATTTCTGAAATATTCATACATTGAGGGAATTTAGCATAATAATAAAATACACCTGTCGGATATTTCGACATTTCAACGCAAAAGCCTTTAGTATCGAGTGAATACATCTGGAAACTCTTATTTTTTTATGAATGTTTCAGTTTTGTTTCAGAAACTTGAATTTTGTATGGCTTACCTCCGTTTAAGTTTCGCAACATCGCCTGGTCGAGTTTTTAGCCAAGCTGAGCAAATCATCCCAACGTCTTTAATGAACAGCACTTCACATTCAAAGCGAATATACTAATTTTATTTTATAATGTAGAACATCTAAGGCAGTCTACCGTGATATCTGCCTGGAGCAAGGCGAAAACTTGACGTTTGGTTATTCAAAGTATGGAAATGTAAGAATGTCTAATATTTAAGTCTAAATCAAAATTGAAAATTTTCAAATTAAACTAGAATTCGAACGAGTTAACTTAAGCAGCTTTCAAACCATGTAGATTTTTGCAAAAATTCTTTCTGGGTAACCTTTAATTTTATCGGTGCTAACCAAAAGGCTGATGCCTAACCTTTTTTTTTTCATACATAAAACTCATTTCTTCAAATAGAGGTTTGCTTTCCCGGTATAATTGCGGGTAGAAGTAAAATCAAATGCCAGGACGAGGCTTGCGGGATGATATGAGCATTCATACACGATAATTATCAGTGCTTTACATAATCGTCGAACGAGCAAATTTCAATGGAATGCTGCTGTAGGGACTGGTCTGTTAAATCTATAATATTTTGCATGGCTCAAGTTGCTCTTTTGCTAACGCATCAGCGTATGCTCAGCAGTGAAGTATATTACAACCAAGTTAATGTTAAAGTTAAGATTCCCGTCTTAGGTAATATTGAGTATACTCCAGAACATACTTCTTTTTGAAAACAGGCACGAAAGCATACACATGATTTTAATTTATGGCTCTTATTCAGTAAAATGTTACCGATTCCGTAAACTGCAATGAACAAACGAGAAGTTAACCTTTCTTGGACATGTATACCAAAGCTAAACGTTCAAGATTGGGAGCTTTTGAGAAGGGGAGATCAAAACAGTGCCACATTCGAGTGGCAGAAATTAGTTTAGTGCAATCAGTGGGAGAACGACCGCAATTAGTCAAATAGTTGTGGCGGACAATTTTGTTCAATTGACCTAAGACCTCCTTCGGGACATAAAGTGAGACGATTGACCTCAGCGGATATGATGCAGCGCAAATAGGGTAGAGAAAACTCAAATTATTCTATTTCTAAGAGCAATCAGGAGCACTTCTAGGACAACCCTCGCAACTTCATTAGATTAAAAGTTATAACAAACGATCTAATCATCCAAACATCTCATTGTGAAGCAGAAAAGGCGAAGAATATGATCAAAACAACCTGGACTCAATAGTGGTGACAAGAGTTCTGTCACTTTTTCAGTTGCAAGATCTTCGAGTATGGAACAAAAAAAATTAATTCGCAGATTTGCGTTTGTGCACATTACCTTCAGGCGATGAAATGCTTGACGTGTTGAAGAAAGGGGCATGAGAGTATCAATTTTTTCATTCCTGCGTTCATTGTAAAGCCAGATTTACTGCTGCTGTAACTGTAGGACATTTCGATGTCGGGCGCTGGTACGACCCTACGAATGATAGCGAGGCCACAGTGCCACAGTGCATACCATATGGTGAAATCGAGGATCTCTGTAATCAAAGTGCCAGATTCGTCACGATTCATACCAGTAATAACTGCATAAATAGGGAGTTTATTTGGAAACAAGAGCAAGCATGTAAATGCCTGTTTGTATCATTTTCAGCAATCAGCTGTCCGAGGCTTAGGCCAATGCAAATGGGTTAGAGGTGCTTGAATTGCACAATCCAATCACTCCTCAAATTAACATTTTCAATCCAATTTTCGTGCATCAGTTGTAATACTACCCACTACCAGCAGCAGTACGGATTAAGTTACAGAATGCTGTTTAAAATGAAAAAATTTTCGCTTAAATAGGAGGATTCATCTCCTACATCCGTCTAATTTCCGATTTTCTGGACACGTGATAAAGTAAAAGAACTTGATGAACTTGCTCTGAAGCACACCAAACTATCGTCGCTCTCGTTGCAAGGAGGGGGTAGGTCTTACTGAAAAAAATGCAGTAATTCGTTGTCAAAGTGGGCCGACAATCAGTCAGACAGAATTGTTGCTTGCACTCAAACTTCAACAAGGTGTCAGTAGACTTTGCTAAGACAAAATGATAGCCAGCGTGCTTGTGGCCACCTGTCGGTTTCACAGCCTTAGTGGAATTGTGCCATTCTGCCCTCCTTCGTTGGCAAGTGTCCTCTTGATCAACCGCTCTTGAAGAGCAACTTGACTGACAGAATGAATTATTCATTCAAATAAAATTTACAAGTATGTGCCTCGCGTTCATGTCATCATCGTTGAGCCTCAACTAAACTGCCGCCGATTGAAATACATCTCCTGATAATGAACCGAATATCCATGTCAATGTTTCCTCAAATAACATGTTTCAGTTTTACCTCCACTTGGCTCCTCTTTAGAGGCTTATTCATGTGGAAGTTCTTCAAATAAGGCAACAGTAAGACTCCCTCCTTTTCAATCATGACCGATTGCCCTACAATGTCATTGAAACCGTCAAAAAATTTCCAGGCAGTTAGGATATCCCCTCCTTGAAACTACAGAAAAATTGCAAATACTTCTAATGTGTTTGCACTGCAGATAATCTTTTAGCGAGCGTTTCATTCTACTTGAATGAACAGGCAAGACAGTAGTAATTAGTACAAGTCAGATGGCTAAGAATGGGCCTGATGACACCTATGCATCTGAAATATATTTGGCGTCTGGCATGCGTGAGGTGAATCTGAGTCCTGTTTGGGAGGCAACACAACGAGGTTGTTTAGCTTAAATGAACTGCATCTCTGGTGAGGTCATGTCAAGTCGTGTGAACTGACTGTATCTCGTGGTCGCGAACCATTTGGAAGAATCCCGTCATTTGAGCAGTGCATCAATGTCCATGAAATGTATCGCTCAAAACTCTTTACGAGCAAGTAGTCCTACCTGAAGTGTATACTTTGGAAGGAGTCGATACCCCTTACTAGCCGTACAGAATCAGTCCTTAGGTGGCATGATAACTTCCTCCAATCCACTTGGTCTGTAGACAAGTTCAACCTCGCCGTGACAAGTTCACTTTCATTCAAAGGTAGTAGTTTGCGGGCACTTTTGAGAGACAGATGAGGTAAAATCTGCACTAAATGCATTGCTTGAATTGGAAACGAGGAGCGAACTTACGAAACTCTCATGGGTAAGTCAGTAGTCACAATCTGGTACAGAAAACCTACACCATTTGCCTGAAAGAAAAAGCTCTTGAAAGCTGCTTGATTTTAAGTGATGGTGCATTTTTGACAATCGCGCAATTTACGCGACGTAGGTCACTTTAGCAGAGCCTAGTCGGTGCAACTTGGTGCTAAGCGGTCTCATTTAGAATGAACAACACCACTGAACAGGTCTCTGCTTTTCATCACTGACCACAGCAATTAATTATATCGTGTAGATGCTCGCCCAGAATGATCATGCCGAAGGGAGTGTTTCTCGATCAGACTGTGCAGATTGGGTTAGCGCTATCTAATTGGTACACGATACATTGGAAATCGGTCTTGCACGAGGGCTTGCACCAAAGTGTCTTTTTCATTCTAAAGGTCGATTCCTCTTTTTGACATCTTCACTTGCCCCACTATTTCAATGCGACGAGATACTATTAACATCACATGTTTTCAATAGCTTGAATTACATCGCGTATGCAAATGCATTATGAAACATGGCATGTGGTTTGCCTATCCTCATCGAATGGTTAATCGAGGTGATTTACAATGTAGTAACAATAGCGTCATTCGAAGGCCCTGTTAATGTCCTGGAATAAAGCTCACTTCAACCTGACCATCGTGACCTACATAGGTGCCAATCAATCAATGTAGTGAGAAATGAAGACCAAGTGACAAGGCAGCATCAAATACATCTGTCTGGCAGATAGCGTTAGCAGACCCTGGCAGACTTTGGTTAAGATTGATCGCGTTACAGGTAGTCGATGGCACTAACGGTTGGACAAGGGGTAGATATTTAGCAAAAATGGAAGGCTCTACAGTCCAAATATGGCCTTTGATATCATTTTCTACCGCATGGTGACGCTCATCCTTGGTTGAAGAGAAAGCCGTTTGATTTTAATGGTTACTGGCAAGCTCCAAAAAAGTGATCCCTCGATATTCGCCACCAGCCAGAGGTTGATCCAGACTAGCTATTGCCACCGTTTGTCCTTCGCCAAGCCATTAATCCCCTTCAGCAAAGTAGGTGCCTCACTGCACCCACACAGTTGATTATCAATGAGAGCTATTCGGGCCAAAATATGAAGAATACAGCAGTGTTAACACAACATGACGTCCTTTTAATCAGTCTGCTTCCACATAATTCAGTCTCGGTGAAGAGAATATCAGAACGAAAGTGCGCTTTTGGCCAGTTGAAGCTCAAGAATGATGTGAACACTGGTATGTGCGCCTTTGAATTCACGGTTAAGACTTGTGCCCTACTTAATCATGATCATTAAACTTTTGGCAGAATCATGAGGGCTAAATGCTAGGCACATGCCATTGAGTTAACATTCATGTGAGACACCTACTTGCGGTCAATTGTCTGCATATTCAGCACCCATGCTTGGCTGAGCATATGCCATCCATAGGCACAAACGACCTCTGCGAGTGAATGTCGCGGTGTGCCCACTTCCCTCTCACATTGGCGTAATATTATATGCCTTTTGGCCACTTGTGTCATGCCACAATCACGGAGGTCCCAGGCCTCTTCCCCTTTTCTTCGGAGCCGGACTTCCGAGGGTAGACTTGGCAGAACAAGCATTACTCCACCCACTAACAACAACATTTGCCAATCTACACCACATCATCGTGCTAGATCAATGAATATGAGACACACAGAGCACGTGTTTTAAAGACATACTATCAGCTTTATTTTAACCGCAATAATACTAATAATAATTATTTTTATTATAATTATAATTATTATAATAATAATTATTATTATTTTCATGAAACGAGTTAATAACTTGTAAATCTCGGTTTGAACCACTGCGTAAAACTGCTCGCTCTGGTGTGTGTGTCTACCTGATTCTGGAGGGCCGGCTCCCACGAGTTGTTTAAAACTCTTTTTCGACAAGCTGCAGTTCCCCTTGAGGTATATAAAGCTGGCACCTAAGCAAATGGCGTATACAATGTACGACTTGCTGCTAACCTCCTCGTGATTGATTAAGTTGACCTGATGGCACATTTCATTTACATTATGCAGATATTCAAAGATTTTTTGACATTCGACAGCTAGAGCCAGAACACAAGTCCTCTTTTCTATCAATATGACAAACAATTTAGTGTCTGCAATTCTTCTTTTCACTCAATGCGTAACACGAAATGCTCTGCAATTGCAGATAGTCTACTCAAACGTTGTGAGTAGAATGTGCTTATAGACTCAAGGGGACCATTACAAAGAACTCGACAGTGCATCAACAGTTCCTTTCTTTTAAACTGCCTAGAATTTCAACTTCACCAGTTGCTTATCGGATGCGCTTTTTGGATGGAGTCGACGTCTACAACGTTCTCTGCCACAAACGACTGGTGGCAACACCGGGTCCGCGATACATCAACACAGTTAACTCGTTCTTCAACCTCAAACACATTTCGTGTTTAAAGGCCCCTCCAACGCAGAAGGTTCTAGCTCCACCCGACTAGCATTCCGTGGAACAGATTACGATCTAAAAATTGCCTTTGGTTGTTATCAAGAAGATCAGGTTTATTTGCCCTGTTTGAGGATAGCTAACCGCAGCTTCAGCAACCCTGGAGCCATAAGCAGGTATAGAAGGAGCCACTTGCTCACAAGAATGGAAATTACCTCCATTCCAAACGGAAACCAGGACTGTGTCAAAATAGTCGCAGTACCGTGGAGAAGTGTGATGTCACCACAATTCTACAGAGCATTAACCTCTCTTACTCAAATTATGCTGGCTAGTTTGCCACGATACGCTTGTGATCACGTTTTCGTGAGTATCAATTTGGCCTGTTTTACCCTCAGTATAGTGTAGGTGAATATAGGTGAAGGAAGTATAAAACCAAAACTATTTTTTTCCTTACACATTACTCTAAGCTTTATGGAGAAGATCTCGAGCGACATTGTGGTTTGAAGAAGACTTCTGCAACGCACGTGCGTCTGAACCAAATTGGTCGGTACTGTGCGCAATGAACTAGTCAAGGTTTCTGCAGAAATGTAGAATAACTGTCCAGATTCACTTGCACTTAACATCCAAAACAGTTAGGGACTAGACAACTTCCTAAGTCTTTATGCCATTTCTCTACTCGTAAATATGCACATTTGTAACAACTCATCGTTAACATGGCGTTTTCTTAGTAATGGTTTGATAACTTGAGGATATATTCACTCTCTCACAAAACAAGGATTAATTAACTTCAAGGAAATCGTAAAAAGTTGGCTCACTGAATAACTCACTCTCTTAATTAATTGTGTAAACGAAGGCAGCAACGAAAGACCCTACTGCAAATAAATGAAAAATTGGAGCACTTCATGAAATCTCGTCTGCATTCGTAAATCCAACAAAGCACGGGATCCCATATAAAATTCACTAATAGTATTTATTAATTATGCCGAAAAAAACGGAAAGAAAAAAACCCATGATGCTAGAAGTTCACTATAAAAGACCAAATTAGAGGTACTTAATTGAAGGCGTCTCCTTAGAGAAATTACCCTGACCACCAGAAATAAAAACTTGCGTTTCGAAATGTGATCGTTTCGCCACCTCCCGTTTCTGAATTCCCGCTTGCTTCATTTGCTTGTGCCAAAGCGCGAAAGAGTGAAGTGCCTTCAAATTTTTTTAATAAAATGATTAAATTCAAAGCAGCGTTCGAGCCCTTTCATTTCAGCGACATAAAAGTAGTCATCACTAATTCGGTCTGACATTATAAATTGTCATTAGATCGCAACTTGGGAACTACAAAAGAAATCATTGGGAATAGTTAGAGGGGAATTTCATTCTAGCGGAGAGTAAGAGAAGATTCAGGTAACCGGCTGGTTCGAATTTTTCAATTGTTTTAATAACAAAATGATCTGAGAGTATCACTAAGTTCTTTGAACTGAATTAATTATGAAACTCTTGAATTGGTTTCTCTTATAGCTGTATCTGTCCAGCCGTTTGGACTGCAGTCTAAACTGATCATAATCTCATCCTAAATCGATTGAACCTCCTCCAACAAACTCTCCTTGAAGGTTTTAAATTGACAAAATTGTGCTTTCGGGTCCATACTGGACTGTGGAACGTGCATGCATGTGGCAATGAATGGAATCTCTACCAGAAATTTGAACAGATATCTGGAAGAGGTAGGAAGATTGTCTGCCTTAACATTGTCGAGAACGGACTAGGTGCCACTACGAAGTTGAACTGCTACCTGTACTATGAAACCATGTCAGAGAAGCAACCAGAGAACTGAAGACGTCGATAACTGCTTTTACTGTCTTCTGTGTTAACTGTTGTGTGCTACTTATTGTAAGAGCTATTTGTACTTCTATTGTACCCCCAAAAAGGCCTTGTGACTTGCCCTGATGGGTGGGGAGTAAATTATAATAAGAAATGAGTTGTAATAAAGTGTATCCGATTTCAAAAAATTCGAATGAATTTAATTAAATTGGGCAAGTTGTTTAAGGAATATTCTAAAAGGGAAGTATCCGCTTCCATCGTAAAACGCGATAGTATTCTTATCGAGAACACAATCATTTCACCTTTTTTACATCCTCTTCTGGGATTTTGATCATCCGCTGAGACTATGTCTGAATACAAACAGATGTTGAATATCTAACTTTTGGGTAAAAAGTGCCATTCATGTCCTTGAGAAATTCGTCTAGAAGACTTCTTCTCTTGAGCTTACTTGTGTCAACGGTATTGTGTCAACGGTAGGATATTCGCTTGCCACCATTCTAGTCTCGTTTTAATCCGACTCCCGAGCCAAGATTAGCGACATGTCAAACCTTACGGTGTAAACAGTGGTACAAGACTTTTTAGGCTACAAATAAAAAAAGGTGTTACAAGTTTTATCGCTTAATTAAATAGTTTAATTGTTTTCCCACCACGAAGATTCCCACATTGCTTAACTTGAAAGCACTTATAGAGAATCGCTTGAAGATGTTGCAGTCACAGTGGTGATAAAAAAGCGCGTGACATCCATCGCTATTTTTTTTTAATATTTTAAGTAAAGTCACTAATTGTTTATTTTCAGTAGAATGGCAAATGAAGCAATTTGAAGCTAGGTAAATTTGACTTTTGAAGAGTTATTTACTGCGGCGCAACATGGTCCAGTGACCAAAACAAATAGGTGCAGTATTAGAAAAGATTTGAAAAACCTGTACTTCATTGCTTTGAGTACCGACAATTGGAGGGTAATTATTGCGATCTAATAAGATGTAGCAAAGTTCTAGTAAAGTGAGGTACCACTGATGCTAGATTCATCAAGGCTTCAACTGGCTCCATTTTGTTTCATAACGTTAACAGTCCAACGCAAATGAACATTACTGTACATAAATACCTACTGCCTACCTTCTCGCCATTCGGCATTTTTTTATCCAAATACCATCAGACTAACGGAGGTGTCTTCAGATTGTACTTGATAAGCTCCAGCTGCCTGAAAAGGTTTTCTCAAGAGCGTTCCGTTCTGAAACTAACTTAATACTTTGTGATGCCTTTTTGCCGCACCCAGTCACCCTAAAATCATGAAAATGAAATTAATGTCCTCTTTGGAATCGTTCGAGCATACTCATCAAGGGCTTCCATGGATATTTAGTTAATTACATGTTGAACATAAAATTATTAATGATCTCCACAAATGGGATCCAATTTCGCCTTCGATCGCCAAAAAATGCTCTCAATGGTTGAGGTAGATCCATGAAACTTTGGAGATATCTAGTAGTAAAGCGAGGAATTCTTTAGGGTCTAAAGACTTTCTAGCTAGTATTTCAGTTTTACATCTAACGCATCATCCGCTGTCCGCTAGAAGACAGGATACATTCACTATTGTATATCAGGCGGTTTTATGGCTTTTGTCTTCCTGCTGTTTTCATCTTTTCTTTGAGTGCGTCCCGTATTTTCGCATGTTTTGCTACTTCAAACTAAAGGGCTTGAGAGTGTGTTGTTTGGTTAATTCCTCATTAATAATCAAGTTCCTCATCTCACTCCATGACGCTGACGTTCTCCACAGACAACTTTATTTTACCACGCCATTCAAGAGGGATGAAGCGGAAGACTTCTTTTCATGTCTCGATATTCTCTTTTAACCACCTTTCTTTTCAAACACATTTGTGTGTTTGTCTTAGTCAACATTCTCAGATTTTAAGTTTAAGTCTACTCATTCTCAGCAGTTTTGATGCTAGTGGGTCTCTCCTTTCTTGTAATCACCTAGTTGCAAATGCTTCTTCAGTCTTCATCAGCTGCCTTTCAGACAGCCCTGTTGATGAAGTAATAAGGTTCAAATCATTTGAATATTTGAGATGCCCCAAAATCAAATTCTTTTCCCACAGGAATCAGAAGTTTGGGCTTCATAATCCCTCACATTTTGTCAGCTGAAGAAGTTATTCCACATTAGATTCTTGTTAGACATCCCCTCTCCGCGGCTGTGGTTTTATTCGAGTCTGCAAATTAACCTCTTGCACAGTGTTCTAGCGTAATTGAAAGTATGTGTATCCCGTTGGGTATAGCTAGTGATTCTGTTTGTTTTTCGATATTTTAATCTGAGTGTTAGAGAATTGTCAAGCCTTCATTATGCTTTTTTTGACTCAGGAGCTTCATCGGTATAAAATCTGAGGTAATGATCAGATTTGGTGCCCACCTCAGTATGATTTCATCTGTTCATTAAGCTTAGATTTTTCCTGGCTTGTGCGGAATAGTTGAATCTGAGAAGTAGAATTTACAATCCAATCTGCTAAATGAGGCTCAATAGTTTCAGTTCGTTACGACAGAATGTAAAGTTCCAGTTTTTAAATTGTTAGGTCGAAGCGGAAATTTGAACCCTTGGTTCCGCTGTGTTTAATGTTGGTTGATATTCTGCGAATTTTCAAAGCATCATGCTTGTTCACACGCCATTCACCATTCCTCCATGTCAGACTTCAGTAAAACGTCGATCTGGAGACACTTCACCCAAGTTCATTGTAATATCTAGGAAACTACACAAATTCCATATTCTCTGAAGCATATAACAGTTCAGTAAACGCTTGGGTAAGTGCCTAGCTTTTGGGTTAAAGCCAATGGCCTACCCAAAACACTTGCTAACTTGCCATATTAAGAAATGGAGACGGCGGTCGAAAGGCAGACCACAGGTAACCCGAGGCAGATCTGAGGGCTGAAGAGGCAGGACGTAAACACCTGGATCTATGATCTCAAACTGGACTGTGAACAATGCGTGCATGTGGCAATGAATAGAATCTCCGCCGAGAATTCGAAAAGATTTCTGGTGAAGGTATAAAGATTGTCTGCTCTTAACAATGTAGAGGACGGACTAGATGCTACTACGAAGTTGAACTGCTACCTGTACTATGAAACCATGTCAGAGAAGCAACCAGAGAACTGAAGACGTCGATAACCGCTTTTACTATCTTCTGTGTTAACTGTTGTGTGCTACTTATTGTAAGAGCTATTTGTACTTCTGTTGTACCCTCAAAAAGGCCTTGTGACTTGCCCTGATGGGTGGGGAGTACAGCCTGAGTTCACCAAGAGCCTCTTAGTCAAGATACGACGTAACACCTGGATTCATGGTCTTAAACTTGGATTGTGGAGCATGCGTGCATATGGCATTGAATGGAAACTCCGTCGAATAGTTGGAGAGACTTCCGGTGGGGATATGGAGATTGTTGCCCTTACGGAAACTCAAATGAAGTCTTGCTCCTTATGTATGGATAAACATGCTTTCTTCAACTCTGGACACAGTGAAACCTCTAGACCGAGTGATGGGGTTGCCTTTCTTGTCAAAAAGGGCATAGAAACTGAATTCGACCCTGTCTCAAATAGACCTGCCACACTTACTCTCCGAATTGGAGGAGTAAAATTTGGACTGATGGGATGTCATGCGCCGACTGAGTCCAAGGAGGATACAATGGTTGAAAAATTTTACAAACTAGTGACCAAAACCTATAGATTATTTCTTTCTGAATGTACACAAATAATTATCCTTAGCGATTTCAATTGCGGATTGGGCTCTGATGCTCGTAGCTTTGGCGCCAAACTTGTCGACCATTCACCAATCGAGATGACACTGAAGAGAACGGACTAAGGCTACTAGGCCTATGCCAAGAGTACAATCTAAACGTGATGAATAATCTTTCGGAAACCAACTCGAAGACTGACTAGGAACCATTCCACAGAAAAAGGTGCTATTTTTGACTTTTTCGGGTGAAAAGGTCAAATCGACTACCTATGTGATATACGAGCTTCCAGAAAGGCAGATTCAAGTTCTGATCGCTGCCTACAAACAATAATCATCAAGCTCAAATCACACATTAGAAAGCGCTTGGGAAAACGAAAAAATTGCACTTCCATTGAGGGCATAAACAGTCAAAAGCTAACTTGACATCTGTCTAAAGCCCCGAACAAATAAAAGAAACGAAGGAAACATACCAGGAACACCTCAAAAGGGAACTACCTCAGGACCCCTTGACAACTATCCATGAGGATAGCCTGAAATCTATAGAAAAGGCTGCTGTCAAAATTGAGAGGCAAAAGCTGAGCCAAAGAAAAACGGATATTATACATCTATATGCGATGAGGAAGACAGTGAACTCCTGCTATAAAAGCAGTTGAGAACAAATTGGCTCGCAAACACATCCCAAGAAACGTTCCTGAGGTACAACAACCTGATTCGAGAATGGAAACAAGCATATCAAGAAGAACAACCTACTTTCCAGTATATTTGGTAGAGAGAACCTCGAAAAGCCTTCAGGATCGTAAAGCGTATAGTGAGAGAAAACTCCTAATGGTAAGCAGAGTGTAAGGATACTAGTAAAATCGAAAGATCTAGTCACACACTACCAGGAACCGTTCAAGGCCAGAACCACCGAAGAAATTAAAAACTATGCGCTTCTACCAAGAGGCTCCCCGGTTTTATTGGAAGAGATCTGAGCTACTTAAACGGGACGCCCAGTATCTAAATATCTACTTTTTAAAATTTTTCAATGACTTCTACAAGGGACCGCCCCTATACCTCGAGCCTGGATTGATGCTGAAGTTGTAAGTTTCTAAAAGCGTAAAGGTTCGCAGACAGATCCTGCGAATTATGGATCAATCTTCCTTCTAGATATATTAGGCAAACTATATGCATCTATTCAGTGCCAAAGTCTGAAGCACCACCTTGTAGAAATGCACTCAAGAACCCAATTTAAATTCTGCTGTGGATCAGAGGCAGAAAATAGTGCCAGTGTTTGTTGACCTGAAAAGAGCATTTGACTCGCTGCCTAAAGCTGTAATAAAAAAGTTCATTCGGTAAATTTCTTGATGGACTCACCGATGGGGAAGTTGAGGGGGACAAAGGGCTACTTTGCAATGGAATGTGGTGTGAGACAAGCCTCAAAAGAAGGACCACTTCTCCTCACTCAATGGCAGTTCGGTTCAGATCATTAATCACTCCGGCAAAAGATGGATTGTGCTAGCGAGGAGCCGAAACTGTAGAAGAACTCCGAAAGGAGTTGTCGATGCATAATTTGGCAAGTCTTGTACAGGCAGATAGGATGAACCTATAGAAGAGTTTGAAAATGGACAAAGACAGCCTGAAAGTAACTTTGAAAACGGTGAAACTGGGGAGACCTCATTTACAAGGAATTGGATGCTTCAATTAATTAAAGATGCGAAAGAAGTATGGCAAGAGAACTCCGGATCATGGCTACTTTACCCAAGGGAAAGCCTTTAAGGTCGAAATGATAAACTACACACCTAAATTGGTAAGAGAAAGGCAACGTGATATTGTCTGTACCAACGCAAACTGCCACAGATGCTTTGCCACAACCAAGGCGATGTGAAGACACGTAAGACGAGATCACGAAGAAGAAGCACTGAACCGTAGACTAAAGTGCCCTGTTAAAGACTGCCTTAAAAGATACAAGACGCAAAGGTGTATAAAGACACATATCAGGGATTGTCACCCTTCCGTTGCAACTGATAAGAGGAAAGGGTCAAATAGCTTTAGAGAAAGTAGAAGACCTGAACACGGCGAAGGAAAAGGATAGAAAGGAAGGCACGAAAATGACTACGAGGAAGAAAAGAATATCCAGCAGGATGAAATACACAACTGCATCACTCCGGCTGCGAAAAACGCTTAGCCAGTGGGAAAGGGATCATGAATCATTATTATGTAAAGCACAAATGGTCGACTATTAGAAAAGAATTCCTGAAAAAAGACAAACAGACGGGGACAACAAAATCCCATCATCCATAAACGACACTAAAATGTGTCGAGGATGGACGAGAGACTGCAACGAAATGCAACAGAAGAACGAACCGTTACCTGCATGAATAAACAATAGCGAGGAATACAGAAGATATCAATTTAACCGTTATATTGTCATGTGAGTTGACTGTTATGTATGGTTAACTGCTGTATAAGCTCCTTGAATAGAGAAAGGAAAAGAAAACGACTATCGCTAACGTCTGAGCCTCTCCATTAATCGGACGACTTAGAAAGTCAGTAATAATTGCGATGTTGGATTGTTGTAAATTTTTTAGGAAGGTTCACATTTTGATTCCGTGCTTTCATTAATTCATCAATGAATAGCATTTGTGCGAAAACACTTAGTATTCATCTAAACATTCATCTTTAAGTTTTTATTTTAGTCAAAAAAAAAAAACACCTGAACAGATAGACAAAATTAGGAACCTTAAAATACACGGTTAGATAGAACGCGTTCAAGAAGCTACCGAATTAGCGCGATCCACTGTGCCATAAAAAAGGCCAGCACCCACGGTCAAAATTGTTGAAGTAGCAAAAAACAAATACAAGTACCACTTATTACAAGCCGTTCTTCGATTAGAAGTATTCAGAAGTTTGTGTTGGTCTTTTTGAGAAGAGAACCACCGAAACAAGGTCTCAAAACACTGAAGTGTTCATCGGAAAAGGGCACTGGTTGCTGAACAGGATAAGCCCGGCGAAACTCGAAGGCATAGAAACAAGTTGAAGATTAGTTTAAATTCCGAGAAATCTCCTCTCAGTTGGAAATATTGGTAGAGCCGCATCTCCAGAGACCATGATATAACCTCATGTTTTCGAACCGCCTAGATAAGACGGGGATGGAGAAGTAGGAAATTACCTAGCCCAATCGCAATCCAAGGAGCTGTAGGAAGGATCACTTTAAGGCTGATGAGACCATGAAAGGGAGAATCGAAGCCAGGAGATATTAAATATGCATTGACCTCTACGTGATGGTCAGTGATATCAGTGCCATCGAGTTGTCAGATAGACAAACAAAGAACTTTTACGCAGCAGGCTACAAATTTTTGTCTCAGATTCACGAAATTAGGCCCACAAAGTAGTGCTGTTCAGTCCGGCCAAGTCACTCGGGCAACAATGGGCTTTTGCAAACACACCTACTAAGCAAGCTTGTAAAAAATCCACCGAATAAAATTAAACATTAAAGTACGGATGCGATTCTGATTTCTCTAGATAAGCTCATTATCCACACTACCAAGGTAATATAAAACGCAAGAATTAAAACAACGGTCGATATTTAAAAACTACAACGTAGAGAAATGTCACTGATAATAACAAAGAATTTAGAAGAGTCGCCACTAAAAGTCTGTAGCTCAATATCAATTGAAATGTACGCAGAAAGCTGGTATGGTTATTCTCGGGTAATTTTAAGACCTCCTTTATTTATATACACAGATACACACATGGAAAGAGAGCGAGAATAAACATCTCAACCATTGAAGGGAATGTAGAGTTGGAGCCTACAGACCCGTGGAGCGACTGGCTTCACCTTCCATGGTCGGGGAATCCGTTCTTTCAATACCTTCTAGCGTCTCTGGAGTGTTTTTGATGACTGAATGTTCACCCAAATGAACTTCGAACTCGGCTCGGAATTCATCGGACAAATTGTTTAGGAGAGTACCTTCTGGAGGACAAGGCTCATAATAATCTACCACAGAGTTTCCATGAATGCCAGTGAGTGTTGGCAAATTATGCTGCAATCGATGGTCCTGCCACTCCTCAAATATTTGAGAGTATTCGTTCATCTTTTCAATGTTGTTCATTTTTCGATAGACGCGTTGAAGTCCGCGGTAATCATATTCCAAACCGCTGTATCCAGGTCCGAATAAATTCAAGCCTAGAATGTAAAAGCACCATCGAGATATGAAACAAACAGCCCGTATAGAGCCGAAGTACAGTCGTAAGTTAACCCCTGGCCTGGATGCTAAACCATTATCATGCTCTGACTACCAGAACATGTGGGTCGACCAACCACTCCTTCCAAAAAATTAGCATAACCGTAATCAGTTGAATGAGCTGGGAAGGGGTTGACTACAGAAACAAGGTACGTGAAATTTTGACCAAACAGAGATTAATCTTTTAAGCTTCGCAGCTTAAATAGAACCAAATTTGAGAATCATGGACAAAGAAGTAAAAAAATGACTTACTGATCTGTATAGAACGCAGATAGAGTTGTTCAGCCTTCTGGTACATATTCATGTGGTAATTGTAAAGACTGGCCAAATGGCCAATACTGAGACCCACCTCAAAGTCGTTCGGCCCCAAGAGGTGTTCCTTGATCATAATTGCTTTCAAGTGCATTTCCTCTGCTGTCTGTAGAAACACAAGTAAACAAAAATAATCACTATTAAGTAGACAACACAAGGAAAATTAGAAATACCGAAGATTTCTGCCAAAGGAAAGGAAAACCCACACGCAGAAGAGGTAAGTTCCAAGAAAGAAAAGGTTAAATATTGCCCCTACACAGTCCTGGGATCTGATGATCAGTAGTCCTGAAGAACCTTGGAACATCAATAAGCAATGCTCAATTTGGCCTAAAAGATGAGGGGGAGCGATCATGAGTTAAGAGCGTAGGAGCTGAATAGGTAACTCGAGGAGCAAACTTTGAGGAAACCCCAGAACGATTCGAGGGTGCAGTGTGCCAAACGAGGCCCATTTTCCTTCTTGATTTGCCCTATTATTATCCTTATGTTAAACATTTCCATCGACAACGAAGGGCTACAGTCGTCTATTGGAAACACAGAGACTAGTTTTCAGTACAAACTGAGCTGGGCCAACTATAGTCATGTGATGCTCTGTACGCATGTTTGTTCACACAATTGGTTTTTCAAACGAATATTTTCATAAAGGCTACTAAACTAGTCACAAGAAGTTGGTTGAGAAAACTGCATATAGTTGCAAATAGGCATTCGGGAAGTAGAAAGGAACAAACAAGGAACTCAAAAACGTTTTCCATGACATCAAACAAAAAACTCTGCGCGAAAGCAGATTACCAGTGTCAACGACTCATCACAATCCACGGAAAGCAAAAGGACAGTCTGTCCTACCTGGCCATCAAACACGCTGTTACAGCGACGATAAGCATTAACTGGAGAACTCCTCCCAAAAACGAGTCTGAGGAAGAAGACAAGATCGAAACACAGTAGAAACTAGTGAACAAGGAGTACAAATGATATCAATTGTTTGTGTGTTCCCATAATGGAGAAAAATAATTGGATACTTTTGCTAAATAAACTCATGAGTACTAAGAGCAATCAAGACTTAAGGATTGGGAATGAGACGATAATCACACCAAGGAGTTCAGCTAAAACTGGACTCTATGGTTGGTTTAACGAAAGTACTCACGCTATTATGCTCCAGGGACTGGAAAAGACGTCCAAGGTTGCCAAAGTGCTTCGCGGTCTGGATATTCCATACGCCAAAAGTCTGAAAAGAAAAAAAGGTACAGAAAAGGTGCATTGTTGTAACATCATCTTAAGTGAATAGTCGGCTAAAGGACATACCCGTTCACAGAGATCAAGCGAGAATAAATGCAGATCCCTAGCGGCCATGAGTTTAGAGTACATCATGTCGGGATCGAGGTCGGAGATTGCAATCTCCTCTAGAACTAGAGCTAGAGCGTAAAAGAACGAGAAGGAATCATGGTTTCTACCAGAAAGAGTCATTATCTGGTATTAGGAAGTCTACGGGAGTCCAGGGGCGAAAAACTGTATCCCTCACACCCACTACCCGAGAAATTTCGATGGCTGAGACTATTAAAACACTCACTTGGTTGGGAGGGTTTCGGTTTTGAAATACGGAGCCATTGTGAATACACCTCCAACTTTCTGAATAAATGGTAGAGTACCGGATAAATGTGGCTCCGACAACAGCACATGTGGCCTAAAATAGACTGCTCGGCTTTGAATTTTCTGATTTTCCTCCTCTTCTGTGTTATTTCACCCACATACTCGAACCCTAATAGACCGTGATCCACTTATTATCAATACATTACAGACACCATCTGATATGGACGATGAAACTAAAGAATCCGATCAATCGGTTCTGGTGACCAGTGACTCAGGCCAGAGTGAAGTCACACTGATCGTCCCAACCCTTGAGGTTAGAGGAGGGGTAAGACGAAACGGATCTACCCTGGCTCCAAAAGGCTACTGCTTCGTTTTACATAGCAACTTAAGGTGGAAGAATTGGGTGCATGGCCTGTGTTCCGCTTGCTCGTTCATGTGTGATGGAAAGTATCGAATGAAACTCCAAGAAAAGCTAACCGACAAATTCCCGAGGCATGATAAAAAGGAGAATGAAGAAAACTCACCTTTAACCCTGCTGGCTGATGCACATTGCATACTGAACGGGTGACCCAATCGTTGGAGTATTTCAATGGCCTTTTCAGCGCATTGCAGAGCAACAGCAAACCTTCCAGAGGTGTATTCCTGGACGTAGTAGGCGTAAGCGAGGTCCTCTAGAGCCAATGAGGTCGCCATGCTCAGTCCTGGTAGGCAGTCCAATAACATCGAAAGTCCTATCTTCGAAAAAAATGCAAAATGAGTTGGACGAGATTTTCTAAAACTCTTTCCTTTTTTATAAAGCTAATGGATGGATACACACTCGCAATTAGAAAACCCAGACAGTTGAAAGTTTTCACTGCCGTTAACCGTTCCACGGAATGGAAAGGAACTGCATAAATTTTATCTTTATCCAAAGCCCCATTAAAACTATTTTGAAAGTGGATAAAAGCCAATTTAAGTTTCAAGTGGTAATAAAGTTGACAACGATGAAGAGGCAAAAAGCGACTGTGAGAAGGGGAAAATAAGTACCCAATGGGATTGAAAATGAACAAACTATTCGTGGTAACCTCATAGACTTCTCCACTGAGTACTAACACCCAGCGCATCATCCGATAGCGAAACAATACAAACAGGCGAAATGCTCCAAATACACATGGCAAATCACATGACAACGAGTGAAAAGTGCATATGAATAGAAAAGTGGGAGCACTATGCAAGGCTACTGGAGGTGGCAATAAAAGAACGGGTAAAATAAGGAACTAGCACGGCAAAAAAAGAGAGAACGATAAATTATTTATTGCCTCCGAGTTAATTAAGCTGCTTCTCTTTCCTACAGGTTTTCTTTCATTGCTTTATATTCGTTGGAGTCTACGAACTCGTCTTCTTTCCTATATTCGATGAGCTGAGGGATCTACTCTAGCACCTTTATAGGTTTAAGTTCTAAGGATAGGTCACTCCATTTCCTGTCTCGATCTGTGCGACCAGCTTTCTTGGTTATACCAGAAGGAGATAGGGCTGTCTGACAAAATATACAGAGGAAAGAATATAATTTCATGGATAAAATTTTGCTCGACTCACTCGGTAGAGTTCAACAGCTTTCGAAGTGTTATCAGTATTCAGAAAGAGACAGCCATAGTCGAGCAGGAGACTTGCGTAGACGATGTTGTGCGAGCCCAGCGTATCTCTGGACGGGAGAGCAGAATGCAAGTGAAAAGTGACGAGTCAACGCGATTCTAAGCACTACCCAAAATGCCACACGGAGCTTGAAGACAATTTGTAGGCCTTATTTGTTTAGATGAGATGTGCTAATGTGAAGCTGATACCAAATGGCGTCCTGGAATAAAACCCCATGAAGATTGGTGGTCGCACGTCAAACAGAGTTGCCTTCTTAGTTATTTCAAACCTCCTTCAAACGACAAGAGTACTGCTAACGGAGACACCTGATTTTTTTTCATAACTCTCCTTAGAACCAAAGCTACTCTATGTTGTCTCAACTATATTGATACAAGTAACAGACTCAAGTTGTCATATAGCCAACCAGAGGATAAAACGCATGAAATCGGAGATTCTTGTATCACACATCTGTTATAACGCAGAAAACTCCTGTGCAAAAAGAATATTACGAAATGACTTGAAGCTTGAACATTCAACATTCTGTTATTTTCATTCCAAAATGAAGATCTGAAAGGTTCGAAATGATGCAAAAGTACTCGTGGGCATTTGATTCACCAAATTACGTAGATTCGAAACCCATTAGCAGTCATAAAGTGATTGGAATGACTATCGACGTTGATTTAATGCCCGGCTGAAATCCAGAAGGCCAAGCGAGAGGTGCTTCATTAGGGAGGGTACAAGGAATCAGCCACCTCTCCAAGGTAAGAGGCGGAGAGCAGTGAGCTTCAATATAAACTAAGTTTGATGACAAGTTAACGTCTAGATGAAAAATCTTGAAACTATAATGGTCAGTCCAACTCGAAAGGTAAAAGTTAAGCGTATTGGAACGATTAAGGGAATAACCAACACATAAGTTAGCTCATTCATTTTTCTGAATGAAATAAATGTGCTCCATCATGATGCTTTTAAATGGGAGTGCCGACATTTGTGCATTCATTTCCACAGAGGATTATTAAAGAAAGGACTGACCTGGAGAACTTCGCTAGCCACTGGATAATCTTCACCCCGAGGGCGTACTTTCTCTGGATGATGCAGATGCGACAGGATAGTCGCAAAACCTGCACTATCACTCGAGGAGAACAGGGTTCGGTGCAGATTTGCTCTAACGCTAGAATAGCAAACTGGTAGGCTAGACGGTAATTGCATATGGAATAGTAAAAGGTGCCTAGTTCGGCTAATCCAAAGGCAGTGCAAATGCTGACATTCGATCCATCAAAGGCGGCGAGGACAGAGGGCTGAGGGAAGGTACAATTTGCTTCAACAACCTTCGACTCATTACTGCTCTGACTGGAGAGAGCTCTCTTGGTGTCTGAGGCATTGTTCTTATCGCTGATGGTTAGACTTTTTGTTTCCAAAGGGTGAGTGCTCAGACTCTCCCCTTCATCAATCTTCCGACCAATTCCCTCGACAGCTGGTCGACGTCCCTAAAGCAGCGATTAAGTGCATTAACTATATGGTTACAAGAGGCAAGAGTAAACGCAGTACCACATCACAAATTCAAGAAGTCGAGATGCATCCAGATGGAAAATGCCGAAATAATTTAGAATGTGAACTCTGAGTGCTCGTCAAGCTCACAACAAATGAAAAGTTGAACAGAAGCTAGTTAAAACGAAAGAACTATCCACTGCTAACCTAATACATCTAACAAATATCACTCCCTCTTCTGATTTACCCTTCTAACTTCCCCTTGAAATATGAGCGTTTACAGACAGTAGCGAAGCTATTCTGATTAACCTAGAGGCAACTAGGACATACCGAGTTGAAGACGCTCTCTCCAGTCGCAGGATGAAAAGCGATTTTTGCCATGGTACTTGGGGAAAATGAAAGAGACGAAAGACCACGTAGAAGCCCAGCGGTGACATCCCCTCGAGGCAAAGAAGTAAGGAGTTTTTCCTCAACTTTCCTGTCTACAGCAAGGCTTAAGCCCATTCGACTAATTCGAAGAAGAACCTGCGGAGCCGTTATGTATAGGATTTTCCTATGCTCTGGCTCTAAATACATAGAGTACACATTCATAGCTTGGAGCATCCTACAAAGAAGTAACGTCGCGATTAAATATTCGAAAGCAAAAGAGCACTTACACACAAAGAGCCTCATATTCATAACGAATGCTAGTTCGTTCAAGGCTGGGATAGGCGAGTGAGAAGGCATGAACAGAATCATATATGGTCTGCGAGGCTTTAAATGTGTGAACGAATTCAGATGCATCGTAGAGGAATTTGGCGACTTTTAAGGAGAGCTTGACTGTGGAGAAAAACAGGGTAGGATCCGTAATTGACGGGCGTAAGGCTTCTTCAACGTTATTAACCAGACAGTCGGCTATTTCATGCAGCTTCCAGGGCGGATCTCCTTCAGAATTAGCTAAATAAATACATTTCAAAATAACCGAAAACGATGGAAGACCCCCTGATTCAAGTTTCACGGAAAACTCACATATCCATAGGTTCTGCATCCATGAATAAACAAAATGTTGGTCCTCCCTAAAAATTAATTTTAGCACTAATTTTAAGTCTCACTTGGCTGTGCTATAAAGACACTCAAAAACGCGCAAGTCCGAAAGAAATCGGCGAATAGTTTTTATACTCTTAAGGGCACCTTGATGTTTCAGATAATCAGCGTGTATCATGGGAGCCCAGAAAACGTAGAAATTCTAAGGAATGCATATAATGGCAACGAAAACTAACAGTCAAAACTACAGTAACGAAAAGATCGCGGAATTGGAGAAGCTCATCTAATCCATTGAGCGAATTTTGATTTTGAGACAACTGCAGTGCACTTAATCGTTGCAACGAACAATTGTCCTTTAAGAATAACTTGAGAAGCCTGGTCGAAACGGGACAGAGTTTTATAGTACCATAAAAAGTATGGAGATCTAATGCGGTTTGAAAGTCAGCGAGTTTGAAAAAATGTTGCAGGTCAGCCAGAGATTCAAAGGGTAACAACTCTTTCATGCGCATAAAAGAATTCCCAATCTTCGCTTTTAATGCATCCTGATCCCCTGTATCAGTGGACAAAAATAAACGTAGGTCGAATAGCGTCGAAGACATTCACGTGAAAAGCCAAAGTGCTGAGCTGCTGGCGTTAGTATATAGCGGTGTACCCAAAAAGTCGTCGCCAACAGGCTTAAACGTTTCTAAATATTTTCATGGTTGTTCGAAAACTTGTCATTGTTCGAGTTCATATCAAATTCTTAAATTTATTGAATCATTTTAAAAATTTTTCAGCCCCTTCCTCAATCTAGAAGGTACGTCTTCGCATGGAGATCATACGCAAATATTGGTAAAATGTCAAAAGGCACTCATTTCAAAAATTTTTTTCTCCGAATTTTTATTAAAACTATCAAAAGTGTCCTAAAATGAGTTGATTTTTTTTCTGGATGGATTACTTATAAAGTGCTGCATGATCGATCGAATAGATAGGCTTCCCAACGGAAGAATACATGCCAAAAATACCAGTAGAGTACTGAGTGCAAATGATCTGACGGTTCGACGGTCCATTAAGAATGGGAAATCTCCGAAACGACTAAATAAGGTAAAATTTCCTGTCACACAGATTCGAAATTTCAAACCTTAATGAGTCGGTTGCTCAAAACTCTTCCACAGGCTGCTTAAATATTTTATTAGGCTTTTTTCTTATCTTCGACTCATCCTTACTCTTAACGAGACTTCTGTTTGTCTATTTTTTCCACCAAAGTGATATATCTGTAGCACAATAGATCCCTTCCAAATACTCTGTTTTCTGGAACCACAATTGCGTGGTTCTGACTTTTGCAGTCCAGTCATTCGACCATTATATCATGGTACCCCGATTTAATATTACCAGCTGCATGGAATGTATGAACGATGGAAATACTCCATGGCGAAATTCTGTTTGCATGTTATTCTTTCATTGAATCCACTACATACCAAATAGACAATTCTTACGAAACAAATATTAAATTAACTGATTCATTATGGGATCAGCTGGAAGTCCACTGTTACTACAAAAGATTTTTCCGCCTTTTATTTTAATTCAGCAGTGAACTAACCTCTTAATAGAGAAACAAACGAATAAAACAATTGAAATAGTAGACTTAATAGACTCGTTTCGCCACCCGTGACGAATGATCACAGCCTAAGGTAGTTCGCAAAAAGCAAATCGACGTCGACGCGATACTTCTTACTTTATTTGTTTCAATAAAATGCTGACTTCAGTCTGCGCAAAGGATCATTGATTATTGTTCTCACACTCAAACATGAGGCTCGTACAGTGTGGCAGCCCCGAAATCCCCTAATTGGTTAAGTCGCCGTTAAAGTTTTGTCTGCTCATTTTATCTTCACCATTTGGATGAAAATAGCCTAATGAAGACATACCTCTCAGAAAGATAAATCAACAAGTGTCCAACAGCTAGTCTCCCCACATGTCCACGTTTCGCTATTATTCTGGCTTCGAATAATGCTTCGTCTACGGCCAGCCAAGCGCAAGTTTTTAAGTTCTCTAAAATCATACACCTTAAACACGAGGAACCCAGATCACATGTTTTATAGGCCAAATTATTGGTCCCCTGACAATCACATTGCGTAACCTCAACGTCTGGTGAGTTAAAAGTGCCACCTTCAGAGCTCGGTTTAGTTACACATTTGGTATTACTATTCTATAATGCACCTAACGGTAAATAGACAGGATTTGACTTCCTCTTCCTTCAATAAAGTATAATTTGGTCAGGAAACAGGTAAACATAACTTTAGGTTGCGGGGAAAAATAGCGAACACAGCTTAGAAGTGGAATATTTACAGGGGGTCAAAAATCTCAACACTCTCAAGCAATGGGCTAATAAACAGCAGCGAAATCTGCACCTCATTGGGTGGTCAGAGGAAAGAGAGCTAAATGGAAATCAATCTGGTGGATTAGTGACCGTCCCTGAGCCTTTCGTACATTTGTTTCGACGTCTATTTCGACGAGACCTCCGGTTGACAATAGGTACTTCATCTGGGGGTGCGCCTACAGAACTCTGAAGAGGTGGGGGGTTAAAGTCAGCATTCGAGGAGGTGGAAACGAAGTCAAACCAACACGGGATGCAAGATGATGGCTGGGCATTTATATTGCTGGACGAATCCCGCCTCGGGAAATTGGCCACACGATGCTTGTCAACGCAAGCACTTGCATCCACTGCTGATACCTAGTCATAATTAGATAGGGCCGATCTTTACGATTTTATAAGCTTAGTATTCAAAGCGTCAAGGCTAGGTTGAAAATGTCATCATATAAAGGGTACAGGTAGGTGAATTATGCAGGCACCGAAGCCCAGACAAACTGTAGAAGACTAGATGAGTAACCCCAATTAACATTAAGGGTAAGAAAAAGGGTTTGAGTAGAGCTGCAGCTATTAATGGTGCAAAAATCCACGGTGCCAGTTAAAATGCGATTATCAGTGAAGTCACATGAGTGTATACCCACTCCCAGTAAATGCGGTGATGCGACTTACGGTAGCGAAGGAACGTTGCGGTGTCCAAGATGACATCATCAGTTTGGAACTTGAATTTCGTTTTGTGGGCGATGTCCAAGAAGCCGCGACCTCCAAGGGAACAAAATCATCATCAGTAAAAGAAGCTGGCTCCAGTTTAGCATGACCGACGAGACGCGATCTTGGTGCTAATGGAAAGGTTTTGTCATTAAAATTGTGACAGCATACGGAGTAAGGGATAGGAGTTTTCAGCGATTTCCTTCTCCATCGAAAGCTCTAATTCAAGTTCCTCACGCTCCAATCGTTTCTGTACGCGCCTTGTGATATCGTGCGAGAATTTAATAAGTGTTGCCTCCGTGATTACTGGATTTTTCAACTCAACTTCCACAATATAGAAAGTGCGACCGATGGGAAGATGCTTCAAATATCGATACTTGTGTCGCAAATCTGAATCCATTGTCAAGGCATCCACTTCAACAACCGTGCCGGTGATCTCTGACGGCAGACCTGAAATTCCATAGTCTTCCAATAGGCACTTCCAATTGATGCTATGCAAGTACACATCACCACCATTTTCATCTAAGGCAAATCAATCTGAATGGACAAATATACCCTGGTAATAAACAAAAAATTCGTTTGTATCGACCTCAGCAAGGATATCCTGTGAGAAAGTAGCGTCAATATCTCGAATTACACTTTTTTCTTCTGATTTTAGCTTACGAATACTTGACTTGGCAGAAAGTGCCCATTCAAGGGAACCGCAAGACTCGTATTCTTTTATGTATTTCTCCAAAGCACTGATTTCTTCCTTAATCTGAGAGAGTAGTTCCTTCTGGTCCAATACGCTAAAGCGAGATAAAAATTTGTACTGTATCCCTGCAACCTGATCTCCTTTATCTTCCTGGGCTATTTTTGGGAAGATCGACTGTTTTGAACGACGCATAAGCACAAGTTTGACAATTTCACCAACTTTTGGAACATGGGAAGGAATAATGGACACTCTGAAGAAGGTATACATATGAGGGTAGAACAATACCTTCGCAAGTCACTTATTTCAATTGGTTTAAAACAAACGCCACATTTGGGAAAATTGTTTTCCGGTCGAATGCAGTGCCTGATGCAAGGTAAGCAGTAGATGTGCCCACATCTGCCCATCCGAGGAGCGACTGGATTATCCAGACAAATTGGACATTTTGACACCTCAGCTTGGTAGCTTCTCACACCAAGAACACGATCCCATGGAAATAGAATATCGGGCTGCTTGAAAAAAGGTACATCCTCTTCTCTGGGGAGAATCAGTATCTGACAATTGGCTGTGACATAATCGATGGGCTTCTCCGTTTCTATATTTGACACAGCCTCATTTTTCGAAATGTCAGAAAAGTTGTGGTAGAAGTTACGCTGAGCGGGTATATGTCTTGCACCCCTTTGAGGGCGTAAAAAGAAATTCAGTTCATCATGAGGACAATTATTTGCGTCAGATAGTGCTAGTTCTTTCGTAAGATGAATTGAAATACCTACTTCTTTGTATCGGCACAAAGGAGTTATTCGCCAATACCACCGTGTTTCGAGACTTCCGAGGCATCGCAATGTTTGAAATGCTAAGGTCTTTATCAAAGATTTGCAAACTGTTTATTACTACGCGCTGGAAAACTCTGTGGGGATTGTTATAAAAAAAACCGTAACAAGAAGGCTATCAGCTGAAGGGTTCAAAATCCGTTAAACATTAAAACAAATTGCAGTGCTCTTTCAGTTGAAATCTTATCAACAATATTGTATATTAAGTTGATAAATCTGTTTTAGAACGATGATTTTTAGGATCTTATGGTGGAACGTTAAACTGTTATTTTCAACATGTTCACTGCTTTGATTTGCAGAGAGCTTCGAATCGACTCATATCAGATTTCAGGGTCAAAGCTGCCAATAAAAATTTCCAAGTTCACAACCACTTATGAGATTTAGCCTCGGTAGCTGAGTGAACTCGCTTAACGCTAGGAGATAGCAGATCCAAAGATTTAAATTCTCTAAATGAGAGTGCCTTGGTTCATGATTTAGAAAATGTGATGAAATAGGGCTTTTAATAATTCATATTCCTTAATTCAAAGAGCTTACATTAAGCAACGTAAGGTGAATCAAATCAAGAGGCTGCTTCATGGTTGAAACGGGCTACGGATACCCTGCGGTGTTTCTTCTAATATAAATTTCTTTTTGTCGATATTCACAAAATGTCCTTCTTTTGTCACGGGACCAACTTCTTGATAACTGATCTATTGAAGAAATCCGTAGCTATTCTATCACTATAATTAGTCACGTGTCCTGTAACTGATCAGGATACTGCCTTTCTATGTCTCATGTTCGCGTCATCTTTACTATGCTGTCATTAAAATATATTCCATTTTTGAATTCCAGTTCCACCAACTTGCAGTTGATGGCAGCGTAACTCGAACCATACCAAAACGTTTAAACTTATGATAACTTCCTTTTCCATCAGAAACCTCAAGACGCCTTTGTTCATTAGTATTTGATCTGTCCAAGATGAACTTTCATGTGTGACTCAAGAAGTGCAGGTAGCTAGTTAAGGTGTACTAGGTCATTTAAACATAACAGCTGCCGATCTAATTTTTCTCCTGGTATTGAAATTTTTCCTGGAAGTTTCGCGGATGTCAGCAGAAAAGTCTGCTCTTTCATCAGTCTTAGCATGAAAAATTAACAAGGGTTACTTAACCTCCTCTTTGTGAGGAAAAGGTCGTGAACATCTTGTGGTCGTATGTTAATGAAATTTCTTTAGAAAATATTTTTCGAATAAGAAGAAACGTCTGCCATTGCATGTTTTGAACTTTATTCATAAGTCGACTCAAAATGCTGAACCCATTTTTTTATTATGCCGGAATTTCGAAATTTGAAAATCCTTAATACTCGTCTTGGTTTAACAAGCAAACGCAATCCGTGACTTACTGTAAATTTATCTCTAAGTTATCACAAATATCCTATGAACACTTGTGTCCATACTTCGCTATTTAGAATAGCTGATCTTGACTTTATTGTGTTCTTCCTCTTCAAAGCTCTTTAATTTACTTCTCTCAAGAATCGACAAAGCAATATCAGCAAATTCAAAATAAACTATGATAAAATTTGCATTTCCAAGGGAGAATGAGTTATAAGTAAATTACCCATTACTAGCGATAGAGTCTGCATATAAAGGAGAAATCATATAAATGAGGAGTTAAAAGGTTTCTAAGGAAACATTGGCTGATATCTTCCAGCTCCCCGGCTGGGATTTGAGATTGACACCAGGTGCAGACAGTTTGCAATTGACAATTGCTCCATTTCGAATGATTGACGATTCTCACTTATTAGAGTATTTCTGCACTTTTAAAGAGACGTTTGCTCTAAAGGCTTCTGAGCCTTGCACAGAAATAAGATTTGACGTTAAAAGGGCAACATTTAATGTCGGCTTAGCTGTGGTTATTTAGAACCCCCTTCAATAAATTAACCCTTGTTAATATTATCTTTCTCTCTCCACTTTCGAAGATAAATGTAACTAAATTAGCCATACCACTATTTGTGATAAAGGAGTACATAGCTAATCATTCTCACTACATCGAATAAAATGGGTAGTTGGTGAGAGGATGCATTGCTTGGTTCATTAGCATCTTGAAGAGTGAAGTTGTTGGTGAGAGTCAGCGGTTGTTAGTGACTTCTCAGCAATGGATAAACAGGCAAATTTTAAAGTCAAAAGAACTCGTTGATGCAGGAAAAGTCGAAATTTTGTGCACATTTGCATTAATGAAGCTTTCAAATGGAAACTCATTGAAATCAAAAGATTGGCTCCAGTATGGTGCAGTTTGATTTAGGAGGCTCACATCTCACGAGAATAGAATGTGAGAAAGTAAATATATTATCAAATTATCAGGATTCTTCCCTCCGATGAAGTGCTGCTGAACTGGCTTCTTGAAATCTTTATTTATACTACAAAACAGGAAATAAAAAAGTGTTCAACGGATTTACAAATAGTTTGACAGGCCTTGAAGTTTAACTAAAGATCTGATCTCCAATTCCAAACTCAATGTTCTCCTATTTGCTTCCAGTTTTCTGGCTAAAGTCTGACATTGTAGCCTCACATCAAGCTACAACTGCAGAAAAGGATCATGAGATCGGATAATGTAAATGTTAATTTGAAAAAGCACGCATCTAGTTAAATGAAATTCAAATTTTAGCGAAATTTTTCTTGATCCATCATGGCGATTGCTTCAACTAGTAAATCGTAGCTGGATAGAACAAAACCGTTACACACATCGGAATCAGTGCATTCGTTTACCTATTTTCGAATATTGAAGCTGAGCTAACCGCCAAGAACCCGAAAGAAAGAATGAGTAGTTCGTCCATAATCAAGCAAAAATGTAGTTCATAGTTTAGACCATCACCAAGAAAACGCCATGTTAACGATGAGTTGTTACAAATGTGCATATTTACGAGTAGAGAAATGGCATAAAGACTTAGGAAGTTGTCTAGTCCCTAACTGTTTTGGATGTTAAGTGCAAGTGAATCTGGACAGTTATTCTACATTTCTGCAGAAACCTTGACTAGTTCATTGCGCACAGTACCGACCAATTTGGTTCAGACGCACGTGCGTTGCAGAAGTCTTCTTCAAACCACAATGTCGCTCGAGATCTTCTCCATAAAGCTTAGAGTAATGTGTAAGGAAAAAAATAGTTTTGGTTTTATACTTCCTTCACCTATATTCACCTACACTATACTGAGGGTAAAACAGGCCAAATTGATACTCACGAAAACGTGATCACAAGCGTATCGTGGCAAACTAGCCAGCATAATTTGAGTAAGAGAGGTTAATGCTCTGTAGAATTGTGGTGACATCACACTTCTCCACGGTACTGCGACTATTTTGACACAGTCCTGGTTTCCGTTTGGAATGGAGGTAATTTCCATTCTTGTGAGCAAGTGGCTCCTTCTATACCTGCTTATGGCTCCAGGGTTGCTGAAGCTGCGGTTAGCTATCCTCAAACAGGGCAAATAAACCTGATCTTCTTGATAACAACCAAAGGCAATTTTTAGAGCGTAATCTGTTCCACGGAATGCTAGTCGGGTGGAGCTAGAACCTTCTGCGTTGGAGGGGCCTTTAAACACGAAATGTGTTTGAGGTTGAAGAACGAGTTAACTGTGTTGATGTATCGCGGACCCGGTGTTGCCACCAGTCGTTTGTGGCAGAGAACGTTGTAGACGTCGACTCCATCCAAAAAGCGCATCCGATAAGCAACTGGTGAAGTTGAAATTCTAGGCAGTTTAAAAGAAAGGAACTGTTGATGCACTGTCGAGTTCTTTGTAATGGTCCCCTTGAGTCTATAAGCACATTCTACTCACAACGTTTGAGTAGACTATCTGCAATTGCAGAGCATTTCGTGTTACGCATTGAGTGAAAAGAAGAATTGCAGACACTAAATTGTTTGTCATATTGATAGAAAAGAGGACTTGTGTTCTGGCTCTAGCTGTCGAATGTCAAAAAATCTTTGAATATCTGCATAATGTAAATGAAATGTGCCATCAGGTCAACTTAATCAATCACGAGGAGGTTAGCAGCAAGTCGTACATTGTATACGCCATTTGCTTAGGTGCCAGCTTTATATACCTCAAGGGGAACTGCAGCTTGTCGAAAAAGAGTTTTAAACAACTCGTGGGAGCCGGCCCTCCAGAATCAGGTAGACACACACACCAGAGCGAGCAGTTTTACGCAGTGGTTCAAACCGAGATTTACAAGTTATTAACTCGTTTCATGAAAATAATAATAATTATTATTATAATAATTATAATTATAATAAAAATAATTATTATTAGTATTATTGCGGTTAAAATAAAGCTGATAGTATGTCTTTAAAACACGTGCTCTGTGTGTCTCATATTCATTGATCTAGCACGATGATGTGGTGTAGATTGGCAAATGTTGTTGTTAGTGGGTGGAGTAATGCTTGTTCTGCCAAGTCTACCCTCGGAAGTCCGGCTCCGAAGAAAAGGGGAAGAGGCCTGGGACCTCCGTGATTGTGGCATGACACAAGTGGCCAAAAGGCATATAATATTACGCCAATGTGAGAGGGAAGTGGGCACACCGCGACATTCACTCGCAGAGGTCGTTTGTGCCTATGGATGGCATATGCTCAGCCAAGCATGGGTGCTGAATATGCAGACAATTGACCGCAAGTAGGTGTCTCACATGAATGTTAACTCAATGGCATGTGCCTAGCATTTAGCCCTCATGATTCTGCCAAAAGTTTAATGATCATGATTAAGTAGGGCACAAGTCTTAACCGTGAATTCAAAGGCGCACATACCAGTGTTCACATCATTCTTGAGCTTCAACTGGCCAAAAGCGCACTTTCGTTCTGATATTCTCTTCACCGAGACTGAATTATGTGGAAGCAGACTGATTAAAAGGACGTCATGTTGTGTTAACACTGCTGTATTCTTCATATTTTGGCCCGAATAGCTCTCATTGATAATCAACTGTGTGGGTGCAGTGAGGCACCTACTTTGCTGAAGGGGATTAATGGCTTGGCGAAGGACAAACGGTGGCAATAGCTAGTCTGGATCAACCTCTGGCTGGTGGCGAATATCGAGGGATCACTTTTTTGGAGCTTGCCAGTAACCATTAAAATCAAACGGCTTTCTCTTCAACCAAGGATGAGCGTCACCATGCGGTAGAAAATGATATCAAAGGCCATATTTGGACTGTAGAGCCTTCCATTTTTGCTAAATATCTACCCCTTGTCCAACCGTTAGTGCCATCGACTACCTGTAACGCGATCAATCTTAACCAAAGTCTGCCAGGGTCTGCTAACGCTATCTGCCAGACAGATGTATTTGATGCTGCCTTGTCACTTGGTCTTCATTTCTCACTACATTGATTGATTGGCACCTATGTAGGTCACGATGGTCAGGTTGAAGTGAGCTTTATTCCAGGACATTAACAGGGCCTTCGAATGACGCTATTGTTACTACATTGTAAATCACCTCGATTAACCATTCGATGAGGATAGGCAAACCACATGCCATGTTTCATAATGCATTTGCATACGCGATGTAATTCAAGCTATTGAAAACATGTGATGTTAATAGTATCTCGTCGCATTGAAATAGTGGGGCAAGTGAAGATGTCAAAAAGAGGAATCGACCTTTAGAATGAAAAAGACACTTTGGTGCAAGCCCTCGTGCAAGACCGATTTCCAATGTATCGTGTACCAATTAGATAGCGCTAACCCAATCTGCACAGTCTGATCGAGAAACACTCCCTTCGGCATGATCATTCTGGGCGAGCATCTACACGATATAATTAATTGCTGTGGTCAGTGATGAAAAGCAGAGACCTGTTCAGTGGTGTTGTTCATTCTAAATGAGACCGCTTAGCACCAAGTTGCACCGACTAGGCTCTGCTAAAGTGACCTACGTCGCGTAAATTGCGCGATTGTCAAAAATGCACCATCACTTAAAATCAAGCAGCTTTCAAGAGCTTTTTCTTTCAGGCAAATGGTGTAGGTTTTCTGTACCAGATTGTGACTACTGACTTACCCATGAGAGTTTCGTAAGTTCGCTCCTCGTTTCCAATTCAAGCAATGCATTTAGTGCAGATTTTACCTCATCTGTCTCTCAAAAGTGCCCGCAAACTACTACCTTTGAATGAAAGTGAACTTGTCACGGCGAGGTTGAACTTGTCTACAGACCAAGTGGATTGGAGGAAGTTATCATGCCACCTAAGGACTGATTCTGTACGGCTAGTAAGGGGTATCGACTCCTTCCAAAGTATACACTTCAGGTAGGACTACTTGCTCGTAAAGAGTTTTGAGCGATACATTTCATGGACATTGATGCACTGCTCAAATGACGGGATTCTTCCAAATGGTTCGCGACCACGAGATACAGTCAGTTCACACGACTTGACATGACCTCACCAGAGATGCAGTTCATTTAAGCTAAACAACCTCGTTGTGTTGCCTCCCAAACAGGACTCAGATTCACCTCACGCATGCCAGACGCCAAATATATTTCAGATGCATAGGTGTCATCAGGCCCATTCTTAGCCATCTGACTTGTACTAATTACTACTGTCTTGCCTGTTCATTCAAGTAGAATGAAACGCTCGCTAAAAGATTATCTGCAGTGCAAACACACTAGAAGTATTTGCAATTTTTCTGTAGTTTTAAGGAGGGGATATCCTAACTGCCTGGAAATTTTTTGACGGTTTCAATGACATTGTAGGGCAATCGGTCATGATTGAAAAGGAGGGAGTCTTACTGTTGCCTTATTTGAAGAACTTCCACATGAATAAGCCTCTAAAGAGGAGCCAAGTGGAGGTAAAACTGAAACATGTTATTTGAGGAAACATTGACATGGATATTCGGTTCATTATCAGGAGATGTATTTCAATCGGCGGCAGTTTAGTTGAGGCTCAACGATGATGACATGAACGCGAGGCACATACTTGTAAATTTTATTTGAATGAATAATTCATTCTGTCAGTCAAGTTGCTCTTCAAGAGCGGTTGATCAAGAGGACACTTGCCAACGAAGGAGGGCAGAATGGCACAATTCCACTAAGGCTGTGAAACCGACAGGTGGCCACAAGCACGCTGGCTATCATTTTGTCTTAGCAAAGTCTACTGACACCTTGTTGAAGTTTGAGTGCAAGCAACAATTCTGTCTGACTGATTGTCGGCCCACTTTGACAACGAATTACTGCATTTTTTTCAGTAAGACCTACCCCCTCCTTGCAACGAGAGCGACGATAGTTTGGTGTGCTTCAGAGCAAGTTCATCAAGTTCTTTTACTTTATCACGTGTCCAGAAAATCGGAAATTAGACGGATGTAGGAGATGAATCCTCCTATTTAAGCGAAAATTTTTTCATTTTAAACAGCATTCTGTAACTTAATCCGTACTGCTGCTGGTAGTGGGTAGTATTACAACTGATGCACGAAAATTGGATTGAAAATGTTAATTTGAGGAGTGATTGGATTGTGCAATTCAAGCACCTCTAACCCATTTGCATTGGCCTAAGCCTCGGACAGCTGATTGCTGAAAATGATACAAACAGGCATTTACATGCTTGCTCTTGTTTCCAAATAAACTCCCTATTTATGCAGTTATTACTGGTATGAATCGTGACGAATCTGGCACTTTGGTTACAGAGATCCTCGATTTCACCATATGGTATGCACTGTGGCACTGTGGCCTCGCTATCATTCGTAGGGTCGTACCAGCGCCCGACATCGAAATGTCCTACAGTTACAGCAGCAGTAAATCTGGCTTTACAATGAACGCAGGAATGAAAAAATTGATACTCTTATGCCCCTTTCTTCAACACGTCAAGCATTTCATCGCCTGAAGGTAATGTGCACAAACGCAAATCTGCGAATTAATTTTTTTTGTTCCATACTCGAAGATCTTGCAACTGAAAAAGTGACAGAACTCTTGTCACCACTATTGAGTCCAGGTTGTTTTGATCATATTCTTCGCCTTTTCTGCTTCACAATGAGATGTTTGGATGATTAGATCGTTTGTTATAACTTTTAATCTAATGAAGTTGCGAGGGTTGTCCTAGAAGTGCTCCTGATTGCTCTTAGAGATGCAATTTTACAGCAATTTTTTTCTTGGTTGGCTGTTCGAACCTAGCAGAGGAAGTTGCATCTGAATCACTCACTGCTGCACGTTTTTGAAATTACGCATCACACAGATGTTTCAAAATACTTCATATCTCAGCTGATGGTCGGATTGGATGACATTAGTTAAATTGGAAGAGGCTTCTTACAACCGCGTTCGGTAATTCAGCACTGTACTTGATGTGCCGCGTAGTCATCATATAAATATCAAAATATC
This sequence comes from Moniezia expansa, assembly GCA_019097775.1. NCBI lineage: Eukaryota > Metazoa > Platyhelminthes > Cestoda > Cyclophyllidea > Anoplocephalidae > Moniezia > Moniezia expansa. Next base: position 6,653,340 of record JADFDV010000076.1, on the reverse strand, counting down.
TCTGATTACTTTTCTTTGACTCCTTAATCATTACACGTTTCCAAGAAAGCGGGATGTGGCAAACTGAAATTACTCCGGTGAGAAATTTTTACAAAAATGATATAGTAGATTAACTGCTCGATGAAGGAACAAGTGGGATAAACCAAAGGGACTAAAATAAAAAAAAATCAACTCGACGATTCTGAACTAGTCATTCATTCTTTCATTGTCCAGTCCGTTTATTAAAATGAAATCATGCTTAAAAAAGGATTTAAGTATTTTATATTCTGTTTGAATAGCCGGAGTGAATAATTATTTTTCGGGAGGTCAGCAATATTGATCGCGGGTGCATCCAATTTCTTTGCTTTGAACTGCTAGCACGAACTATCAAAATTATTCATTCTTTTGAGTACAGCGAAAGTATTGGCCAATAACGGCTCTTAAATCATAATTGCCGGGCTTACTAAATGGGCAGCTTGTTAGTTAAATTGCTTATAATGTGTTAAGTGTGGTATTATGCGATAAATTGAAAGTGGAGCTACAATTCAAACTATGTATGCTGGTAATTCCCTTCGACTTCCCATTGTCAGTAATCTCGATATTTACTAAAAAACAAATTTAGCACGCGAATTTGAAATGCATGCTGGTAGATTGGCTTACGAATGTTCAGCCCTCATATCTAAGAATCCCGGAAGCATCAGCCTTATAGTTGTTCCCATCAGTGATTGAATAGGCAAATCATTACGTTTCGACTGATTCAAGCATAAATGCATGTTTGTCTGGTTGAAGTAGCTAGCTCTAACCAAAATACTTTAGATCGCGATGCATTCAGTCTAATTAGGCAGTCAGCGTTTCTAAGCGCCTTAAAAAATAATATATAGATTGAGAGACCTTGTTAATTATAAAATAATCAATTGAAATTGACTCTAAATTTGAAATTCTAAATTTCTTTGTTAAGACTATTACGCCTTACCTTATTGGTTGTGACACCCATTTCGAAAGATGACTTCGCTGGTGAATATTCAAACTTATTCTTCTTTGTCGCGTGGCCTGAGGGTACGTGGTGCTGACTTCCTTAGCCTTTGTATTACTTTGCAAACTTTGTCTTTAGGTTGTATGCTTCTAAAATTTGTTTACTATGTATATGGTTTAAACTTTCTCCTAATTGGTTTGTTTTATGTGTGTCCAGTTTCAATAGGAATGGAACACCCCGAGGAGGAAATGTCTGCTATCGTGAGCTGACTTTCATTTTGTCCCTTATGTTGCTCCATGTTTTTGGAAAGGTCTACATGTCCATTCGAGTAAATCCGTGTTGTCAGTAATGCTAATCTATTTTATCTGGGCTTATTTTGTGCGTGCTCGCGCAGTAACCCGTTGATAATTGCCTATTAGCTGTTCATTTGGTATATATTGCAACGCCGGTTCATTTTCACTCTCATTTCACTTTTACTTAAAGGTCCATTTAACTAAGTTCGTTTAATCATAAGTTGTGTTGCTCCATAAACGTATTTGCGGTTCCTATTTCTTGTAGCACCACGAAAATCTTCCCATCAGTTTAACTCAAACTGAAGTTAGTTCTGATGAATGTAAGTTTGCCTTTACTTGGAATTCAAAACCTGGCTTTTATAGCTTTTGACATCGATATTATCCATTTCATCGTCTTAGGCACTCAGAGTGACGAGATAAGTTAACAGTTGTGTTTTATTCTAGCGGAAGGTATTGACAGTGAAGGAGAGGATAGAAACGGAGAACTTGGTGGAGAGGATCAGAATCATCTCAAATACGTCACATCTTCTGTTGAAGCTGAAGTTCATTCCAAGGGCCTAGTATGTTCAATTACGTTCAGAATGCTAACATTATTCTCTAAAATGCATTTATTCTCGTCTTTCCACTTGACCCTCATCCGATTTTGCTGGTTGACCCCGTTCTACTTCACTTGACTGAGCTGGGTTAGCGACGTTTTTGCATGGTTTAACTTTTGATACCTGTGTGATTGGCAATGCTGGCTGTATTATTAACGTCTGGCAATGTAAGAATTTCTCCGTGAGATACTGCACGTGTATTTTGGTATTGTATAGGTATAGTGATAGCGCCTTCTCAGCAGGCACATTTAACCTCCACCCAAAATCCCTGCCATAGAGTTTTATTGTTCCCCTATTGACCCTTTGTTTTCGTACGGGTCTCAACACTGTCTGTGTCTGTGATAGCATTTGCAGCAACTTGTTCCAGTGTGAATCACCTCCCACCCTTCTTTGTAGTGCTATCATGTCCACTGCAAACATCTTTCAATTACGCCGGCTAATTAATCACTTCAGTTACTCTAAGTGTTGAAACAAGTGCCCAGGTTTTTGCAAAGCAGCGTCATAATGTCCGCCTCTCCAGCATGCACCTTTGGTTTCTGTTGCGCTACTGATCATCAGTCCGTCCCTCACATTGTTGCTTTTTGCAGTTACGGCCGATGACACGGCTTGGTTTTGAATCTCTGAAGTGGGATGGAGAATGGGGGCTAGAAAAAAATATGGTCTCGCCAGGTATATGCATACTGATTCTTAATGCAAATCGACTATAGGCGCGCAAACACGAAATGTTTGTATGATATTCTCATTTCTTTGTTTCCTTGGAACTTCTAACGCCGCGTTACACTATTTATTTGTGTGATTGATCTACTTCTCATTCTACCTTTAGCCGACGACGGCAAATGTTGAGGAATCACCGGTTGAGAGTGATGGAGACGAGGGCGACTATGAGGAGCCGAAGTTGAACGGGGCCGCCACCTCGCCACCTGTAAGTTCAACGATATTTTCCCGTAGCGTGCTTATGAGTGATTGACGAAAAACTGTAAATCGTGTTCCAACTTTAGGATGCCGAAGAATTTCAAATAGCTGCTGAAATTGGTGATGCTTCCGCTTATGTGAGTCGCTGATTTTAACATTCAACGGTTAGAAAATGAGCGATATATGAGCGGTTTGCTTAGCTATTTAACTTAAACTTGGCAGTTTATCAGCACTAATTAGACCTGCTGGTCTTAACAACCTAGTAACGACTTGGGCTCTTCGTTGGTGGAAGTATTACCGCTTTACTGTTTTCTTTTCACGCTGCCTGTATCTACCGTTTCCTAGGTGGAGAATGCGAATCCAGAGGAAGACGAAAGCACGAGGTGCCCCAAATGTGATGAATTAATTAATTCGGATGAGAAAGTCAGCGGCTTTTCCTGTCATGTAAATTGCTTCCGTTGTGCTCACTGCGACAGTCTCATTACGTAAGTCCTCTTTCCTTTGTGATTCAGAAAAAACTTCCACAGCTCAAGCATGTAATGGTTGCAACACCTGACCGACCTTTGTGCAGCTTTTTTTCTGATCAAGGGATTTCCTCACCAAACGCAGATGCAATTTATTCACGCGCGAAATAGTAAAGTGTATATAAATTTAGACCCCACTGAAGAGAGACTTGAATACCTGATTTGTCTTTCCTGAGTATTTGACCAACAGTTGTCTCCAGATTTCTCACTGTAACCTAGGCCGTTCTGTAAACATGTTCCGTCCATTAGCGATGGACATTTCGTAGTCAGACAGCTGTCTCCAAGATGACTTAGTCAACAATCGAATTAGCGATCATGAAATGGAGATCAGGAGAATACTAAGGCGTTAGTTGGGCGGATGTCCAATAAATAGCCTTCGCTGGGGCACATCACCACCATGCATTAGTCACAATACTGGCTATCTTAATCGAAGTGCATGATTCACTCCTGCACAGTCCCCGTCTGTAGATGCGCCGTCACTTCTGTGACTTTGCCAATCAGCGGTGGGGAAAAAAGCGATACTTACTTGTTATTTTGCTGGACGATTTTTCTCGACGTCTTTCCGAGTAAGGAAAGGTGCGCGCAACCACTGGCTTAAATGAACCCATACAACTTTTCAGGAATCAAGACTTCAAGCTAATTGATGGAATGCCCTACTGCAGGCCCCATTGTGCCCACCTCTCTTCTGGCGATGGTGGTAAGTTCAGTATCAATTTCGTATGTCCTTTATCGCGATTCCTGCTGTTTACGCACAACTTGTGTTCATGATGCTGGTAGTAGTAGGAGTCGGTGCTAAACAAAATTGAGATGAATTAGGTAATGCAGTTGACTGCACCTTTGAATGTGATCGATTGGTGATAGTATCGGCACCGAACGAATTTTAATGACTCATCTCATGGCATTTATATGAGACAATGCTGATCTTATGCTTAGGCTTTACTCAGGAGGTCATGTAATGGCAGTGAAATCACAACCCCCTCCTGACCTTTTTGCCAACACATTTAATTCTCGACACGTGGCATTGTATAGCAACAAAGGCGTGGGAGCACAACGAAATCAGACATTGTAGACTAGGTGGGTGATTCTGAGATTTTTGCCAAATTTCAGCTGATGAAGAGGTGGATGTGCTAGCAGCAATACCAAACGTTGAATACCCAGCATCTATGCAGACGGAAAAAACCAACGGCCAGGTATTTCAAGTCTAAATTCCTTGTTATACTGATCAAGTCGTTATCGGCATTTTCTTGAATGCTGAATTTTGGTGAGATGACTTACTCTAGCCTATTTATGGTGGCATTTCCATTGTTTCATCCAGGATTTGTCTCATGAAGAACCTCGCTTTGATGACGTCCTTCCACCGACAGGATCTGCGAAGCGCCTGGTGGAACAGTGGAGCAATATTGAGGCCCACAAGGCCAACCAGAGCACTTCAAACGTAAGTAGGCTGCCCCTCTTAAACGCGTATTTTATCGTAGTTCGAACGAAATGGCCCGTAAGTTTACTAACCCACGGCGTATCTTGTAAATGCAGACAGTGGGCTTTCAACTAGGCCCGTGTCGATGATTGAGTTTGGGGCGCAGCGGCCAATAAGAAAACAGTGCGTTATGACGCATCAGCAATATTAGCCTACGCCCACGCATCTGGACGCGTGTCTGGATGCGCGCTCATACGAACGAGGCATCACCATCGATTGCCTCGCGGTGATGACCTTGAGCGCTCACAATGCCTCCTTTTCATCATTGGCCAAACTTCCCTTTTTTATGCCTCAGAGGTTCTACGAGAATGCGTATTTGACACCAGCGTTTCACCATGCTTCGAAGCTCCTTTCAACAGATTTTTCCTTACAAGCCAGTTTACTGATGTCAATTAAGTAGATGCTTTGTCTTTTAGTCGGCGCAGTTGGATTCTGCTCCCAAGTACGCCCCGAATACAGCAAAAACTATTGCCGCAAAGTTTTCGGCTGGCATTGCGGATGATCAGCCATCTCCAAAGCCTAGGTAATTTCACTCAGCATAGCATAAATTGCCAGTTTTAAGAAGTTGTTTACTGCGGCTTTTTCACTTTGTAGGAACTCGGTAGAGCCAACTGAGCACTTACCCACTCAAGGGCAGGCACGAGGTCTGATTGCCAAGTTCTCTGCTATGCATGCCTAAACAAAATCCCTTCCCCTTCCCCTCGCCATTATTAAGCTAATGTTATGAAGTCGCACTTTCTGCATTCCGTGTATCCGCATACCACCATCTTGTTATAAAATCTACATAGTGACAGTACCCATTTTGCGCCATCATCTGCGTCATATTCACATTCTCTGCAATTACGCTTGATTTTTGCTCTGCTTTCGTCACCCCTATTTGGCATCCCATTTTTCGCAGCCATTTCCGCTCTGCTCTCACTCTGTTAACTCAGCTTTTCGTTTCTTCGTTTCTTAAATCCAGCGAAAATATTGATAATAAAGTGAAGGATTAAATTTCACAGAGTATTCTGGAAAATATTATTTGCCGTAGGCGTTCGTGTGTGGACTGCCATGTTGGATGTTCGACCGTTTCGCGAGCAGTTCGTTTAGTTTTGACCAACCCACGAAGACTCAGTGTCTACTCACTTTTGAAGGTTATTACTGTCGATACAGTCGCGGCACTCGGAACGGATGTGGTATTTTGATGATGCTAGGCACATTATGAAGCTCGTCTCTTGTTGTTAACTTAATTGATGTCTGCTACAAAATTTAAGAGCTTCCTTATATCCATCAGGTGGTTAATCTAACTATTATGATCTCTGTTGGGTGCGTGGGTACTGATAAGGCGGGTTAAAGTGGGATATGTTTGGGCAGTGAGTCAATGGTTGCAAATTGTTCCTACCTTCGTTTGCTGATCGCTTACTATGTAATAATTTTAGTTTTTGTACTTTCGCTGCGACACATTTCCTGAAATTAATATTAAGCTGAAATAGTCGAATCTAGCCAAATGTCTGCTTAAAAAGTGAATTTTTACGACCAGTTATCAATTTAGTTCTCGAAATGCGCAACCTTAAGCTTTATATAAATACGGGTTGCAGGATTCAAATTTAAAAAAAAAAACGATTTTTATGCATCTGTCTTGATTTGAAATAACCGATTTCGACATTTGGGAATGAAATATCCAAATCTGATCTTCTCTTGGGAAGTGGTGTGCTGGCAGGTGTGAAAGGACTTCTGTGGAGACGAACAATTCCATCATCTTGCATCGACTTGAATGCTGTTTCCACCATTACTTGTGATATTAGACCGAAACCTTCCAGAGAAAATCTAGTCAAAGATTCAGTGGAATTCGAACGATTAAGAAGCGACGGGGAAAGAGGTGCTCAAATCAAATGGACGTCGAACCAGAGATTTGCATGCTTAGCTGCTAGGCTTTGGCATCAGAGGGGGTCCCAGAAGAAGACTGGGTAAATGAAAAGATTGCTTGAAGAAAAAATATCGCTGATATTTTTTGATGGACATCAAGGAAGCAGAATCAACTAGTGCTTAAAGGTAAGTCCATTCTTGATTGCAAAGGCAAGATCCCATATCGTCTAGAGATGTTTGTAGTTAAGGTAATCTTTAGATTGCTTTGGCATGCTGGATAAAAGCACTCATGTAATTTGCAAGAGTTAGAGACCTATAAGAAACATTTAAACAATGACGGTTGCATCAATAAAAACTATTAATAACCTAGCTTTGCAAATCCACGTATGACTTCTTAATATGCGGCCAAATCCTTCATTTTCATTTCAGTCCCGTTCATTTTGCTTCATTCCTCCAAACAATTGGAAAATCTATTTCATCCCTCTAATAGGAATTTTAGTTTTCCATAATGAACGAAGCCATTCTCGCCTATGTCCATCCCTGTCTCCAAGGCAGTTATTTGTATAAGTTCGTGGTTTGTAGCGCGCTCAAATGAGTTGATACTGCAGTAATGAAAAACCGCTTCTTTAATTCATATGTTACGCTGCCGCCTTCTCTATCTTTATGAGGATGTTTAATATTTGAGAAGCGAGTCTTTTCAAGCTTGTCATGTTGAGAGAAAAGTTACTTTGGTGTGTCTCTCTGCAGACTAGTACCGGCTATTTCATAAAACCATCTTAGGCAATAGACGGGCTCACTAATGGGTTGTAGTTGCGTGCCATCCAGCAAATGGGACAAATGTGTGACAATTAAATCTATCTTCCAAGAACTAAGAAGCCAATGCAGAGTATCCGAATCTTTGGATTTCTTGAAAGCTTTTTAATGGATTCTTGTATTTACTAGGTTCTTTAATAAATATGCATCAAAATTTTGAGCAAATGCTTTATTATGTAAGCACTCTCAATAGAAATCCAAATTTCTAGTTGATTTCAACTATTTTTTAAGTTAATTCAAAAGTCCCTTGAAGAGACAGTAAAGAATTGAGCAAGTAATTTGAAAGCGCCCATTGAATTACTTCCTTCAAAATGGTGGGTTTCCTACGATCACCACGTGCGCACCAAATTCTCCAATCGAAGACATCATCATTTATCAAGCGATCTTTTATATCTTCCCTCATGGAATTGAAAGTAACCATGTTGTGATCAAAGTCGGTCATCGTGCCTTCTTCCTCTCCAATAAAGCGTACTATTGCCAAGGTTTTATCTGACTCCACACTATCAAGAAAGAACTCCATAGCTTCATTGAGTTCGTTGATATCGTCGGGGACAATGTAGATGAAACAGTCACAGTCATTAATATGACGCTTGGCCAACTCAAAGAAATATTCCTTCTGTTGATTATCATGCTGGGTTCCAACGGCGTTATGAAAATATCGGGTTTCGCATCTTATATTGTAACCAGAATCCAGTGTGATAAAATAAGTCGGATTGTGTGGATAAACGAAGAATTTGCAGTTAGGGAGAGGGAACGGCAGAGTCCAGTGGTGCCATATGTACGAGAATCGATTAAGAGGGTGTGCCGGGTGGATGTGCTGATCCATCCATGGACATTTCTCGCTTATCGCATTAATTAACGAAGTTGTTCTCAGATCTGCATTAAAAGCCAATCTCAACAATTGGTTGAAATTGAAATATTCGTATAATTTTAACTCCGCCCTAAGCGAAAGACAGCTGAATCCCGAAAGGTGCGCATTCGCATACATTTAGGTCACCCCAAGGCTCTATTCATGTGAAAGATAAATCGATGACCCCCTGAAAGAGTCTTTGCAAATCAGATGATGCTTGAACAAACACGCTGGCCAAAGTGCAATGGGGAGCCAGTTCTTATACCTTAATCAATTTAATAATTAATTAATTAATTAATTCTGACAGCAAGTAATTGATTAGCTAAAGTGAAATCGCCAAGGCACTGAAATGTCTGAGATATTTGCAATTCTTCAACTTTATTTTAGGGTAATGCATTTATGCGTTTCTGCAGCGCTAACCTTTTTTGGTATCTCTCTCCATTCTGATTGTCCCAGAGCTTTTCTAGTTGTTTTGTCTGTTTATACTTGTTCGACTAGCATTGGGCGAAATTTTTATAACCACGCCTAATGCCTTTACCGAGAAGGGAATTGCGACCGCCACTGAAGATAGATGCCGGGATGGCATCGGATTTAAACTTTACTATATCTACTGAGGAAATGAGGATCACGCTCATTATAAAATTGCAGTCCTTTTGGACTAAAGTCGAAGGGTCAAGCTCTGTTGCATGCATGGGTATTTATAAAGCATTAGGGAATTTTTAAATTTTGATAAAATACGTCAACCTTGGCATTACAAATGGCAATTCTTCTGCTTATAGTCCAGCTCATTCCTCTGCAGTTGAAGCACCAACTTTCCCATTGGTCTTGAGGTAAAGGTAGAAGTCTAGGAATGGCTTATGATTTCCTAATATGTTATGGTAAAAGGGATAGAGAGCTCAGAGAACACAATGTGAAATTTTTTAACCCAGTCGTCCTGGTTGAATTTCCTTTCTCAGCGTATGGCTACCTTAGTGACCATCTGAATTTAAGCAGCACAATTCAACCATATATGGCTAATGATTGAGGTTCAGAGGCGAATAGAGCAAAAAATCTTATCTTCATCTGTCAGATTTATAGAGCATCTGGCGATAACGCTGCATAAATAAGGAAAGCAAACTGCAGCGAAGAAAACCCTCTAGTTTCAAATTGGTGCCTGTGAAGATCAAACGCCCCTCGAAGCAATAGGAATGTCATCTCAACCTGTCTCATGCTTTGAATACCTTGGATCCATAATTCAAGAAACCGCTGAGCCAAACGGGGCAATAACAGCCAACCTAGTCGGGGCATAAAGGCACCCAGCATGACTACAAACATTCCTGCACTCAAGAAGTCTCAATAACACCCTGCAAGCAACTCTGATGGGTATTTTTGTCGATCCTGCATTTACTCATGGATTGAATACTATTGTTTGAAAGTACAAGATAACAATCGACTACAAACAATACAGAATACGACTCGACGTATGATTCTTGGATTGTACTCTCGAAGAGCCGAAAGGAGCTGCCGGTGCGTAACTTGGCAAGTCTTATGCAGGCAAAGAGGTTGAACCTATGGAAGGGTTTGATAATGAGCAAAGATAGTCTGATACTCTCCAAACTTGAGAGTAGCTTTGAAAATGGGGAAATTAAGAAAGCTTCACACACAAGCGGCTGGATGCTTCAATTAATTAAAGATGCGAAAGAAACAATGGCAAGGGCATTCCGAATCATTGTTACTTGATCCTCAAAGGTCGAGATGATGAACTACGCGCCTAGATCGATAGGAGAAAGGCAACGTGGTATTGTCTGTACCAACGCAAACTGCCACAGATGCTTTGCCACAACCAAGGCGATGTGAAGACACGTAAGACAAGATCATGGAGAAGAAGCATACAAAACTGAAGAGGTACTGGACCGTAGACTAAAGTGCCCTGTTAAAGACTGCCTTAAAAGATACAAGACTCAAGGGTGGCTAAAGAGACACATTAGTGACTGTCACCCTTCGATCGAAATCACAGAAAATGAGAAGCCAACAGAGAAGAGGAAAGGATCAAACGGCATTATAGAAAGTAGAAGAACTGAATACTGCTCCAGCTCGGCTGTTAATAACCCTTGCCGACAGATGGTCGCTAGAAAAGAATACCTGGATAAGGACAGACAGATGGGGACAGCAAGGAGCTGCAAGAAGTGTAACAGAAGAATGAATTGTTACTGCACCACGAAACCATGCCGAGAAATGGTCAGGGAGCCGAAGACGTCAAATTAACTGTTCTATGTTGTGTAAGTGTCTAGCTGTTGTACAAGCTCTTGTATTTCTGTCGTACCCCCAATAAATCCTTGAAACTTGCCCAATGGGTGGGGATGAACAAAAAAAGCATGTATTTATCCCTCCCGAAATTCATGAAGGGATTTCACTTTTTACCTTACTTTGTCTTTTATCTTTTTCGTGAGGGATGTTGGGGAGGCCCCTGGTAAGGTTGAAACAACCGCGATTCTCATGCCTCAAGATTGCAGAGACTGCAGTCCGGTGAGACATATTCAGTTGTAGCAAATCGCTTAATTAACCACTTATATGTTGATCATAGAGTATTTCGACTACTCAAACACCGGAACATTTAGTCAGCCACCATCTTACCAGAAATCACTCAAATTGACATATCTTGAATTCTTTAAACACAGGCTCTCCCACTGTTACTATTGAATAAATCGTCATATCTCCCGGCCACATAAACGATGAATCTCAAGGCCACATTGTAATTATTCTAAAAGAACTATTTTTGCAATCAAATTTATGTAGCTGTCAAGTTTCAACAATTGATTTGACCTCTTAAAAGCATTAAAAGTTTGATATTTGGTCACTGCGATGACAAGAATTCCGTGGAAGGCTACATCAAACTTAATATTCGGAAAATGCGCCTCCTTTTTCTTGACATTTATGGTGTTGGTTAATACGGACATATCACCCATGTTAAAACACGGGTCGGTCAGGTTTTTCATATACTCGGTGCCTTCTGTAGGGAGATGGCACTGGAAACTGATGACTCAGGAATCGGTGCCATCAATCTGATATGTGATATGGTCAAACCTACTCTCAACCTCATCGTGGTGACCACCGGTAACCCCAGGGGCAACTCTGGAGGCTAATGAGAGGGGCGGCCGGATGGGACTAATCACCCTCCGGACGTATATAATTAGATTATGCTAGCAGCATTACAACTTCTTACAGCTTGTTAAAGGAGGCACGACAGATTTCTGATCTCAAACTGGAGTATGGAATGCACGTTCAAGTATTTTTGAATGGAATCTCCGCCAGAATGTTGATTTCTGGAGGCGATATGAAGACGGAAGAGTTCGGACGAGGCGGCTCGACGAAGCTGAGCTGCTACCTGTACGACGAAGCCATGCCAGAGAAGAGACCAGACAAACGAATACTCGACAAACGTTTTACTGTTCTGTGTTAACTGTTGTGCTTAATTGCTATAAAAGCTATTTGTACTCCTATTATACCCCCAATAAGTCATTGGGACTTGCCCTAATAGGTGGGGAGAAAACAAATAAATAAAATCAAAATATGAGACCTTGAAAACCAGAAGTAGATAATTTGTTGTCTTTGAAATTCGCTGCACTCGGCATAGCGGCGTCTATAGTGCCGGAGCAAGTACTTGCCTTCGGCGAACATTAGAATACACTTGTTATTTTGGTATTTGAATGACCTTGTGAATGCGCCTCTTGGGTTTTCCTTACATTTGACTGAATATTATATTAATTAGCCTTCTTTGCAGTATGTGCGTTCTGCGAACATCATCATTCAGCTGACTTCCTTCGATGCAGTCTAAGAGATTTATTGATTTGTCTCGGGTCCAAGAAGAAGATTTAGAAAAGCAGTACACCATTCAGCGTTCTTCTGAAGTTGCTATCAATTTAAATGCGAGGAGCAACGGTAGGACGACATATCAAACAGCTTTCAAAAGAGGCCCAATCAATTTTTTTCAAATATTGCGACGTAGATCAGATAATGCGAATAATGGAGACGACTTTCAATATGGAAAATGAAGTTGAAGTGCAAAATTTAGTAATTTCGAGGTGCCTCTGGTTAGACGCAGAATCATGTCGGCGGCTAAATTCCAGATCTACCCTTTTCAGGCACATATGGAACAGCCGAAAGAGCGAAATTCGCCGCTATCTGCCTGTAGTCCGTATCATGATATACCCTCGCACAGCAGGATATAATGTCGAGACATCCTGTCCATATTTGACAGAGAAGTATTACAATGAGCCATTCCACCAGGCCTTTTTGTCGAATCTCGAAGAGGCACCATTTACATTTCGAAAAAGAATGGGGGATTTCCAGAGGCGTTGGCTTCTTCTTGAAAGGGCAAAGAATACAATTAATGAATGCGACTGTCTCATCTACATTGTGCATAACTTCAGCAATTACATTAATATTATGAAATTTTTAACTAGTAACCTGGGAAATCGAAAGATATTAGTGGTGATAAGGATTATTGTGCCGGAAAATGATAGGAAGGAATCGGAGTGCGCCCAAGAGGCCTTCGAAGCGCTGGGAAAAGAATTGCAACTCAAGTTGAAAAAAGCGGTATTCCATTGGAAGATTTGGTGTGTGCGAGGCGATCCACAAGACTCAAGTCTTTTAAGGGATGCAACTGAATGGGCCTTCAAGGAAGCGTTGACTATAAAGATTGAGAGAATTCTGATAGGTAACAGACCATCATGGATTTCTTTTGAATAGAAAAATACTTTTTTCGATTCCAAAAATGAATGACTATTGTGAATCATAAAAGACATGGTACAACACAATAAAGTTGTAATTGATTGACAAGTGAAATGTTTTACAAAATTAACGCAACCAATGGGGTTTGAAGCGGGTCAGGTAAAGCGTAGAAAAAAAAAAGATTTTCAGTAATTGAAGAATATAGCGAATGTTGATAGAGAGAAGGCCAAATTAGGATGTGAGTAGAAGAGTAGCAGAAACTGGTCATTTCTCCATAGGGAGTTTTCATTATGGTACTATTCAAACTTCTGGTCAAAGAGGCATGCTTTGCCGAACATTTTTTGAACCAAACACGGAGTAATTGAGGACGGGTGGACATAAAGTGTGAAATTTAGTAGAAAAATGCGCAAGTTAAGCATTACCTTATCAATACCAAATAATTTAAAGACATTTATGAGTGAAAGAAATAAGGTTTTCGAGGGCTTTACCAGGGGTAACACTATACTCCCATGATTGATTTTGCATGCACAAAGAGGAGTGTCTGTGGTCATCCATTTCAAGTGGCTAATTATCGCTTCCTGACCCTCAAGAGCAGCAAAAGACTTCCCCATTTGCATAAGTTCAACAATTAGTTATGTAGAGATCACTTAATATACACTAAAAACTAGTGTGAACTACAAGAACACCTTAACTACCTGGTCCGGCTTCGAAGTGATCACAAAAACTATGGAGCCATAGCGACGGATTGATCAGGTGAGGATTTTAGTTAAAAAATAGTTGGCGCCAAACCCAAAAACTGCACAAAGACTGAAGTACATTCGACCACGACATAATCTCTTAAAATGCAACGCCATGGACTCAGATTTCGATAGGAAGGTGGATCATATACCGCGTTACTCCTTGAAAATTCGGCATTTTGAAAGCTATTTATTTATAAATCTGACGTCGGCTTTTATAGCTTTTAGAGGGTTATCTCCGTTAAATGAATTATCATAAATGCGAGTTTTACTGCACTCAACGCTGGATAGAGAATGCCCCGAGTCCCAAAAGATAGAAGTCAATCAACCCCGTGATTGAGTCTTAAAGGCGATAGAGCAAATTTTAAAACCCCTTTCCAGGTCTTTACTCCCACCTTCTGCGGCAGGAACGATTTTGAATGTGTAACGTTTCCTTGTCACCACTATACAAACAGCTTTTGTCACCCAGGTGCTTAGATGCCAGGTAATAGATCTATCAGATGGCACTGAAAAATCGATTAGCACCCACTATGGGATCATCGATAAAAATAGTAACGATGGAGGAGCGTTCTTGTTCATCATTGACACATACTGGCTGAATTAATTAGCTTTCGTTTTTATGTAGATAGTATGTCCTAGGGATGACTTGAAGTTGCACTTATCGCGAAAACTTGAGGCATTTTAAGAATACAGAAACATACCGCTGTTTGAGAATTTTTGCTGGAACATCAATCACTCCACCATGTGGAGCTCCATAAACGGAAAAATACGTGAAGCCAGTGGTCACGTACAATTAAAATCCGGCTGATCAACAAAATAACGTGATAGTTACATCAGATAGCCTGGCACTGACACTAGTTAAAGGCCGTCTGCAGATAAAGATTTTAAAGGAAGGTTCTAGGTCAAAGACTCGAAGGCATCCCCCTCTCCCTCCCTTTATGTAGAATTTGAGGTCATTTCGTTTAGGTTTGTTATTATTATTTACTCAAACTGAAGCAGATCAAGCGTTAAAAAATGCTTTCTAATACTGTGACATTTGTCATTAGACGAGTGCTCTCTTCATTTTAACAGAGTTTAAAGTAAATTACGCCATTTAGGATCGGCACTTAGTTTTCGAGGTAATCAAACAGCTCAGCATAAGAATAGAGGACGCAGTTGACAAATAAGAAATCGCAAAATCTGTATGCACGCAGCCTCAAAGGAAAAGTGCATTGGTCTACAAATGAGATACTATGTGAACAAACTCTCTCAAAAAAAAAAGTTCCTTGAGTGCGCAAGATCATAGAGAGTCTAAAACGAAGATGTTTCTGAAAGTTACCTCAGAGCGTCTGACAATGAATATGCTAGTTACTATTAAGTTGGTGTCAAGAAAAATATAGTTCCATTAAATATATTGCCAAAAATAAATATATTTTTTTTGATATGCACTGAAAATTTTAAAATTCGAGAATTAAATATTTATTTTTAAAAGGCGATACGAATTAAAAGTTACAAATTCTTGAAAAAGTTGTTTTAACTTTTGACCTATCTGTTTCATTAGATGGCTTAGACAGGACATTTTTGTGCCTGCGTTCGTTCCGGCGTTCGTGTTTGCTGTTATGTCGTACAGTCAAGAATTCTTGTCGCAGATCAAGGAGCTTATTAAGAATAAGCTTATTGAGCTAAATGCTCTTGCCGATGAAGAACTTCCGGACTACATTGCCGTTATGGTGGCAAATAAGAAGAAACTGAGCAGTATGAAAAAGGACTTGCAGCTCTTCCTTGGGGATGACACGGATCGTTTTACCGAGTGGCTCCACAATGTAATCGATTCTAAATCACAGGAGAAAATAAGGAAGGAAAAGCCGAAGAGGTCTTCACACCGTTCGGGAGCATGTTCGGGCAAGGCTCGTAGCGAGGAATCTCGGCCCGCCGTTATACCGCGGAAGCCGTCATCCGAAGTAACAACCACCGAAGATTGTGTGAATGTCCAAACTGATGAAAGTAATTCGAAGAGTTTGTCATCATGCATAGTCCTAGATGAATTTATGGATGAGTTCTCAACAGAAAATAAGTCTGATTCTAAACCAAAAGAGCAGCGTCGCGTTGTGACTACGTCGAGTTTGAAGGATAGTGATGGGCATACGCGGATCGAAGAAAAGCCAACGGTTCGTTCAGTTGTCATGGTGAATTAATTATTCAGTTATGTTTGTGGTTTTTTGCGCGTTAGCATTTGCAGCCTATCCTATTTTAGGTTTCAACGGAGAACGCGTCATCCATGCCCCCCAGTACTGCTTTAGCTAAGTCGGATCTTCCATCTGCCGGCGGTAAATTGCTGAAACGAGCTATGAATGATGTCAAGAACAATGCAGCCCTGAACCAGGCAAAACAGAATACCTCACGCGAACTGAAGAGGTCTTTCGATAGGTAACTGGTTTCCTTAATATTAGATGAGCCGACTTATGTGCTGGGTGTTTATGTTCCGTTTCTTCAACTTTTTCAGTAGGAGGGATGTTGTTTCGAAGCCTCAAAGTGCCAGCCCTTTGGACTCAGATGGATCGGAAATCCCTCAAAAAATGACGAAGTTCGTAGTTACTATGAACGACGAAGCCCTGACTGGACTAAAGCCGAGTGTTAAATCGCGTCTTGGGCCACGTGTTCCGCATAATTCAGATATTCTGCCCAATAGTGCTGGGATGGTTGATGCTCGTGAAATTCTCATCGCCCGAAAAACTGGTCTGACTATGTCTACTGATGAAGGAAGGGAGAATGGAGCTAACAAGACTGTCAACTTGGCCATGTTGGATGTTAAGAAGTCTGACCGAAGCAGTGTTCCAAGGTTAGTAGTAGGCATAACAAAGCTAAGCTTGCTCATATAAGCTTTTGCAATTAAAGCTAGTTCGAACAACTGTTGCGCATAATAGTGATTGCTTTTCTTTAACATTTTGTAGACTTTTGTGATTCAAGTTTTGTTATTGGCGTTGTAGTTCTCTTCAGCGCTGCAAGTACTGGCCAAACTGTCGCAATCAGGAGAGTTGTGAATTCTTTCATCCCAAGGAGGAATGCAAGTCCTTTCCCAATTGCAGATATGGTGTTCGCTGTCTCTACATCCATCCACTCTGTCGTTATGGTGCTCAGTGCTCTCGACCAGACTGCCCTTTCTCGCATAACGTACAAGGTTGGTTACACATTAAACTAGCTGCTTTGGTTTCTGTGGTCATACCTCTACTAACCATATGATTTGAGGTAGAAGTGTCACGCATTGGCACTGCTACATCAAATTTTTATTCTAGTGACTTGTAAACCGTACGCACATATGCATTTTTCGTTGTTACCGTAATCAATTTTTGTTGCAGCTGAGGCAGCCTCATCGCCGCTGACTGCGAAGATTGTCTGTCGTTATTATCCCCACTGCAAAATGCCGCCTGGTGCATGTCCCTTCTTCCATCCTCCGACTCCAGTGTGTCGTTTTGGAGGTGCTTGTCTGAATCGTACTACAACTTGCCCGTTCGTGCATCCAGCTGCATCAATCTCTGCTGCACATTTTGTTCCTCCGAAAAAACTCAAGTGGGTCGCCCCTGGCAGGTGTCATGGGAACTCTGCGAGCCAGAAGCAAGGTTCCGTAGTAGCAGAAGCACCCTCTGTCATTGCCAATGTCAACAATGGACCTGCCCTTGTACAGTCTACTACCTCTGCTAGAATTATTTCCACTTAATGTTTCCGTTGACGTTTTTGGCTTCTGTGAAAATTGTTAATACAGATGTTTATTTGTGATTGTCGCCGTGACGTTGGGGTTGGTGTTTGCCGTCTGGGGTTGTTCGTCCGGCAGTGGATCGGTGCCGTGGCTTGGGGGTGATTTTCTTATTAAAAGAGGTGGTCCAGGCAGTCTATAGTTTAACATCCAATGGTTGCTTTGGAGTCAATCTGTTCTTGCAAGGTTCCGAGTTTCGGTGGCCCTGGCCTGTCCACTAAGGCAGAGGCAAGTAAGAGCTTCATACCATCGGAAATGTAAACTCTTATTTTAAGGCTGTGACTTAGATACTTTTGTTTAACCAATTAACCGGAGTTGAAATTATCGGGCAATTTATTAGTCTTTATGATTCATTATATGAAACCATGGGATATCTCGTATGGATACGTGAAGCTTTCCAGCAAAACATTATTTGCTTACTTATTTAGGACACTTCCAAAAAGCCAATCATGTAATTTCGAGGCTGGGATCAAAGCAAAGAAAAGAGAAGAAATAAAAAAGCTCCATATCACTAATTTAACGCACCATATAACCCGCAAGTAGACTTAGTTACTGCACAAATCAAATATATTGCATGCTTTGATGTCTTTTCGAGGTATTCAGGTCATTATTATGTCTTATTGTATTCATATTTATTTAACTTTTCCTTGCCAATTACGTCCATGATTTTCATTTTTTTAGCATACCGGTTATTTGCATTTCACGGCCGTGAGAACAGCTGAAGCGATTCATTCAGAACAAGCCAGATCCCGAGTCAGATATTGCACAGAGATGCCCGGCCTCTTTGATCAGAGGAACGCCGGGAAATTAAATAATACCCCATGTGACGCTTATAATGAATTTTTGTTTGTGTATTATTTAACCATTTACGCAGCCCTGAAAATGCCTCGGTGTCGTAGAACAACCTAAAGTTTGGTTTGTGGAGGCCCCCAGTGTATTTAATCTTATGCATCTTTCCAAGAACAAATAATAACATTCTTTCATGTTCATCATCCGTTTATTTTTTTTAAATACTACTCTGATGAATGAATAGTTCGAACTTGCAGCCCTATTAACCAATCAAATAACACCATTGAAGATATCCTTTCGTTGCTGATTTACTGGAAATCAGTAAGTCATTTTCCTGATGCATCGATCGCAGTTTCATTTGACCATATCACCGCTACCAATCAAGTTGTACTGTTCCCTAGGGTTACTTATGATTGTATGGGTTTCAGTCATCCACTCAAATTTACTCTAGGCCATCTTATAAATATTGGACAGACAGATTATTAGATCCGTCAAACTAATAAGAAATCAAAAGGGAAGATAACATTTCGTTCTACCTGTTCTCAGGCCATCTTAACCCATATTAAAAAGTAAGTATATAGACTTTATAAATATTGGACAGACGGATTATGAGATCTGTCAAACGAATAAGAAATCAAAAGGGAAGATAACATTTCATTCTACCTCTTCCCAGGACTGATACGCTTTATGTAATCCAGCCGATCGTAAAATACCATGTGCCATTTGCATGGTGCTTAGTTTCAAAAGTTCAATAAAAGTAAAATGTACGAGTGAAATATTCACGATTCGTCATTTGTAGGTCTTGCGTCTCGGTTTTATGAGCAATAGCAAACTCGTAGTCTACATCCTTTTTCGCTATAAGTTGCTTGCTCATGGCAGCAAAGTCGCTTGACCAAGTCGTTTGATCGATTTGGCTAACAGCTATCAGCCTATTAGAACAAGGCGATATCATTTGGTTTTTGTAAGCTTATAGTGGCGGAACTAATTTACCTTAAAAAAGGTAAATTTAGAGACTTTAAATTTATGCCATGTTCTTGTTGATTTTGATAGATTATGTTAGATTTTTTTATTTCCAGTTGAAATAGGCGAAAAATGTACTCTGAAAATTTTGAAATCCAAATTATTTCTTTTGATATACTCTCATTCGCTTAACAGAACTCAAATGTGTCAATTAAGTTAAAATTTTGTTTTTCTGATTAAATGGTTAATGTACTGCCGCTCTACTGCACTAGAATGTGAAAATCATCGGCATCTAATTGGTTGGAATAGTGCTTTTCCTCGATAGCTTGTATTTGAAGTTTTGCCCTCGCTGCGCGAGCAGGCTTTGCTTGTTTATTTCGTAGTATTGGCATATTTGAGCATATTTTCTTTCCTGTAATATTGTCTCCAATGGCAAAAATATTTAAACTGAATTGTTTTCATCTTATCTGGTTGCCACTTATTTGGTATTTGTGCACCTCTTCAGCAAGAAACGGTTGATATTAGCTGAATTTTTAGCTCTTTGCACTATTAGTATCCTTAGTAGGAGTTAATGTTTGAGGTTTTGCCCTTTTACTTAGCCGAATTCCAACAAAAGAGGACGTTCCTGGCGGTTTCGAGGTCGTGGCGGGTTCAGAGCTTGCTCCAGCACCCAACGGCCAAGCGGAGATTCGTCTGCAATCATTGACAATCCCTCTGTTATACAAAATAGCCCAACTGTCCTCGCTAAACAGCCAAACGTTTTTCCGTTTCCTGGTTGGCTGCATTATTTTCCTACAATATCCTATGAATCTGACAGTGCTGCCGCAAAATTTACAAAAGTATGTTTTAAGCTTTCTGTAGTTTTTCCTCCAGGCCTTTGTTGACTACATAAAATTCGAATGCCTGTCTGAAGGATCTGGAAACAACTCTTCCCCCTCTTTTATCGATTGGGCAGCTGTAGAAGAGCGTCCTGTTATTTATATTGATTTCACCTCCTTGAAGTTCTCACAGTTACTATCTGAAAAGCTTCCTGGATGGCCCCATTTAACAAAATCTGAACTTGGATTCGACTCAAAACTGGTACTTCTCTCTCTTGGACTTGCAGCTCATACTGTTGCTACTGAGAAACTCTATGGTATAAATACAAATCCACGTATGCTAATATTTTCTCGCACCTTGCGTTAGTTGATCAAAACAGGGAGGTAACTTTACCTTACATTGCTGCACGACTTGTGTATCACTGTCCACTAACTCCAATGCGCAGTCTGCGTGCACATCATTTGGGTGATCTCATCTCGCTTCGTGGGACCGTAGCAAGACTTGGACCAGTAAGTCGTGCGTTAGATTAGCTCTGAAAATAGATACGTCCATTCTGTTGCAGGCTCTGTTTTCGATGTGGTCTCTGTGAAACCGATCAGGTTTTAGTGATTGAAGACGACGGATGTTTTGTCAACCCGACAAAGTGTCCAGCAAAGGGCTGTCGTTCGAAAATTTTTCGTCCTTTTTTCTCCTCAGCTTCCACCCTAGTAATCGATACACAGGCAAGCTCTTGTTAAATTTTTCCGTTCGTTTCCTGCAGCCTTTACTTTCACGTGCTAGTAGTAGGAAAATTCCTGTACGCCTATTTCGAGACTTTAGACGTTATTGAGGATAACGAATTTATTTTTTTATCTTTTTTGCTTATCTGTACTTTTTGACTGGACTTGACATTAGCAGTAAGTTTCAAATATTTTGGTTGATTCAGTTTGCGAGTGTCTACTCGTTCTTTCTGCTACTATTTGGATTTCACTTGATTGCATTCTTCTTGTGTTGAAGTCATTTCAGCGTTAACTGGTGAAATCATTTCTTGGAAGTGAGGTAAATAGTCTTTTGCATCAGCTCAAACTCATCAAACTCAGCATTTCGTGAGAGTAAGGTCTGTCAAACGCCCTGGCCTCACGCTACGTCTTACTATTTTTCTTGCAAGGAGAGTTTTTTTTTAAATAAAACGGGCGTTCCATTTGATTTTTTTCTCCTTAATTTAGAAATCGGACTTAGAGGAATTTTACAGTAAGATCCCGGGAGTTCGTACCTCTTCAGATTTTTAGGCCTAGGATCGTTTTTGTGAGATCCACCAAACACAAAAACTACAATGTATTTGCTTTGACGGTGAGCGTGAGATTAGCATAGCTCGTATTCTCTTCAATAGTTTTTGATGATAAAAGGTCAATTCTTAGACATCAGTGCTTTTTCACTATTGAGACTGTTGGCTTATCGATTGTTACTTGTTAATACACCCTTTTTCGTTCAGATTTTGCTCTTGCAAGAGTCCGATGAGGATGATAGTAATCAAGATCCACAGTCCACGACTGGTCGGGTTCCTCGGAATATTACATGCTTTGTGGATCGAGATCTTGTTGACAGTTGCGTTCCGGGTGATTTTGTCCAGGTCTGTGGAGTGGTCAGTCTCCTTTCAGCCTTTTCCGATACTGGAAGTGGTAGTTTCTTCTCTGTCAATCATCGTCCTTTTGGTTCTGCTCACGAAACCTCAACTGGAAAAAACAATATATTCAATCTCTGTCTGAGGGTAAATAACCTGACAAGAATATTCAGTCGTGCTGGAGAAGATGGTGGTGACTGCAGCAAGGTCACCCAATGCCTGACTGCTCGACTTCAGGGTTCCCGCGCCAATGACAAAAACACTGTGACCAATTTAAGCAAAGTAACTGATGTTCAAACCGCAGGTAATTCGCTCTATAATCTCATTGTTTCAGACACCCACTTCTCGTTGAGCGATCTCTATGCCATCCGAGGAATCGCAGAAGAATCGAATTTGTTCAACCTCCTTATCGCCTCCTTCTGTCCCTCCATCTGTGGACGAGAGCTTGTCAAAATGGCTATTCTTCTTGCCACTTTTGGGGGGTCAGCTAGCTCTTGGGGCCTTCATTATCCTCATTCTCAGATTGCCGTTGAGGAAAATTCACCCGATTTATCGATCTCTTCCGAAGCGGAGGGCGAAGTAATAGCGCCTTCGGCTTCGGACACTATAATTGGAAATGCCTTCGTGCGTCGGTGCTCGTCCCATGTCCTCCTCGTTGGTAAGTAAATGAACCTATCTTGTCGAATTAAGTGTGGCGCAGAACGTAGATCTGACTCATGCTCGCTATTTCAGGTGATCCGGGTATAGGAAAGAGTCAACTTCTTCGCGCAGCCGCCAATGTGGCTCCCAGAGCGATTTATGTTTGTGGAAATACAACCTCGGCCGCTGGTCTCACCGTCAGCACCTGTCGTGATACTGCATCCTTCGGTCTAGAAGCTGGGGCGCTGGTTCTTGCAGATCAGGTATGGTTTGCTTATTTTAAATGAGCAGAAAGTTTATTCCACTAGGGCATTTGCTGCATTGATGAGTTTGATAAAATCCCCTGCGATCCGGCGACTCTATTAGAGGTGTTGGAACAACAAACTGTGTCTGTAGCTCGTGGAGGCTATGTTTGTAATCTTTCGGCTCGAACATCCGTTTTAGCAGCTGCAAATCCCGTGGTTGGGCAGTATGATCCCTCTAAGACTATCTACGAAAATGTCCGCATCAATCGATCCCTTATATCACGGTAATAGCGCCCGGCACTCCTTTTTTTCGAATCTTATTTTTAACATATTTCTCCATAGATTTGACTTGATATTCATTTTGCCCGATCGGCCATCACTGAATCTCGATCGACGGCTTTCTGAGCATGTGCTGGCCCTCCACATGGGTAGTCGAGTGAAACGTGAGGCCTTTGAGGTTTCGACTTCCTTTTCTCCCACTCTGAATGTATCGAACGACGAAATCAGCCTAGATAGCCTACCTTTGGAATCCCGTTTGCGTATTGGGGGCAACAAACAGAAATTAGTGCCTCCGCATTTGCTTCGCAAATACATCGCCTATGCGAAGGCTTATGTTCATCCCAAGTTTGACACTGTTACTTTTATTATTTTAGTAAGCGATTGTGATATGTTACTGTAGGTTTTCCACTGTAGGATGACTCCCGAGGCAGCTCACTTTATCCATGAATTTTATCTCAAGTTGCGAAAGCGCAGAAGGGAGCAGCATGATCTATTTCAAGTGACAATTCGTCAACTGGAATCACTTATTCGGTTGTCGTCAGCCCGAGCTAGGGCTGAATTGAGGGAAGAAATAACGAAAGAGGTAATCGAGAGCCGATGTTATTATTTCCGGTATTTAGTTGAAGGCATATTGAGATTATCTGTTATGGGTTATTTTAGGACGCCAAGGATGTATGTGATTTAATGGCGGAAACTGGCTATGGCACATCACAATCATCGAGTCCTGGTATTTCATTTGTTAAGAAACGCAGAAATGCTTCCAGTACTGGAGTTGCGGCTGCCAAGCGTCTTCTAGCTGCGTTACAAGTGCGGAACAATGCAGATCTGATATTTCATCTTGTCAATTATTTTTTTTCTTCTATAGCGTGAGGCGTCTAGATCGGGTGGGAACCGTAGTTTCACGACTCAGGAGATTGCTGGAATCGCTGCACAGGTCGGTTTGTCTGGTGATGATAGCATTCTCTACCAAAGATGTACTGCTGGCGGGACTCTGAGTATCCTTATCGACAACTTGAACCATATTGGAGCCCTCTTGAAACGTGGACCAGATCAATATACTCTTACCTGAATACTACTGCGTTCATCTTACAAAATTGTTAAATAGTGCACATGTAATTGCTGACTTTTGTACTCTCCAGTTTTTGGCTTGTCGTCTGTAACGGTGGAAATATAATCAGCCTTAGAAAGGGCTTTATTACGGGTCCGTTTTTCAGCGTCTTGGGGTCGTTGTGACCTCAGGGCCTCACGGCTTGACTAGTGCTCAAATCTGCCTCGCGATGGACTGTGCAAGATTCGTAGCTAGCAAAAACAATTTCCATTCAAACGCCACAATTATTTGGCCACAATATAATTAATTATATTCACAAAAAATCTTTTACGGTATTTTGAAAGTATATAAAAGGAATAGTTTTAATTATGTTCTAAATGTGACCTAGAAGTTACATTCCAGGCCTATGATTGGCTACTTTGGCGGGGTCCAAGACCCGCGTGTATTGGTCTTGTTGCATGTAATAATTTATTTTTCAAGAAATTGTACTGTAGAGACTCAAACCGCCACAAAAGTTTCAGAATGACTTACGCTACTATTTCCGACCTGCACCTGGATAATATACAGAGTGATCATAGTTCTTCAGGCGCCAAATCAAATTACCGACCACAAATGCAATTCAATAAGAACCATGCCATAAATGCGCATAGAAACTTCAAAGGTTGTTCGAATTCTTGGAAACACGTTTCTTCAGTGCCTTCTCAAAGAATTTATGCTTATAGAAACTCGCAAATTACGGTACATCTATTTACTCATTCTATTGCCCTCTCTTTTAGTTGAACAGTGACTGGCAAAACCTCGCGCGAGCACCAAGGCGTTTCTCTCACTCTGTAGATACGGCACCGTTTTTGGTCAATCAAAGCGTTTATTCGAATTCATCTAACAGCATATTTTCTAAATATTCTGCTGGATCTTCTTGTCACAAAAGAACGATCTCTCAACCCGATTTTCAACCCCCACTGCGTTCAAATCAACTGAAGACTTTAAATCATGACCAGTACCGTCTTCCAGCCTATGGTTTTTCTAAGTGTTTTAATGGTCTGGGGAGCACCTCAGAACTAAATAAATCCTCACCCAAACGCGATTCACCCCTCTATTTTGGCCGATATTACTACCATTCAAAGAACTTTCGAAATAGTTCTGAGGGCCCTCTTTCTGTGAAAGAATGTCAAAAGAAATTGAAAGAAAAGCCTGATCATAGATCTCCTACTGACGAAATCGACCAAACTGTTAAAAATCATCATAAGTACCCTTATTACGACCTCTCAAAGGACGACGAAATTCGGAAGGGCGACATTCTTAAAAATCGTTATGAGATTGTTCATAAAATTGGCAGCGGCAGCTTTGGAAATGTTTACAAAGCTGTTGATACGGAGAACGGCGAATTTTGTGCCGTAAAATGCATCAAACACATATCGAACTTTAAAAAACTTGCCGAAGAAGAGATATCTATGCTGAAAATGCTGTCAGACCAAGACTCCGATGACATTTATAACTTCCTGCATTTAAACGACCACTTTAAAACTCCAGATTACACTTACATGGTTTTTGATTTACTTAGTATCAATCTTTACCAGCTTGTCCATCGAAATAACTATCGTGGATTCGCTACGAAATTGGTTCGAAAGTTTGTCCGATGCATTCTCAATTGCTTAAATTTTTTACACAGGTGATTTGAGTAGTTGAAAAAAAGTCCGTCCACGAAAAAATCTTCCATCATTTTACTTTATTTTATTGCCTAGAAATAAGATCATTCATTGTGATCTGAAGCCCGAAAACATTCTTTTGGAACGACCGGGTTACACCAATGTGAAAGTTATTGATTTCGGTTCAAGTTGTCGAGTCGGACAGAATGCATTCTCCTATATTCAATCAAGGTTTTATCGAGCGCCTGAAGTCATCTTCGGATGCGGTTACGATACTCCAATAGATATGTGGAGTCTCGGTTGCATAGCAGTTGAACTTCTCACAGGTAAGTTCTATCATCGTTGCAAGTCACGCAGCAATTCTACGTGAAATTAAAGTCTACGTTTGTGCACTTGCGTTGCAGGCTCACCTGTGTTCCCAGGTGAAAATGAACAAGATCAGATAGCTTGTGTCATGGAGGTTCTTGGTCTTCCACCTTGCAGTGTAATGCGAAAAATTCGTCGCCCACAACACTTCTTTACTGACGAGGGAGAGCCTCGTTATCTCGCGGAGCAAAATGAGCGCACTGAACACAAGGTAACTCAACTTGGAACTTAAAACCCGTTCAATTGAAATTCCAGTTAGGGCACTGAACTACTTTATTTAAATTAGTCGGAGTTCATTATTTTTCTACTGGTTACTATCATCTGCTTTTATTCGAGTTTATCATTTGGCCAAGTGTTTTTACAAACGTGTTTACCTTTCGTGCGTGACCGAATGAGTTACGCCTTCTTCAATCCCCTTTCCTTTAATTTTCGTACATATTCAGTATTTAGCTAAATTTAGGATAAATAAATGGAGAAAGTGCATTTTGCTTGTAATACTTCAACCTGGCTGACCCGAGAAAGATTTTATTCTAAAAATATATTTTTGATTTCACACACGATCTCCTGGTGTTCGTGACATTTGCCTGGATGATAGGCCAAGGGATATTGGTTTTACTTCTGTCAGCTAATACTAGGGAGCAAAATTCTTCTACCCATGTCCCAATAGCCATGGTTTTATGTACACGATGGAACTGTCAGCATGGACTGAGTAGTAAGTTTCTACGGTACGTCAACAGCTTACCAAAAGCTGAATCACCGTCGGGATCATTTTAAAAGTTGTATATAGCACTAAAACCTGAAACACATGGCTGTTTAAGCAAAGAAACCATTGGCAGTGAAATGGGCACATAGGATACTTATCAAAGTCATTGCCTTTTGTGCTGCAATCCACTGGCTCTACTACTGGTATGATCCTTAATTCAAAGATTTCTATGTTCATTTCATCACTTCTTGGGATAAGAATCCAGGTGGCTATTCGAAAGGCCGAGTAAGACCACAAAATACTCGGGATACTTATGGTAGCTAAAGTATCATGATTTATTCTTCTGCTGAGCCCCCATCTTCTGACTATCGAAGTCCATTCTTTTTCATGAGAGAATAGGCGGCAATCCTAGAAATTTCTTTTTAACCACTATGGGACTGTATAGATGTTGAAACAGCCTGCCTTTTAGTGACTGTTTCTCCGATGTCTATCTATCCCATTTTGGAGCGAAATTTGGATCTTATGCTTTGACCCCTTGAAAGTAAGTAGTTACTGGATTCACCACTAAGATGCATTCTTCTTCAACTCCTAATGCAAGATTTTCCCGCACATTATTGTCTTGCCTGCTGTCATTAGCGGACTCTTATAAGGGATGTTAACGAAGCTTATAAAATAATACATAAGCCTCTAATGAAGAAAGTTGTCTTTCAACATTTATTTTGGAAAGGCATCTCTATGACTCTTTGACTGAAGATCTCCACGATAGCCATCCTTACGTTGATCAGATTTAACAATCTTGAGCGGTCATTCCAGTCCTTTTTTGTGTGTAAATGAGTTTCAAACTCCTGTCAACTGATGTATTGGAAGGCACAGCACTACACCACTTATGCTTGATCGGGTTTATACACTTATTTCTTGAAGAATCAGAATACTCTTTACGAAGATAAGAACTTGCTTGATCATACGGACAAACATTCACTATGTTTTCCCAAACCCTCAATCTTCGTTTTAAGCAAGGATATGCAAATACGCTAAAACACAGACCGTAGCATCTGCCTATCATATAAGACAGCATATATTCCATCGGTTCCAGTTTTTGTTTGTCCGAGTTCAGACTGCACCCGCATATTCACCGCTCATAGTAGGCATCATTTGATTTTTTAGCTTAACTGAACGTAGTGGAGAGAAAGTAATCGTCGATGCTGTCAGCCAAAATCTTTTTTGTTTTGATTTTCTCAGCATTGTTAACTTCTGGAGTTTAAGGAACTATATCCATGCTGAGTGAGTTCAATGCAAGAATGAAAATATGGCGCACAGGACCTGAGAATATGATTTTTTCGACCTTGGTCTACGTTCTTTGACTGCGTGAATTACTACTTATACCGGTAATTCTAGCACCGTCCTATCAAGTGCTTTTGACTTCATGTTATTCTGAAACCTGCATTTTTTTTTCTCTCGATGAAGGGCTCAGAGTGTATCGAATAACTAAATAGACCTATCATTGCATTATGAGACATATGAAGTTATTTGGCACTATTTTGTCAAAAAAATTTATTTTGTGAATGGCCAAGAACATGGTGGTCACGAGCCTTTCGACCCATTTCGTTTACATAGGGTTATCATAAATCAACTCGAATGAACCGAGCGTATCCAGGGACGCTCACGCTGAAAGTACTTCTAAAGAACTCAATGGGAGAAGAAGGCTTGGACCCCCGACTGATCGATTTCTTGTCCAGATGTCTTTGTTGGGACCCAATTGAACGAATGACCGCGCAAGAGGCTCTACGACATCCATGGGTCTGTGAAACCGAGATGCCGAATTCGGGTCCTGACGCCGCTTCAAGGGAGGGCAGTCCTTCATCAGTTGAAGAATAGTACGTAAAATGATAAAGAATTTACTCACCTTTTGAAGGGAATTTACTGAGCTCATCACATCTTAAATAGATGTTTCAAGGCCGTAGAGAGGGACTTCTTATCGCCTGTTACTTTCCTGGTGCCACAATGAGACTTCTTTATCGTGAAAATTTATTTCAGCCATAAGTATTTGATTTTACTGATTGTAGTTACCATTTATATGCGAAAAGCTATGTAAAATATAATTTATATTGGTCTTGCCAATAAACCCATAATTGTTTTGGCATTTCTCCTCTGATTTCGGTTGCAAGACAAGAGCTTTGTAAATAAAATATGAAATAATAACAGATCGTATAGGTTTAGAAAGTACTGCTGAATTTTAACACTGAATGAGTTCAGTTTCTTATTCGTTAACACACTACAGTGCCTCTCCATATCGCTACTCTCAATATGGCGTTGACACTATAGCAGCAGGTCACCGAAGGTGGCTAGATAAGTATAATTTCAGTCATCACATGGCGATATTCAACCAAGAAAGAGTACCTCACGATTCCAAAAAAATCTAATAGGCAGATCTGCAGAGTAAAATGTGTCTAAATACGGTCAGTATCAGGCTTAAAATGGACCGCATTTTGGTTTTGTATACAGACAGTTCATGGTGCCACCTCGCTTATCGCTGTCCTCCTCTAAAGCTCAGGAGAACTAAATCTCATCGCAGAAACAATTGTATGCGAATCGCTGAACAGTGGCTTAATGACATAATCGAACAATTAGTTTCTTTTGAGCTGTTTGGACGGTTCAGGCTTCTAGAATCGACACCCAAGGCGCCAAAACTCATTAAAATAATTTTGACCCATCATTCGTCGATTTCCTCCTTTCCAAAATTCACCGGCTGCACCCTTCATCAAGAGCTTGAAGCGTGGTAATGTGACTCGCCTCTGAGCAAAAATATCTACTGTCCCTTGCCTTCTCCTTTAGAAATGTAGGATTTCTAGCATGGCCTGACCTCAGACACGGATATCTCGATTAGTGACTCTAATCAAAATGCAGCCTAAATCATTAAATTTTTTATTCATCCCCACCCATTGGGCAAGTCCCAAGCACTTATTCGAGGTACGACAGAAATGCAAATAGCAACAGTTAGGCACATACACATAGAAATGGAAGAGTTAAATTGACGTCTTCGGCACCCTTGTACTTCATCGACATGCTTTCGTAGTACAATTCTTTGAGGCACCTCGGCGTTTATGGATGAGGGGTTTTTTTCTCCCTGTCTGCTTGCCTTTAATCAGGAATTCTTTCCCTATATTTGACCACATAACAGTGATTCATGATCCCTTTCCTACTGGCAGCCGATCGGTCTAGAGCTTTCAGTGTGTCCATAGTTAAAGAAAGCCTAGTTTTCTCTATACGAGGAGCAGGACTTCATTCGAGATTCCGTAAGGGCAACAATCTCCATATCCCCACCGGAAGTTTCTTCGACTATCTTGCAGAGTTTCCATTCATTACTACATGCACGCATGTTCCACAATCTAAGTTTAAGTCTATGAATCCGGGAAGTAACATCATAGCCTTCTTAAGAGGCTCTTAATGGACTCAAGTGCTCTTCTCTCTAACTCTTAGGGTTGACCCTGAAGTCATCGATGGTCACCAGGAGGAAGTAAAGAGTAGGATTGACCACCACGTCATTAGATAAATCTCTTCCAAACTGATTTCGATAAGTGAGCTCAGACCTCATTTTTGATCTTCACTTGTATTAAATAAGAGAAAAGTCAAAGCTTTCAAAAACCAACCTCAAAACTGCCCACCTCTTCAGGACTTGCTCCAATGAAGCAGGGAAACAAGAACAAGGTGGCCAATATCCTCTCGGCTCTGTCTTTGACTTCAGGTATTTGTAACATTGCCAATCTTGCTTGCACTAAAACATGAACGATTGCAGATTTATATGACATGCAAATCACTGGAGAGGACACAACGATGAAGGTGATTTCCGATGTGATGAAACAACGTTGGTAGATACCTGAGATAACCAAAATATTTTATGTACTAATACCTCATATTTACCACGGTCATGATAACATTTAATTCTAAATCACGAGGAGAGACAGAATCGGGTCTAGCATTGGAATATGCTTTACGATACAGCATCATAAGCCAAGACCAGTACAAAATGAGAAATCACCAACTGGTATTGCACAGGACCAAACTCAAAGTTTCTTCTTAAGACGATGAGCGCTACACATGACTACCCACTTGAATATAGTCAAGATGATTCCACTCCTCTGACTGGAAATATGGCGGATTTAGTAGCCGTAGTGGAGATGAACTGATAAAGTTAATAGAAGATCACCAGTGCGAATTAAAAAAAGCAATTTTACCTTTTGCCCAAAAATAAATTTATTTTATATCTAAATCTTAAAACGTTAGATTCTATGAATGGCTGCCATTAAACCACCAAATCTCAATATCCACTGCCTCGGCGTACACACGTGCATCTGGATAAAAGTCAACGCATGGTTGTATTAAAGGTATAAAAATTGTACCTAAATTGGTCAATCCTACTCTCTACCTCCACGTGGTGACCACTGGAAACCTCAGGGTTGCCCCTGAGGGCTAAAGAGATGGGCGGCCAGATAGGAATAATCACCCACCGGACGCATAGACATATTATAATGCCAGCAGAAGCACAGCCTGAGTTCATCGAGAATCTCCTAATCAGGGTACGACGTAATACCTGGATCCATGGCCTGAAGCTTGGATTGCAGAACATGCGTGCATTTAGCAATGAATGGAAAATCCGCCAGATAGTCGAAAAAACTTCTGGTAGGGGTATGGAGGCTGTTGCTCTGACGGAAACTCGAATGAGGTCCTGCTCCTTAAATATAGATAACTACGTTTTCTTTAACTCTGAACACACTGAAAGCTCTAGACCGAAGGGTGGGGTAGCTTTTCTGGTCAAAAAGGGCATAGAATCTGATTTTAACTCTGTCTCAAATAGACTTGCCACACTGACCTTAAAAATTGGAGGAATAAAAATTAGACTAAAGGGATGCTATGCTCCGACTGAGTCCAAGGAGAATACAATGGTTAAAGAATCCTATAAACATGTGGCCAAAACCCATAGATTACTCCTCTCTAAATGGTGATTTCAACTGCAGATTGGGCTTCGATGCCCGTAACATTGGCGCCAAACTAATCGGTCCATTTACCAATCGAGAAGACATCACAGAGAACGGAATAAGGCTTTCAGGCCTATGCCAAAGTATGATTTAAACATGATGAATACTTTCTTTCGGAAACCAATTTCTCGAAGATTGACTTGGTACCATCCTACGGGGAAAGGTGCTATTCTTGCCATTGTTCTGATAAAAAGGTCAAATCTACTACCCCTTGCTTGCCTTGCTTGCAGAAAGGCAGATGCAAATTCTGATCACTGCCTGCAAACAATTATCCTCTAACTCAAATCTCACACTAGAAAGTGCTTGAGAAAAGGGAAGACTAGAACTTTAAGGGAGGGCATAAACAGTCAGAAGCAAATGTGGCAACTGCCTGAAGGCCTCGAACAAATAAACAAATCGAAATTAGCACACCAGGAACACCTCAAAAGGCAGTTACGTCAGGACCCTTTGACAACTAAATACGGGAATTCACTGCCAAAAAAGCGAAGCAAGAAGCTGAGCGAAAGAAAGACGAATGGTATACACCTATACACGATGAAGAAGACGGAGATTTCTTGGTACGAGAGCCGTTGAGAACAAATTGGCCCTCAAACCCATCTAAAGAAACGTTCTTGAAGTACAAAGAGCAAAGAAACAGTGTGAACAACCCGATTCGAAAATGGAATCAAACTTACAAAGGAGGGAGTATAACTTGATTTTCAGTACAGCTCGCAGAGAG
The DNA here is from genome assembly GCA_019097775.1 of Moniezia expansa. NCBI lineage: Eukaryota > Metazoa > Platyhelminthes > Cestoda > Cyclophyllidea > Anoplocephalidae > Moniezia > Moniezia expansa. The sequence continues at coordinate 6,621,059 of JADFDV010000076.1, read as the reverse complement.
AACCTCGAAAGCCCTCACGATCTTACAGGTAGAATGAGGGAAACTCCTCATGGAAAGCAAAAGTACGAGGATAATAGTGAGACTCCCGCAATTTCAATGCAGGAGATTATAGATAGCTAACAGTAGATCGAAACTACGCAACAATCTCGGCGAAAGTGGAAATGGATCTGAGTTACTGAAATAAAATGATCAGTAGCCAAATGCTTCCCTCTAAAAGTTTTCAATGACTTCTACGGTGGGACCACTCCTTTACCTCGAGCCTGGATCGATTCTGAAGTTGTAAGTTTCTACAAGCGTAAAGGTTTGCAGACAGATCCTGCAATCCATAGACCAATCTTCCTTCTGGGTACATTAGGCAAGTTATATGCATCTATTCTGTGCCAACATTTGCATCATCATCTCGCCGAAATACACTCAAGAACCCACTTTGAATTCTGCGAAGGAAGACCCACTGAACAGACTATACTTGGAATAGGAACCACTATGCAGAAAGCTGTAGACCGGAAGCAGAAAATGGTGCCAGTGTTTGTTAACCTGAAAAGGGTATTTGACTCGCTGCCTAAAGCTGCAATAATCAACCGAATGATAGAGCTGGATTGCTCTTGGCAAAGGGTCCATTCGGTAAATTCCTTGATGGGCTTACCGTTGGAGAAATTGAGGAGGACAAAGGGCTGCTTTGTGACGGAATGTAGTGTGAGACAGGGTTCAAAAGAAGGACCATTTCTTTTCAACCTAACCTTCTTACTCATATTGAATAAAGCCGTCTCATCCAATGACAGTGAGGTTCAGTGGATTAATCACTCGGCCAAAAGATGTCTGCTAAATCATCTGGAATATGCAGATGATCTATGTTTCGCTGCGCCAAATAAGATTGCAGCTGTCAGATTAATAGACCATCTGGCGAAAACGATGCATAAATATGGAATGCAATGCGCAAAGAACAAATCCCTCTGGTTTCAAATCGGAGGAGTGTCATATCGACGTGCCTCATGCTTCGAATAACTCTGAGCCAGACGGGGCAATAACAGCCAACCTAGTTGGGGCATAAAGGTACCTCAAACGACTTTGATCATTCCTGCATTCAAGAGGTCTCAATAACGCCCTGAAAGCAACCCTGATGGGTATAAGAATTGTCGATGCTGCATTCACTTAGAATTATAAATTTTTTTCTTGAGAGTAAAAGTTAACAATATACTACAAACTACTTGGAATACGGCTCGACGTGTAATTCTTGGATTGTACTCGCGAAGCGCCAAATTTGTAGGGGGTCTCCGAAAGTAGCTGTCGATGCGTAAGTTAGCAAGTTTTAAGAGGATGAATTTGTGGAAATTTGAAAAATGGACAAAGATATCCTGATACTCTCCACGCTTGAGAGTAACTTTTAAAATGGAGAAACTGAGAAGGCATCACATACAAGGAATCGGACGTTTCAATTACTTAAGAATGCGAAAGAAGTATGGCAAGAGAACTCCGGATTATGGCTACTTTACCCAAGGGAAAGCCTTTAAGGTCGAGGTGATAAACTACACACCTAAATTGGTAAGGGAAAGGCAACGTGGTATTGTCTGTACCAACGCAAACTGCCACAGATGCTTTGCCACAACCAAGGCGATGTGAAGACACGTAAGACGAGATCACGAAGAAGAAGCACTGAACCGTAGACTAAAGTGCCCTGTTAAAGACTGTCTTAAAAGATACAAGATTCAAGGGTGGCTAAAGAGACACATTAGTGACTGTCACCCTTCGATCACAATCACAGAAAATGAGAAGCCAACAGAGAAGAGGAAAGGATCAAACGGCATTATAGAAAGTAGAAGAACTTAACACGTTGGAGTAAAAAGATAGGGTGTGAGGTAGGAAAAAACAGCAAAGGAAGGACCATCCAGCAGGATGAATAACACAACTGCTTCATCTCGGCCTCGAATGACCCTTACCCAGAGATGGTCGCTAGAAAAAATACCTGGATAAGAGTGGGGAGCAAGTGAAAAAATAAAAAAACCTGGATAAGGACAAACAGACGAGGACAACAGGGTGCTACAAAAGTGTAACTGAAGAATGAACTGTTATTGCATCACGAAACCATGCCGAGAAATGGCCAGGGAGCCGAAGACGTCACTTTAACTGGCCTATGCTATGTGTAAGTGTCTATCTGATGTACAAACTCTTGTATTTCTGTTGTACCCCCAATAAATCCTTGGTATTTGTCCAATGGGTGGGGATGAATAAAAAAATCCTAAAATGATATATTTAAGGGTCTTTCGGGTAGGCCGACTCTGGATGAACTCTACTAACATTCTGACAACTGTTGGTATGCCTATGCCGTAGGTACCGTAGGTATTTAAATTATAGCCCACTTATTCGCCAAAATCGACAACACTACCTGGAAAATGTTGAGATTTTTAATCTTCCAGAAGTCCATTATCCACCCTTTCGCCATGTGAAGAAATGATTCCTAGTGGATGTCCACAACACCAATGAGAACTAATGTATGTGGTAGCCCCAGTGGCAACTGTGGTTATGTGAGAAGAACAAAATAACATAACGACATCTAGCGTGGCCACTTTAAAGGGATGCGAGATGCAGAAGCTGAGTGATTCCTAGCTGGGCCAAGAAAAATGCCCAGCGTTGACATGGAAGTGTGATGATCCGCTCAAACTGAATCCTCCAGTTTGGCAATGAAGGAGAGGAACATGGGAGTAACACTAACTCAATTGAGTTGAGGGAGACCATCAAAAGTGCATTCTTGACTTCAAATCTTTCTCTCTCCATTACCATCTCAGAGCAGGTCTGCAGTTTCTCTTCTTTGGTGATTTTAAACTCTAAGCGAGAAAGAACATAAAGGAAAAGAGGCAAAAAGCGAACTAGAAGGAGTTTACAGAAGGACTTTTATGCAACGTTAAGTCCTACCACAACTATTCTACTCATGTGAGTCTCAAATGGTTCAATCGAGGCTGCTGGAAAATTGGTTATCCGATTGTGTACTTCACTCTAAGCCACCCTTAATTCTAATTAAAACTTTGACGGAATTTTCGAAAGTAAATTGACAATAGCTACAGCAATGGCTATATCATCAATGGTAACACATCAACGTTCCGGGATGGTGCATTAGTAGAAGTTGTGAGATTTTCCCTTTACACAACGCTTTAAATGCCTATTCGGAGAGAATGGTTACCTGAGGCACAACAAGTGGGAGCTTAGTCAGACGTAAAGGAGGTGATAGCACTGTCAAACTCACTTCAGGCCTTGAGAGCTGTTTCCTTCCTGATAATACTTTTCTCGCTAGGGCATACTACTCGTTTAAGCAAAATTTTCCGCCGACAAAATAAGATCATCCAACAAGTCGGTTATTATTAGAGCACATTTCTGCATCCTTCAAAACCGCAATTCCATGCATTGAATAAAGATAATACTTCCTGCCAATTAATAACTTAGATTTTTTTATTTTTATTTTCTCCCCACCTATTAGGGCAAGTCACAAGGACTTATTGGGGGTACAACAGAAGTACAAATAGTTTTTACAACAAGTAGCGCACAACAGTTAAAGCAGAACAGTAAAACGTTTGTCGAGTCTTCGTTTTTCTGGTCTCTTCTCTGGCATGGCTTCCTCGTACAGGTAGCAGTTCAGCTTCGTCGAGCCACCTCGTCCGAATTCTTCCGACTTCATATCTCCTCCTGAAATCTTTCAAGATTCCATTCAAAGCTACTTGCATGTGCATTACATGGTCCAGTTTGAAACTACGAATCCGGTTATTTACGTCGTGCCTCGTGTTCCAAGTTGTAAGAAGTTGTACTGCTGCTGAAATAATCTAACTATATACGTCCGGAGGGTGATTAACCCTATCCAGCCACCTCCTTCAATTGTCCCCCAGAGTTGCTCCTGGGGTTACCGGTGGTCACCACGAAGAGATTGAGAGTAGGTGCACTGGAGCACCCTTATAACTGCAGGAACCTCACAAACTCCTCAGTTTGTAATCGAGACACCTTTGGAAAGCAAATGAGCGAGGTGTAAAATAGAAATGTGGATTTCCTGCTGCTGAGACTTGAAATTTCTACTTAAAATTTCCACTTGTGTATTTCGCATTTTCATTCACCTAGCTGTATGTCGTCAATGGGAAGGAATTTTTCATTTACTGGTGAGCACAAGCGGGTTACAAAGTATTAATATGCTTGGTGATCTTCCGGACATTAATCACCTTCGTAAAGATGTAAAAAGTTGCCTATCTCTGGTATAGTTTCATTTAAGTTAATGACTGACGTTGGCATTTTTTTTTCGTTACGTAAGCAACCTGTTTGAAAATTGAATTTTAATGTATTTCAGACGGTCATTTCGTCAGTGTCTCCTACCCTCACTTTCATTTAAGAAAAATCATTGACGCTGTGCATTGGTACAAACCCTTCAAGTTAGACTGGTACTCGACGAGATGAGAAATCTTCTTTCTGGAATAAAACATCCACATCCACCCTTTTTTATCCACAAATGCCAATTCTGGGGTAGAACTTAGTTGCCTCAATCAATTGTTTCATGCATACACCTAGACTTCCCCTATTTTGGCAGTTGTAAGTCTGGTACAAACCCAGCTGTTACACCACCTTCTCAATATAAACTTATTAATGAGGCCAGCCTTCCTCCATACATTTACAAAGTATACTTAGAAGAAGCGTGGCGATAATGAAGAATCAAAGATAGGTGACTGGAAGAGAATACTTGCAATGGTCATGAAAAACGTATCCTGATTTTCAGAGAGAATAAGCGTTACGGAGGGTAGAATAGTTCATAAAAGCGAGCCTTTCTGCATTTTAATGGCTGATCATACTTTATTAATCTCCCTCCCCACTGCGATATGGTATACGATTCGTTGACTTCTTTAAATTTCATTGAAGCCACTGATACCACGACTTTTTCAATTAGACTTGAAGGACAAATTAGTAACGCAGAAAGAAATTTTTAAGCTTTTGCTAGATGCTTTTCTTTTCAACTTAATTGTGACCTAAAATGTAAACTAACGAATCCTTTCTAAGAGCTCTTCAAGGGTTTTAAATTTCCAGAAGCCCACGATTAAGTAGAAAGTCGCGGCTGCACAAAGTTGATGTGAGTCCTTTTCTCCTTTAAGTGCGATGTCAACCACTTTGACATACTGACCTGAATTTAATGCGGAGTTAGTAACCTATTTTGCTCAGATTTGATAAAAGGGTTGACAAACTCCAAGGCAAACCTAAATTTGATTGAAGTATTTAACTTGTATCAATGTATAGCGAGGCGATATTCAGCTGGATCCAAAGTGAAAAGATTGAATCTAATCCACTAAATATTTTTCTCAACTTGAGTTGTCATTTAACTTAACTTCTAAAAGTCCATGACAACTTGTGAACAAGCATGGAACTGAAGTAATGGTTAAATTTATTGTCACAAGAAACGTTTATTTTCAAACCAATTTTTCATATTGCTATTAGAGCGGCATTTCCGTAATTGACATTAACTGCTTGAAAACGGCCAGAAGGAATATTGAACCTGACATTCAAAGCAGCAGAACTGGAGATAACCCCTAATGAACACAAAGCATCGCATTGTAATGAAAAATATGCTGCTTTTAGTGCGAGGCCCTGAATTCAAGACAACTTATCCTCTAGTGAATCATAATTACCATATAAAATCCAGGAGACCAGTTGGGCAGTGGAGTATTAGGGCGACTTTACTTAGTTGAGCATCATTTGCCAGATGATTCGGATCTGCCAGAAGGAGAAACGACTGAACGCCAGTAGTTAAGTGTTTTTTTGGTATAACAGAGTTTGATAAGTTTAACTGACTGAAAATCAACCAATCCGCAACTCAGTGGAGTATTCGTTAGACTAGAGGATGATTTCGCAGAACAAATTTAATTGTTTAAACTGTAACGAATTTCAATCTCGACTCTGTGCTCATTTTAAAACATTAAATAAGGATTAGTTTAACTGTACTGCACTAATGGCAATATTGGATGTACACTCTTCTCGATTAAATATGGAATGCTCACGTGAATGCGAAAGGAGTTCCGGAATGCATTCCAAAAAAGTTACGATCGGTCCAGAAACAGCATGTTTCAGCACTTTTTGTGGGAAAAAAGAGAATCTCTCTCGGGATTTCTCCTGCGACGTTGGAATGTTGTTGCATAAAATTCTGAACTAAAAGACTGGAACCAAAGCAAATATTTATATGATTGTCAAAGTGACTGTTATTTGATAAACTGTGAAATTGGCCTTACTTTGGGTTCAAATGGAAGAAAAAACACTCATATTTGTCTTCAGATATTAATAATGATGCATTTGTTAATTGAAACTAATGCGAATGCACACTGGAAACGTTTATGGAATGAAGTTACTAGTGACAGTGAGAAAAGTCACTCGCAGTGGGTCGGTTAAATGGGACCAAGTTTTCTGACCCATTGGGCCTTTAAATCATCGAGAAAAATCAGAAACAAATATTTTCCAGATTCGCTGTCTTTTCACTAGGCATATCATATAGATAAGTCCGAAAAAATGGCTTGTCATTGTTGTTCATCAATTGGTACGAATATTACGAGGATATTGATAAGGCAGATTAAAGAGAAAAAGAGCTCATGATCAAGTTTCATGCATCAATAGTCAAACTCAAACTGACTGAGGTTCCTTTAAAAGTATAGGGTTCCACAATTGATCAACTGAGAACTCTTCGTACAATCACTTAGTCAATCATCTCGACGTCGTGTGATGTCCCCTTCAAGCCCTCTCTACCTACAATATGAACAGACTAGGTGTTCCTTTTACAGACAGTTTATGGCCTTAGGCTCTATTTTAGACAAATCAAACATTGCAGATTGCTGATTCCGAAACTGACCAGGCCGTTTAAAGCACAAAACTTACCGCTCGGCAGTATTAAGAGACTGACAAACACTAGAGTTCTGTCGGAGCATATGAGATGGGGTTTGAACGTAAAGTAAGTTAATCGTTGGGTTCAATTTCTCATGAAGGCGACAGTTTTGAGCGAAGGACTAGCCAGAACCGATTTCGCTGCTTACTTTCAAAATTTCCTTTTTTCAGTCCAGAATCTCAAAATGCCTGATCCCAGGGTTCAAACAAGGCTCACTCGATACGCACCGGCCCCTTCAAAGAACCGTCGAGTAAAAAGAGACTATATTCCTATATTTACTTGTCATTCACTTAGAAAAGACCGAGATAATCCTTTTTGGTTATTGAAAACTAAAGGAATCTTTAAAATAGGATCTTTTCATATTTAACCTTCTGTTATGGAGTCTGTAGTATAGGATGTATATCTAACGACTGAAATACACCTCCGCAAAATTCTCCTTATGACATTTTGAAGTCCCCAAATGAGCCATCTAGACGTCCGTTTTATATTAAAGGCTGCTATGAATAAAACCAAGAAGTAATCCCCTTGAAACCAGTCTGATTCGCATAGCTGGCACTACTATTTATTTGTTGTCTTTCAACACCTGCTTAACAGTATGGCAAGCGTGTTGGGCTCCAATTACGCTTGGTCTATTCCAGAATGGATTGGTATCTAGAATTCGTACTGCATTTAAATTGACGCAAAACCCGTATTATGAGAGGCACGATGAACTCCTGGTCTCTGATAGCTACACTAGAAGGCTGTAACCTTTGAAATCTCGCTTTTGTCTCCGGTCTCTTTGAAGGACAAATAGGCTTTGGAAAGCCTAGTATTTGAGCACTTTTAGCGGAAGTGGATAGACGGCTCGACATATTGCCGGTTAGGTGTCGACCGATAGAAAGCGTTTTATTCTTTAGTGGATCAACTTCCAGCAGTAAATAGTGCATTGTTGCATCTACTGGGGGCCGACTTTCGTTACTAAAGAAGAACTTCAAATGATCCCGCTTTCGACTCCTTGAACTCTTAATGAACATCTATAAATTTTTAAGTCCCTTTCTTTCTTTCTTAATCGAACACAACCTTTGTTTTCAGCTAGTTAGTGTAGGAATTTGAAGACTACAGCAGGTTCTAAGACATTCGAGAATCACGTCTTACGACACGCCTTTTATTACAGGGTGGGAAGATTTGACAAATGCCAGGACTGATTTTGCAAATTTTATTTTTTATCAAGAAAAAACTTTTCACTAATCGGAGGTCATTTTTAATAATATTTTCATTTTCGATCCCTTAAAAATGTTCATGCTGTGCACAATCATCCGCGAATGTAACAGTTTAAGCGTTCTTCATGCGCACGATTTAACCAACATAGAGGTTTCTTCAGAGCTCTCTGAGAATTTTTCCGAAATAAAAAGTCCTTAGTTTTAAATATTTATTTGAAAATGTTAGAATAAGAGCGGTGATAATGACCTTTGAATTGTCTAATAACACAGGTCTGATTGGTATGAATACTAGCCTTAAAGGCCAAGTCGGAAGGCACTCTCTCTCTCTCTCTACATGAATATTTTGAAAATCTCTTGAGAAACGCAGGAGGAGTTATTCAGAAAGCCAAACCGCTGTTAGTTACAAGGACCATTATGGAACAACCAGTTACAATTTGGGCTTAGTGTACGGGAATGAGTTCTTATGAGACGAATTTCCGTCGCCTCCTTAGTGATCGCGTAGAAGCTTCACTTTTGATTACCCACTACTCATTCATCTTACATATAGATTTCACTTCGACTCTCATCTGGGTTAACATTGCTGCCAAAGCCCGAGGACCTAGAGCCCTCATTCATTACCGCATCCTACACAAAAATACATTGCTGTATATCCAATGATTAACGTGACCACTCACTCTCGTAAATTTTTGCCTGCAGCATGGTGGGTAGGATTGCTTTCTTCCTCTACGATAATTGTCAAAAAGTACTTTCCTTTAATATAGCCATGGCCAAAACTTTGGGGTTAAAGTTGTGCAGCGGACCCTTTACTTTCGTTGAATAACTCGCTACTAGGGGTACTGCTAGAGAATTAGAACTGGCCGCCAAAATTAAATAAAACGAATGTCATACTTCGAAGATCTATTCTTATTGAAATGAGTTGCTCTGCGATTGGAACTCCAGGCAAACAGTATGTTAGCTCGAGTTAGGTTAACTTATATTAATTTGCCTTGCTGACATCTCCATCCGCATATCATCAATTCATTGTCTCAAACCTCAAGTATTATTTGATACTGAGATAGTATTTTCATGATACTTCAGGGGCAGGAGACCAATATCCGTTTAAGTTCATTAGAATTAGAAAAGATGTCTCGATAACGTGAGTCTACGTTGTCTACGCAGACAACAGGTAAATTGTGCCCCTGATTGACCCACTTTCCTTTCATCCATTTCCGAATGACAGTCTCGGAAGGACTGTGATTTGTCAAGATACTTCGCTTCTGTCAAAAATGAAATATGCTTAAGACCTCAGTTATCAGCAGGAAGGATTTCATGAATATATTCGCTTTCATGATGAATCAAATCTGCAGCAAAACCATCCAAAAGCCAGGCTGCTGCAATAGCCCGTCTGTCCAACTAATGACTGCTGGCAGAAGGCAGGTCAGTGGAAGCCCATCATGGGAAAAATTCCATCTCTCCTAGAACTTTTCTACTCTTTTTTTCACCTTGAAGGCACTCTAAACAGTCACTGTTTTCTGAACTTATGGCTGAACAAATCACTTATTTGTTTGAACCTTGGAAACAAGCGGCATAGCATCTAGCAGTGATTTCAGCTGGTTCAAGTGAAATATTTGAACGTTATCACACCTTCAGCCCTCTCTCTACTGTTTCCTCCATTGTCCCTAACCAGTTACCTGAGATATTTTATACCATTCGATTGAGCATGTACATTGATACCGGGATAAATATTGTAGGAATTAAACTTAGGACGATGAGCTCGAAAAAAATACCCTTCTCTTTTTCCTTTACAAGGAAGAAGGAATTAAGAAATCCCTAGAGTTTCACTTGCTTTGTGTGTCACTAGCACATTAAATTTTAACCCATGGCAAATAAAACCAATTTCGCATAAATTTTCGAGTGTTTCGTGTTTGGATGATGTATCCAAGACATACTTCAAGCAATATTTAAGTTTCTCCTTTTCATCTGGAATCTGATTCTCAACACCTATCGGTCTCATTGTAGCAAGATCACTTTTACAAGTCAATTAGAGCCGGTGGCCAACGGCAGGTGGCGAGATCTAAGTAACCAGCTATTTATTTGCCTCCAATGAAGGGAGACTTGTGAAAAACTCCCTTTTATTGATGCCCCGAATCCTCAAAGTCGGCAACTATCTGTAAACAGAATACGAAGAAGAAAATTTCCAAGACGGTTTCAAAATGAAGCTTTAATAAAGTTCCTGATCGATTTTGGAAGAGGTCAAACGTTAAAAGTGGCTTGAGCCAAACTGAGAAAGTAAGGTTGATCCATTCCATTACCCTTATGGAATACCCTTATAGGTTGTATTTCTAAATTTATTCAGAAATCAGTATCTCGATAATGAGGGAATTTTACATTACTGTTTGCGCGATCGAAGTTATGCAAACAGGCAACTGAAGGCGAATAGTTAGCTAAACACAAAAGAGTTTTTAACAACAAAAAGTGACGTCCAAGAGTGGCTAACTCGGTGACATATCTAGATAAGTGAGAGCTAATGGGAAAGCAAGGTTCTTTTTCTGGACAAGGTGTATCCTTTCAGAAGACGCAAACTTGCTTATACATGGGTGACAATTCCATTATTAAAGTGGTCAAACCTACTCTCAACCTCCTCGTGGTGACCACCGGTAACTCCAAGGGCAACCCTAGGAGCCAATGAGAGGGGCGACCGGAGAGGACTAATCATCCACCGGACGTATAAAATTAGATTATACCAGCAGAAGTACTACTTCGTACAGCCTGGCAAACCAGGCACGTCGTAAATAGCCTGGATTCATGGTGTGTGTAGCAAGGAATGGAATCTCCACCAGAAAGTGGAAAAGACTTAAGGAAGAGGTATGAAGATTGTCTGCCCTTATCAATTTCGAGGATGGACAAGGTGCCATTACGAAGTTGAACTGCAACCTGTACCATGAAACCATGCCAGAAAAGCGACCAGAGAGCCGAAGACGTCGAGAAACGCCTTTACCGTCTTCTGTGTTAACTTATAAAAGCTATCTGTACTTCTATTGTACTCCCAATAAGTCCTTGAGACTTGCCCTAATTGGCGAGAAGGGAGTAAGTAAGTAAAACTCGTTCATTAACTGGAAATCTCATAGGGGAAACTTTTATACAACCGATAATACCATTAATAGAGTGCGCTAAATTGTCTTTAAAACTGCCAACACGTTGACCAAGCATGATACAAGTGGGCAAACTCTATTAAGTTTCACGTTAAAAAGTGAAAGAAGAATCTGAGAAGAGCTCGTGCTGCTGGGGAACAGCAGAAATGGTGGTATAACGGAAGACAAAATGTGAAGCGAGTCGAACGCGACGCACAAGAGCAGATCTGGATGGAGGCAGAACAGCACAGGAAGCAGATTGTGCTGAGCCCCAAAGATTGGCAACTATCATTAACTTTATTACCAACATATGCAACAAGTGAAGCCCTGGGTACTACAATAGACAAAAACCAATGAATTTAAATGCATTTTGTAATTTCAAATACAACCAAGAGACCAAATGCAAGATGGATAGTAGGATCTAAAACCAGCAATAAAATTTGAAGAGAAGTTGGATATCTCCATTGAAAACCAACCAGGAGACGACTTTTTTCAATCGGTTCTTGTAGGTTAACACAAAAGAGCAGAGCCTTCTCTGGAGGTCAGGGTGAACTTGGCATTCAAATGCGCCTTTTATAGCTTACAAGTTGGAATCCGAAACGTTGGTTAACCATTTGATTTGGCTATTGAGTGGAGCAATCAACAGCTCAGGTAAGTTGTAGCCATGTGAGCAAGTGCTATTTGTAAGAAGGGTAAATGTCCGAAAATATAAAATGAACAAAGCGACTAAGTCCTTCTGTCGGAGGACAATCTGGCCAGGTCTCAGAGTAGACCGCAGAAATAGATTACCGTCGATGGATGGTTCCTCCTTCCTTATACGATTTTCTCAACCTCAAATGAAGTCACTTCTACTGCCCTTCTTCTGTGAGTGGAGATGGGCACTGTATGAAGGCAGTTAGGAAGACAACTCAGGTCGTCGTAGAAAGAGAGGTGATATTTCAGTGAGGGCTATGGTCCGAATTTCATTTAACATTCACTGGCCCTATCAATTCAGACTGATTTTAAGCACTTGTTTGTCTGCTTGAGAGAGATAGAAATAGATGACACTAGGAACCCCTCACTTTGACGATCTCTCAAGAGACTGATATTGATTGGTCGCTCATCACGACCACTGATACCGGCTGAGAGGTCTCGAACCTGTGTTATGCAGTGTAATTGGCTTAAATCTAGGCCTTTCTAATGTAACAGAAAGCCTGATTTCGGCAAAAAAATGTGAAATTCAGTGAAGACCTATTTTCTTTATTTGACAGTTAAATACACTCAAATTTTAATTGATCTGATAGAAGTAGTATGTTTTACAGGCTTATTTCTCAAGCCTACTCAGTTGAACTGTCAGTTTTAATTAAAGCTTTAACTACATTAAATAGTTAGTTTCGGATTGAACTCGTTTCTTTTAATAGTCATGATCTAAATGAAAAACGCAAAGGGTCAAAGTGATGATGGTTTTCACGTGTTTCGTGTTTTCCCGTTGAAGCGTGCTGACCTAAAAGCGGTTAGTTTTATTGGTTGAGTTTACTGTTATTTGGCCTGTTTATTGCACTTTACGATATTACAAATGTTAGGGGGCCACTGTATGCTTACTCTTAATTACTTACATCACGTGTTCTACGAAATAGAAGGGAGATAACGCTCCCAAATAGGACTTATTCGCCCGTTAACTTGATGGGATGCATTGTGTGTTAGGCTGTGTTTACTAATGCTCTGTGTCAAACCCTAAAGTTACCTTAGTGAAACAACGCTTGAGTAAGCTTCTAGCAGCAATTTACACGGTGAGCATACATTGACTCCACACATTAGCATTGGTCTAAGGGGTACCTTTGCGACTGAATTATTATAAGTGCGAAATACCTCTTCCAGAAGTATTTTCAACCTTCTAGTGGAGATTCCAATCATTTCTGCATGCACGTGTTTCCACAGTCCAGTTTGAGACCATAAATCCATTTATCAGGGTGTAGGAAGTTGTACTTCTGCTGACATAGCCTAATTTTATACATGCGGTGGATGATTAGTCCTGCCCGGCCGCCCTTCTTATTAGCCCCAAGAGTTGCCCCTGGGGTCGCCAGTAATCACCACGAGGAGGTTCAGAGTAGGTTTGACCACCTTCGAAGTTGAACTGCTACCTGTACGATGAAACAATGCCAGAGAAGTGGCCAGAGAACCGGAGACGCCGATAAGCGCTTTTACTGTCTTCTGTGTTAACTGTTGTGTGCTACTTATTGGTAGAGTTATTTGTACTTCTGCTGTACCCCCAATAAGTTCTTGAGACTTGCCCTAATGGGTGGGAAGTAAATAAATACATAAATATGAGTTAGATATTTGAAGCGGGACACAAAGCAGATCCCTATTGAGGTCAGATGATCTTAACTGGAAAATCTATTTGTACTTCTATTGTACCTCCAATAAGTCCTTGGGACTTGCCCTAATGGGTGGCGAGCAGATAAAAAAAAACAAGTGCAAAATAAATGATCTTTCGTCGAAAAAGCGCTCGTTTCGCTGTGCGGAACGACCAACATCTTGGTAAAGGATGCTCTACTTATTATTTCTCATTATCCAGCACGCAAATGATTAAGTTGCTAGCAGATTAAGACTTGGGTCAAAAATTTTGCAGAAATGTAAGGAAATTTGATGGATAGCACTTTAAAGACTTTTCAAACGTAAAATAGTTTGAAAATTTGGTAAGAGTTCAATCCTGCCTTTGTGTACAAGAGCCGACGAAAGGAGGCTGACTCTTTACTAAAAACAGGATCAATTGGAGAGAAAATTATTTATCAGTTCACAAGGCCTCATTCAATGTACATTCTGTTCTTAATCTCCGCCAAAAATTCATCTCAGAGATTCAGTTTTGGTCATTTTGACCCACCTTGGCTTCTACCCGAAGCATCACCAGGAGCTGATACGCTGAATATCTTGCTATTTGCATCACATGTACCCACTCCGCATCATGGAGAGGTGAAGATCAGATTCGACTTTTGAATAGCTGATATTCATTCTTATCGCATTTAGATGCCAACAGCTCATTAGAAGAAGAGAAGTGAGTTGGCTCTGATTATCACATTAATCGGGGAAAATACAAATGAAACACTTACAATTCCTAGAGCGCCAGCAGTTGTCAGCTGCGAAATTCCTAATTTTGGACCTTTGTCTCAGATTCCGGTCCTTTTTAAAATTTACAAGTTATGTGCCCCCTAAAAGGATTCCAAGAATCTCGTACTTTTGCATATCACTTTTTATTTAAACGCCGCAGAAATAACCACGGTATGCACCGCAGAAAAATGACTGCATGGCTTGATAAGCCAATGTACCTTTTTTTGATTAAAGTCTCACTGAGATTTTTTTACCAACTGAGTCTACATCTTTTTAGCTTCCGTCCACATTTTTATATTTGTCAGAGATTTAGCTACTGATGAAAGTGTTGAAAGTCCTCGAAATATCGAATTGGACCTTGTGTTTGCACTCAGTATTCTGTATCAATGTGAATTAGCAATAGTGACAGCCTTTACTTATCTGTTGTTAGTTACTACACACTTAACAATGCATAATACATAGCTGAATATTAAGATCAAAGATTTATATTATGCTGTGCTTACAGAACAAGAACTGGGGAAGAGAAGAAACCACTGGAGTCATAGAATTTCTTTCAGGGCATGTCTAAAAATAATATCAGCCTTCATTCCTCTCATAGCAAACGGTCTTCCGTCAATGCACCAGGGATTCAGCTGACGTCTCACCTTTGAAAGATTTCCTGATCACCTTCCTTATCCCTAAGTTTGGTCAAGACTACTGGGCATAAATATTATGGTACAGTCTGCCATTTCCTCTCCTGCAAGAGCTCTCGCTAACCACCATAAGAATTATCAGTTGTTATTCATGCCTTAGAAGGATCAAGCCACTCGTTCTGTTTAGGGGTGTTTGAAAAAAAATGAACAGATATAAAGACGTGTGGCGACATTTACTTAACCTCATGTTTGACCTGATCATTATTGAGAGAGAAGGCATTTATGCAAAAAACTGGTCTCTAGATCTCAGACGACACTTTTGGTTTGCTGAGATCCACCTTTCAATACTTTAGAAATTGTTATTTTGCCAGTTGGGCGGCCAACCTGGTGAATAGCACTTGGTTCAAACATTCAACCATTTCCTTTAAACAGACTTTCAGTTACATTAACTTACAGGAAGAAGTATTCGATCATCCTGGGTAATTCATGGTCTCTTATTTTATACAACTGGCAATGTGTGTCCCGGATTTTTACAGCCATCATAGTTTTCTCTGTTTCATTAATTTTAAGTATGTTAAATGTAACCGAAATAATTGAAAACGCCTTAATTTTTAGCAAAGGCCATATTTTGGATTTAATTGGAAACCTAGATGCCTATCAAACTAGGTCTTGAACATTCCGTCGTAGAATCAGCTGACGCTACGTGGAATGTGCATTACGAGTCACCTTGTGGTAGATTGCAGAATTTGGATCATAAGAATGAGAGACCTTTTGCTTGTGGACGATTAAAAATACCTTTTCAAAAAAGCATTGCGGATATGGACAGGTGTAAGGCACTGCTATTTAATGAATTTATTATAAAATTAATTTAATTTTTTTAAAAAATTTTATTTGAACTCATTAGCTAACCTTTTCTGCATCCAAATGTCATCATTCACTTATTCAACTTTCACATGTATGATTATATATGAGGATATATAATTTCTTAAATAAATCAGTTAAAAAAATAAGCAAACATCTTCAAACATATTTTAACATGAGTGGTCAACATAATAATTTTGGTATTTATTCCAAAGTTTAAATTACACCACGAGATTTTGTATTTCGTTCACGTGCTTGATTCACTTCAGAGGACCTTAAGCGGCTGAACCTATATTCGCCAATCCTAGAGAACCGATAATACAATAATTTTTCAAGGAAACTGAACAATGAGGGGAAAGTAAGGTCTTAAAGCTAAAGGTTTGGCATAAACTGCTGAGGAATCAAATCAAAATACCCAATCCCAACTTGCTGTTCACCCGAAGATCGGTATAGGAGTATTAGCTCGCTAAAGAACGCAGTTAGATGTAATAAATGCTCAAGGTTTTTATTATAGGAGCTAAAGTTGAATGTACCCCAAAGAGCCACGGAAGGCTTCTTTCAATGGATTTGCTCATCCATTGGTGAAGTCGAACCTTCCAGGAGACGAGGGCTGATTGACAGGTGCCTTTGTCAAGAATCGATTTTATAACACTGGCTTGTTATAAATATTTTAAGCTGTTGACAAATATACATGCAAGACACTTTGTATCGGTCCAGAAGTGTCAATAATCTCAATGGAGAAAGCAATAAAAATAGGTTGTCAGTTGTTTACTTCATATTCAATGGAATGTTAGCCTACCACTGACAGGAAGAGGTGAACATGCTACGGAATAAGATCACCCCACACCTCTCACGGAGGGATCGTGAGTTTGGTCAATAGTCCTTGTAGAAACTTTAGAAATATCATGACAGAAGAGAGTACGCATTTGCTACCCTCATAAAAGTTCACCTCTTGAACATGTGAGTGCGGATATGACCCGAAATATTACTAAGCTCCCGCTTTTCAACAAGCATGAACTAAAGATCTTTTTATGGTAACCAGAAAAGAAAATTTGGTAAATGGCTGCAAAGTTACAGTTGATGGAGCCCTAATATACGTCTCTGAAACGATGACTTGTTTGCAGTACATCATTTGGTAATTCATGCAAATTACAGACGTATTCTAAGCAAAAAGAATTAAATTGTTTGTTTAACTGTTCCTATAAGGTGAAATTTAATTTACAACCTGAGCAAAGAATACTAATATTAATTAAAATGAACTCTCGGTTTACGAGTTCGTAGAAATATCGCATTCTCGTTGTTGAAAGGATAACGGCCATTGTCAGGATCTTCAATTACACTTTTATGCGCCTCCGTAAAACATCGCTTTCAGTTACAACTTTACACAAATATTCCGGACATAGAATGAACTTTTAATATGCGTCATGGCTAGAAAGGAAGGAAGACGCCCCGTGGGCTGCTTCTATTTCGTGTCTGCTTTCCTTGCCGCCAAAACTTTATTTCTGTCCTGTAAAATTTATCGGTGGAAATTCACACACAACTTCTGTTCCGCCAGCATGCTCAGAGGATGGGCGTATCGCATTTGTCGTTATTTTGAAAGAAAACGCATTTAATATTGCCTTTGAACTTCGCCTTGGCAGCTATACAACTCACTGATAAACGCGCTTCGTCCAAAAGATGGAAAAATCCGAATTATTGCCTGCCATTAGCTATAGACTCAACACACTCCTACTTCATCTGAGAAACCTAGTGGTCGTTTTAATTGGGAATTTATTTTGTCGTCCCCTACCTTTAAGATGACAATGACGTATTACTGTGAATGACTGGCTCCTGTGTTAGCAATGCGTTTTCAACCACTTTTAGTGTAAATTACCGACCGGTAAGCTTTTCTTGTGAATAAACTCCGGCCACAATTCTGTCTCCTGCAACAATGGCAGAGTTCTTTAGAACAACTAACTTATTGTAGCAGATGCTAATATTTCACCCAGAGCGCTCTCTTTAAATGATCTGTAAAAGGGACTGATTAGCAAGTAAAGTCATCTATTTGAGTAGCGTTGCGTTCATTTCAGCACGTCCAATCAAGTTAACAAGTTCAGAAAAGATTCTTCTTTTGTTAATCTGTTATTTTTTACAGATGTCGAAAATGGTTTATTTCTCGCCATTCATCCCTTTTTTATTCTGGTGATTTAGTGAGGAGAAATATTTGACTATGTTCTCATGTTTCTAGGATGAACTAAAAGACTAAAGGCTAATTTATGGCTTTAATTTAGTCGGTATTTTCGAAGGATCAGTGCCTCCCAATAATTTATGTACTTCAGTGAAACTAAACTGATGTCTTAATTAAGAATATCCAGGACAAAAATAAAATCTTCCATTTGAAATGTGGCAGTCTAACAGATAAATTCCTTATAAGGCCGTGATTAGCCTGTTTTCCACCTTAAACTGATGAGATCAAGCATTAAAGTGTCAAAATTACTTAATTCCAAATTGCGTTTGCTGAATACTTCCATATCAACAGTTAGCGATAGAGCAGTATACAAATGAGTTCATTGCGAGTTGAAAAGGGGTTACAAGTAAATAAATTTCAGAAATAGCATTATTTATTAAGGTTAGGCAGTGTATATAGATATTTCCAATTCATCCCCGCCAGTTCGTCGAAACTGATGTGTATACTCCGGGCCACTCTACCCTGTTCACTTCCCAGTGCTCTGAAAAATATTTTGTCCATCACACAAAGTACCGCGTTGCCAGCTGCTGTGGAAGTGGGAACAATGAAAATAGCGGGAGCACGAATTTAAAAATAAATGTCATTTTATATTGTTTCAATCACATTTGAGCAAACCTGGATAACGCGATGTAGTAGAGTTATCCGATTCATCGAACTCTAACCCTACATGAAGGGTGTGGGGAAAAAGAAGGTAGGCAGTTTGAACCTGCAATGACATGGGGACACTAGTGAAGAGATCATCATAAACAAACAGGAGATCAACTGACAAGACCATGATTTAGTGTAAAATTGATGTCTATTAAAAAACCTGAGGTAAAATCACTCCAGTAACTGTTATAATAAAATTGAATTGGGACTAGCAAACACGCAAAGGAAGTAAACTTAAATGAAGCTGAAAATGGCAAAGTTCACTTTAAATATACAAGCGTGATAAACATCAAATGTCTGATAAAAATCGCTGCTTAAATGCCCACAGATGGTTATAAGTAAGCGGTTGATAACAACTTGAAACTGAGACAACTTTGGAATAAAGATGACCGCGATTGAAAGTGAGGGAGGATTTCAACGATTTGCCTAACTTACAATAACATTTCTGCCCTTAAAAATTTGTTTTAACCAGTTAAAACGACGGGAAGTGATATCGTTACAGTCGTAAATTCGTCATTCTAACTGGAAGAACTGTATACTATCGCCTGCACTTGCCTAGCATGCAAAACTGCGGAATTCGAGACTCGAAGTCAAAATTCAATGTAGTAATCGACATATTTACTTCTAAAAGATCAGCGCTCTGCTAGTCACATTTTTGTAAAATGCATGCAGCTGAATACGAATTTCGTCCACTGAAATTCCTTGCAGTCAGCAGATTTCAGTATGGAGAGGACGACCCGAACAATTTAAAATGCAAACTGACATAAGCCCGAAGTTTATGTTCTGGAAACATGTCTATCAGAGGTTAATCATATTGTGTTCATCTTCCATACCGATTTTGCTTTTCTATACTAGTTGAGAAGTATCCAACATTTACTTTGTGGGTAACAAATATACCCCATTTCCTTCTAGTAGCGATTCTAAATCACAAAATTAGGGATTTTTACGAATTTATCGGCTGACACTACGCAGCTAATAAAATATCTCTTGCAGTTAACATTTAAACATTCTTTTCATTTGTCTTTTAATGGAATTCATGCCTTTCTAGTCGAAGAACAAGTTTTACTTGCAGGAATCTATAAACCAAGAGTGGCTCCAGTACACTTGAGAGATTCTATCATACCTTTTAATAAGCGTGTTTTACTTTGGCATGCAGTCGAAGTAAAAAGCGATGTCTTTCTCTTTAGAAACAAATGCTCGTAAGAATTCTTTCAGTCTTTGAATGAATATACGTTAACACACGTTTGCACGGGAATGTAGACGTACCTTTGAATAATCAAATGGTACTTAAGCTAATAAGGACGATGTAGCGCGCCTCACCAACATCAAATTCACAATTTTCCAATCTCGACGAGTTATTGATGTTTGACAATGTTAAGGTGTCTTATAATTTTCTAGAAGCTCTTGAAGCGCTTAGTGCTTGAATTAAAAAAAGTCGAAGTTTGTCTTCTTAGCAGAAAATTCTGTTCAAAAAATAGGCTCTTGTTAAAATGGCATTAGAATCATTGGGCTGCAAATATGATCAGAGAATGCTCCCTCCGCGGTAAAAAAAGGCACTCTCTCGGGTATCCCATCATCCGTCTTCTTGTTTCGCCAAATATAGATGGTGATTTATTCACAACAGCAGCAACTGCAGCAGCATTCCACGGTTCCGCCCTCACTCACTCATCATGCGCGGTTCCAATTATGCCAGAAATGCGTACTATACGCCCGCAATTTGGGAATAAAACTACCGACAGACGGAATATTTCGGTTGCATTTTATGGTAGAAATTCAATTCTAAAATAAGCCATGGGTTGAATTATAAAAGAGAAATAAATTCCAACTCCTATTCAGCGGCTTAGCTTCATTTTTGGACCGAGCTGTTGAATGAAATAACATGGTGATTGTATATTTTTAATAATATCTCTACGCAAATCGTGAAATCGTTTGAATCTTGTCAGAATAAAAGTTAGACTTGTTTAAAACTGTACAATTCTCTCCATTCACGACACATAAATTCATTCAGTCTTAAAAAGGTGCCCTTGACACCAAATAGCGAAGAAATTTTATTAGCCCTGGGCTTGAAATTTAATACATTTGATTAAGCATTGTCATGAAGCTTGCATTCCAAAGCACAAATTCTCACATTGAATACACGTTGAAAGCATCTCACGGAGGTGCTTTAATACCTAAATACAATTTGAGCTAGCTGCTCTTAAATCCGGGCATAAGAGATCAGGAATTTCAAAAATTAGACGCCGTCTAGACGACTTCTGTGATTAAAGTAATGAAAATAAACACTTAACTCGGTATGAGTTTTGCCCTAAATGAGCAAACTGTAAATCGAGCTTTGGATTAATAAATGAGCCAATTTTGATTTAAAATCAAATTAATTGCTCATATTTTGAGTATATTTCTAGTGCTACCTCTCATGATGAGAAAAAAAGCAAATAAACAAATAGTTTTTTGTGATTTTGTTTGGTTTAATTTGCCGACGGAAAAGTATGACTATGGGAAAGTTCACAGGCAATTTATATAATTTCTGAAAGTGGAAATATTCCTAAGTTAGCGTCGACCAAATTCTAGGGCCACATTTATTTTTTTTTCCTTAGATATTTCGATTGTAATTCTTTCCAAAGTAAAAAATCCATCCTATTTTCAGACATTGCAATGCTGAGTGAGCAAACAAATCTGGAAATACTTAGTAGAGTGCATTCTGCCTTTCTGGTGAAATTTCTAGTCGAGGCCGTCTTCGCTATTCAAATCTCATCATCTGAAGTCCAGAAGCTTACTATTTCGATGATTCATCGGGTGAACACCAAAGGAACGCTTCATTTTCGTTATAAATATTAGGTCGAGTTCGTCCAATCTGTTTTAAAATTCTGATTTCTCTGCCAACGTTCTGACCACAGACTTAGTCTTTTGATCGCGTTTTTACCAGGTGCGGTTATATGCGACTGCGGAAAAATCAACAAATTTAGGGAAAGTATTGACATGAATAAAACGCTACGACAAAATAGATACAAGGCTTAGAATTTAGTAAACTGGGCAGATCTTTTATCTAAAAAATAAAACCCAGTGTATAATGTTGTTTGATTTCAAATTTTTTGTTTCTATTTTGAAATACTGATCAAATTGTGAGCTCTTAATTTAGCGGATGACAAATTTGTAAGTAGTTAGTCCGAGGCCAGTGACCAAAAGAGGGATGATCCCCAAAGCAGAGTGGCTCCAAGCTGCACATCTAGTGGACTCAAGTACACACCTCGGAGTGAGGCTGAAACTTGGTTCAGTTATAATATTTTATTTTTTTGCAAGTCCTTCTGTGTTAATTCTTTTGGAAATGTCAAGATAAATCCATTTTATTTTAAGATCAATTACGGACTCGAATCCTCTATGATGTTAAACCTATTTAATTGGCATTAGCAACACCCGTAAGCGCAAGTTTACATATTTTAAATATTAATTGATTATAATGAATCATATAACATTGACGTATTGTGTTGGATCCCAAATGACTCAGATTTTAAAATTTAGAAAGACAAATTCAACTCCCGCGCTCAACTAGTTCCGAGATCAGAGTCAGTCTTCACAGTGGATCAAAGAACATGATCAACGAAGGCTCTGAACTGAAGTTTCGTGTTGATTTCCTCATCTCATGCGCTTAGCATCTGCTATTATAGTAAAAGTAGTAGAAGTTAGCAAATCTTGTGGCTTCTCAGCTCAAGTGGACAATAGTTTTTAGAAGAAGACTCTGAGTACTTCATGAATGCAAACATGACAGTGTAGTTCTAATGGCTGATCCCTTGAATCAAAATCATTTCCATTTTTCTCCTTTATAAGTCTGTTATGGATTACTTGTGATAAACTTCCTTGCAGCTGACAAATGAGGGTTAGAATCAAAAGGTAGTCCAAAGCAGCCATTAACAAAAACGTGGTACTTTCTTAGCACTTTTTTTTACTGTGATTCTACTTCCAAAGCCCCAGAATTATTGTGTTTCCGAAATTTAAAATCCCAAATCATCTTAACCGTTTTCTTTTCACAGAATTGAAGCTTGCAGCAGTGGAGATGATGGACAGCCAGATGGGTAATTTCTACACGGAAGACTAGCTGCTGTTCGGTCTTGTGAATAAAACTTTGCTTGTCTCACACAACACTGAGAAGGTGTTAGGAATCGAACCAGAGCAAAGCACACTCGTTCAGCCTGATTAAGAAATCATCATTGAGCATAACACCTCACTATCCCTCATTGAATTCCATCTTCATAACTTGCGTTGCTTAGAAGACTCCCAACAAAAAAAAACATTTTGTCTTGACTCCATTAATTGGGATCGCAAATGAAAGCCAACTTTTACTGTGACTCAAGTTAAACTAACAAATGTCCATTAAGTTTTACCATTGCACGTATTCTGTGAATAAACCACTTCATAACAAAATGATGCGCCTACATTCCAGCCATTGTTTCCTCCTCGCTCTGAGAGACAGTGTGCGGGAATCAGGAAAGATTGAAATTTTCTAGTATGGGAAATTACTTAATCTGCCTTATAAATTTTACTAGGAACTACTCAACTACTAAGAACTAAGAACAACCCACTTTCGAAGTTCAATGTGGGCAAAGTCCTCCATGGAATGCAAATTCGATTTGCATGAACTCGGGTATAAGTAAGTAGAATATTTCTCACGAAGTGCTCTTTTTTAATTCGTCTATACCTACTCAGATCTCTGCAAGTGTGAAATGAATCTAAATCATTCGATATAGAGGAATTAGGGACAGACAGGCTATCTTTAATGACTTAATTCAGACTTACCAACTACCTCTCGGTGGCACTAGTCGACCATGTCTTTTACTGTTGTCAGTAAACTCTCAAATCCTTTTGAGCCTTATTGGAAGCCTCTTTGAAGTACTTCATCTCTGGCTGCCCAGTGACCAAGAACAGCGGTTTCCAACTTAAGGCCATACCTTCTGTTATCTTCTGACTCAGTAGTCTGTTGTCAGAACCCACTTTGATTTAAATATGAGGGCTCGTATGAGCTCTCAGATTTTTTATCTTTCTTCTCATGTCTTTAAAGGTGACCTTCTATTCATATAGTTAGTTCTTAAATTAACACTATGCAATACTTTATGGCCGCCTCTAGTCATATCATTTGACTTCTCCCCGAACAATGTCAACACGCTGCAAAAAATACGAAGGGATCCATATTATTTCGAATTTTCCGTGCTTAATTTACGCCAATCTTTTCCGTGGTGTTAAAGTGTTTACTAATTTGCAGCAAACAATTGTTTCATATTTCTAGCACGTAATTCCTTTGGGTTAGGATTTATGGCTATTAAATTGGTACTGTCTAGATAGCCTCTTAATTGTCATGAGGAGCGCTTCCTATGAAGCTCTTTTTGAGACCTGGCTGCTCAAATAATCGTTGATCTTTAGTGCAGTTACTGATTCTGGACTTTTTTCTTGGAAACCTCATGGCATGGCTTGCCAAAAGTATAGCTTCAAGACATGCTTTCTCTCAATGTGTAAGACAGTCTTAAACCTCTTATTATTAGACAGCTGGGCCACTATTGTGAAATATATGAATAAATGACTGATTCTAAAAGGGCTTAACCATCCAAGCTTTAAATGGTAAGCTCTTTGAAAGGCTCTTCTCTGGTGGTCTAATCACACCACCAAACTGGCATTAAATATAAGGATTCCCCTTTAAAATGATTTTTTGAATCACGGCGACCTTTCGCAAAATTATTAGGCATGGCTAACTACGATTTACATGGCGTCATTAACTATTTAATGAAAATCCTTGATAAATATCAACGTCCTCAACGGGACCTCCTTTCGTCTAGCTTGGATTCCTGACATCTGATCGATTATCAAGAGCGACTTGAAGTTTCGGTTACTTCAAAAGCGATAGGCTAGCACCTAATATCATTCGGTGGATTTCAAATTGATCGGAGATAAATGGTACAAGAATTAAGTTTGGAACGCTTGCCTCATCAGTATGAAAGGCGTCAAATCATTTTGAAGGAGTGAAATGAAATGTAAGTGAAGAGGAAAGCATGAGCGCATTTTGGAATGTAGCTAGCAAACTGATTACATGGTACGATAGGAAAAGAGAAAGAGTAGGGTTGTAAACCTGAATGGAATGAAAACTAAAACTATTTCTCTTCTTCACCTCTTTAGTAAGTTCACCTTTAAATGGACAACATAGAGGTAAGCAAAAATTTGGATTAATAAAGCTGATCAGATCGGAGGTAAAATTATCAGGTTTTTTTAATGCGTTTTATCAGCACCTTTTCAGACCAGCATTTCTAAGCGTTCCATCTTTGAGCAGCCACCTAGTCAGCTATTGCTCCTCTTGGTGCATCTCCTTTGGGTCAAGTACACACTCCATGACCTCATTGCTCCACCAGGTTTAGCGGATTAGATATTCATGAGATTGGTCAAGCCTGCTAAACCATCAAATCAACCGACTGGAAAGGAATATCCGATAATCTTCTCCCCTACACAAAATTAGCTTTGGCTGCCAGCTCCCACTTATCTGCGAGCTTGATACTGTACGGCAGGACTACGAGGTGGTGAAGATTAGTAGACCAGTCTTATATGTTTTATAGCATCCAAGTTTATGGAATTGAGCTTAGTTTTTAAATAAAAATTTCAAGCCACATGATGTGCTAACTGGAATGAATAGAACAGTTTCCATCCAGACGGCACTTTTCAATTACTTTGGATATGTGCTAAGAAAATACAATACTTAATTTTTGAACCTACAGTCACGCGCCTGAAGATCAAGATTTGGGTATAATTTGTGTTAAACTATGTTTGATATATTTATACGGATTTAAAAAAAGGATTGCTATTGACGGTGGGGACTGCAAAAGAATGAATAGATTTGAGGAGTGAATAGAAACAATCGTCTCGATGAGAACGAGAATTGCGGTTTAAGCAGGCCTCTACAGATTGGAAAGATAGTAAATGCTGCGAAAATCCGGATCTTCGTGCACTTGCAAATGTCGATCTCTTGAAGTTCGTATTTCTTCCATGAAATGTTTGAATTTGCCTTAAATCATGCTCCCAAACAAAAGCGACTTTGAATTATGCAATAGAACGAAATTTCGAAAGCGAAATGAATTCCGGTTTTTGCTTTCGTGTTTATTTGTGGAAATTCAGAAATGCGAGCAAATAAAATCCTGGTTAATAGAGCATCTTCTAGAACTATCCCATTACTGAAGGCGAACCATAATCGAGGGAAGATTAACGACAGGCATTTGGGCTAATTCTTTTGCTAACTAGAGATAGCATGACATATTTATGGATTTTTGTAGGTTCTTTATGACCTTACCTTTAGTCAAAGGCCAAGAGATCATAGCAATTATTGAATATACCAGTAAATAGTTTTGGTATGTTCGTTGAAAGTAAAATCCCCAAATCCAAAATGATTAAATATTTCAGGAAATATGAACTGCGTAACAGTTGCTTCTACCGAGAAGTACAACTTGAATCATAAAAATATGTTGAAGATAGTGTATTTCTTGCCATTCGATCTACGTCTGTTGTATAAGAAAGCATAAGTAAACTTTTGACATGTTTATTGACATTAAGCTGATGAAAATCCAGGGCGGTTCTTGGCCATGGCTGCTAACAACGTCTCACGACCGAATGGCAACCAATTCAAATTACCTAGTGAGAAATTTACCATTCTGAAATTCTCGGTTTAATCGGAAGCAAATTCTGCTAATTTTTTTAGTCTTGAAACCTTCAGAACGTCAAAAACGTAATTGTGCTTCCAGACCTCGTTGTTCCCATAGGACTGATATGTTTATCGTTTTTCAGAATCGGGTGGCCGCATTTTCAACCAGTGAGAAAATTCTGAAAATGGCAAACAATCCAGCAACTTAAGATTACTGGCTAATTGAACGGATTTGAATGGACATTCATGGGTCTATCGCTAAATACCTGCTTAGTTGGCGCAGCTATTCATTCCTTGTTCTGAATCACGCATAACTCCGATCGACGGAATCGTAAAATGGCGGCAATACATTTGGAAATATTGTCGCGAAATGGTATTTGGGTCTGTTTGTCAGACATTTTCCCGGTATGGCGTCTACTTCGTATTTACAAATTCAGGACTGTTTTATTTGGTCAGTCAGAAAACGTCGAATCAGAGTGTCTTGCTGAGCAGTTATCCGCACCGTCGCTGATTTCGACAAAACGATAGAATACATTTCTTAGAGACCAGTTAGTCTCAGACCACTTCACACTCCAATTTCTCTTCTTTATTTAAAAAATTATTGTGCGGTATACTTAAAAAACAGTAGTAAGGCGCACTTTTGCTTATTTCATCACTGATTATTTACAAAATTTTCTCTTTTTTTCTGTATTCTCCTAAGTTAGGAATAAAACCGGAGCAGGTGTGAGAAATACCAGCTGTCAAAATTGGCCCTGAGTAAAGGATCTGGGTAAACAAGGCTCGGTTTCACAATGGGAAGTGGTATTGCTACGGTTCTCCGATATTCAAATTCAATTCCAGTAAGCAGTTCGTCAGTAAAACTTACATAGATTCACTAATGGCTGCACTTGAGTGCAGCGAGGAAAATCACTGAGCTTGAGAGACAGAAACCTAGAGGTTTTCGAATCAAAAAATCTTCCTTAAAAACCTCGTCTGGCTCTGTTAGGTGGACAACACCTCCGAACTAGAGTTCGAGCTCTAAACATTTCGCTGTGCTCATGTCAACATGCAGAGCCTTCAATTAATTGGATAACATTGACTGAATGCGAATGGGTTTCACAAAGAGTTTGTAATCGGTCGGTATTCACTTTGAATAGCTACATAAATAAAACCACCTAAAGATTTTCCTAGGAACTTCATAAACCAAACAGACTGGATCCCATGGGTAACCACTCGTCTAACAAAAAATTAGCTTACCTGAAAAGGTTAATTGAAATAACATCTTCTGGGTATTGTTGAGCGACACCAGTCAGTGGAACTTGTAGGTTATGAGCCTTAGTGAATTGACTTAAGTTTTCACTGAGATGGGCTCTCCGACTTTAAAAAGCGGGGATTTAAATAACCAACGTGTCCTTTTCTGGTTTCAAATTACAAAAAGAACTCAAGAGTTTGGGTTGAAAGCCTTTTTTATCGTTGTAGGCCTCTTGGAAATTGCGGATAAATTATCAGCACTTGTTTTGTTCTCACTTTCAGCATGCGTTTCCTCTTTCAGGTGTTTGAGTTCCCCTGAAAAGTCATCGAGTCTATTGTTTGTCCTCCGATGACGACTGAAATGGATTCTCTTGAATCCCTTTAAAACTTTCCTGCCATGAATAAGATCATGGCGAAACTTGTAATTGCCATTTTGTGCCTTGTAAAAAACGGATTATTTTTTCAGTTAAAAACAATGCACAAAAAATTTTGCATTTCATTGGTCATTTTAGTTATTCTGGCGAGAGCAACCTCAAGATGTCATTTCCGGTCCAGATCAAAGTCGGCTCTTCACACAGAGAGGCAATGGTATTTGTCACTGAATGAACTCGAAAAGGTAACTAAAAGGCTGACTGTATTTCGGTTTTTGTTTGACGCTTGATTTTACAATAAATTTCTTTTGAAACATTCCGTATTTTCATTTTAATCAAGGCTAAATCCTAAGAAGATAACTGCGCGCTCGATCAAAAATTTGCCTTCAAATCAAATGGATGAAGTTGTAAATATTTGTTTCACTGGTGGATGAATTTTTTTAGAAGTTAACAATGAATTAATACATTTTCAGGAATTTCGAGAAATCATTAAAGGGAACCAGCTGTATTTGATGGATTATTTACTTCTCTGCTTTTGCCACATTTTTTTGAAAAAAATCGGCAAACATTTCGGCGAGCCGTTAATGCCATCCATTTCTTCCTAATCTCAAGTAGGATCGAAAAGCGTTTTTTACATTCCAGAAACACGAACTATTTTTGTGCAAAAATTCTTCCACTTTGATGAAATTGGGATAAGAGCATTTCTAAATTTGTAATAACTCTCTAAACTTTGAAGTGTCAACGAACCTGATTTCTTATAAGGCCCTGCTGGCACACGTGAAGTATTTCTGACCAGACTTGGTATTCGGAAGGCAAGATAAGCCGTTTACTTTTCACTTTAATATACGTCTGAGGTGTAGATTTAGTGAGAGTGAACCTAAATTAGAAAATTTGAAGGATACCCATCATGCACAGAAGCCGAATTCAAAAATCCTCTTTTAATAATCTCCAGGGCAATACAATAGATTGGCGTGATGCAGCAGAAATAAGTTTCACCGAGCTTATGAGCTTTTATATCTGGTTTTAAATAAAGTATCTCTTAAATAATAGATCTAGGACTTTCCGCATAATGTCGACCGGATACACTGAGAAACGTTTATGATATGTTACCTTTCCCGTATATCTATGATTAATCTATTTTCATTTATTTATTTACTCCCCACTCATTAGAGCGAATCCAGGGGACTTATTGGGGGTACAGCAGAAGTACAAATAGCTTTTACAACAAGTAGCACACAAAAGCCAACATAGAAGACAGTAAAAGCGTTTATCGACGTCTTCGGTTCTCTGGTCACTTCTCTGGCATGGTTTCATCGTACAGGTAGCATTTCAACTTCGTGGTGGCTCCTCATGCGACATTGTTAAGGCAGACAATCTTCACACCTCTTCCAGAAGTCTTTTCAACTTTCTGGCGGAGATCCCATTCTTTGCTACCAGCACCAGCTTTCTACAGTCTAGTTTGAGACTCTGATTCCCGGAATCTACATCGTACCTTGTTGACCCGGCTGGCATAATCCAATTTAATACATCCGGTGGGTGAGTAGTCCTATCCAGCCGTCCTTCTCATTAGCCCCCAGAGTTGCCCCTGGGGTTACCGGTGGTCATCACGGGGAGGTTGAGAGTGGGTTTTACCACCATCCATGATTAAAATCAAATTAATTTTCATGTCAGCCCGTTGATTTAGATTTTTCTGTACCTCTAAATCAGACATTAGATACGCCAAATCTGGCATATCTACTCTATTGACAAATCGGTGAGTTCGACGATTCGCAGACAAAATAAATTGCGATTTAGTAGACAAGTACGATGGGATCAATTTGTCTCACCGCTTTGTCTGCTACCGAAAGCATTAGCGGACAAGACTGAGAAGGCAAGCTGTTATCATGTCGGTAACTTTGCAGTAATTTTGAAAAAACTTAAATGTCAGACTTAAGCTACTTTTTAAAGTTCATTATTTTATTGAGCGAACAGTGGCTTCAAATCCTATGCTCTTGTTTTGTCTGTTGGCATATTTCTTTGCATATTAAGGAAGTTGAAAGTACTGGTTCAGTTGCATAGAAACCACATTATATTTACGTCTGATCAATTTAAACCATGCTATTTGTTGCCTCAGAGGCTGAAATGTCTTTTCTCATTAAAATATTTGGGTGTAGGAGTGCTTGAAGGAGTTGTAAACAGGATCTACGGTTTGCTCCCAGAGAAGTGGTTATTCATATTGACAAAAATGGTGCAAATCTTGTTTTGATAAAAGACCGTATCAGTATAGGCTGCTATAAATGGCCGTATTTAATACACGCCGAGCACATTGTTGCGGATTTTTTTCGAAGCAGCGAAATTGCTCGCCAACTTCGTCCAGTATTCTGGTTCAGGGCTAATTTAAACTAAATAACTGCCCACTAACGATTTCAGGTTCCAAGACCATCAGATTCCCTTAGCGTAAGTTAAGCACCATCAATCTAACCAAAAGGCGACCAGGTTTTTCACTGGCATTCACATCGAAACTGCATTTAATTATCTCTTGGCATGCACATTCTTTTCCTAAGCCCGTCGTTAGCGACTAAGCCAAAGTTAATGCTGCAAGAGTCTCTTCAGAAGGTGGCATTCTCCCTAACCTCGGGGCTTTAAGGTTATCAAGTTAGTTATTGGCTCTGTCAGTTGCACATTTGCTCCCTACTTCAAATAAAAATATTACCAGGTTAGATGATTAATAATTTCCAAAAATCTGACCCATTATTTCACCATTGCCAGTTGTGCAAGTGGGGGAGGTTCCACAAAAATCCCTCCAAGGCATTTATGAGTCAACTGAGATCTAGGATTAATGCAAATTTAAGTGGCAAAAGGAAGTATTTTTTGATAAATTCAGGGTTAAATTGGGAATGTGGACACAATTTCACATTATTCGCTTCCATCAATCTGAAAAAAGCAGCATTTTTAATCCCTATTTTATCGTCACAAAGAAAAATGTTCACTCAGGTTTCGTACTTTGGTCTTTATCCATTTCCGCTCACTGTTTTCTGAATTATTTACTTTCGTCTGTATAAGGGTATGACATTCAACCACAGTCTGCTCCCTACAATTGGGCTATTTGTTTAGAGTATGTGGCTGTGTTATTCCAAAGTAGCGGTAGTAATTTGAACAAGGTTCAAACACAATACTTGACTCCTCAGGGTCCTAATAATTTAGATTCAGCTTTCAAAGTGAATGGAAGCTGGTAGCTGGAGAAGGCTCTAAGTGGGATCGGAAATGACCTTCCGTTTCTTCTTATTCATTCAGTGCAGCGGTTCAGATAATGCTTGGATTGTACCCGAGCGAAAGATGGTGAGAAACTCTCAGCCATAAGGGCGCCAAAGGTAGACCAACAGGTGAAAGTATGACCTTGCAGTTTCAGTAGAATCAGTTGTTAGCCAGTCAGTAAGGACGACGACCTTTGCTGGCCAAAGACCTTTTTACATGTATTAACTAATGGTCATATCTTTGCATTTAAGGATATTTAATGCGTTGAAACGGCAAGAATCTAGTCATTACTTTTCCAGACAGCGGGGATTCGACGTTTTCATCAGAATAAAAGGTGCCATTTTTAAGGAGGGGGGGATTATTTGAAGAATGTTGGCAAGAAGCTCTTCTTTAGCCATTGTAGTAACCTTCTTTGTGTGGTCGCGATCGCCAAACTCAACCAATGCTGTTCAGAGACTATGTTAGATACCTAATCCCTTTCACACACCCAGTCAATTCAGTCCTCAGTCAATGGCGGTCCTCAGTCGGATTATCACTAGATTCAGGTGGGAGAAACAGTGGCCTGACGAGAAGAAGCACAGAAATTATTCATGGCATTCAATTAGATTAAAATTAAATTTCTCTCTGCTTTCTCCCTTACTCAGACTGGGAACTTTTAGACTTTCATATAAAAAAGTGCTGAAAGTGTTGCTCTATATTGATGGATAAAACGTAACCATATTTCCGAGAGCTTACTGCATTATGAATTCCTCAAGTGAATTCTTCTGCACACAGCTCCATGGTCTTATTCAAGCTCTTGAATTTTGAGCGAAAATAGAACAAGTTCCTGTTTAGATATCCTCTTTCAAATATAAGGAGAAAGCAGCTATATGTCGCAAACTAACAAACCCCCTCGGCGATATCAGCAGTTGATCATAGCCTCTGTCTCTTCATTCGAGTCGAAGTGGTCGTTGTTAAGGTTCTCACACTAACTGAAGAGCCCAATGTTAAATATAAGCAGATAACGTGTTATATTTCGTTGGTTTATTTCAAGAAGGAGAGGTGTTGTTGAGCTTTCGTGGATTTACGATTCACCTTTATAGTTCCAACTTCTTTCAGTGCTCCAAAGTTTCTTTTCTTTTCAGGAAGTTCATACACATTATGGCCCCTTTGTTCTTTGCTGCAATTTCTACATACATTCAACTAGAATTTCTCTAAGTAAAGCTAATACCTCATAAGGTTAATCGAAAGTTTTTGAGCTTTTAAACCAATCAAACAATAAAATTATTGTCCTTTAAGATAAAGGGAAGTTGGATTAATAAATTAATTCCATAGCAGTAATTAATCTGCACTTCGGCTTAAGCAGTAGTTCAAAATAATGTCTAGTTACAGAGATTACAACATATCTCTATTAATGCATTCGTTTTTTTTTCAGTGAAACATCATAGAAATGAACTTGTTATGTCTGGAGTGATCTTCGTTATCCATCAATGGCCCTCTAAGGTCAACACCATACACTCGAGCATCAAATATCTCCACGCATGCCGTTCCCTTCTCCGAAATTTCTTGCTGATACATTCCAGCTTGGTGACCTTTCAGTGCGCGAATTCTTGTCTGTAAAGTCGTCAGCAATTTTAGCCGTGAAAAATTGAAGCCGATTTAAACAAGGCAAAATCAGCGCCACCGGGAGAGATACTTGTTTTAAATGACATCCCTTTATTTAATATTTCATCAATATACAAATGGCAGTAAATTTGCTAAAGCATTTACGAACACTAAAAGCAGTTCCTACTTCCATAAATGCTAAAATAGCCAGAGAAATGAATCCGACAAAACTTGCCATGATCTTCATCTAATTTTTGAAGGGAAGTACAATAAGCGCATTAGAGGAGCATTGAGTCTGGGAGCTGAGTATCAAATTTTCTCTGAAAGAATGTCCAGGAGGTTTAAGTGACGTTGTGTTGTGTTAAGGGAGTGTCAATTACTGAAATTTCAGTAGCGTCTCTGGGTTTGCGCCGAAGAAACCAATTTACAAGGACATTGCTGTTGTTGATAAATCGAGACTGGACATGAATTGCGGCCCGCCATATCTGAAATTTGGTTTTCTTTCTTGATCCTTCTCACGTCTGTGAAAATGCCCTGCAATCTAGTTGTCTTTGGTTTGAGCTATTAAGGCCACGTCAACAACCTATCTTATCTCGATCACTTACAATTGTTACCTACTTATTAATTATTTGAGCAGTCTTTTGCACCCCCTGCACCTTCTTTCATCAAATTCATCGGTTGCTGGTGTCCTTCGTTTTAGTGACTTTCATTTTTACTTTTAGTGATTAGGCACTAAACTGGCAGATCTATTAAAAAGAGGATTGAAAAACAGTTTATCCTGATCAACAACTTTGCAACGAATCAACAGCACCCTTTTAAATAATTGATGATCAGTGATTAAAATTATTTGGTGGAGGTAATGACCGCCGTCGCAAGCACCAAAGATGGAAGCTTGATGAAAGATTTCATAAATATACTTTCCATTTCTATTCGTTCTCTATCCCAAGGTGATTATCCACTTACCTATAGGAGTAAACCTGTGGCAACAGTATAATCCCAAACCTGTATTTAGGGGAAGTGCTTTTCAAATGCTGATAAAGAATCCATCTCATATGTACTTGAACCGAGATTATGAAATGAAATCCAAAATACTTTTAAGCATTCAGCCTTGTCTTGGAGGGATCCCAATTTGCAATGAATGTCTCTGTTTGAAATATTAATAGTCCCTGATGATCAAGAAGCGTTTCCTTGATTTCAGTCTGCGTCTTCAACCGTCGCACTTTAATTAAAGATTTGGTAAATGCGGGTGCCGTTTGTCAATGTGCTTATTCGCTACCACTTTAATCAGATAAATGAGGGCCCCTTACTGCTACTTTGCGAGGACATAATCACGACGCCTTCTTGTTAGGAGCCATTAGGAAGGGGTGGATACGTGAGATTTGCTGCCCTTTGTGTGCATACCAATGTCTACAACATATCAATCTCCAGAAACAAAGCATGCTAGCGAATACCATTGCACTTAATTGGGTTTATTCTTAATTGCGAGGGTGCATTTACTAGGAGAGAATCTGCATCAACCTGACAGTTGTGTAATGTCTATAGCTTTTTAGATTTGTTCATTACAATCTGCATCTATTACTTCGTTTCATTCGCTTAACGCTATTTTGCAAAAACTTAATTATTATGCCCCACTCGTCCAGGGAAAAGCTCATGAGCAGGGAAAGCGGAGCTGTAGGTGGGACAGAAAGTAGCCACGTGTCACCCGCATTCTCCAAAACGTTTCCACAAAGTGTAGCGAAAGCACGAAACCAGTGCCTTGGCAACAGTCAGGGTTGACTGCCCGCAGCCTCAGAAAGCGTTTTGGATTTCAGGAATTCTCGGTATGTGAATGGCAAGTGATGATTTGTATTGGGCATTCCTGTGTGTTAAAAATACCCAGAGGTGTAATTATAAGCTTTTAAAATAGATGACAAGGTTCTTTAGTCCATTTTTAAAAGCGTAGGGTATGTTATACCAAAATAAATTTGGACAGGTTGAAATTCTCACTTTCAGGGTTATAAGCGTAACCTAACCCATAAGAGACCACAACAGGAAAGCTCCTGATCGAATTGGTGTAAATTCTGATCAGTATATAATAGAAATTCCAGTCGTTTACCTCCTTCCTCTAAAAACTTTTTCTTCATGAATCTGCTTTTTGCAGCTGTAGGAAGTCTACAGGTAGAATTGGTTACGATGACAAGCGTTCGTATGAAGTTCACATTCCTGAATCCCTAACGGGGTTCGCTTGTCGGTAGTAGATCAGATAACCATGCTAAAGTTCAGTATTTTAAGCTGGGATAGTTATGGAGCAATGTACCGAAAAAACTCGTCCATTTTCTGTGTTTTAGGGAAAAATAAATCAAACATCTGGTAACTTTGTGAACCTCATATCCTTATTTAAATCCAGATACCAATTACTTGTCGATAACTCACCCTTTAGACGTAAGAAATATTTCGACAATTCCAATCAAAGGTTCTGTTGGTAAGCAGTCCGGTTTAGGTTAGTTTTGCATTCTCGTATGGTAGAGAAGCAAGTAATCATTATTCAGTATCCACATTTGTCTCTCCTACAGTTATAAATTCGGCAATCAATCGAGTAGCCAGACAACAATCTTCCCGTGGTCTCCTCAGATACAGTTCGTTCGCTAGCCCGCCGATCAGGTTTCAATGGAGTCTGGAACATACTGCCCTTAAGATAGAAGACTTGAGAGTCTGGTAGTTGGATCTACTGCGAAAATACTTAGTTTACGGGAATTTCGACCTTCAAATATTGGTCGCAGCAATTTCTTCCGGAATTGAAAATGCCGGAATTCCAATTTCCTTGCTTGACATTAACTCTGACTTCACAAATGCCTGCCGTTTAAGCACATGATCATCAGCATAGGTACTTAGGGCCTCCGCCTGACTACACAGCAATTTAATGCACCATAATGAACGTTTGTGCCATTTTATGTTAATTAAACGGCTCGTTTTTAAGCTAACATTGAACTGGTATGGTAAGTAGCCCACTGCAACAGAATATACTTAAACAGCACCTACCACAGCAATATAATGGAAAATCCAAATTTGACGGCCTAAATCGCAAACGGCTTTTAGATATACTCTAAATTTTGCCTTTTTAACTAAATGAAGACCAACTAATTTCAAAAGTGAAAAGACTAATGGTATGTGTAGTAAAAATTAGAAGTTGAGTAGATGTTTAACCTAATTTTTGTTTGTTTCTCTGATATTAGCGCCTTCTATGTCAAATATGAAAAATTCCTTCCATCTTTCTGCTGCCTGTCAGCTCTCGAAATGGGAATCCCCTCTAACCGAAACGATCAACCTGAGAATGGGGCATTGCTGATTGGGAATAAGAGTAAATGTGACTGGTCAAAGTGTCTCGTGAAAAAAAGCATCATTCGACTTGATCATTTCGCAGCTTCTTTGTATTCGCCGGTCTGATTCCAAATTTGAAGTATAGAAACGCTCAGCAAACCTAAACGCTACCGCAAATCACATCAAATTTTCATTTGTAACGTATAAAAGTTATGGTTCAGATTCCATTTCTCCTCTTTACGGAGGCAATTAGCTCATATGATCTAAGTTCCAGATGAACACTTTCTATTTATTTTGAAAGGTGAGGGCGGAAAAGCTTTCTGGACCCGTCAGAATCCTCCCACCCCAGCGCACGGTGATGGGTCCGCAAGCTCACGTGTTCGCCGCTGCTAATTTCATTTTTCATTGGTAGAAAGATTTTGAGCTGGCAAAGGCTGAACTATAAATTGATCCTCTGAAACATTTTTATAACTTCATAGTATTTCCTTTTCATTAAAGGTATGCTGGACTTTATTTGCGCTTCTAAGGCAAAATGCGTCTCTTATAAGCATTGTGCTTCGTTGTTTTTAGATATCTAAAATGTCTTTGTTGCGAGATGTCAGTTTGTTCACTCATTCGACTCCGACTCGGCAAATGTCTTTCGAATCTAGCTTTGGAACTCCCTCACAAACCTTTTCTAATAACAGTAATAGCAGTACTGGCATTGGCCTGCAGTTCCCCATAAGCCCCCCGGAGGCTATTTTTGTGGTTCCACCACCTTCAATGCTATTAGAATCTCCGCTGATCAAACAGGCTGCCAAGCTACCACTTTGGTTTTCGGTCGACAGTTGGTCTGAAGGGTCATCCGATATTTCCAAGATCATGCAGCTTAGCATGAGACAAATAGAGGATCGACTGGCTCGGAATGGAATAGGCGAAGAACCAATTTGGAAAAGTCAAATTGCTGTGGCTCTGGATGAACTGTATGAACCTTTCAGGCAACAAAACCGCCGATTTTCGATTGAAAAGCATAAGACTTCACATACTGAACAGGTTCAAACAATCCACCAGAAAATGATGAAAAGAGTGAATGCATTTCAACGAGAACTTAAGGTATATTTAAATCAAGCCTCTTTAAATTTTACAGAAGTAAGAACCGGTTTCGGTCTCATATTTTAATAATGAATTACAATTCTTTGATACCTTAATATTAGCTGCATATTGCGATATACGTTGGAGCATTTTCTTATCCGGTTCTGTTAAGGCTTATCCGATTTTAGATTTCGTGTAACTTAGTTGCGCTTATTTCCATTTATGTTCTCATTTGATTGTACTACTTGCACTGTATTCTAAGAAACGCTCACTTTATCTCTCTAAGCTATGTTTTTTTTTAAATTTGAAGGGAAATTCATTGAATAGCGGACATTTGCGAAAAGCCAAATTAATTTTCCTTTATACACGCTATCCAAATTCCGCCTATCTCAAGTCCTTCTTCCCTGAGGTAACGTTTAATCGGTACAACACTGCCCAACTTGTCAAATGGTTTTCAAACTTTCGGTAAGCTTGAGCTCAACGCACCGATTTTCGTTGATGTCCTCGTGTCCTTCCTGGAATGGCAGGGAAATCAGTCGTACTGTTCGCAAGTTATTCGTGCCAGAGCTTTTCATTGCTACTTAATTGTTATAAGTAGAATTTAGAACGCCACCGCTTTACTTAAAATTGTTTCCCTGTTTGTAGAGAATACTTCTATGTTAATATCGAAAAATATACCCGTACAATTGCTTCTGAAGGTGCGAGGTCCCTCGAATATATTAGAATAACTCCAAAACACAATCTCTACCGAACTCTTTTAATGCATTATAATCGTGGAATGGAAAGTGAAGTATGCACATTTTCTCTGCGAAATTCTAACTTTAATTTAAGTATATCGAAATATCATAAAAAAATTTGCCCTCTGAACCATTTATCAATTATTAATATTTAAGCATTTATAATTACTACTTAAAATCCAAGAGCATACATATAAATAAATATGGATAAATAGACTAAAACCATCTCGCTTCTGTTAAAGGTACCAGCGGAATTCTGCAAAGTGGTTGAACGAGCCACCCTTGAGTTCTTTGTGGCCATCATCTCCGGGGCTGATCGCCATTCAGCCTGGAAGAAGAAAATATACAAATGCATCGCCAATTTCGATCAACCTATTCCCGAAAAATTCAGGAATGGCCAACACCGATTTTGACTCATGTTTCGACTGAAATTTATCCTTCTATCCCTATAACTCTTAAATATTTAATTATTTCTGCACCATTAAATAGCCTGCTAGACGATGCTCTACTCCTATTCAATAACCTAAAACTGATAAATATCAAGATATTCACGGAAAGACATGTCTTGAAGAATCCGGGAAACGACCATGGAGAAGACAAGACACATTAAATATACAAGTCTAGCTGGACACCTTCACTCATTTTCGGCAAAGCTGCAGAAGACCGCTTGATTACCTCATCCCCTTTAGATCAACTAGCTCTCTGGTTTACTCCTTGTCTACAAGCCTCATTCAGAAACCCTTAATATGCGATCATACTACTCCATGAAAGTATCTAGGTTCGTTTTACATGTTGGCCTCGTTGTCTATCAGAAAAGAATCTATGTACTTAGCCGGTCATGTATGTTAGCAGATCTATATGGTGGAACCAAACTGTTGGCAAAAGAACGGCGCTGAAAAGTAAAGAGCCAGTCTAAAATACTTCATTTTTTAACTCTTCTATTTCTTTTGGAATTATGCATCCGCGGATTCGTTCAAAGCAAGCTTCACCTCCCAAGTTTCGGTTGCAAAAATTGATAGAAATCTTAAGGGATCTTTTAGTTATCTATGTATTTTGAGCATCGTGAGGCGTTTTTCACATCGTGCAAAAATGGGCATTCCCTTTATACCGATTCATTTTTTCTACTGTAAGAAGGACCAATGCGAAGTCTAAGCCTTTCTAGATGATATTTTTTGCTTTGAATCTCCAGTATTGGCTGCATGAGTTCTTTCCTGCACATGCGACAATTTAGAGCATTTCGTCGAAAGAAATCCTCCTTCAATGGTCAAGAATTCCATTTGATTTGCATGCATCAGATCCATTATTTGGTGCTGGAGCAAGCTATCAAGCCTTAATCTCCTTCTAACTACTTTTCTTGCAAAAGCATTCTTTAGCTTGCTTTATTAATTGTCATGTCATTTTTCGCATATAGAAGTACTTTTTTAAAATAGCATACTCCTGCTCTCATGAAATGTAGCGATATTTGTGAAAGTGATCGAAACGAACGCCTTTCTAATATGGTTGTACTATTTACAATAAGCAGTGCTGCCTCCACCAGAGGCCTAGCTAAAAGCTTCCTCTTCAATGCATTGTTCTTTGCGTGCTTTTAACGAAAATAGCAGTTATCCATTTGAGCTGCTAATGTTGGTTAATCAGAGAGCAATATCAGTTAGTTATTTTGGACGTCAACTTAACATTTGCATCTTTATTCAGATGTGTTATTAGGTGCCTTTTGGAGGTTGAAAACGCACCAATTTTTCACTAGAGCTGTACGACGATGGTGCCGTTTCAATTGAACAGATCTTTAGGTGATATCTTACACGGATCGAAAATTCCGGCTTTAACTTCGAGTTGAATGCCCAGATGAAAACAAGCCAGAATTTTTTAGTCCAAAAAAATATTGCCTTCATTATAAATCTATCTACTAATCGTATTCTATTAGTAAATGTCAGTAACTAGAATCGTTTTGAGGCTGAATTAATACTTTTGGACCTCTGAAACTCTTTCTACACCTACACTTTCCGTTAATATTACCACCGCAAAATAGCCATGGCAGGATGCAATAACGTGTTTTGACGCATTCTCTTCGAAAACAATTATTAAGACCTTAGGATAGGATAAAGCAAGAACAATCTGATCAAATAGTAGAGGAAATGCTCTCAGGGAGAATACACCTATTGGAGTATAAGGCCACATTCAGCCCCCTTTTTCATTACGTCGGCTGTATATGACCGCCACAAAGACAGGCTTAAACCTCCGCCAGGTCTCCATCCTGAAACGATCACCCCAGTATCCACCTCACCAACTTTTAGCTCACCACCCAGCTGGCAGAGTCGATGTCCTTCTAAACAACGACTTCTCACATTTAACACCCCCTCAGATTGATAGCTTCAAGTTCATTGTTTTGTTTTAGGGCTTTCCTAATGTGGTTTGAACCATACCATAACTACAAAACTATTAAGAGTGTGATCCATTTCGGCTACTTTTTTAGAACTGAAGTGATCAAATTCCATCAAAATCTTCTGACTAAGATGCCTTGAAGCCCGCGATCGTCGGTGTTTGAAATCATGCATTATATAGGTGGTAAGCGGAATTATTTCGGCCTATCTGGGACTTTGGTAAAAAGGGATTAAAATGATCATTCACGCTGATTTGGTCCGGTCTGGAGTTCTTCTCGGTTTAGAGGGCCCTTGGATCTAAGGAGCAGGGCCCGTGGACAAATCGCTAGCAGGAATAGCACGAGTGAAGGTAATCCTGGCAGGTTTGAGGTGAAGTGTTCTAATGTTATTCCATTCTATAAGGCGAATTAAAGTTATAAATTAGGGAAAAACTGGACACCGATATCTTAATGGAAGCTCATGAGTGATACTGAAAGTAATGGCTTTTTGATGAAGACATTAGGCATCTGACAGATTAGCTAATGTTTACAGCTATTACAAAATCATTTTCAAGGGCTTTTACATTGCCTCTTCTATCAACAGATACACAAATGCTTCTTTTGCGAATGTCTTCTCCCCCGCCTGATTCGATTATGACTGTCCATTTTATGGCTGCCGAACCAACCACTGTAGAGCAATAGGAGAAATATTAGATTCAGCTCTAAACTTAAGCCTAGAAAGCAACATTGGTGCAGTTTTCGCTTGAAATTTGAACCAAAAGCATTATAATATTTTGCATTTTGACTTTGCTAATTACACAGTACCAAGTTGTGAAGTTAGTATGAAAATCAGTCGCTATCGGTTTTTAAATCGATATTTAGATGCTTTTTGATCTGAGCAAACCGAGAAGGGGATGAAGTTCTAATTGTGCTTTGAAAGTGCCTGTTTTTCGCTAAAAAAACTTTCTGTAGGAAGAAAGTCTTTGTTTGAAATGCAGTTCACTTCTCATATCCCGAGTATCAATGGCCATTATGTTGTTAAACTCCGTTGCCATTATCCATCTCCTGATTTTCCAGTTTCGCTTCTTAAAACGGAGCATGGCGAAGGCCCACGAAAGGAGCACTTCATAGCCACCATCTCTTCATAATCAACAGATAATTGATGCTACTTACAAAAGCATACAGTGCTGAAGTTTGAATCTGAATCCATGTTTTATCAGAATACACTATTTACAAAAGGTACTGTCACATAAAATTCTCAATTTTAAATCGTGAATTATCACTAGGTTTCACTAAACGAGGCTCAAAATAACCAGAAGCTTTCAGAACGTATCTAACTCAAAGGTGGATGGGATGGGCATTATTCCTACATTTCTAACAATTCTTCAGGGCATTAATTTGAGCAGCACTTTTATTCCTCAGGGCAAATTGTTAGCTAATAATATCACCTTTTTTTCTTATAAATTTTTAAAGAGCAAGCAGCACAGCGTTCCCTTGCTGTTGCTTTCATTGATTCCGCCGGCATAATATTAAACATAAAGGCCACATAATGCGAAGACGATTGTCGTATTCTATTGTTTAAATGAGATCCTTTTAATTGTTTCAGAGACTATAAGAGGGAATATGGTAATAAAAAGTTTAATTATCGGAATATGCCTAGCCAGTCACCGTGTCTTCATCCCATGATGGCGGTGCTTCTAGTAACGATTAGACGGCAATATAAGGAAGAATCTTTGTCTCAACTAACGGAGTGTGAGAAGTTAGTTGATTAGAGGAATTGTTTGGACTCATTCATTACGGCCCCTATTTGTGGGATAGCATCAGATGTCATGATGTGCCGGAAGCCATTAGTCAGTTGAGTTCTAAGGAAGCCACGCGGTTCGATCAGCCGTTCAGTGTTAACACAAAGACTAACAATTATTCAAAAAGGAAACAGAGAAGTGATGAAACTAGAAAAGGCGATCTTCATAATAAAAATACGTCGAAGATTTCGCTGCGGCGATCTTTGTGAAGATTCCTTCATGTTGAAGAGCAGATTAGTCTTCAGTATCGTTCACTCACTGAATCAGGTCCCAAGGTGGGTAAAAAATATTAGATGATTGAGGCCAGTAGTAAAAATGCATAGGGATACCGGGTTAAGAATAAGAGTAAGGATTAGATAATCAAGGAAGCGATGGTTCTATCATTCTACACGTTACGTACTTCAGTTTTGGGCTGATGATTGGTGTAACAAATTACAGTCAGGGATTGACCAACTTTCTGCTGCGTATCAAGAAACAGTAGGGATAAAATTAACATTTTATATAGTTTTCAAACAAAAATATAGCTCAATATGTCTTTGGATGTGAACAGTACAAAACGAAATTTATCCATAACACTTACTTAATGGTTTAAAACCCTTAGGTACACCCTCTCTCATGATCCGCGTCAGACCACACTAGTCTTCTCTCAGTTCTGCAAAATCCAGAATCGACATAGCGCGCAGCCAAGCTTTTACCATTCCGCCAAAGAATCTAGAACAGAAGAGGCAATGCAAATCGGATTTCTTTCGTTTTAACTTTGCTCACTCAAATTCCAAACATGATCGGTGATCTC
The DNA here is from genome assembly GCA_019097775.1 of Moniezia expansa. NCBI lineage: Eukaryota > Metazoa > Platyhelminthes > Cestoda > Cyclophyllidea > Anoplocephalidae > Moniezia > Moniezia expansa. The sequence goes on along the minus strand of JADFDV010000076.1, from coordinate 6,578,277 downwards.
CATCAGGAATCACCAACACTTGGATTGATAAGACCACTCGATTGTATTCACCACAATCGCCTTGTATTTCAAAGTAATCACAGAATCCCCTTGTACTCATAGAGTAAGATATCAGATTGTTTTTTCTTTTCGGAGTCGCTAAAAGTTCGGCCGGTCTCGTTGTTGTTTCGGGGCAGTTAGCAGAAATTCAAAAGCCGGGCATGTTAGTTGGTGCGCACTGATTCTTTAGCTGTTTCTTGACCATTTTTGCCCTGATAATAAAATCTCAAGCTGAATTTGACTGAAAAAGTCTTAGAAAGAAGCGTTGTTTTAGTCAGAATAGTGTAACAACCACAGCATACACCACATCGATTTATATTTCTCTTGCGAGCTAATTTTCCCTTAAGGATGGACCTCGGTTCCTCAAAATTTAACTGAGTAAAGTCCTTCAATCCTATTAAATAGGTAGCTTGACAGATCTCGACGTGCTCTCTGGGATTTCATGGGGTCGGAAGGGATCTATAAAGTTAAAGCAAGTTCGTTTTCATTCGCGAATTGCATTTTTCTTGCACTATTCTATGAGTTTTTGTTTAAGCCTGTAACCATCGAAGAAGGGCAAAATAGATCATTTCTAACTGTTAGCCAAGATGAAGACAGAACTACTGGGGCCCATGACTATTCATTTTCCATCATGGCAATTTATGGTGATGATGTGAATGTTTTATTTATTCCGATATGGCCAATTCACAACATTCTCGACTATATTAAAATAATTTCCACGAGCAAACAAAGACCATTTTCTATCAGTAGCACCAAGTTACACGTATTTACAGGGAACATGTGATATCCAAGAAGGCCTTATCTGAAGTTCAATCATTAACCGAAAGTTGATACTCTTCACGTCCATAAATAATATTAAGTGAAGGAAGTTCTCAGTGATCAACAAATTTTATTGGTAACATCGTCCCAAGGTCATTAGTCAATTCATCACACAATTGCGGCTCCCTAGTAATTTAGCAACTCCTCCAATCCTATTACTATCTTATCCTGACTTTTCCCATCATCTGTATTTGATCCCTATCCAGTAATATGTGATACGTTACTATTACTGGAAAGCTGGGCAGATTTAAGTGGACGAAAGTTCAAAAAATAATCATATCCTAGTTATAATATGAAAATAAAAAGCTACGACTCTATGAGATCTAAAGCTAAGCTATTATTTTTTTTTCGAAACATTGAATAAATAACAAGGAACATTGCAGCTCCTGTCCAATCGGTGATGCCCGCGTCATGATTGTGTATTTACCTTTATATTCGTCTTTGGACCTCGTTTTCGAAATTAGAGCTTACAAAGGCGGTGACTCTGCCTTCACCGCCCTAGTTCGAAAACTCGTAGTGTGAATGTATTTGTATGTGCGCGTGTCAAACAGACTGACCATTAGGACACCCATAGCCTTCAAGTGAGCTTCTGTTCTTTGCTCATTTTGATAATTAATGCGCCCTTTTCGAGTCATTTTTCTTGCTATTTATTTGCTGTTTTGGATTAAAACTGCGACATCAGTGTTGCTTAGAATAAAACGCGTTACATGGGGACATACGTTTTTCCTATTGCCCATTACGGATGGGATCTTAAATGAGCTAGAGAGAAATTAGGAATGAAGAGGTCATGAATTCAATGTAAAAAGGTCAAGTAGTGCCTACTTTTTTTAAATGCTCTACTAAACCCGATAAATTGCCTAAACCGATGATGAAACTGGTTGAATTATTCACTTTCATAAATTATTTAGATATAGAAGGAAGATCAGGTATTGAAAGTTTGTTACTTCTAATGAAAATGAGTTCGATAACTTTGAAGCTACGGCTCTATTAGCATCTAAATGAACTCCTAGAAAAAAATAAATTGTTTTTACAGCTCCCTACCTGGACCAGTTTAAACGTGAACTTCCATGCAGATAGCGTCAGATTTTTGGGCAGCCACCTTAGTTTTGAGCTTTTCTCTATCCCCTTTCAGATTTTCACAAAAACAGCAGTATCATGGTTCGCACACCTTCTCCTCTGGGTGTCAATCACTTGACTTCCCTTAAACTATCTTGTAAATACACCTAAGGATCTGTAAATCAAACACTTAAGTAATTCCAAAGCGTTTTTACAGCAAAGTTGATTATTTGCTAACGTTTGTAACAATATAATAGAGTGAAAATTATACCCCCAACTAATCGAGGAAGCTATTGAGGCACATATGATTTTGATAAAATAAGAAATAATAATTTGCTTTTGTATCACATAAAATGATAAAATCCAGAGCAGCTACTCTATCTCAAATCTAAATACCGAGGATAGTACACAAAATTTCAACCCAAACTGATACAGAATTTCTTCTTAACAATAGGACTAAACAAGCACCAAAAACGCGTATTCTCGATGCAGGCGAGTTGGAGAAAACACCATGGGCTAGCCTTGAACAGTGCAGTAACTTCAAATTATTCCAAAGTTAATTCATCAAACTTGAAAAGGGTCATTCAACTTCTGGAGACATTTATAATATTTTTAATTTAAAAAAGTTTTGGTGATGAAGACCTTAGAATTTTATGGATGCAGTTCCATTTTGACGGAGTCTATGGAATGCAGATATTGAAATGTCAATTTTTTAGTTGAGTGCTGATGATCAAGTTTAGTTGTTGAGTTCATTTGAGTTCACATTTTTTAAACTAAGTTTCAGATACAGCAAAAAATAATTCAAAATGACATTGACTAAAATAAACTACAGTTTATTTATTAACATTAAAGTGTGATAGGAAAGCACGTGTTTCAGACGTCTCTGTGTGGTACGAGGTTTGACTTTTAAAAAGGTACAAAGTAATTGTATCGCACGCCTTCATATTCATCATCTGAATAGATCCGACTCCAGTTGGTATTCACTGAATATCTCCATTCGAGTAGAAAACAGACGCTCCATCTCGCCGAATCTTCGCATAGGCTGGAACACTAAATGCTACTACAGAAGGTCGGAGAATGTTATTTCCCAAAACGGTACTATTCGCCAGATCAGTTACTTGACCTTCATCATAGCCACATGAGAACCGAATTTTCTCTCCTTGTTTCGCAATGGCTGTTTCTTCACCCCCGGCTTCGCTTTGATTTGTTTGTGGATTTTGAATTGGATTGGAGGATGCTTCCGGCACCGCTTTCATACTTTTCTTGACTTCTCCCATCTTTGCCGATGCCTTGCCAGCCCTGTTAGCATCTGTTTCCGGAGTTTGGATCCAACAGAAACAAAAAATCACCAAAATGACAATGATAACACACCCGCCAACAATGCCCCCTCCAACAAAGAGTCCATGCTTAATTGCATGATCTAGTTCAATGTCAGTGAGATTATAGGCTCCTCGGATGGATAAGTAAGCCATTCTGAACATTTGGCTGGGCGTAAATCAACAATAAAGTGCTTGCATCTGGTGAGGAGCGGGCTTGAAAAGTAGGCAGTCGCAGAACCAATGACAATGAAGGAGAGCAAAAGTGAAAAAAACAATTCCTCAATCATGAGAAGACATTACATTGGCCATTCATGCAAGCAGCAGGATTCGGACTTTTACCGGAAATGTTTGAGAGAATCCTCCCGTCCAATGTGTACATTTATATTCTCAGAAAAAGAAGGAATTGACTTACAGCAGGGCAAGTCTTGGTGGCTTACTTGCGAATTTCAAATAATTAGAAGGGAAAAAATAGCATGAACAAAGCTTCAGATGTCATTTCTTTCATTCCTCTATCTCGTTTGAGTGAACCGGTGAATCTTCTGGTTGAGAAAACGCGTAACCGTTAAGGAGGTATCGGCTTAGGTATAAATAGTGCTTATAGGTCCAAAAAATGATACCATACTTAGTTTTCATTCTCTTTGTGGGAGTCTTACTCATTTTGAGTCTTGAATAAATCAAAAATATGGGGGTTTTGATCCAAAGCTACGTTTGTCCATCTCCAAATACTGCTTTTGCTTTAGTTTGGATCATTCACGCTCGGTATTTGAACTAAAATTAACTGCCCTTAAAGTGCTCATTATTCAGATTGCTTCTCACTGACTTTTATACAAAGAACTGCATTTTGCATAGGGACGTTCAGATTTTTTGTCATCGCAAAATCAGGGAAACTAGACCTTTTAAAAGAATTTTTGCCGTGAGATCTTCATGCCTTGAATCATCATTCCGACTGTGCTCTTGGCGGCTATAGAACATCTGAACTGAACTAAATACGCGAATATTATTAGGTATTATTGAGTATATTTGATTTCTCGAGCAGTTATAGGACTTTTAAGACCAATGAAGTTTTGAGTTTTACTCAAAGCTCTAAAAGGTTATTTTGTGCTCTCGTCATTTAATGCTCATCCTTTAAATTAAATAATAGGCGCCAAATATATCTTGAAGTGTTTTACGTTTGTGGATGCAAATTTAGTCTTCAAATTTGTGCAAGCAGGGCGAAATTTGAGTACGAGAATCCGAAAGTATCGTAGTTGAAGGATAGAGTGAATTGAATTGTAAAAATGATAGAATTCGACTAAGTATTGAAACTAAAACTTCACTTCGTTTCTGAATTGTCGAGACAATACAAGAAAGTGACAATGGATAAAGTGGTTAATCAATTAAAAATCTCGATGATGTACCGTGGAAGACGTGGACCCATTTGATGTGCTAAAAATTGCTTGACCGAAATTGGTTCAGTGATAGCGCCGAAAGAAGCCCAAATCGCGCGGTCCCATTTATGAAAAAAGTCGAATAAATCAAAATTCCTGCTCAGTAGATATGAAGCGATCTTTTGGGTGGATCTTCGACGTAAAAAAAGCATAGTGCTGGAGGAAAAACGTTGAACCTCCTAGAATCGTTTTTTAACACAGTTTAAAGGATACTTGAATTAATTCCACCCGAGTTTATTGCAACCTCTGCAGTATCCACAGAACAGGTTCCTAAATAATTATTTCGCTTTCTAATTATCATTAAAAATTATTAGCAGACATTAACCGCAGGCTTCAAACATATTCCGCGTTATGCTCATAGCATCTTTGCATGTTCAAAACGAGTGAGAATGGAGCCTTGAATTCCCTGAAAAAATGTAATTGATTATACTGAACCTTCTAGGCATATTACTACTTGATATTGTAGAATTTCTTTGCTGTCAAAGCGATGACAAGCAAATGGTTGAAAACATAACCTCAGAGATCCAAACTCCGATTTGCCATTTTAGAAATTTACCTCCTCAATGGTGATTTGTGAAGATTAGGTGCTGGATTGCTTGCCACGGTCATTTCTACTCTTTACCTCTACGTGCTGACCACCGGTAACCTCAGGGGCGACCCTGAGGGTTAGAGAGAAGAGTACCTGGGTCCATCAAGAGCCTCTTAATCAAGCTACGATGTTACTACCTTATTTTATGGTCTTAAACTTGGATTATGGAACATGCAAGCATGTAGCAATGAATAGAATCTCCGGCAGATAGTCGAAGGGACTTCTAGTAGGGGTATGGGAACTGTTGACCTTACGGAAACATGAATGAAGCCTTGTTCCTTTAACTCTGGACACAGTGAAAGCTCTAAACCGAATGATGGGGCCGCCTTTTTGGTCAAAAAGAGCCTAGAAGCTGATTTTAACCCTGTCTCAAACAGATTTGCCTCACTAACCCTTCAAATTGGTGGAGTAAAATTTGGACTGATGGGATGTTATGCTCCGACCGAGTCCACGGAGGACGCAGTGGTCAAAGAATCCTTCTACAAAACAGTGGCAAAAACCTCTATTTTATTTCTCTATAAAAGAGCGATTTTAATTGCGGATTGAGCTCTGATGCTCGTAGCTTTGGCGCCAAACTTGTCGGTCCATTTACCGATCGAGGAGACTTCACAGAGAACAAACTTAGGCTATTAGGCCTATGCCAAGAAAACAACTTGAATGTGATGAATACTTTCTTTCGCAAACCAACTTCTCGAAGATTGACTTGGAACCGTCCCACAGGGAAAGGTGCTATTCTTGACTTTTTTCTGCTGAAAAGATCAAATCTACTAACCCTAAGTGATATACGAGCTTCCAGAAGGGCAGATGTAAATTCTGATCACTGCCTGCAAATGATTATCCTCTAACTCAAATCGCACATTAGGAGGCGCTTGAGAAAAGGGAAGAATAGAACATTAAAGGAGGGAATAAATAGTCAGAAGCAAACGTGATTACTGCCAGAAGGCCTCAAACAAATAAAAAAATCGAAATTAGCACACCAGGAACACCTTATAAGGGAACTACCTCAGGACTATTTGAGGACTACTTATGAGGATATCTTGAAATCTATAGAAAAAACTACCGCAAAGACAGCCTGACAAAAAGCTGAGCGAAAGAAAAACGGATGGTATGTAGCTATAAGCGATGAGTAAGTAGGAGAACACCTCATACGAAAGCCGTTGAGAACAAATTGGCTTTCGAATCCATCTGAAGAAACGTTCTTGAGGTACAAAGAGCAAAGCAACAGGCTAAACAACCTGATTAGCAAACTTATCAAGGAGAGAGTATAACTTGATTTTCAGTACAGCTCGCACAGAGAGAACCTCGAAAAACCTTCAGGATCTTATAGTGCAAGGAAAATAGTGAAATCGAAAGGTCTCGTCACACACTTTTAGGAACTGTTTAAGGTTAGATCCAGTGAAGGAAGTAAAACCTATAACCTTCTAGCAAGAGACTTCCACAATTTGAATGGAGATCGAGACAGCTAACAGTAGATCAAAACTACGCGACGGTCTCGGCGAAAGTGGAATTAGATCTCAGTTACTGAAATGGGACGCTCAGTACCTGAATGCCTACCTTCTAAAAGTTTTCAGTGACTTTTACAATTGGACCACTCCTATACCTCGAGCCTGGATTGATTCAGAAGTTGTAAATATCTACAATCGTAGGGGTTTGCAGACAGATCCTGCGAATAGCAGATAAATTTACCTTCTTGGTATATTCGGTAAGTTATAGGCACTTATCCATTGTCAATGTCCGAAGCACCATCTTGCCGAAATACGCTGAAGAACCCAGTTTTGATTCTGCGAAGTAAGATCCACTGAACAAACTATATTTCGAGTGAGAACCATTATACAGAAAGTTGTGAACCAGAAGCAGAAAATAGTGCTTGTGTTTGTTGACCTGAAAAAGGCCATCCGGTAAAGTTCTTGATGGACTTATCGATGGGGAAATTGAGGGCAACAAAGGACTACTTTGTGACGGAACGTGGTGTAAGACAAGGCTCAAAAGAAGGACCACTTCTTTTTAACGTAACCTTCCAACTCATATTGGATGAAGCCTTCTCGTTATTCAATGACCGTGCGCTTCAGATGATTAATCACTCCGGCAAAAGATGGCTGCTTAATCATCTGGAATATGTTGAGGATCCATGTCGCGCTGCATCAAGTAAGGTTGCAGCTGTCAGATTAGTATAGAATCTGGCGATAACGCGATAATGGAAGTTGCAGCGGACAAAACCGTTTGTATTCAAGTAGGTGCCGGTGGGGATCAAATACCCTTCGAAGCAGCAAGAATGTCATTCCGACGTGCCTCAAATTTCGCATCCCTTGGCTCTATAATCCAAGACACCAGTGAGCCAGACAGAGCAATAACAACGAACCTAGTCATTGTAAACAGACAAGTAGCACGACTACTCCCATTCCTCCACTCAAGAATTCTAAAAAATACCCTGAAAGCAGCTCTGTTAGGTATTTTTGTCTGTCATGCCGTCATTTATGGATTATGTACCATTGTCTTGAGAGTGAAAGATAACAATCGACCACAAACAATACGTAATATAGCTTGAAGTATGATTCTTGGATTGTACTCTCGAAGAGCTGAAACTGTAGAAGAACTCGAAAAGAAGCTGCCGATGCGTAAGTTAGCAAGTTTTATGCGGCCAAAGAGGTTGATTCTGTGGAAGAGTTTGAATAGTGGACAAAGATATCCTAATACTCTTCATACTCGAGAGTAATTTTGAAATTTTGGAAACTAAGAAAGCATGGCATAAAAGAAATTGAATGCTTCGATTAATTATAGACGCGAAAGAAATGTGGCAAGGGCACTCCGAATCATGGCCACTTGACCCAAAGGAAAGCCTTAAAGGTCGAGATGATAAACTACGCGCCTAGATTGACAGAAGTAAGGCAGCGTAAACTGCCACATATGTTTCGCCACAACCAGGGAGATGCGAAGACACGTAAGACGAGATCCTGGAAAAGAAGGACTCAAAGCTGAGGAGATGCTAAACCGTAGACCAAAGTGTCCTGCCTTAAAAGGTACAAGACTCAAGTTTGGCTAAAGAAACATATTAGGGATTGTCACCCTTCATTACAATCAAGGAAAGTGAGAAGCTGATAGAGAAGAGGTAAGAATCAAACGATGCAGCAGAGCAATTAGAAGACCTGAACACGATAGAGGAAAAGGATAGAGTGGAAGGCACGAAACTGACTACGAGGAAGGAAAGGACATTCAGCGGGATGAACTACACAACTGCCTTATTCCGGCTGGGAAAAACGCTTACCCAGTAGGAAAGGAATCATGAATCATTGTTATGTGAAGCACAAACGGTCGACTATAAGAATAGAATTTAGGACAACGAAATCCCATCATCCATAAAAGACACTAAATTTTGTCGAGGACGGACGAGGTGTCTCAACGAAGTGCGACTAAAAACCGAACTGTTACCGTAGGACGAAAATATGGCGATGAAAAACTAGGGACCCGAATGCGTCGATTAAACTGTTATGCTATTATGTGTTTTATTTGTTGAACAAGCCCTTTGTATTTCTGCTGTATCTCCAACGAGTTCTTGGACTTACTCAATGGGTGAGGATGAATAAAAACCATGTTTATATCAAATTATGAACACAACAGAAGGATGGATGGAAGAAAATCAATGGAGAGATTCTCCGGTTCTCTTGTTCTGTTCATGCCACATCATGAATGTAATGGCTACCCGCTCCTTGTGTTGGGCTGCCCTTTTAAAGATGATGCCTGAAAGCATTTAACAAAAACTACAGTCATCTAAACCGTTAATTGAGTTGCAAAATTATTGAATCAGGCCTGTAAGATATTTTGCGATACGAAATGGGTGTAGTTAGTGATAGAATGAACTCTTCTGAATTATTATTAATATGTACTAGCCTATTCGGACTTGTGTTTGAGCTCATTTTCCTTCACTTTTTCTCATACATTCCTTCTATGTGATGCTTCAAAATTAATCTATGTTAATTAATGTTAGGTCCATGTGGTTAACTGAAAACCCCAAGCCTCAATATTCAGCGTAGAGGTGCACGCTTTATAGATTCCACTCCATTTCTACTTCCCCACGGGCAATTCGTGTTTTACTTTGCCAATTTTATTCATGCAGTATGAGTGACATTAATCAAATACTTTCCCTCCTCCTCTCCGGCATTTCTGAAAGTACTACACAAATTAACCACTCAACTCGAAAAATAGACAAAGGTCAATCGTGCAAATGCTGTTTAAATAAGGAACGAAGATAGCGCTAAATTCATATTATTTATAAAACCATAAAAGCGCCATATTCAATGGTGTAATTAAAGAAAGGAAAGGTCGAACCCAAACATTCAGTTTCATAATCAGTGGTTTTCAATTTATTAGGGCCATTAAGTAACACGAGCGGTTTAGACTGGCAGTTTAGAATTCGTTACCATTGAGTTCGACATTCTGCCATTAACATGTGCCTTAACCTAAGACGATTTGAGTAAATGCGATCCCATCTGTGTTCAACCTTCTTAGCTTTGTAAATTGCTGTTAAATTAATTGCTCCCATTTTGCAAGTGGTCACTGCCGTGTAGAGACTCAGTCTACTCACATTTGGTTTGGTCTAATGCATGTTATCAACGCTAAACAACAAGAGGGAACTGTCTATGGAAGTCCAATAGACCAGAATTTCAGTCCATATGGGGCTCTGGATTAATGGGTTCAGCTGTGAAATATCTCTAAAAACAGTCAACATTGATAGAGCGAGGGAAAGCATTCAAAAATTAAATGAACAATTTGCAAATAACTTTGTTGTATTAGAATGTTTGCTCTGCCATGGCATATGGATGGAAATGGAATTGAACTGAGACTAACTGCTTTGCACTTAATTTGTTTTTTTCTGGAATTTTGTGTTCATCACTTACTAACCAATAAAATCATGGGGTTTGATTTGACTGTAAAAAAATTCCTACCTAAGCTAAGGTCCCACATGGCCGAGTTAAACTACAGATTTACGAACACTAAGTTTATTCTAATTCACTTGCCAAGTATTTCGAAATACTTTTACTTTAACGCATTCAGAAAGGAAAGGGTGGCTTGGCTGACATATGAATGTTTCGTAGGAATTTGAAAAGTAAAACGCAAGGAGTCGGTATAGGTCATGAAACTTTCTGCATCTATCAATAAAAGCACAATTTATCTTTTGATTTATGAAGTTTTGAAGGATATCTAACCCCGTAAAGTGGTTTTGTCAGAATAACTATTGGCTAATGATGAGATAGAAATTAAAATTTGATTTAAAGCACGTCAGTCTGTATTTCGCAGTGCCCAACAAGGTCAAACTTTTTATGTGGCCACTCAAGGTACCCAATTAATCAATGCCATTTCAGCTAATAAATTCTGAATTCTCGTCGAATTAACTGCAATTGAATGGAAAACGAAACACTCGTTAAATTAGTCTTAATGTGATGTTTTTAGTCTTGATTGCCTTGTGATTTTTGGTAATCAGATAGGTTGACTTGCAATTCAGTTACTTATCGGACGCAGTAATAACAATAACTTGAAATGAAAATTAGGTGTTTGTGATCTAAGATAAAAAATTTCAGTTTCAGAACATTTAAGACGAAAGTTCAAAGTGAAGAAAAATTATGTTTGCGCATTAGAATAGGCAATTGCTTTGTTAAGTTTTCACAAATTTTGACAATTGTTTAGCTAAGTTAATTACAATAATGACCTTATGTCCCGCAGGCTTCGTTGGGGTTCGGGTTACTCTTCGCTCAGGCGTAGTTCTGTTGTTTGTCTGCTTATTCGTGATCATGATTAAGTCTGCCACCGTTCTGTGAAATACTTATAATTGATGACGCCAAATCGCTTTTTATAATGCCTGGTTTCTTCGGATATCCAATTTTTTTGAAAAGATCAATGCTCTGACAAATTTTAGGTCTTTGATTCATATTGATAAGTATTGATAAGTATTTCGAGTGCATGTATTAAATCTTAGTAATTGTTTGTTTGTCAGTTCATCTGCAAATGTTTTTTGCTAAATTTATGCCACCTTTCATTATTAATAGTTGAAACTTTTGCTAATCACGTATTTGCAAACCTGTGAAACTGTCCATGCATTTTAACTGGTCCTTTCGCATCCTTTAGGTATTGCATCAAGATATCTTCCTTTGAATATCTTTCAAAGTCATGGCATCTACACCTATGTAAGTTTCAAATTATTTATATCTTGTAGTGAATAAAATCACTCAGAAACAACGGGTAGGGACTAGCCACATAACGTAGCTTCTAATTTCCTGCTATTCGGATCAGTCGTCAGAATTTATTATTGTATATTACCATTGCAAAACTACATTTTTAAGTAGAGTGAATTTCTAAGACTCCGTTTACGAAAACTTGGCTTAATTAAAGTGGATTGGTTCGACCTTCATGATGCTTTCATTGTACTGCAAGCCCTTTGTATCTCTATTGTCATCGGTTGTGTTTTACATTCGTCTTCTACTTTATACTTACCAATAGTAAATCTGTCCCTTTCCTTTTGAGTAACTCATCAAACCACTAGAGTTAAAGTTCAGGTTGCTTGAGTAAATTTCTTGTACTTAATATTCTGTTCTTGTAGCTAAATAATCAAACTACGATGGCTTATCTCATTATTTTAGTCTCATTGATGTCCATAACGGCTTCTTATTCATTTCATCGGATTTCGAGTTTTTCATATGCGTGAAGCAGTCATTTACTATAGTTTCTCATCTTCAAAACCATTCGGTGGTGTGGAACTGTGGACTTTGATTTATTGGTGTTTGATTCTCTGTCTGAACATCTGCTTTGATCTTCATATTTTACCCGAACACACAAAAACATGTTGCACTAAATTGGCATTCGTAATTTCTGCCAACTCAAAATGAATTCTGTAGATCAAGTAGAAACATATTATTTTACTAAGCGAGAATCATGTTTACTTCTGGATTCATCAAACAATGTTGACTGGTTGGTTATACTAGTTAAGACCTCGCATCTCACCCACGTTCGAGCTTATGCAGCAAGACATCCTATTACGCAGTCCTAGCAGGTTAGTGGACGTACTTGTCCACTTTCTTCGGATTTGGCATTTACTGATACATACGGAGGCATCTTTCCTCGATGATACTATTTTCTGATCTCGAGATAGAGGACGCGAGGGACTGGAAGCTGGCGAAAGAATTTTACGCTAGGTTAGCTGCCTAACACGATGATTCACGCTTTAACAGAGGTTCAAAGACCTCAAAAATGGGGAAAAACTTTTTTGCAAAAAAATGTCAAATCAACTAATATGCAGTCTTTTAGAAGTGGACGTTGAAATCCGTAATTGTTGCAGTTTCATTCAACCAGTCCTCCTTCAAAAAAATTTTGACAGATTTTTTTTTCTATCATTTTCGGTATCGCTGTTACAGTTGCTATCGCGTTTCATCAGTTAATTTTAGTCTTTAAGTTATCAAGATACATCAGGCTTTTAAAGTTTTTCTTATTGTTTTCATTAACTTATGGAATGCCGTTTTTTGGCCAGTAAATTCGGAATCACAATCGATGCGTAAATGCGTAAGGTTGAGCGCTCGGTCTAGTTTCCTTTAAGGACAATATTTTTGCGAAAGGCAAATTATTTGTCGTTCGATTCGACATGAATGTCGATGGTTGGTCACAGTCGCTAAAATTTCTTATTAAACTGACTTACTACTTTACAGTGCCATGAACGTGTGAATTTCGGACTCAAATATTGGTTTTATGATAAATGTTCACGTTTTTTGTGGTATGGATAGAATTGTGGGGTTTAATTGAGTGGAATGGTGTGAAATTCTCCGATAATTTCTTCAAAACAGATTGTTTCGTGACTCATTTTTGATAAAATTTGGGGTGCAAAATGGGTAAATAGGGGTATGTAAATAGGGTTCGCCCCTGTTGCATTTAGTATCTACGTTTCAATAAATCCTGACGCACATAGGGCAGACCTTTGGGAAGAATGACTCATCTGCGTATTTAAAGTCGAAGATTCCGCTGAATTATCCGTTCACGTTCTTTCGTATGCTTCCACCCTGTATTCGGCAATCGGGTATCCTTTTTAGCCATTTAATGGAAACTTCGGGTGGAGGTATTGCTGTAAGTGAATGTGATCGCGTGATTCACTTTTTCCATTCCGATTTTCCTCTTTATTCGATGTATTAACTCCACTTTTTTAGTGCAAATTTGTAAAGGCCCACATGGTGTGTGCACTATTTAATGTGAGGCTATTGTAACTAGGATCGAGAGTTTGCGGTACTGGGATGCTAAAAAAATGCACCAGACTGATTACATGGCTAGTGCTTGGATCACATGTTTACAATAGTGGACGTGTTGTGCCCTTCAACGTCTGGATGAAATGTTTATCGTCCACTCAGAGGCGCTTTCGACAAAAGTTGTCTCATTCCTTAACAAACATCGCCAATTGAAAGCTTTAGTAGTCAGGCCCCGTTTGTCGAACTCTAAATGATTCAAATCCATGTCCATTTATTTTATAGCGGAAACGTGTGTTCTCCGAAAATTCCGCAATGAATATCAGTTAACATCTCACGGATGATTTCTTGTATTTTTTGATATACCTAACCAGCGAAACTCGTCTCCTAAGACCACTGGAAATCCTCAGACGCCCTGAAAAAAAATCAACTCACTCAATTTACCACTTTGTGAGACAGAGGTCGCCTCGTCCACCCTTGAAAGCATGGGGCGAAGTGAAATTTGCATTTTAAGTAGAATCCTCCAGTCTCTAGCTGTGTCTTGCGCTCTCACTGACTCATTGTGGCCAGTTCAGCGAAATTCTTTTCACCTGGCAGATAAGTTCTCTCTTCTCTAACGTACATGTAGGCTTTTTACTGCAAATACTGGGCTTTCAGTATTATAATGTAATCCAAAAAGACTATGTTATTGTTTGGTCCATCCATCCCACTCTGTATTAAAAAAATAATTTACGTGCCAAATTCAGATAGTAGGGCCTTCCCTCGAACTTCAGTGACATCGGAGATATATCTTGTGCTACCCATTTGAATTTTACAGTTAATTTCCACGCACCTATATTCCAAAAGTTGAGCATGGTTAAAGTATTTGTCTTAGCCAAGGCTTGTGGCTGTTAACGTCTTTTTCAGGTGTGTTTATCCTAGCTAAACGATGCTGTGTACTGTAGATAACTTATACTCCAGTTTATTCGTTTTCGTTATGATCGCACATCCAGTTATTAGAAATATCAGAGTATTATTTATGTCATTCGTTTTACTTGGGAGTTTTTGTCCTGTGGAACGTCAACGTCTTTCCTCGTCTGCATATATGACGAAAAGGTTTATGCTGATACCTGGGAAGTTAAACATAGACGCAAATGGTTGTAAGGTGTTCTTTTCCTGGCCATGTCCGGGACTAGCCCTAGCTTCACAGCCGAAGCTTAAAAAACTGAACTCATTTTGAGTATTTTACAGATTCCTATGTTTTAGCTGGTTTCGTATGGATTGGTTACTAGCCTCTGTCGATAAAGGCGGATCATATCCCATTTCGGTCATTTATTTAAATGCCCCATTTCTCTCAGTGGATGTTTTGAGGCATGTCAATTACTTGGTTGCTTTGGGACGGGCTGCCTCAGCCATTCTAATCTAATTAGAAATGGCTCTACGTCTTCACGGATGCTGTGGCGTGTGCAAAAGCAGACAACTTCTAGCTGGTGAGGTTAGTCACTATTACTTTGGCAGGGGATCTTCAGGTCCTGTATACCTTCCTCTTCGGCCTCCCTTCCTCGCTCCCCCTTCCCCTTTTAGCTGAAGTTAACACGCACTTTTTAACCTCAGTTGAGATGAGCGGTCTAACATGTTACATGGTTAGTGGAAGGCTAGTCTTCGCTTTGCCTCGTTTGGAACCAAATTTGTGGCGTGTAGTTAAAAACGAAAGTTTTATCAAGCTAAGAGCCCAAATGTTGGTTGTAATTTTAGGGGGTTTTGTGATCTCCATTCTGTTCTTCTTTTATTTTTCATACCTTGCTTTTCGATTTTTCATTCATTCGTTTTTTGTTGCATCCCGTAATCTCAATTTAATCCAATGGGAATTTCTGCTAATATCAATCTAAGTATGGATCCCATATCGGCTTTTTCTTACAAATTCGAATCTATCGATATCGCATTTTTTATTCTAGAACTGGGGGTTTTGTGCTTCTACGGTTTTCATTTTCTTTTTTAGCACCGCACAAAGCGGTACTGTCGTGGGTCCTCTAAGAGATCTTACTGATGGCGCAGCTCCGAAGGCTTCGAAATCCGATTTCGCTACTAACGTTAGTCGCTTCTTCGAGTCGCGCAAAGTGAAGGTTTCCAAAAACCCACCTCCTCCACCCGCTCGAATCATCAAAGGTACCGTTTCAACCACAACAATCTTTTTTCAAGCTTCAGCAACTACTTTTTTGCATTTCTGTCTGTTTACTTTTCATTCTTGACTTTTAAGCACATTCTTTAAAAGCGTATCAAGTTAGCAAGTAACAATCGTAGAATCGGATGCTCATTTTATTGCACTCTTAAATAACATGGTGACATTTTTCGCAGATTTATTCAAAAATACCCACTGTTCGCTTGTTACTATTTTTTGCTAAATACCGTGGGCCGACAACCAGCCAGCCCCATTCTACCGAGATGAGCCCTCGATAAACTATAATTCACTGTCATGCTAGCTTGGAGCTATGACAGTTTGTCGAACCAATGCACTCAAAACAAACCTGACTAAATTTTTGAAGTTAAAATGTTAATCATAGGTACCTTGTAATCTAGACTATTCCCTGAAACTGTGCATAGGTGCCCTAGTTACTGGCGTACCGGGGCTCCTTTAACTAACCGAACTCTATTTTTTTCCTGAAAACCGACATTAACTGTTAAGTGCCCCAGATATCAACAGTCGGGATCATTAGCATGTGTAATGTTTATGATATTAATGGGACAAATTATTACAGAAAGATGCGTTTTATGCATATGAGGGCTAGACTCAATGGGTATTACCTCCTCAAAAAGCCAGTGGACTGGGTCCGAAATGTGTGTGCATCATTATTGTCTCCGCCTAAATACTTCGATGTACTTTAACGTTCCATTAAGGCGGAACTGTTCGTAACAGTTTATGTAATCGCCGTTTTGCTAGATTATCATTTGACCGCTTCCTTTGAAGTTAAATGTTGAAATAATTTATGCAGTTGTCTTTTACCGGCGAAATCAGAGCGCATGAATAGTGTATACGCATGGAAACAATTTATTTGTCATGAATCACCAGGATCTTTTAGTTTATCATGGTTCTTGTTCTCCATCCCAACAATGAGAAAAATAAATGAAGAAGCCTATTTCGACGTCCGATGCAGATAGCAAGATAGGCCTGCGGTATTTTGGCTGCTTCTTGCCTCCCCTTCCTCCTCAAATTACTGTTTAAAATGGCCGCAGCGTTTTGTTATTTCCAGCCGTCAAACGTCCTTGGAGTCATCTTTTCTTCTATTGTCCTCAGTTATCATTTTTTCAGCTTGATTCCAGACGCTTGTACAGCCATTCATGATCAGAATGCTTGATGCAACTATCACTTTTACATGCTTGTTAGTAAAGAGTCGAGGCACAACGATCGGTGTTTTCAGACTCATCCTTCTAGTTAGTGCATGCTTATACTTTTTATTCATAATTTGATATTTATATATTCATTAAATTGCATCCATGATATATATAATTATAACCAGCCTCTTAATCAGCGCGGGCTTTTCTGCACTTCTAAATAAATCCACACTAATGAAAATTGTGGACCACATGGGTATAATCGGATCGGATTGATTAGCAGTGAATCTTATCCCTAGGAAATAGTTTGATTTTATAAAGCATTTCGTTTCCTCCGGCGTAGTATTTATGTTGGTTTTTAGGTCTTTGACCTTTGTATCCGCTATTTCGTGCATGCCTTTAGTGGTAAGAAAAGGTTAGGGCAGATTATACAGCTTCCCCTACTGCCGCCGCCGCCGACGCAGTTCCTGCTGCTACTGCAGCCTCTCCAATAGATCCGATATTACTTGTCATATATAATAAACTTGCACTCCACCCTCTCGCCTTTCCTTTACAGTCCACCGGGTTGGATCTGACCCTTCTCGCCCCTGCATTGTTATTTATTTTCTGCCTTCTTCCTTCAGCATCTATTAAACACGCCTGGTGCCCATAAATGAGATTTCCTTCAAGGCTTGAGTGCATTCCCTAGAGCTATGTGATAACTTCGTTGCACCCTGAATATTTAAAGGCTCCTTGAACCCTAAAATGTCGTGCTACTGAAACGCTAATTAAGCACTATTTGATCGATATTTTTGGGTAAGTAGTTATTTTAGAACAGGTTACTTACCAGTTTAGCGAACTTTACCAAAAAAATCGCTACATAAGAGATGTCTCCTGTTATTGAAATTTCAATTATCTCTAAACAGTATTGATTTGATTTAGAGTATATATTCGAAAAAAAGCTTTGAAACGTTAATTAGTCCTAGGAGTGGGATGAATTCACATAATCGCAGTCTAAACAATTGAATCGGTCCCCCTTTTCAGTTTCTATATGGGCATTCGCGATAAGCGTGAGTATGTCGTTTCAAAGGTCTGGATTGTTTCAGGAGAACCACCTACTCTGCCTTTCCCGTATGTGAGTAGTTTTTATATGGATTCATGTGAAAAACTTTTCTCCCTTGTTCGTACTCCTAGCTGTCTGACGTTAATCATTCCTCCCACGCCCATTTGAGACGCTTTTGAACGTGTTCTCTTATTTCACTAGATATGAATCTTTATCCGAACTGAAGTTTAGTTTTCGTCCTGGAGACCATTCTCGATCTCGAGCCTTGGATTGTCCCCAGGTTTTTTTCTGATCTTGGGCGAATTCCCACTCAGGAAAATTGTATGGAAGTGGGGTAGCAGTTGAGAAACCTTTAACTTCCAGTCCTAAGGACCAGAATGAGGATGATTTCTACATCTGAAGTCGATGGATGCTGTAATTATTTTGCCCACGGAAGTCCTATTCTCGTCTTGATCATTTCTAAGAGCTGCTAAAAGAACGAGTTTACCAGAATTTCAGATTTACCTGCTCCCGAGGATGCTTGGGGAAGGCATATCTTTGAGAGTAAAATCAAAAGTTTAGGATTCATTCTCTTAAATGAAAAAAGAACGGCAGTTATCGCGTCGGATCTTGGTTTGCAAGTTTCTAATCCTGAGTCAAATGGATCCATTAACAAGTTCTTCCTTGATTGCGTTTTGTTATGTTCTTAGAGAAATGAGGCCTCCTATTCTTCCTGCGAGTTCTTCTCTCTGTTTCTTTCAGCTTAATCATAAATTGTCCTTATTACTTAGTGGCCGAAAGCCCGCGTGTGGTTTGGGAACGAGTTGTAGATATCGTTAGACCCGCATTCTTCAGAGACTGTCAATCTCTAGATTGAGAATCAGATTCATACTTGAACATTCAGCTTAAAAAAAATATTTGGTTGAACACGGATATTTTCGAGACTAATTCAATTGTCATTGATACTGCTTATTTGTTTAAGCGTCCGTTTTTTTATGCAGTCGTTTCTATTCGTGATTTGTTGATCCTGACTTCTGGATATCCTATCCATTCTATTTAAATCCGAGCACATTCCCATCATCATGCAAAGTGTCGCTGGTTTCAGTGTCTTTAACAAACACCACACATCACATGTCCTGAAGCAACCTACTAATCGCCATACCTATGAAGGGACCACTTTTTCGAAATTCCTTCTCAACATTTTCCCTTTGTGGCTCCGAGAACGCCTAATTATTTACCTCCTTCCTCTCCGTCATAGTATTTCCGTTCGATTACTGAGAAATAGTCTGAACTGGAAGAGCTGGGAATATGCTTCCAAAATAGGTTCAAATGAGCGACTTGGGAATTCGACAGTAACCTAAGTAGTGAACCGAAGGGTACTGTACGTGTTGCTGGCTGTCTCTCATAAGGCGCTTATTTCTCATGTGTTTGTATGAATAAAACAAAGACAAATTGTCCGGTAAACTAATACACACAGACATCACATTGTGTGCGAACAACCTGTGTACCAATAAGGTTACGTGCGCTGCGCACTTCAAGTGCAGTGGCTTGATTTGTGACTTGTCTGACTTTTGTAGAAATGAGAAATTACCCACTCTTACCCTGCCTATGCATGTATGAGTTGAGTTACCAATAGCCGTCCTTCACAGCAATGTCACCGAGTTGATTGGGTTGGATCAGGCTCTTTGCAGTAATATCTGTTTTTTACTTACACTCAGTCAAAGCTATCTTTTAACAAGGTATTACATATAGCTATTAAATTCCTTTCCTCACCATCGCAAAATAATGAATCAAAAGGCCTTTAGGTGCGCATTTGGTTCTGTCAAACCTCATCCTTTCATGCCCTTAATTCATGTCCTTCTATTTTGAGAATAAATTATGATGGGGCTATTTGTTATATCCTGTCATGGCTTCCAGTATCTGGTTTATGTTAATAATTAGGACACACCCTTCTGGGTGTATGTCTACTTTATTTCCCACGTATGATGAGATTATTTAATTACGCTCGCATGAATTGTAGGATCGCCCAGCATTGACGTTGAATATGCTGGTGGCCAAACAATTATCTTTCAAAAAATCGAGTTTGATTCTTTGCGTCAGTAGCCTGGTAGTTCAATAGATATTTCAAACGCATTAAGAAAATTAGATAGAAAAATAAACAAACAGTTTACATGTTCTTCAGTGATGGTTGGATCAAAAGCTTAAATGGAATAGTCTCATTCACTGACAGTAACTATACTCGAGTTGAGATTTTGCGTCATTTAAAGTAATATTTATGTCTTGATCGTTTCAGCTACCATTGAGAACACTTCAGTTTCAGAAAAGGTCGGGCAAAAATTGGGTGGTGGATCCTTCTACGATGACGCATGGGATATCCGTTTGGAGCGTTTCGGTTTGCATACCTCGTCTGCCGAATCTGGGCAAGTGGCAAAAAACCAGCAAACTCATCGAAGTGGACGGGGTCCCCCGGACGGTGCGGCTACTTGCGAGAGCACCTGTTCACTCGCATCCGTATCTTCGTCAATCTCTTCATCATCCAAAGCTGTGACCCTTGACTCTGCTAGCAATGTCTCTTTTTCCGAAACTGGCAAAGTGGCTACTACCAATGTAAATACACTTGCCAACAATACCATCTCAACGTTTACTTCGTCAGTTGCCAATTTGGCAGGCAAACCGGTAGGTAGTTTCATCAAATTCAGTGTTTTGCAGTTCCATTGCGCCGGTAATTAAGACAGGTGCAATTGCAAAGAACTAAATAGGAATTTGAATGAGCCGTTAACTGGTTGCGCGGAGACGCTGATTTAATGGTAACATGCTAATGGCACCCACTACTCTTCCTGACTAGGGTTTTCATGGACTTGAATTGGGCGTTTACGTTGCCATGTTGACGGAGAAGGCTTGACAGTAACTGGTGTAATCCTATTGAAATTATCAATCTTTCGTTTCCAATGGTTTTAGGACCTTTATATTGCATCTCGTGACTTTATATCCGACTTTGCCGGCTTTAATTGGGGCTCTTTTAATCTTCGTGTTTTTAAAGGGTTTGAGGGCACTGTGAGAACTCACGAGATGTTTCAATTTGTTAGAAATGCTAAAATGTCAAGCGATTTTCGTGAAGAGTTAATTTCACTGTCCTCAATAATTTTTTTTTCAAGACTGTTTTCGCAGGTCGAGTCTTTAACTTTGCAAGTGAATGAGGTCTAAAGCCTTGAAGATTTAAAAATAGATTCATCATTTACTTCTATACTTATTTTTTGCAACTGGGAGCTCTTTGAAATTAGCCACGCCAAAGGGCAGCTTTAAGTCGGACAATTTTGTTAAACGCAGTGCCTATTTGAGATTCGTACTTTAAATGAACGTTTGACCCCGAAAACCAGTGGAAGTCTGAAGTTTTGAAACGAACTACGACTTCAATTGGATAGAAAGAGTTGCATCAGGAAAATAGTTTCCTGCAGCCCTTCTTAAGGCAGAAGACTGCTCTATGTGCCCTACTGGGCCACATTCAAACGTACTCTAGTGCAAAGACATCCACTTTCGTCACCAAAACAGTCTCAACTTGTTCCCTTTTTTTCATTATCTTCAAATAAAGGGTTCTTTGTTGATCTCTTTTTTTTAAACTGTTAGTATTGAAGTCATCTTCATTATCGGGAAGGAAGATAAGTGTTTCTGAGTGACCATTTTCTGTGCAAGTAAATAATCTTTGAATGAAAATATTTAACTGTATGCTCAAGTTTTGGTGATGTTTCCTGGCTTTACTTTGGCTAAGCTACGCTTTTCACTTTCAGAATGCTGAAGTTAAACTAACACCTACCTTCAATGGGGAAGCAACAGCACCTTCAGCTTCTGATGCCGATCCAGCTGATGGCATAGCAACGCCTACACCATGTAACAATTCCAATTGGTTTCCCCCTCCACCACCCACGCCTCTCCATCTCTCGCTCCACGCCGATGAGCCAGTAGATAGTCAGCCAGGTCGTTATCACGAGCATCGTCGCTCTTTTGAGATTGATGACGACACCGATCAGATGATAACAAAAATGAACAGCAATGGAGACGCCATCACACTTCCTCCTCTCTCCCCGCCTCCACCACCGCCACCTCCACAGGAACCCATTTCAGTGAATGGTGGTGGGAGGGCCTCTGTCGCTAGCTTTCTTCTCAATCTACCTCCTCCACCGCCTGTTACTGATTTAGCTAGTGAGGAGGGCGCCTCTCCACCTGTCATTCCTCCTAGGGATCCAAAAACGTTGATCACTGCCCCTAGTTCTGAAGTAAGTCTCACTTGAGAAGGCGCTGGTGATATGATTTATCCTTATATTTAGTGTGATGCATCGCCATAAAACCTAAACTGCTCGGCTAGACTGTATGCTGTCAGCATATTTTTAGTTGACTCGGCTAAGTTCCGCTCTAGATTGGGATCGTATTTATTTAGATCAGTATGCACATGTTACGACCATCATATCTCCCCTATGCGCGCATCTCGACCAGAAAAGTCATATCTGGCAAACAAATCTCGTTTCGCTCCTATCACAATTATTACATCTGACTTGTGTGGATTTTGAAGAATTCGTTAGATTGGTTGAACATCATACATGCATGGTGATGAGGTAATCTGGGCGGGTGGGAGCGAATCAACCATTGGGATAATACATCGTTACTGCCATTTCACACCCTTCTCTCATGACCTTCGTCGAACTGAAGGGTTTTTTCTTGACGTTTCGTCATAGAAGAAATACTTGCATGCAGCTTTTTCATTTCAGTTTTTTTTTTCGACTTCTGTCCGTTCACATAAACTTGGACACTCATGAACAGTGCTTGATCCACCTCTCTTTGTTTGTTTCCCGTTTTCAATTAAAATGCATTAAAGACACGTTTGGTAATTCGCTTTCGCTGTTTCCCTCCATGGTTTGTGTGCAAAAAGGAAAGATGCGATTATGCTACATCCACAAATCGGAAAGGTTGAGATGATAAAGGGTAGACCATACTGCCTAATTATCTTCTTATTGCAATGCGATGATTTTTTCTAAGTGTTCACCCACACTGACTTAACTGCGCCTCTTCATGGTCGTTTTGCTGCTTCTTAAAGTGGCAACTCGTAAAAGCACTTACGAAACCATTTGTTAGTGTTTCAGGAACCCACCCACAATCTGAGACTTGACTGAACTATTTTACTGGCCATGTATTTCCTAACTAGCGATTGAATTGGCAAGATAGATTACCCTACCGTGCAGATAGATCCACCAACAGTTCTTTAAGACTTAATTTAATCGCTTTTCGCCAGATTCTGTGGGACATGAGTTTTGGACAGTCTCTGATACTTGCTAAATGCGCAACGTTGTCAAACCCCTAAGTGAAATGTTTTGAGTGCGATTATTCTTGCTTTTCTATCTCACGTCTCTTTGGAACATGATCGATCTTTGCGACAACTGGATGGTTTTGATTGAATTTTCGCACTCATCTGATCGCGCCATTTCGCTGTAATTGAATCCGAGTTTATGGCAAGGGAACAAATCATGTCTCTGCTCATCAATGAAATCTTATTTCTGTTCTTTAAAACTAACTACAGCTCAATCTGTCAGTCTCCGCCAAAACATTACCAATTTTCACTTAAATAAGCCTAATGCCCTGAGTACTCGCGTTCATCGCAATCTCGGTTGTAAAAAAAAATTACTCTAGGAAGAATTCGAAAGCAGCTTCAATCTCCTCTTTCCCTTCATTCAGTTGTTTTCAAAGCTTTCCCTCTCAAGGAGAGTTACTTTTACCGCGGTTTACCTGCTTTTTAAGGACGAAACGTAACCTGATTTCACTATTTTCCAAGCTAACCACTTTGGCATGTCAATATCAAGGTTCATAGTATTAGGTGAAATGACCATACTTTTATAAGTAATCTTTCATTTGGCTATCCTTTCGTTCAATGAATTTACTAGGAATTAATATATTTTAGATTTATTGGTTTGGGAATGAATTTGGTTCTCGGAAAGTTGATGCAAATTATTTCAAAATGATTTGTCGTTTAGCCACCAGTTACCGACCTCGACTGCCAGCCAACTGTGACTGAAGCGCAGCCATTCGTTAAACAGAGAGAAAAGACCAACTCTGAAAGAACCAAGGACCAACAGCATCAGCGCAAGGCTGTTGTCGACGGGCGGTCGGTGGTTCCCTGGGAGCGTGTCGCTCCTGCACCCCTCTCCACTGCTATTGATTTTTCCGGGAGTCTACCACAGTGGGTGCCGCCACAGCACTCGGAGGCGTCCGTACTTCACCACCGAACGCCTCGATCGATCGGCCATCGATCCTCAAAGTCGCAGAGCGGCTGCGAGGATCTCTTGATGTCGAGAGACGATACTGATTGTACTAGGACCAATAGACCGTTGAGTCTCGCCGTCAGTGGTCGCTCTCAATCCACTCACCGTGGTGGCCGACGTCGCACAACGCACAGCTTCGGTGATGATTTCGTGGACGCCGCATTAGAGACGCCAACTAATGGTGGCTCTAGTGGCAGACGTACCGTTCGGATGAATTCCGACTCATCAGGCATGGCCAAAGCGCAGACCATGATAGCCACAGGTGACGTCTGGACTGCTGCTACGGGTTGTGATGGTGGGTCTTTTGTCGTTACAACTGGTCTCCTTTTTTAAATTGTCAAGTTCGTCAGTGGATTTATAAGTACGTAGTAGTTTTGGTAAAATTTGGTGCGAATGTAGATTAAACCGTTTTCTTCTGAGTTGCAAATATGTCTTAAAAGTAAATGTTCCACATTGTTCAAGTTCACTATTTTTATTTTTATGAACTTTCACATTGTTGTTCTTTAGTTTTCAGTGATCGCATTTTCAAAAAGCATTACTTAAACGCATTAGAACCAATAGTGCTTAGTTTCCAGAGTCTGTGGTGCCTCGCGGTCCTTCTCTCAAGTCCATTGGGGGCTTTATTGGGACCAGCAACAAAAGCAGCATAATAGTTTTTATTTCGTTGTACTCTCTACTGCTGATCCAACACTCTAGCGGCTTGTTTTCTGTGCTAATTAAGTAACAGTAGCTACGTACCTGGTTCATCCAGATTCTATCAGATTCAATTTTTTTTATAGTAATTGAAAAAGGGATTTGCTTAACTAGTTAAATTTCTCTCTAGGCTATAATCATGCTGCAACATGAATAGGAATGTTGCGTTTAAGTGTTGTGATGCGTTTTTGGGTCGAACTGATCTGGAACACATTGCTAGGAATTCGGAAGGAACTAAGTATCACGTGACGCGTTTGTGCACACGCGCAAGTGTACAGTCGCCTTGTCGGACTAGCGATGCTGATAAAGCTACTGTACCCAGTCGCCTTTGATCAGCACCGATGTTAGCACCGAAATAGTTCTGCCCTCATCGATTTCAGGCTCTGTTTAACCGTTGACCTTCATTTCCAATTTATATTCTGTAATGATCAAGACGATGCCCTGCCCTTTTTGCGTTATGCATGTTCGTGGCTTTCTTTAGCACATCACTTTTCCAAGACGCCTGGTCATTGCCCTTACGCGTTGTCCTCCCGCAGGCGGGCGAAATCAGGTAGCGATCTGCTTCCCATAGTTGGTCTGTGGAGTATTTTTTGCCCGTGAAATTGATCCATCTTATCGTTTATAGTTCGCACACTTTTTGTTTAAATCTGCATTTACATAAAAAAAGTGGCGGATTAATCCACATTTCCCTTCGATCAACGATTGACTACCAAACTGGTCTAATAGTGAGTCTGTGCTGCAAGAATTTTAGAAATGCCATGGCTCCGTCTTGTGATAGGGTAGTATGGAAGCATTTATAGCCTTATCATCTCTTTTTTCAATGGTGGAGAGATGTTATACGTCATTTAGAAGAGGCAGACTAACCTATAGCGGAGACCTTCAGCAACGTTTAAAATTTTACTTCATCCTAGCTTAGAAAAAATGGTCATACAAGCTTAAACTTAGGGCAGTGCAGGTCCTGAGTACCTGAAAGCGATTGGGGATGAATGGAAGCGTTGCATAGTCTGAAAAGCCTGGGGTTTCAGTTATCTTTATTTTTTTTTTAATTGAAAACAATTGAAAACAATGTTCCATTCCAACTGGCTCTCGAATACTTTCGTATCTTGGGTCTTTCTTCCCATCGTCTTGGCTGTTATACCCTTTTTGAGTTAACTTTTTTATGTGACTTTTGCAGGTAGTCTCTTGCATTTTTGTGAAATCAATGGACATTATGGCCCTCGGGTTTCTCGCATGTATTCTTCATTGGAAGGCAAACCTTGGATCATTCCCCTGCTATTCGGTAAAACTTAGACTTCTGGAGCGTACTAGAGGTAGAACTATTCTTGTTGGACCGTGAGATATAATTGGTTCTAAAAAATTTCAATTTTTCTTCAGCAGATCTAAGAATACTTCAAAATTTATTTATTCAATAATGAATAAGTTGCGTGTCAGTGATTTCTTCGACTGACTATGTACTTTCGCGTATTGTGCTGTTGCTATCTTAAACGCAGTCAAATCATACTGCTAATCAAGCCAGCAGATAGTCTGAAATGAGGTTCCTGGTTCATTAATGGAGCTGACTGTCGCCCTAATGACTACCATCATCCCGTATCCTAACATCGACTTGGCGCTCCCCTACAATTCTCAGGTAAAATCGACCCCAAATCCGCACCCACCTTCGCTTTGAAGCAACCGATTCGCCACACATTAGGGATGCAGCCAAAAAGTAGCCAACATCGATGTGCCGTACAAAGTGTGCGCGCGTATGTCCTAGGCGGCTAGATCAAAGCAAATCTGAACGGTTAACCACTCTGTCCCCATCACGGTATACCTTCATATTGTTGGTGCTTCCTTTTAGCATTCTGGTCAGTGCTCTCACGACGTGGGTGTACGATATTTAATTCGCTTTTCTAAGCGTACTCTATCCAGCGCATTTCAAGCTACTTAAGAGCTTCTCTTTCTCATCATTCGCAAGATCCAATGACATCTCATTAAAACCCTTTGCTTTTGAAATAGCCTCATTCAATGTAAGGCACACATCCTACTACTTTGCTTGGATCTATCTTAAATTCGGCAAAGTAGATTGTGTACTTTTGATGGGTTTGGCTCAATGGACGATAAAGTTTGTCCAGATGAGGCGACAGGCATAATAACGCCCGCATTTGTTTCTTGTGTGTAGTCAGACAGAAAACCGCATTTCCTGCAGTTTAAGTGAAATTCTATATATTTATGTATGTATATATTCATATATTCGCAAACTGCTCCCTTCTGTAAGCCAGGCAAAACACAAAATGCTGTAAAAATAGTTCATTAGTTTAGTATTTCCAAGGGTGCATAGCTAGCATAATTCGTTTTCTATAACAACGAAACCAGCATTTGCTCTATATCATCCTAATTTATGTCTTTTTGAAATCGAATTCTCATCAATGAGGGTGGATGTGAGAACGCCTTTTATACGGATACATATTTTGCATTCGAGACGATATCAAACAACGTAACTTAACTGGATTAGCTCTAACATGCTTCATCTGGATGTTGGATGGCATTGAAGACAAGGTGAAGCTTAAATAACCGCTGCATTTGAAGCCCGGTTTGTTCGTCCTTACCAACGCCCCAAAAATGGTAAACGAGACACATGGCTTGAAGCTGCGGCCATAGAAAAAACTCATTTCTATACTGAGTGTAAATCTCTAAACGTCACAGGCGTTTCTTCATCATAGCCCAATAGTTAAAGCTAAATATCCCGCCCATTTAGTATTAGTGTGTGTTGGCCTTAATGGTCTTTTATGTACCCTACTTACCGATTAGTTTTAACTGTGGTTATCTGCATGTAGCGTTGTTCAAATGATGGCATTGACCAGCTTGGACTCGTACAATCTGACACATTTCGAAAATGGAGTTTGGACGATGATGACATAAGACGATAAATTTTAATTATCGTCATGCAGGCAAGAGCCGCTCAAAGTAAGCTGAACTGAGATCAATGGCATTTTGGTAAATGTGGTCTGAATGGCGCTCTTCTTTAGACTAAGAACCTTTTCTCCATTCTTCCTTTCCTTCGTTGTGCTTTTTCAATACTCTCGCTCCTTTAATCATGCATTTAAACTTTGTATTTTTTTCCGCCCGACTATTCATTCTCAGGGGTTGTTCACTCACTACTCCCGCTCGCTAGAAACGATGACTGCGGCTGAATGAAATTAAATCCTTCCGGCTAATATTTGCTAAGCTAGGCGTGAGCCTATTCGCATTTAATGTGTCTGGGTATTTTTAGTTGTTCCCCTCATTAGCTTACCACCTAACCAAATTCCCACTGCTACTGTGTGCTCTGTAGAAGTAGTAATGCTCATGTTTCTATCGAAAATGGAGGAATTCTACGGCCCTCGGTCATGGAGTTAGCGAAAGAGTAGTTGGTCAGAGCAGTTGAGGATTTCTGTTCCCAGTCCCCCAAGCCAAATTAGATCACTTCCTAGCGGTTGTTTTAGTTGTATAATCTATTAATTCACCGGAATTCCAGGGTAGTAGATGTTGTTTTTTTATATTTGCTAACCGATGGGAATCAGGCTGACAGCGGGGAAGTTTGACTGAGTTCCCACTTTAATATATTTCTTTAAACACTGCCTGAAACCACTCCAAGGGTAAAATCTCTCCTGGAGGCCCTGTAAATATCAGCGATGATTTGAATATGCCTCTTCTGCCATTCCAGCAATTCGATCCACCCGGCTATCGTGCTTTTCAAAGACTCACAATGCTATTGCAAGCAGTTATTTCCAAAGTGACGAAAAGGAGAGAAAAAGGCAGGACACATATTCTTCCTTCTTATCAAATATTGTTAGAATCGCTTCTTGATTAAATTTTCAACTCGACTTGTGAATTCAGTGAGTTCGGCATTGCCAGCTTGCTTCAATAATTTATAGTCTAAATGCCTTTGGTGGCTCTCTGTATCGAGGAGTAGGCAAATGCTTTTCGTCTTGCTCGTAAGTGTCTTTGGCACCTTTATGTTATAATTTACCCACACACCTGATTGGTATGCTGAAGGTCAGTCCAAGGGACATGATGAGTTTTATTTGCAAATTTTTGACTTGCTCTCACTTATTTGCATTTGCCTCTGCTATTAAGCAAGAAATTTTTAGGAAGGACACTTTGTTTTTTTGGAAGCAAGATATACCAATTCATCAGCACGTTTCGCTCGTAAAAGTATTGGACAGGTTGCTTTGCTTAAAAAGAAATCATTTGCTAAGATCATCTAGAGAGTTTACCTAGGACAAATTTTCTCTATTGTTCAACTTTTCCAATGTAATTTATCTCACGGTCATTATGCTGTCCGCAAAACAGTTTTGGGACAAGTGTTTTCCTGAATTTAGAATGATAGATTGATAGAATGTAGTTGACTAAGTGCTCCAGTCTGATTCGTGATTGTGTAACCATCAAGCTCCCAGAAGCAGTCAATAGTCGAGCTCGTGTGAATTCTTTAGAAATATGTACGGGCTGGTATGTTGAAGGGCTATCGGTACATGCGCTATGCGGTCAGTATTATTTACGAAGAACCCGCTGTAAGCATTTGAGTGGCAGTGTAATACGAAGATCTCTTGTTTCTTAATCTACCGTATTTTTCGTAGGTCTTGAAGAGTAGTTTCCTGAAAGTCTTCCTTTTGTGGCATTATCTGTTTATTTTCTTCTCACTAAGCTAATTTGCATAATCGCGGAAAAGGGAGTCTTGTTATTTTGCATTACCTCCGTCAAAAATAGCTCCTTCAGTCATGATTTAAGCAATTTCTTCAGTACTGCCAAAGTTATTTATGTGACATCTCGTCTGAAAAGACTACCTACCGTTTCTCGACTGTTTTGACCAAGCGGGATCACATCTCAGTTTGTCAGACAGCGTTATCCCAATCTCCACAGAACTTAACTCAGTGTATCGCCATATTGTCAGAGTGGATGAACGTTTGAAACCTCAATTAAGGTTCTGTGCTGAGATGAAAGCCCAAGTCGTAGAGATAGATGTCTCCTATGTAAATTCGCACCTATATCCTGCGCTGACTGAGCAATCAACGCATGCTCCTTGTGCTATTAGCGACGTATAATTAGGTATTCTTGACAACCCTTTATTCTCTCACTGGTACTAGTGATTTCTGCTTATGTCGTTCAGTTCTACCTCTTCTGCCTAGCTCTTTTATGGAGCACCTCGAATAAGTAATCCTATAGGTGTTTGTCACTGGTTGAGCTCCAAGCAAAACTTGTAACATGATAGCTCCGCCCCACTAACTGACGATTTGCCAAGGACTCACGATTGATTAATAAGTCTCATTCTTTTCCGTTAAAGAAAAGATCTCCAGGATTTCAATGATAGGACTCTCGAATGCCCCTTTTATAGAGTAAAAATAGGAATACTTTCATCTACTCTTATGGATCGGACCTAAAGTTTAAATCGCCCTGTAACTTCAAAACGAGCATGTCAAGGTGTCCGGGTTGTCACTGGGACTAAACTAATGACTTTGTTGGCGGATACGCGCAGGACTAAAACTCCGTCTTTCGGATGCATATTTTAATTGAACTTATTTTTCTAGGGTTAGTGGGCTTCTGGAATTCGGCCACAAATCGTACTATTTGTTGCGGTCTGCTCGTTTTGTCACCGCCTTAAAGAAGACCAGTCTGGCGCCTCCAAAAAGTTCTTCGTGTTTCGTCTTTTTTCTGTCTTGTATAGACGAATCATCATATATGCTTCTTATCCAAGAAGCTTGTTGCAAAAAGCTCTAACAAGCTGGCAAAACAACGTCCTTTTTGCGTGCTCAGCACATTCACAAGGTCTGCTCCCACAAGCGTGGGTTACAAGTCATTTATGGTGTGGCTATGTTCAATCTTCGTTAACTCTCCGCTTACTTCTAGGTGACATTTTTTCCTTCAATACTAACAGGGTTCTCCTTTTTGTCCCTCCCAGAAAACCATTTTAAAGCAGGAATCTTTATGCCAAATGCATCTGATAAGAGCGCCAGTCTACCGGTGCGTCTTGTTATCATACTTGATCTTTCATGCTTTCTTACTGCCCAGTTTCCCTAAATCATCTTCCAGTCACCGAGTTTCCAACATTGTTAGACATAACTCGTATGAATCTTTTATCGTGGAAATGTTCAAGGCCCTGAATTACTCATTCAGGAAGCCTGGATTGTTGTGTGACTCCCCCAATTCGGTGATCTAATTCTAGTTTTGTTCGTACTATCAAGTGCGGCCCCCGGAACAAATTGATTACTGGCCAGGATTTATTGTGAGCCAATTTATGGCCTGGATTTCTCCGCCACATGCCACTATGACGACCTGCAAAAACAGGCTCACATCTATGTGGGCGAAGCTCATTCGCTGATAAGTATCCAGGCCTTAATTTAAAGGTGATTAATAGGCCGTAAATTGTCTATTAAAGCCTAGCCACTGCCGCTGTGGCTGTAACATCGTCCAGCTTTTGTCGGCTTTGCCTGTGCTCCCAATTACGCTCTTGACCTTGTGTACACACCTAGTGAAGATGGATACATCGGAGTTAAAGTATCGAGGGGTGCAGACAGTGGATCTGTGTAATTGACCAGTTTAATTTGCGTCTTCCTTGCAAATACGGCCTCTCCCTGGTTTTAGATAGTGACTCAGCGGGCCAGTTTGTGCGCATGGGTTGCGATGTGCAACAGCAGCGCCAACATCCGCATTCCAGTACCCACGATCATCATCATCAACATCATCAGCGCTCATCGGGAGCCAATCAGCGTAAAACTCTGGCAGCAGCTGTTGCAAACGCGGATATGATGACACAGTCGCTCATCGACTGGCCTGGTTGCGACGACGCGTCCTTAGTCTCCTCTAATCTTCACCGTCAACAGCAGCAACGCATCTGCCAACGTATGAAGGCTGTTCATCTCGCGGATTCAGGCTTGGTTCTATCTCCCCAAGATGCTGCCAGCTTACCCGTTTATCATCATGGACGACGGATCTTCTTTTCTTCCTCCTCATCGAATACTACATCTCCAGGAGATGTCCCTCCTGGTGGAAGCTTCTTTTTCCAAAGTCAGGTGTCCTGTCCTCCGCATCTAGGTGGAAAGATGAACCCAGATGAAGCAGTTTGGACAGATGGGCGGATGTTCGAGTACCAGACGGCACCGGTGCATGCTTATCCGGGTCAGACCTACATGTTGTGGCCACAGCACCAAATCGTTAGCGGACAGAGGCGAAGAAGACATCAGAATAGCCAGCATCACCCAGCTCAACCAATCATCGTCCCAACTGGAGATGACGACTCTTTCTTGATGGATAAAAGGTCAACCGCAACTAAAGTCGCTGTTCCACACAGTGGGAGACCCCAAGTTCTCGTTACAGGACGAAACCGAGGCAAAAAGGCTGCAGATTTGGCGACCTTGGTGTCGTTACCAGTGGAAGAGCAGCCGTAAGTGTGACCCCTCCCACCTACTTTTAACTCAAAATGCGTGAAATTCGACCACTCTTATCTCTGTTAGCTATTTGCTATTGTATGCTCATGTAAACAATGGGTGCAATCCTTGGAGCGCTTGGACAGTCCAACAGACGCCTTTTTGCTATGCACCTCGAAAAATGACGCCTTCTGTTCGTATTTAATTGTAAGAGTGATAGTTGATAATCAGTTGTGACTAAATCTAACAAATGTTTTGCGCACATGTAGTGCAATTCAAACGGCAAGTGGTATTAGCCTGTATTCTCTGTTGTATCAGTTAGAGGCCGGTTGTAGTTTATTTTAAAATGGAAAATACGTTGAGATTAATTGGCTATCCACAAAGCAGTTAGGAGATTTTCACTTTCTGAAAGCGTCTTACAAGGGCTGGTGGTTTGTCTCACGTAAAAGCGCTCGACCGCTGCGGGCGTAGGCAACTGCGAGTGAGCGAAAATGCGCGTTAGTGCGCACAACTATGCTTGAGTGCGTGCACAGTCAGATCTTCGAATGTGTCGTCGGACACGTACGTGAACTTATTGATCCATGCATGCACGTGCGCACCGGTCAGAAAGAAGAACGTATGTAAAAGGGTGCGAACGTAACTGTGCGCGTACACTATGGATGCTGCGTCTCTTATCGTGTGTTCGTTCGCTCGACTGTTTAACTACTCCTGTTAGCGCATATTGTTATAGGGGCGACCATTTTCACTGCTCCTTTGCCCGATCTTCTTTCAGGTGGTTTCATGGACGCTTGCCCCGTGCGGAAGCCGAGTCTCTTCTCCGTTCAGCTCCACCTGGAAGCTTCCTTGTTCGTACGTCTGAGACAAGCAAAGCTGCTTTTTCGCTTTCTATCAGGTTAGTATTCTCCCACAGTAGTATATATTCGCCTAATTTTCAATATACAAATACCCTGATTGTCAACCGGTAGTTGAGAGACTGTGGGAACTGAGTTTTTAATGTGGAAAATGTGAGATATGCCAGCAGGAGGCCTTTCCCAAGATGAGATATTTCCCAAAGATGGGAAGATCGTCATGTGTTGATTTATTCCGGTGGTAGTTTCTGTTGCATTGTTTCCGGCTAATAGGTTT
Organism: Moniezia expansa; assembly: GCA_019097775.1. Taxonomy (NCBI): domain Eukaryota; kingdom Metazoa; phylum Platyhelminthes; class Cestoda; order Cyclophyllidea; family Anoplocephalidae; genus Moniezia; species Moniezia expansa. The sequence continues at coordinate 6,544,983 of JADFDV010000076.1, read as the reverse complement.
GAGATGTGAATAGCGACGTTTGCTTTCTCTATCCCTGGAGTCACTCGCTCGCTGTGCTTGTCGTGAGAACAAATAGGTGATCATTCCAATGTGGGAATCTAGAAGTCAGATTAGTTGGTTCCACTGAAGCTCTTGAGATCATAATTAAGTTTCCTACTTCCATGTAGACCATAATTTTAAGTCCAAGGCGGTATAGTTTTTGTCTCAGGGTTAAAAAGAGGTTTACTGCATCGCCAATTTCACAAGAGCCCCCAGTCCATCTACAATGCTGAGGCGAGAGAGGAACTCTGAGAGGAGAGTGAAGGAGAGAGAAAAGGTGCTTTTTTTGCATAATGACTCATCATGCTGAACTAATTATAAGCTTCTTTGCCGCACGCGGAGATATTTCATTAGCCAGATATGTCCTTGCACGTTCGCAATTGCTTAGTTGTGGCCAAAGAAATTATCTTTGTCAATTGTTGGTGGTCGGATCTGTTTAAAAGCATTCTCAAATTCCGGATTATGGTTTGCCGTCCATAGCGATCAATAAACGCATCAGTGAGAAGAAAACTTATTTTAGCCAAATTTCGGCCATCATTTTTTTATACCAAAGGCCCTCATATCCGCTCCACGACTTTGTCCTTGATGCAATGAGTTTCAACTTATTTTTGTAATTCTCCCAAGAACCTACGCAGCTGAAAGGTTTTGAATCATTAGGTTTCTCTGTTAATGACATTCGATGAATAGCTAGCTTCTTTTCTCTTTGCTCTTAAAAAGAAGCTCATTTTCTGATTAGAAGGATGCACAATTAATCAATTTGTAGGGCCTCTAATGTCTCGCTGGTCCTTGAACCTCTATTTCTGTTTGTCATTAGACGCGACAGAGACTTCCTACACATGAAAATCTCCTACGATCCCAAATCCGAGGCTTTTATTCTCGGAGAGTACAGTCAGCCCTACCCAACGGTTCCCATAATGGTCCATCACTACACTCGAAACTTGCTACCGGTGAGGGGAACGAAGCCAGTATTACTGAAGTATCCCCTTTGTCGTGCACTTAGTCCATTCACTCTTCAGACGCCCTGATTCATTTGGTGATGGCATCTGCTACAGAACTAGTTTCTTCGCCCTTCGTCTTTCTTGAATTTATCCACTTTGCGCCACGACTGCCGATCGACGTACAATCTGTATAGTCCACTTCCCCCAACTCTAGTTCCTCTGTTGTGTCTTTCGAGGATTACTTTAGTCCTCCCCACTAACTTTACTTTACACGCACATTCAAGCACTCAGTCTCAAAATAATCCACTGACTTGCCTGTTATCCTCGATATACATATATATCTCCTTTGTCATAGCGCCCATACCCTCAACACAAACTTCTCGTTGTAGCGTCTTAATTCAGTGATGTCCTCTCCATTAGATACCATATAGCGTGTCTTCCCAATGACAGTGACAGCATCTGACATCTCACCTGGTTTGCATTTTTACGTTTGTCTGCACGCAAGACAAATACAATCCTTACTATTATTATTGCTATTGTTATTAACGGCGACGCTGCCATTATAAAAGCTGACACACATTTTCCCTCAATTCAAACACTCCCACTTGTTACAAATTATACCTTAATAATAAACCCATACTTGACCATAAGTGGTATGCCTTTTATAAAGACGGACCAAGGTGGAGGAGGACTAAAGCTGCAACTATGCTTTTTTGAGCACCGGCAGTGGTGTAGGCGAAGGATATGTCTCGGTGTTCTTTCGTTTCTACCCCTCTTTTGGGTTTGTAAGGTTATTATTGCTTGACTGCAATAGTTACTACTTCGTGAGTAGCTCAAGTGACAGAGGCAAAGCTAGTAGCTACTCGTGAGATAAATGGTCTCTAGGGTGTCTTTTATCATCCTTTTAATTATTCTAATAGGACTCTTTTTTGCATTGGCAGAACTTCTTTCAGATTTCGTTAACGTGCTGGTTCATTGTCATCGGGCCATCCGATGCGTAGGAGTTCGTGGTTTGTTGAGTCCGCAACTTTTATCAAAAATCTGAATATCTAGAGCGGAATGGAGGAGGCCTGACCCTGTCACCTGGTGTGAAATCTCAGACTTTTATCTCCGGGTGGGTGATTCGCGCTCCAGTTTTGATGAGTTTTGCTTTACCTGACCGGTATTCTAAATGTTGAGGGGCGTCCAGGAAAGCAGGTAATATTTCAATGCTTTTAGGGTTGATATTTGCGAGCAGTCATGAGTATAGTACGGAAATTGACCTTTTTAAGGTTCCAATCATTCCACAGAACTGTTCCCAATGTCAAGGAGGAATATCGCTGTTTAGCTGAGTCACTTAGCTGGAGACTAAAAAATAGTTGTTTGATTCTCTTGGCCTAATTACCAGGCGGCAGCGATGCTTTTACTAGAAAACGACATTTCCATTTTTAATTCCATCCTTTATTGGTTGAAGGAAAGTTTTAGGGAAGAGGGCTGTTCTCATAACGCATGGTCTCTATGATACTCGGAGACTTCATTTGAGGGCTATTTATTTATTTATTTATTTATTTTTGTCATGTTGCCCTTACGCAATGCTTGTTTCAGGTCCAGCAGCCAATCCGAGGACCCTAACGCTATCACCTCTCACCGTTAATGTGACCAATGCATTTGAATAAGCCTAGACCACAATCGTAAACCAAGTTTAAAACTTCAAACACCTTTTGCAATCCTTGCTAGAATTATAGAAGGACTGTCACTCAGTACCACCACCGAGAGGTGAGGGACTTGTGATAACCCAATGGAGACCGATAGGCCTATGTGCCTTCTCGACTAATTGTTGCTAGAGGTAAAAATGGAGTAACAGGCAGATCTGTAATTATCGATCACGCATTTGAAACCATGCTATTATGTTTGGTACTCGTACAGAAATTGGATGTATTTCAATTTAGCGTTTCGTGATTGCAACGCACAAATATTAGACCCTTTGGCCGATTGCTATGTATGGCCAGTTATTGAAGGGCTGGCAAATCAAGGATATTGAATTAACATTTTTGCATTATCTCTATGCGTTGACCGTTCAATATGCAACGATTTTTTTCATAAAATGTTTAAGAGTCATGAAGTTCTTCGTGATGAATGACGCTCATTTTAAGCAGAACGTTGTTAATAATTGTTATTTCAATGACATTCATGAGAAAGATCTTATGACACGCCATATGATATTTATTAAGCCAAGTGGCAATCGCTTAAAGGTATCTCTGTATGATTTGTGTGTCTGGAGAACCTCGTATTGCCTGTGCAAAACTAACTTAACATTTCATTGGCAGTATGTTGTTTTGTTTAATTTTTTTTCCAAATATTTGAAGAGTCTCTAAAATGCGCATAGAAAATGACATTTCAATCCGTTTTCGGTAGATCTTATGCATTACCTTAAACTAGATTCTAAAGGAGGTTTTAAATCACTGCTTAGGACAAACATTATCATTCAAGTTCCATTTGCAGTATCTGTTCATTTTAATTTAAGAATCAGCGCTTTTAATCGATCTGAAGTCAAAATAAAGCGGCCTTATCTCGCTTCTCTTTAATGGTAAGGGAAAAGATAGCTATACAACAAGACCTGCCTAGAATGGATTAGAGTTTGTGAATATCCCACGTAGCCTCCCCAACTAAGAGTTCTCTTTCAACCACCATCCATCTTGCTCTTTCAGCATCCCGTTTGACTCCCTGTTCTCCATCTTGGTACTTAAAAGATTAAGCGCTATCTTCTCGAATTCTACGATCAAATTGCTGAGTGCTACGATGTCGATCCTTAAAGCCTTGGAAAAAACATAGACATTGTGAAACCAAAGATCGTGTATTTATGGACTCTGAGGCCCAAATATCGCTTAAAGAATACTCACCATACTAGAACTGTTTGAAGACTGACTGCATGGAAATAAGATGCCGTTTTGGAAGACTGCATCTCTTACACAAAAAACTGTCAAGCTAGATAGAACTGACATGCTGGTTTTATTAGTTTAATGAAAAAGACCAATGCAATATTAGATGCAGCGAATGAAGACATTTAGACCGTTAAGAACTATCGAAACGATATAAAGTTATTTTGAAATAGCCAGTTTAATCGACGTACTAGGTCGTTGCATTTGTCGTCATCAATACCTACTTAAATATCAAAAGTAGAATGTGTAGGGAGCCTGATGATTGGTCGTGGAAGACAGGTACTTGTGTAATCGTAGATTTTATTTTTATTTACTCCCCACCCAAGCCCCAAGGGTCGCTCTTCTGGCGTGGTTTCATCGTACTGGTAGCAGCTCAACTTCGTATTGGCACCTCGTCCGTCCTCGACATTGCTGAGGCGGACAATCTTCATACCTCTTCCAGGAGTCTTTCCAACTTTCTGGCGGAGGTTCTATTCATTACTACATGCATGCGCTTTCCACAGCTCGTTTTGAGACCATGAATCCAGGTATTTACGTCGTGCCTCGTTTACCTCGTACCTCGAAGTCATAATCTAATTTTATACGTCCGGTGGGTGATTAGTCCTATGCGGCCGCTCCTCTCATTAGCCCCCAGAGTGCCCCTGGGGTTACCAGTGGTCACCACGAGAAGGTTGAGAGTAAGTTTGACCACTTAAATTTTTTCTACCAAAATGGCAAAAATCGTTTACAACGATATGAAAGGGTGCTTTACTGCGCAGCTTTTCTTACGAGAGATGGATTCTCCTAAATTGGTCGGTACTTAGTGGTCAGGCATTGAATTCGGGTGCAATGGAAGTTAAAGCGAGAACCCTGTAGAATTTGACTACTTATCTGATTCATCAAAACGCATCCAGCGCACCCAGATGCATTCTTTATTCTAAATGCCAAGCATAGGTTAGGACCTTATTTTATCGGGAATCCCTGGATTATTAACTGATAAAGAGATGTTTGTTCGCTCTAAGACATTTAGCGCAAAAGATCGCCTACGAATCCTTATGGAGCTATGTTGGCCGGTTAGGACTAATCACCCTCCGGACGTATAAAATTAGACTATTCCAGCAGAAGTACAACTTCTTACAGCTTAGTAAAGGAGGCACGGATTCCTGGTCTCAATCTGGACTATGGAACGCACGTGAATTTAGCAATGAACGGAATCTCCGCCAGAATGTTGAAGGTGTGATTTCTGGAGGATATATGAGGACGGACGAGATGAAACTACGAAGTTGAACTGCTACCTGTACGAAGAAAACATTCCAGAGAAGAGGTCAGGCAGCCGAATACGTCAACAAACGTTTTTACTCTGTTCCGTGTTAACTGTTGTGCGCTACTTGTTATAAAAGCCATTTGTACTTCTGTTGTACCCCCAATAAGTCCTTGGGACTTGCCCTAATGGGTGGGGAGAAAATAATTTTAAAAAAAATAAATAAAAAATGAAGATATGTTACTAAACAACGACTTGTAGGTACTGCTACTCATTTAACCTTGTGCATTCCTTTTCAATTTAGGCTGGGACAAATGAATGCCACTTATTCTGTTAAAGGCTTAACCTTTCGAAGTAATGATTTGATAGAGTTGTAAACGGAGAGAATTTGGATTTTAATTTTAATCCCCAATACCAATTAAGCCATTAGAAAAATTCACTGAACTTTACGTAATGTATGCGTGTGTGTTCTATATCCGAAGTTATAACCGCTTTGTTCGTTGATACTGTACACTTTAATATAAGTGTCTAAGAGAGGTAAATTTTAAAAAAATGTAGAGTTGAGCAGTATAATTACCTTGCAGTGAGTGCAAAAATGTGAGCAATATAGCGCCCAGCCGGAGTAAGGCGCTTTAGAAGTTGTGACCACACACAAACAATGAATATCTACCTAACTCTTGTGAGACCGTAATGTGTGTATCTGACTGACGATCAAAACTGCAGTACTAGTGTAAAATTGAGAAGCCTGGAATTGATGTTAATCCATCATGATCCTCTAGTTTTGCTCCAATTTGTTTGTCATTATCAGAGAACCGTATTGACTAAGACTTCATGAGGTTGAATAGGCAAACAGAAGTCCGTGGAATTCAAGGGGACGAGAAATCATACAAAATAGGACTCGTTGCAAATTTCTGAGTAAAAGCTCCTATTCACCTTTCAAGCAAATTTCGGGAAATCGTACATCTTTCAGTTCTCAGATCCGTTGTCCCGACAAAATGAGAAGCCCTCTTCTCATTATTGCCTTCTGGTGTTGCAATGGTCGATCTATCCTTTTTTCGAGGCACCTGACGTCGCTACTCGCAGACTAAAGTCATGTCGTTAGGTATTCGGGGTTTATGTGCTTCCGAGAGTTTATCACAGACCGGATTCATGGTCTTCAACTAGAATGTGGAATGCACGTGCATGTAGCAATGAATGGAGTCTTCGCCAGAATTTTGAATGATTTCTGGTAGGAGACATGGAGACAGACGAAGACGGACGAGGTGCCACGACGAAGCTGAACTACTACCTGTACGATGAAGTGACACCAAAGAAGAGACAGGACAGCCGAAAGCGTCAACAGAAGTTTTTACTGTGTTCTGTGTTAACTATTGTGCTTACTTGTTGTAAAAGCTATTTGAACTTTTGTTGTACCCCCAATAAGTCCTTGGGACTTGCCCAAATGGGTGGGGAGAAAATAAATAAAAAATAATCACAGACTTTTGAAGTTAGACGGATAAGGATCCACTCAACAAGTTGGGTCTCTAAAAGGCAATGTCGTCCAATACATTGTTTCGATGTTATCATATGACCTGATAGCAAATTAAACTGATTGTCACCAATCTATCTTTGGAAGAGCACTTAGTGAATCTCAGAATTCAAAGGGTAATGTCTATGTTTGGTCAACCTGATCGCTTTCGAAAATGGTGAACCCACTTTCATAGTCCCCAAAGCAATTGTTCGCTTTATGCATTTTTAAGTACTTTATGAATTGGAAAATCAAATTAAATTTATGAATTTTTTAGGGTAAAGTATTGCGCTGCATCAGCTTCTTACGGCGAATTAGACGCAATAATAAAACTTCAAATGAAGTTCTCCACTATAAAACCAGCTACATCTTGAATTGATAATTCTTGTTCTGACATCTCTTTACAAGAGTTGGGGATAATTTTTCAACCTGAAGTTATTGCTGAAATCCAACTTCTTGTACAGGCCTGGCCTTCTTACCACTGTCAATTAGAATTCAAAATAGGAAAAAGTGCCACAAGACAAACCATTTAATGTCTAGTCCACTAGACAGGAGATAAAAGAGCGTGGCAGAATACTTGCCCTGAGTGTCGGCAGCTATACTTCGTTAATTAATTCATGATACATTCTCTTTCACCACCGTTTTAGGGTAGTCAACCGCTAAACCAGAGCCATAGGTTAGTCCTACGTTCTGATTAACGAGTGATCCAGTCGTCTGGTTTTTGGTTGTCATGCCTCATCCAGAGCGGTCTGCATTTGATCATTTCATTTTTTTCTTTTCTACACATAACCTTAAGATCGGTCATCATTCCACACAATCCCATCACAACTACACCGTGATTCTTTCAATAAATCACATAATCCACCTGAGTTACTTTTACACCACAATGAGACTGACATTCAAAGCTAGTTCCAATGAAATGTACTACTTCAAAGTTTTCAAGATTTGCAGACCACAGCAGCCGAGCCCTTATCGCTGCAGATTGACGTTCACGCGTCACGTCGCTCAGTACCATAGTAAGTACTCAAGAAACCAGATTGTTTTTGTGTTCTCTTAAAGTGGTGTTTCCATCTGATCGCAGTGCCACGCAGTTAGCTTTTGTTTTACTCTGTCTTAAAGCCGGTTTCAGGATGTGTACCGGCGAACCAACTGCTTAGAGACTTGAAGTTAGAGTCCGTCGGCTCGATCGAAGCAACTGAAGTCGACTGACCATAAATTGTTTCGGAGTTTAGAATGATTTTAAACTATAACTTAACTCCACTAGCAGCAGAAGTTCAATAGCCAAAGGTTAAAAACACTACACTCTTACGGGCATTGCTCTGAAATTTACTGTCTTGCATTTAGTGCCAAAGTACTGTGCTGATGTTGTTGTTGTGGTCTTCATCAAGTGTAAAATAATTTTGAAGTTTTTAGGGTAGGAAAGAGCTGAGTGTTAGCAAACAGCTGAATGCTATTCTACACCACTTCAATCATGGTCTCGTACGATGATGATTTTTATAGCCATCCCCTTCAATCGACGAATTCCCTTGTTCTCTTCTAAATACCAGTCTCCTATTCCATTGGAGGCTTTTTGATTTGGTAGCGTAATCTTTCTCAGACCAAAAAGTATTCTCCTGATCTGCTGTTGAGCCTCCTGACAACAGAGATCTAGCCAATAACAATAATGCTGGAGATATAGGTCTGGTAGAGCTAATATAAATGACAGCTACAATGTAAACAATCCGATTATACAAATGCAGTAGTGCGTATTTTAGGGGCTTACGCTCAATAAGGCAGTTATTTCTGCAAAAATCTGGAATGGTCTTGCGACCACTTTCAAACTGTCTTACTGCAAAAGCGGCTTGAATTTTCCATCCTCGGGTTTGATTTACGCCATTTCAAATGCCTAAGGAAGTGATGCCAGGTGTCTAACATGATTTCGACTGGCAACAAAGTTGAGATCAGCTATTTCACTTTTGACGATCTTTCAGATCGGTGTAGCGTCTTTTGGAATTAGCATTACGGTCTGCCGAGAATGGCCACACTAATGAGCAGCAATTGTGGTAAGAATATCTTGGACAGAAACTCTGTAAAACGTCACGGATTTCGAACCCGTGTCTTCTAGTTAGTCAATTGCATGCCTCATCGAAATCCATTGATCGGCAAATAGCTTCCATTTTTCTGTGTAAAGAAGTGGATGACACTTGAATAATTATACCACTGACAGAGAATTGTAAGGTCTCGAATCAGTCTTCCGCTTGAAGCGCGTGACTTTTCGCTAATGCCATTTCGTGCCTCATATATTAGAGGAGAGTCTAATGGAGTTTGCAGTTTGGCAGTTCACTCTTCTTTAGCATCGGCTTTTTGGGTAGTTTCAATGAAAATTATTTAGCGCTGTATCAGTAGCTGGCATATCCTCCAGATGGTATATTCTGTGTTTCGAGCAAGTAACTTTATCGAGGGTGTAGCTCTTGGGTAGTATTCCATTGTTTGTTTGACAGCACCTGACCTCAACGACGTCATTCATCACATCAGTAAAAAGTAATCGCCTAGTACATAATGATTGTAAACCTCGGACAGTTGGGAAAGCAAATGTTGTAAATTAACATAATGTTTGAAAAAGTCATTAAGCCCGACTGGAAAAATATGCCAATTTTTCTTGCACTAACATGGGTGCTGAGTGTTGAAGCACCGGGGCAATCGCTGGAATAAATCATGTTCCTTTGTGGTACTGCTCTCTAAATACATATTTTCAACTTTCAGACACATTCCTGCATTTTGACACTTGTCCGCCAAATGAAATACTTAATCCCGATACTGACCCACAACCTGGTATCCCAGTCTTCTAGTGTGTTGATAATCTTAGAAAAAAAGCCAATCCTCGGCAATTCCTGCCGCGGCGTCAATAAAATATATTTGCATAAATATATACATATGTACTTATAAAAGCCGACAACTGAAATGGGCCTATATATCAAATTGGAGAATGTACTATATAAAGACAATCATGCGAATTTTAATGGTGTTGGCATTGCAATTGATTCATAAATTCTTGATGCATTGATAATAAAAAGCTTTACGCAATCATTATTACACTTTAATTTTATAACTTTAAGGTAAATTTCCCATCAAGATTCTTCTTTAAGTGGTTCGCCATTTACGGTCAGCATTTTTCTTGACAGCCTGGTGGTCTGTCATGTAACTGAATTGAATAAAACTGGTTGTGGAAAGTAGGATTAAACAACGATATAGTGATTTCCCCATGAAAAGGGTCAAAGTGGACGAAGGTAGTGAGGGTGAGCGCTCGAGGCCAGGGTATCGAAGTACTGACTAACACGAATCAAACGAAGATGAGGGTTTATCATGATTGCCAAATTATCAAGATCATAGCATTTAAGGAAAAAGGAGCTCAACTAACCAGATGGAATATCGAAGAAAAAGTCATTTTCACTTGAAATCGAATACGGCTTCGGCGACTTTAATTTAACTATTATGATCAAAGCGCTGCATACAGAAATGTTAATAGGGTGAACTAAAAGGGGTAAAAAGTTCAGGGGAGGGGACCAGTCATCAGAACACAGATTTCCATACAGTATGCTTCTTTCTCGATCCGTCCTTCTTGTAATATACGGTATGGGCAGGAACTTCGGCTTCTAATACAGACCTTGTCCCTACCAAGCATCTTTTCCATTTCCTACCGATATCGATGCCCGCAAACATTAAAGACCTGGAGCCTCTTTAAACGAGTCTCTCATCTTCATCTCTTCCACGGAGAAAATCTAGAAGTTTTATACTTGACGACCATGAGGTTGACAGATTATAATGAGAAAAATGTTTGATTTCCAGTCCTGAACTATTTCCTCAGAAGCGGCTCATTTTTTGACGCTTTTCTCTATGTTTACTTTGGCAATTTTATAAGAGAATCCCGCCTTCTTGGGTGCAGCTCCAAGATGCTTAAAATTCAGAAAAAGTCTCATGACATCTGCAAAGGTACAATTCGCTTCTTTAATCGGAAAAAAAATGAAAACTGGCTTGGAACCATGTTGATCAGAAGGGAAGAAATGAACCTAAACAATTACAGGTCTCCAGCTACGTTAATTGAAACACCACGGCACGTATTCAGGACCCGGTTTGATGCGGATGTTTTCATCAAATTTTACTGAAATAAATAATGGCCGATAAATATCGTCTTTTGTTTTATTAAAATGACTAAGCTTTTTAAGGGAAAATATACAAGCACATGACCACGAGTTATGAACGGGGTGAAAGGTACCATGAGTAGTTCCAAATCGTAAGATTTTTTCAACGGCATTTTAAGATAATTTAGTGCAAAGCTTAAGTTTCGAAGTGCTTTTACATTATTGCTAGTCCTTAAAGTTAATTGTTAGGGTAACCAAATTCGAAGTATCTAAGCCTGGTAAGCTAATTTAGTCACCCAGGTTGAACTTCGAAAAAACTGGCGTAGAATGGTGCCAGTGAATTCGACTGTTAGAGAGTAGACTTAAAAATAGAAAATGAAAGTACATCTAGTTACATAGACATTAATTACTTCAGTTAATTCAGAATCTTTTAAGAAAAAAAAAAGGCGCACAGAATTTCGGAAACGGATCCTGTCAGATTTGTCAATTTATTCATTCGGAGTATTATAGCCACAATAACACACCAATCAACAATGACCTTCATTAAAGCTTGCCAGAAGAATGACTGCTCTTATCATCAACTGCGATTTAAAGATGATTTTGAAAAGATTAATGCTTACAAACTCTGGTAACGATTAAAATAGCCTGCCACTGCTGCTATACTGAGGAACATCAACAGAATAGAGATGAAAAAGGCAAGAATTTCGCTCAAGCTATAAATTTGGATTGTGCACTTTTATGTATTGAAAATGCGTTGCTATGCAGCATAGGGATGCATAGCCTGGTCTTCATTAAAATATAACTAAAATTCGCTTTCTAGATGATCTCTTACACCTCCATAACATTATCAATATTACCAGTGAAAGTCCACGAACAGGCTTTTCAAACTCATCGCAGTGTTACTTCATGCCTGAACATAATTTTTCAAATAAAGACTAAAATGAATTGAGTCATATGCCTGGGAAAGATCAAGATATGGAAAGCATCAGTTAACAAAATTTCACAGAATCCAACTAATCCGAACTTTTGGTATCCAAAATACATAACAGCAGTCCATTTACACGTAGTTATTCTGTTCTCTTGCCTAATAACATGCATCACAATGCAAGAATAGGTATTCTGCGGGTTAGGCATTTTAAACCGCATCTGACGCACCACTAAAAATGTACTAGAAATGAAATATCACAAAAAACAATGCCTATCTTTCATCGTTGCACCACGTCGCAAAAATTGCATCAGTCTGATTTTGCGTTGAAAGAGCTGTGCTGGAGCTTGCAGCCTATGAATAACCTCAAAATGAGCATACCAAACATGTCAACACGATTCGATTTAGCAGTGAATTATAAAAGACATTAGTTTTAGCGGTTGAGATGTGTGTGAAGGCTTAAACAAGGACAGCGAAGAATTTCTTTGAAGAGGGCAATAAAAAGGCGTAAATTAGTGGTGAATTTTTGCAAAAGAAGACATGTTAATCAGGATTGCCACTCAAAATCGCCCTTCTCTAATGTTCATATGTTAGCGTGCTTAAGTGGATCACCAGAGGACAAGTTTTTGAAGAGATCTTTCAAGAGAACATGGAGTCTCTTTCAGTACGCCTCTTCCCAGATTCTCCACGACCAGCGCTTCTCTCGCAATACATGGAGGCCACAAAGATCGGTCAGAAATTCCGCCAAAGCTCCATCCTTGAACGATTAACCAGCCAGAAATCTTGTCTTCATTCAATGTCCTTTGCCCTCGTCAATCAAGGATTCCACAGTTGTTCCTTTTCAGTCTACCAGATCCAGATCCTTAAAATGAATATGTCAATGACTTAAATCGCAATAACCAGTAAAAGCAAGTTCTCAGTTCATTGAATATCCCTCACTGACTTTGAAATGAGTGCTAACGAATTGTAAAAAAGTTTCAAATAAGATGTCAGTAAAGAGGTAGGCCATATATTCACAAACTAAAACAAACTGAGGATAAGAATGAAAGAAAAAAAACAATACAGAAGTGTGCTTATCAGTTGGAATTTTTCAGGTAGGCCAGATGTTAAAAGTTATATAAATCCTCAACCACACACAGGACATCTGATGAGTGTATGGGGAATGGATGACCTTCGGAATTGAAAACCCAATCACGGAGATCAAATTTAGCAGCGAGGTCATCGTCGAAGAGAAGAAGAAAGTATTTAAGCGTTTCTGCGATCCAGAACGACTCCATTTTGTCCTTGTGGCCCGGATTGCTGGATTGGACGTCTCGCAGGGGCACGTAGCCCGCAGGCTCTACGCGAGAGTAGGTGTTGAAAGCCCGGAAAATTACTTTGCCCCACTCCTGGTATTTGGGATTCTTGGTGATTCGATAGAGATAAAAGAGAGCCTCGATTGTCTCCGGTCGCAGTAGATTAAAAGTATCTGCTGGCTGAAAAAATTTAACGGTTGAGAGGGGGCACATTAAGCAATGGTTCATTAGCGATCATTATTACAATAGCTCAGCCATGAAAATTTCAACAAGTATAGGCAGTAGGAACCAAATGAAATAAATTGGTCGGCCATAGATGATCTCTGGCATTGTAATTGAAATATTAAGGCAGAAAATTTGGAGTTTTTATACCAAGTCTGTGGAAAAAAAGAATTTGTGGTTCAAAGCCCAAAAGCCCTCATGACATTTACATAGATTTTTCGTTTTTATAAACAATGGAATGACTTGACTTACTGCATTTGTATTAAAGCACTTGATCTATGCTAACACATTCAGTTTTTCTCAAATTCCAAGATGCTAAATAAATGCTCAGTTAAATGTCATTAGATAAATGGTTAAACATGAATTTCAAATTTAAAGACTTGTGACGGTTACGACAGTGTGAAACTCAAGCGCTGATTTGGATTTAAGCACCAAGACATGGATGTAGGCTGGCCTTTAAGAGAAATGTTTCAGAGCAGCCCTAAAAATTAAATGGTAGTGAAACGCCTATACCAATTCACACCGTTTCTGTGAAAAAAGGTAGAACCTTGCGAACGGCCGTTGATGGGGGTCAGATTAATTTCATCAACAATTTTTTTCGCATCACATCACAAATAGCTGATGGCAAGAAAAAATAGCCTTACTTTTATGTAGAAGTCCGATTTATTATAATTGTCCCAATTGAAGTATACAAGTTCTGGACTAAGGCCAGTTTTGGTATCATTGTAGAGGTGAAAACAGGTCTCTGTTAAGTTCTTCGCCAACTCAAGATGGTCAGCTGGCATTCCATGAAGGTAGCCGTAGGCCAGAGTTGCCGGCAAAAAGCACACCAAATGATCCTTGAAAATGGGGACAGAAAAGCAATGGATGTGACAGAGATAAAACTAGAAGGCTCAATGAAATTATTCGTGAAAGAAAAACGCGGTTTTAGAGGAAACCAGTGCAAAGGGATCAATTAATCATTCGCTTAATCCATGTTTACCGTCCAGAAACAAACAAATCCCTTAAAAAAATCAGACATTAATGACAGCTTGTGGTGTTTACACTAGTAAAATGTTTTTTGGGTGTCAAAACAATGTACTCTAAGTCGGCTTAGACGTGATGCTCAACATAAATTTGAAACTGTAATCATCGTCCGTAAAACTCCACAGGAATAAATACCACTTTGAAGCTTTTAAGGAACACTGCATTTGACCCACAATGGTGAAGATCCAACGGTCAAAATTACTACACTGATTGATGCCAGTATATCGAAGGCTGCTTCTCCGCAGAATAGGCTTGGGTATCATTAGTGTTGGTATCAGAAGCTATCATTGGTAGACATTTACTTTTTCCTTTGAGAGACAAACGGCGAGCTGCGCGCAAGAGGGGCGTCGAAGAGGCTATGGTGGAAATAATGATAAATCGAGAAGTTTTAGCGAATTCGCCAGAAGAGCACTGGGGAAACAGACATAAGAAAAGCGACCTAGTCAGAAAGGGCCAAGACGGGAAGTGGAACGGATTTAGTATTTGCAGTGACCAATCCCTATAAGCTCTTCCTTTTAATTGCCTTTAACTCTTCACAATTAGAAAGAAATCGAAATTAATGCTGGAAAAATAGGCGGAAAACAAAAGCCATTCTAGGCCTATATTACAAGCGAACACCCTTGGCAGAAGGGACGCTGAAAGTGGAATAGAGCCAGTTTGACTGATCATCTGAAAATACCCTTTGGGTGATAAAAGCAAACACGGCAAAATTAGCCTGTAGAAAGTGAATTCGTGAATTGCTCCAGCAAAAGCATTGGATTAAAATGTTGATTTCCGATGATACTAGGATGACCCCTCACGGGCAGTGTTCCGGATCAACTACAGAAGTGTTGGTCACAATTCAGATGCACATATGTCACTCATAATAGTCCAAAATATCCAAGACCAGCCGAATTCCAAATCCATATTGGAGCAGATAATTTCATGAGACTATAAACCATTGGACAAAATCAGCAGTTATGACTCGGACAGTCTTCTCTTCTCTGTATTAACAGAAATTTGATCAATTTTAAGTAACAGAGCAAGACAAGTGTGAAGATTTAGCAGATTAAAACCAGCAGAACCTACCATTTTTTCGGAGAATCGTAGTTCGTGCAGTTCACCGACAAAAGTCAATCCATTGGGAACACTTTTACGGATTAACTTCTCTCGGATTCCAGCAACGGCAGTTATAAACTCATTCTGAAGCCTTTGTGACTTCTTTCCAGTCTGAATCCACACCTACATAGAAGAAAAAAGCACGTCACTGAAAAAAGGTACGATTAGGCTCTATTGATCCAAAATACTTGGGGTCACTGAGGTCAACTAACGCTGGAAATTATTACAAGTCAACCGGCATTTTCAAAACAGTTTAATTAATAAGAATGAGCGTATTCATGATCCAAGTGATGTACAAAAGAGATTTAGGGTTTGATCAATGTTCCTAATCCTTATCCTGCAATCCGCCTCACTGAAAGTCCTTGAGAGTAAGAATAAATAGACATTCTTTGCACTGCTATTTTGTATGGTCTACCTAGAATCAATCCCTCTGTGACTGAAGGAGTCTTTAAATTTCTTAAACCTAGATCATGCCTGCTAGAAAAGCATCGCGGATATAAATGAATGAAGGCACTTGCGGATGAGAAAGTTGAATATCAATCCATAATTACAGAGAAACTAACTCTCACGTTCTCAGAATCTTGCAATGGCAACGTCAGTTTCCTAACTGAATGGGAGATGACGACTCTGAGCAGGATTGGAAGCGTTCAGGCATTTGTCGCTAGCCAGTCAACCAAGCGATTTAACAAGCCTAATCAACTTCGTTGTCATCCTGTTCGCAACGCATAGATTCCGTGGGACAGGTGATGAAAGGCAGTAAGTTAAGGGAGGAAGCTTGGCGGCAGTCGGCGAGTGACTGGGAGTCGAGGAAATGAAAGGTGAAAACAAGACAGCTGGCTAGATGGCACATTGCGAGAGAAGCACAAGCCCGATTAATCTCCTCGCATAACACGTCCGCTCTTATTGCATTAGCTAATGAACAATAAAGAAGGGATGGCAGGTGCTTGCGCAGTTTCCCGAAAGGCAAACGGACAGGTAAAAATAAAACAAAGATAAGCAGTAAAAGAGTGAGAGTCTAAAGAGGAGATTCTTGGAAAAGCTTCTGAGATAAATAAAATCGCTCTCTTTTCAGAACAAAGAGGGGTTTTCAAGATAATGACAGAAGAGACTAAACTACTGGGCGCTATCGAGATTGAAGCGGATATCCCCTGGAAACAAAGACCTTCAGAGGAATAAGACTGTACAAATACAACGTAGAGAAGGCAATAGCTAGAGCTCCCAAGAAACGACTTAAATGTTGGTAAAAGAAGTCCTTGTTGTGACAAAATAAATCTAGCAGAAACTCAGGAAAATATCCTGCTTCCAAGCGACTAGAAACAGCAATTCAAGTTGAAATAGTACCAGATACTTATCGAGGAATCATTTTACAGCGCCAAATGAAAGGACTGCAAAAAGCAGACATGATGGAGTATAAATAAATGTTTCAAGGGACTTTATAAAGGGTTCTTAACCACGTCGTCCTAAATTATAGATTATCTGAGCTAGAAATGTTAATAACAATCAAACCCGATGACAACCAACACTCTGAGAAAGGGCTAAGGTAGATGGTCGATTGTACTGGAACTAAACTTCTATTCAAGTTGAGGGAGGCTAGAGTCCATTGATGAGCGTAGTTATCAAAGCGAACGACAGAAGTCACTTCATGAAGAACATAAAATAACTGATTTCACCATAGAATCCATTATTTTTTCTCTTTAGTTAAAGGACTCGAGAAAGCGATGCGAAGAAATTTGTGATGACACATCACCGAACATTTACCGGACAACGGAGATAATTTATTCAAGGCTGTGATGCTCTGGAAGCCACTTCGAAAATTATCTATCTAGAGGAATTTCTACAAACCACATCAAAATGCGCATATGCGAAAACATTAATGAGGATGCAATAGTTTCAAGTTTACCTACGATTCTCCAATTAAGCGACACTCAAATATGTATCCGCGAATTGTCAATTAAAAAGTGGGTAATGCGAATCATGGTGCTCTGAATTAGGTATACTTGACTAGCATTGAAAGTATTATAATATGGGTAAAAAAGACTCAAGTGGACGAGTTGGGAAGCAGTGTAAGATTGGGACAAAAATAATAATTGAGGACTTTTAATTTAAAGCAGCCCACCTTTAGGAGGTACTCATAGTAGCTGTCGCCGCGTGCACCCATGGTGATTGTGGAGAAGTCCGTGTTCTCAGGTTGGAGCAAATTTATCTCACTTGAGATAAGGCCAGAGAATTTGTTCACTTTATCTAGGATCACGTAAACATTGGCCGCAGGCTTCTGGAATTCAAAAAGCAAAACATTTGTAGCAATGATCCAATAGAATAGGATGACGGGTCCCGAAGGCTTAACTGGTAAATTAGAGCAGAATACCAATTCTTTCTACGCCAAGGTTCTTTTAGGATACCATTCCACTGGGTGAAGAAATATCTGAAATCAGTTTGGCACATTTTTTGCAGAACTTGAGTCTTATGGGTTTTGAGGTGACGTTGCAGTTGTTCCCTCCGTCTAATATCTCGACAGTTTATGCCTATTTCTCCATGTTGCAGTTTTAACTCCCGACATTTTACATCCCTGTTAAGTAAACTTCTAAGGTCTGACCGAGGCAAGTCACATTAAGTGAGCGCGAAGACCCCCGGATTCACCACTTGGAGTGGAACAGCCCAAATGTCCCCATTTATGAACAGGTGTTCTCAGCATTTATCTACCAGATTAAACCATCTCCCAGGCTGTTAGCCTAGTCATTTCATGTTTTGGACGCCAGTGTCGGCTCAACATTCCTTTAAAATATGTAATATCTAACCTTAACGTAGTTCTGTCCAAAAAGTTGAATTTCAACCTGACTTCCATTCGTCACAGTCTTTGTCATTAAATCACCTTCTGATCAAGTACTTTGACTAATGAGCGCACATAAAATGAATGAACTCAACCTTCCTAATTGGATTTGCATTGCGGAAATCCAAAGTCTACACGGTCAGCCAGCCTAATATAAACCAGCGCCGGACCAAGCTGTGTGCGAGCGCTACTCGACAAAACCTTCACGAATTTAAACCTATTGGGCTGATTGACCACCGGCATCGTTTGAATGTCTGATTTACAAATGAGTTTTGAAAAAGATGTTTTGAGAAGAGAGCAGGTAAGGGCACGAAAATGTGTACCAGTTCATCTCCCTCTACATTTTTTTCAGTACGATGGAGCAGCAATTTACAAAAATAACTAACGGCGATACTTTCGTTCCGACAAAGCATAGCAAGTTCATTGAATTCCAACTGAAGGGTGGCCACTTCAGCCAAAGAGACGGTTTTTTTCTTGTCTGGAAGAGAGACTTTCAGAGTGCGAAAGTTGATATTTGTGTAAGGTAGACCGGAGGGTGAATCAAAAGCGGTAATAAGTTTGCTTCCAATCAGTTCCTATAGTCGAAAAAATTTTTATCAGTTTCCGTAGCAAGACAATAAAACGACCTTGAAAGTGAGGAGTAAAACAACATACGGCTTTGTTAAGAAAAACTGTTTCACCTGAGAGGTGATAAGCACTCAGCAAACCCCCCAGAAGACGAATGGTTGATTCGAAGACGTTGGATTCGTTGTTATCAAAGTCGAAATTGACATGAGTGGAGATCCAATCGCGGGATCGATTGAACTGCTCCGTCATGTTGAACATCCAGAGGGTATCGAGCGAGTCAATCATTGTGAGACAAGCATCCATCCAACGGGTGCCGACTTTGGATAAGACCATAACTTCGTCCATTCCCCAGGCATAGTCAGTGTACGCCTTCCATGAATGTTGCATTGCAGAAATGAGCTCAGAAAGAATGGGAGATTTAATCCCCAGTGATGACCTATTTTTAGCTGTTTGGTTGAGGATACTTCCTGACCTCAACCATACGTACCATTGAATACCAATTAAACAAAGAAAAAACACAAGGAAAGAACTCCTCCGAAGGGAACCAAAAAACTTCTTGGTCTACAAAATCTGTAAGTGGAAGAAACATTAGTACCGGAAGGTAAGCCGTGTTAACAAACAGGACCATTGAATGTTTCAATCACTAAAAGGAAAGGAGAAAATAAACGTTACTTTAGAGAACAAAATGCTTACGATGAGACAGGCAAATCAAACAAATAGCCTAACGACATGTTACATGAAGATCTTTTTTTTAATCAACTTCTTTCAAAGAAGAAACTGAAAGTCACCCAAATATTGATAACGTGAGCAGCAGTATTTAACAAGACAAATCTTACTACAAATATTAGGTAACACACCCAGAAAAACATACTTACTTAAAAAATAATTTCAGGTTTAAAAGTAATCCGTTCCAGTTTATTCTTCTGCAGAAAGAGGGTCCTCCAGAAAAATTAGATGAAAAAAATGCAATCAAGCGCCGACAGTCAAGGGAATGAACATAACACCGGGTTTGTCGAGGTCATTAAATTCCACGCATGCATATAAACAACTAAAATCCGCAAGAAACTTAACGGTGCAAATAATTAAAAAGGCAAAAAACTGGTGTTATTAAATAGCCTTGTACTAAATAAAAATTTTTTGATATCCATGTGCACTAGGTCGCGAGAAAGAATTTCGCAGGCTATTTATAAGCACTGACCAAAAGGCTGCCAAGTTTCAACGACAGAGGTGTTCACAACTAGCAAGATCACTCATTATAACGGCGAAAATTACACATCCATTTCATTATTACTCGAAGAGATCATCTGAACCAAAAGCAAAAACATCTTTTTTAGTTATTGTCCTCTCGATTCAGTTGAATTTCTTAGATTTATATTTTAAATTTTCAGTAAATTATATTGATGATGGCGTCAGTGAGAGGATGACGTATTTAGAAAATTATAACCTTAGACACTTTAGATTACTCATCTAACATTATTGAATAAACGATTGTTAGTTTTCAAGCCCGCTTTTTGTAATGAAACAAAATTAACTATCTATCATAGTGGATTTTTACTGTATAACACATATAAGCATAAACATACACTAAAAACTGCATTTATTCATTATTTAACAACATTGGATTTAGAATTCAAATCCATGACTTTAATTCTTGTTCATCAATGATTTTTTCTGGGAGTAGTCAATTTGTCCTTCGTGACGAAAAGCAGTAGGGCAATAGTGGTTCCCTCGTGAGATTTTCATATTTTTACCTCTTTATCTGCTGCTAAAACGGTCAGATAATGTGAAACTGTACTTTTAATCGTATTTTTACAGTTTTGATTTTGTTCGCTCTCAAGGCATGTACTGATGTTTTATTTTTTTCAACCCAATGAGATTTTTAGAGCGGTAATTAGCAATGTCTAAGCTTGAAGAAATGAGTATACAGGGAATCAGGAGTTTCGGGCCAGAAAATCCACAGCGTGTTTCCTTCTCTACTCCAGTCACCCTTATTCTTGGTCCTAACGGAACAGGAAAAACTGTAAGATCTCATTATTTAATTTTAAGTATAGACTATAATTGAGTGCCTAAAGTATGCAGTGACTGGGGAGTTGCCTCCTGGGGCCAAAATTGGCGCTTCATTTATCCATGACCCCAAATTAACGGGTTCTGCTGAAGTCAAAGCTAAAATTGCTCTTAAGGCAAAGGACGTAAATAATTGTCCTATAGTGGCTGCTCGTAATCTGGTTGCAACGCAACGTGGATTAGTATTGCCGTCATTTTTTTAAATTTATATCTTATCAGGCTAAGGGACCTAGCCTAAAAACTCTCGATGGTTCGATCAAAAGAATTACTCCTAATGGTGATATTATAAGCCACAGCCTGCGCGTTGGCGAGATGGACAAAGAAGTAATTAATTCTCCAGGTTACAGACTATCCCTTCCTTAGATGGCTAGCAGCTTGGGTGCCTCTAAATCTGTGTTTGAGAATGTGGTGTTTTGTCATCAAGAGGATTCTAATTGGTAAGGCGATTCATTTGAATATTTTCTTCTTTAGGCCTCTCCAGGAAGCTAAGTCCGTGAAAGAGCGTTTTGACGATCTGTTCGCCTCTTCTCGCTACGTCAAAGCCCTCGATGCTCTTCGCAAATCCAAAACTGATCTGGCAAGTGGTGCGATCAATAATGCTTCTGGAATCGTCATTATCTTCTAGATTATTTTTCTCTCTATTAGGAGGCCAAAGTTAGAGAATGCCGTGCTGAGCTGAAGCATCTGGGTCGCTCTAGGGATGAGGCTAACCAAGTTAGTTGAATTATCGTTCACTCCTCATGTTGACCATTTTAGTATGCCTCTTCGAACTCGTATCGTTACTTTTATTAATAAGATGGATTGATTTCAATTGATCAAAATTCTGGAAACGAAATAATCGCAATCGGAGTCGTTCCATGTTTCATCCCAGTCACCCGGAAACTACGCTGAAGCACTGAGCCTGAAGTATCGTACTTTTACCGCGCATTTGTCGACGATTTACCGCTTTTGATAATCCGGGACCAAATCTGTCCTAAGACCTCTATCCTTGACGTTTTTCCTCCGAAGAGCACTTGCATTATCAGAATCCCTGGTCCTTTATATTTCCATCATTGATCAGATTACAAAAAGGATATTCTTAAGATTCGTCCATTTAAAGTCTCTAATCACCAGTACCAATCCATCAGAAATCTTGACTAACACTTAATCTGTATTTGCCATCGGTAGGGAACAGGCTACATCGGTACTCGCATAATGAGGTACTTTTTAGAAATACTGCTCGGTAAGAAACCGTTTCTAAGAGTGTCAATGGCAGTTTAGAGGAGAATGCGGATTAGAATAGCTGTGCGACTGGAAACGGAGCGTTACACAAGAGTACCATTTCCGCCCTGCACGATCAAGTTATGAAAGCCTTAGATTTCCATGAAAATGATTTGACCCCATCATGGGGGTTCGGAGGACAACTTTCGTGTGTGATCTGTTCTATCTCTGATCGAAGCTAGTTTCTATTCTAGTTCAAGGAATGGTTGGCATTTTTCGGGTCTCTTTATATACAATATTAGGATCTGGGGAGAAATTCGTTTCTTGTCAGCATGCTCCTTTTTCCTCATTCTATTCACATTCCCCAGGTTCGACATCAGAAAGGTGACAAGGAACGAGATCTGCTGGTTGGAAAAGAGAAGCTTTCAAAAGTTGACGAAGAACTGGATCCTATATGTGTGAGTACTTCTCAATATTTATCACATATTTGTTTATTTGAAGGGAACTGAATTTATTTTGCCTTTTTTCAGACTCAATTAAGTCTCTATCGCAGAAGATATAAGGAACTGGTTGATTACCAAGCTACCGCAAGTAAGTTTTTTTCGAATGGTAAATAGAAGAATCAAGGCTTTGCCTTAATGACTACTCGTCTGGGCTTTTTTTACTTAGATTCTCTGTCTGAACGGAAACGGAGCCTAGAGGATTCTCTTAACGAACTGAATTACAAAATCATCAACAAATTTGAGGGTAATTCTGTCTAAATTGTATGATTCTTTGTCAGGTAGTGATGAGGCACTAAATGAGGCTATTGATAAGGCGGATGAACACCTGGCAGAACGTCAGAGTTCTCTTAACACAGCGGAAAACGATCTAAAACTAATTCGATCATCGATTGAGTTCAATAATCGGACCAAGGCTGATCTTCTTATGCGCAAAACCCGCTTAGAGGTGGAGACTCAGGCAAGTTCCCGAGTCGGCATCTTCCTCGTTTTAATTATGTCCTGAAATCTAGGGGTTGATTTTCTTTTTTAGCGTTTGGACGAGGCCCTAGAGAAGAGAAACGTTTTTGTAAAGAAACTGGCCCTGGAGCTGGATTTGGGGGGTGATTTATCCAGTGGTTTTAACTTCTTTACTTTAGAGATAGTTGATAGGTTCACCAACGGTCAAGAACCCACAGCCTCTGATGTGGCAGCTGTTCGAAGCCACCTCGAGATTTTCATTAAGAACGCCGAAAACCAGTTCAGTCTTGCAAAGGTATGCTCTCCTTGCGCCAAATACTTGCATATATATCTGTTAGGCTACGCTAGAATCCGACAGCAAGAAAGCTCAGACAAGAATTGATGAGGCACGCTCTGCTCTGGCTCGTGCACAACAGTCTATCACTAGCCAGGAATCAACTCTTGTAAGATAGTTATATTGGCTTTCCCTCATGTTTCAATGTCATAATCCCTACAAATTTTTCTCTACCTATAGTCGGAAACAAGGAAGGAGCTAATAACTGTTGATGACAGGTTGAAGCAAGCTATCTCTGCAAGTGCGGAACTAAACGATGTCAAGATGAAACTTGATGAAGCTGTAAGCATGAATCAGTTTTTTTAAAATATCGTCGTTACAATCTTGAGTGAGCCTTCTTCTGAGGATTTATTTATCGATGAGAGGTTCCAAAGCTTAGACAGCTTAACAGTTGTAGTCCTGATCACTTTATTGGAACGTGAAAGCAGGTCTTTCGTTTACAGAGAAGAGAAATCTGAACGTGTGGTTATTCAGGCATTTCACTTACTCGATTCTATTTTGATAAGAAAAAAAAAGTGGTATGACCATCTGATCTAATTGTAAGGCAAAGGCTGCAAAGCAAACAAAGTGTTTTCATCTTCTATTTTTACATTTTCCTTTAAGGTTGTGTTTCTATTATATCGTGTTAATTGGTAGCTTTCTCCTGATTAAGGGAGCTGATTACACAGACCAGCTCAGATTTTGGTGCGTCTTGAACTTCCACTTTTTTTGTGGGGGAGAATTTATATTATGAATCACTCACCCTGTGTTTACCCATGTGTCGAATCACTTCCCCTCCAGTATAGGTTCTTTAAATGGTGTTTCTTTTTGCATTAGTCCTTCAGCTTTGGCTGATACGAATCATTTATTGAAATTGAGTGTCTTCTGTTTTTTCCACCCTCCACCTAGTTTAGACGTGTCTGATCAATTATTTTAAATAAGGATAACGAGTTGCCAAACGCCCAAGCCTAAGTATACTTCTCTTTAATATTCTCTCAATAGAATTCCTTAACGCAAGCCTAAGATATTTCTAGCTGCGTACTTAGTGGCTGTAAAACCTCCAGCATCTACTCGTTATTTGAGACTACAAAGAGTCAAACTAATGCTCTAAAAAAGCGGTATTTTTGCTCTCTTGAAGGGGGGGGGGGGGGGATGAAGGAAACTTGTTTTCTCACGACGTTTGAGACGGTTACGACGGGTGCTTCTTTAATACTACCTTTCTCATATGGAGGTGATTTAAGGTAAAAGTAGCATCGTTGTATCGCTAATTTTAAAGGAATTTTGCCTGTTAATGTACTTCCTGCTCTGATGTAACCATGAGAATGAAATTTTCTACATTTTGGAGTAACGCTGGGGAAGCCATTATGTGCAGATCTGAATTTCCCATTTTCAATTTTTCATCGTTAGTGACCACCCTTTATATCGGTGTTGACAGATCTCCTTAATCGCATCCTAAATACGTTGTTCTCATTCTTTTGGTTGGTTCGTTTGGTGGGAAGTTGTGGTTTGTTTCCATCTTCAGACCAAAGCCCGTGAACTGCTAGAGTCGTCTAAAAAAGAGTCAGAAATAAGAGAATCGATCGAGAAGGCACAAGCCGAGCGATACTCATATGAGGATCAAATCGCGCTCCTGGAGTAAGTGTTTCTTTAGTAATCAAAGATTTTAGCGACAAAATTGACAAGGCACAACAAAGCGCAATGGCAAATCAAAAGCGCATTACTCTGGAAAATGATCGAATAACTGCCATTGAAACGGCAAAAAAACTGTTAGTTTATATATAAGTAACAAATTCACACTTCATCACTAATTTAGTCGTGGTCGTCATTTAGACCAACTAGAACTCATTTTTGCCGGTGAAACTATCCCCCAGGTCTGTGTTGAAGGAGGTCGATTTTCGAATAGTCTCACCCGCGAATTTAACCATCGGCTCGATGCGTTGATATCTGACTCGAAAGCCACGCAAAAGAACCTCAATGAGTTGCAGAAAAGCCTCTCAAAATTTGAGACCGAAATAGCCTTCCATAGGTATGGCATCGGTTTCCCTACTGAGCCAATACGAGTAGGCTGTTCTTATCAACAATTTTATCTCTTCCAGGAATCAGTTACATGCTAAACAAGACGCTATGAGAAAGATTGAGGAAAACCTGATCTCTACCTGTGGTAGTGTAAATTTGAAGCGCTATTCGGATGCTCTTTTGCTTAAGAAGAACCAACTGGAAAGGTAAGCGCTTTGTGTTTTTCGGCTTCAGCATCATCCCAGGTGGCCAAGTGGTTTAAGTACTGATCGACTTGAGAAGAAGAGTTATAAAAATGCGTCTGAATTAAGCTCCCTGTCAAAACATTATATAAATACCTTACTTCAGCTGTTCGACTTTTATTTGATAAATTGTTTCGATAGAAAAATAACAAGAAAGATTGCAAATGCAAATACCTCAGTGGATGAATTGAGTGGCTGAGGTGCAGTTCTGTTTACTGTGTCTTTTATTAAATTATAAAAGGCTTTATAATCTTGAATCCCGGGATTTCAACATGAGTAGAATTTATTCCCAATGTTTTTGAGGCGGATTCCACTTTTTTTTTCTTGACTTCATCTTGCCTTCTTCAATTCAAGGTACATCTATTCAGATTTTCAATCTCTGCTAGTTTATCAATGACCAACTTATTACATCATTAAGGCCAATGGGGTGAAGGTGTAAAGCTTTCACAGCGGCCGGTTCTGTGGAATTTAGGGATTTACGCTCTTGGACGTCATTGTGCAATCCGATTTTTTTATGCGCATTGATTCCCTAGCTATACGACTGATATCAGCGCAGGTCGCTCTGACCTTTTCATTTATTGAGTGGCCCTCTAAACCCCTAGTAAGGTTTTTAGGAGCTCGGTTGAGGGCCTCTCAAGAGTGAGGGCGCACTGGGTTTTGGTTATTCATGTATTGGAGACTGAAGACTGAAATGTGAATTCTTAAACATCTTTCTCTTATGTGCTATTTAAATCCTGCGGAGTTGTGATAATCGTAATAAATGGCATTCGCCGCGCTTGGGCTGCAATAATAATCTCATTTTCACCCAGCTTCCACTTGAAGCCAGTGCCGTTGTGTATTTTCCGTGTATTTTGTGGTTTGGATTTGAATCTGATGCCACTTGGTCGAGTTTACAGTCTCTAGATTTGTTTTCGCATTCGCGAACTAAAGAATATGTCATGGAGTGTCATCAAGCGAACATGAATTTATTTGTTTATTCGTAACAGATCCAACAGATTGCTTAGAGGGATCTTATCACCAAAATATGTCCTTTCTGTTGTTGAGTTGTCTGGTCAACTTGGCGCTCCTATTTAGTTAATGTTAACCACTGATTAATAATAAAGTGAGATTGGTCAACACAGCTTCGGAACTTTCTTCAACGATCGGCGCTTGTCGAAACCAACTCCATTCTGAATCCGTCTAATCTTGTTGATTGACTTCTTCAACTTTGAACTTCTCCTTAGTCTACTTCCAAAATGACTTTCTAAAAGAAATCAGTCACAGTGCCTTCCCCTTGAAAGTTTCTAATTTTTAAATACTTGTTTCGTCGCCGAAAGAAATGCCTTGAAGGTCAACCCATTTAGGCATGCTATTTGAGTTCTTGCCGTCGCAGTGGATCACAACGCAATCACGAGTCAGGGCATTGTACGATCCAGCCATGCCAAGCACTGCTTTTAAGCCCCGTGTTTTTGTAAATATCCATATGTGGCCTCTCAGGCGCTCTTTTTTGCTCTGTATTGTAGTGACTGTGCAATGCAGGAGAGTAGCCTTCACCTCTGGAAGAAATTTTGTGATCGATTGTCAAAGGAATCCGACTGCCCATTGTGTCATCGAAGTTTCTGCAACGAACAAGACCAATTAGATCTGAAAGAGGAGGCAAGAGCTACTTATTTCTACATTGGTTTCAATTGATTGTAGATTGAGAAGCGTATTGTCTCCATACCTCGAGATTTAGATGCCAAAAAAAGGGAACTTCAAGAACTGACTGCTCAGTATGAAAAAACAATAGAATTAAAGACGTCGAGTGCAGAAGTATTACGAAATTTGTCTTAAAATATTTCTCAATCGTAGTTTATTGACTTGCGTGAAAGAGAAATACCGAAATTGGAAGAGAGCGTCAAGTTTGTCCAGCTGAAACTCGATGAACTACAGTCAAGTATAGAGAAGGTAATATTGGGTTAATCTTGCCTACTGCAAAGTGCTTGTTACACTTCTAAACTTCCTTATTGTTGGTGAAATGGAAACAAATGGTGTTCTTTACATTTCCAGGGAACATCTAAATTGACAGACCTTCAGATAAAAGAATCTGTTGCTAGGAGGTTACAAAGCGACATGGCTGTCATTGAGAAGACAGAAAATGAAATTGCCAAACTTACTCAGTCTCTGGCCTCTTATGAGCCTTCCGGCGGTGAAACGCGTATGAACATCTGCTTTTTTAAATACTCTGACAATTTTTGGCTTGATTAGTAACCACCAGGAATTTTGAGAGGTGGGTACAGATGCGCCTTTTCCAGTAAGAACACCATAAGCTTTTGAAACTGGTGCTTCTAGAAATGTTTAAATTACTCAGTCAGTGAAAGCTGCTGTATATTTTGTTAAAGTTAAATTGATTAGTCGATCTTGTAAATTAAGATTTCTGATGTAGTTCAATTGAAAACTTGACTCGTTTGTTGAAGGTCCGTGTCAAGGAGCCAGCAGCTTTGAACTACCAATCGTAAAAGTACCAAGAACCATTGGGAAAATGGTACGGCTACTCGGAGAGCTTATTGTATTGCAATAGTATAGGATTCGAATTTATGAGTAGTAGACCAACGTGCAAGCTATGGTTGGAGGTGTAGAGGAGTCCAACTATCAAGTGCAGAATCGAATTTTCGGGTCAACTGTGATGACGCACGATTTGTCCGGTTTCTACACTGGATGAGTCTCTTCAATATGCACAAGTGTGAGTAGTGTCTGAAATTTCTTTTGTCACAGTTGTAGTGCTATAAACCGTTGGGGAGGCAGTTATTGGAATTGAAGCAACACTTAATTGGGAGATTTGTTCATTAGATCTCAAACGACCTTCCATGTGGCCGAAGCCTACATCATGCGTTATTTTTTATCGTTCAAGCCAAATATTACTGTATGTTTGTTAAATTGGCTTTCAGTACAGAAATCTGGGGCAGTCCTTCAGGAAGAGCGTCAATCCCTACGCGTCAAATGGTAAGCTTTGCATCACACCTATTTCAAAATACAATATATTTAGTAAGGAACGGTCGGCTGCCATTGAATCTCTGCGTATGCAACTGGAGCGGCTCTCGAAGGAACGACAAAAGGCAATCGATCGGGAGCACGACTTAAAAAGTTGTCATCTTAAGGTCAGTTTGACCTGGCCACTTGAATCGTTTATAAAATTTCAATAAGACTGACTTGGTTGTAATTTAAGCTCTACAATAATTTACATAGGTGAAGAGTGCAGTTTTTTCTGTGCTGCTCCATTTCCTATCAAATTTACTCTAGCACGAAGATTTTTCTCCCTACCGTTTTCCAACCATGTCCCTGGTCTTATTCCAGGTGGTCACCCCCATTCTTCCAAGGATTGAATTGACCCTTTCTGTGTACTTTGATTAAGCGACTCTAAGTTTCTATCAGTATTATGGCTAAAAGTAACGGTTTATGCCGATTTTCCTTTTCTAAGTGACCGAGTTGAATTCAAGTAAATGTTTGTCGATTATTTAAAACTTGAAGTTATTTTAACTGAGGACTTCTCTAATTTCACATTGCGAAACATTAAATTTTTCGAAAGTAAACTAAAAGGGATCTTGACCTATAAGATCTTCCTTAACCTGATTCACTCTTTTAATGTGCTTTTTATAGTTGGAAAGGGAGTTTCAAGCCGTAAGTGCTCTAAATACAGAACTAAAGCGCTTGGAACTTGTGAAGATGCGCGTGGTCGATCAGCTAAAAACTCTTCATGACCAATTAACTTTTTGTCAAACCGAACTTGCATCGGCTGAGATAGCAAAGCAGGAGGTATCCGAGAAGGGCGAAGAACACGTTGCTTTTGCGATGACTGAGGTAAGTCGGCTCATAGTACCAGCGTTCAACTCTTTTTTTAACCTTAGAAAAAATGATCGGAAACCTTAATTGTTCAAAGATAATGTGAATCCAGTGCGTCTATAGGGAGTTGGGGAGTCTTTGAAGGGATTGAATACTGAAAGCAGATTAGTCATCAGAAACATCGTATTTTTAGCTTCTTTACCATCTGTCCGTAGACGCCACCTAACTTCCAACCATTTTAACTTCTCGATTGAGTGCAGTTCAACAATCCGCTTTCAAGCTCAGTATGTTCGTGTAGACAAATTAACAATTTCGATGACTACAATAAAAGATTTGACTAACTTGCCTGACGCTCTCGATATATTTACGAAGAGAAATAATGTCACTACGAAGAGAGGAGTGGGTTTGGATTTTCTGATAAATCTAGCCCTTTTAGTCACTTAAAATAGTCCTATGCTGTTATGATTGTGCGGTCTTATCCGATCGGTCTGTATATTAATAAATTGCATGACATGGTCATTTGGCAAATGGCACGCTAGTCGATGCTAGAAGGTGAGCTTTTGTTCTGAACTGCTTGGTGGTTTGTACTCTTGAAGTTCATTTTTCTCCGTATTTTCGAGTTAAAATGCATTCTTTTACAGTAGTTGTTTCGCGTCTGGGGCCTTAAAGAAGTCATGGCCTCGGTTCTCAAAAGTTTTGTAAGTTTTCAGTTATTCGAATTACGATAATGTCAAGCGGTTGGTTCCCAATTTCGATCTGGTCGTTCGAGCTATTGGCTCAAGGTTGTACTTCAAATAACGCCCTTGATTTTATTTCCTCTCATTGAAGAATATAGGTAGATTTTGCGGGTCCACGTTCCTAATGAAATCAGGTGGCATAAAGAAGAACGAGGACATATTTCCATGAAGGTTCTGTCATTCTTATTCCCTTTTTCCCTCCATTCTTCCTTATTCTTGTGTGCTGGTGTGTAAAGAGCTTCGTTTTTGAAGGCTCGTTAGCGGATGCCTATGGAACCACCGTTTTCTTATAAAATTAATCCGGTTTTTATTTTACGAATGTCTCTTCATCTCATTCGTGATAGTAGTGGATCTACACTTTTTCTGATTATTTGCGGTTATGTTCTTTGCAAAGGCAAGACCTAGAGCGCCGATTTCAGTCACCCTACACAAATCGCTTTCTCGAAACCTCCCTGTATACTACCAGAGACGAGCTAGAATATTCAGACGAGGTTGTCATCGTCTTATAAATTGAAGTCTTCCCTTTCGTATTTGTTCCCCGATTTGAGTAGAGCTCCATTCATTTGTATTCTAAAAATTATGTCAGCTAAATATCTTGATATTTTCTTATTATTATTTACTCCCCACCCATTAGGGCAAGTCCCAAGGACTTATTGGGGGTACAACAGAAGTACAAATAGCTTTTCCAACGCACAACAGTTAATACAGAAGACAGTATAAGCGTTCGTCGACGTGTTCGGTTCTCTAGTCAAATCTCTGGCATGGTTTCATCGTAGTGACACCTCGTCCGTCCACGACTCTGTTGAGGGCAGACAATTTTCACACCCCTCCCAAAAGTCTTTTAAGCTTTCTGGCTGAAATTTCATTCGTTGCTACATACACGCGCTTTCCACAATCCAGTTTGAGATCATTGATTCAGGCATTTGCGTCGTGCCTCTTTTACCAGGCTGTACTAGGTTGCACTTCTGCTGGCACAGTCTAATTTTATACATCCGGTGGGCGATTAGTCCTATCTGGTCGCCCCTCTCATTACCCCCCAGAGTTGCCCCTGGGGTTAGCGGTGGTCACCACGGGGAGGTTGAGAGTAGATTTGACCACCTTGATGATGATGGTAATAATGCAATGATTATTATGCCTGATTCGTTGGGTTTGTACGTGCATGCGCCACTTTCGTTGGAAGAAAACATACTTTTTTAGGGAATTCATTGCCTTTGAAAAGTATTAATTCATCTACTTCAGCCTTTATTAGAAATTGAATATCCTTTTTGAATTACCTATAACCTTGGATAAATAGCACAGGAGGATGTGGTATTAGTTTAGACTACTTTCATTGTTAGAGATTGTTTTTGCCAGTGTATTCATTCCATTGGTCGCAGAAATTAGTAGCATTACTAGAGGTGTTAACCGATTCTGGGTCTTTTAGGAATCGAAGTAACCTTCTGCTTAACATAAAAAGAATTTAATAAAAGTCATCCACTCATTGATATTTTCTTATATCTGTTCGTTTCTTCTGATTTACCCAAGAGTTGTTTTTTATCCGCCTTTACTTGCCGAATTCGGATGTCAAACAGTCATGTCTTAGACCACTTTTCGTTAATTTTCGTGCCAGGTAGTTCTCAAACTTAAATGCTTAAGTCCTCTTCGTTAAAACAGAGTCTCTATACTATCCGACTCTTGAGTTTAAGCTCGTTTTCCTATATCTGCTCTGACTGTTGTTTAGAGACCGTTGACCAAATTATTGATGAAATTATTCATGCTATTTCGTACCTATTATTTGTTTTATTTCAACCTGGAATCGAAGAAGTACGTTATCTTGAAGTCTGCTTCTCGGCGACCATTTCTCTATGCATTGAGATGCCATTCATTTTGAGGAATCGATATAATTTCATGCATCTTTATTCGTCAGCTTTCACCTGTTATATCTACCGTTTTCTACGTGTTCAAGCATCATTTGAACAAGTTTTACTCAGGCTACATCAATCCAGTAGTATGCCCAAGGCCTTGATACTGTTAGATAATTGCATTATTTTGCCTATCTTTAAGTGGCAAAAGTGGCGAGATCGAGGTAGAGAATTTGCCGAAGCCTGTGATGCTGTTGTATCCAAGTACAATACCGACACATCTCCCGCAGATAAGTTACAACAGGTTTCGACGGAATTGAGAAATCTGGAAGCCAAAATAGAAGATCTAAAGTCTTCTGACGCCACTACCTCCGAGCGAATCCAAAGACTTCGAAATGCTATCAGCACTCATCAAGTAAATTTTTTGCGCTAGTACCATTCCTCTCCTCTTTTGCCACTTAGCACATTCAATTATTCCATTCAGATTGTTCAACGGGAACTTCAAGATTGCATTCAGCTACGTAAGATTCAGAATGAACTTGGTTCGTTGAGTAGCCGTCTTCGTGACGTTCAAGAGAAGATTTCTTGCCAATCTGGCATCGCTGAGTCAACTGACATCGCGGAACGTGTCGAGAGGCTTTCCACGGAAGAAGAAAGACTTCGCCAGAAGGTGACTCCATTTGTTGTTCTAGAGGGATTTTCTAAAAAATCCACAGGCTTATTTTTTGGGCATAATTGGTTGCGTAGTCCTAAAATATCATCGCCCATCTGTCATTTAACCATGGCTGATTCTCACCAGCATGCATGTGCCTTACTCTTTCACCCACCATCTAATGATCTAAGCAGTCGTTTTGGTCAAATGATAATTTGCTCCTCCTCTTGGGAAGGGATTTGAGTCCCCGCTACCTAGTCGCAAATATTTTCATAAATAACTCCGGTTCTCGACATTGTTATGCCCTAGTATTTAAATTTTATTTCCCCCTATGTTTTTCATCTTAGTGTCTTAGCCACAATTAAAACGATTCTTGCGTTAAGGCAGGCGTATTTGCACTGCTAGACACTTCTGAGGATATACCGAGTACGTAAGTATTATTTGTTTCGTCCCAAATTCGTTTTCAAATCGCACATTCATACCGTAGAATTTTTATTTATTTATTTACCCCCTACCCATTAGGACAAGCCCCAAGGACTTATTGGGGGTACAACAGAAGTACAAATAGCTTTGACAACATGTAGCACTCAACAGTTAACACAGAAGACAGTAATAGCTGTTATCGACGTCTTCGGTTCACTGGCCGCTTCTCTGACATGGTTTCATAGCACAGATAGCAGTTCAACTTCGTAATGACACCTCGTCCGTCCTCGACTCTGTTAAGGGCGGACACGTTTCATACTCCCTCCAGAAGTCTTTTCAACTTCCTGGCAGAGATTTCATTTATTACTACATTTGCGCGCTTTCCACAGTCCAGTTTGAGACCATTGATTCAGGTATTTACGTCGTGCCTCTTTTACCAGGCTGTATTAGGTTGTACTTCTGCTGTCACAGTCTAATTTTATACGTCCGGTGGGTGATTAGTCCTATCCGGTCGCCCCTCTCATTAGCCCCCAGAGTTGCCCCTGGGGTTAGCGGTGGTCACCACGGGGAGGTTGAGAGTAGGTTTGACCACAGAATAAGATTATTCGGACTATTCAGAATGGTCGCCCAGATTTTGGGGACTTACTTGGCAGTTTCAATAGCGATAGTATTAGTGTCCCGAGAACTCTGAAATTCTGCCCATCTCCCCTACTGCATCAAAAGGCTCTGATCTCATATTGGGAGTGTATGCATTCCTAGATGGCAAGGTCTTCCAGAATATTCCATCCAGTGGTTTCCAAAAGAAAATTTTTTTCCTATAGAAGCAAGTTGTCAGTGATGAAGTCACCAGGCTGAAGACTCAACTGCAAATGATGGAGAAAGATCTGAAGGAGAAGTATGCTGATGCTGAGACTGAGTACTTGAAGAAGGTCTATGAACTTAGGGTAAGTATTCTCAAACAGTTTCATAGCAGCTTATTGTTAATAACTAAAAGATAGCGACAGAATTACTCTCTACGCTACCAGTGGTTTGGATCTCGATGGCGCTTACTTTGACTCCTCAATACGATTTCAATTTAACATTGAAAGTAAGGTATCCCGTATCCTTAATTGGTATAGGTGATCAAGCTCTTTCCGTTCTGTTCGAAACCAGTTAATTCAAGCCCATATCGTAGAAAAGTGTCCGCTACATCTTATCTTGGGGGTGGGACAGAGAGTAATTTGATGTTTCCATGCGGGAGGATATCTCATTTTTAGCAGAAGGTGTCCCGATCAGTAGAAAGGGTGCTTACTTTTTTCTTGTTTAGACTTCAGAGATGGCTGCCACTGATCTTCATCGCTACCATCAAGCCCTTGATCGGTAAGCTGGGAGTATTTGTCCGCTTTTTGCCTGTCTTAAATGTGTTTCTAACCCGTTAAATGATGTCTCATTTGCGTAAATTGTGCTTAAGACTGTACGAGGTAAAAACTTTGACTTTCGAAACTGGCAAATTTACATGATAGGTTAACTCAATGTTGTCATAGTAACTGTCGCTCAAATGACTTAGGTTGTTTCTTTGTTGGGATTATTCTTCTTTTTAGTGAATTGTTTAGTCTCACATTCATTAAATTAGTGTCACTAGACTTGTGGACGCACCAGTCATAGATGAAAGATCCTTTCCTTAATTTTTTTCATAATCCCAACTTAATTATTTGAATTTCAGGGCAATCATGAAGTACCACGAGGAGAAGATGAATGAAATAAATGATATCATTCGCGAACTGTGGAGAACAACTTACCGAGGAAACGGTAAGATCGTTAGTTTTTCCACTTCCTCTCATAACTGTTTATTATCGCTGGAAAGATAAATATCAGGCGGCAAGAGGCTTATGAAATCTGCATTTTATATGATTAGATTTCATGTATTTGAGTCTCTATGTTTGTAATGGTAATCGTTCTGAGAATCATTCCGCATATACCCCACTTTTTTATCTTATTCAGGATGTTGTGAACTCGTTGCTATTGGAGGTGATAGAAATTCACATTGAAATCACCATTTTTCGTTTATTTTTTTTTCTCTATTCACTTCAATCTTTTTTCTTGAATATATCACTTCGAGTTTCCATAGGCATTAGTTACGATACGTTATTTGTGTATTGTAGTAATGAGTGTTTTTACTCCCCACATTTATGCTACCTCGTCAAGTTGAACAGTACGTCATTTCTGCGGTACGAGCCCATAGACTGGCAGCTGTCAAGCAAGTGCGTATCAACTGATACAGACCAAGTCTGTAGAGGGGAACTCGAAACTTTGCCTCAGATCAAACTGTATTCAACGACAACTTTTGCCCCTTACCAGTCTTTATCTTCTCTCCAAGAAGTATCTCTTTCAGCAATGGTTTGCAAAAATGAAATTGCAATCCTTTAACTAAAGCGATTTCAGTGACATCCACGTCTATTACTAGCAAACAATCATTGAAACCTGGTAAAGAGATTAATTTCCATCTACTGAAAAAATTTTTGTATCCACTAAAGGTTTACCTGCCGAAAATCAGGGAAGACCCACTATGCTGGTTTTCTCGATTCTTAGCATCCTACGGCTTTAACCTCCGCTTACTACTAAGCATTTTGTTGAAATATCGAGGTTCTTCAAAGAACGCTCTGTTTTTAGACTAGTTTACTGGTCGCATTCTCGTGTACTTTGTAGACATAGACCACATAATGATATGCAGTGAAGAGGAGACGTTGGCAGCAAATCGTATGCGACGAACGTACAACTATCGAGTTGTGATGGTAAAAGCAGGCTCTGGCAGTGGAATGGTGGCCAAAGGGGTGGGCAAACACGCACGTTTGGCCACCTCGGAGACACCGCTCGATATGCGAGGTAGATGTTCAGCCGGCCAGAAGGTCCTTGCCAGTCTAGTAATCCGACTCGCATTAGCCGAAGTTTTCTGTCTCCATTGTGGTGTGCTCGCTCTGGATGAACCAACCACCAATTTGGATCGAGAGAATATCGAATCGTTGGCCTATGCACTTACTGAGTTTGTTATCTCCTACTGAAAGTCCCGATGTGGCTGACGCATAAAATCTATATTCGTTTCGTTTAGGATTATCAAAACACGGTCGACTCAGAGAAACTTTCAACTGATTGTCATCACTCATGACGAGGATTTCATCGAGCTATTGGGTCGAGCGGGATATACTAACGATCTTCAACGGCTTGTTCGAAATGCAGAGTAAGCTTTTTGTTGCTTTCTTCCAAAGTCAACTGCCAGCTCTTCATCTAACAAACGTGGCTAGTTAGGAAACTCATCCTTGGGCATCCGGTGTGATCACCTTCATCGATTAAATTTCGTCTGTAGTGGGAACACCAAATGGAAGGTGCTAAGATATCCTTTTTCTCACAGGCTTGGGTTTCTTTATGACGCATAAGTTAGTCGTCGAACAATTGTTCATTTGACCATGTCGGCATTCCAGATCGCTGCAACGGCTAGGTTTTCTGGACGCTGCCCTAAGTTTCAATTTACAATCATTTGCGAAGCTAGAAGTCGGTTTTGCATATTTCCTAGAACACATTATCATAGTATTTTGGACTGAAGCAGCTGAGAAGCCACCTGTGAATGGGTGAATAAAACTGCTCAAAGTTATTGAAATTGCGATGGCTGACTAGAGTGCTTGGCTAAAAGTTCACATTTTTATCAACATTCTCGAATCTTGAGATACCTTAGGGATGGATGTTCGAATCCCATGGATCATTCGAGTTTGAACCTAGGAATATTCACTCCTATTGCAATGTATGAAAAATACGTCATCTTAGTGCTCAGTTGGCTAGTACGACGTCCAAACAAGTACAAATTAAACGGAATAATATTTGAAATCGCCATTTTTTACAAAGGTAGTGGTACGCTACTCTTCTATACAAGGCAACTTTGAGAACGATGGAAATCGATCCTATAGACTTGCGACAGCAGTCGGGATTTCATTAATTCGTGAGAAAATATTTCGGTAAAAATGGCTATGGGTTTTGGGCCTTAGAAGGTTTGCCCGCTAAACCAGCAATAGCAATCCCATTCCAGAGAGCAAATCCGCAAGTGCCTTCTTTGACTTGTAGAACAGAGCAATGTTAATAAGGAAAATACGCATTTCCATGGATTGAATAAATCGAAAATAATGTTTGAAAACTTACTAGAATTAAGACAGTTGAAACTCAACTCGCTTCCCAGCTGTAAGGAGCTGTCATGTAATTAACTGCTGTGGAAGGCAGTTAAGAAATCTGGATTATTCATCCTCTTTTTTTAAATTGAACAAGCTTTAACGTCCCGGTAAAAGAATTCTTCACGCAAATCCATTTATTTATCTGTTTAACGCCCTGGAAACTACAAACGACTATCGAAAACAACAGACTAAGGGTAATGTGAATTTTCTTTCGCATTTTAGAGGCCTCTCAGAAATCCGGACCATTCGTATGGAAGACCATTTCAACTGATAATGTCGCATATACGTTAGAACTGAGTTTTATTCCCAAATACACAATATATTTGATAGCAAAATCGCGATTTTTTCATATGGTAGATATAATGGGGAGAGGAAAGGACGAAGTGGAAGGGAGAGTATTCAAGATTCCTGCCAAAGGAAAATATATTCATTTGACAAGGCACTTGCTGAAAACCGAAGATGGTGTCTGCAATTTAAGGGAATGGATTGAGGGTGGGTTGATCGGTATGGGGTGAAACATCGGTTCGGAAAGTGGAAAACGGGTAGATTGTGGAAAAGAGAAGTTTGTTTCACTTTTTCTCATAAGATAGCGGGTTTAGCGCAGAGGAGAGAGCACTATGCCATCTAGAATACAAAGAGAAAAGTATCAAACTAAAACGTCCGCGCGAAATGGTATCTCCTAGCGAGCTTTTAAAAGATCCTCGGCAATTTAGGATAGATTCCATGATGGGACAATTCACCTATCACCAGGAATTCAACAAATTTATTCATTAGTTGTAAATATCGTCGAGGAGTTCACGACACTTTTGGCTAAGTATTCGAGGTTGCTCCGAATTTATTTTTATAAAGGAAAAATCAATGGCCAAACGATATTCCATTGCCATCGTTGCAGGGAAGTGAAAGGTGAGTTACCTTCATTCATGGATCCAAGAGCTGGGTGGTGACCTGTGCTACAAATCAGGAGCAAAATTTAAGCCCGTCTCTAACAGCAGGTTCTTTCATAAAACACCCAATCGTAGTTTTATCGAAGTCCTCTCTGAGTTAGCTTCCATGATCAGAATGCCGGAACTAGTAGAAAGTTAGGATCCACGCGTTATCGCAATCGCTGATGCAGCAGGCAGCTTGACTGAAGATAAGGTGGGCATTTCTCAGATAGACTACATGCATGCATGGATGCTTAGCTGCGCCTGTATCGTAGGATTTATTAAAGCTCTAGAGTGGCCATAACCTAACTTTAGTGAGCAGAACTAGTCTAACCGGTCATTTAATGTAGGCTTTTAAAGAACGGACATGAAAACGTCCACGATAGTGTGCGCGATCGCATGTATCCCTCTACAAGCATAACGCAAAATCAGTCCTGATAGACGATTTCAGTGGTTTTATTGGTTTGACTAGCCACTATCGCGAACTATTTTCGGTGACAGGACCAGCAGCCCGTCATCAGAATGATATCCATGACGAGATGGATACCTGTTTGAGGAGCGATCGCATCCGAGAGCTGAGTGATGAATTACACGGCAATAGCGTGAGTTAAACTAATCCGGAGAAGTCTAGCAAGAATATCAAACGAGGATCAATGTTTCTAATGAAAAATTCTGGCTTGAATTCAATTCTTCTTTAGCTTCTTAATAGGCCTCTGCACAACAAATATTTGTGAACTGAAGTGTAAATAGTTGAGTTGGTATCGTAAAAATAGACTTGTTAATCTATAAAAGTCTGTCTGAGCACATTCCACCTCTGGGGATAGGATCATAAATAGTGAATAAACAGCGAAGAATTCGTGCTGCGACATGAATCGAGAGATCCCATAAATCGGGGCCACAACCATAAAAAAACTCCAAGTATGAATTTACACTAGCAATCCTTTTAGATTTTCTACCAAAGAAAAATTGAGCACGCTTTTACACCAACTAAGTGACGAACCGGGTTGTCCATACTCCATCGGACATGGGTTCAGTTCCGAGCATCATATATTTGAGTGAACTAAAATGAGGTCTATGCAAGTACTCTATGGGATGACTTTACTTCAGAGTTCATATTCGGAGTAAAGAGCCTGCCTATACAACAGCAAGAGAAATACGTCAAGGTATGTACCTCCCAAAGGAGACTGGCGCATCTGTTCTGAAGTAATATACATGAGATTTGTAACTAAGTTGGAGGACGTCTGACTTGTGAGGCGGTTGAGCATCAGCGTCTGCGCCCGCTGTCATGGACGCAGACGCCGCAGCAGCTGACGTGGGCCGTGCCGATTCTAGACGATAGCCCAGCAATGGTAAACTGGCAATTGGAACGAAGTCTTCCGGTGATTTGTAGAAAAAGAGAGTGAAATCAGTGAACACAGACCAGAGTTTCTGCCATCCACAACTGCTTTTGAATTTCCGCAGCAGATATCCGCTTATTTCGTACTGGAAACAGGAGCAGAGTTAATAAATAGTGCAAGGCTAGCAGGAAAGACTTGACTCCATCGAGTTTAGAACACTCACTTGGTTGGCATTCAGAATGTTGTCTAGCGATACACTGAGACGTCTGTGCCAGCAAACATAAGCGAGGCCGCTGCAACGAAGTACTGTCTGCTGAAGATGCGACCTAGGACCCAGAAGACCCAAATGGTTATCGCCGTGGTTGGAAATCACATCTGAGTGAGCCTCCTGAGTGCCCGAGGACAGATTTGACCTATTCTCACCGATCAAACGTTTGCGCTTTGAAAAGTCTGGTATAACAACCAAAGAAGGCATAATTATCGTAAATAAGAATAAATTTATTATTTTATGAAAAGATTACGAGAGGGAGATAACGCAAGGAAAAGATGTGGAAAACTGAGCATTCGTTTGACTGGTGATTTCCAATTAAAGAGCGATTTTAAGAAAGTTCCCCATCAGTCCATTTGTTCAATGGTGGCCGAGAGATAGGGCTGAAACTATTATCTAAAATTCGTTGCGCTGATACTGCAAAATAAAGCGTGAGCTCTATAAGGCTGTTTAGAGGACGATTGGCATTGTCTGAAAAATGGGCCCTTTGATATCATCGAACGGACACTCCGAGAGACAGCTGGTTAGGTCAGTTAGGCATTACCTCGCCTTGCATTCATTTGCATATTGTAGCAGTGTAAATATAATCAAATAAGCCCAAAAGTCGTAATTATAGGGGTCTTCGATATCAGGAGCTAACTCTTCAGAGGGCTTTGCTATCGGACCTAATCGACCTTCCCTTCAGTTGCAGTGTCGAGGATAGAAGATTTAGTGAGCACAGCCAGTTTATAAAAAGCAAACCATCCACCTTTATGAGAGGGTGAATAAGGCCTTCCATTCAGTCTTAATATTGCCTACTGTGAAGGCCTCAGCTAAGTCTGAAAAAATATAAGGACGAAAGTCGTAGATCAGGTGGGGTTCCTTGATAATTGAAAGATCTTTCTTAAGAAGTCGTAGTGGCACTAGAAGCTCTATTGAAAGCGAGGGAAACTTACAGCTCTTAACCATGAAATGAAGTAGAGATGGTCAATTCTTAAAACAACGCTTTGTTGAGGCACATCACTTAGCGTCTCCGTCGGCTCAAGCAAGACGAAAGGCTCGAACCCACGGAAGCAATTCAATCTACCTCTTCATTGGAGCAAAGCCAAATTTTCGAATGGTAAAGACTTTTATCGTAATCTGGGATCACCGTACTTATTTTACTTCATGGACGACGGTGCATTTTTTTCATATGAATTTCTGACTCGCGTATTCACTACTTTCATTTTGATAATTATTTAGGGTGCTATCCATCTGCTCATATTTGTGTCATTGTGCTTGTGCTATCCTATACGAAGCGTTTTGGCGTTGAGCAGGCAAGAGAGAGGCCGCATTCACTTAATTTCTGCGTATTCTGAGTCCATCAAACGCGTTCAAGTTTGGGATATTTCAACGCGTTAAATAAAAATTGCACAACCCAATCCCATTCGTCCCCTCTACGATTTCAACCACGAAACTGGTTTTGAGTACCGTAAAATCTTGTCGTTCCCCATTCTTCATTTCCACACAACGCTTCTTTCATTCAATCCAGTCTGACCATTAGAAGGTGGTGAAGAAGTGCAAACGCTTGGAGTTCCTTTAAAGTTTCTGTGCTATTGCGAAAGAGACTCATTTGTATGGAAAAAATGTGGCCATATATGCTTTGGTTATTTCTAATCCACTGTCTTATTTGGCAAGGTCAAAGCGAAAACATCCGATATAAGAGTCAGAACTATAAACAAACAAATATAGAGTTCGTACGAGTAGAATATATAAGTCGATTTCAAACAAACCTGCCTGGTAGAAGTTCAGTTATTTCAAAAGTCAAGATAATGAATTACCTTGCGAAAGGGATGGGCTCATCGTGATCGAGTATGAGCGCGATTTTTCTTCATTGTACTTTTCACGGCCAATGACTGCGTCGAGAGCACTCAGCCAGAGATGCTTCTGTTCCTCACTGGGAGCTGCGAACACAACACGATGGCTGCGACCATGTACAGAGTTAATAGCACTAGTGAGACCTGCCGATTGAGTCTTTCCACTCTTCTCGCCTGAAAAGACAAGAATTGCAAAACTGTATCGTTGCCGACCCGTCTTCTGACCTGTGGTGATTCCTTCCTGACATATTCCTTCCGAGAAAGATACTGACGTCTTGATGGGAGACTCTAATCCAGCGTTGTGAAGTGAAACAACTCCGTGGATCTAGACGAGGGAGTTGTAGCAGGATTTAGCTTAACAAGTTCTGAGTAAGAGACGCAAATAAGAGTGGTCACCGTTTCCAACCAAGGAATCAGTCAGCACCCGTTCAGGGATGACGAAATTCGCGACCAATTTTGCCACAATGTATATTTAGAAGCGCGCAGGTATTCAGCGCAAACAATGACTTGAATTCCGCAGTTCTTTTAGCATTTGATTACTGCGTGTTAGTTTAGGGAATGGAAGGAGAAAGGGAGTTATGAGGTGTAGGTAAATATGGGTGGTCTGATTTAATATTTTAACCCTGGAGTTAAACATAGTATCTGATAAAAGTGGTCGATCAATTAATCAACCGGTCAGAAGGAGATGGCTCGATCAAGTAAACAAACAGAGAATCACAATGAAAGGGAAATACATTTAATATGTAATGTTTGCGGGCGGCGAAACAGTATCAGGTTAACCTTTTGCAAATGTGTGCATGAAAGGAATATCTATACGTCTGCCAGCCAACCCATTCGGACACATGCTAAGAGTATGATTAATGACATTCATTTCCTCCACAGGGCATTATATGTATAATACAGTAGCCGCGTGTCCAGCTGCTATCTCTAGGTGCCAGTCAATGTTAGCCCTCGGTCACGCTAGTCGATCAATCGCGACAAAAATGAACAAGAACAGTTAGCCTAACATTGGACGGGGTTATCCTAAAAAAAGTGTCTAGGAGAGGAAAAGCTCATAATTTCAGGTAATGACGAATCTGTAAGATCTGCAATGGACAAAGTGGCGGTGGATAAATTGGAATGTCGTTAAGGGCGATTCGAAGGATTTAAGCTTCAATAACGAAGTATTAATGCTAAGTATTTGTTATGCTGCCAAACCATATGAAGTTTGTCAATCTAAGCTTTAAGGTATCGGCATGATTTATAAACCCTGGTTAAACGATAGCATTCATCACTAGACGTGCCATGGTAACGTCATATAAATATTGTTTGCAAACAGCCAATTCCGACGGTCTTAATTAAATAGTTACATAGTCACCATGAGAGAATACAGTTTGAGGCATTGAAATTGCAGCTATTGTGATCGATGACGAGCTTTTCGTGTAGGCACACACATTACCGCACTATCCGATCAGAATAGAAGTGGTAGATTACCCTATCAGATGGTTTTTTCCTCCTCACCCATTGGGCAAGTCTCAAAGACTTAGTGGAGAATCGAAAACCAGGGCGCATGACCTCGATTATGTATATTGTGCAGCCGAAGGAATGGTGCCTAGGCTTCAGCTAGGGAATCCTATATTTGCGCCTTGCCTAAATCACCAGGACTTACTCATCAGTACTACGGTTACGCACACAAATTTCCGCAGTCAAATCACTCTGCCGAGTGCGCACACAAGAAACCCTAACTCCCAGGGCAGCATTGTGAGTTCTAGCAGCACAGAGAAACCAACAAAACTCTCTTAATTAGTCCATAATGAAACATTTGATTTCCACCACCGCGAGAAGGCAGAGAGCCGTTCACCACTTAAGCATTGCCGTACCATGTTAGTTGATAGACCATGAAGT
Source organism: Moniezia expansa (assembly GCA_019097775.1). Classification (NCBI taxonomy): domain Eukaryota; kingdom Metazoa; phylum Platyhelminthes; class Cestoda; order Cyclophyllidea; family Anoplocephalidae; genus Moniezia; species Moniezia expansa. The sequence continues at coordinate 6,501,578 of JADFDV010000076.1, read as the reverse complement.
CTGAGTAGCATCGCCGGAGACACAAACGTACTAACCAGTTTGTTGCAACCGGTGGGTGATTAGTCCGATTCAGAGTTGACTCTGAGATTACCAATGTACACCACGAGGAGGTTGAGAATAGGACTGACGGTACATTCCGGAAACCCGTGATCTTAGTAATATATAATTGAAGACAAATGTCTCAGGCACCAGCGAGCTCCATCTGCCTCTTTTAACGATATGGTACCGAATTTGAACTCCAACGATTATGGAAACTCCTAAAAATTATGATGTTTGTCTTGCTGAAGTATCTGAGGCACTTAATTGCACAGTAAAAGATGCAAGTCGAACCCAAACGTAGATTCGAAGAGCCGACGTCTTAGTTCAAATACGCCTGTTTCGGAAGAACAGTAAAAAAATTACTTTGTGCTACAAACACCTAAGCGCATCAAAAAAAGCAAACGTAAACAATTATTTGGAAAGGGAGATTCCAATCGCGTATTAAAATGCGGAGACTTAGGTCAAAGAAGCCGAATTCAGTTCAAAACACGTAAATAGCCTATGATATAAAAAGGCGTCTAAGAGGTGCAGTTAAAAGGTGCTCCCCCATCCAATTAAAAATATTAAAACTAAGGTCAATTTTCGAATTTCATTTTACGGATCTAGTAGCGTATGGATCCACCGTTGATGTGTCTGCATTCCACAGGGAATAGTTCGATCCAAAAATTTGAATCCCTCGTGGTTAATAACTTTCAATTGCTTCAAAAATGCACTCTCGAAATATGCATTTGTTCCTGCCTAACCGATAATTTAGGGCCTTTATTAGCAGCGCTAGAGGTAACTTTAAGGAAATAGACTTTGTGGTTAACAATATCTTTCATTTCTGATCACATTAATCTTCTTAAAACGTTTTCTTATCATAATACAGTCCGAATTTGAAACGAAGCTCGAACCCAAGGGCCTAAGTTTTTTTTAGCAGCGCTTATTCGCTACATTCAAGTAAAACACCCTAAACTCACTGTCATATTTTCCTTGAGTACTATTTGAACGGTCTATTTCTAAGCCGAATCAATTCAAGTCTTTAATTTGGACTGGCAGGCATTCAGAAATCTCATGTAGCACAGGCTGCCAACTGCGTAACGCTAAATCCATTGAAGCATGCGTGATAAAAGGTTGAATTTTAAAATCGTCTATTTTTTGAAAATTTGAATTGGATTGGATGAATGAGCCTACTATAATTCAATTTCCTGTATGTATTTAACTAGTTCTATGCTATCCACTTGATGTCGACGTCCCACTTACCTTAGCGTGCTAAGTATATACCAATTTATACTGTAGCCTCGAGCCTGGGCCTTCTGCACTTATTTATCCCAACTCAAAAAAATTCCTTTTTCTGATATTTTGAAGTTTTCTTAGTAAGACCAGTTGATAGAGCAATCAGTGAGATTGAATTTCTCGTGAGTTAAGTGAATCATTTGCCTAGTTAAATCAGTGAGCCACACTTCGGTTCCCGTCGCTGTAGACAAAAACTCATCACGCGAAACGAGGCAGGCGATTACACAATTTATGGTTTTAGAATAGGCAAGCCAAAAGCCAGGCAAATACATCATATTAAAATACGTATATTTACCAGACAAATCATTTCTGTAGTAAACAGGCTTTTAAAAGAAACGAGCTCAAGCATAACCAACTTAGTTAACTCAGTGCCTTAATTAGACTTTGTAGAAATAGTTCAAACACATAGATACTAAAACTGTACGTGTTTAAACGTAAACTTCACCTTTAATTGCATGTTTGAGGAACCAGACACCCGTCCACAGTAGATGAGACGATCGGTAAGAAGAAGCGCCATTCGTGGTTGGAAACCCCTGCCTCTAGAAGACATCTTTTCAAGAAAGCCAAAACGAACGAGCCCGGAATGTGGCTCATTGACAAGACTTTTTAGCAAAGCGATCGAACAGGCCCGTCGACGACATCGATCGTGAGCACTTGCGTCTAACTGATAGTCCTGACAGAATTCTGATATCAATGTATAAGCTTCTATAGTTCGGTAAATCGATTCGAAGTTTTCCACCATGTCACATAGCCGCGAGACGAGAGCTGAAATAATGTAAATTACCAGAAAGCGTAATCATTACCATTCGAGTCTTCCCGATCAAGATGCTCGGCTCCTTGAAGTTCGGTAAGACGTTTAAAGACCTGATGATAGTACCAAATTCTTCGGATAGGAATTCGTAATAAGGTGAGACGAGAGGGCCGATTGGTTGAGGTATCGGCGTCCTCTTTGTCTACATTACTCGACATATGTTTGTTTAGCAGATCTGGCAGCGCAAAAACGAATGCCTCATAGTATGTAGCTAGTTCGTCTTGAAGAACAGAGCGGTAGATATCAGTGATTCGAGCTACTTCTGCCAAACATCGTGTGGTTTCACGGAGCTCCCTCTCGGCTGACGCAAGATCTGGAGGTCCTGTGGAGGACCGCTGAGAACCTGCCTCGATGTCAGAAACCTCTAGAGAAGAGGAGAAGGAACAGGATGTTGAAGAAGCAGTGAGGTTACAACCCTCTGCTGGTGGGGATTGGTTTCGAATACTTCCGATAGATGGAGGTAACTCATTCCTCAATGAGGATCGTGGTACACCGCTCACTGATGCTAAAAGTTAGAATTCAAGACGATTTATGGCTGTCGATTTCGAGTTTAATAATAAAAAACTGCTATTCAGACATACCGGAAGAGTCAGAAAGTTCATTTACATCCCCCTCATAGTGAGCATCATCAAAGCCATTGCCTTCGACTAACAGCCTCGAAGGTTTGTGTCTCCTCCCAGCTTGAATTCGTCTAACCGCTCGCTTGCGTCTAATACGCTGAGCCTTGTGTACGCCTGCCAGAGCGGATCGAAAATGCGTGCGAGCGGCAGCAGCATTCACAGCTGCCTTTTCCCATGATGCCACTCGAACTATCGCCGCTTGCAGCAGCGCCGCATGATGGTAATACAGGGGGGAAATGAGGCGAATGATCTCTGCGTTTAGACTTTCACTAAGTTCTGAACCGCTGCGGTAGGACTTGAGAAAAGCAATAAAGATGGTGAAGAATGAGGCGGATACCACTTATGAAACGAATATGAATCCTAACGGTTCTAATTCTAGCGGGCAAAGTTAAGCTAAGCTTAATATATGGTTAACCCTTCGCTACTGAACTGAGAGATGTATCACTACTGTGCGTTTATGCTATTGGTATAACGATCATACTCAAATTTCATTCATCAGTTGGCATCAATCGAAACCAATCTGTGCGGATTCATTGATTGGAATGGTCACTCAAATTGACTAAACACTGTTCTAAAATGATGTGGGTACATAAGAAGCCCTCATTTTTTTTAATGCTATATTGTTGAACACATTGATACTATAAAGGGAGAAATCACAAAATACGTCTGAATTGGATCTCTTCTTTAGGTGGTACCAATTTACTCCATTCGACGACGCAAGTGAGATTAACTGTAACAGGAACCAAGTAGCAAATATCAAAAGTGCCTTATACAACACATTTTTTACAAACGAAAAATTCTGAAAATAGCTCAGATAATACGGCTACAACCATTCTGGACGGGAGGAAAACTTCAGAAATCAAACAAGATAGGCTGAAGTGGCGCAATTCATTTGGGATCTACGAGAACTTTCGACAATCCCCAACGGAAATAACAAATTTGGTATTCCTCCTATGACAAATTACCGTTTTTATTAAAATGGTTGATTGAAAAACGCTCTCGACAATCAATGTACGAACTGCCATACGCAAAAGTATCAACTGTAAAAAACGATTCAGAATGAGTCTAAGGCTGCCATTGCTTCAGAACAAGCTCCGCAGCCTAAGGAAGGAGAGAACAAAAGTCGGAGGGAAGAAAGAATCACTACTCAGGTTGATGCTATTCATTCCGAATAAGTGACACCGCAGTCTTCCAAAAAAAACGGATCACATTACTAATGCTAACGCGGAGGACGATAGCGAAATTAACAGCCGCGGAGCAGATGAAAGATCCATCCGCTGAGGAAGTCGGTATAAGTCATCCTAAAAGTGAAAAAGTGAATTTTGGCAGGGATTCAGCAAAAAATCGCAACGAATAAATCCGATGAAAGCAAGAATGGAGTTGGCGAACCGAGGGCCTGCCGACTATGAGTAAGTGAAGAGAGTACGCATTTGAAAATGAAAACAGCGAAATTCTGAGCATTAGTGAAGCGAATGCATAAATTGAAAAAAAAAGTACACAGCAGGCACTAGTGCCAATATAATGCGTCACTGGAAAGACTTAATTCACGATAAAAGCGATGGCAGAAAAAAACGGAATAATTTCTCATCCTGTTACTGTCCGGACAAATAAGATTTAGAGAGGGTTCCCAAATAATATGTAATTGAAAGCCATAGAAAGGCATTAAGTAGCTATGAGCTTCAGAGGGCGATGAATGCGGCATCGGTGGTGGAGCTAGGCACTCGATTTCCAGTTACGTTGGCCTACAACACGAGTCCATTGTCTGCTTTTCCCGCATTTCTCCATCTGACTTGGGATCAGTCTCCTAGGCATATATTTACACCATAAGTACACGCAATATGTTACAGTGTGATACTACCTAATCGGACCTTCTAATTCATCCTATATACTACCAGCTCACTACCTTTATTAGCGGTTTCAGCAAAAGAAGACATTTAAAGAGCAAATGTTTTCTATAAAGTGAGTATCAACTGCATTTTGGCGGAGGTGCAAGGGAGGTGAGAAAAACCTATTCGTGTGAGTGCCAGAAGACATAAATCTAACCTTCAAAGTATTCATCCGGTGTTCACCGGTGAATAGGATCATACTTCAGCCTAATCAATTGAATAAATGTTCACACAAGTTCAACTCTCAAGTAGGCAAACCTAACCGTACCAAACGTACCATTAGTAGGAGTCGCAGAGAGTTTACATAAGTCTTCTCCGTAATTGAAAGCTCCTTTGCCAACTGGAATGTACGATCGTGGTAAGGTGGTAGAGATTTCTGAAAAAAACTTCATGCGTTTACTCAATTTAGCTTTTACTTAAAAGTATCAGGCATAGACTTAGGGCGCTCGTCAAGTGTGGAAGTGGATCAAAAATTGAAAAACACTAAAAATTTATAGTTGCCTCCATTCTCGCCATCTTTATTTTGAAATGATATTCCCATCAGCTCGTACTAATCAGGTGTCAGCTTCTGTTCTTAGAGTTGAAGGAATGCATGAAGGCCCTCTAGTTGACTTTTCAAACGAATCACAATTTGGCGGGGGCTAGAATTAGACCCACATGGTACACAAGTTGATCCATGAGTCCCGGAAGCCATTTCTCCACTGACCATAGATTTCTTCCGCTACAGTAACGAATGCAGGATAAATCTGTTGGCAAACTGGCATGAATTACCGTATCCAAGATGTAACCATACATGCAATTGATGGTATGGGTTTTGAACCAAATGAGACTAAACATGCGGAAAGTAGAGTCGATGCGTTTGAAATCATGTATTAAGATTCAGGAAGTGTACATTTTCGAGTAAATATTTGCTCTCCAAGAGCTCCTTAAATGCTCCAGTTGGATTTGTTGCTGAACTTGACAAGTCCCTTTCGATGGGATATTTCGGTAAATTAGAGCGTTACCGTAGTGACTTCGGGTGTAATTGAATACTAGCAAAACGTAAAAGGTAACCATGGAATGCATATATTCACCAAAATAAACGAAAGTTTTTCAAACTAATTTGAAACTAACATGAAGTCCTCATGCTAGTGGTATAAATTATCTCTCCATAACCATGTGCAATTAAATATAGTCATCAATAGCTCAAAGAAAATAAAGAAAAAAATAAAAGGATCGTTGTACCACTTTCTGAATTCAGAGAATAGGGTAAACCCAGAATCGCATGTCAAGAGCAAAACTGTTCTATAGAGGTGTTTTCCCCCATGTTTAGTGCAGAGCGCTTCATCTATGGACATGACTTTAGCTAAATAAGAGCTCCAATTGTTGAGAAAAAGTGAAGTGCTATCTGAGGCCGAAATAGCATCGTCTTCTTTGGATTGGACCAATTTTGACAGAATTCGCGTTAATATTAACTAACTTTTCGAAGTAACCTAGAGTTTGAATAAAGCGTCAACGGGGATGTAATTCTTTGAGCAGTCGCAGCGACTGTATCATAATCAAGGCCCAACGGTTTGTGTCCCCGTTTCTTCGTCCGCCTTCGACGTCTTAGTCTCTGACGACGCGTTAGATTAGCAGCCGGCTGAGAAGAATCGGTCTCTATACGGACACTTTCTTGGTTTGTTGAGGTTGCCGGCTGTGATGGCTCTGAATGTGCTCTTTGGCAGACGAAAGAAGAAGAGAGTGTATCCACAGCTGCGGAAGATGGTCCTGAGAAGAGGGACGTCGCCTCAGTTTTCACTTCGTCGGGACCCTCAAAGATATCCATGCCTTTACCAACTACTGCTTTGTTTTCACCTTCAGGTGGAACATTATCTTCTTCATCGTCATCAAAACAGGAGACACCCGTGATTGCAGAAACTGCTCCGATAGAAAGCGCCGGAGCAAGACTATAAAGATCTTCTTCCACGTGTCCACCTTCATCAAAGTCCTCTTCGTGGATGGAGTAATTCGATGCCCATCGACTTGTAGGTGCGCTCTTTGAAGGATGAGGATAATCAAATGTTTCAGCCTAGGAAATACGAAATCAGCAGAGCCATGTTTCGCTTTACAAAATACGTCATAAATTTGATGAAGAAAATAAGCTAAGGTGTTTGATTCACTTCGTATCAGATTGGGTTACGAAGTAAAAAAATGAAGTTTCAAACATCTACTGTCAAGTTTAACAAGAAGCGATCTCCTACAAGGGGTTCTTGTCACCCCTTATTTGCTTACGCATTTGCCACAACCAACTCATAAGCCTCCTAACCTCATTCTCGATGGTCAGAACACCATTCCAGATACCCATTGTGGTTCCCATACACAAGAAGAATGAAGCAAGCTTCTCCAGCATTAATATGCCTAAACTTAAAATGCGGCTAGTCTCAATGACTGACGTAGGAATTTTAAATTATTTGAGGAAAATAATGAAAGTGGATTTATGTGGCAGCAAGTGAGATGGGCATCCTTCTGCTGGCTTGTCGGATTGCATAATCTTGCAATCTGTAAGATCCTATTAAAGTTTACCATCGTTAAAGAGCAAAGAGCAAAGGTAGTTTGATTTCCATTTTTTCTCTGAATTAGGGTATTCTGTTCTTTCGTCCGTTTTCCCTATAAACCATAGCTCTTAAAAATACCGCAATTTTTTTTTAAACTTGACGTTTATTTATAAGACCCGTTCAGTGAGCATTCTGACAGTGAAAAAACCGAATCGCGAGAACTTTAGAAGCTGCAAATCGGTATTCGACCTCACACCTGCTGGTGGTGCAAAAATTCCTATTCAGTTGTAGAACCGAGAAATTAAGCATAACTTCATAAGCCCCTAGCTTTTAATTTCCTTTAGAGAAAGTACTAAATTCTTGCTTTGTAAAGATTGTGATTCTCCATCTCATTACAACTTCCTTCAATCAACTGGCTGGTTGCCTTGCATGCAGTCTCTAGGACTTGTCCATTTATGTAGATATCAAATCGTGTATTGAATTGAAGCTTGAATATGATGTTAAATTAATGTGAACAGACGTTGCAGGGAGGCTGGCAGTATATTAAGGACTGAGGTGCATATTCCGAGTTGATGGTGGTGGTTACGCTGCTGGAGAAGGGGTAAGAGGGTTTCTTTGATCCTGTGAAAGATAAAAAATTTGCTGCCTCTCCGCTAGAACTAGGGCATAAAATAAGATTAAGGGAATTCCCTAGCCATGCCGATGAATATGAGGAGAAACGGCAAGGCTAGCTACGGTTAGCTAGTTTAAATTTGCAATGTGAATTCCTCGTCATATTAGCGCTCGAATAGCACGGAAACAAAACGATTTGTGTGCACGGAAAAGATGAGTTAGGGTGAACGTTGGCGCTACTATGGCTAGTTACATTCCCATTATGATAGGAATTAGGAAGCACTCAGCTGAACTTGGTTAGCGAGGGACTAAAACTCACTTTCTCGGGAGGACTTTCTTGAGCATATGGAGAGAAGATAGAACAATCCTTCGACTTCTTCCTAAAGTAGCAAAAAAGTTAATACGAATAAGGCTCTAGATTGGGTTCGAAAACCTACAGAACATAAATAAGAGTAAAGTGAAAGCCCTGAAAATCATCGATATCGAGAACTTTTTTAACTTCTAAAACTTGTATATCGATTCCAGTTTTTGACATCTCGACGAAATCACAAGCCTTGCAATGAGGGAGCAGCTGAGGGTTAATGATAGTCTAGGCAAGAGGTTAAATAAGATCACAGTCATGCTACACCAATCGAAACGGTACCGCAAACAAGTTGGATGCTGCTATATTGAGCTAGATTGCAATGGCTGCGAGTTTGAAAGTTCGACAAATACTGCCAATCGCCTTCAGAGTTGGGAAAGAGTAGGGAGTGTTACCCATTCTTTTATTTAATAATTGCTTCAAATCGACATCGAATATCCTCAAAACTGATTTATACATTGAGCGAGGAATGAATGAAGATCGCAATACATAGCCGTCTCAAAGGAAACGCCCTGGAGTAAGTTCTTAGTTTGAAAGAACATCAGTTCTGAGAGGTGGTTAAAGGATGTAGTTCGGACAAGATGTCGATACCATAAAAGGGTGACACACTGCGATAATGGGAATTAGATGCCGAACGGTACCAAATGAGACCAGACGCATCTAACGAATAAAATTCCCAAATACTATGATATTTTAGCTGTTCCTGAATCACCTTTTTATTTTCAAGATTCCGCCAACTTAATGATGATTCCCAGATCGATTAGAAACTGCCAAACAGCTAGAGCTTTGGGTTGGCTTAAAGATGCCTAACCATTTATTACTAACCGATCAGTGAGTCCAAACTTTGTGACTATCTGTTCTGTAATGTTTAGGACATCTAGTAGGGGGAGATATGGATTCGTTATGGATATGTTAATGACTACATACAGCAGCCAAGGAAGGCCGGTTATTCGAAAGTTATCCTTGGAATAAATTCTCGGGCGCTCTCTTGGAAGGCAATATATTAGCTGGGACATCATGAGATAGAGACATTTCAAAAAAATATTGTGCATTTGAGCTATTGATTCCTGCCTAAACTCTTTTCCTCTTGACGGATTAGTATCACTGTATACCTTTTCTCGATCATCGTAGTTTTGCTAGCGAATAATCACTAAAGAACGACTGCTGCTATTGCCAGATGAAGTAAAGTCTCAGATTCATGCTTACCCATTTTCTGATTCCTGTTCCATAGGCGAGCTGAGATCATCAAGTTTACAAACAGGGTACGGGAAGTCAATAGAGTCCGATTTGTAAAGATCATTAGAGGAGACGGCGCGAGACGCACAAACGGAAAGTGGATGCTGTAGAAGTGAATCATCCGACAATAGTGATCGATCGCTTTCATCTCCATTCTCAGCCACTTCATCGTAATGTTCGAGTGGAAGAGAGAGCGAGTACTGGTGTTCAGATTCCGAAAAGGCACGAGCTCGTTGACCTGTCGATGTTAGTGAAGGCCGAGATTCACTGGAGGGAAGCTGGGAATGAAAAAATGGATATTTTGCTGTTTACTTTCAACGTGATTTAGCACAACTGCCGTCTCTCTAATTAGAATACTTGAACATTAGATAATAGTACTCTAAATTACACAAGATTAGGGAAAAAAGGATATTTAAGACATGAGAGGGATCATTTCACCTGGATTAAGGAATTCGTCAACACGAGGCAAGAACGTTAATCACCATTTTTTAAACCGGACATCCTCAGAGGTTGCAATCGTGAAGATACTGGTTCATGTGCGAATAGAAAATTATAAGCACAGAGCACGTCTTCCCGAGCCCATCGCGACGCCGGTTAAATAGGTGCGTCATAGTTTCTTTGAAGGGTTATTCTTAAATACCACGACAATAAGAGAGGTCTTAGGACCATCCATAGTCTGTTCCACCAACATGAGTGACTTGAATCCTCCCTTATAATCAGCGTCATAGCAATCAAAAACCCATTTCCTTCAGATCTTGTCTTTCTCCACATTCTCTACGCATTGTGGCCCCGAGAGGACTACTAGAATTGTGACCATACGCACATATAACTGAGGAAACAATTTAGCCACGGTAATCATAATCCTAGTCTCTCTGATTTGGCAAAAAGATACGTAAGCCATTGACGTATCTTACAACGCAAAAATGCCTTCATAGAATAAAAATAGGGAAAGCCAGGTGCTAGATCTGACAAGTTCAAAGTGATCTGAAATAACTCAGACGTGAAAAAAGACACCTCGAGAAGGTTTTGAAACTGTTTTCTATACACAGTCGATCCTAATAGTCTGCTTTAAGACTTTTACATCTCTGGGTTAGTTGAAAATAACGACAAAGCAGTGTTTTCAATTAGAAGAATGGGAGAGGATTGCTATTTAGCAAAAACAAAGGGAAACAGGAAGCAATATTTAATTCTTTCACAAAGCTGAAAACGTTCACGATTATGAGAATTGAAAATTTTGTCTTAATCTTGATATGGATGGATGCTCTAATATAGTAAACTGGGCAATCGTTACGAACCTCAGAAGAAGATTACAGAGGAGTTTGGGCTTCAGATTGCACACTTTTGCGGCGAAGTGACTGTACCTGCATGAGAGTAGAAGAACGTACATCGCTCCAGGCCTTGGTGAAATACGACTGAAATCCACTTTCTCTGTTCTTTTTTTCGCCTAAACTGTTCCACCTCCTCTCTGTCTGATACCAGCTGAAGCGGGTGCTGCTTTCGAATTATTAACCCGAGTATGTGCATTTTTTATAAAAAAATGAACGATGTGACTGACTGTCGAATCGGTGCTTCGCTTGATTTAACCAGTTAGCTCAAAATGAGGCGGATGGATCTCTGAAAAAGAGGCTGTTATAGCGAAAAATGTGTAGCTGCAAAAAGCCAAGCCAAGTCTGTTCACACCAGTTAGGTAGGCACGATGGAGGAAAAATGCTAGAATCTGACTCATTCCTTTGGGCAAAAATAATCGGAGCTGTTTTCAAAGACTGACTGAAACTAATTAATAGTTTTTAATACTTATTCGAATGTACAAAAAACAATGGATTCTTCCTATTTAACTTTTTACATGTTACAATCAAATGTGAATATTACTGGTCCTGAAGTGGAGTCATCTGACGATAGAGAAGCCTTTATGGAGACGTCAGAGGGAAGTTGAACCTCACTGCTCCTATCAGTATGCTTCTCGCCCGAGGACGACACTTTACTGTGCTTCACAACTTCGTTTGAATCGTTAAGAGCAGACGGAACACTTCCTGATGTTGGTCCAGAGGTAACGGAAGGTCGAGAATCAGTGGAAAGGCTGTCTGCAAAAGACAATCATAATATGATATAAGAAAAGAATTTTCTTTAGCTTGGCTAACGTTTACTGTCGCGTACATTTAGTAACTGAATCGGCATCAGAGGGTCTAGTTATGACAGAAGCGACGACAAGCGATGACGTGTTGGTGAGACTACCAGATTCCCGACGTCGAAAAGTTTTGACCAAACTGGTTGAGAAGACACGGGGAACACTGGCGCCATATTCTGACTCGAGTAACTGAGCGCCTACTTTACACGGACTCTCAGTTGGCAGACTACTTTGGTCTATTGAATGAGAGCTACTTGTCCTATACCTGAAAGAATGCGTTAAACGGAGAGCATTTAAATCAGCCATTAATCACTATTTCTAAATGGAGAAGTTCGCTGAGAGCTTTCTGTATGTGGTGTTGATGTTGATATCAAAACAATCGAAAAATGAGTTCATGTTTCCTGATAGAACACGCGCTTAGAGTGAAGGAAATGGGACCTTTGCCGGCTTTCCTAATCATCCACTCTCTCATTAATCCTACTAAGAGAAAGTTAAACTAAACTGTGGGCTGAATGCTTACTGACGTTATTTATCAGTAATGGCGTTATTACCAAAAGTTGATTAAGCCTTCGAATAAAGTGGTTGTTTTGATACCCCTATTTAATTTAAAGTTTGTGCGCTGTATTTGCTTTTTGATGTCAAGATGAAGTACAAAAATATGGACTAAATAGAAAATTGGAATAGAAACTAGGCGACTTAGCTACGCAATCACGGTCTACCTGTTGGAGGCTGGCCAAATGCCCATCGTGGTCATGCACGCTAATTATTGGCCAGTGCACTGTCACGCACGCACGCACGCACGCATGCAAACTTAACTAGCATGGTAACTAATGTCAACATTAAAAACGGCGATCGGAGTTTTAAGAGAATGGATTAGCCAGGTTTGTCCCAGGCAGGAGACAGAAGTGGATAGATGAAGTCGAAAATGGATGTTTTGGATGAAACAGCGGCACAACATTAAGTCAAAGTATAGTCAGTAAGTAGGTATACACTATGCACAAGAAACATTGGTGAAAGTAAATGCCCGAGCACACGATTATCCATCTCGTCCCATCAAAAATAGATGGGTTTTTGTGCACCACGCTAGCCACCATGAATATTGATTGCTGCGATTCAACGATTTAGAAAAGCCGCTAAAAAACACGTTTTTAATTAGGAGAACAGCATTTTCATGTTCAAAGAAGACAGGAATCGACTGAGTTTGCATAAAAGAAGATATGAAATGTAGCATGGATTTTTACTCTTATCAATGAAAAAACATACGGATCACCATAGAAACAAAATTTTATGACCCCTGCACACGACAAATCAGATTTCCTGTTAGGGGAAATACCTATAAGTTGGTTCCACTGGTTCAACGAATCGGATCTAAACTTCTTCATTAATTAGAGAACAACTTTGCAGGATTGATAGTGGAAAAAAGGCCAAGTCAGCTGTTGATTTAACAGCGAAAACCTAATCTGACGTATCCAAAAAGAATTTTAAGGAGTTGAAAGAGGAATTTCCAGTTAAAAACTCGTAGAACAGACTGTATTCCAAGAAGTGGTGTGATTAGACACTGATCATCAAATTAATTCCCGCAAGTGTTTGTCAAATACATTAGAATTCAGAAGCGAACTGCAAGTCAGTTAGAAGCACTACCAAAAATGAAGAAACCAACAGTTTAGACAAGTAAAAATACCATGTCGTTTAGATTTTTTCCCAACTGTATTTGAAGTTACCGGAGAAATCAACAATCTCTGCTCAGTTGTTTTACTAAGCTTACATAATCTTCCTCCAATTTCATAATGACTGTTGTAAATGATTAAGAAATGCTCAGAATTCTTGCAGTTAAATTAAAAACAGAAACATCTGAAAAACAAATGATTTTTAATAGTTATTTAAAAGTTCACGACGAGTTGTGAGGCCAATTGAATGCCTTCCATTATAAATTAAATGCCAACAGTCAAGTTTAATGAAACCATAGTCATGGTCAGTAGGAGTCAGAAAGAATTGGAACTGTGCTTAGCCTAGTGGCAGATGGATACATCGCTAAAGCAAATAAACTGGAATGCGACTACCATTTTTTTAATCTAAATTGAATAAAGTGAGGAGCAAATATTGGGTACAATGTACAAGTTTAACATAAATTCTTGAAATTCCTTGAATTAGTCGATAATGAACTAAAAGGTAAGGTAAGAAGAACCATACCCTTGGTTGGAAAATCCTGAAGGGACCGTTGTTCTATGAATGGAGAGTATACCCTGCGAAAGAGTATACCAAATAACCAACCAGATAGGAAATGACGTTTAAGAAAGCATTTCCCCTCAAATGTAGGATCGTTTTGTGTGCGACAACGGCGTGGAGGTTGCGTGCATGTCTGGCACATTACGTGACATACTGATTAAAACTCGGTCCATAAAGCGAGGCAAGACGATAAGTTCACAGTTAGAGCGCGATTAAAAAGTGGCTCCCCACTACGTTTAAAAGAAACGGAGGCTTATGTTGATGGAAGTAGATGTAGATAAAGGGAGAAAATGAAAAAAAAACCTTAAAGAACTCCTCTTAAATGCAATAATTAAAGTCAGAAAAACCATTTATTTGACAAGGGCTTGAGAAAAATAATTTAACCAAGATTTCAATTTTTATTTGATGTTTAAGAAAAGGAATGACTAGGCTTGTTAAAATATTTGTTTAAAGTACCATGTTCTTGAGACCAGACAAGTGAGAACACACCGGGTTGAAAATGGTCTTCGAATTGGAGTAGAGAGAAAGAGGAGTTGGTAATGATCTGGAAGACTGGTTGCTGGGAAACCAAAATCAGCCGCGACAGTGCTGGAGCTGCTTCCACGAAAGAGAGACTGCCGATTTTGGAGGAGAGTTGGAAGATCTTCCACGACATCGATATGAGCGATACTGCGACGCAAGTTAGGTGAACCGAAACGATTAATATTCTGACTTGATTCTAGACGTCCCACTGACTTTGAGCGTCTGCAGTACAAATAATTTGACCAAGACAATCAAGGCCGCACAAATTTTCTCAGGGGACATAACGTTTGAGCTCACTTTTCGAATGAAATGGTTCCTCCACTTGAGTTGTATGAACTTTCTATCAGTTGTTGCTGTGTTCTTCCGCAGTAACTGCAGAAATAAAAATTAAGACACCAAAGTATGAAAGGCAAGTATGAGATCTGCTGCGAGGACCATTTTTTGCTTAAAAAGGCTCGAGAAAGGAAGGACCAACAAACCCCATTCGCCAGTTCCGTATAATCGATGGGTGGTTTTTGATTTTAAAGGCTATAGATTCATGATTTTGCAGATGAAATCTGCTTTCGGCAATTCAGCAAATGCACGTAGGATGCGAATCGAGCTCCAGAATCTCATCTACGGTCTAAGAAAATCACTTTCTGTTGATGAAATACTGATAAAGAGCAGAGAACTTCATAGCCGTTCAATTTATAAAGGTACAAAGAGAGTCCAAGGAAGTCCAGGAAACCCATGAGAGAAGACAATGCGAAGCAGCAATACCTGGGCTGTAGGCCAAATCTCAATATCAAAATCGATCATAAAACATCAGTTAAAAACTACTCTGCAAGAGAATGGCAAGAGTAGTAACTTCTCTCTCAAAACGCTTGCTTCCATTACGGTCTTAGGCTCTATTGTTAAACTGAAGGAGCTATAAGAGTACTACCAGTCTTCTCTGAGCAGTGTTTGTGGTTTCACAAATTGCTGTCTAAATGGCAATCTTTCCTGATAGACTTCACAGTTTTATTAGTGGTTTCATTGTCTCCAAATTAAATTATTTTTAATAGTAAGTAATCTGAGTATATCATAATCCCCAGTGGCTCAAAGTGTGCATTTTTTCATATATTATGGATGAAGAGTTTTCATCTTTGCCAGAAGGCTTAAATCTGTCTAACAAATATCTCAAACTCGAGGCTTCCTTGTGTTGGTCTATTTCAAACAAGGACGTCTGTAATCAAAAAGCATTGAAGATATGTAACACCCACCGATAAGACGATCCCTTGCTGAATATTCCTTGATTGCGACCACTTTTGAGGCTAGCACTGCGACTGAATCCACCTCCACCATTACCGCCACCACCGCCAGTCCCAGTGCTGCCACCTGCAGAAGCAGAACTTTTGTGTCCAGATTCTTCAATAAAACGTAGACTCGGCTGAGATGCGTAAGAATGAGCCGTCGGTGCTGAAGAAGTCCAGATTCCAGCACCGAATCCCCCTAGTCCTCCACCTCCAGCACCCGCCTCACCGCGAGTCTCCCGTGAACGGAAGAAGGCGTGGTGTTCCAGGCACTTCTTCCAGAAATTCTTGCATGCGTCGCGAGTGTCGAAATTGAACTCCACAGTATCTTTCCCAAAGGGCTTACAAAAGTGTCCGAGATAAGGAGCAATTCACAGAATTCAATTCGCTTAATTTGGGTTCATGATATTCTTATTGGGCCCTAATGATGTTGTCAGGTTGCCTTCGATGTAACTGTTATCTGCTATCCCTTTACCTCGTTAACACATATTTCTTCGTTATTGTCCTATGATTATTTCTTACTCTTAGTAATGGGTGCAGGTTCAAAAACAAAGTTACTACTCCATGATGCTTGGTAATCGAAGATGAAACAAGGCAGAAGAAGACACAATGTAGGATCAAGACCGCAATAAATTAGTAAGCTAATAAGATTCAATCTGTGACCATAACTTCCATCCCTTTGAAATTTCACGAACGAAAAAAGTCCTCAAAACGTTCATATTCTAAAAGATATCTTTTTCAAATTTGTTCACTTTCCGGAATATGAATGTTTGATCAAAAGATTAGTTACAAGTGGCATAAGTTTGGACAGCAACGCACTGTACAACGAAGAAAATGACGAACTTTCCAATTCACTGATGTAGATAAGAAGGGGGAGTAAGGATTCTGCGAAATCCAAACCAGAGAAAATCTATTATAAAGTCTGTTAGTTTGGTAGAGCACACACACTAGTTACTAGTTTTCCAAACGCCTAGCAATGCCGACAGCCAATAAAATATCCGGAAAAAGGTATGGGCGCAGAACTAGAGAGGACGTTACTCACTAGGACCATTTACAGCTCATCAGTGAGAGCGACGGTCGATGTCGTTTAGTTAAGGGCATTAGTAAGGATGTTTTGTACCAATTACTCCGCCTAAAGATAATTGGCTTTACTCTTCTCGGAATATGCTAGACTCGGCTCAAGTGCCTCAATAAATAGGCAGAACATTTACCAACAGATGTAATATATTACGAAACATCGTAAATAAAGACTAAAGACAAGGCAATTAAAGCGCGCTATTTTGTACTTTGGAATATGTCCAAGTATTGAAGACCTACTTCTGTTCCAGAGTGCAGTTTAATGAGAAATTTGGTTCGTTTGAAGCTGAGTTTGCGAATCTTGGACCATGAAAAGTGGTTCAATTTTGTCTTGTCCTGATAGAGAAAGAGCCCAGCGTGTGTGACTCCCAAATTGAGCAAGATTCCTCCATTTTCCTGAAAGACGAGCATGTGCTAAAGCACATCAGCATTATTGAAAAGTACTTCAGGGCACCTACTTGTTATTAAAAAAGGTAAAAGTTGAACTTGACCGGTAAATTACGTATTTATATGTTTGTTTTGTATATCATTATATATATCTGAATAATCATTATATATGCAAGTGTTTCAATGCAACCAAAATAAGTTTTATTGAATGATGAAGTACAATAATGAAGCGAAACACGGATTATATATTCACAAGCTATGAGGTTTAGATGAAACCACTGGCTTATATAGCAACGAAGCGTATGAATACGCGTTCAGAACTTATCAAATAACGATTTCGATATTTTTTGTAGCAGCATCAATAATGCAAGTGCCTCCAATGATGAATGAGATGATTTAAAGTACAAACCTTTCAAAACGGCATCGAGATGCTCGTTCACTAGATGGGAAGCGGCACTAAGTCTATGAATCACGAGAGAACAGAACGTATTGAGGATTTCGGAACATTAGGCGGACAAAGTTTCACTGAATTGGCCGATTAGCTCAAGAGAGTCAAAGGAATGCACTGATAAAACCCAGTAGTTCTAGTGATTAATCGCCTTCTTGAACTCAGTTCCTGCGTTTCAATTCATTAACATCGGTTTGCTCTGCCAGTGCACATAACGGTTTTCCACCTTCAATCGTTGGTTGAACACTGAACTAATATTCGTCTACCTTCCAAATCGCATGCTCCATGTAAGTGATAGATGAGTGTAGTTCTGGACTCAATCGGTGTATCAAGTGAGGTGGTGAATTTGTTGAACAGTCTTTAATCAATATAGTGCGGTTTAAAGAGGTTCGCTGTATTCCTCTGTGTGGAAAGAGCCTAAAATCACTTAGAGATATAACTGATTAATAACATGATGGTCTCGCCCCCGAGTATGTGGTGTATTTTAGAAACATATTTAACATAAGGGCTTTTATTTAGAATAGAACCTTTGAGTAACGCCCATTTAGTAAGAGGCATCAGCCATAGGATTATGCTCAAACACCATGACTTCATAAAAGGATACTAAAAGGTTAAAATGACAGTGTAAGTGATGCAAAAAGGAGGGCTAAATTAGTGGTGAGGTATTACCCTGGCAGGATGCAACTTCAAGCCGTAGAACTCCAATTTTCGTGCTGCGTCCAACAGGCGATAATACGCCTCGCCTTCAGACATTCCCCTGAAAGGGAAAATTATAGCGTCAAATCCTGTTTTTCCTATCTTTATCAACGAAGAAAGACTACCACACTTAAAACCCTCGAATGCAAAAAGCGGCTGATATATGATAATTTAGTTAATTCCCTAATTCTAAAGAGGGAGAAATATATCTACTTGTTTTATGAGACCAGGAACACTGACCAGCTTCGGTTAGTCACCCAATTCAAAACCTTCAAGCTGTTTTTCATTGTTTGTGAAAGTTCCGCACTCAAAGGGGCCAACTAATGACTGTCTCTCTGGACGGGAAGGTATTGTTGTTCATTTATTTTCAGGATCTATTGTATTTGAGGATAATAGTTTTTTTATTACAACACTATCTAATGAGCGTCATCGGCAACACAGGCATCTCGTAAGTCCTCAAAGAATTAATGGATCGGTAACTTACGCCAAATTGCTGTGTAAATCCACCACCTTCGACAGGAATGCAGGTGAGTACTGCTTGCTCAGACGTATGTTCTCTAGGTATGTCAGTATTCTTCTGTCTTCCTCCTCACGATCACCCAGTTCAGCTGGAACAAATGATACATTAAAATAATTGCAAAATTCCAATATATTAACAAGTAACAATATGATAGTCTGCATAGGGGATGATAATAAGCACAAATCTAAAGTGATAAGGAACCAGTCATTCTGACCCACGATTCTTGACCAAAGGAAATCCGACAAATCTGGGGCGTGGGTAAATAAAAAAAAGAGCAGAAATGGAGCGCTTTTTCAGAAGCCAATTGCGATGCGGACGTTCCGCCGAGTACTTAAGAGCAACAATCTTTGACTCGCCTTAGAACCGCCTCTGAATCGTTCCAGATTCACGATTGGTTTGACTTTTCTCACCCAAGATCCAACATCACTTTATTTCATTCTCAGTACATGAGACCCATTTAAGTAAACGTTTACGCTATGAAATTATTTTTGTTTCAAATATTATTTTGATGTAATGGGGAGCTGAATGTTCAATTGAAAAGTTTAAGGTGAACTGCAAAATAAGTTTAAAGCATCTGAAAGAGGTGAAATCAGATTTTGTGTAGATTTTAATATTTACTGTGCTTAAATTTGGAGATAAAGAAAATGCGAGTTTTACCAAAGTTGTAAACGAAAAGACTAAGTCTTCAAGAAAACCTAAAGGCTACATTACGTCCCTAGTATACAGAAGTATTACTAAGGCGGATTACAGGCTCAGTCTCAAAGGAGAAATATCGTCAGACCTGACATGCTCCGCAAATGGAGCTATCCTATACAGCCTATGATTTTTAACAAATATTTGTAATTGTGTGAAGAAGAAGAAGAAGAAGAAGAAGAAGAAGAAGAAGAAGAAGAAAAAGAAGAAGAACGTACGCAATCGCTTAACGTTCAATGGCAAGAGATGCAATCTTATTTGTAGGAGTGATAAAAGGATTACCAGGAAGAATGGACTGTAATATGGTGGTGAATAAAGCCTTGTAAACCGAAGTGTCTTGCTTCATTCATAATCGTCCTAAGTGTGAATCTATTTTTTTGTCTCTGAAGATCGTGTTACCCAATACTTGGGGCATATGAAACTCCCATTATGACTTTACCTGGCCTCTGCAGCTAAACTCAAGGGAGCCTAGCCACAGAGGTAAACATTAGTTTCCAAGGGGTTTGTCGAGGTAATCCTGTCTCCCCACGATAAGAGTTGTAAATGGGCTTGAGTACATAATCTACTCAGGGAATCAAAAACTCCACTCCCTGCAGTCCAGCTATAGTAACGACAACCCCTTAGTTGAATGGAAGCCAGTGGCAGGATTAGAAATAACTATTTATTCTTTGATAATAAGTCAGTGTAATGGCCCGAAAGAATTGACTAACTTCGTAACCAGTTAAGGGAATGCCGTGTATTCAGGGGCAAGATGGCGGATTAGATAGCCGTTCGAAGATGAAATCGCAGCGAAATCTCCAAATGATCACTGAGGTTATATTACGCGAAGAGGTTATCTCCATTGCCACTTTGATCCACTGTTTGCTGCTTTGCATGCTATACTTTGATGAATAATAGAGAAGACCTAACATAGGAGAATAAAATAGGCTATCGAAGAGGCTTTTTCAACATTCAAAGAGACAACTTAACCGTCTTGTGATCGCATTCTGGTGGGCTGGAAAATTATCTTTGCTTTTATCTATAATCAATATAAAGTGATACTTGACAGCCACAGTATCGTCCATAGTTACGAAAAAGAATATGCTATTAGTGATCACACCATTATAAAGCTCGTAAGTCTAATCCTAAGGAAGACGCGTGAAATTGAAGTGGCACTCAAGCTTCCGAAAGGTGGCGTAGTTGAAAAAAAAAAGCAATTGCAAAGAAAAGCTTTTAGTAAGGAATTAAGATTTAGCACAATGTTAGTTATGGTGAATTAATTCAAAGTGTATTATGTTTCCCGAAAAAAAAATTTGCTTTTTTAAAGATTATCTTTTGATCCCAGTAACACGCAACTACTTGTAAGTTCAGGGTGGCCTACTACAGTCAACAAAGTTGTTTACACAACGCCAAACTTTATTATGGTATAAGGGGAATGCGAAACACGCATGAACAGTTTATCACACAAAAACGAACCATTCCTCCAGCTGGAAATTAATAAAGCCACAACTACAACGAGTCGATCGCATACAAATTCGGGAAAACCTTGTAAGTCGGATAAACAGAGAATATAAATCAAATTTCAGGAGAATGAGAAGGGGAAAAGTTAGGGAGGGTGACACGTACCTTGAAGAATGAAAGCTGTTAGAAGAGCCGCCGTATTTTCTCCGCAGTTTAGCTCTCCGTCGATTAAGTCTCTTTTCACTTGCAGTGCAAACAATCGCCTTAATTGGAAAATTAGAAAAATTAAAAGTACTCGCGCAAGTTGTCAGTTAAAGTTAAAAGCAATTAAGATCCCCATCTATGATATGTGTTAGGTTGCTGTAAGTATTCTAAGGTTCGTACCAACAAATTCACTTAAATAGAACCAGACGAATGAACTTACTGAATTTTGCAAGTTTAGAGGATCTATCTGGGGAACTCAAATAATTTAAATGGGAAAATGGAGTGAAACATTCAAATAAATTACTATTTTCAAGCTTTTCGTTTTTCTTTTCCTTTTGAGCGATTGTACTAAGCAAATTTCAATTTGGGTATCGCTGTAGCCATTCCGGGGTTCTGCAGATTTTGAAACCGGTCTTCGATTTGGCAATCTGAAGGGGTCGCTTTTTTAACAGTTTTTTTTTTTCATCTGTGCCAGTTTCTGTCTTCAGCTGCAGCACAGAACCTCGGATAGTTTGAGTTACGATTAATCACGTTCTTTGTGCACCTAAATTTTAAGTATGGCTGGTGTAAGTCTTTACTAGGACGTGAGGTAGTCATCCAGCTTTCGTTCAGCCGCGTCCTTCCCATTTACCCTCAACCCGGTGCTTTTGGTAAGAGCAAAATGCGATTTAATAAGTTTGATGAAGTTGATTAAAATGTAAAAATGTGGGAATGGAAAATTCGCGCGAGAAAACAACCTGAGATAGAAGAAATTAGGGCCATTATAGTGCGATCGTAAAGGGGTTTCAACAATTATAACAAATGGACCAGGTGCTTCATAAATGAAAGAAACCTCACGATAATCCAAAATGCATGAACTGGTCTAAAGAGATAAATTCAAGGCTTCTCGTTAACCGGAATGTCCAGATGAAGCATAAATAACGCAAAATATGAAATTTCGATTGTCTTTTAACGCAAAAACAAGGATGCTTAGCATTACGCAAGAATTATCCAGGGCGAATTTTAAAAAATTCCAGGAGAAATTTCGGCGAAAAATGAACTCTACCGCTCAGAACAGAAGAAGAAAGTTCGTAAACGCACTGTCTAGGTTATTCTACGACTAGAGCCTCTTCCTGAATATAAAAATCGAAGTGCAAAACCAACCTGGTCAGCTTATCAGTGAGAAGATCAAGGTGTGTGGTGTAGAACTTCACTTTAAAAGAAAATTGAGAAGGTTTTCGAAGCATTTGTGAGACTGGCTTGTAAATCGGTTTGAAATGGTCGAGCCAGCACTAAATAAAAAAGAAATGCACAAAAATCTTTATCAAAAGATAACATCTACACAATTTATCTATTCTTGTTAAAACTTAGGACATTACATGTACTGAAAAAGAGCGATTTCGCGAACTATCAAAATTACCTTATTCCCCATGGAATCCTCATATTCCAAATCGAAATAATCAGTATCTTCCAATTGTAATAATTGTACAACCAGGTCGAAAAACTCTTGACCGGGACATCGTGGCTAAAAGGTTTCACTCAAATAAGATCTCGGATAAAAATCGTTAGCTATTCTCATCAAAAAATAATGTATGAGCCATACAGATAGAATGAAATTTTCTAGATGCCCGTCAAGCAGTAAGACTCGAACTCTGATTGGTCGTTTGCCAACTGGGTGCTTTGGAGAGATAGCACTTCCGCAGTGTTCTTGCATGGTAAGCGGTAGAACTTAAACCTCAACAACATACATATTCTCTAAACAGTTTTTCAAAGAAAGGAAATAGATAATAATGCCAAAAAGTCGATTTTTCCCCTTAAAATGGACTTAATAATTTTAAAATATCAATTGACTGTGAAGTAGAACGATTCATACAAAAATTTACGGCTCATGTTAGGAGGAAAAAAAGTAAGTACTGCGTTTATCCAGTTAAAATGAATAGATTACCATAATAAATAAATTATGAAGGGAATATTTTGAGACAAAATAGAACAGCATATGATTGGTCACCTTGAGTCAAAAAATTACCATTTAAAATAGCAACTGATTGAAGTACTTAAACCCACTTAATTTTGAAACAAAGAAAATAGTTAGTGAGTTAACTTATAATATCTTCTATCAATATGAATGTTATTAATTTATTATTTACAATAAATTGATAAAAATTCAGTTAATATAAATTAACAAACTTTAATAAGCCTTTGTATTATTTCAACATGTGCTATAAGGAATGATGCAAACTTTATGTTAATGATAAAGTAAGTTATTCAGTATGATTTCGTCTCCTTAGTACAGATAGCTTAGCGATTTTTGACAACTTCGAATTTCCTTAGAGCCAGCGAGTGATTTGAAAATCCCGAACATATCTCCCTTTTATTGTATGCAAAAGAATATCATGCTTATTCATAAGTCATTAGTCTGCAAATACTACATACACCCGAAAGTACAGCAGGGGAAATAATATTTATAAATAAATTATTGTTATTCGTTCAAATAAGTAGAGGGATATGAATGGATTATTCATTCTTGGGGGACTGTCAAAGTAGAACTCCTCATTCGAAGTAATGGCACTTCATGATAGCTTTAGTTCCTTTTTCGAACAACACTCTTGAGTCTCTATAATCAGCAAATATAAATCTTTTGTTGACCACTATTCTTTGAAATCGGCTCTTTCGTTCCAATTTTTCAAAATTTGAGCAATGTATCATTGTAAATGCTGTGGCATGTATTGGCTGTTTTTACTCCGCCGAAACACAAATTTAAAAAGGATAAGGGCGTACCAACTGATAAATTTCGAAACCCGAATCGAAGGCATAGTGCAGGACGTGCGGGAATAATTAGCACAATCATTCTATTTTAATAGCTTTGATCAGTTGCAGTTGTGAGAAATATTCTATAGAGAAGATTCAGACCTCGTTATGTTTATTTTATCCCACTAGGGCTGACGACTAAAAGGAGCATGCGCATACAGTTCATTGTAGGGAACGCTAAACGCTAATGCTGGGCCCTAGCGAAAAGGGCAAAAAAAAGAACATTCCCACACGTGGAACACTGCATTGCACAACTACATTTCACTGAGATAATACGCACTTTTCAGAACTAAAATCTAGCTGAGCTCCCTCCACTTTGTCATCTAAAGCGTCTGGTTGCCCAAAATTGGGAAGAACTACCCTGGTTAATCAATCGATGTACCCTTAAATTTCCAGTCAGTGACGTATTACTGAAAGAACTTTCAAAAGGATTTGACAAAGTACATATAGATCATACTTCACACTGTTTGTTTGGTCATGACCGAAAATTCGAAATGAAATTCTTATAATAGGGCTCGCGCTTGTTTCATTTTATTGGGCCAGCGTGAGATGTAATGAAAGTATTTAAAAATGTATTTTTGAATATTAGTTTAGTGGCGAAATCTATCATTTTAAATCTGCAGGCAAGCAGCGGCAGAGAAAATGAATCCTCTAGAACAAATTTGATATTTAAAACGTCGTGAAAGGCACTTTCATAGAGTTCTAGCACTTACTTTTTAAAGAATGGCAGTAAGTTGTTTTCAGGTGTTGGGAATTAATGAAACACCCGTCGACTTTTGTCGGAAACGCCCAAGTCCATTTGTGTTAACTAAAAGCAGCCCATAATCTCTAGAAAGCAGATAAATAAAACAGTGGTGTGGCTTAATCGTTGATATAAACCAGCGAACCTCAAATTACTTCTATTGGGTAGCATCCAACAAGTCCTAAGGGCTTATTGAGGGTACAACAGAAGTACGAATAGCTTGTATAAAAAGTAGCACACAGCAGTTAACACAGAGGACAGTAAAAGCGGTTATCGACGTCTTCGGTTCACTGGCCGCTTCTCTGACATGATCTCGTAGTACAGGTAGCAGTTCAACTTCGTAATGACACTTCGTCCGTCCTCGACACCATTAAGGGCGGACACTTTTCACACCCCTTCCAGAAGTCTGTTCAACCTTCTGGCGGATATTCCATTCATTGCTACATGCATGCGCTTTCCACAATCCAGTTTGAGACCAAGGATTCGGGTATTTATCTCGTGCCTCTTTTACTAGGCTGTACGAAGTTGTATTTCTGCTAACATAATCTAATTTTTATACATCCGGACAAATAAACGAATTGCATACTTCTCAAGTCCAATCTGCTATCGCTACACGATAGGCTATCAGTTTGGAAACTACTGGTGAAAACGGAGGTTCCCTTCAAAACTCTCAAACATAGGTAAACAGGGCCAATAGAGTCGGAAATACCTGGATGGGGAGCCATGATTTGTTAGATGACATCAACTTATCATGAAGACTAATCAAGGTCTAAATTATCATCGATGTCCTCCCGCTATTAACCGAGTATTATCTTGCGGGCAGAGCCATTCACACACAGCGACTAGAGAACTTGTGCATAGGAGTTAGAGTGCTAAAATTCCTAAAGATGGAGTGAGGGCACAAGAAAGAAGGACTATGAAGAAGAGGGTATCAAGCAGGATGAACTACAGCGCTTACCCAGTAGGAAAGGGACCATAGATTACTGTGATGTAAAGCACAAATTGTCGCCTATTAGGAAAATAGCACCTAGATTAGGACCTGGTCCATCGACCACTAGAAGTGTCGTGGATGGACGAGATACCACAAAGAAGAGCAACTGAAGAATGAACTGTTACGGCACGATGAAACCATGCCGAGGAAGGACCAGGGAGCCAAAGACGTCAGTTTAACTGTTATATTGCTATGTGTATGTTTTTGGTTGTTCCACAAGCCTTTTGTATTGCTGTTGTACCTCCAATAAGTCCTTGACACTTGCTCAATGGGTGAGGATGATTAAAAATATTTGCGGCAATAGCGAAAAATTCAAAGAATCCCATAAATGCTGGTTGACAAAGGAAAACTAATTGCGTCAGGATGCATATGAAGAATAAGCGCCGCGATCAAGATAAAAGTTTATCAAAGAAGATCTACAAGGTGGTTCTAAACACTGTCTTCAAACGCGATGAAACCAAAGCCCTAAACTCTAAACTCTGAGGTATTTCCTACATCTCACTCACCATAGCAATAAAGAGTTTCTTTTTGTGAAGATTTAGATAGACAAGATAATAATAAAATCCCTTAACGTTTATCCTGAGAGTGTACCGGCTACTGCAGTCCTGAAAAGACTTGCAGCTTGCTCTACCATCAGTGATCAACACATGAAAGTAAGCTAAATATTTTGGAGAGCACCAATGCAGGTGATGCTGGAAATTCCAAGCAGTGGGTATCAGATCATCCAATCATTTATTAACTTCCTATTCTCGAAATTCAATTGGCCAGGTGGTATTTCGGCATAGAATGACGGCAAAAACTGCCCCTGCTTCACTCTGTAATTCCAAATATGTGCAGTAAAGCGCAGAAAAATGGATGAAGCGTTTTGCAAAGAATCTGTGATAATTCGACCAGCTCCGAATGTCGTACTCAATCTGACCCGGCATAAGTTGTCGCTGGAGGCATTAGCATGCAGAAACTTGCAATCGAGCTTTCGGACTAAAAAAAATTCAACCCTGACCTCCGCAGATGTCATGAGCATCGCAGGTGGAATCCTCCTCTTCGTAATTGTTGTTGACATCATCTATACTCTGATAGCGCGAAAAAGGGATGAGGTAATCATCCGAGTATGGAACGTCTTCCTTATTTCTCTTCTCTTTCATTCTATTCCTTGTCTTAGACGTACAACCTGTATCACGTAATGCCACGAAATCATAGCGCCTCTTATTCTGCTACATAATTCACAGTTAAACATGTTTGAGTTAATGAATACAATTTTTTTATTAAGGAGAAGTTTTAATAGCAAATTCAGGTGCAACTTCCATCAAGGAACAAAAAACCAAAATATATTAATGTTACACTGGTTGGGAACTGAAATTCTCCATGTATTATCTATTAATAATAAGTTAACTACTAATGAAAATATAATGGAGAATTCATAGTCACTTATAGTACTTCAAAGTGGAAAACATGGTTAAAACTTTTCAATTCATGCCTCAACAGAATGCCCCTCAAAATAGCAATGTGAACAATACCGATCGTCAAATCAATCTCGGACTCGTAGTAACCGCCTTTATGGCACAGATTACCTGGCCTACAAAGATCCTTGAATCTGTGCGTTATGCCCATAATGTAAGTTTTGGGTAATGTATTTAGTAAAAGGTCCTTAATGTTCATCTGACTAAATGCGTTTTTATCTACCAGTATGGCATTTACGGATGTCTGTTAGTTCCGACGAATGGAGCTCTAGCAGTAACATTTTTTGTGCCTCTACTCCTGGAATTCCGAACGAAAGCTCCCGGTGCTCGAACAATAGCCCAGTTCGTGCATTATCGTTTTGGAACCATTGCTCATATTCTGACCCTCGCCATGACTCTCATGGCAGGCATGCATGCTCTCATCATCAATTTCTCTGGTAAGCTGCTATCCATTTATTCTATAATTCTTTTCGAATATCAGTTTCCCAAAGAATTCATAACCTTCTATACCTCTAGTTGCTTGTAATTCATAAATACGAATTATTTTTCAGCTGAAATGGCAGCCTTTTCTTGCTGGTTGATTATTTAAAAAAATGGATGGCTTTTTCGATGGAAAGGTGGTCGTTGCAAGTCTTCTCGTCTGGCTTACACTAACAACATTTCGCCATGTCTCTGAACCTAATGATTCATATGTGGTTAGTCAGACATCTCAACTTCCCACTTGACAAGGTTGGGGAGAGTGGGGGTATCTGCAAATCTTTTGCCTCCTGGGTCCAGCTTAATCCCTTTTGTTTAACAGCTAACCCACCTAATTGTTATCGTCACTCTAAATTTATTTCTGCCCATTGAATTACTTATGACTTGCAGCATAGCTGACTGTGCTTTTACTCATCCAATAAAAGAAATCTGCTTAGTAGTACAATAAATATGAAAAAAGGACGTAAAGATGTGTTTAACTTTTTACTGATGAGCTATAAGTAGACTATCGACCACAGTGTGTGTTGATTGCTTGCTTCTCATTTTCTCAAGTGGGCTCGATGATCTTGAATCTAGCAAGTGCGTCAATTAGCAGAAACGCCATCGTATCAATATCCCTAATCCTAGTGGGAGCTCTCTTGCTTTTGAAGCATCGCAAAAGCTTTGGTTTCATTCTTTGTTTCTTCGTTCTCGCAATTCTCTCCATCTCCTCTTTCCTTATCACAATCGTACTCAACGACTCGACCTACCAACCTCTTGGTAATCTACCTTAGTGCATTAAGTTCTACCCTATCTATCATATTTACTTTCATGTTGGTTTTCGTTGATTCTAGGCAGCGCTGACAGCTTCTACAAGCTGCTTTTGTGCTATGATGACAGCGGCACAGGTTATGAAATATCGCCATCCACCGGTGTTCCTCTGGGAGTTATAAGCGCTAATTTCAACAATTTCGTCCGTAAGTTCTATATAAAATGCAAGCAACGTTTGTAGAAAGTATTGTGAGGGTATTTCTGAATCAAGCGATTTGGGAAGCCTCGGTCAATTTACCTCCGAATCATGGAATCATCGGATTGTTACTGGCAAATCTAATGGCCTTCTGTATTCCGTTTACCTTCGGCATCGTTTGTGGTCTGGGATATCGGGCACTGGAATCGGCATTTTTTAACAAGCCTCTTCTTAATGAGAGCCAACGCAATTCAGGTCATTCATTTGCAAAAATGCATTACTCAACCATCTCATTCAAGCACCATCCTCTGTTTTCGATCGGAACCTTGGTTTAGCATCACAAGTTGTCCGATCATTGCCATTGATTCCAGCCATTCAATACTCGGCTTAACATTAAAGTTAAGAACAGCAACTGAAAACTCTAAAACACTCACGAAGCTACCCTTGATGCACCTCGATTTTTATAAGTTTTGGACTAGAAACTGTTAGTTTGTGGTGGGTTTGCGGCGTGGTTAGATCCAGAATAATTGCTCAGTGGTTTCAATTTACTAATCACATACTGGCATCTAAATTTCAAGAGTTGGAAAAATTACATTGTAGAGACTTACAAGCCACGCCGACTGGAATAATATCATTCCTAGTTTGGACTGGTTATGCTGGGTTGGAAGGCTTCATGGGGACTTAACTCACGAAGGTCTTAAAGGATATTAGATGAGCGAGACTGGAGAGAACCCTAATGACTGCAACGATCGGTTCTCATTGGACGATTTGGCTCCGAAAATCCAATCATATGCCTGTTAGCTTCGTTTTTACATGTGAAAAGCATATTTAAAAGAGGGTATTCGAACATATTCTGTTAATCAGATTCTCGAATATGTGGATGCATGCAATCATCTGTATGATATTAAATCATCTGAAACCGTGGTAAGACAAGACATGGATGCGAGGATTATAAAATCTCTCATGTTTTCCACTACGTTAGCTCATTTCCTCAATTCGAATGTCTTACTTTTTGTGACCATACTAATCGCATTACTACCGACAATTTTTTTTAACCTTCTCTAGGCCTGGTAATATTTACACTTCCACAACAATTGTTGGAAAGGAGTGGACTTCTAATGTTGTTCTTCATAATTTTGCTGCTTCTTGTAATCTCTTGTACGTTCAGCATCTCTGGAACCTCTGCTATTCTATACCACGACGTCCTCGCAACTTATATTCGGGTGAGACAAATAAAATACAAGTTTAAACATTCATTGAAAAGAACTGGTAGTACACAGGAAGTTCCATGCATATTCGAATAGTTTCGCAGTAGGTGTATTGGCAGCTTAGCGCAAGTATTTTGGATGGAATACTGATGTCTAAGTCACAGAAAGATTGGCAAAGCAGACAGTCTAGTGCAATATCTTTCATGCAGACCGACGGGATCAAGCAGCAAAAGTCTGGATTCATCTAAGATGTCACAGTGATAGTCAGAAAAGTTTATGGTGGCCACCATCCCTTCGGCTAGCAATTGTTTACTGAAGTGGTGACTTTGTAAGCATATTTGACGGCCCTCCTACCTAAGCATACTTTGAGATGCTAATCAGGAAGCACTTAGCGTTTTCGATGTTATGGATTCCCTAGGTTCCCACTGTCTTGTGGGTTCCGAATTCATATAGTTTAATGATCGACTATTTTCTGGAGGAGATATGTCTCTTACTATCTTATGTCCTTCAAGTTTAGGCAAACTTTACGACTGTATTTGCTACCGAATAGCAAGAAGAATGAACCAGAATGAGAGATTTTAAGAGAACTAGCTTGGTTGAA
Source organism: Moniezia expansa (assembly GCA_019097775.1). NCBI lineage: Eukaryota > Metazoa > Platyhelminthes > Cestoda > Cyclophyllidea > Anoplocephalidae > Moniezia > Moniezia expansa. Next base: position 6,471,404 of record JADFDV010000076.1, on the reverse strand, counting down.
GCCCGATTAGGCAGTCGATCAAGCTACTTTAGAGCGACCTAAGCTCTATCCTGCAATCTGTAATGTGCGAAGGAGTAATATCGTGCTGGTAGAGTAGCGAAAGCGAGTGGATCGGGTTCAATAAAAGGAAATGACTTTTGAATCTGGTTTAAAAAATCCAGTGGTTGGGAGGTGGACCCCCAATTGCTCACTTCTCAAGGTAAGACTTGGAAGCTGTTCAGTCGGTATAAACTTGACTTAAAATTAGTGTCGCGAGTTTCGAACTCTCGATAAATGAATCTGTATTTGCCGCTACAAGCGATCTATGAGCTCCCGTGATTACAATAGCAAAGACTATTAAGTTTAATCAGTCTAAGGTGATCTACATCCAAGCTAAACTGTGGACTATTCACATCGTACTCAAATGTTAGTTTTCAAATTCTTGATCATCGGGCGAGCTTTGTGAATGTGTTCAATTCTTTCCAATAGACGTGCATTTTTTTATTAGGATTGGCATTATAAGCCAAGGAAAGCTGGATTTTATAAATGCAGAGCATTCAAGCTACACATGGAGGTGTAGAAAGGATTTCTAGACAGAATCACAGCTTATTGCAATTTTGGAAGGTCGATTACAAGCAGGCACAAAAGAAGGGTCTCAGCCCGGGGGTAGATCTATCTCAGATATCACTGAGGAAGGAAATTTAAGATATGTAAATCGCATTTAAAGAATCCTGTGGATCTTTAGAACCCAGTAGGTATCATTAAAGACGAATAAAGCTATTTTTTCCACTGAAATGATTTAGCCTTTCAAGAGGCAATTAGACTCAAAGATTTGCCTACTCTGCGGGAAGAGACGTGGTCTTTTGGCAAGTCAACGTAATATTTGCCGCTGCCGTAGTATGCTCGAGTGTGCCGCCTGCCAGTCAGATACGTTGTAAGTTCAGACTTCGAATTGTTGATAGTGTGATTTAAATATTCGTCAGACTGACTTTTAATAATTGGCCATTTAGAGGCTAGAATGAAATTGAAAATCATGTTCGTACTTGTTCTTTTGAGGCTTTTACTACATAGGCTCAAGCACTCCTACAATAAACAATCGTCATTAGCCGTTGTCTACGGTTGTCGAACGCATGGAGCCTATCGTGCATACACAGATGAGATGTCCAGCAGTGTTCTACAAATTGCTTTCACCATACTGATGAGCCTGATTCCAATCTTTATCCTTTTCAACCAAGTGACGGTAAGATACATATTTATATTTTTTTTCATTTCTTCAAATGTGCACCTATTAGATACTAAATGTCTTAGGATTTATTTGACATTGACAGGAGCTGGAATTTAATAACTTCAGTTGGTAAATGTCTTTCGCAAATTTTAGCTATTAAGCGATATCTATTTTGGCATGTCCTCATCCTTCGTTGGTTGCATCTGCCTTTGCATTGTCTGGGCTCGACTGACCAAAATAGCCTTTCTTGTTGGATACCTTGTCAACTCTACGATTTCAACTATTCTACTCTTTTCTCTTGAACACTTTTCTGGGCTAAGTTAGCATTCTTACATTTCGTTTATGTGCAATTGCTGGATAAATCATTTCTCATATATCCTCACTATTGCATGTTTACTTGCAGCTTCGGAGCAGTCAAAGTTAATTGGACTCGCGGTTGGACTTCTGGGCGGATTTCTATTGCCCATCTTAATAACTCTCGTCACTACTCCTCGACTGCCTCCTGAAATCGCTCTAAGTGTTTGGAGCTCCGTGCAGGAGATCGATAACCCCCTAGTTCCATGGCCGGAGGTCTTCACACGGTTTGTACATTTAAAAATATGAACTATGATTTTATTGTTCTTAGCTTTTTATTCCTGTACGCTAATATGGCTTTGAATGAAGGGGCATTAATCAAAAACGGATACCAGATTAACTGCGAAGATCCAATACTGGGTTCCGCTAGATTTACATTTGATGATGATGTATGTGATTTTTCTCTCTGAATAATAAATTCCCAAGCATCATTTGTGACTTCGCATCGAGAGCTGCCTTTTTGAACCTTCACTGGAGCTAGCATTGAACAAGATGATGTACCTTGGGGGACCTCAAGAGAATAACGAGAAGTACAATATTATTAATCTGGGCGCATTAGAGAGCCGATATGCCAGGATATAGTGGTTTTTGTGGAATTAACAGTTGTGAACATTGATTTTAGTGCATATGGATGAGATCTTGATGTAAAAAAGGCTAACAGCCAGCAATGAGTCCCGCATTTCTTAGAAATGTAGAGGAAAGGATTATTTGTTCGATCCGCTCATTTACATTACCATCCGCCAAATAGGCAAACGGACCTGCGATTCTCGCCTCGCTTGAGTGAGAAGAAGCCAGCGTTGGCAGAAGTTCGAAGAGCTCTGGCCTCATTGCGCCATTTAGCGGGCGGATTGGTCATATTCTGCGCGATAATATTCCTTGGACTCTGGCAAATTCTTGGTTTTTCACTCCGCGTACTCACGTTCCAACAGTTTCTTATCTTTGTAGGTTTCCACACATTTTGTTGTTGCATATTTTTCAAAGATTCTCTTGCTTTATACTTATTTCACTAACATTCCTGTTTTTTTGAAAGACTATATCAATTAAACTATGGACCTACTTGTCGGCTATTTTCTGCCTATTGTTCCCCCTGCTTCTTCAAATCTCAAATGAAAGGAGCAGTTTGCAAGACCAATTTCAACGATTTCATCTGAAGATTAGGTAGTTATTAGTCTGATTAAATTAAATTCTGTATAATTTACTTGAGATACTATTTTACTCTAGCCAAATCTAGTTTAAAAGTTATAATGGCATGTTTTTTAATCTTTAGACAACTTGTATCGCGGTTACGCAGTAAAAGAACGCAAACTTGATGACCATCCGCTCACTTATTTCGGGAAATCAAGTAACCATGGCCTGCTCCGATCACTGACCTGCAATATTTTGCCTCGTTTAAATCGCCATATATAAAACGCCGTACACTGCATTGTTCCTTTTATAATGCGTCATAGATTCTAAGAATCAAAACCAGAGAAGTAATTGACGCTAGTATATTAGGGGGTTGCTATGCAGACATGTAAAACTTGGCCATCCCAAACGAAGCGTAAAATGCTCAAATCCATTTATCATTAAGCTTTAACAGCAAATTGCTGTTAAAAAACACATTTTATTGGTGCCACAATGACCAGCTTCTCTGCTACCGTATTCTGCTAGGTTTGCAGTTAAGAACTCTCGCCCTAACACATTGTCAAACTCCTAAGTTGCAAGTTAGCGCCGGCAAGAATCAAGGGGTTGTCAAATATGGGCAAGCGAACTGTGGTTAAATCAGTGCAATTTGAGCTACAGCATAGCTCTAGTAATTAGTTCAAACGATTTAAAGCGATTTTGGTTTAGCGTTTCACTTCAACGGCGGAACTATCTCACCACACGACTGACTTCGCTATCTTGTATTTTGCCAAGTTTACGTCGGTGGGAATAGCAATCCTTTCACTGCCTATGGCTTCTCAGCATTTACGCCATGGCTTCTTCGAACTAGTACCGCCGCCCAACCCAGCCACTGCGCTCTCTGCCAGCGAATGTTGTGACGGACTTGAATGGGGGTATGAGAATGGTGATACAGTACTTTTGAAACCAAGTGCCGAAAAGTCAAGTTACTCATGCGTTGAGATAGTTTGGAAGTGATCGCTAGATCACCCTAACTTTATTGGCTACCGCGACGGTACCCTCATCAAGGTCTACTTTTTATTTATTTCATCCCCACCCATTTGCGCAAGTCTCGAAGACTTACCGGGGCTACAACAGGGGTGCAAATAGCTTTTACAACGGCTAGTGTACAACAATAACACAAGAAATTGTAAAAGCATTTGTCGACATCTTCGGCTCTTCGTCCCTTCTATGATGTGGTTGCGACATACAGCTGGCAGTTTCAATTCAATTCCACTGCGTGGTGGCAACCTTGTCTGTCCTCGATACTGTTAAGGGCAGACAATCTCGATAACTCTTCAAGAAACCTTTTCAACCATCTGGAGGATATTCCATTCATTGCTACATGCACGCACTTTCCACAGTCAATTTGACTACCATGAACCCATATATGTATGTCGTACCTTGTTTACTGGGCTGTACCAGGTTCTGCTTCTGTTGTCACAATCTAAATTTGTATGTTCGGTGGGTGAATAATCCTATTCGGCCGCCCCTCTCATTAGCTCCCATAGTTGTCCCTAGGGCTACCAGTAGTCATTAGAAAGAGTTCGAGGTCTACTACTAAAAGTCAAATCACACACCTGCATGTACGATTTCGGTCTTTATTGTGTGAAGGCTTGCGGGTCACACTGTCTTGGCCCTTATCGCCTCATGTTGGCCGCTTGTGATTGGTATCATGCTGGCTGCCTAGATAACCTGTATCCTGAATCTTCGCCGCATTAAACGGGAATTAGGCGTCCAGTGAAATCGTGATTATGCAAGTTTGCCAATCATATAAACCAACTTTTCAAATTGTTTATAGGTATTAGAGAGGTTCAGCAAATAGTTTGATGAAAAAATTATTTGATCGCTTATCTTCTGGTCATGAATGTCTTCTAACTATCTCAGTAGTGTAAGAACGCTCTTTTGGGAGAGTACATGGCTTTACAGGGAAGTGGTGCAGGACTCCAGTCTAAAGTACCAGTAACTTCTCTTGAAAAATGGAAAAGGTTGCACGGTAATGTCACAAGCAGGAGGTATGTACGTCAACAGTCGGCTGTTAACTTGGTGCGATACGAAAACTTAATTCGTAGCACTTATTGAAGGCCTCGATGGAATGATGTCAACCGACTTTGGCGACGCGATAGGGAGTGAGGCAGTGACATACGGGTTCGATGACGAAAGCACCGAGCGATATAGTTTAACATTTTGTACTAAAACATTTTCGCGATTGTTCTGTACCGCCGCCGGACTACTTTAACGCACAGGCGATTTGATTGCCCTCTCTCCGGATCTAACCCACTACATACGACAATAATTAGTCAAGCCTGTCGAAAGCATGTTTAATAACAATTGAATTGATCCATTCTGCTTTGTTAAGGAGGAAAAACAAGATGGCCAGCGTTTTTCAGTACAACATTCTCTGAAGGCAACGACTTGATAATTAAAAAGATGTTACTCAACAAACGTTGACATGGGATTTGAAAATTGCTTGTGTATATATTTGCTTTTACAAAAAGCCTCATCGAGAAGGAGTTATCTAAGAGAAAACGAAACTTCGGTTAAGGGGAAAGTCTATGACGCGACGCCTGACGCCACTAATTACTCCTCGACATTTCGGGTTCTGTGAACGATATGCACAACTCTCCCCTTTCCATTATTTATCTTGACGAAAGTATCTGCCTATCTTAAATACCGTGGTTGTTCTCTATCAGAGGGCCAATATTTGACTTTCATCTTGTGTAATATAGTCTCCGGTCGCCTTACAACCGGAGTCCTCATTATTATTTGCAGACTGTCAGGGGAAGTAGCGTTCCCTCTAATAAATATTCTTCTGCGGCAAAGTCTTATTCTCCACGTCAATTGTCAACGTTCTACAGTACGTTTCTATCCTATTTACATTGTACGGTTTCTAAAAACCATTCGCCGGTTTAGTCTTTAGAGTTGGTTCTATTCATTGATGAAATAATTATGAATTCATTTTAACCTAAGATTGACCGCCATTATAATAAACGCCCGTTGGAAGTACCGATCCCATAGCCCAGTGATCTCATTTTTCTCATAAAATGAGTTGACATAAGTGCTCAACAAAATGAATAGTTTAAGAGATGCGTATGTGATTTTATTTGGAAAGAGAGTATAGGTGCCAGTCTAATTCCAGTTAGTTGATTGAAATAAGTGCTGAATAACTGCTTCATTACGACGCCAGAATCAGACATTTGATGAACTAAAATATATAAAACAAAATTTCAGGTGAATTTGCACGTAAATCAAACTGCCATTTGATATTTTCATTTAAATTAGCTTTACTATAACTCTCCTTTCATATCCGCAAGTTCGCATTGTGATCGCACCCATCAAACAAACCATTTTCCATACTATGCGTTCAAACACACGTTTGAGGATGTAAACGCTGTTAAACGCAGGCAATTTGTTTTACTCGGATCAAAGCAACGCTTGAAGCTATTTTGCACCAACAGCTATCCACTTTTTCACCCAAACGAATCCCAACAGCCCCACCCACCACAGCCTTAACTGTCATTCATTTTAGTAGATTATGGAAGCATCGGTTAATCTATTTCATTATCAAAACTGTTATAATTGTTGATGCATATTAGATTGTGGGGTATAGGTCTATTGGCACTTGTAAAAATTATTCCAGGGATTTCAACATACCAAACCAAAACCCGTTGACGAATTTTTCGCAGTGCGGAAAATGGCATCAGTCGCGCTAAGAATGACAACCACCCGAGAAATCGCTACATTATAAACCTGAATAACCGTTATGATACAGTATTTCGTAATCCAAAGAGAAAGAACCACCACATGAGACGTGACTTGGGGGCCTTTAGATGAGGCTGTATTTCCACTTCAGGGGCCCTGAAGTGCACGAATCTCCCCTTCTTCCTCGGCACTTTTAAATCCTCGATTTTAATGACTGAAGAGCACTCATAAGTCACAGCATTCTTCATTTAACCCAACTGTGAAGATACTAAAAAATCAGTTTGTAGAGTAGCTCAATACCCAAACAGATGCTAGCCCCATTTCAGAAGCATTGGAAGTAGAACAATGAGCTGTCAAATTCGGATGCCTGAAATAGCCAGAGTTTTCTGTTAAGATCACCATTTTTACATCATGAACTTACCTAAAGGTAGCCAAGTGCATGTTTATAACTCCCTTTTCAGTCATACACCACTGCATGTAATCTTAAAAAAAGTGCTTTATGCAAATTTTATTCCGATTTCCACAACCTCCCTTCTGGTTTGAAGCCTCAAGTTGTCCAAGAACTTGATTGAAAATTTCTGTTACCCAATACTACCCAACATGAACTCATCTTTGTGAGTCATCTGGTTTAGTTGGCTTTATATAACCACGGATCAGCACTGTGATCGAGTGTATAGGTGATCGTGTATGCCGTTCTAATTTTACCTCCACGGTTAGTTCTGGTGTCGTACACAAATCGGTGCAATGCCAGAAAATAAACCAAAACCCGGAAGATGTCAATCCTTCTGATGTAATTACCGCTACCCTAGTAACTGAAAGTTTGTTAATGGAGCCATATTAGCGCTTCTTCACCACCCATAATTGAGTGGCTTTAGAGACACGTTAACGTTGTTGGGTTAGTGGACATGCAGTATGTTAGGTTCTCCCACTTTTTACTAACCAGACTTGAACTCAAATCACCTGGGTAGGGGACAATCAAGAACGTAAATTATAAAAGAATTGACATACCATGTCTCAGAAAAAGGCGCACATGGAAGACACCAGCATCGATTCCGGCAAATAAGAAGGAACGTTATGGCAACAACAGCACAGAAAAGGACGAATGCTGCAATTACGATTCCAATGACTTGAAGCTTCGATAGCTCGAGAGGAGATACTGAAATGGCAAGACAGCGATCAATTTGACCGTTTTTTTAAGACGTTAGAAATGGCAAATCGCAACGGCAATTGCAATTAATTAATCAAAATAATCACCGGGACACATTGGACTAGTAGAATGACTCCTAGTCCATTTTCCTTCCCTTTCATGAATTCCATTATCAGTTACTTCAAGACATTCTGTTTTGATCTCAGTCGTTTCAGCACATTCTGTTTCGACATTTGGGTAGATTGATGACAGTGTGGTCAATTTGTCGGAACGAGGCTCTTCAAAACCTCTTGTCTGTTTCTCGCCTGTCCAATGAGTTGTATCATCAGTTATTTCAACACATTCTGTTTCGATGTGGTCAGTTGTCACAACATTTTGTGTTGTTCTAACGCGTTCATTACCCCTGGGTCGTTTTTCTACACACCGATTACCAGTATCACTTACTAAAAATGTAAAATCAATAAAAAAGTTTTTGAAAAAAATGTTTAAATTAAATGTTACAGAATACTAAAAATGGATTATGGGGATCAAAAGTGGGCAATGGGAATGGGAAAGATGACAAAGAGATGATTCTTTGGAAGGTTGCAGTGTTGGTACGCCTTTATGTGATGAAATCTGCTTCAAAAGAAAAAGAGCTGAGCAACAAAAAATAACATTTATAAAAAGAAAACTGGTGATACCAAAAGGAGATTCGCGAGTTTTAACAGAGGAGAAAACCGCGATGAGCCCTCCTGTGAAGTGAAGACGCCTAGGCTGATACTATTAGAACTTCTGGTTGAAGGGTGCGAAGTCGCCGGTATAACTCGCGCAATGTTGGAAATATTGATGGCAACATCCATCACACTGGTATTCATATTTTTGATGCAGATCGTTTGCTGCTGTTGGTTTTGTTCACGGCCGCAGATAGGGCAGTGGCGATGGCCGTCGTGGTAGTGTTGATTGACGCACTGTAGCTGCTGCTGACAGCGTCCATACTGTTTGAGCTACTGATAGCATTTGAAATCTGACTTCCACTTCTGGTAGTTTCTTTAGCGATTTCACTTGTGCCGTCTTCGTGTATCATTGAGGTGGTGAGGCGGTACCGGCACTTACCGGCAGTTTCATTAAGGTTGCATTCTTAGTGTCTAATAGTTCAAGGTAGCTTAAACTAGCTGTTAATCATGACACCTAAATTACCCAAATCAAAACTGCAACTGTTCTTGGTGAGGCAGAAGACGAGGCTGCATCTCCAAATTACTTCGGCTCGCAAAATTAATCTGCAAATTAATTACCCTCCTCATGGACAATATAAACCCATGGAAGGAGGCGCTATCGACAAGGACAACCGAAGCGCCGAAATTATATTCATTGAAGATGTTGGTGGTGATTTTTCTGCTGATAATTGTGGCATTAGTATTGGTGATAGCAAAATTGCTTTCGTAATGAGAGAGGTCTATGGTACTGAGGCAGGGGCAACCTATGGCAATCTAACGTCGATTTACACATTAAACCCTCTGATTATGCATCAGATTTCGATTTCAAACTTAAATCACTTTTGTCAACTTGCCAATCGGTTTCCAACCATTTTTACTGATTGAGTTTTTACCAATTATTTCATTGGCAATCTAAAGTATTTTGAGCAAATTACTCATCGATTCAGGCAATAAAACTATGTGTTGACACATGGGAAATTCGTATATTTCAAATTTTATTTGAAAAAAAGCGTACCTGAGTAAATGCAAATAATTCTAAAATAAAGTTATTAAAAACGCGGTTCACACTACTGATACCATGGCAGTGCTAAAAAAAATAGAATATGCGTTATTAATAAAAAAGTTAGCAATTTGTTGCATGAATTAACATACTAAACAATCCTACCTGTTTTCAAAGATTGGCGCGACTTTTACCAAGTAGAGGGAAATTTGTGGACACTACGGCACGCAGAGCCACAAGTACGGACGTCATTAGGTCCAAAATTCGTCTAGTTAAGGGACCAAAAAGCACCGCTGAAGTAAAAACAATGGGTCAAGCTAAATAGTTCTCCTAGATACTTCAGTCTCGACAGCTTTATTTTTTGAAGGGGATGAAACAGGCTGACAAAATTGTTTGAACACAGTCGTATGGCTAATGAATCGGAGGTAAATTCCGCTTATTCGATTGGGTTCGTCTTTATTGATCAAGTCCTTGAGGAGCTGAAAAGCATTTCAAAAGTCACTTTAAACTGAATCGTTAGGGCTATTGACGACGCTGAAGAGTTTTCAGCTTCATCGTTGAAATCCAGCAGTATCAGCATCTACAGGAAGTGGTGATGGTAATTATATTAGAGACCTTATTATAGCTTCAGAAATTCCGTTCATCTCAAATAACTGAGGAGGGGTCTTGAAAATTTTCTCGAGAGTTCCCCATTTGCTATCGAATAAACGAATCATCTGCTGTACTCTTAATTAAGGTATCATTGTTGTCTGTCTTACCTATACATTTTGCTTCAGTTCCTGATGAAGAAAAACGCTGAATTAACAAATCTGTTCAGGAATGAAGACGTCCACCTAATATATCAAATCATTCATTTTCAGCCGCAAAGTATCCATCACCATCGAATCGTCACATCAGAATGAATTTTCAAAAGTTGCAGCCATGTAAACGATAAGTTCGACTTACTCTCATATTCAGATTCCACTGTTAAGGAGTATTTGAATTCAGTTGATCATGCTGAAACCGATTCACAAAATCCACCGCTTTCTGAAATTTGTGAAGAAACGGCTGCACTAACAGAAGTAGCTGGAATCAAATCGCTATAGTAATTATGTATGAACTCTGTCGAAGTTGAATGCCCCTCGAATTCGAAAGCGCATTCACTTTCAATTAAAAAGAACACATCCATAGTTGATTTGCTTTAGCAAGCAGAATTTGCGTGAATTAACTGGCTCCATAGTGAATTAGATTTGGAGTTCTCAACATTAGTAGTGGTTGCTTTTGTGGAAGTTTCCTTAGTTTTTTGTAGCAAATGCCATCCTCGTCACTCGGGGAGTTGTGAATTCATTCTCAGTAGAAAGTGAAATGATACAGTCTGAATCAGCTTGATTTAAAGGCTGTAATTTTAGTAAATTTTGTAACTTGGGTAACTGAATCCCAATTATTGCAAGGCATAAAAATCAAGATGATCGAACAGCCGACTTGCTAGTCTGGAAGCACCATATCAAATATTTATAAAGATGATGTTTTAAAATCATCACGAGGCGATGTGGAAACGATGCAAAATCTGCTAACACATTCAATCACTAACAAATGAAATCAAGAATGTGTAGAGGAATTGAGTGCGTGTCGATAGAGCGGATATGGAAGGATGAGTGATTTATTGCCTGCAGTGGAATAGATGTAGACTCTTCAAGCTATTATGAAACTTGGGCAGAAGGAGCAAAAACTAGAAAGTTGTTTAATATCGCCAACCTAATCAGTTCTTCTATTTCAGAGGATAGTAAACTTGAATTTGTACTTTCTCAAGGGTTCGTTCCAATGCAGTTATCTGCTGAAACTCTCATGAAGTGAGCAGAAGGAGGTTTCTCAATGCCTTTGGCATATCCGTAGCCGTGCAGGCATTTAAGATCATTAGAAAATTTATCTATAAGACGAAAAAACAGAATCAACTAAAAAACAGCTCGAACTAACAGATTGAAATTTAAATAAGTTGAAGTAGGATAATTAGGAAGCGGGAGCAGAAAGAAGGGAAATATTCTAAAGCAGAGCAAAGAATGCAGTTGGATGACATCCACGAACTAAAGAGACGAAAACTTGGGACAGAATGTCACAGTTATGCAACTTATAAACTCAAAAAATATACTCTCCAAAAGACTATAGAGCGAAATAGGAGACTACAAGTGAAGAAACTGAAGTCGTTTTAAATGTTTACGAAAAGCGGCACTTAACAGTAGTGATGCAATCCAGTCTAGGTGAAAAGCGGGAGGTAGGGCCACTGTGTGCACAGCGACTATGGTGATTCGACTGCTGTTTCGTGTCCGTTTGGGCCACAGTGCTGGTGTTAGTTGTAGGCTTTCTCACAAGTCCCACCTCTCTGCCCCAGTGGAATCAGTAACTATCCTCTGGCGCTGGGCCTTCAGAGACGCCTTTGCCTGGGGTGCCATTCACTGCCACAAACAATCTCTGCTGAAGTGATCCTACTGAGACAGCCGAAGGCTTGGCGTCATCAAGTGCTTGGCGACGAGGATGACGCACAACGATGGTGGACAGCAGTAATGAAGGCGAAAACAGTAGAAAAAGGGTTGTTAATGCCATCGACGACGCTGATGATGATAATGGTAATGTTCCATCACTGTTGACGGCTATGGCTAAGCTGTCACAGCTCAATAAGATGGCATTGACGATGCTGGTAGCAGTGTAGGTTCTTCTATGGTGGAAGGAATGTCTGACTATTTGAAGTCGTGGGTCATTTGTGCTACCGACGCTGGCTCTATATTGCTGTTGTTACTGTTCTTGCCACATGATAGTGGCCAAGGTGGGTGTGGCTGTTGCGAGGCTTTTAATGCTACTGCTGCTGCTGCAGAAGTAACCATGTAGCTCATATTGCTAATGTTCTCCATTTGGAATGCCTCAATATATTTCCAATTTTGTCCGATCACGTTCTGTTTTCAGCAAGCATCCATGTACGTTTAAAGAATGCTTTCATGCCGATTCTCTGTATATCGTGTGCTCTTCAGGACATCCGCATGGTTAGATTGTTCATGGACTAACTGAAAGAGATGTATTAAAAACCACATAAATATATATGTCCTGCACTATTTTTTTCATTGGGTTGAAAAAGCCTATCTTAAACAGCATTATGTTGTTTATGAACCCAGTACTGCTCTGCTTATTCAAGATTTAAGAACACAATCCTCAGCCTTTAATAGTACAATAAATAAGTATCAGCATGCAAACAGTGAATAGATGAGAGGAAATAAAAATAAAATTAGATTCGAAATATTTAACAAAATCGATTCAGAAATAAGCGTCTGATAATTAAAGGAGTGGATTTGAAGACTTCTAATCAGACAAACGAGTCCACAGGTGCGCTATAACCAAGGGAAAAAAATTAGTTAGTCATCTGATATCCATCAAGGGGATGATATGGTTTATAATGAGCGACATACTTGTAACCACAGATGGGTACATCGGGAAGATACACGAATCGATTTTTGTCGATCAAAATGAAAGAAAATGCTACAATAACGCTGAACAAAACGAAGACAGCAGTCACAACACCCACGACTTGGCCGGGTGAGAGCACGTAAGACGAGACTGAATTTGAGAAAAAAAATGACTGAGTGTTAGAAAATTTTAAAACTACAACGAAATTCTTACCACCAGGGCACATTGTTCCTCCATTTAAATTATTAATTCTAGAAGACGATAAATCCGATGCATCCACACATTGTGTAATGCCTAGCGGTGCCGTCCCACTTTCTTCCACTGTTGTCCTCAACTTCACTTTGGACAAAGTCGTAAGAGGCAGCTCTGACCTCTCCTGAGAAGAGTGAACTGCAGTCGCAGCTGACGTCAATGGCAATGCCGAAGCGATGACTGAGGACCCTTCTGATTCCTCCACGCATTCTGTCCTGCTCGACAGTGTTGTCGCACTTTCTTCCACTGTTGGCCTCAAACTCACTTTGGATGGAGTCGTAAGAGGTAGCTCTGACCTCTGCTGAGAAGATCGAACCGCAGTCGGGGCCGACGTCAATGGCGATACTGGTGCAATGACTGAGGAACCTTCTGATTCCTCAACGCATTCTGTCCTGCTCGATGATATTGTCACTTCTTCTGATGATGCGCTTGACTGCAATCGCGACAAAGTTGTAAGTGGAGACTCTGAACTCTCTAGAGAAGACTGAACTCCCGTTTGGGTCACCGTTATCGGAGATGCTGTCGAAGAAGATGATTGCACCACTTTCTCTGTGTATCCAGTCTTTTGAGTTGTCAACACGCTCATTTGCTTTGTCGAATGTTCTTCTATTGAAAAAGGAGCGGGTATGAATTTTTGCTCCCGTAAAATTAATTCCTTTCTTCCATCTGTTTAGGCCGATACTTTTATCAATTATCTGATACATTTTTTCTATTGAGTTTTATATCATTTATTTCGAATCGATTTTGGCTTTTTATTTACCGTACTACTTCTCTTCGTCTTGACATTAATACCATCTATTCTGCTGACCACTTTTTTCGATTGCATATCTAACTCACACATGCGCACATAAAGGATGAGAACCACATAACTCTTCACCCTTAGTATCTCCTGTCGTATTTCGAGCCCTCTCCGCTATGATGCATTTGGAATGGCATAGCCGTCGGATCCATTTGCGTTGACGCTAGTATAGGTAAGGATAAGTAAGAGAAAGAAAATGATCGAAATTGCTTCCTTTCATAAAACCACCTAGTACCACTTTAAGTACATTACCCTACTCTCTAAACCAATTTCTTCCAAGCAAACATGCGGCATCTTAAAGGGCTCAGTGTCTACATGGATGAGTGGCAAGAATGCACGCCTTCATAGTCGCAATTATCTCTAAGGTCTTCTGTCTTGTCAATTTCACCACGTGGGCGAGGCTGAGTGCACAGACTAAGTTGGTCCGCAACGGATCCTCCAAATTCACTTGTGCTGCCTTAACAGAAGAATCTGGTGGTTGAGATTACGTTTGCTCCTCTTTCTCGGTCACTTCGACGCAATCAATAGGTGACTGCGAGAGTGATGATGGCGATGAAGGTGGCCATGAAGAAATTGTTGGTACTGAAGGCAGTGAAGAAGCTGTGACTGATGAATATTATTGCACTGAAGGTGCTAGTGGTAATGACGCAACCAATATAGTGGTCGAAGATTCTGATCTTCTAAAGACGTTGGCCACTGATGATGTCGACCATGGAGCCATGGGTCTATTGCTACTGCTCAATGGCGTAGACGCATAGACTATACTGCTGCAGCTAGGGATACTCACAAAATCAGACTTGGGGGTGGTAAAAGTGGTAGGAACGGTGGTGACCGTCGTCGTGCTGGTGTTGATTAATGCGAGGCTTCTCACACTGTTGCTGCTGCTTCTCAAGCTACTGATGGTGCGCTTAATCTTGCTTGCGCTTGCACTCGATTCCTTAGTGGCTGCGTTTTTGCCGAATTTGCTTATCATTGAACAGGTAGAGGTGATATCAACTTCGGTCTCTGTATTACCCGTCTGAAGTAGCGTTGAGGTCACAGTTGTAGCATCCGCTGCAGCAAAAGGGCATAAATTATAGGTAACACCTCTTTTCGACGCAGTATCCCCTTAATCTCCCGATCACCACGCACAATCAACCACAAAACAAAAGTGGCATTTCATATGTTAACTTCGATCAAACGCCTCTGCAACAAAATTAGAATGTCTTTGGAAAGTTAGAGAATTTTAAAATTCTATCTACTTCTCGATCGTTGTGGATGACTTCGTCGGCCCCTTAGTTCCATTTTCTTTCATTGCCCCCAGTGCCTTAACCCACTTTTGCTCCACCACTTCCCACCACCCCCCACCACCGCGCTATACATCTCCCATGATGAATTTTTAATTCAAGCAATTATTTGTAATTTTAACACATATTATCAAATATTTACGATTAGCGTTTCTTACTTTTCGTTCGCAAAATTTTTACCTCAGGCATCATTTAAGTTTCCTTAAAAACTTATTTTCTGGCGAGTTTATCGCGAGTTTATTTCTAGTAGTTGGTTTTATAGACAAATCCTGTGTCTTTGGCCTACAACAGCGCCAATTTCCGCGGAGGTCACACTGCAGCCTATTTTTATACATTTGACCACCTCAAATACGATTCGTAGTAATAAAAATAAGGCAACTAGTTTTATGTGGAATGCCTTGCTTCCTTAGAATCTTCAAAAGAGGAAAGCTATATAAACATGCTCGATAAATAGTTTCTTTCCAGAATCCCTCGGATTCACTTCACTGAAATACTTTGCAACGACGAAATTGTACAAATCTGCGACATCTCTTAGACTGTTGTGCTAAAATACACATTTACATTAATGTACTGAGTCAAGTTCCACTAAGGCTGGAACGATAGTAGGTGTGATGTCTGTGAAGCCCATCATAAAAACGTTCGAGTTGAGGTAAATTCCTCCTTCAATTACCGGGACGTATCTTGAATTCACGGTCAACGACAAAACGTCTGTGTTTAGATACCAGGATTAATTAAATGAGATACTTTGATGACAAGATCAATCCCACAAAGGTAGAGGAAAAATCGCAAAATTATATGGTTGAAAAGAGGCAAGGCAGACAAATTCGATGAGAATGTAACTGGACAAAAGTAGATGGATTCTAATTCGAACTGCAAAGACTTAATTTCCATAAATTAAAAAATCTTCAAATGACGATCTAAAAATGTACATTGATAAAGACAAAATCGGCAACAAAAAAATTAGTGCTGCAAACAAAATTAATATCAAAAAAATCAGAAGGAAAAAAAGAACTACCAATTTAAAAAAAGGTATTTAGGCCAAGAATCTGGAAATAAAAAGAATTAAAAAGGAGGGGAAAAAAACACAAAAAAGGAAAAAAGATAAAAACAGAACAGAAATCAAGGAATAATAAAAGATTAACAAAAATAATAAAGTATTATAAAAGTTAAAAGTTCCATATTTGATAACCTCAAATATGATTCGAAGCAATAAAAGCAGGCAAATAGAATTGTGCCGAATGCCTAGCAAAGAAAAGCTTCATTAGTATCGCCAAAAGAAGAAAGCTATATAAAAATTCTCACTAAATAGTTTCGCTGCAAAAAAGTAAAAAAAAACAGTAAAAAGCAAAAATAAGCAAAAAATATTTACCGAAAAACAGAGATGATATCGAAGACATAGAAAAAAAACCATTCACGGGAGACGACAAAGTTATCAACAAGGAAGAAGATGGCTCCGCTGTACTTGTCAATGTCTCCGATTCACTCGTCTCCTGCGTGCTCGCCGACTCAGTGCTCGAGGTCGATGCACTCACCCAGGTGCTGCTCGCAACGCTGCTCTCACTCGCGCTACTCATTGCACTGCTCATCAGGCTGCTCGGTCCACTGCTAGCCTCGCTCTCCGATGTCGACACACTCGTCATCGACTCACTTGTCTCTGCCGCCGACACCTCTACACAAACCAACGTCGTCGCTGTGCTCGAGGTCGAAGCCGACTCTGTCGATGCACTCGACTCCTCAGTGCTCATTTGCGTCTCCATCGACGCCGTCGACGATGTCGACGCCATTGCCTCTTCACTCACCAACGTCATTCCCTCCGTCGTCAACAAGGTCGAGGATGGCTCCGCTGTACTTGTCAATGCCTCCGAATCACTCGTCTCCTGCGTGCTCGCCGACTCAGTGCTCGAGGTCGATGCATTCACCCAGGTGCTGCTCGCAAAGCTGCTCCCACTCGCGCTACTCATTGCACTGCTCATCAGGCTGCTCGGTCCACTGCTAGCCTCGCTCTCCGATGTCGACACACTCGTCATCGACTCACTTGTCTCTGACGCCGACTTCTTTTCACTCACCAACGTCGTCGCTGTGCTCGAGGTCGAAGCCGACTCTGTCGAGGCACTCAACTCCTCAGTGCTCTTCGGCGTCTCCGTCGACGCCGCCGACGCCATAAAGGCCGTTGTTTCTTCACTCCTCAACGTCGTCCCCTCCGTCATCACCGAGGTCGAGGATGGCTCCGCTGTACTTGTCAATGTCTCCGATTCACTCGTCTCCTGCGTGCTCGCCGACTTATTACTCGAGGTCGATGCATTTACCCAATTGCTGTTCGCAACGCTGCTCTCACTCGCGCTACTCATTGCACTGCTCATCAGGCTGATCGGTTTACTGCTAGCCTCGCTCTCCGACGTGGACCCACCCGTCATCGACTCACTTGACTCTGACGCCGACTTCTCTTCACTCACCAACGTCGTGGCTGTGCTCGAGGTCGAAGCCGACTCTGTCGATGGACTCGACTCCTCTGTGCTAATTGGCATCTCCGTCGATGAAGCCAACGCCATAAAAGCCGTTGTTTCTTCACTCCTCAACGTCGTCCCCAAAGTCATCACCGAGGTCGAGGATGGCTCCGCTGTACTTGTCAATGTCTCCGATTCACTCGTCTCCTGCGTGCTCGCCGAATTATTGCTCGAGGTCGATGCATTTACCCAATTGCTGTTCGCAACGCTGCTCTCACTCGCGCTACTCATTGCACTGCTCATCAGGCTGCTCGGTCCACTGCTAGCCTCGGTCTCCGACGTGGACACACCCGTCATCGACTCACTTGTCTCTGACGCCGACGTCTCTTCACTCACCAACGTCGTCGCTGTGCTCGAGGTCGAAGCCGACTCTGTCGATGCACTCGACTCCTCAGTGCTCATTGGCGTCTCCGTAGAAGCCGTCGACGATGTCGACGCCGTTGTCTCTTCACTCCCCAACATCGTCCCCTCCGTCGTCACCGAGGTCGAGAATGGCTCCGCTGTACTTGTCAATGTCTCCGATTCACTCGTCGCCTGCGTGCTCGCCGACTCATTGCTCGAGGTCGATGCACTCATCCAGGTGCTGCTCGCAACGCTGCTCTCACTTGCGCTACTCATTGCAATGCTCGTCAGGCTGCTCGGTGAACTGCTAGCCTCGCTCTCCGATGTCGACACACTCGTCATCGACTCACTTGTCTCTGACGCCGACGTCTCTTCACTCACCAAAGTCGTCACTGTGCTCGAGGTCGAAGCCGACTCTGTGGATGCACTCGACTCCTCAGTGCTCATTGGCGTCTCCGTAAACGCCGTCGACGCCGTTGTCTCTTCACTCCTCAACGTTGTCCCCTCCGTCATCACCGAGGTCGAGGATGGCTTCGCTGTACTAGTCAATGTCTCCGATTCACTCGTCTCCTGCGTGCTCGTCGACTCAGTGCTCGAGGTCGATGCACTCACCCAGGTGCTGCTCGCAACGCTGCTCTCACTCGCGCTACTCATTGCAATGCTCATCAGGCTGCTCGGTCCACTGCTAGCCTCGCTCTCCGATGTCGACACACTCGTCATCGACTCACTTGTTTCTGACGCCGACACCTCTACACACACCAACGTCGGCACTGTGCTCGAGGTCGAAGCCAATTCTGTCGATGCACTCGAATCCTCAGTGCTTATTTGCGTCTCCGTCGATGCCACTGTCTCTTCACTCCTCAACGTTGTCCCCTCCGTCGTCACCGAGGTCGAGGATGCCTCCGCTGTATTTGTCAATGTCTCCGATTCACTCGTCTCCTGCGTGCTCGCCGACTCAGTGCTCGAGGTCGATGCACTCATCCAGGTGCTGCTCGCAACGCTGCTCCCACTCGCGCTACTCAATGCACTGCTCATCAGGCTGCTCGGTCCACTGCTAGCCTCGCTCTCCGATGTCGACACGCTCGTCATCGACTCACTTGTCTCTGACGCCGACGTCTCTTCACTCAACAACGGCGTCGCTGTGCTCGAGGTCGAAGCCGACTCTGTCGAGGCACTCGACTCCTCAGTGCTAATTGGCGTCTCCTGAGAAGCCGTCGACGATGTCGACGCCGTTGTCTCTTCACTCCCCAACATCGTCCCCTCCGTCGTCAACGAGGTCGAGGATGGCTCCCCTGTACTTGTCAATGTGTCCGATTCACTCGTCTCCTGCGTGATCGTCGACTCAGTGCACGAGGTCGATGCACTCACCCAGGTGCTGCTCGCAACGCTGCTCTCACTCGCGCTACTCATTGCACTGCTCATCAGGCTGCTCGGTCCACTGCTAGCCTCGGTCTCCGACGTGGACACACCCGTCATCGACTCACTTGTCTCTGACGCCGACACCTCTACACACACCAACGTCGGCACTGTGCTCGAGGTCGAAGCCGATTCTGTCGATGCACTCGAATCCTCAGTGCTTATTTGCGTCTCCGTCGATGCCGCTGTCTCTTCACTCCTCAACGTTGTCCCCTCCGTCGTCACCGAGGTCGAGGATGCCTCCGCTGTACTTGTCAATGTCTCCGATTCACTCGTCTCCTGCGCGCTCGTCGACTCAGTGCTCGAGGTCGATAGACTCACCCAGGTGCTGCTCGCAACGCTGCTCTCACACGCGCTGCTAATTGCACTGCTCATCAGGCTGCTCGGTCCACTGCTAGCCTCGCTCTCCGATGTCGACACACTCGTCATCGACTCACTTGTCTCTGACGCCGACGTCTCTTCACTCACCAAAGTCGTCACTGTGCTCGAGGTCGAAGCCGACTCTGTCGATGCACTCGACTCCTCAGTGCTCATTGGCGTCTCCGCCGACGCCGTCGACGCTGTTGTCTCTTCACTCCTAAACGTTGTCCCCTCCGTCATCACCGAGGTCGAGGATGGCTTCGCTGTACTTGTCAATGTCTCCGATTCACTCGTCTCCTGCGTGCCCGTCGACTCAGTGTTCGAGGTCGATGCACTCACCCAGGTGCTGCTCGCAACGCTGCTCTTACTCGCGCTACTCATTGCAATGCTATTCAGGCTGCTCGGTCCACTGCTAGCCTCGCTCCTCGATGTCGACACACTCGTCATCGACTCACTTGTTTCTGACGCCGACACCTCTACACACACCAACGTCGGCACTGTGCTCGAGGTCGAAGCCGATTCTGTCGATGCACTCGAATCCTCAGTGCTTATTTGCGTCTCCGTCGATGCCGCTGTCTCTTCACTCCTCAACGTTGTCCCCTCCGTCGTCAACGAGGTCGAGGATGCCTCCGCTGTACTTGTCAATGTCTCCGATTCACTCGTCTCCTGCGTGCTGGCCGACTCATTGCTCGAGGTCGATGCATTCACCCAGGTGCTGCTCGCAACGCTGCTCTCACTCGCGCTACTCATTGCACTGCTCATCAGGCTGCTCGGTCCACTGCTAGCCTCGCTCTCCGATGTCGACACGCTCGTGATCGACTCACTTGTCTCTGACGCCGACGTCTCTTCACTCACCAACGTCGTCGCTGTGCTCGAGGTCGAAGCCGACTCTGTCGATGCACTCGACTCCCCAGTGATAATTAACGTCTCCGTAGAAGCCGTCGACGATGTCGACGCCGTTGTCTCTTCACTCCCCAACATCGTCCCCTCCGTCGTCAACGAGGTCGAGGATGGCTCCCCTGTACTTGTCAATGTCTCCGATTCACTCGTCTCCTGCGTGCTCGTCGACTCAGTGCTCGAGGTCGATGCACTCACCCAGGTGCTGCTCACAACTCTGCTCTCACTCGCGCTACTCATTGCACTGCTCATCAGGCTGCTCGGTCCACTGCTAGCCTCGGTCTCCGACGTGGACACACCCGTCATCGACTCACTTGTCTCTGACGCCGACACCTCTACACACACCAACGTCGGCACTGTGCTCGAGGTCGAAGCCGATTCTGTCGATGCACTCGAATCCTCAGTGCTTATTTGCGTCTCCGTCGAAGCCGCTGTCTCTTCACTCCTCAACGTTGTCCCCTCCGTCGTCACCGAGGTCGAGGATGCCTCCGCTGTACTTGTCAATGTCTCCGATTCACTCGTCTCCTGCGTGCTGGCCGACTCATTGCTCGAGGTCGATGCACTCACCCAGGTGCTGCTCACAACTCTGCTCTCACTCGCGCTACTCATTGCACTGCTCATCAGGCTGCTCGGTCCACTGCTAGCCTCGCTCTCCGATGTCGACACGCTCGTCATCGACTCACTTGTCTCTGACGCCGACGTCTCTTCACTCAACAACGGCGTCGCTGTGCTCGAGGTCGAAGCCGACTCTGTCGATGCACTCGACTCCTCAGTGCTAATTGTCGTCTCCGTAGAAGCCGTCGACGATGTCGACGCCGTTGTCTCTTCACTCCCCAAAGTCGTCGCCTCCGTCGACACCGAGGACGAGGATGGCTCCGCTGTACTTGTCAATGTCTCCGATTCACTCGTCTCCTGCGTGCTCGCCGACTCATTGCTTGAGGTCGATGCACTCACCCAGGAGCTG
The DNA here is from genome assembly GCA_019097775.1 of Moniezia expansa. Classification (NCBI taxonomy): domain Eukaryota; kingdom Metazoa; phylum Platyhelminthes; class Cestoda; order Cyclophyllidea; family Anoplocephalidae; genus Moniezia; species Moniezia expansa. The sequence goes on along the minus strand of JADFDV010000076.1, from coordinate 6,449,916 downwards.
CTCGCAACGCTGCTCTCACTCGCGCTACTCATTGCAATGCTCATCAGGCTGCTCGGTCCACTGCTAGCCTCGCTCTCCGATGTCGACACACTCGTCATCGACTCACTTGTCTCTGACGCCGACGTCTCTTCACTCACCAACGTCGTCCCCTCCGTCATCACCAAGGTCGAGGATGGCTCCGCTGTACATGTCAATGTCTCCGATTCACTCGTCTCCTGCGTGCTCGCCGACTCAGTGCTCGAGGTCGATGCACTCACACAGGTGCTGCTCGCAACGCTGCTCTCACTCGCGCTACTCATTGCACTGCTCATCAGGCTGCTCGGTCCACTGCTAGCCTCGCTCTCCGATGTCGACACACTCGTCATCGACTCACTTGTCTCTGACGCCGACGTCTCTTCACTCACCAACGTCGTCGCTCTGCTCGGGGTCGAAGCCGACTCTGTCGATGCACTCGACTCCTCAGTGCTCATTGGCGTCTCCGCCGACGCCGTCGACGCCGTTGTCTCTTCACTCCTCAACGTTGTATTCTCCGTCATCACCGAGGTCGAGGATGCCTCCGCTGTACTTGTCAATGTCTCCGATTCACTCGTCTCCTGCATGCTCGTCAACTCAGTGCTCGAGGTCGATGCACTCACCCAGGTGCTGCTCGCAACGCTGCTCTCACTCGCGCTACTCATTGCACTGCTCATCAGGCTGCTCGGTCCACTGCTAGCCTCGCTCTCCGATGTCGACACACTCGTCATCGACTCACTTGTCTCTGACGCCGACGTCTCTTCACTCACCAACGTCGTCGCTCTGCTCGGGGTCGAAGCCGACTCTGTCGATGCACTCGACTCCTCAGTGCTAATTGTCGTCTCCGTAGAAGCCGTCGACGATGTCGACGCCGTTGTCTCTTCACTCCCCAACGTCGTCGCCTCCGTCGTCACCGAGGTCGAGGATGGCTCCGCTGTACTTGTCAATGTCTCCGATTCACTCGTCTCCTGCGTGCTCGTCGACTCATTGCTTGAGGTCGATGCACTCACCCAGGTGCTGCTCGCAACGCTGCTCTCACTCGCGCTACTCATTGCACTGCTCATCAGGCTGCTCGGTCCACTGATAGTATCGCTCTCCGATGTCGACACACTCGTCATCGACTCACTTGTCTCTGACGCCGACGTCTCTTCACTCACCAACGTCGTCGCTGTGCTCGAGGTCGAAGCCGACTCTGTCGATGCACTCGACTCCTCAGTGCTAATTGGCGTCTCCGCCGACGTCGTCGACGCCGTTGTCTCTTCACTCCCCAACGTCGTCCCCTCCGTCATCACCGAGGTCGAGGATGGCTTCGCTGTACTTGTCAATGTCTCCGATTCACTCGTCTCCTGCGTGCTCGTCGACTCAGTGCTCGAGGTCGATGCACTCATCCAGGTGCTGCTCGCAACGCTGCTCTCACTCGCGCTACTCATTGCACTGCTCATCAGGCTGCTCGGTCCACTGCTAGCCTCGCTCTCCGATGTCGACACACTCGTCATCGACTCACTTGTCTCTGACGCCGACGTCTCTTCACTCACCAACGTCGTCGCTGTGCTCGGGGTCGAAGCCGACTCTGTCGAGGCACTCGACTCCTCAGTGCTAATTGGCGTCTCCTTAGAAGCCGTCGACGATGTCGACGCCGTTGTCTCTTTACTCCCCAACATCGTCCCCTCCGTCGTCAACGACGTCGAGGATGGCTCCGCTGTACTTGTCAATGTCTCCGATTCACTCGTCTCCTGCGTGCTCGCCGACTCATTGCTCGAGGACAATGCATTCACCCAGTTGCTGCTCGCAACGCTGCTCTCACTCGCGCTACTCATTGCACTGCTCATCAGGCTGCTCGGTCCACTGTTAGCCTCGGTCTCCGACGTGGACACACCCGTCATCGACTCACTTGTCTCTGACGCCGACGTCTCTTCACTCACCAACGTCGTCGCTGTGCTCGAGGTCGAAGCCGACTCTGTCGATGCACTCGACTCCTCAGTGCTCATTGGCGTCTCCGCCGACGCCGTCGACGCCGTTGTCTCTTTACTCCTCAATGTTGTCCCCTCCGTCATCACCGAGGTCGAGGATGGCTTCGCTGTACTTGTCAATGTCTCCGATTCACTCGTCTCCTGCGTGCTCGTCGACTCAGTGCTCGAGGTCGATGCACTCATCCAGGTGCTGCTCGCAACGCTGCTCTCACTCGCGCTACTCATTGCACTGCTCATCAGGCTGCTCGGTCCACTGCTAGCCTCGCTCTCCGATGTCGACACACTCGTCATCGACTCACTTGTCTCTGACGCCGACGTCTCTTCACTCACCAACGTCGTCCCCTCCGTCATCACCAAGGTCGAGGATGGCTCCGCTGTACTTGTCAATGTCTCCGATTGACTCGTCTCCTGCGTGCTCGCCGACTCAGTGCTCGAGGTCGATGCACTCACCCAGGTGCTGCTCGCAACGCTGCTCTCACTCGCGCTACTCATTGCACTGCTCATCAGGCTGCTCGGTCCACTGCTAGCCTCGCTCTCCGATGTCGACACACTCGTCATCGACTCACTTGTCTCTGACGCCGACGTCTCTTCACTCACCAACGTCGTCGCTCTGCTCGGGGTCGAAGCCGACTCTGTCGATGCACTCGACTCCTCAGTGCTCATTGGCGTCTCCGCCGACGCCGTCGACGCCGTTGTCTCTTCATTCCTCAACGTTGTATTCTCCGTCATCACCGAGGTCGAGGATGCCTCCGCTGTACTTGTCAATGTCTCCGATTCACTCGTCTCCTGCATGCTCGTCGACTCAGTGCTCGAGGTCGATGCACTCACCCAGGTGCTGCTCGCAACGCTGCTCTCACTCGCGCTACTCATTGCACTGCTCATCAGGCTGCTCGGTCCACTGCTAGCCTCGCTCTCCGATGTCGACACACTCGTCATCGACTCACTTGTCTCTGACGCCGACGTCTCTTCACTCACCAACGTCGTCGCTGTGCTCGGGGTCGAAGCCGACTCTGTCGAGGCACTCGACTCCTCAGTGCTAATTGGCGTCTCCTTAGAAGCCGTCGACGATGTCGACGCCGTTGTCTCTTTACTCCCCAACATCGTCCCCTCCGTCGTCAACGACGTCGAGGATGGCTCCGCTGTACTTGTCAATGTCTCCGATTCACTCGTCTCCTGCGTGCTCGCCGACTCATTGCTCGAGGGCGATGCATTCACCCAGTTGCTGCTCGCAACGCTGCTCTCACTCGCGCTACTCATTGCACTGCTCATCAGGCTGCTCGGTCCACTGTTAGCCTCGGTCTCCGACGTGGACACACCCGTCATCGACTCACTTGTCTCTGACGCCGACGTCTCTTCACTCACCAACGTCGTCGCTGTGCTCGAGGTCGAAGCCGACTCTGTCGATGCACTCGACTCCTCAGTGCTCATTGGCGTCTCCGCCGACGCCGTCGACGCCGTTGTCTCTTCACTCCTCAATGTTGTCCCCTCCGTCATCACCGAGGTCGAGGATGGCTTCGCTGTACTTGTCAATGTCTCCGATTCACTCGTCTCCTGCGTGCTCGCCGACTCATTGCTTGAGGTCGATGCACTCATCCAGGTGCTGCTCGCAACGCTGCTCTCACTCGCGCTACTCATTTCACTGCTCATCAGGCTGCTCGGTCCACTGCTAGCCTCGCTCTCCGATGTCGACACACTCGTCATCGACTCACTTGTCTCTGACGCCGACGTCTCTTCACTCACCAACGTCGTCGCTCTGCTCGGGGTCGAAGCCGACTCTGTCGATGCACTCGACTCCTCAGTGCTCATTGGCGTCTCCGCCGACGCCGTCGACGCCGTTGTCTCTTCACTCCTCAACGTTGTATTCTCCGTCATCACCGAGGTCGAGGATGCCTCCGCTGTACTTGTCAATGTCTCCGATTCACTCGTCTCCTGCATGCTCGTCGACTCAGTGCTCGAGGTCGATGCACTCACCCAGGTGCTGCTCGCAACGCTGCTCTCACTCGCGCTACTCATTGCACTGCTCATCAGGCTGCTCGGTCCACTGCTAGCCTCGCTCTCCGATGTCGACACACTCGTCATCGACTCACTTGTCTCTGACGCCGACGTCTCTTCACTCACCAACGTCGTCGCTCTGCTCGGGGTCGAAGCCGACTCTGTCGATGCACTCGACTCCTCAGTGCTAATTGTCGTCTCCGTAGAAGCCGTCGACGATGTCGACGCCGTTGTCTCTTCACTCCACAACGTCGTCGACTCCGTCGTCACCGAGGTCGAGGATGGCTCCGCTGTACTTGTCAATGTCTCCGATTCACTCGTCTCCTGCGTGCTCGTCGACTCATTGCTTGAGGTCGATGCACTCACCCAGGTGCTGCTCGCAACGCTGCTCTCACTCGCGCTACTCATTGCACTGCTCATCAGGCTGCTCGGTCCACTGATAGTATCGCTCTCCGATGTCGACACACTCGTCATCGACTCACTTGTCTCTGACGCCGACGTCTCTTCACTCACCAACGTCGTCGCTGTGCTCGAGGTCGAAGCCGACTCTGTCGATGCACTCGACTCCTCAGTGCTAATTGGCGTCTCCGCCGACGTCGTCGACGCCGTTGTCTCTTCACTCCCCAACGTCGTCCCCTCCGTCATCACCGAGGTCGAGGATGGCTTCGCTGTACTTGTCAATGTCTCCGATTCACTCGTCTCCTGCATGCTCGTCGACTCAGTGCTCGAGGTCGATGCACTCACCCAGGTGCTGCTCGCAACGCTGCTCTCACTCGCGCTACTCATTGCACTGCTCATCAGGCTGCTCGGTCCACTGCTAGCCTCGCTCTCCGATGTCGACACACTCGTCATCGACTCACTTGTCTCTGACGCCGACGTCTCTTCACTCACCAACGTCGTCGCTCTGCTCGGGGTCGAAGCCGACTCTGTCGATGCACTCGATTCCTCAGTGCTAATTGTCGTCTCCGTAGAAGCCGTCGACGATGTCGACGCCGTTGTCTCTTCACTCCCCAACGTCGTCGCCTCCGTCGTCACCGAGGTCGAGGATGGCTCCGCTGTACTTGTCAATGTCTCCGATTCACTCGTCTCCTGCGTGCTCGTCGACTCATTGCTTGAGGTCGATGCACTCACCCAGGTGCTGCTCGCAACGCTGCTCTCACTCGCGCTACTCATTGCACTGCTCATCAGGCTGCTCGGTCCACTGATAGTATCGCTCTCCGATGTCGACACACTCGTCATCGACTCACTTGTCTCTGACGCCGACGTCTCTTCACTCACCAACGTCGTCGCTGTGCTCGAGGTCGAAGCCGACTCTGTCGATGCACTCGACTCCTCAGTGCTAATTGGCGTCTCCGCCGACGTCTTCGACGCCGTTGTCTCTTCACTCCCCAACGTCGTCCCCTCCGTCATCACCGAGGTCGAGGATGGCTTCGCTGTACTTGTCAATGTCTCCGATTCACTCGTCTCCTGCGTGCTCGTCGACTCAGTGCTCGAGGTCGATGCACTCATCCAGGTGCTGCTCGCAACGCTGCTCTCACTCGCGCTACTCATTGCACTGCTCATCAGGCTGCTCGGTCCACTGCTAGCCTCGCTCTCCGATGTCGACACACTCGTCATCGACTCACTTGTCTCTGACGCCGACGTCTCTTCACTCACCAACGTCGTCGCTGTGCTCGAGGTCGAAGCCGACTCTGTCGATGCACTCGACTCCTCAGTGCTAATTGGCGTCTCCGCCGACGTCTTCGACGCCGTTGTCTCTTTACTCCCCAACATCGTCCCCTCCGTCGTCAACGACGTCGAGGATGGCTCCGCTGTACTTGTCAATGTCTCCGATTCACTCGTCTCCTGCGTGCTCGCCGACTCATTGCTCGAGGACGATGCATTCACCCAGTTGCTGCTCGCAACGCTGCTCTCACTCGCGCTACTCATTGCACTGCTCATCAGGCTGCTCGGTCCACTGTTAGCCTCGGTCTCCGACGTGGACACACCCGTCATCGACTCACTTGTCTCTGACGCCGACGTCTCTTCACTCACCAACGTCGTCGCTGTGCTCGAGGTCGAAGCCGACTCTGTCGATGCACTCGACTCCTCAGTGCTCATTGGCGTCTCCGCCGACGCCGTCGACGCCGTTGTCTCTTCACTCCTCACTGTTGTCCCCTCCGTCATCACCGAGGTCGAGGATGGCTTCGCTGTACTTGTCAATGTCTCCGATTCACTCGTCTCCTGCGTGCTCGCCGACTCATTGCTTGAGGTCGATGCACTCATCCAGGTGCTGCTCGCAACGCTGCTCTCACTCGCGCTACTCATTGCACTGCTCATCAGGCTGCTCGGTCCACTGCTAGCCTCGCTCTCCGATGTCGACACACTCGTCATCGACTCACTTGTCTCTGACGCCGACGTCTCTTCACTCACCAACGTCGTCCCCTCCGTCATCACCAAGGTCGAGGATGGCTCCGCTGTACTTGTCAATGTCTCCGATTGACTCGTCTCCTGCGTGCTCGCCGACTCAGTGCTCGAGGTCGATGCACTCACCCAGGTGCTGCTCGCAACGCTGCTCTCACTCGCGCTACTCATTGCACTGCTCATCAGGCTGCTCGGTCCACTGCTAGCCTCGCTCTCCGATGTCGACACACTCGTCATCGACTCACTTGTCTCTGACGCCGACGTCTCTTCACTCACCAACGTCGTCGCTCTGCTCGGGGTCGAAGCCGACTCTGTCGATGCACTCGACTCCTCAGTGCTCATTGGCGTCTCCGCCGACGCCGTCGACGCCGTTGTCTCTTCACTCCTCAACGTTGTATTCTCCGTCATCACCGAGGTCGAGGATGCCTCCGCTGTACTTGTCAATGTCTCCGATTCACTCGTCTCCTGCATGCTCGTCGACTCAGTGCTCGAGGTCGATGCACTCACCCAGGTGCTGCTCGCAACGCTGCTCTCACTCGCGCTACTCATTGCACTGCTCATCAGGCTGCTCGGTCCACTGCTAGCCTCGCTCTCCGATGTCGACACACTCGTCATCGACTCACTTGTCTCTGACGCCGACGTCTCTTCACTCACCAACGTCGTCCCCTCCGTCATCACCAAGGTCGAGGATGGCTCCGCTGTACATGTCAATGTCTCCGATTCACTCGTCTCCTGCGTGCTCGCCGACTCAGTGCTCGAGGTCGATGCACTCACCCAGGTGCTGCTCGCAACGCTGCTCTCACTCGCGCTACTCATTGCACTGCTCATCAGGCTGCTCGGTCCACTGCTAGCCTCGCTCTCCGATGTCGACACACTCGTCATCGACTCACTTGTCTCTGACGCCGACGTCTCTTCACTCACCAACGTCGTCGCTCTGCTCGGGGTCGAAGCCGACTCTGTCGATGCACTCGACTCCTCAGTGCTCATTGGCGTCTCCGCCGACGCCGTCGACGCCGTTGTCTCTTCACTCCTCAACGTTGTATTCTCCGTCATCACCGAGGTCGAGGATGCCTCCGCTGTACTTGTCAATGTCTCCGATTCACTCGTCTCCTGCATGCTCGTCGACTCAGTGCTCGAGGTCGATGCACTCACCCAGGTGCTGCTCGCAACGCTGCTCTCACTCGCGCTACTCATTGCACTGCTCATCAGGCTGCTCGGTCCACTGCTAGCCTCGCTCTCCGATGTCGACACACTCGTCATCGACTCACTTGTCTCTGACGCCGACGTCTCTTCACTCACCAACGTCGTCGCTCTGCTCGGGGTCGAAGCCGACTCTGTCGATGCACTCGACTCCTCAGTGCTAATTGTCGTCTCCGTAGAAGCCGTCGACGATGTCGACGCCGTTGTCTCTTCACTCCCCAACGTCGTCGCCTCCGTCGTCACCGAGGTCGAGGATGGCTCCGCTGTACTTGTCAATGTCTCCGATTCACTCGTCTCCTGCGTGCTCGCCGACTCATTGCTCGAGGGCGATGCATTCACCCAGTTGCTGCTCGCAACGCTGCTCTCACTCGCGCTACTCATTGCACTGCTCATCAGGCTGCTCGGTCCACTGTTAGCCTCGGTCTCCGACGTGGACACACCCGTCATCGACTCACTTGTCTCTGACGCCGACGTCTCTTCACTCACCAACGTCGTCGCTGTGCTCGAGGTCGAAGCCGACTCTGTCGATGCACTCGACTCCTCAGTGCTCATTGGCGTCTCCGCCGACGCCGTCGACGCCGTTGTCTCTTCACTCCTCAATGTTGTCCCCTCCGTCATCACCGAGGTCGAGGATGGCTTCGCTGTACTTGTCAATGTCTCCGATTCACTCGTCTCCTGCGTGCTCGCCGACTCATTGCTTGAGGTCGATGCACTCATCCAGGTGCTGCTCGCAACGCTGCTCTCACTCGCGCTACTCATTTCACTGCTCATCAGGCTGCTCGGTCCACTGCTAGCCTCGCTCTCCGATGTCGACACACTCGTCATCGACTCACTTGTCTCTGACGCCGACGTCTCTTCACTCACCAACGTCGTCGCTCTGCTCGGGGTCGAAGCCGACTCTGTCGATGCACTCGACTCCTCAGTGCTCATTGGCGTCTCCGCCGACGCCGTCGACGCCGTTGTCTCTTCACTCCTCAACGTTGTATTCTCCGTCATCACCGAGGTCGAGGATGCCTCCGCTGTACTTGTCAATGTCTCCGATTCACTCGTCTCCTGCATGCTCGTCGACTCAGTGCTCGAGGTCGATGCACTCACCCAGGTGCTGCTCGCAACGCTGCTCTCACTCGCGCTACTCATTGCACTGCTCATCAGGCTGCTCGGTCCACTGCTAGCCTCGCTCTCCGATGTCGACACACTCGTCATCGACTCACTTGTCTCTGACGCCGACGTCTCTTCACTCACCAACGTCGTCGCTGTGCTCGAGGTCGAAGCCGACTCTGTCGATGCACTCGACTCCTCAGTGCTAATTGGCGTCTCCGCCGACGTCGTCGACGCCGTTGTCTCTTCACTCCACAACGTCGTCCCCTCCGTCATCACCGAGGTCGAGGATGGCTTCGCTGTACTTGTCAATGTCTCCGATTCACTCGTCTCCTGCATGCTCGTCGATTCAGTGCTCGAGTTCGATGCACTCACCCAGGTGCTGCTCGCAACGCTGCTCTCACTCGCGCTACTCATTGCACTGCTCATCAGGCTGCTCGGTCCACTGATAGTATCGCTCTCCGATGTCGACACACTCGTCATCGACTCACTTGTCTCTGACGCCGACGTCTCTTCACTCACCAACGTCGTCGCTGTGCTCGAGGTCGAAGCCGACTCTGTCGATGCACTCGACTCCTCAGTGCTAATTGGCGTCTCCGCCGACGTCGTCGACGCCGTTGTCTCTTCACTCCCCAACGTCGTCCCCTCCGTCATCACCGAGGTCGAGGATGGCTCCGCTGTACTTGTCAATGTCTCCGATTCACTCGTCTCCTGCGTGCTCGTCGACTCATTGCTTGAGGTCGATGCACTCACCCAGGTGCTGCTCGCAACGCTGCTCTCACTCGCGCTACTCATTGCACTGCTCATCAGGCTGCTCGGGCCACTGATAGTATCGCTCTCCGATGTCGACACACTCGTCATCGACTCACTTGTCTCTGACGCCGACGTCTCTTCACTCACCAACGTCGTCGCTGTGCTCGAGGTCGAAGCCGACTCTGTCGATGCACTCGACTCCTCAGTGCTAATTGGCGTCTCCGCCGACGTCGTCGACGCCGTTGTCTCTTCACTCCACAACGTCGTCCCCTCCGTCATCACCGAGGTCGAGGATGGCTTCGCTGTACTTGTCAATGTCTCCGATTCACTCGTCTCCTGCATGCTCGTCGATTCAGTGCTCGAGTTCGATGCACTCACCCAGGTGCTGCTCGCAACGCTGCTCTCACTCGCGCTACTCATTGCACTGCTCATCAGGCTGCTCGGTCCACTGATAGTATCGCTCTCCGATGTCGACACACTCGTCATCGACTCACTTGTCTCTGACGCCGACGTCTCTTCACTCACCAACGTCGTCGCTGTGCTCGAGGTCGAAGCCGACTCTGTCGATGCACTCGACTCCTCAGTGCTAATTGGCGTCTCCGCCGACGTCGTCGACGCCGTTGTCTCTTCACTCCCCAACGTCGTCCCCTCCGTCATCACCGAGGTCGAGGATGGCTCCGCTGTACTTGTCAATGTCTCCGATTCACTCGTCTCCTGCGTGCTCGTCGACTCATTGCTTGAGGTCGATGCACTCACCCAGGTGCTGCTCGCAACGCTGCTCTCACTCGCGCTACTCATTGCACTGCTCATCAGGCTGCTCGGTCCACTGTTAGCCTCGGTCTCCGACGTGGACACACCCGTCATCGACTCACTTGTCTCTGACGCCGACGTCTCTTCACTCACCAACGTCGTCGCTGTGCTCGAGGTCGAAGCCGACTCTGTCGATGCACTCGACTCCTCAGTGCTCATTGGCGTCTCCGCCGACGCCGTCGACGCCGTTGTCTCTTCACTCCCCAACGTCGTCCCCTCCGTCATCACCGAGGTCGAGGATGGCTTCGCTGTACTTGTCAATGTCTCCGATTCACTCGTCTCCTGCGTGCTCGCCGACTCATTGCTTGAGGTCGATGCACTCATCCAGGTGCTGCTCGCAACGCTGCTCTCACTCGCGCTACTCATTTCACTGCTCATCAGGCTGCTCGGTCCACTGCTAGCCTCGCTCTCCGATGTCGACACACTCGTCATCGACTCACTTGTCTCTGACGCCGACGTCTCTTCACTCACCAACGTCGTCGCTCTGCTCGGGGTCGAAGCCGACTCTGTCGATGCACTCGACTCCTCAGTGCTCATTGGCGTCTCCGCCGACGCCGTCGACGCCGTTGTCTCTTCACTCCTCAACGTTGTATTCTCCGTCATCACCGAGGTCGAGGATGCCTCCGCTGTACTTGTCAATGTCTCCGATTCACTCGTCTCCTGCATGCTCGTCGACTCAGTGCTCGAGGTCGATGCACTCACCCAGGTGCTGCTCGCAACGCTGCTCTCACTCGCGCTACTCATTGCACTGCTCATCAGGCTGCTCGGTCCACTGATAGTATCGCTCTCCGATGTCGACACACTCGTCATCGACTCACTTGTCTCTGACGCCGACGTCTCTTCACTCACCAACGTCGTCGCTGTGCTCGAGGTCGAAGCCGACTCTGTCGATGCACTCGACTCCTCAGTGCTAATTGGCGTCTCCGCCGACGTCGTCGACGCCGTTGTCTCTTCACTCCCCAACGTCGTCCCCTCCGTCATCACCCAGGTCGAGGATGGCTTCGCTGTACTTGTCAATGTCTCCGATTCACTCGTCTCCTGCGTGCTCGTCGACTCAGTGCTCGAGGTCGATGCACTCATCCAGGTGCTGCTCGCAACGCTGCTCTCACTCGCGCTACTCATTGCACTGCTCATCAGGCTGCTCGGTCCACTGCTAGCCTCGCTCTCCGATGTCGACACACTCGTCATCGACTCACTTGTCTCTGACGCCGACGTCTCTTCACTCACCAACGTCGTCGCTGTGCTCGGGGTCGAAGCCGACTCTGTCGAGGCACTCGACTCCTCAGTGCTAATTGGCGTCTCCTTAGAAGCCGTCGACGATGTCGACGCCGTTGTCTCTTTACTCCCCAACATCGTCCCCTCCGTCGTCAACGACGTCGAGGATGGCTCCGCTGTACTTGTCAATGTCTCCGATTCACTCGTCTCCTGCGTGCTCGCCGACTCATTGCTCGAGGACGATGCATTCACCCAGTTGCTGCTCGCAACGCTGCTCTCACTCGCGCTACTCATTGCACTGCTCATCAGGCTGCTCGGTCCACTGTTAGCCTCGGTCTCCGACGTGGACACACCCGTCATCGACTCACTTGTCTCTGACGCCGACGTCTCTTCACTCACCAACGTCGTCGCTGTGCTCGAGGTCGAAGCCGACTCTGTCGATGCACTCGACTCCTCAGTGCTCATTGGCGTCTCCGCCGACGCCGTCGACGCCGTTGTCTCTTCACTCCCCAACGTCGTCCCCTCCGTCATCACCGAGGTCGAGGATGGCTTCGCTGTACTTGTCAATGTCTCCGATTCACTCGTCTCCTGCGTGCTCGCCGACTCATTGCTTGAGGTCGATGCACTCATCCAGGTGCTGCTCGCAACGCTGCTCTCACTCGCGCTACTCATTTCACTGCTCATCAGGCTTCTCGGTCCACTGCTAGCCTCGCTCTCCGATGTCGACACACTCGTCATCGACTCACTTGTCTCTGACGCCGACGTCTCTTCACTCACCAACGTCGTCGCTGTGCTCGGGGTCGAAGCCGACTCTGTCGATGCACTCGACTCCTCAGTGCTAATTGTCGTCTCCGTAGAAGCCGTCGACGATGTCGACGCCGTTGTCTCTTCACTCCCCAAAGTCGTCGCCTCCGTCGACACCGAGGACGAGGATGGCTCCGCTGTACTTGTCAATGTCTCCGATTCACTCGTCTCCTGCGTGCTCGCCGACTCATTGCTTGAGGTCGATGCACTCATCCAGGTGCTGCTCGCAACGCTGCTCTCACTCGCGCTACTCATTTCACTGCTCATCAGGCTTCTCGGTCCACTGCTAGCCTCGCTCTCCGATGTCGACACACTCGTCATCGACTCACTTGTCTCTGACGCCGACGTCTCTTCACTCACCAACGTCGTCCCCTCCGTCATCACCAAGGTCGAGGATGGCTCCGCTGTACATGTCAATGTCTCCGATTCACTCGTCTCCTGCGTGCTCGCCGACTCAGTGCTCGAGGTCGATGCACTCACCCAGGTGCTGCTCGCAACGCTGCTCTCACTCGCGCTACTCATTGCACTGCTCATCAGGCTGCTCGGTCCACTGCTAGCCTCGCTCTCCGATGTCGACACACTCGTCATCGACTCACTTGTCTCTGACGCCGACGTCTCTTCACTCACCAACGTCGTCGCTCTGCTCGGGGTCGAAGCCGACTCTGTCGATGCACTCGACTCCTCAGTGCTCATTGGCGTCTCCGCCGACGCCGTCGACGCCGTTGTCTCTTCACTCCTCAACGTTGTATTCTCCGTCATCACCGAGGTCGAGGATGCCTCCGCTGTACTTGTCAATGTCTCCGATTCACTCGTCTCCTGCATGCTCGTCGACTCAGTGCTCGAGGTCGATGCACTCACCCAGGTGCTGCTCGCAACGCTGCTCTCACTCGCGCTACTCATTGCACTGCTCATCAGGCTGCTCGGTCCACTGCTAGCCTCGCTCTCCGATGTCGACACACTCGTCATCGACTCACTTGTCTCTGACGCCGACGTCTCTTCACTCACCAACGTCGTCGCTCTGCTCGGGGTCGAAGCCGACTCTGTCGATGCACTCGACTCCTCAGTGCTAATTGTCGTCTCCGTAGAAGCCGTCGACGATGTCGACGCCGTTGTCTCTTCACTCCCCAACGTCGTCGCCTCCGTCGTCACCGAGGTCGAGGATGGCTCCGCTGTACTTGTCAATGTCTCCGATTCACTCGTCTCCTGCGTGCTCGTCGACTCATTGCTTGAGGTCAATGCACTCACCCAGGTGCTGCTCGCAACGCTGCTCTCACTCGCGCTACTCATTGCACTGCTCATCAGGCTGCTCGGTCCACTGATAGTATCGCTCTCCGATGTCGACACACTCGTCATCGACTCACTTGTCTCTGACGCCGACGTCTCTTCACTCACCAACGTCGTCGCTGTGCTCGAGGTCGAAGCCGACTCTGTCGATGCACTCGACTCCTCAGTGCTAATTGGCGTCTCCGCCGACGTCGTCGACGCCGTTGTCTCTTCACTCCCCAACGTCGTCCCCTCCGTCATCACCGAGGTCGAGGATGGCTTCGCTGTACTTGTCAATGTCTCCGATTCACTCGTCTCCTGCGTGCTCGTCGACTCAGTGCTCGAGGTCGATGCACTCATCCAGGTGCTGCTCGCAACGCTGCTCTCACTCGCGCTACTCATTGCACTGCTCATCAGGCTGCTCGGTCCACTGCTAGCCTCGCTCTCCGATGTCGACACACTCGTCATCGACTCACTTGTCTCTGACGCCGACGTCTCTTCACTCACCAACGTCGTCGCTGTGCTCGAGGTCGAAGCCGACTCTGTCGATGCACTCGACTCCTCAGTGCTCATTGGCGTCTCCGCCGACGCCGTCGACGCCGTTGTCTCTTCACTCCTCAATGTTGTCCCCTCCGTCATCACCGAGGTCGAGGATGGCTTCGCTGTACTTGTCAATGTCTCCGATTCACTCGTCTCCTGCGTGCTCGTCGACTCAGTGCTCGAGGTCGATGCACTCATCCAGGTGCTGCTCGCAACGCTGCTCTCACTCGCGCTACTCATTGCACTGCTCATCAGGCTGCTCGGTCCACTGCTAGCCTCGCTTTCCGATGTCGACACACCCGTCATCGACTCACTTGTCTCTGACGCCGACGTCTCTTCACTCACCAACGTCGTCCCGTCCGTCGTCACCGAGGTCGAGGATGGCTCTGCTGTACTTGTCAATGTCTCCGATTCACTCGTCTCCAGCGTGCTCGTCGACTCAGTGCTCGAGGTCGATGCACTCACCCAGGTGCTGCTCGCAACGCTGCTCTCACTCGCGCTACCCATTGCACTGCTCATCAGGCTGCTCGGTCCACTGCTAGCCTCGCTCTCCGACGTGGACACACCCGTCATCGACTCACTTGTCTCTGACGCCGACTTCTCTTCGCTCACCAACGTCGTCGCTGTGCTCGAGGTCGAAGCCGACTCTGTCGATGCACTCGACTCCTCAGTGCTAGTTGGCGTCTCCGTAGAAGCCGTCGACGCCGTCGACGCCGTTGTCTCTTCACTCCCCAACGTCGTCCCCTCCGTCGTCACCGAGATCGAGGTTGGCTCCGCTGTATTTTTTATTTTATTCTTTTCTGTTGTACTTTTTTCTTCTCTTTCTTTCCTTTCTGTATGCATATTCTACGTTACTCTTTTTATTTTTTTTATTTATGTCATTTTTTATTTTTCACCTGAATCTTTTTTATTTCTTCCTTTTTTATTTCTCCTATTAATACTTTTGTCATTCTTATGATTTTTTTCGAAAAATTTTTCTGTTTCTTTAATAATTTTTAATTTTTTTATTTTTTTTATGTTTTTTGCCTCCTTTATTTTACCTTTTTTTCACTCGTCCCTATTCTTTTTTTTTGCTTTTTTGTTTGCTTATTTTAATTATTTTGCTTATTATTTTTATCTTTGTTCTTTATTGGCTGCAATTTTTTTATCTTTTTTTCTTTTTTAGCTAATATTTGTTGCATTTACCTACCTTAGTTTCCATTGACATCGTCTTTTTTTTCTGCTACATTTATTCCCTTGTGTGTTTTTTCATTTGAAAATAATTTACTTCTCTGGCTATGCTGTGGACTTACTCAGTATATTAAAATTGAACGTTTAATTCCACTAGTGCATTTTTTTGCGCTTGGCGACTTGCTTCCATTTTTATTTTGGTGTTAAAATCCCTCATATGCATTTTCAATGCGAATTATCACACTCTATCACATTCAGTTCAAAGTATAAATTAGCTGAGGCTTCTGTTTCATTTAAATAAATGAAAAACGTACCACTAATTGAAAATTCAGTTGAAAATGTTGTCTCTGAAAATTCAAAGAATAATTTACGACCAATTTTCATTCAGTTAATATCTCTACAGCGATTAACCAAATTCACTGTATGCGAGATTATACGATCTGCCTACACCCAAGCAAAAATTCAGAGTAAAATTTGTAGATAAGTTATGGTAAATTCAACCATACCGACGTTTATCACAATTGGACTAACTACCAGTGCTAATAAAATAGAAGATAGGAGGAACGCTTGGATTACTTACGTGGTTGTACATGATTTAATTTACAAAATAAAATGCCGAAGAGAAGGACTCCTCGCAACTCCATGAAAACAACCGCGATGGAGTTTGAGAAAGCGCAAATGATTGAAACGATGAGCTAAGGAGCTGGATTTGGGCCCTACCTGCACCTCCACCAATCCAAATCGATCAACAACTCACTCGATAGGGACACTTTTTATCTAATTCGCCAACTGGAAAAGCACGCACCGCCAAGAAAGTGATCCCATCATATTCCACCACTATTTGCTCATAAGAGAAGCAATGTTCTGGTGTTGATAGAAGATAATCTGTCGAACCACAAGCGATCAATCAAATTTTTCGTATAACATCAAACGATAAAAAAGACCTCACAGGGCCATAAATATATCCAGCGGGCATCTATCGGGAAATAAACGTTAGAAGAGCTTTGGTAAAATAACGATTTTAAGCAGGAAGCGGGATTTGATGACGATTTATTTCTAAACTCTGGCTTGAATACTATAAAACTGAAAATAAACCGAGTGAGTCCAAGTTCGAAGACTAGTGTGATGAAAAACATCTTGAAAGTTGAAAAAAAACTTTGGTCGTTTTAACCAAATGATTGACTAATAATGACTTTGGAAATCTCTCCAAGTATACAAAAGTACCAATCAGCGCTTTGCTGCAGTGGTGGCAACGTCAGCCTCTCAATTAAAGAGGAGCTCGCGGGAGCCTAACAAACTCCCAAAAATCTAAATCATAGCTTCTGGTTTGTTTCCAAGGCAAAGATGTAGGTGAGGGACTTTCACCTAACGGTGCAATTCGAGGATGGGAGGCTGACTAGGTATTCGTTCTAACACGAAAATCTTGCGGAGTCAATGACCGGTCACCTTGAGGCCTTACGAGAGAAACGCTTTCTCGAGGCGAAACGCACTGAAAGGGTTATAATGCTTGAATAACCGATAGCCTCCCCAAGTTTTTTGCCCTTTTCCTTCTCTACATTGACATTTTTTGACTACTACAAATACATTCGGCTGTGGCGAGTGTGTACATGTTCGACTTTCCAGATGACAAATTAAACTCGATTGGATGAACGAAGTTTGGGCGAATCCAAAAGCTAAAGAGAAATGCGATTTTTGCCAGTAGCATATCTGCATGTTTTGATGATGGTGTGATAGTATTCAAATCTACGTTCTGTGCTACTTGTGGCTTTAGGTCAATCCCCCACGTAGGCGACAGAAAAATTGTTTACCACGTTTCAGCTTACTTGGAAAGCGTGAAACGAAAGATCCAAACTGTTGACAAAATTTTCCGATAACATTCCTGCTTTTTCGAAGATTCGTAAATCATGAAGTATCCATTTGGCAGTGACATTATCTTTTTTTGTTGACAAAGTCATCAACAATGTTGTCTAACCGAGAAAGCATGAGGTGAATTGCCCTTGTATCAAAGCTGTAAATGCAACGGATTTTTGGAATGTGCGTTCGGTTGAATGTCAACTACGTGTATGCAATATGCCGGAAAGATATAACTCGGGTTTCATGCATCATTTAAGGTTCCTTAAATGCTTCCTTTAAGGAGTGCAAATCAAAACACCCCCACAGATACTTTAAATGTAAGGGTTGAGTTTAGGAGCGTGTCACTAACTTTCGTTTAAATTGGCTAGTCTTAATCGGAAGATCATATACCATATGTTACTGAGCAACGTAAAGAGAATATTCATTAATTACTGATGACTCCCAATACCAAGCAGAATGCTGCCTTGAGAACTGCGAAATCCGGGTTGGATTGAAAAACACCGTAGAGACTGACATCCGTGGACTGGAAACAGTCTCCAAATTAAAAAAGCGGAACAAAATCTCAAAATAATGTTCGAAATTATCATATTAAGGATTAAGTTGAACTTTAACAGTTTAATGACCTTAATTGAGAAGAATTGTTATAACTGACCTATATCTACAAGAATAATCAAGGTGTAAGGAAAGCGCTACCGGGGTTAAAAATCATGCTGATGAATCCGGGGAAAGCGCTCCTCCAAATAGTACCTTTGCGCAATAAAGGGTCTCCTTTTGGACTATTTGGAGCGCCATCAGAGTTTTACTTTCCAATGACAGCATCACCATCCATTTGCTGGGTTCCCCAATCATAGAATTTGTGATTGTTAAACATTTATCCCTGCCTCAATGATAAACATGTATTTCCAACTGATGGTCTCATTATATAACCAGCTCTCTCGAACCTTCAAATACGTGACTCGCATTGTCATCTAGGAGGAGAATGCTGAATTAGCAGATTGATTAAAATATCCCTTATGAAGGGTTTTGCACAAATAGTAGCCGTGACACTGCAAGCAACAAATCCAGCCCTTATTTATTTATGGTGCTGCAGAGTAACTCCACGTTCGGGCGGTCAAATTCAACTAATGTACGACGACCTAAGTCTAAAGCTACCAATCAAGATTCTATAATATATTTAGTGTAAGGCTTGAACCCTAAAAAACATAATTTATGCGTCTGAACTCATTCCATCTTGATAAAATAAAACAGGTCGACCAAAGTATCATGAGCCTGGATACCAACGCAATGAGGACTCATCAATGTGGGGAATAATCATGCTCAACATCTGCCACTTTCCGGAATCTCTGGTAGGCTAGCTGTGGTCTTTGGTGAGGCACTGTTACCGATATTCAGCGCTGCTGCCACAGGATCTCCCAGAGAGACCTAGTCGCATGGTTGTAATTATTGCCTTTCTTCTCTAAAATGCATCCCTTTTTATGAAAAGAGTGTCCTATAAATTTTTCGGATGTAGAACTAATCTCTGCCGTCTGGAAAGAGCTAGAGGTACACTTAAGAAATGGTCACCACCAGCGTAGACGACTTAGAGACTGTATCGGATGTCTGGTGAATGTAAACAATCGATTGACTTCAGAAAAGAAGACCCAAAGATCTTGACGGATTGCACGAAGCGGAGTTCGATTTAGTTACACAAATAGCCGTCTCGCCTTTGTAAATTCCAATGCCACCTACTAAATGGTTGCTACCTCACGATTAAAGGTTGTTGCAAGTTTTTTCTGGCAAGGGCTTGAGAAAATCCAATTATTTCACCCTCAAACAATGGTTTTAAATTGGCCTATCAGTAGACATTGGTGGCGAGAACGCGATTCTTCCCGGAAGGTATTACTAAATGACGAAATAGCAAGTTAGACTGCGATGGAGATTAAACTAGATGATGTCATTGATCCGTACAGGGCATAATTGAGACCCAAGCGATAATGTATTATAAAACTGTCTGCCACCTACTGCCACAAAATTTACCTTCATAACGAATAAATGCACTCCATTTTTGCCAGTAACCCACCTAGGCTCTCAGAATTAGCCTGCGACTATTCCCAAACCAAGACACGCCACTGTGCAGTTACCAAAAGGGCGACGCTGAATCTTGTCTTCCATTCCATAGGCTTCTTAGTAAATATTCCAATTATTTGACCATAGTACTGGGTAAAACTGCCGCAAATTAGACAATCAATGAGCGGCTAACGCATAGCTCTCAATATCTTGGTGGTTAGATTGGGATGCCGTCGAACTTGAGGGATTTCGCTCCTGGCTTCCAAGACCGTTGGTTAAGACTGGCAAGCTGTACTTTTCAATAATAGTCGATTATCCTCTTCCTTGTGCTCTGTGTCTTTTCACACTGGGACCTAAATGGGAGCTTCCTAGAAGGTTACCCAAGGTTAAGCAATCCGCTCTTTTGTGAAGCGTGAAACATCCAGGTATGGAATGAATAGAATTCATTGAAAGTTGTCAATTACGGGCGGCACTGATCTTGCCTGGAATGCTGGAGCATTCCCTAACTATCAGCGAACGCTGTTACTCTTCAGCATCCTTGCATGATGTCCTTACAGAGCCCCCTTTGGAACCAATAAAACGGATAATTTGGTTCCAGTTTCCAGCTTAGATTGATTAGCTCCAAAAATCGCCTTCACCTCCCTTGAAGTTTTGTTTGTGCATTCATGGGTCTTGTTGGAGTTTGTCAGCGCTAACACTAGAGGATTAGGTATCGATGCCTCAAAAACCTCAGCTTTTCGATTGGTGGTCAAACCTACTCTCAACCTCCTCGTGGTGATCACCGGTAACCCCAGGAGCAACTTTGGGGGCTAATGAGAGGGGGGCCGGTTAGAACCAATCACCCTCCGGACGCATGAAATTAGATTATGCCAGCAGAAGTGCAATTTCTTACAGCTTGGAACACAAGGCACGATATAATCAACTGGATTCATGGTTTCACACTGGAGTGTAGAATACACGTGCATGTAGCAATGGACGAAGTCTCCATCATAATTTTGGAAGATTTCTGGTAGGAGACATGAAGACGGGCGAAGGTGGACAAGGTGCCACGACGGAGCTGAACTGCTACCTGTATGACGAAGCCACGCCAGAGAAGAGACCAGACAGCCGAAGACGTCAATAAACGTTTTTATTGTGTTCTGTGTTAACTGTTGTGCTTACTTGCTATAAAAGCTATTTGTACTTCTGTTGTACCCCAACAAATCCTTGGAACTTGACCTAATGGGTGGGGATAAAATAAAAAAATAAAAAAAAGCTTTTCGATTAGTTCATAAAAGTCAGTAATAATAGTCCTATGGGACGAGATACAGCTCTTTGGGAAGAATCACCAAAAAAACGTCAATTTAATAGCAAATTGATAACCGTACTTCCTACGACGAGTTGCTTTCTAGTCATTAACTATTTCATCTTGAGGGTATGTTCCCAGATCTTCCCATTTGTTTCCGAGTACCCTCCTTGCATTCTGAGATCATATTTCCTAACGTGGCCTGTCACTGCACCAACATACTAGAGAACATATTAACAGCTTTCCCCCAGGCGATTCTGATCGATGCCTAACCGGTTCCAAAAAAATTGCCTAAGGAAAGCGAACGTGTGGCAAGTTTATCGTTTTGGGACTTTAGAAAATGAATTATACACAATTTTGGTTGTCAGTAATTCTCCTTGAGTGAGTCCTCCAGCTTTCAGAGATAGTATCAAATAAATATATAAATGATTTTGCACTGATCAGATTGGACACTTAGTGATAGGACTCCAACTGGAACAACTCACGTCGAAATGTTGAAGGATTTGGCAAATAAAGCCAACCTGAGTCATTCACGCGATGATCCCCAATGAAGATTCGCGCTCTGAATCTTGTGCTACAGAAGAGCACAACAATAGGGGGATGCATAATGCGGACATCCATGGCAGATAGATATGAACGCGTAGTCCTTCTCTCCCCATAGGCCTCTGTCTAAATATTTTTGTATCTTACTGTTTGAGTCGTCGGGGTCAAAAAAACAACTCCCCTCTCCTCCCTCGAGGCCCGGTTGATTATTGTTCCTCACGCCCCTATTTTGGTCAAGATGGCAGCTAGAATGAAACACGTGCGCCTGACCATTGGTAGGTACAAACACCATCACGAAGGCATACGCCACCTTCCAGTGACTTGACAACTTAACGAGTTGGAATTGGAGCAACTTCGTTCTGTTAACCCCCTCGTTCCGACGACAACCGAATTAGTCAATAATAGCGACAGTCGCTTTTCAATAAGAAACGACAGGCAGAAGTGGATGCGGGCACAAATCCAGAGGACGTGGTGGTGACTCGTGGTTGCGAGAAAGATGTCTAACTTTGAAGTGCAAAGTGCACAGAATGAGAAAGCAGGCTTAAGTTCCTAATACTGTTTGCTTCTTTTCTGATTTCAAATAATCCCCGAGTGAACTTGCAGTTTTCTATCCTTGTGATAAGAAAGCCATTGACAATTTGTTCAAGCTAACCAACAAAATAAAGCAGGAAGGAATACACCACCTAACAGTCCGATAGCTGCCACTGGTTAGCTCCATGTACCGCTAACCTACAATTAGAGAAGAAGAAAGAACTGGCAAAACGCAGTGATCGAAGTTTGATAAGTCCCCTACGTATCGTCTAGATTGCGCATCATCGGGAACGACTGTACAAGGGCATTCGGACTATAAAAGAACGGTTGGAAGCAAAACAAAAAGGTTTGAAGGCGTAAAAGCTTAAGGAAAGGATGCCTTAACAAAAAGAACGCTTTGCATTGTGGATAAGACACATTAAAATGCATAGGTGCGAGACAGGGAAAAACAAAGCTGAGACTAAGAGGGGAGGAGGTGAAAGAATCCACCATTGTGTTTGACAAGGAAATGCATGCAGGATTTGGAGGGAGAGGCGCCCATTATTGAGGTGATAACGGGTCCAGTTTACTCCTGGGCTGTCTTAGTGAAGAATGAGATACCTGTGGGTGGCACCAACTGAATGCTTTCTTCCCTGGTGACCCTCTCATCACGTGTCCCAGATGGATCCGCTGTATTGGGATCTGCAGGCGATTCACTGGTCAAAAGCAGATTCTCCAGCATCTGGTTCCCATGAGGAGATCGGAATTTATGCGATGGCGCATAAAGACAAAGGATGGTGATAACATAAGCATTCCACATTCCATAGACGCCAGTTATAAACGCTGAAGTGTACTCAATGCGATGGCTTCCCCATTTCCATCGTTCTTCATTAGCCTACAAGTGGAAAATGCACGCTAAAACTTTATGTTGGGGATAAGAGGCTGATAATTTCATTAATTATTTTTTAAGCAAATACTGCAAGTGGCGGAAAAAGGAACAATGGTGAAAGGCGGAAACTAAGCTTGCAGATCATTTCTTGAAACAATATAGCTGTGGGCATTTTTATGGGCAATCAAGGCCTTCAGCCTTCCCTCTGTGATGAATGCTAAAGTGTATACCTCACCGACCAAACTGAACTGCCGTAAAAACATTTCGGATCATGTGACCGTTTGGATGCGCACAAAGAGTTAGAAAATCGGAGACAAATGAGGCCATATTTACGTGACGGAAGGAAGAGAGGAACACGTCCCCGAACGGCGAGACTAGTCTGTTTGGTTCACTTAAAGGTCAGGTGTTTTCAAAAGCGGGTAGAATGACAAACCTGACTGAAAATGTAGAAAATAACAGTAAGAGCGGCGCAGAAGACGGTGTAGACGAGAAGAGCAGTAAAGCGGTAGATGAGACCGGAGTAGTAGATACGTTGATTAGGCTGCAGGGCAGGGAGAAGGCGGCGTTTAGTAAAGATCTGCCACAAAGCTCGGCCCACAAGCACTGCGAGGTAGAAGAAGTAAGCCGCTGCACAAAGTCCGCCCAAAATCACACTAGCATAGCCCAATTTCGCCGACAGGGGATTGGACCAAATGCTAAAAGGATAATGAACAGAAGAGGCGGATAACTAATCATCTTTTATGAGAGAAACCGAAATGGATATGAATGGTCATCTGAAACTAGTCAGATGTTCATATCGCTAAAGGAAGACTGAATGAGAGATCCTCAGTCTGCTAAACAACATACTGTGAGCCGAACGCTTGAAACTAAATAATGCCTAAGAGGAAGAATAAGGCGGTATTTGCCCTCTCATTCCTTCGAATACTACCATGGAGGATACCATTATCGTGCGAGAATTTTGCCCATGGGATCAGGGAGTTCTGCGATCGGATGGAGGAATAACCCCACTCAACGTTTGCATCTTTTCATTTCATTTCCAGTCAAATGCTGGGCACTGCAAGTAATCCAGGAGTACATCGATTTATTGGAGAAAGCTGGTAATAAATACTCCATAGTCTTGCTGTACACCATCGGATTAGCAATACGGTGAGTCGGCTTCATCAAAAGAAGGGTTTGCAGAAAATCGAAAGCCAAGCTGATTCCATACAATACTGAAGTGACAGTGACCCTGTTTATAGACAACGGAGCTAATGTGTAGGAAGTCAATGAAAACCCAAGCCCTATCAGATAGATATGCAAAAAATAATAGCAAGAAAGTCAAGCAGGCCTAAAGTGGTAATGAAACGATAGGAAAAAATATCATTTTACTGTTTCAAAAATTGAAAAAGCAGGCAAATCAATTCGTAGGTTCAGCTACTACCATAGCGCTGTTCTGAGATGCAGATTCAGTTCTATGATTCAGTCTTGTTAATCTTTTTCTTATTGAAGGAAATTTTTCTCCGACTTGTATCTTTGGGTGAAGTAAGGGTAACTTAATGCCTCCCCAGTTGAATACCCCCCAGTTGGTCAATGACTTTAAGGAAATTCATTGCTAATTGGATGCAGCAGAGTAAGTTTTTGAGGGACCGTATTAAAGAAACTTTTCGTGCATTTAAAGCATTCCCAAATTAAAGTCACACATAATAGCAAAAACTATAATCCTGGAAGACGTTAAATGACATCTGCCTAAGGACACTCCTACCAGACGGTGAACGTCCACTATTTGTAGGATTTGACGAAGACCCAGAGATGCAGACAAAAAATCTACCCACTAATACTGAGATGAAGTAATGCATACCGATTCACCAATAAGATACCGACGAATTGTGATTCGACTTACCTATAAAATGGATTGTGTAGTTGGACACCACGCTCAGCCAGTTCGAAAGTACTTAAAGCAGAGCAGCAACCGCCCACAAGCAGTAATTTTGGCCAGTAGTAAACGGAGACACCAAACTTTGTCTGATTCCGGTGTCCATGGGGTGAATCCATCAAATGTTCGCCAGTGAAAACCAACCAGAAACAGGCCAATGTGGCGTAGAATGCTCCCTGGCGAATATCCGAGAGCAGGAGCCAAAAAGAGACATCAAACCTGAGAAGTTTGATTTAATTTGACTCAACACGTGTGTACTACTATTTGAGTAAAAAGTAGTCACTCACTTGAGAGAAAGCCACTCGATGGGGCAGTTGAAAACACAGAGAGATAGGCCGAGTGCAAAAATTGTGTGCTCCATTATGCTTGGTGGACGCTCCAATTCGGAGACACGGCTCCAGAAGAATATCACTGTAGCCAGGCTGATGGGGAAGAGGAAGGTCTTCAGAGCGAACCACACCTTCAAGTAAGCGGAAGATCCCATCAGAACATAAATTAAGTTAATATTTTTGACAAGGGCTGGCCGTAAAAGCGGCAAGGTACCCGAAAGAAAAAAACATGATAAAATGGCCCCAGCACAACATTTTGACCTTAAATTCTGGCGGTTATGAGCACCGAGTGCACATGCTTTTGCTACTTGTGACTCATTGGCTTTTGTGCATACGGTTGGAAGGGGCAAGTGCCTATTACGTCTCGAAGCCTGTGTGCCACATGTACAAGCAGATGTAAAGAGGTAAGACAACACAAATGGGAGCTTATTGGTAATTCAAGCAAACAGGACTGCACCAATTCCATCACATCTGGGCTGGAGTGAATTTTTAGTGGTGACTAGACCGGCGTTCAGATGTGAAGCGGGAGGATTACTAACAGCCTCCAGGACGAGAACTTGGGACACGAACAGGGCAAAGGAAAATTTGGTATATAAGGCCAGCGGCGAATAACCTGCCTATTTATCCTAGGTAGGCCAGAAAGAAGAGTTGTACTCGAATCTCAGAAATGCATTATCTCCAATATTTAAATTGAGAACTTAACCAAAAAAAACTTAAAAAAAACAAATCGAAAAGTCCAATCTACTACCTTCCAGCTATGTCCTCTGACTAAACTCTGAACAATATCGACATACTACAGCAGTAATCATGGGTGAAATGGTGTGTACGAAATGAACAATACAATGAAAATTAATCGAGCATCTGAATGAATATTTCATTCAGCCAATCATAATGCAGTTTGTGGTTGACAGCTCTAAAGAAATCATGAATCTTCAGTGCAGTAAAAAATCCTGATTTAGCTTATGATGGGCATTCCTTCAAAGAGAAATATGATCATCGACGTTCTCCGTCTTCACTGGCTTGAGACTATCTGATTTAGCATTTCGCGAGAACATGACGATTAGCAGACTGCTCAAACTACGGATGGATTCATGGTTTTCGTAATTGCTACTCTTAAAGACTTTGGTGGGCAGGAGAATCTTACAATAGCAAACTTGAATACAAGGGAAGAAGTTCGAAAGACCACCAAGTAGGAGAGGTCATCCCGGACTTCAAAGAACACGCTATAACACGAAAAGATATGGATAGAGACGTGACGAGGCAAGGACACGACTATTCTATGAAATCTGCTTCCTTTTAAGCCTTTATGAAGTCTTTCAGAATTCGCCTTGACTCCAGATTTTCGCAATTTGTAATCAATGAAGTGAGCTAAACAGGATATAAGTGAATTGGAAGTTTTTGCACAAGTTGCACTCGATAGTGAAAATGTAAACAGTTCACCATTTTATTATAAGGGAACCCGGGCAGAAAATGCAATATATGGGCTTAAGAGCATCAAAGCTTTGGAAATATCACATTTTATGATGATGTCTTGTGTCTGTGGGAATATTCAGTTCAGCTCACGAATGAAGGAAAGTCGATAGCAGCACATTTATTACGACGTCCATGAAACAATTGTTAGTTTATTTAAACAGATCAGGGCCGAAAAAGAACAGGTAACGCGTCAAGAAACTGCTTTTTTTATAGAGAGGGATTATTCGGAAAGGAACGAATACCTTGAAAGCTTCCTATCCAAAATGATATTGAGACATTTGAAGGTTATATCTTAAACAGTTGATTCGATCCTCGTAGCAAAATGCTGAAATCTCATGAGGTTATGAAAAAAAGTGAAAAGTCCCAAAAATGTAAGAAAGCATGTCCAATTAAACAGAATTTCTCTTGCTATTGGCTGTGACTTTATCGAGTCTGGAGCTAAGTAGAAGTGAGTCGTCTCAAAAGAATTTGCTAGAGGGTAGTAAGGATGGTGCTGGGCGAAAAACTGTCATATTTTCGACAAATGACTCCCATCAAGACCGCTGAAAAGACAGACACAAGAGGCATATGAAACCTGAGGTCCGAATGGTGATATCCCCCTAATATTTTACGAGGACATATGCTTCGGGCTTCATTAATTAGAGAAAACTGCTTGAAAAATTGCAAAAAATAATCCGAATCTTAAGCAGCTAATTATTCGCTATTTTGGAAGGAAGGATGCTGCAATAGGTAATTTTAGGCAAATGCAAAGAAAACTACTTTGCAATTAAGAAAAGAGCATGTGAAAGTCTGGATTACTTTAATTCCACTTGATATGTACTGACCAGATCCAAAAGGTCATCGTAAGAGGGCTGTAATATGTCGAGACCAAAGGGCAGTTTTAAGTTATGATTCCAGGCAGGAAATGACTTAATTGAATACACCTTAAGAAATTTTATCCTGTTTTTATCAAGAATGAACGGGAACTAACGGCAAATAGAGACAGAGAACAGAGATAAGACGATAAACGCAAAGAAAAGGAAATAATGGGACCAAAAACGTTGAGACTTACCATAGTGAACCCTCCATTTTGGTGAATTTCAACCATCCAGACGTCCTGTAAAAGACCGATTTCATGATTGACTTTATTATCAACATCTCTCGGAATTCTAATATTGACCAGGTAATTATGATGGTGGCAGCTGCCCAATGTGAAGAGTGGTAAAATCTCGCAGTCATAAAAACGGAATTCATCCTCAGATTCAAGTTTTGAATGTTCTTGCTCGTCCAGATGGCAGGAGAGAGGACGCACTTCAGTGGAATGTGCAATTTCTTTCCAGGCATTCGGCGGATCTCCATCATTTCTATACCCCAGTCTCACGTCAAGTGTCAACCAAGTGTCTGTTTTAACCTAAAGATAGGCAAAAATGTACGGTTATAACAGGAATGAAATGTTTTGCCCAAGCAAGAATTCCATACTCCTATGTCATATTTCTGCTTGATATCGAGGTAGAGTATGGCAATGACTTGCTGGAACCACCGAGTCATTTTGAGGTCGAAACCAGATCGAGGGTGAGGAAATTGTGCAACGAAAACAATGTTATCAGCAGTAATGTTGATTTTTGAGGCGACCTCTTCTAGGGGTTCATCATCCAGAATTTCCTGACAAGTTTGATTGGATGATTGGGGTCTGAGAAAGAACCACTTGTTATTACGAGTTTCTAATGTGGTTTCACGGTCAACACATTTGGAGAGAAGAATTTGTTCGTGGGTGTTTGGTGCAGGGGAGATGAGACCGCCAATTAAGAAGAAGGAAGCCTGAGCAAGCAGAACAAAAATGCCAAACGCTATGAGTTTCTTGGAATTGAGTGTTTCTAGGATAACACCAACCATATTCGTCTATCAAAAAAGAAAAAAATAAAAATATATGTGCAGTGTTTGATAAGAGACGACAAAACGAAAAGGTAGACAGCAAATAGGTGCAGCTAGAGTTATTACAATATGGAATATAAATTGATGAAAAACACCACACAAAGCATACCCAGTCAATGTACGTACACACGGCCAAGCCGTTCAATCACAAACAAAACCCGCCTCAAATAAAATCGAGGGCAATCTTCTAACTGGTTAATAACATGGCTGTTTGATAATTGGTTGTAGAAATACTGCTACTCCTATTGGTTGTTCAATTCACAATACTGCGAAATTGCGAAAATTGAAATTCATAAAGCACGAAATGTATGTAAAGTTGTAGCCTTCAATATTTTTCCATACTTAACTAATGAAGTTCGAACCAAGTCAATTTCCCTAATGCATCCTAAGGAATTTTCTTCCTATTACGAAATCATCAAATCTACGCGCTTTTTGAATTAACACAAATTAATTCTTTCCCTGTTCAAGAGCAAGGCTTGCTCATTATTGACTCTAGAATTTTAAATGTGTCTGTGTCTACAGTAAGTAAATCAAAAGATCAAGATTATAATTGCAGCCACAGTTGTTATACATTATCAGCCGAAATCCAATCTTTGTAAAGCATTTTAATTTATCGCTTTCTATAAACCAAACTTCAAATAGTTAGAAATATCTGAGTGACATGAAAGAAAACTTTTTAGGAATTTTGAACAAACGGATAAAGTCTTTAAGTGAGTGATTGAATGCCGACTTGTGGTGTTTGTTAATTGGATAGTTAACAACATCAAAATTTAGAAATGCTAAATAGGTAGTGCTAATCATAGTTCGCATGCTTTGTTTGTATAATTTATGTGAAACCAAGTATTCAAGATGCTAAAATAAGGTTCATTGATGTATTAAATGGGGAAGAAAGGTTGTGGAAATTCTTTGTATTTTTCCAAAATAGTACCTTTCTTGCAAACACGTTTGAAAACCAGAAAATATTACCACAGTTTAAACGTAAAAAAACCGCTGCATCGTTCGAAGTGTACTTTTGGTTGATCTGTAAGAAAGCCCTATAAGCTCCTGTCAACATGCTGTACATCTCAGTTAAAATTTTAAATCCATGGGAAAAAAAGAAATTTAAAAAAATATACGCAACAAAGCTTAAAATATATAGAACGAAAAATGGCATTGTAATAGGTCAGTTAATGGAAATTTTGCACCGTTTTAAAAATAGGCTTTACAAATTTAACCCTGGTGTTTCTCTGTCAGTTGATTGTCTGCTTACTGACGATGTTTTCGTCCTTCCCAGAGCTTCATATTTTATTTGCACTTCTTGTGATGCGTAGTTACTTATATAATGTATTATCTAACCGGAAAGTGGTCATCCTTATCCTTCACCTCGCTTGAGCCTATTGCGAACATCGAAAAATTTATTATGCTTTAATTCTTACAAGACACGATTTTATTTTTGTCGTCATCTGACTTCCGTTTCATCTATTTATTTCAGACCAATAAAAACATCACTCCTTGAGTTTTTACCTTGTTTCCCAGTCATGGTATGATTTTTTCTACCCTCATATTGGTTTTAGACGCAATCTTCTTATTTGATGTCATTTATTCATGGACTACTTGAAAAGTCAGTTATTTTTTTAGTTAACTTGTGTAGCAGTAGCAAGGAAGTTCGTGAACGAAAACGACGTCTTCTCGAACGTGATTACACAGAAACTGAAGAAGTTCTTAACGTATATTTGAATGGTATCCCTGAGTCCATCTCTTATTTCAAAATTTCATAGAAAAATACAACGAAGTCACACAAATCCTCAATGTTTATCGGGATGTTTCACAGAATCTCGAAAGTAGGCTTGGGTATTCTTCCATGTAATAATCACTTCCAGAAAACCGCAAAGCTGTTCAGAAGATGAAACGAGACATTAATCAATGCAAAAGTTTACTAAGCTTTAATCGTGACGAGTTACGTCGTCTTTGGCTGGAATTAGTTGAACAGCGGCGGTCCCTCGAGCTCATCGAAGTGTTGGACCGTATTAAAACTGCTCCAGAAATTTTGAAAAATCTTATTTCTGCCAAGGCCTGGCCAGAAGCCACGGAATATTTACTCAAGATCACAGAAATTATGACCAAAGAAGTTGAACATGTACCTGCTCTGGATGCTGTTAAGTCTGAACTTGCGGCCAAGAGGAAGGTAGGTTACTTATATTTAATTTCACTGTCTTTCATTTTAGATATTGGTTGATGAAATGCGGTCAAACCTCTCTTTCTTGGTATTCAAGCAACCGCTAGCTTTGGTGATAAATGACAGAAATAATCGGTAGGTTCTCGTTGTTTTTTCGTTTATTGTCCTAAGAATAACGCTGGATATTGCTGATCACTTCTCGGATTTTTACCAACTGAATCGGCGAAGTACTTCTGTCGATGACGCTTCAATGTTCAGTGATCTTCCGCTTTCTAATTGGCGTTCTCTGTCGTCAGATCCACCTGAAGTGGATTCTAGTCTCTTCAAGGACCCGCAGGCTGTAGCCTCAGATCTCTTATCCAAATGTCAGGCTAGTAATGTCTGCGGCGGAAGTGGCTTTTCCAGGCATCTCAGAAGTCAGCAGCTTCATTTCGGTCCCCACGCAAGAGATAACCACGGTACTGAGCTCATGGACCGTATGATAATCGATAAGAAACAATGGGCAGAATCCATTGTAGCCCTCACTCATTGCTTGCACCGACTACAGAAACTGTCCCAGGTACATCTCTTCTATCTAGATGGGTTTTCAGCTGAAATCGATAATACTTTTCCCCGGTAATTTCTGCACTTACACACGAACCATCGCAAGAGTTTAAAACCATCTCTACTCACTAAGCATGAGGTTCATTATCTGAAACATTGATTTTATACTAGTCATACTGTTTTCGCTCTAGTCTTCCAGCTAAATTTAGCTGTTATGCTTCCAGTCGATACCTTAACTGTTTATTTCAAGTGTTCCTTTTCCTTAATGGCTTATTCTGTCAGTACCCCGGAAATGTAGGTTTAGCAAATAATTGCTCCGATTTTTAAAGACAACTGTTACTTGGTTATTTGCCCAATTTTATGCCTTTAAAGGGCCATATTTGGCTTGATACCATGTAGACTTTTCTACTCAACTTGCCATAGGCAATCCTTCAACTGTACTTTTATATTTGTATCCTAAATACACTTGTTCAGACCTGTCAGGATCTATTAATTCGTAAAAAAATTGCGAACTTTGACTTTTTTTAGGTTCACTCAGCACCACACCCGGCCTTTAGTACTAGTGTGTACTTGTTAATTACTTTCCTATTTCCCACACGGCAGAACAACTCACTGGTGTTACAAATCATTCTTACCTTGCCGTCCCTATCCTTGGTGATTTGCCACTTGTGAGGGCTCTGTTCTTCAGGTTAACTTATGCTGTTTTCTATGGTGCCAATTAGGCCTTCCACGCCTGGCGTGTTAAAATGCAAAACAATGAGGGTTCTGGTGACACTTCTGGCATGCCTTTTTCGAAGTCGTCCCGAAATGCTAATGAAATTTTCTCTCCTGTGCGTGGATTGATTGCTGAAATCCACAACTCCATTACTCTCCCCGCTATTGCAGAAGTAGAACGAATGTAAGATCTACCTTGAGATATACACATGAATCGCGAATGAGATGTGCAATTTACAGCCCTTTTGACTTCAGACTAGCCGTGCAAGGAGAAACTTCACCCGCCTCGAGTCTAGCCGATCCTACATATTTAGTTGAACTGCTTCAACTACTCTTTCCGGCTTTCTGTATGCATTTCAATGCGTTCATGCTTGTTTTGAACACCATTAAGAAGATCAAAGAACAAAATGCCAGTGTTTCCTTCCAGTTTTTGGATGCTCTCTCAGAAGAGCAAATCTGGGGATATATTCAAATGGAGGTAAAAGTCTGCTTGACTCATGCATACATACGGCCTTTGAATTACTGTCTAACATCGTCCTTCAACACCTAGGTCCAGAGTGTTCTCTCTGCCCATCTGTCAGCTCAAAAGGCCCTGAATAGCTATGATATGTCCTCGTCAACGGTAGCAGCTGCTGCAACCGCCGCCGCGACAAACTTCAAAGCTAACAAAATGGATCTGAATGCTCTGATGGGTAAAAAACGGGGAGCGATTCCAACTTTCCTCTCAAACGTCGCCGGGGATTCTATTGGCTCTTCGTCATCGTCAGCAGCGTCGAATGCCCTACATGGGGGTTTTAGTGAGGAATCCGCTATCGCTAGGAGTGGGGAACCATTCTTCAGTTTTTCTAAGACTGCTCACAGTCTGAGCTTGAATAGCTACCTCCGTGAGAACCGCATCAATATGCCTTTTGTGAGTCCCCGTTTTTTGCTTACGAAATGCAATCATTATTGCAGTAATTTTACTTGGCCCATC
Source organism: Moniezia expansa (assembly GCA_019097775.1). Classification (NCBI taxonomy): domain Eukaryota; kingdom Metazoa; phylum Platyhelminthes; class Cestoda; order Cyclophyllidea; family Anoplocephalidae; genus Moniezia; species Moniezia expansa. The sequence goes on along the minus strand of JADFDV010000076.1, from coordinate 6,417,549 downwards.
GCTGTACTCATGCAAGGTATTAAAAGAAGGAAAGAACTGAGCACAAGAGGTATATGGCCGCTTCCTAGTTCTAGCTATTACTTTCATTTTTCAGGTTTATTTCTCTGTCTAACGGTGATTTTATATTCCTTGAAATATACTTCCATTTGGTATTCTAACCTCTTGTGATCAATTTTCTGGTATCTGTTTAATCGCCCCGCTGTAGGGACTGTGCAGATCATTTAGCTTGTATCGTTTTTTTGGGTTGTGACTTCTTGCTTTTCTATTTTCAAATTTTCTATTTGCTACGTTTTGTTCATCAAACCATTACTTTATGAGGCTAATGGCAGTGAACATACCATTCTCATAATCAGTGTTTGAACATTTAGTTTTTTCATCTTGGAGAGGAAGAAAATTCAGCTTTTAGAACCAATATCGCACATCATTTCCTTCTTTCGCAATCCAATGGAGAAGAGTTGTATTCTCAGGTAGATAAAGTCCTCTTCTGCTCTAGTCACTGGAAGAATTGTTTCTGAATGTGTCGGATTTAAAATCTGCCTTTTCACCTGCAAATCTTGCCTAGAATGACGGTAATATTATGGCTGGTAATCTTACCACAAGTGCTATTTGACGCCATTTTCAAATCTATGTTCCGTTCGTTTTCGTTGAAATCATACTCTTGAGCTTAAAGTTTCCATGTTTAATACAAGGACATACTATCAATGGATTCCGCGGATTTTGATGCCAACAGTGGTGAAATGCGGATGGATATGATTACCTCCTACCCGACCGTGTGTCGACCCTGCGCTGATAACATCAAATCCATCTACTCTTTAGTACTGAATTTCGCGCGTCTCATAGAGAGTCAGCCTGTTTCGGCTCAGAATGCAATTCAGCTTGCACTTGGTGGTGAGGCCGATGTTGTAGCTTCTGCCTCCAATATGCAAGCATCTCCTTCGAATTCTTCCGCCGCCAGTGGACGACGTCCACCACCGCTTGTTCCTACTCGAAGAAGCGCACGAAGCAACACCACATCTGCTTCAATTGCTCAAGGTCTTCGAGTCGCACTTTTCACCATGGGTGCTCCCAAAATGCTTCCACAAAAGTAAGCGGCACTCTTCCCCTTTTTGTATGCGTGGGTGTGTTTGTGCATGCGAATGCCTTTAAAAACCTTCCTCTTCTGTGAAATCCAGTGACGACACAACTGAGTGCTTTGACTACCATAGGTAAGTTTCGAGCTTTCAGATTCGGTTATAATCGTTCAGATAGAGTTAATTTGCGTCCGCATGCTCTTACGGCCCTTGATTTCCGCCGAACTTTTTACACATTTGTCTATAATCACACTTTTTATTTCGAAAAACAGTTTAGAAACAAGTGAATCTGAAAACTGTGTGGACGACAATATGTACGCTTTAGTTTTGCTTGAATGATCTCTCTTTACCCCTGTACCATCGCTTGTGTTCGACTGCTTGTTTTTCGAACGCCCCGGTTTTGGCATGTAGAGCATCCTGTTTTCAGACTAGATTAGCTGCTCCGTTTTCTCTAGATACTTCTCTAAGGCCGAAATATTAACCTAACACGCCATCCGCTCTAAATCATCGTGTAGGCTCCAGATTCGATGCCAACTTCATGTCTTCTTGGCCAATTTTATTGAACGGCTTTATCTGCCCAACGCCGAGGTTCAACTTCGACAGCCGATTGTTAGTATTATTTCAAGTGAGTTTCATACCATATCTGAACTGTTAGTAACTGAAAATGAAGAAATGAAAAGCTATCGGACTTGTACTTTAGATCAGGATGCTCTAACAATGACTGTTTCTCAACAAACACAGCGGGAACTTGGCCTTCAGCGACCTATTCTTACTGTAAGATTCTGCAGTCTTCTGCTGCACGCGTGTCAATGAACTAACTTGAAGTTATTGTACATTTAGGCTGCTTATTTGACAAATCAAGCGTTAGGGGAGACAAGGGGCATGGCTATCGCCCTTCCTGACTATATTATAAATTGCATCAAAATTGGACTCTCCATTCTCGAGACCTTCCTCTCATGGGCATCTTCTGTCTACAAAAGTGAGTTAGATCAATTAAGCTCCTCTTCTCCTGATTCCGTTACGGTCTTTTCATTGTGTAAATAGCTATCAGCGTCTCGGTTGCAAATGGAGCGGCAATCCCCAGTGCTGAATGGGCAAGGGATAGAGATCTCAGTAGATTTTGGACGTAAGTTTATCACTCGCATGTCTATATCAGCACGGTTGTAATAGAACCCATTGGATGCTTTTTCTCAATGCAGAAATTTCCCCGTGTGGCAGAGAATGATGGCAGCCGATGCCTTCGCGACTATCAATGCCAGTCACATGGTTGGAAACCCACACGACCCTCAATTGAGAACTGGCATACCCTCACACGAATTAACCGTCTTTGGTGACCGACAATCAGTTATGTCTACTGCTTCTGGGTCTTCGAATTCAAATCTGAGCGCAGCTGCAGCCATTGTACTTGGTCTCTCTAATCTGGGGCTTAGCGGACGAAGTGATTCAACTTTCATAGGGGGACCCAGCCTCCAGACTATCCCCTTTGTCAACTCTGCCGTTGGACAAAGTGATATTGATGGGGCCTCGGTAAGTAGTGAGAATAGTGGAACTGCTGTGGATACTAACAGGATTCCAAAACGTCATGATATCGTAAGTTTGTTTGCTGTTAGCTTATTGAACTAGAGATGCAAAAATAACGGGTCTATTGTTTGGATCATTTCAGCTGCTGCATGAGAGGGAGACGACACGATTGGCAGGAAAGGAGATGGACAACTTGCTGCATATAATCCGTGATGAAATCGGTTCGAGCACGGACTCATGTCTACCCACCGCTGGGATGCTCACCATCAAGAGTATGGGTCGTTTGCGCGAGTCACTGGTAGGCATGTTATTCGTGCCCGTGTAACACCAATACGCCAATTGGTCGGGTGCTGCACTTACAGTATATTTTTGATAGAAAATGATTGTCATAAGTTCAGCCAAGCTTTCCAACTTTTCCATTTACAGCAGCGTAGTGAACTCTCATAGTCCTGGAGTTTATTGTGCACTCAAAAATCAGAGGTAGATGCTGAATTCGCATAAGCGCAGTTTGATATCAACTTTTTTTGCCGCTTGCAAAGGTTCTACACCCAATATTTGCCCAAAACTTGTGATAAACCATAGAATACTGTGAATTTGCATGTTTGCTTTGCTCATTTATTCCATGGGTCCTCATCGTGTTGATTCTTCGTTAGCATTGGTTGGAACGATGCGTTCAGAACTGGCTGGCCTGGCTAGGAGGTATGTGTTGTGGCTTCGACACTGCATCATTCTCAGCAGTTGCAGAAGAGCTGACCGCATTAGCTAACGCAACTTTGTTGAGTGTATATCTGGACGTTCGAGTGCAAGCCTACAACCTCTTTGCCAATCTCCCACGAACCGCCAGTTTTTGGTGTCCCGTTGATGAAGTGGATGTTGATCCTGAAATCACTAAATGCCTCGTCTACTGGGATCAACTTCAGGAAGTTCTAGTCCATTCCTATTGTCCCCACGAAATTCGATTCATCTTCGACGGATTGGGTGATTTCATAGCTCAAATATTCCTCCGTATTATTCCTCAGATTACACGAATGAATGTAAATGGCAATCGAAAGATGTGTCGAAATATCTATAAACTCCAACAAGCTCTAGCTCTCCTTACTGAAAACCGTGAGTCTGATTTGATTCGAGTGAAACAACTTTATGAACTCTTCCATCTCACACCGGAGGTTCGTTCACCTGCCTAAGTGTAAACAAGTAGCGACTTGATGACACACAATCTAACTTCTCACTTTTGCGGTATTTTAGACCGTTGTGAACCGGGTGATTGAACAAGGAGTTGCCTTTGAAGTGAGCGTCTACCAGAATCTGCTGCGGCTATATCAACGCAGTCATCCTTCTCACGATCACAGTCGTACTGATGATAGCATCACTAAACTTTCTCAGGTTATCCGTGCTCGAGACCCGTGATTTATTTGCAATCGTCCATTTTTCATATCACGCTTTATCTCTTGTACCCGCCTTCCTTTACATTTTTGCTCAGAATACTCCCTGCACTAACTTCAGAATCGCAAAAATAAAGTTTTCTACGAAGAAATAAATTAGTTTTTGTTACTCTGCTAGCTGTTTCCGGATACTCGTTGAATCAGAAGAAAGCGATTGATAGTCCATTATGCAATGAAAGTGTCACTCACTTCATACTGGTTACACGTTCGGGTTGTGCAACATGAATCAATTTTTCACTGCTAATTTCACTTTGCCTTTGTTTAGGGCACGATGGATGTCGATGAATTCAACAGACAGACAAGAAAGTTGTGTTTATTCAGAAGGAACCTGTTCAAAGGCACCTCGTTTGATCAGCTCTATAACAGGTACATTTTCTGGCCCTTAGTGACAGGATAATTTCCTGTTTCGATTGCCGTCATCTGTACTTTTCCTCTTTCAGGTACCTTGATCATCGATCACTTCTGCCCACTCGTAAGTAACGGCAGTTTTTTTTTTTTTTCATTTAAATATTAGAAAATAGATGCAATCCATTGTGACGGCATGAAGGTATCTGTATGGAATTCACTTATCATTTTTACTTCATGTGAATAATTCGATTCAGCTTTCGTGCTCTTATTAGTATGTTCAGAAGGTGTCAGCCATTCGAATATATCTGACAGCCTGACACTCTGATAATTTGGGGTACTGGGCTATACGGCATTCCACTTGAGGAGGGCTGTCAATAGCTTGATGCCTTGTAACCCATTTACCTGAACCGCATTCCATTCTACATGTATCCTAGCCCCTGTTGGAGTGAAAATGTCTTATATTTTTAGGAGTCACCATGTAGACACTCAAGAATTAAGCTGCAATTAGTTCGAATTCGTACGTTCTCTTTTGGATAAAATCTGGAATGGATGATTGATTGATTGATTTGCAACTCCTCATGAAATTGGAGCAAGCGTGTTAACTATTCCTCAGCCCAGAGTGGTCTCTTGTCGGCACTCAGACAATGGCCTTGAATCAATCTGTCCACCTCAGGCATGTCATCTGTTGAGTCCAACATACGCCACCGCTATGTCGTCGGCGCATCTGAACCGCAATTTGACCACTTATTGCATTGACCTGCCTATTCATCAATTTCGATCCACTAAAAATTCTGAATACCATCCTGCATGGAGATTTTCAAAACTGCTAGATTTTATGCAATCGACACGTAATTTGGTGGTAGTTTGTTGGTCCCCTGCGCTTTTGATTCATCAGCGCTCATCTGATAATGGGAATGGGTATCTACTATAGTCAAATATTTGCCTGAGATTGTTAAATTAGTGCTTCTCAGTCAGGAGAGCACCAAGTTGTCTATCTTTTTACCAAAATATATGTTGGGAGACACCTTCCCGTAATGTAGGCTTGAATTTTTGTTCACCTATAGCGATTTTATGATCTAATCTATGGGTGATCGCATAATTAGTCTTGGAAGGTCTCTCCGATAGAGAAGTTTCGAATATGGCGCGCTTTATTCAAAAGCATGTGATTTGATTGAGTCGATTGTTTTGATGCTCATTTTCACATTTCATATTCATCCTGCGTACTGTTAAATAATCGTTTCTGGCCTTGAATACTGACGCGATTGTTTTCTTACCTATTTCTCCTAGTCAAAGCTCAACTGTACACTTTGACAATGCGGGGCTGAAAGAATTCACCGTTGAAGCATAGCCAAGAGCATAGGGTGAGCCATACTTGATCAGCCTTGGGAACCACGGAATCCAGTTATCACTTTTTGTTTTCCGTTGGAAGAAAATGTGCCTATTTTATCACACTAATAGTAGAATATTCCAGCTAATCGACGGCAGACAAGAATTGTTGAAATATCAATTCTCTTTAATTCAACTTATTTTCAGGCCCAAATTGCTGCTCCGAGGTTTGTCCCGGATGCTATCGGACCCTCTCCCACTCCGATCGCATCTATCGTCTGAAATCGGTGAAACGAAACCAAAATAAATTGGAAGTCAATCAAGTTAGAGAGGTAGGCAATCGCATTCAGGATTTCTTCATTCCCCTTAGACCTTCACTTGCCGATTTTGCAAAGTTAGAGTTAGTGCGCGGACTATAATCAGTAAAACTCGGTCGGGTTTCCAGTAGGTCATTTCTCGTGTTTCACATTTATCGTTCCCAGCTCTCCTGAATCAATGGCACCACCAGCATCCCTGGCGGATTTATTCAGTTTATCAACAAAGTCAGGGCAAAGGTGGGTCAGTGCATTACTTGCTTACTGTGTTTTAGTTGTGGGAAAAGGAATCGAAAAAAAAGGAAAAGAAAAGAACTTATGAAGGAAGTTTGCGCCCGACCAACGAGTGCAATGAGACAGGCCAAACGATCCTCGTTGAGTGACTTCCTTGATTTACTCTCTTGATGCACATAACATTTGTTAATAGTAAAAGTGTAACAATTTTGTAAAAAGCAAATAAACTTCTCGGCTTTTGCAATGATTCCAGTAGCACATTGAGTGTTGAGTTAATCAGCAATGTGAATCGCGTTTCAGGGTGTCAAAAAATGATCATGGTGAGTGTGTTTTGTTTGCTGCTCTGGAAAAAAACCGTATTTTCGACTCAGTGTACGAATGCCTTTTTGTGTTATGTTTTCATTTATTTTTTGGATCGAGTTTTGTGTCTTTCAGAATCTGCAATCTGACTGACCCGACTAGTGGCTCAAATGATCTAAAACACGATCATTGGTATATCTGGCCCCCTCGGTACTATTGTCTTGATCTTTTCTAATCTAAGCAGTCCCTCATTTCCACTGTTTAGAGATTTCTCTGAGCACTAGATAAATGCTTCAAGGTGTTTCGGATGTCATTTAACCAGCTGGGGTCTTCTGTATGTTCCCACATTCGAATCGCAAAGAAAGTCATTTCTTGCAGTTCATTATTCTAGTAGCTATATTTACCTAGTCTCTTCGTTCCTTCTACTTTGGCAGATGCCTGTTCGGTTTCGATGAGCCCCGCCCATATCTTGGAAGCGAAGCACTCAGGAATTTTTCTCCTTGGTTTCGGCATTTCGTTTGGGTAGGGTAGACAAGTTTCACGACTTTGAGCCTTGTACCAATACAAATGCCATAGTTTTTGAGGAGATAGAGATTAAATTAAGGAATAATCAAAGAGATTAAGGGACTGCCTCCATGCGTTTATGGTTCTGTGAGTTCAGTGGTAGCCGTTTTCCTCGATCTTACTTAAGTCGTCACGATGGGATCAGCCATCCTTCAGAAAATTCTTTTGGTGGAGACGTATTGGCTACTTTATAAAAGACGAAGGGATTGTACGCAGTTACGGTACATTTATAAGTATTTTCTAATTGTTAAGAAGTGTTTAGACACTGAGGATGAACCTGCTTTCTGTCCATTGAAATTAGCGCTATTCTATGCGCATTTTATGTGTAGCTAAAATCCCGAAGTTAGTCGGTAACTGAAGACCGTTGACTTGAGACAGAACCTGGTTTAGTTTAAAAAAAGATCTGATAAAACGACGCTCCTTCTTCATGGATCGATAGCTCTAAATTGTTCAGAATCCGAAAGCCATTGTTTCGATATCTAATAAAAACGTCTACTTTTCCATTAGGACAAGCAAACTCTTCGAAAACGCATGAAGCAGATATTGGCACGAATTCCAGTTGATGTGAGGTTGTGCAAATCTCGAATCTTAGTTAACAAGGTAGGTTCGGATGGGAAAAAGCAGTCTGTCACAAGTGCAAGGTATGTGGTAACATTGTTGCGTTGAGTGTAGGATAGCCTACTCGTTAAAAGTAAGTAGCTAGTTATTTAATATCTAACTATGCCGTGCTATGATGAGCATCGTTATATAGCTTCAACACTTGATGGATGACACCTTTCTTTAGATACTCACACATAAATTCTACAGGCGATGCAGGGGCATCTCCGTCTACATTAGTTTCTCAGACGAACCCTCTACTGATGCACTGATGCAACACGCTCTGGAAATGGGTAAAGTGGTGGTGGTACCGCAGATCCTCCACCAGTCAGCGGAGTCTACATCCTTTGAATTGACTTCTCTTCTAGGTTGCATGCGAATGCGCCGACTTCGCAGCTTGGGAAATATTTCCACTTGGCCTCTGAACCAGTTCGGAATTCGGGAGATGCCGCAGCCCTTGAGTGGTGTGGATGAAGATGATGCTCTTGCTAATCGTACGATTTTATTCTGTTAATCATGCTATCATTTTCAGTCTTCCATACTAGCCACGTGTGGCTGATATTAATTTCATTGGTAGGTGACATGACCGCTCGTGCTTTATACCAAGGTGATATCTAGACCTTCTCATCTTTATAAGTGCTTACGCCTGTTTCTTTGATTGAAACACTACTGCCTCCATCTAGGCAACAGTATCAGCATCACGATTGTGCGTTGCCATTCGCAGCATCACATCCATCCACGTCTCTGACCTAGGGGCTATCGTTTTGTCATGGCCTATGAGTTTTACCGGCCAAGGCCTCATTGCTTTTCGTTGATAGGTAGCCGGATCTAGAATGTTGCTGGTGAATCATTTAGGTGCAGATCGATGAAAAACACCCTTAAGTTATAAAAAAAGCCCGTTTTGGGGCCCGGTTTCAGGTCAGTGCCTCCTAAGCCAAGTGAATCACATCAGCCAATACTAAAGTGCCAATTATTTTTTTTTTATTTTCCCCCCACCTATTAGGGCAAGTCCCAAGAACTTATTGGGGGTGCAACAGAATTACAAATAGCTTTTATAGCAATTAAGCACAACAGTTAACACAGAACAGTAAAAACGTTTGTTTACGTCTTCGTTTGTCTGGCATGGCTTCGTCGTACAGGTAGCAGTCCAGCTTCGTCGAGTCACCTCGTTCGAATTCATTTGTCTTAAAATATCCTCCAGAAAACAACATTCTGGCGGAGATTCTATTCATAGCTACTTGCGCGTGCATTCCATACTCCGGTTTGAGCCCATAAATCCGGTTATTTACGTCGTGCCTCCTTTACCAAGCTGTAAGAAGTTGTACTTCTGCTGGCATAATCCAATTTCATACGTCCGGAGGGTGATTAGTCCCATCCGGCCGCCCCTATTATTAACCCCCAGAGTTGCCCCTGGAGTTACCGGTGGTCACGAGGGGCTTGAGGGTAGGTTTGATTACCAACTGCAGGCAAAACCGGGTATTCCCAGTCAGTCACCCATGTAAGTACTAACCCGGCCCGACGTAGTTTAACTTCGGTGATCGGACGAGAACTGGCGCTTTCTACGCGGTATGGTCGCTGACAATACAGGAATCGAAGCCCCCTGTCAATTGGCATGGTCAGATGAGAATATTACCCCAAAAGAACGACTTTAAAAGCAGGAAGCTGGTCACAGTCGTTGTTTTGCTGCGAATCTTCGTTGCAAATGAGGAGAGAATTCGTCACTGTTCCCTTGCAAACATCTTCAGTGAGTTTCAATTTGTAGGACAGTTTATTCCCAGTTTCAATGGATCTAAGTGTTAATTGTGGTCCAAGGATGTTCATAAATGGTAACTTTTCGAGAAAAATCTCCTCTTTGAGATGAATATGATCATTTTAGAACGTTTCAAAATCCACCTCCAATTTTTGCCGCTTAGTTTATGAAATTTTTTTCTTTTCTTTGCAGTAGTAGATCTAATTGTGGTCCCTGGTCTTGCTTTCACGAAAAGTGGTGAGCGATTGGGTCGAGGAGGGGGTTTCTACGATCGCTACCTGGCCGGCTTGCGTAGATTCTACCAAATGTCGCATCCCAAACTCCCACCACCGCGTACGGTTGCACTGGCGTTTTCAGAACAACTTTTAGACGCAATCAGTACGGATGAACATGACGCTAAAATCGACGCCATCATCAGTGCCTAAGACTGTGGTTGATGCTTTGAATGGTCTTAGCGTTATAGTTTCTATATAAATGAAAAGCCTTTGGTTTGTGCAAACATCTTCTTGCTTGCTTAACATAACTGGATGCCATTTTCAACTTTTGTCTTCATAACTTGTACTTATTAGGGAGAATGACTGCTAATTTTAATTTACTCTGAATACGGATTTTCGTGTAATAGGTCGTATTTATTTGAAATCCTGGAGTGTGATAACTGGTTTGGTGCCGTTCCATTATCTGTAGAAGCTTATAGTTACTTTCGTTGCGGTGAAGTTTGGGAAGTCAGGCAGTAATCAGTTATATATTCACTGTGACCGAGAAATTAATTAAAAGCATCTAATAAAAATTCCATGTTATAAAGTCAATCACCCTTTGACGTTGTGAGCTGACATTAATTCTAGCATTGTACCAGGGTCAAGCGTCAAAAAGAGCTCTGAGCAGACAATAAATTTCTGCATGGTCATACGCGAAGATAATCGCCCAGTAGCTGATCAGATCCAAGCAAAATAACATTGATCGGATTCTACCTCTGTAATGCCTCCAAATCTACTCAAATTTTATTATTCTAACAAAAAATACTGATACACAAGGCTTCGATTAAACACTCTGGTTCGACTTACGCTCTCGCAACCGTCAAAGCTCTAGATTTTTACAAATTTTGTTAGTCGGCAGTGGGAATATTCGTACAAACACGGTTTCAGATGTCACTTTCATAACACCATTTTCCAACTTTGATTTCACTTTAAACGCTTTCAATACCGCCGATAAAGTCATACTACCAGAAGTTTATGAATTCTATTTTTACACCAATACGGACATGCCTATCTGTTGTTAATTAATATTTCTGCCATTTTCTTACCGGGTAGACAAGTTTCACGACTTTGAGCCTTGTTGTACCAATACAAATGCCATAGTTTTTGAGGAGATAGAGATTAAATTAAGGAATAATCAAAGAGATTAAGGGACCGCCTCCATGCGTTTATGGTTCTGTGAGTTCAGTGGTAGCCGCTTTCCTCGATCTTACTTTAGTCGTCACGTCCTTCAGAAAATTCTTTTGGTGGAGACGTATTGGCTACTTTATAAAAGACGAAGGGATTGTACGCAGTTACGGTACATTTATAAGTATTTTCTAATTGTTAAGAAGTGTTTAGACACTGAGGATGAACCTGCTTTCTGTCCATTGAAATTAGCGCTATTCTATGCGCATTTTATTTGTAGCTGAAATCCCGAAGTTAGTCGGTAACTGAAGACCGTTGACTTGAGACAGAACCTGGTTTAATTTAAAAAAGATCTGAGAAAACGACGCTCCTTCTTCATGGATCGATAGCTCTAAATTGTTCAGAATCCGAAAGCCATTGTTTCGATATCTAATAAAAACGTCTACTTTTCCATTAGGACAAGCAAACTCTTCGAAAACGCATGAAGCAGATATTGGCACGAATTCCAGTTGATGTGAGGTTGTGCAAATCTCGAATCTTAGTTAACAAGGTAGGTTCGGATGGGAAAAAGCAGTCTGTCACAAGTGCAAGGTATGTGGTAACATTGTTGCGTTGAGTGTAGGATAGCCTACTCGTTAAAAGTAAGTAGCTAGTTATTTAATATCTAACTATGCCGTGCTATGATGAGCATCGTTATATAGCTTCAACACTTGATGGATGACACCTTTCTTTAGATACTCACACATAAATTCTACAGGCGATGCAGGGGCATCTCCGTCTACATTAGTTTCTCAGACGAACCCTCTACTGATGCACTGATGCAACACGCTCTGGAAATGGGTAAAGTGGTGGTGGTACCGCAGATCCTCCACCAGTCAGCGGAGTCTACATCCTTTGAATTGACTTCTCTTCTAGGTTGCATGCGGATGCGCCGACTTCCCAGCTTGGAAAATATTTCCACTTGTCCTCCGGTTAGTTCTAATCACCCTCCGGACTTATAAAATTAGATTATGCCGGCAGAAGTACAATTTCTTACAGTTTGGATCTCGAGGCACGATGTAATCAACTGGATTCATGGATTCAAACTGGAATGTGGAATACACGTGCATGTAGCATTGAACGAAGTCTCCATCATAATTTTGAAAGATTTCTGGTAGGAGACATGAAGATGAACAAGGTGCCACGACGAAGCTGAACTTCTACCTGTATGACGAAGCCGCGCCAGATAAGAAGCCAAGCAGCCGAAGACGTCAACAAACGTTTTTACTGTTCTCTGTTAAGTACCTTGCTTACTTTTTATAAAAGCTATTTGTATTCATGTTGTACCTTCAATAAATCCTTTGGACTCTCCCTAATGGGTGGGGAGAAAATGAAAAAATAAAAAAATACACTTGGCCTGGTGGTCAAACCTACTCTCTACCTCGACGTGGTGGCCACCGCTAACCTCAGAGGCAACCCTGAGGGCTTAAGAGAGGGGCGGTCGGATTGGTCTAATTAACCACCGGTCATAAAAATTTAAGATTATGCCAGCGGAAATAAAACCCGAGTCCACCAAGAGCAAAAGAGGGGAGCGGTCGGAGAGTACTAATAAACCACTGGTCGTACAAATTCACTATTATGCCAGCGGAAATACAGTCAGAGTCCACGAAGAGCGCCTTAAAAAAGATACGACATACTACCTGGATCCATGGTCTGAAACTCGGAGTATGGAACGTGCGCGGCTGTAGCAATGATTGAAAACTCCGCCAGATAGCTGAAGGGACTTCTGGTATGGGTATGGAAATTGTTGCCTTAACGGAAACTCGAATGAAATCCTGCTCCTTAACTATCAATAACTGCGCTTCCTTCAACTCTGGACACAGCGAAAGCTCTAGACCCAATGTTGGGGCCGCCTTTTTGGTCAAAAAGAACATAGAAGCTGAATTTAACCCTGTCTCAAACAGACATGCAACGCTGACACTCCAAATTGGAGGAGTCAAAGTTGGACTGATGGCATGCTATGCCCTGACCGAATGTACGGAGTATGCAATGGTTAAAGAATCCTTCTACAAACTTATGGCCAAAACCTACCAACTACTACTTTCTAACTGCACACACACAAATAATTATCCTTGGTGATTTCAATTGCAGATTGGGATCTGATGCCCGTAACATTGGTGCCAAACTAATCGGTCCCTTTACTGATCAAGAAGACCCTACAGAAAACGGTCTAAGGGTGCTAGAACTATGCCAAGAATATAATCTCCACATGATGAATACTTTCTTTCGGAAACCAACAACTCGAAGATTGATCTGGTACCACCCTACAGGGAAAGATGCTACTCTTGACTTTGTTCTGATGAGAAGATTAAAGCTATTCCTGATAAGTGATATACGAACTTCTAGAAAGGCAGACGAAAACTCAGATCACTGCTTACTAAGAGTAACCCTCAAGCTCAAATCACATCTCAGAAAAGGCTTTGGAAAAAGTAAGAACAGAGCTCTCTGAAGGAGGACATAAATAGTCGAAAGCAACGATGGCAACTGCCTAAAGGCATAGAACAAATAAGAAAATCGAAGGAAACATACCAGGAACATCTCGAAAGGGCACTACCTCAGGACCCTTTGACTACTACATGCGAAGATATCTTGAATTCTACATAAAATGCAGCTGCCAAATCAACAGGGCAAAAGGCTGAACGAAAGAAAAACGGATTGTATTCAGCTATCTGCGAGAAGGAAAATCGAGAACTACTGCTACAAAAGCAGTTGAGAGCAAATTGGCTCTCAAACCCATCCATCTCAGGAAACATTCATGAGGTACAAAGAGCAGAGAAACAGGGTGAACAACCTGATACGAAACTGGCAAAATGCATATCAGGAAGAGGGATTAACCAACTTTTCTGTATATCTCGCAGGGAAACAACCTCGTAAAGCCTTCATGTTGCTGAAGGACATAGTGAAGGAAAACTCCTCATGGTATACACAAACTGAAAGGACACTAGTTAAACCAAAAGATCTGGTCGCACACTATCGGGAACTCTTTAAGGAAAAAACCACTGAAGAAATTAAAAACTATGCTCATCTACCAAGAGACTCCTCTATTTCGATGGAGGAGATTGAGACAGCTAAAAATAAGTTAAAACTATAAAAAAGTCCCGGCGAAAATGGAATCAGATCCGAACTACTGAAATGGAACAACCAGTGTCTGAATACGTACCTACTAAGTGTTCAACGACTTCTATAATGGGACTACTCCTATACCTCGAGCTTGGATCGATGCTGAAGTTGTAAGTATCTACAAGCGTAAAGGTTCGAAGAATGATCCTGCAAACTATAGATCAATCTTCCTTCTAGATGCATTAGGTAAGTTATATGCATCTATTTTGTGCCAACGTTTGAAGCACCATCTTGACGAACTACCCTCAAGAACCCAATTTGGATTCTGTGAAAGAAGATCAACCGAACAAGCTATACTTGGAGTATGAACCATTATATAGAAAGCCATGGACCTGGAAAAGGCCTTTGACTCACTGCCTACAGCTGCAATAATCAACCGAATGATAGATTTAGGCTGCCTTTGGCAAATGATCCACTCAGTAAAGTCCTTGATGGACGCACCAAAGGGAAAATTGAGGAAAACAAGGGACTGCTCTGAGATGAAACGTGGTGTGAGACAAGGCTCAAAAGAGGGGCCACTTCTCTTCAACCTAACCTTCCAACTATGTCTTATTTCGCCAAATAAAGTCGCAGCTGTCAGATTACTAGAGCATCTGGCGAAAACGATGCAAAAATATAGAATGCAAATCGCAGCGAAAAAAAACCTTCTGGTTTCAAATTGGTGACGGTAAGGACCAAACGCCACTTGAGGCAGCTGGAATGTCTTTCCGACGTGCCTCACACTTCAAATTTCTTGATTCTCTAATTCAAGACACCGGTGAGCCAGACGGAGCAGAAAAAGCAAACTTAGCCAGGGCAAAAAGGCATCTGATACGACTAAGACCATTTCTACGCTCAAGAAGTCTCAAAAACACCCTGAAAGCGCATCTGGTGGGAATTTTTGTCGATCCTGAAATCACTTACGGATTATCAACCATTGTTTTGAGAGTAAAAGATAACAATCGACTTAAAACAATACAGAATACGGCTCGCCGTATGATACTTGGACTGAATTCGCGAAGAGACAAAATTGTTGAGGAACTCCGAAAGGAACTCCCAATGCGTAACCTGGCAAGTCTTATACAGACTAAGAGGTTGAACCTATGGAAGAGCTTAAAGATGGACAAAGATAGCCTGATACTCTCCATACTTGACAGTAACTTTGAAAAAGCCGAAACAAAGAAAGCCTCACATATAGGGAATTGGATGCTTCAATTAATTAAGGATGCGAAAGAAATATGGCAAGAGCACTCAGAATCATGCCTACTTGATCCAAAGGAAAGCCCTCAAGTTCGAGTGATATGCGAATGCACGCAAGACAAGATCACGGAGAAGAAGCACATAGAACTGAAGAGGTGCTCGACCCTAGACCAAAGTGGCCTCTTATAGACTGCCTTAAAAGATACAAGACTCAAGGGTGGCTAGAAAGGCATATTAGGAACTGTCGCCCTTCGGTCGAAATCAGACAAAGGGAGAAACAAATAGGGAAGAGGAAACAACCAAACTGAATTTGAAAAGCAGAAAAGCTGAATACCAATGAAAAAGAATGATAGAGTGAAAGATAGGAAGCAACGAAAAGTCCCTCAGGCAGGGTGAAATACACATCTGCTCCCTCACGGCTGCGAAGAACTCTATCCCAGGCACTCCACGAGATGCAGCAGGAGAACTGAATGCCACCCAGCCACAAAACCAAGCCGAGACAAGACCAGCGGGTCGATAAACTCAAATAAGTACTCTATGCTATAATATCTGACTTACTGTATTTCTGTTGCACCCCCAATGAGTCCTTGGGAATTGCCCTAAAGGGTGGGGAGGAAAAAAAAATAATCATTGGCGATTCAATTGCAGATTGGGCTCTGATGCCTGTAACATTGGTGTCAAAATAATCTGTCCATTTAATGATCAAGAAGACACTACAGAGAACTGACTAAGGCTGCTAGGACTATGCCAAGAATATAATTTAAGAGCGGTGAACACTTTCCTCCAGTTATTCAATGAGAGTCTAGGATACACTTCCAAAGTGCATAATTTTAGTTTTTTTTTAAAATACGTCTGCACGTATTAGAAGTAAATTGCCTTGAACTCGTCACGCAACTCTTGATAATGATTGGTCAAGTTCGACGCTACCTTCACCTTATTTTTTTAGCTGACTTGCACCGATGTCACGAGACTTGATGGCATTCTACTTTCTGTGATCTAAAACGGTACAGTAACAAATACATAAGTGCGAAAACAGGAAAAACGGTAGACTGTTGGCCTCATATTCTATATCTCATCCAAAAAGTAATGCTTTCTCTATCACGAAAAAAGTATATCCGACAAAGCCTACGTTAGCCGTAGGCAATGGAATCTGCTTACTTCGAAATCGAACAAAGTGCCAAAGCTCAAATAGGCGATTCAGACTAAACAGTGGATATAATCAAAAATCCTCCATTCTGCATCCAGTCGATAGTGCATAAATCCTGGTATGAAAGTAACTCACTCCAAATGGTCTCGAAGCATTACTAGTTTATGGTCTCGAAGCATTTGGATTATTAGATGATCTTGTTCGGCATCTATAGCTTAGTACGATGGTTCTCATTTCTATGCAGTCATACGATTATTGGAGCTTATAGAAAAAAATTATTCCGGTAGAGTGGGAAGGGAAAAAGAAACATTGACGAAAAGATTTCCCGAAAAATGTCGATGGGTATAAGCTGAAGGTCCATGCAAAAGGTGTTTGCGACAAAGTTAAAGTTGTTTCTAAATTTAAAAAAAAATTGTGTTTTTTCCTTTGATTCAGATCAAACTTAGTTCCACCACAACTAATAAGGTCTGCAGTAGCATCAAGTCTGCAAATTCGAAATGCTTCTTTTCCGTTATATTTGTTGAAAGAAGTAAACTATATTGAGAAAAATTCCAAAACTTGTAAGCTACAAAGTAAAATTTTGAAAAAAAATAAAATTTTTGAAATAAATTTTTAAACTAAAATTAAACGGTTGTTATTGTTTTAATAAACACACTAGATGCCTCCCTTTGCGTTGCGGATGGGCGATCAGCCTGCCGAAATTGATAGACTGCTCAGGGAGCGCTACAAACACATATTAGATCTAAGCGATGACGATCGGAAACGCCTAAAAAAATTTTATTTTGATCTAAATACTGCCGTCAATAATGAGAATCCTGCTGTCCTTAAAAGCACTTTAAGCAATTACATAGTTCGAAATTACGGGAGAGTCATGCTGATGAAAGTCCCTTCCATTCCTCTCCCGTCTCCTGAAGAAGTTAGTGTGCACAAATTTATGGAAAGTTGCACTTTTAAATCGATTCTTAGTTGTGTTGGAGGTAACTGCCATTTCTTTGCATAAATCCATTCAGGTTTGGTTTTGGGTGGCGTTTTCGGTTTATTCACTGCCAGCATTGATCCTCTTAGTACTGTTACTGGTACAGAAGCCGTCACTACTAAAACTGTTGCTAAGGAGATGTATGCGCGTGCTGTGTCCCATGGCAAGAATTTCGCAGTCATTGGCGGCCTATTTGCTGGGACAGAATGCGCTCTTGAGACGGTTCGAGGAAGGTCGGATCTTTTTAACAGCGCTGTAACCGGTGCTCTCGTTGGCGGTTCTATTGGTTTGCGGGCTGGTCTTCAAGCTGGATTTGCTGGAGCCGCTGGATTTGCTGCCTTTTCAACTCTTATAGATTACTACTTCAGGCATAGTTTGTGATATCCTGGTTTTCTACAAATGCACCTGTCTAGTAACCTATTTTTCTTTTTTTCCTTTGGCGCCTGCTTGAATATACTTTTTGATGGAAGATTTTTTAATTAACATCATTGTCAAGATGCCTTCCCGCGTACGTGGCGGCAGTGGATCTAAGCGCAAGCGCCGTCACTCTCGCGAATCTCATATGAATGGAAGCAAACGTCAACATAGCGCTCATATTTCTCGAAAACGCAATAAGCGGTCAAAATCGTCGACTTCTTCCAATTCGGATATTTACCTTCCCCCTGAGGAGATTCAGAAGATTAAGGAGATTGTCCAACAAAAGAAGGTTGCGTAAAAAATTTATTTTAACCTGGTTTGGGTCGATCGCCCTAGCCTTTTAGAATCTCTGTTCTTATTTTTTTGATGTTCTACAGGCAGCGATGAAGGAACTCGAAACTCCAGAGGAGAAGCGCGCTCGTCGAATTGCTAAAAAGGAGAGGAAGGAACGTCGTCGGCGTGAAAAGCTTGGTTGGGGAAAGGACTACCTTGGTTACACCAATGAAGACAACCCTTTCGGTGACCGATACCTCTCGGAAACTTTTGTTTGGCATAAAAAAATTGATAACAAAGGCCTTTCTCATCTGGACAGTGCTCAGTTGCAAAGCCTTCAAGCCCAAAAGATTGAAGAGACGCGTCGAGAGTTAGAGAATGTGCGCAAGAGGCGCCTAGAACGGGAAAGAGAAAAGGAAGAGCGAGAAAAGGAGATGGAGATGCTTCAGCGGGAGAAGGAGGCCGAGTATTACAAGTCCTGGGGCCAACAGGAGGACACCTTCCACTTAGAGCAGGCAAAACTTCGCTCCCGGATCAGAATTGCCGATGGGCGTGCAAAACCCATTGATTTGCTCTCAAAATACATCGCAGATCAAGATGAAGGTGCGCAGAATATGACCTCTGGCGGCGATATCTCTAGCGCTATTGAGGTGATGGAACCGACCCAGTTTTTGGTCGGTCTCAGCATTGAAGATTTGGAGGATCTACTCGTCGATATTAAGGTTTTTCCTCTTTTTAATTATGTTTTTCATGGGTAGCGCGGGTTTATTGTCAAATTTATCAACGATTTCGCTCAACTAGTATATTGGCTCCATCTGATATCTCAGTTGCTCCGAGCATCCGATTTATTGATAGAAACCTAACTATATCTGCTTCACCGTTTGACTCGACAATTATGGGGCACTCATACGCTTGATTTACGGGACTTTTTTCTCGTTGCTTTTTATTCCAGTTTGAAGAGGGGCGCACATAGCTCCTTGTATCTCCTTCGTTAAAACGCGAAATAACGTTTTACAGAATGATTCTTTTGAGGTCAGAGCATGGAAAATAGCGTTTCTACATCTTTGCATGCTTTGATTTATTCTTTTCGTATCAAACTTGCATGGAAGGTATGTATCTATCGACGCTTATCTTGGACCAAACTTTTGACCATCCACGTGTAGATCAGCATTACTCATTCTGGCTGTCATTCAAATCAACAGGGCCACGCCTTTAGGTCTCAGACTCATAGTAGAAGTGGAAGTGTTGTGTTAGCGAACAAAAGTTACTTGTTTTGATTCTATTTAGGTGGTGTACATGGAGCTGGAGAAGGGCCAGAATGTAGAATATTGGCGCGATATGACGGTGATTGTGGAGGATGAGCTGCGTCGCCTGAAACAGGAAGAAGATTCCGATGGTCGACAAGCCTCCTCAAACATTAGCAACGCTGTGCTCAAATCTGTCGCTGATACTCTAAAATCCAAGACGTATGCACAACTTGCCGCCCTAGAGAGGCAGGTATGCACTTCTTTCACTGAAAATGTTGCCAAATTGGACTCTAACATGGCATCTTTCTTCTTTGTCATCTAGATCCAACCGAAATTATATGGAGGCGAGGGAGTAGACGTTGGTTACTGGGAGACGCTGTCGCAATTTGTTGCAGCTCAAATGGCTCGCACACGTTTGCGTGAGAGGCATCAGGAACATCTGCGTCGAAAACTCGCTTACTTACAGCAGAACCAGGGAATAACAACATCAAGCAGCGGCGAGAACCCTCTTTTTCCCAGTGGGTCGTCAGCCAACTCTAATCAGTTGATGGTCGAGAGGATAAGAGAACTCCAACAGAAAAGAGTCGCCGCCGAGAAACTGCATTCTGGAAATGAAGAAGGACAAGCGACAGACACTTTGAAGGAACCCTTGCCCCCTCTGGATGAGTCCATTCCTGTCCATTCCGCTTCTCAACCCGAGGCACCCACAGTTTACAGCCAGCCAGACCCTTACGACTCTGCTTTATATTCACCGAAGCTGTTGACTCAAGCAGACGTAGAAATTGACGCTGTCTTGTACGATGCTCAGGATGATTGGGCCAAACTAGAATACCAGAGAAAGGACGTAATGCATACTGGAACACTTCGCAAATCTGTGGAGGAAGAACTCATGAAACGTGCTCGTGAGGGTGTCGAAGAGGGTGATGCTGAATTTAGCGTCTTGGTTAGTCTCCACTTCTATTGGTTTTGCAGAAAAGAACGTGCGGCGTTAGATTTATAGCTATCTGGATATGATAGCCATTTGTTCCTGCTATCTGGCCATTTGTTTCTATTCGTCCTTTCCTTTTGACTTTTTCAATCCTATGCGAGTTAGACTCAGGATCTTGCATAAACTTGAGCCTGTCGGATCCAGCAGGGATTTGTGTGAGAACAACGGTCAATCATGCACTCAAATTCCAGACTGTGCAGTTCTACTTTTCTTGCAAGGCATTTCTTCTCCGCCCTCGTTCAAGGCGAAAGTCTTCGATGCCTTAAAGATATTTTCGCACAAACATCGTCATCGGACGCCAAGTCCAAGATCATCCGTCTACTTATTTTATAGACAATGGTTTTAATAAGTTAACCGCTTTGCTTGTCTGCTAAAACTCCTTATGGAAGAGATAATAAGTACAGAAGTACCATGATACCTCACCTGATTGCGTCTTCGTCGTGTAAGGATTTTTTGGACCAGCTTGTAGCCTCTCAAAGGACTGTCACGAGCTCTAGTTTTGACATATTTCCTCACTAAAGGATCCTCTCGTTTATCAGGGAATATCTACTAATCATTTTCTATCAGTGGAGAACTGTTTGCCGTAAAATCTTAAGATTACGTGGCTGTTGCATATGCAAGGCTTGACTGGACAGAGCCAAAGCTAATGTAATTGTTTTTCTGAACTTATTTAGGCGCCGTTGGAGGATCAATCTTTCCTCTGGTCAGACAAATATCGTCCCCGCAAACCGCGCTTCTTCAACCGTGTTCACACTGGCTTCGTTTGGAACAAGTACAACCAAACCCACTATGATCTGGACAATCCGCCGCCGAAAGTGGTTCAAGGTTACAAGTTCAACATATTCTATCCTGATCTCATCCATATGAATAAGACACCCACCTACACACGGACCCCTTGCGAGGGGGAACCGGACTTTGAGATTCTCCGCTTTGTTGCGGGTCCACCGTACGAGGATATTGCTTTTAAGATTGTTAGTCGGGAGTGGGAATACTCGTACAAACACGGTTTCAGATGTCAGTTTCATAACACCATTTTCCAACTTTGGTTCCACTTTAAACGTTTTCGATACCGCCGATAAAGTAATATTACCAAAGTTTACTAATTCTATTTTTACACAAATATGGATATACCTATCTGTCAATAAATATTTCTGCCATTCATTTACGTGATAAACTTCAGTAGACAAAATATTAAAAAGCCGCAGCAGTTTATTCAAGATATTCCAATAAATTCGTCAGCACAATGGCGCAATACAACGAAGGAAAGACTCAAAGGGCAGTGTCTACTTGAGATTGCGGTAGTCCATATCCCGCATCGAGTTGAGCCGAACACGAAAGGGCACAGTTGGACAGCTCATCAGCGGAGGCATCGTTTTCTGATGGATCTTTGGCGGCACATAATCGCGTGGGGCGGAAGGAGTTTCCATCAAATTGCTATGCAAAAGTACTCTCCCATTCATATCCTTCCATAAATTCTTAAGCAAGTTGTCGATCTCATAATCGCTATCGTTTCCTCCCTTTACGCATGAAATACTAGGTAACAAAATTTCCTCAAAAGCGGCATTTAATCCGCTCAGGATAGTGTCTTCAAAGGAGCCCGTTATAGCCGAGGCGTTCACCAGGCTACCAAGATCCGGCTGCAGACCCAGATCAACTGAAAGGGACTCCTCACTATTAATAACTTCTGATTCTCGAAGTCGTTGGATGGAACAAAAATGAATGAGACCGGCGTCGAGTGGGTGGGCTTCTGAGTTGAATACATAGCCCGTCCCGTATGTACAAGCGTCACCTAAATTGTCAAACGGCAATAAATTGGATGAGGACGGAAACGTTCGATGAAGGAAGTTGTCCTCATCGAATAGGAGGTAGAGGTATTTCGTAGTCTCTGAGAGAAAGAAGGATTCCATTCTGTTCTCTTTGTTGTGAGTCTGAACATCGTGTATCTGAGAGCACAAAACATTCAGATGGACTTAACTAGAAACGGGCGGAAAATTAAATACAAACTCACTGTTGCGAAACCACAAGGAGTTCTTGCGTCCCGCTCAATTGATGTTAGCACATTGACACCCATCTCCAGAAGATAGGGATCCTTCGTGGCATGATACACATGCATAAGTGATTCAATGAACTCTGAAATAACAGCCCATCAGAGTACATTTGACACGATCAAACAGCAGAAAAAGCGAAGTGCTGACATACCGGGTCTAAGAGGGTAGACACTGTGCGCTTTAACCGGCATATTTGAGGAAACGTCGAAAATTTCGGGCAGGAAACCATATTTCTTCCACAAGGAATGGTAAGATATCAACAGCTCTTTAGCCTCCTCTATGTCTCCAGACATGGCCTATCACACAAGGGAGAAATGACTACCAAGCTGAGGAAATGCCTTTACCAGAACGCCCGGCCAAAATGATTCCAAACTTTGGTAAACCGCGCTAGTCACAGAACCACTATCCATGGTTGCCATGAAATGCCATGCTCCGAATTTAAGGTGCTTTTTTATTGCATCGCGATATTCTTTAAGAAAAGTTATTTTTCCAAAAGAAACATACCGCGAAACATCGCATCCAGTTCAGGGAGGCGGAACAAAATTGAGCCCTTAAAAAGGTACTCAAAGTATGAATCCACACCGGCCCCAATGGTGGCTTCTTTTCCAACCCACGAACCTGTAAGCACATTTATATGGTTCCCAACCAGTCCCAGACTCGATCTATGAGTCCATAGAGCACGAAGAGCTTTCATCGCTGCCTCTTCATACCGAGAGTCACCTGCAAAGTTAAACGAGCGAATGGAAATAACAAAGGAACAGGTAGTTTTAGGTCTACGTTTTGCCGAGTAAATTTACCTGTCAGTCTTGAGAGGGCCCCGAATTCCAGAATCAAGGTTCCGACTGTGGCGACACAAGTGATGGGGGTTTCCTTAGGTGGAACCCGACCCTTAGCTAGATTGACTGTACCATAAGGCATTCCGGTGGGTGTTTCAAAGGCATGAAGGAGTTTGCGTGCAAAACGTTCGGCCAAATCTAATAGCTTTCCATGACATGGCCAACCTGGTTCAACGGCCATGCCGGCTCTTTTTGCCAACAGATGAGCAGAAAGAAGCCCTCCAACAACTGCAACATGCTAAGCTATTTGCACACGCCTTACCTCTAATATTGGTCTCAAAGACAGAAATATTTACATTGAGACTCGTATCGATGCTTTCCAAAATGAGTTTAACTCCCTTTCGAAACTCACTATGATTACCCAATACAACAAGTGTATCAAGGGAATCAATTAGAGTTAAGGAAAAACTACCCCAAGTATCATATCCATCGCAAGTAAGGGGACGGAGCTCGTCGTAGGGATAGGCATATTTCATGTAATTATCATATCCGTGGTAAAAAAGGTTTTTAACTCGCTGTCTTAGGGATTTGAGGTCAATTTTTTCATTGCATCTGCATGAATAAGAGAGTAGGAAAACCCACAGAAGCGCAACTAATATTATTCGCATTATTTGCAAGAAAGCATAGCAATTGGTCACGTGTACCGCAGTTAATATGCATATTGTACCAATCAATGAAAAGCAGGCATGTAAATTTGACCTTGTCCTTCAGAATTGTCGATTCACTTGCTCACACATTCCACAAAAAGGAAATCGCGTTGCATATTTTCAAAACATACAGCATTAAACAAATATTATTACGCATTGGCTGCGTATGTTCTTAATTATGGTCCTGTTAGTAAAAGTGCTTTGTTACGTATTAATATGTAATACGTATTAATAAAAGTAAATGAATTTATCTTTATTATATATCCTGCCTACAAAAATTAAATGATGCAGAGGTCACTGTGCTTATTTTTAAAAACAATGAGAATACGGATAGTGGAACGGCTTCGTCGATCAGTAATGCAATTTATCCGCTGTCATCATTTATCAGGCTATGAATAGAGCAAGCATTACACCAGCTGTTGGCTAAAATATTTTAAGTCCTTTGCTCAATTTCCTCATTTTGGATCTTGAAAATTAAGAGAGAGTTAAATATCTCAGCTGAACCGACCTCCAAGCACAGCCAAAGCGCAAGGTATCTGCTGTAGTTAGTTATATGGATTTTAAAATGTCCTGGCTATGTCCCGCACCTCTCCCGTACTTCTCCGTAATACTGGCTTTTACAACCGTTTCGTATCCTTCGTCACTACTTACGCTAGTTGTAACCAGCTGGATTAATGAGGGCCTTTATAAAATAGCTGATGCGGAGGTTACCCACCCTCATTCATTTAAGGAAGTAGAAAACTGATTGCGCCCACGCTCTAACAACAAACAATGCACTCTCTTGCTTTTTTGTTTGTATTCTTAATACTTAGTACATGGTGCTTCCGTCGAGGTTGCGGCTTCATTTGCAATCCGTAAAGCCCATTGGCTAGCGTGATCCAAGAGACTTGTACTTGGCATCCTTGTCGCTGGACTTTTGATAAATAATTTTTTCGCATATCCGTGGAATGATCGAAACGGTAATTAGGCTTTCTTAAAGTATACCCATTAATAATATTCCCTGAATGCCCCGACTCATCACTACTGCTCAAGCGCTGATAAAAATGTATTGGGGGCTGCGACTCAACCCACAGTTTATAATGAGGCGCTTCCCCTCGCCCAATATTAACGGTTATGAGAAGCCTACAGATAGAGTATTAGTGCCTACATTTGCCAAAATACATAAATGTTCCCTAATTCATGGTTGACACTCAATTTCATCCCCATTGTTTCAATTTTAGGAGATGCGCCAACCACTCATTTGAGGAGCTTCAACTCTTCCTATCCCCTAGCTTTTCACTAATGACACCTTTAAGAGTTTGAAACGCCCACGGAATGAGAGTTTGAAGAAGCCACAATCCGTTCAAGTGCTGCACTGGAACACTGCTAAGTTTTGAAGCATATGAGCAGTTGGGCCCATTGAATACTACCAAACAGTCCCCATGCAGACCCTCCGATGATCTGCAAAATTTTTGAGTAAGCAGGCAATGTTTAATTATTTATTTTCATGGGGACATTTATATCGTTGTCTTTCATTAGATTAACGCCTATTCATTTCTATTAAACGTGATTTCAATCCACTGGCAACAACTGAAGCAATCCAAAAGCAAAAAGATTAGTGTTCAATGTTTAAACCTTAAAATGTTGAATTTTTCAGGATGTGGCTTTGCGAGGAATCATTGCTGCAATTTGTTAACGAGTGTAAACATATTTTGGCTTTACCTGGCGCTTGTAATCACTATTAAATCACCCGTTTCATTGCAATAAGAATGTTGGGTCACAAGTCATCATCCAGTTGTATCGGATAAAGCGCACCTATACTGCAATATTCAATTGTTTCTTTTTCTAACAGACCGTTAAATTAGCGAATCAGTCTATTTCGCCAAAGGAGTTAATTAAACTGAATTATTAAAGAGTCGAAATAGCAATATCAATCCAAAGCAGTGCTTTCGTTTTGCGAGGGTGAATTAACAGAATCCAATGGAGGTGACTATTGCTCTCCTGTCTAAAAGCTGGGAAAATAATGGCGTGTGCAAATTTTGGTTTACATCGTGCTGACAAGACGTTTGGTTTGGACTTATTTATTTATATTTTCTAATTACCCAAATATAACTAATATCTAACCGTTACAAATGCAATAATTTATTCTCAAAATGAATTAGTTAAGACATGTTTTACATTTTCCTTTTGACAAAAAAAATCAGCAGTGGATCTTTATTTCAAATTTTGACCGCTGAAGCCCTTTTAATCAAACTAAAATATTCTTGGCATTTTTGACTTCATCTGGAACCTCGGATCTAATTTTAGGCTACCAGCTGAATTTCGGCCTG
Organism: Moniezia expansa; assembly: GCA_019097775.1. Classification (NCBI taxonomy): domain Eukaryota; kingdom Metazoa; phylum Platyhelminthes; class Cestoda; order Cyclophyllidea; family Anoplocephalidae; genus Moniezia; species Moniezia expansa. The sequence continues at coordinate 6,391,478 of JADFDV010000076.1, read as the reverse complement.
TTCATCCGATTTCGTTCTCATTTAAATTAGTTGCTGTCTGTAATGAGCGCGCGGCTAAAGTATTTGGTACATATGCACTAGCTTTAAAATCTGAGCACAATTCTCATTCCCGTGTGCTCAATATAGAATGTGGGGTACAGACGTGTGGAGCAGTGCCTATTCATTCGTATGTTCAGATAAGTTCCTGAATTAAGGAGAACTTTTACTAAACAGCTCGACTACTTTAATACCGATGAAAGGGCGTCGAATGGAGATAAGAATCAAAGCCGATTTTCGTTTCTGGTATAGGTGATCTCACTTACGTTGTCACTGTTGCATAGACGATCAGACTCTAGGGCTGACAGTTCCATTAAGTAGTTCATCGAGACAGTTTAGAAGTGATCCCAAGACCGCCTGATTAGATTATTAGAGTACCAACGCTATCTTCTACAGGACTTTAAGGAAGATATTGCACCTCCAGTTCAGTCAGCTTTATTTGCATCGTGGTTGTAAGCTGTGATTTTCCAGCGTCTGACGTTATTTCGCTTTCAAGGCTTGCGAGTCATATAGGCCGAGTCATCGCTGCTGGACATGGGTGTCAGATCGGTCGATCTCGAGATCACACCACACTCAAATCAATGTCCCTAAGGGAGGTGTGCATTTGGCACATGAATAAATATTTTTATGGTGTATAGGAAGAATTGATCAGGAAGAGGAAACAAATTTGGTGCGGGTACCCTTCTGAGTTTATGTCTCTTAAAAAATGTGAAGGCCACATAGTTACAGAAGAACATTAAATTAATTCCATAACTTAATTCTCACCTAGACTTGACAGCTTTAATATGAACTGATATGTTTATTCGCAAGGAAAAAAAACCCTTCAAGGGTGTTTCAGCTTACACGTGACCTGATAACTTCACGATATTAACAATTCAGGAATAATAACCTCGAATACTTGAATTTTCTATTTAAGTGAGCGGTTCTTGCTGTAGAAAGTTGTAGCAGTATAGAACTCTTTTGTGGGTAGTAGTCGAAATGTCCCGTACTATTAATAAAAAAATTAGGAAGTTATAAATGAGTTTTTGGAAAAAGCACTCCCGCTGAAGTCCAGCTTTAATAAATTCAATAAATACCAAAGCAAAACAGTGACCTAAACAACCGATATAAAGCTGACAATTTAAAATATAACTTTGTCAATGTTTGAGTAAACATGCGAGTGGCGAGAAAGTAATATTCAAGAATGGAAATATAATGCATGCACTGAATAAACCAGCTCACGCTCCTGAGTGCGGAGTTCGCGACAGAGACTTTATTTTTTATTTTGTTTTTTTTTATTTTATTTTCTCCCCACCTATTAGGGCAAATCCCAAGGACTTCTTGGGGGCAAAACAGAAGTAAAAATAGCTTTTGTAACAGTTAAGCACATCAGTTAACACAGAACGAAGACGCTACGGAGGTATTGAATCTAGCGCATCTTTAAATCTGCCACCTCCCCCCCAGAATATCAAGCAAAGATATCGATGCTGTTAGTCGGACTAGGTTATTTGGTGTGGTTAGTCCAGTTGAACCTGTCCAGAGCTTTTTCAATCAACGCCCTGATAAGCCACTAGTCTCGACTTTAAAGCCGACAGACATGACGATGCATACAAATCATGAGTTGTTATTCTGGCGCCAATACAGACTCAGCCCCTTTGACGCGAAGCGCCGATATAACGAAAATGTTCGACGTAGAAGCTGGTGGGGTGGTATGAATATGAATGTGCGGCCACGATGTATGAAGATACTGTTTTATCTTGATAGTGAAGTCGAAGTACTTTTCGGATCTCCTCCGAACCATCTCAATGAACCGAACCGCACATCGGACAAAGAAAGAGGACAAATCAGCTATATTTGAAGTAGCGAAATTTCCTGAACTAATAGCTGATGAAATAGCTAGTGGCTTATTCACGGCATTCAGCATCAATGCAGTAAAGTGCGCAGTCGTTATAGCAATCTGATTTGGTGGGAATCAAATGAACTAGCTTCAGAACGAGGGTTTCGGGGTAAAAGCATATGGATTCAAGCACGTGATGATCTAAGGCATATTTGTGTTTTGGAAACCAAGATTAACAATGGTGATCGCATCAACGAACGAGGTTTTTCGACGTATCCAATCTAAAACCATTTTATAGATTAATTCTTTATTCATACCATCGAGTTAACTAGTGCCATTGAAGTTTCTCTTTCGTGAAATGGTACGTCATTACAAGAAGTTGTAATGAAAACTATACCGGGCACCAATTATTTATTCGAAGGATCAAACTGGAGCATCTAGCAAGTAAAAGTGGTGAATTCCGCAATTTTTACCTACTTATTATTTCACGAAGTCATCGCAATGGAAACACATTACATTACATGAATGTGGTTAGTGTTCTTTGAAGGAGGGAGAACGAAAAAAAGGAGCGAGAGATCGTGATTTAATGAGCTGATAAATGAAGTCGAGAAAGAGTAGTCGAACTGCTACTGCAATCATTTGCATCAAGTAGCTTAGGAACAAAGATCGGCACCCTCGCCACCAATGAATACCATCAAGTCAATGAATAAAATGATCGATAGTGCTGAATCCCCTTTTGTAGCTGGCGCTTAGGTATTGCAAGCCACTGGTCTGTGACGCAACACATGATCCTTCAACGAAGATAGGTTTCAACCTTATCTTGCGAAAAAAAAGCCAGATTGCTACGTTTATCTGCTTCAAAATCTCATATTCGGCAATCCCTTTGTAAACCGGCATTAAACATTGTGGATACTTACTCTAACCACTAGGTTAGATAGGAGTTTGGAGAGGCAAATGCACACGCCGTCCACTTTGCTTCACAAAATTCTCAATTTTAAGATCCAATATTTACCATCTACCACTTTAAAGCTCGTTGTGGCAAAGCACTCCAATGTAATTTCATACTTTATTTAAGGAGAATTCAAATAAATCAAGAGTATTAGAGAAAAACCCCAATAAAGATGCTGAAAAAAAGGAATTTACAATCAGGTAGAGTAGAGTAATTGTGACAATTTTGATGGAACGGACATACGGCTTCGGGGCATAGAGATTAAACTAACGAGAAGATTGGTCTACTCTGATCACAGTCGGCACAAAATCACCACGCTCAGTCCTTTGAAGTTCCAGGATATTCACTCCCACAATCTTCAAGCCTTTCAAGCACTCCAAATTCTGTAAAAATACATAGCTTTCAAATCACTTTTACAGCAACGTTTGACTGTAGCTATTTCGAAAAGTACTTGTTTATTGCAGCATGTCGCGGAATCAGTTTTACCCTTAGAGCGTGATGCAGTATGGAACCATCCTTAAAGACCTGCCAACTGTTAAAACATTGAATAGATCTGATTCTTTACCACTATTTAGATGTTTGTATACTGAAACAAGCTCAAGTTTGTGTAATTCATGTCTTTTGACAGAAATACGACTTGCAACTTTTATCTTGAGGAGTAGAGAATCAATTTTTATGTCACAGTTATCCTACAGTTACCCTGATTACATGTTAATCAGCTACTATAAGGCCAACGGCCTATCTAAGTGAAGATCATTCCGATGCGATGAATTTTCTCACTAGAGATTATGTTTTTAGTTAAGATGAACGGTCGCCAAAACACACCCCCAATTTTGAAAAATCAGTTTTTGGTCTGCGAAGTAAACTACTAAGTCAGATCAACTTGCTAGCAGACCAGCCTTACCAGAGCGCAGTCATCTCGAACTCCTATGATTTCATAAAAACAATCAAACAAATGATGATTTGCAAAAATTCTCGCTTAAAACGCCAAAAGGGCCAAAATTATCTAACCGTGCCGACACCTCAATATGAGTTTATTTGAATGTCAAGTAGGTGAGCGCTTCGAGATTCGCTCTGCTTCGACGGGATGAATCATCTAATTCTAAATTAAGAGTCGGCTTAATTGGTACCATCAACTAGTTGAGCGTTCAGAAAATCCACGAGGCAAGTCAAGCTAAAGTTTAAAAAAGCCTGCCTAGTAACAACCATTTTACATAGTTTGTTTGTCACAAAAAACTAAGTGTTAGAAACTTTTATTACTCGAATTTAGTAAGAAGGTGAATTTCGCGCGAATGCGGAGAACATGCTACCTCTTTGCACAACCAAGTTTTTTGGGCGAAGTTTTCAAACTAGGCAACATAAGGGGTGCTGTAATGATCTAAATAAGTGTGATTTCAAAAAAAAAACTAACAGCGCTGGAAAGCATGAACTCTACCCTCTGTAGGAGCGCACATTCACTCGTAGGGAGGACATCCGATTAACCTCACTTGACCTACCTTCTTGAAGGTGACTCATGAGGTAACACAAGTTTAGGAAATATGGGTGCCCAAGGGCGTTTAGGCTGAAGAAACTTGTCCTAATGCGGTTAACTAAAGTGATGGCCTATTTTCTGTTTTTAGCATTGGAGTGGATTTTAAAGTCCAACTGTAATAATACGTACGATAGGAGTCGACTAATTCGATATGAGTAGATAGTATGTCCAACGATTGCTACTATTAATAATTTTTCTTTAGTCAGAATGCTATGCAGGGGCTTCAAGAATGCTTTCTGCAAAGTAAGTGTACATTCTGTTTTTTATCGGTCGAGGATTCGATTTAAGACTGATTACACATAGGATAATTTCCCCAACATCTAAGAGTTGAGCAGCCTTTCATAGTTCCATAACGAGTACATTCAGTCACTTACCTCGCCGTTAATACTGACTAGAGGAGAAATTTCTAAGACACTTTTCTCGTTTTCGAAGATCGCTCCCGCAGATTTTGCCCACGATGCATGCATATCGAGAATAGATTTACGACAAGTCTCAGGAGAATCTTTCTGAGCTCCTGGACCATTCTTCAATGGCGAGAACTCCGTAGCTCGTTCCACTTCCCAAATATAAAATCGTCTGCAAAACAGAAGGGAAAAAATGGATTTCATGCCTTCATTAAAGCTCGGCACTTCCAAGCATGCATGGTCTAGTTTATAACTGTAAAGCAACTAGGGGCGACGGATTTCTCGTTGAGTGCTCTTTATCGTCGCCATAAATGCTGGGTGTAAAAGAAAACTTAGGCTAACTCCAAAGGAATACGAGCAGGTAAAATATCCTTTGCTGAAGTGAGAAAAATTAGCGGGAATCAAAGAAAGGACTAGAGAGCTGGGAATCTCCCAAAGAGGACTCACTGAGCGAATTGAAAGACATCAAAGATGAATTTTTCCAACTTGCAGGCGTTCGGCTCGGTCGGAACTACAAGTTCATCGGTTTCCAAATTGAGATGTGGCACTTTTTTGTAGGCCATGTGATAGGGTAATTCAGTCTCACGACCGTGATCACAGACCTGCTCCAGGAAAGCGGTGGTCATGAAGTGGTTACAAATGTTGCCCAGACAGTGGAGTAAACGTGGGCTAACTTCTGTCTGGAATGGTGGCATCGGCAATTTCAGAGCTGCTGTTGATGGCGATATCTCTGAATATTCTACAACCTGTGACAAGAAACAAAAAAATGCATAGTAATGTCAAAAGTTTACGGACGAGGCATAAGTAAGTAACCCTTGCTGCAAAATAGACACAGTTAATCTAATAGGAGGGCGATTTCAGAGTACATCATCGAGCAATTTGAACGTGGTAACAACTGGAAAAATTCAAAACAATTAGTTCCTTTTTTTCCTCTTTCACTTCATCCAAGAGACATTTTATTTTATTATTCGGGTTCAATGGCAGTTTTTAACCTCCCGATTTGAAGAAATGCATAAATAATATGGAAAAATACACATTTGCCAAAATTGTTTCCTTTGACAATTGGTTTGCCACCAGAGGCTGACTTCGCAAATACTTCGTAAGTTGACTCTCCGAGTTCGGTTAAGCAAGTGCACTCATCAGCCTAATATCCACGTCCAACACTTTGCTACCTAAAACTCGACGCCATTTCTATTCAGAGGATTCGATACGAAGATCCTTACCGAGATATTTCTCTCTCCAGCTTTTTGCTTAGGGTCTTAAACGAAATGCCCCCTACGTCCTCTCCACACGAGTTTTTCTGCATCAGCTCTTACCTATCAAATTTGATTTGTAAGATGAACGGGCGATCTAATCGACACATTTCTCCAACTGTCATCGATTTAAGACCATTCAGTCACATGCAACCGTCCCAGTCGAAATTATTTCACATCAGTTCATAATAACAAGTTCCATGGGATATGAAACAGAATCTGGCGCGAGGTTAGCCATAATTGAAATGCTTTGGCACAATTAACATAGGTTAGGTGACATGGTGGATTTTAAAGCTAGATGAAATTTTAATAGGTTACTTATGATTATTAGTAAGATTAGAAAGTCCACGAATGTACGCTTCAGTTTTGTGATCCACACCAAATACTTCGATCCAGAAATATGGGCGGTTAAAAGAATATATAGGAACTAATAACCTATTGGCCAGTTACACGAACATCAAAAGAAGGAGTGTAGCACGTCCTAAGTGTAAGTGTTAAGTGTAGTTTCACCAGTAGTTAGTAGTAGTAGTAGTTAGAAAAACCTCCACTTGCCAATAATAAGCTCGGGGTGGAACAATGCTTCATTTAGAAACCACTTGAAAACCTTTATTAGGACCCTCTCATCATTAATTATACTGAACTTGACACAAACCAGGAACAATGATTGTAGTAAAGGAAGTTAGGGTTGCAACTGAAGCTGAAAGTGAGATTCCTCAGCCACGACGTATTAGACCCTCAATACGTCCATGACGTAACATCAACGCTTTTAGAACACTGGAGGATGAAGATTAAGAGAACTCTGGATAAGAGACCCGGTCTAATTAGGCGCTGTTAGATTGACCATACATAATGAGTGAAAGATGAAAGGGAAGTGGTTTTCATTTTGAAGAAGTGATGGCCATTTACCTGTACAGGTGTTGAAAAGGCCAAAGCACTATAAAAAACTTGTTTGGACGAGGTGAGTGGGAACGCCAGAATAGACTTGATACCTCCAGTAAATGAAACTCTCTCGAGCTCCACGTCTTCCCCCTAATTTAGATTTTTGTCGATCTATTTTCTGCAATCAATAAAGCAGGACTAGGACGATAGCTACATGTTGCAAGAATTCAGGCGGGTTTTCTGTCATTGCAGGGAAGAGCACTGACTAGAGAAACCATAAACGAAATCGGGAGAAGATAGTAAATACTCAGTTGAAATAAGAAATAATAAATTGCCCATCCCAGTTGTAAAGGTGGAGCATTTCAAGCTAATTGCTGGCATTTATGTAGCAGTAGATGCAATCTCAAAATGAACTCAAATGAACAACTGCAACTACGGGCAGGAAAACAGTCAACCTAAGTTGAAGGGGCACCAAGGAATCCAGTCCCAACTTGGCTCTTACCAAAGTCCAGTCATGATAATGAAAAGTGACCGATTAGCTGATTATTAAACTGATAGAATTCACAGCGGATTTTTTCTTCACAAGCATTTCATACAGTGCCGAGGAGTCGAAGCGAGTAGTGTTTTACGCACTCGACGAGAGAAAAAAACACGAAAATCAAGTAAGACAGAGAGAGACGACGATCCGAAGGTTTTCAGCACATGATAGAAAAACGTGCAAACATTACACAAACACAAGAAAACCTAGATAGCGAACAAGCGCGTGACTGTGATTGTTCACAATCGAAATCCTACAGCAAAAAAGACCAATAACAGCACTCTAATGGCGCGGTTTGCACGCGATTAACTAATGGTTTAGGGAGATAAATAAAAAAGGCGGGCTTTCGGAATGACGAAAAATGATCAGGATAATGAGACATCCCAGATGAGCAACTGAATAAATAGATTTCAACTGCATACAAAAATCGTACCCGATATTTGCAGTCAACTACACCGACAACTCCGATGGGCTCGCTGGGATCGATCTTCTCAACGACTTTGACAGCACAATCAGCAGTACGGCAGATGCAGAATCCAATGAAAGATGGGTCAGCTATTTGAACGAGAACATTATCTACTCCATAGATGTTGACGTACTGAATGCCTCGAGACTTCATATTTTGCAAGATCCCTCGGTCCGAGAGTGCCCTGTAGAGACTTCCGTTGCCTTCTAGATGATCAGATACGAAGAAGGCACAACTCAGTATATCGCATGAGATTTGTTGAAGAGATTAGCAGTGCTGTAAATTATTACCTGGTGACCAACAAAGCGAAGACTTGTCTTTCATTAGAATTTTTCCCTTCAAATCGAGGACAGGCATATCGAACTGTTCGAAGAAGATAACGTGATCCTGTCTGTAGCCAAAGTAATTATTCTGTGTAAAGTATTCCTCTGTAAGCCTTTGAGTGCAGTCAGACGTCATTATATACCTGAAAACATTAAGCATTCTTAGATGCAACGAAAACATCATACCAAGGAATATAAATCTGTTGACAGAATCTCGCTGAAACCTGCCGGCAGAGATTCAGTAGTCGCTCTGCTTGAATCTGAAAGAGGGATCGTTTGGACGGCAATCCAATATCGTACATTCCTTTTGGATTAACAGATCCAAGCCGAGTTCCTTGCCCACCGGCCAACAAAACAACTGCAACTTTTCTTTCAGCAATAGCTCTAAGACCTAAAAATAGTGCCCGATTGGAGTAAAATAAAAAGCAACCTTTCTCAATGTACAAATCGTATTCTTGGGGCCTTGAAGCCCGAACTGAAGCCGCGTGTGCGCAAATGGATGGATCGGGACACATAAGCCTCCCATCAACGACCTCATTCTTTTCGACTAACTTTAATCAAATGAGCAAGAAAACAGTGGCAACAATTTTGATGGAATAAAAATACGAATACTGATTCCACCATACCTTTAACGCCTTCTAAATGAGAAGTTTGAAAAATGATCGAAACAATACCTTGTAAGCCAGATTTATACGATCCAAATTAAGAGAAATCAATTCACCGAAATAATGTTCTTTGTTTTTCTCGGACAATTCATTCCAGTATTTGCATAAATGACTTTGACCATTGGCGTCAAGGAGAGGCTTCACTTGTGAGACATCAGCAAGCATTGCGCCACGACCTTGGAAGGCTGCTAGCGCCTAATTAATTCAAGCCTTTTCTATTCTATCGATACTAACAAATACGGCAAACTGTTTTCGATATGATACAGGCATGACATCGTGGTTTCAGTTTAAAAAATTTTAAATTTCATTTATTAATATAATCCAGAAATATTTAAAATAAGTTGACTTATTGATAACTCTTGTCACCGAAGGCGGTGTAATTTTCTCCCGTTTCCGCTTCACTTACCCACAAATTACACTTAATAACAGCAATGTTTGTAGTATTCAAAATAGGCGCTTCCAAATATCCACTCATGCATTTGTAAAAAAACCGAGGAGTGTACATTTTAGTCTATAGCGGCTGCCTACCTGACATGTATGCATCTTGAAGTTTTAAATGTCTACTCATTCGCCTTTTGCATTGTTATCCCTGATCAGAAAGTAAACAATTTTGAATAAAATAGACTACATCACATCACTCTCCTCTGGGTAGATGGGAATAGTTCAATAATTCTTATTTCGACGGCAATGGAATAAAACGATGCTGTGTACTAGCAACTACTTGTTTAAAGTCAGTACGTTATAGAACGCTGCAGTTTCTAAAAAAATGCAAATGTTCTTACACAAGAAGCGTTTAATTTAGATTTAACATCTCTGGGCATCATCTGCCGCCCTCCATTAACTAAAATTCAATGCACACTCCCTCTTGAGGCACTTCTAGTAAAGCTCTAACGGTCTTCAGCCTATTTTCTATCACTAGCTTGCTTCAAATTCGGCAAACGCTTGCTTTCCAAATGAAATTATATCCAAATTCTTGGGATTATATAAAGCAGCCTTATAAATGTTAGAATTATGAATAATACTTGAATAATTAAAAAAAGGCACAATCGCTTTCCTGATATCCAAACATCTCGCACTTCTATGGATTCACAATTTTAGTAAAATATCTCGATTTTTCATCACCCATTTACAGATAGTAATTTATGGACACTTAGCAATACCAAAGAGCGTCCATCCATTTAACGATAAGGGCGATTGGGTATTAACTCCCAAAACTAGGACAAGTATTGTTTGTTCTGCGAAGTACCCCAACCCATTTTTTAACAGATTTTCAGTCCACTCTGTTCGTACAGCTCGAATTATATTCAAAATCTGATTCAGGTGTATATATTCGATGATACCCCCCTAGTAATGAAATCTTGCAACTTTTGAATAAATAGCTATAGCACAATCAGCACGACTGAATTCAGTCCAAGCTGAAGGTTTCCTGTTTGTAAAGTCTCTTAATATTTTGAGTTGGTCTTAAAATCTCCTGCCATCGATCTACACTAACCAGTCTTCGTTTAATCTGTGCTTGCCTATGTATCCATTTCAAATTTCTATCTGTTCTGTGGCTGGAGAAAATGAATTCGGTAGGTACTAGATCCCTAAAAAAGTGCGTCTTGTAGAGATAGCACAGGTAGTTCATCGAACGGCAATAAAATTAATGCAACTAATGAAGATCAAGTACTCTTGCAGCCTCACAACCAGTTTGCTTGTTTGTATATTCAACCTCTTATCTACGTACCGCTTATTTAAATCTCCTACGCAGATGTTCAGCATGAAGTTAAATGATTTGACGAATTTGAAGTTAATCAGAATGGAGAATCGGAAGCCGGGACACTGTCTGAAAGGCCCAGGAATGATCTTAAGTCTATCCGTTTAATTGCCACAATAATGGGCTATTTATGCACAAGCCACTAAGTAGGCACTGCCCTTCTATCCAGCTGCAGCTGCGTACGCACCGTAGTTGGCACTCATACACCCCCATCTACGAAGCGAGACGACATTGAACCGCAGACTCACAAACCATATTGTGCTATTTTAGTAGCAAGTGCACGCCACAATAAAAGAAATCACTACTCTGCACAACCACAAAGGGGAATTATCGATGCCTAAGCTCCCGCAGTCGCACTGGCCCGCCAGCAGTCCGCGCTTACTCTGTAATATATGCCAACAGCGCCGGATTTTGTCGTCCGATTTGTGCCATGGACCTCCAAACCCGTCTCTTGTCGCTCAGTATAGAGCCCATGCCAGCTTCTAAATCAAAACAGCCATCACCTCTAAGTATTCTCTATAACTCCCTTGGATTCCCATATACTTAATTTTCTTTATTTCATATGAAAAATACATCTTAGGAGTCATAAAGTTAATTTACTAACTAGACTTATGCACTCAATATCTTTTAGGCAAAGCGTAGAACTTAACTTATCCTACTAGGGAATCACATAACAGGGTTAGATAAGCAAAAAAGTTGAGAAACGTCAAATGCAATAGGTGCTCATATTTTCATTTAATCCGGTAGAACGCATACAAACGTCACGTCACCGAAGGAGCTACACACATCTAAAGATAGGCAATAATAAGGGAATAAAAACACTGTCCCAATGATAAACTAAACTTGATTCAGGTCCACCCTTCATATGATTCATAAGACAATGCTGAAAGAGACGGAATATGTTATGGTTAAATACGTAAAAGAATGGGAACTCTAAAAGCACCAAGTAGAGAGTAAATAAACAGGCCAAAAACAGGAACGATTAAATGGCTGCAATTGGAAGAAAACTATTTCATGAGAGCTTTGACCACACTTGGCACAGAAAATTGACGCAGATCTGAGTATGTCTGACCAGTTCCAACGAAAACAATCGGTTGCCCTGAGATATGGGCCATAGAGACGGCTGCTCCTACCTAAAATAGAACCAGCATTTCCAACTCGTACATTTTGATTCTTACTACTATCTAAAATAAACACGCACCTTATCGTCAATTGTGTCAAATTTTGTCAAGACGATACCATCAATGGTGTGAGGTTTGGCAGTACTGCTGTAGTCGGCTAGAGATTGGTTGAATTTGACGAGCTGGTCAATCGCCTCATTACCAACCAAAGCCTCACCGACAAAGAGAACCAGGTCTGGTTCATTTACGATAATGAGCTGCAAAATAACCAGCAATGCAATAGCTATTTAATAACAAAGAATAAAGATTTTAATATAGAAATAAAGACACTTTGGCAAGAGCTCTCATCAGAGGTTCATTGTCCTGCATTCGACCAGCAGTGTCAACCAAAACCACGTCATGTTGTTGATCCTTAGCTTGGTAAAAAAAATACTCCGGTTACTTACAGTCCCACATATATCCATTCTAGCGCAAAAAACGAAGATGCTATACCATAAGAGATAGCCGACATGGCAATGTTAGCTGCGTCCTTGCCATAACCCTTTTCGTAGAGCTCCACCATGACGCGGCCGCCATGCTGCTTAGGTGGATGAATAAAATTCAACTTCTGCACGTGTGTTCTAAGCTGCTCCACAGCACCAGATCGGAACGTATCACAGGCGGCTATGAGGACTTTGAGATTTTTTTCAATCAGCCAAAAAGCAATCTAAATGAAAGATGTTCCTCTACAGCAAGAAGCAACGACCTAAGTTGCGTTTTTATGAACCTTGCCTTGGCGAGATTGGTAGATTTTCCAACCCCATTAACTCCACAAAAGACAATAACATAAGGTTTTCCTTTTTGTTGTGACTCCAGAGCATCACGAAGGACATCGACACGCCGTCCAGAGGCGAGAAGACGTGTGCAAGTTTCTTCCAAAGCGGAGCGGACACGAGAACCGACGCGTTCAAAACGACCGAGTTGGATGCCAACAAGACGTTCAGCAACACCATCACAGAGACGATTAGCGATTTCAACGGCCACGTTTTTGTTAATTAGGTGGTCCCTTAGTTGCTCCAGGGGTTTTTGTATATCAGCTCTTGTTAACACCCTACCGGCTGCGGTAGACTTCAGGTTTTGAAAGAGACCCGACAAAAACCCAGTAGATTTAGTCAACTGAAACAAAAAAAGGACGTTGATAACATGCAAACCTAATAAAAAACAGAGATTAAAACGCTAAGTCTACATTGGATGCATTATCACTGCTAAATTGAGGATGGGAGTCATCATCCTCATTGTTAATGGGCAATTCATCTTCCTCATTGGATGACACTTCTAACTCATCAAAACCCTCCTGTAGAGTGCCACGAAGCTTAGTGAGATGCTCGGCTTCATGTGCACTGAGTTTGAGTTCTTGGGAAGCCACTCCATTAACACCATTGTTAGGAATGGAAGTAGCACCACTTCCTGAGCTATAGTCAAGGGCAGCCGCCTCTTCACCGACAGCCTCATCATTCCAACGACGGTTAGATTTAACTTTTTTACCGGATTTCCCGGAAGCAGGAGATCCCGAGATTCTAAATAAAGAGTGGAAACAATTTAGAAAACTTATCTGTAAAAAGAAAGCATGAAGGAACCAGGACAATTACCCATTTGTATCCTTCTGCTTCTTGCTAGTCTTGGCCATTCGAGCTTTGGGTGATGAAAATTTCAGTTTTCTAGACTGAAGGGGAACTAATGAAATACGCTTTATTTAGCTCATATTTGCACAGCAACATACTAATGTTATCATGAAAAGTTGAATGACTCATTTCGGGTTGATCAAGAATCTTTTTCCTTTCAGTGACAGGAGTTATGTTTTCTTTTTCTTTATTAACAATCATTGAAGCGAACGTTTTTTTCGACTTCAAAGATTCTTCGAAAGTACGCATAGGTCTAAGGACAATAACAAAAATGTGGTAACATACTTGGCGGATTGGGAAGATTTTCGAGATTCACCCTCAATTTCGCGAAGTTTAGAATCAAAGCATAACTTGAAGTCATCAAAATAACCAAATAAATTCTTTTCAAGCAAATCATTTTTATATTTATCCCGGAATTCCAGCGCGATCGCTGTTAGAAATTTGTCCACGTAGCTCAATTGAAGGACATGTTGATAACCAGCCTGCGAATAGGCTTATCAATAAAAGCAAACTTACAATGAATATTAGGTCGAACTCGTTGTCCATGTAATGTTTCATAGCAAAATTGTCAAGTACGAACGGTCCTTTACTGGAAGTTTCCTATACAGTAAGGAACCGTAGACCATATATACCTTGAAGATTAAGGATTTTAAGAATGTATTTATAGTCGCTCGAATACATTCTGAAGTGCTCTTTAAGTACCATAGAACAATGCCACCCCGACTTAAAATAACGAAGAAGTCGAGCATTCCCCGCCTCCAGCGTCAGCAAACAATTAAATGACATGACTACTTCACAGTAAATTAAAAGTAGGCCGTACAATGTTCACATCTAGCCTGTGAACACCAATTTTGGCATAAAGCAAACTAAAATTCAAAAAATAATTTAGAATGATATTTCAAATGGGTTTCGGCTAGCTATCTTTTGAGCAAAAACGAAAAATTCATTCTAAAAAGTCTGCGATTACCGCAGAGGTTGTTAAGGTCCTGTTATTTGCCTGAATCAATTATTTAGTTATGCACCATTAAAAGAACCTGGAAATACTTGTTAGTGTGTTTATGCTTCCATCAAATTGCCAACCTGTTCCACTAAACTATATTTCGATGGTTGAATTTGCCTTAAATTGGAGAAGATTTTATATTTCATTAATCGGTGTTTCTACTTAAGTCGCAAAACTTCATGAATTGGAAGGCGAGACTCAAATGTCTCAAGTCTGTTTTGCACAAAACATTCAAACCTTTATTCAAAAGATAAGTGTGTTGTAACTGTTTTTCAGAATGATTTCACCTACAATCAAAAGTATATAGGGTACTCCCCTAAACTTGCTGCCCATAAATCGCCGTTATGATCAAAATTCGAAGACTGATAAGTTTAATTTAAATATTCATTGTCTTTCAAAACGTTCATGAAATTTAAGTGATATGCAATGAAATATTTGTGACAGAAAGTTAAAGCTGACGCAGCGTTAAAACCCCGATACATCAGTTAGTTATCGGTCAGGATGCGGGATCTCACAAGGATGTTGCAGTTGGTATTAGTTATTTAAGCCATGGTTAAAATATTTTTAAAATCCCACATAGTGATGCTGTTCTAATAGCATCTGTTTGCCTTGAATTCGATTAAAGAGAAAGCATTCTCAAATTCTATATGACTCTCGAGCTAAATTGCTCCCAAACCCAAAATTTTACATACCGTTTGTGCTATTTAATCATGCACGGAATTTTCTATGCTTCATAGTAAAAACGACCATTACCTTTTTCTTGCTAGTTGACAAAATCGAAGAGTCAAACCCCTTTGCCAGCATATTTAAGCGTCGGAGATCGGATGAATCACGGAAATCAAAGTTACAACTTCAGGTATGAGTTTTTTGTTCTAAGACGCTTCAAGTTCTATAACTGGCTGAGCTTTGGTTTAGAAGTATATGGCAAGTGAACAAGTCTTCATTACCTTGCGCCATTTCTCGTAAGCTCCCATAAATTCATTTTTCTATAAAGGAAGGAAATCTGTACCCTCGAATACTATCATCCCTAAGTTTAATAGGCGGGAGTGATTGAAGTAAAATTTAAGTATGGGGCTTAGTTATGAGAATTGCTCAGTTTTCCCCAATGAACTTCCTCGAGTCCCCATTGCCAGACGTTTCTCTCGCTTTAGAGCCATCAGTGACTATTGAGGTCGAAAAATCATCCCCGAATAAGTTGCTCATTCACCGTATATTCTACAATACCTTGTTAAAACGCCCTTTAACGATAATGCTTCGAATCCGGTGTATTTTCGAGTGAATGTATCACTCATTGGTTATGTGATGATATCGATATGGAATGCCTGTTCAATCATCGGCAAGTATGGCTAGATCTTACCATTCTCAAAAGGAAAAGCTGACACTTTGCTGCAGCGTTCCCACATGCAAATAGGGTCGCTTAACGACACTACCGATTATGTACAATTACACAAATTTATGCTAACCAAGAATAAGTTGAACGCTAAGAGGAAAAAACACTAGCATAAATATTCCATGGTGAGTGACTAAGATTTTTGAATCTTGCACAAACTAATCTCCGCAAGTTGCAAAGGGTCGGACTCGGAACGTGCGCATTCGCATTTATGTCTTGCTGAGATAATTGAGAAGAAATCGAATTCGGTCCAGTGTTTTGCGACGACGATATCCATTGCCCTAAATGGTGGGAGCCCATGTATTGCAGGTTGTGCTCAAATCGAAGAAGGGAATCTATTCGCACAGCTGATTGGAGCATTCTGCATCTAATAGAAGTGGCTGATGAGTTTTTTGTCAAGGCTTAGAGAAAATCTTCACTAAATAGCTTAAAGTATGTGAATGAACCGGAGGTCTGCCATTTGTATACCGAGTTAGAGTCGACGAGTGTCAACCAAACGATGGAGGGAAGTTGAATTTCTTGATGAAAGGTTGCTCGAATTCCTCATTAAGCTAACAGAATTATACATTCAATTCAAATATTTTGTTTAAGCTGCCCACTCGATTATTAGCCTCATTTTAATGCCTATTTGCCTATGAGTTTGCAGTTCATTTCGCATTCTAAAGTCCAATCCATGTCACACTAGCACATTGAATACTTGCTCATTACAGTACTTTCATTACGGGCAGCACAATAAGACCATAGCATTCGGTAATATATTCCTCTTACTCAAATTACAATAGAATGGTTCCTCGGTCGACACACCCCAGTTTATGGTTCTCTTCTTTTCTTTCGTATGCTGAAATGAATTAGCTTTTGATCCGGCCACCGGTTTTTTCCATCTCATTGGAGTCAATCCTGCAGGAAGTTAGCTTCTTTTCGGTTGACTTTGCAATGCTGCCGTTACAAATCGTCCCAGTTATTGGTCTGAATAAATGCTTATTAACACGAAGCTGCCCTTTGTCCCCGCGGGGAGGTTTAATGTGTAGTGTGTTTCTTACTCATTGATACATTTCGCCTCCTTACCCCAATACCGAATACCGAACAAGCAACCTAAAAAATTTGGTTCCAATTGTTCTACTTAAATATTTTAAGTAAAACTCTGATGGTTCTTTTATTCCTAAGACCATGGCGTCAGGCAAGAGCTATAACTCACTCATTTTTTCGTCGAATTCCTCGAAAATGGACATTTACAAGACATGGAGAATTGTATTGAGCATTTCAACAACAGTAGACATCGAGACGACTAAATCTACGTGCTACTTCAACCAGACCCTCCAACCCGGCTAGGAGGTAAATAAAACCAACCCCATAAGACACAGCAAGTGAATAGAAAAAAAAGATCAAAATATTTAACTGCCATCGTGATGGGATTTAAAATTAACGTTAGTAAGTTCCTGCCCTTCAATTAATTGATCCGATTAGTTTTGCGTTTCGTTGGAGAGTCCAACGAGTGTTTTGCCCACTTATGTCCAGTTTTGCAAATGTTTCAGCTCCGTCGCTTGAAAAACTGATAACATGTCCATCTTGAAGTCCAACTGAAGGTTCGAACTTTGAAAATATTTCTTTTATGGAAAAGTCAGGAGAGGGGAATGATGTTGACTAAAGGAATACCTAGTGAAGTTGCCGAAGGGGAAAGAAACAATAAGCGTTTCAAGTCATTTGCCTTTAATTGCAATTGAAGACTTTTCTAGAGACCATAAAATTGGAAGGTCAGGGGAAAACAACTCAAATCGAATTTCTCAGTTGTTAAGATGGATGGAGGCACCCACACGTTCGCATCAGACCTCGAGCTCACGTGAACGGCCTACCATTGCGGCCAGTTTAGAGCGGTGCACTAATGTAAATACCACCGGCTTTCCAATTTAGGGACGAACACAAAAAGGAAATCAGAGTTAATACAAGTCGTATTAGAAAAAATGGCTTATTTCAAGTCATGAGATTTTAATTTCTGCGAATTTTTTCCTTCGTTGTTAGAATTGAACTGCTTTAGGGTCAAATCCCATAGTTTAGTCCACTCATAGTAATCATTTGCAAAATAGAACATTTTTTGACGGATTGTAGGGGTAATGACTTTAGAAGTGATAAGTAACGTGGGCTTCGCTAATAGAGATAAACTAATTATGTTAAAAGGGCTTTGGGGATTCAAAGTACATGGTCGACTTCAAAATTAACATTTTATTGTGATGAAAAACTAAATAGCGACAAAATATCATCAATAATCACTTCTCTATAATGGAAAATCATCCTAAAGTTACAGTTTGGGCCAATTGTGGTTCCCAGCACCTCTTCTATTCTATAAAAAGCCAAAGAAAAATTTTTTAAACCTGAAGCATTATTTAAATCATTCATTGAGGGCAAACGGTCGCATGAAAGCGGAATCACCGCATGCACTTCTTCATTACCATGGCCTGCTTGAAACACCCTTAATTATTTTCAAACCCATGCTGTTAGGTCATTAAAATGCAAAACTAACGGACTCGTAAGCGCACGAGCGTGTAAGAACATCAAGCTAGTGTTCGGCTTTTTGGTGCTGCAATTACCTACCGGACGTTTATCTGAATTTTAATGAGTTTAAAAGCTAAAAAAATAACGCCGATTCAGTCACAGTCCTGTTACATTCAATTGCAAATCACCACCTACACATTCGTCGTATCAACAACAGCGGCTGTTTTAAAAACTAGCCAAATATCTTGCTTAGCAGATTTTTATTTTCGGCAAGCTAAAGTAATCTGACAATTTTAAGTCCACCAATATATTCTAGTGAACTGAAAATCATTCTTGAAGATTATCGAACCGAGTCGACCAATTATTCATAGGTAAGGCTGGAAAAGAGCCTCATTGTGCTTTCCGACTAACGACTTTCAAGATTTTTACTGAACCTAGTTTGAATTTCCATGGCGTAGCAAGTAGATCCGCCTTTTCCCTAACTGCAAAATGGTGATGACTAGATCGAAGAAAAATAAAGATCACTGTCACAGAATTCATTAATGTTTACCAGCAACTGGAGAATTCCCCTTTAACACACTGATTTTCTAACTACTTCTATGCATTTAAACATTCTCCTTTGAAGAAAATGTGGGATTCTTTTGTTAAATGTAGTCCCGTATGAGCAATCTAATTCACGGACCTTGAGAAAACCTCTCATTATTTGAATAAAATAGGTAACTAGATGTAGTGTATTGTATCGTTGCTTCTTTTTGCACGGCTTCTTCACCAAGCTCGATATGAAAGTTTACCTCTAGTACCTGCCAAGTCGGAATAACTTGAAGCGACTGTGTTTCTTACCTACTGATCCCTTGATTATGCGAATACAGCCTAACGATCTAGAAGCCAAATTATATCATTAGCTGATTTCGATTCCTGAAATAATACCTAAAATTCATCCTAGATAATCTTTTCATAAAACAACAGGTTTCTAATTCTACCTGGAGGAGACTGTCCGCTTATTGCCAATTGAATTTTGAATATACTAGCTTGATGCTGTAATTCAGGTATGGAATCAGAGAATGCCAAGCAGGCATTTGATATTAGCTCTCAAGATTTAACAGCTAGACAAAAACGGCCAAACAGTCAATTCTCTGTAATGGCCATACCAGGAGGGAGAAAACGAAATGTCATGCTCTCAAAAGCATTGTCCACTAGCTTGACTTAAAACAAAATGGTGAAATAATGAATAATTGAAAACACAAGAACATTTTAAATTCGACCCGCATGCCTTTTACTTAAATGATTGCAGCTAAGAAGTCCATTTTTCCTAAAAATACCCCGATTCGTTTTAAGGGATCTACTCTATTCCCTCATTGTTCAACAAACGAATTCATTCGTAAATATCTTTAAGATTCACAACAATTGAGTTTGACATATTGGTACGTAACTAAGTAACGCAATTTTGCAGACCAGAATAATTTACAGTAATACTTTGGCAATGCAGCTTTTTTTATTTTAGAAGCAAGGAATGAGAAAGTATTTAGCCGAAATGGGTTGCATTTATCTTTCTCTTTGCGATCTGTTAGTAAACAAATTAATTGACTTAAAACGACTCTTTTTCTAAATACTGATTCATCTTAAGAGACGACATGGAAATCGAGGCTATTAAAAGGAGCAGGGCTCGAAACAAATCGTTGAGTAAATATACGCGTCCCCCGGATCCAGGTTCTCAAGTCATTAATGGGGCCTGTTCAAAAGATCACATGCCTGCAATGGCCTCCGCCGCTCGAGTAAGTACAATTCGAAACACATGAGCACTGCAGCTTCAGGTACAGATCACTTAAGAGATGATTGCACTAGACCGTTTAATTGAAAGTACACCTCATTGAAATCTTTTTGAAATATCATCAGTTCGGGGTTCTGAAAATCTTTATTTTAAATGGATCTCCAGTTATGCGTACCGAGCTCTTCCTAGTCAAGCAAGTCTATCATCAAATCTAATATCTTTTCTACAAAAAAGGGAGAGATACCTACAGAGATCAGCGGTTCAATCCTCCTCCCTTGCCGATTAGTTTTGAAAGCTACCATCTGCAATACTTAGGGTCATTTTTCTACATAGAAGAATTAGGAAATTTAATGAAATGTTTAAATTTTTACTTTGTTGAGGCGCGACTGCCTTTGATGTTATCGCAGCATTACGCCTTCGATCATGTTTACAGTTTATATAAAAACGGAAAACGCAGTTACGTTTATTCCAAAGTTGTCAAGCGAATATGAGAATCTGTGAAAGGAATGTTGGGGCTTCGTTGTTTTAGTTGTTGCCACAGAGGATGGCTCTGAAATTAAAAATGACCATCAGGTCTTTAAAAAGAGATCTTTTCTTAGTCGAGCACAAAATGTTCTAACTTATTTCCAAAGTTCTGCACGAAGGCGGAATTAAATGGAGACTGATCTTACAGATATTCGTGCGATAGAATTTACAAGTCTCTTCGTTTTCATTTTTTCGGGAGGCCGCATCTGATTTCGGTGAGCTAAAATTGCTCCACATCCACTTTAAGTTCTGGTGATTTGAAAAATCCACCCCAATCTTTATTTTGGCTCCATTTAATGTTAATATTCTAGTTATGCATTCCAAACCTGCATCACAATGCATCCGGAATGGGTTACTTATCGGTCAGTTGACGGTTGTCACAAAAAATCTTATATCAACTGAGGCTAGATAGTATGCATTCTCTGTGTTCAGTAAATTTTTAATATAGATAATCTGAAAGGATTAGGCAAGCTGGCAGTATAGAGTCAGAGTCTTAAGTTCACACCGCTCCTTTTATGAAGAATCTTCCTCAAGGTGAGTTAGTTATAGTTTAAGTTGGAAAGCTGATTCTAGGCTAGATCATCAAGCACAAGACAAAAATACACATACAATAATGTAAAATAAAGAAAGAAGAGCAAGGTACGGAAAAGCTCTAAGCGTTAACTTCAATCTCACATTATATTTCATGCCCGACCATTCTGAGGTAGTCCTATTCCTGGTGTTGAATGGAGGAAAAAGCCCCCTTACGGGTACCAAAGAAGAGATAACAAGAGGTACTATATGTTAAAAAGACCACATCAGAGAAGCCTCCACTGGACTGTCCGAAGGAGCAAACAGGCGATAATCATTCCAGGCTCTGGAGAGTCAGTTAGCTTTTCTAGACTCCTTTCTCCTACTGCTTTTCCTCTAGGGAGGGTTGTTGGACTTGTATTCTACGATTATAATGGAAATGTTGGCAGATGTTGGAAAGTCAGATTTACTTCAGCCAACGCTTTTATGATCGGTAGCGAGCCGCTTTTTAATGACAACTTAAACAAAAAATTTGATTAAGTAAGAATAACATTAAATGACTTCTAATCAGAAGGAAGATTAAGTCAAAAAAATGAGTTAACACCCGCAGGATTTTATCGAATTTGTTTAAACAAAAGGATACTGGAAATTCTGAAGTCGATTAAGCGACTGTCTTTTTATTACTTAATCTTTAAAATTTTTATTAAAAAAGGATTGCATATGCATTTGGAAGCATCGCATGCGTATCGCGTCCAGACACACCACACACCAATTTTACTAGTCTGTGCATATAGAAAACGCAAAGTAGTCGTCGAAAGAAATGTCGATAAAATGTGAAATTTCTGGCGATTCATTTAGTAGACCTTATAATTGGCTGTGATATATTAATCTTTAATTGTTTTTTTTCCAGCAATGGCACAGTCAGTATGTGCTCAAGAGTTGTCGAGACAAGATAATTGCATTTTATGAGTTTCCACAAGTGTGTTCGTGTTTCTCGAGCAGTGCATGTGGTTGGTGTGACGAGACACATTAATGTTTCCACAAGTTAATGTTATTGTACCTGACGCGTTTGATCTTCTGATTTTCTACCTGAGACTCTTGATCAATCATTTAATATAAAATGCTCTCCAATACCTTCTACGTAACTTCATGACTTCGATCATCAGACTTTAAAGAAGTTTGCTGTTTACACGCCACTCGATTCAAGTAATAACACCATTAAAGACAGTTCGAATCACAATAAGACAAACGAAGTTTCTTGGCAGCGATGAGGAAAAGTCATGGATTAGGTATTGCGATTCTCGCAGCAATTTCAAATGTGGTTGAAAGAAAGCCTTAAAATCATGTTTTTTAGGATTTCAAGCATTTCTAGAAATAATTATGTGGTCGATTCATGCGGTGTATGATAGATAGCAACTGAAATATCTAGTCCTCATTTTTTCGAGTAGCCAACGATAGTACCCTAATAGGACCACTATTTGAATAAAACTAAGAAAGGTGTTTCTCCAATAGCAAGTCTTGTCGATCAATGACTAACTTAAGTGACAGCAATTGAGTAGTATAGGGCTGAGTAATCTACTGGAACCTCACATATTGTCGATACATCCTCTGTTAAACAGTAGACGTTTAGTTTCTGGAAGGAATTTCATGTTTTCAAAGTACTTAGGACCAGTTTGGCCTTTTTAATATGCAAATGTGACATGATTATTTCTATAAGTCTAATTTAAAATGTAGTATATCGAAATCATTAAATTTTAAAATTCATTGTTTGTTTGATGGTTCAGATTGTCGAGGTGCGTAACTTAGTGATTTGGTCAATCCTAGCACAATTTTTTTGCGCTGGAACGTTTTCTTAGAGTAAAACAAATGAGAATATTTCCTGGATTTCAACGCCAAATATTTGGTGATGTGACACTAATGATTAGGGTAATTGGAGGCTCCAGAAGGTCTCTAGGCAGGTGAAATACAAAATGACAGCTACTACCGATTATCAATTAATTAACAACCAATAACGTATTGTCCACCACTCTAGGAAGCAACCTGATTACAGGAAATGACGAGAGATCGTCGACAAATCGAAAGATATCAGATTCTGAAAACGAACTGGAGGCGAAAATTATCGTTGTAAGTGCTGTGAAAAAGCAATGGCCGCCGTGAAGACGCTTTCACGAATGCTTTCCTCTAACCCTAGTCTACCCCAACCCCTGCCCAACTTATTCTCAGTGGTACTCACCAGTAGCTTTCTTAAAAGAGCTGCACTATCCCTTAGTGGACTCAAGTGAAAGGTACATAGTGGCTGCTCAATAATTGCGAATAATTGATAAGAGATGTACATTCAACCCATGCTCACCTGGACTGCCATTAGCAAGTTAAACAGAAGACGTGGCTTTACCAGTTACTATTGCACTAATCTTCAGTATGTACTCGCTCCTGCTTATAGTGTCTACATGTCGCGATTATGTACCAGTCCTGCTGATGCCTCCTGGGTTTGCAGACGCAAAGGGTTATAGGCAAGAGCGATGGTCGAAATGGCTCTTCCTGCGCGGCATTCAAGTTTGTAAAAGATGACGGTCAGCCAAAAGAGATAGTTACCGGAGTGAGGCTCTCCAGTTGAAAGCGAATAATAGTGGTATTGCGAAGCATATCAACCGAGACTAAATGCTTAAAATAACAATTTTATTTCTGGATCTCGTATCTTACACAGACCCGTTAAGTCGTTTTTCCACTTGCATTTAACACAATTACTTTCCCTCTAGATTTAACCATTACAGGAGTTTGAACTGAACCAGCGTTACATTTTATACAACTCATTTTAAAACGAACTTATTTCTAAACAGTATCAGCTCGAAGACAGAGTGTAACCGGTAAGAACAGGCAAAAACTATCAGTCACTCTCATTCACAGAAAGGAGGTTTTCTCTAGAAGTTGGAAGAGTATTCAATCGAATGAATGTCTTACTTTTTCAATAGCAAGAATTAAATGCATATGCTCAAGTATTGAAATCATTTTGGAAATCTCATGGAACTGCAGATTTCTCCAAATACACGACCAAAATACTGATTTTCTTTACATAATAGACCTAATTCGTCGCAAGATCAGATGATATCTTACGTGAATGATTATAAATTGTTCCAGCTTCAGAATCAAATCAATAGTACCGCTTTAAGAGGGGAATCGGTTCAGCTTATCTTAAGTAAGTGACAAAACCACATAAGAGGTTAGCTTCACATAGACTTCGTGCTTCTGCATTTAATACCCTACCAAGTAGCAATTGACGCATCCACCATAAATTAAGCACTTATCGCCTTTAAATGACTTCTATACGCCTTTATTGAGCTTCAGCAGCTTAGATGAGAATTGCAGCACATTAGCTGCGAAAATACACTTTTCAAACGCTATGATAGCTTAGATATAGGAGTTAAGCGACTCTCATCGTGTTTGCTTTCTCAGTTGAAACGCAAATGGCTGGGATGCGGAACTAAGAGAACATTAGTATTGCAGTTATATCTTAAGAACGCGAGACTAAAAACAGTGAATATCAAATGAGTGAAATTTGCCTTTTGGAAGAAATCAGTACTTGGTTGAAAAGCCCTGTGCTTGAATCTAAATTAGTAAGTTTTTTTTAAATAAAGTTGCAACCTTTGCACTTAAAAGCGTCGTTATCCGTCAAAATAGCGACAGGGCACCAGAAAACAACATACCCTACTCCCCAGATGCTCTCTCATCCAGTCGTAAAAGTGAAATAGACAGTGTCCTGGAGATAATGCCACAGCTGTATGCACTGAATGAACTGAGGTATAATGGCTGAAACTTGTTAATCGCTAGGTCAATAGCCGTGTGTACTAGTTGAAACGACGCGATGCCGGCACTACACTGAACGCCATTTTTTTTCAATCTGGTTCACCTGAACAGTCACCCCTGATAACTAAGGAAAGTCGTGGGCGTTTCATGGGGTGATCTCTCATAACTATATTGTAATTCGTATTTAGATTATGAGGGGTGACCGTCAGCGCGCTCAAACAAAAGATTTGGCAATAAGGGCCAGTCTACCAGTCTCACCAATGAAGTTGGCAACAGCACTGGTTAAGTTAGTTTGAACCAAGAGAAATTGATCGAGGCGTTATCAGGAAAAAATAATGCCAGGATTCACGCCTTAGTTTATGGTTCTCATTGAGTGGGGCGGTGGAAGAGCCTACGTGAGGTAATGTTTCTGAGGTGTGAACGCTGTCAGAAAAAGGGAGAAATTGTTCAAGGAAGGGGATTACTTCTTACGGGGCAACTCTGGCCGTTAAGTTCATTCTTTAATAGGTCCTAAGCACCACTAGCAGCATGATGTCTTTCCTGCTGCCCTAGGGCAATGATACCTTGGAATTCGATCCGAAATTGTATGGATGGTAGAACAAATTATGGTTAATAGAATGTTCCACGAATTTCCTAAAATATATGCCTACCTTCCCTTAATATTGGACAATATTACAAAGGAAAATTATTATTATTATTATTATGCTGAAATCCGCTTTAGCCACTTGTTTCGTGTTGGCGTAAAAAATTCCGTACACAAAGTGGATGGTCGGGATCAATAGGGTCAAGCACACCCTTGGAGGTTGGGTGGATGGCTACCTGAACACCCAGAGAAGCGACCAAGCTAATTAATTTTGCAGCGAAGAACAGAGACTGACCATGATCAGCGTCCGCGCAATGGTAAGTGAATGATATCAGCTTTGCTAATATCTGGCCTTTAAGATGAACTGCTAGGATTTCCTGTTAACCTTAAACCAAGTCCCCTTGATTTAATTTGTAGTCTCGATTCCGAATACCAGTGCTGCGCGGAAAGCCGAAGCTGAAGAAAAAAAATGAGACGAATACTTTCCTGTTAGTAAAAGCACCTACAAGTATTTTGATCTGCGCCGATAGCTGGAGAGGCATGAAATGTCATTTAATTCTCCTGCTTTTTCTGTCTTTTGTAGAGAATCATGTGATGAGATCGTGGCATGTCTGCTAATTAAATGCAGCAAATGGAAACGCTTGCGTACTTTAAGACTCCAACTCATTGGCGTACTTTCTGCCGCCCGCTTAAGCTAAAACGATCCCATCCTCGAGTCTCTATGAGTAACGGCAAACTCACGCAATCGTAGGCGGACTAGATCATTAAGTCAAAGAGGAGTCCTTTTCCCATGGACTTATAAATAATGTTCCCATTAATTATCGCATGGACTTATGATGTTCACTCGTTCTTCTTAAATGATTTGCGAGGTGTTATAATTATATTGAATGGTGCAATTAAGTTTCAAAGCTTCTAGAATGAAATCCTATCACCTATCTATTACTGCTTGTAGAATCATTTCTAAAATGTAACAGGGCATTTACACTAATTGAAAATGCTGAATTAGCGAGTGTTTAAAGACGCCGGTAGACGCATTTCGCTAATTGAAAGATTGTTGTAGTTCCGAGTTACCGTAGGATATGGATTATGTAAGCTTTCGAATGGGAAGAAAGACAGAAATACAGGATGCATGTGCCATTAGCGCATAAAAAAGCCGTGCGATTGATTATGTTGACATAGGCATAAAAGGATTGAAATGGGTTGTCATTGTAATTCGCTTTCCAGGAAGCCAGTAGGAAATTGCTGGTGGCTTTTGCAGCCGAGAAGCCCTAGATAGCCACTTAGGGCTAAATATGTTAAGACTTTTGCCGCATAGCTTGAAAATCCACTAGAGTGCATTAAAATAGCCTAATTACCAAGTTACATGAACGATATTAAGCGGATGTGAGCGAGAGGGACGCAAATGTTCACGAGGTAGATCATTGTTAACAATCACAACTTTATGAAAATTGGATAAAAATGAGATATGAAGAGAGTGTCCACTTAGACTTGGTCATACCTACTCTCAACCTCCTCGTGGCCACCACCGGTAACCCCAGGGTCAACTTTGGGGGCTAATGAGAGGGGCGACCGGCTAGGACTAATCACCCTCCAGACGTATAAAATTAGATTATGCCAGCAGAAGTACAATTTCGTACAGCCCGGTAAACGAGGCATGACGTAAATACCTGGATTCATGGTCTCAAACTGGCCTGTAGAAAGCGCGTGCTTGTAGCAATTGTTGGAATCTCCACCAAAAAGTTGAAAAGTCTTCTGGAAGAGGTATGAAGATAGTCAGCCCTTAAAAAAGTCGAGGACGAACGAGGTACCACTACGAGATTGAACTACTACCTGTAAAATGAAACCATGCAAGAGAAGCTATCAGAGAACCGAAGACGTCGATGAACGCTTTTACTGTCTTCTGTGTTAACTGTTGTATTCTAAATGTTGTAAAAGCTATTTGTACTTCTGTTGTACCTCCAACAAGTCCTTGAGACTTGCCCCACTGGGTGGAGAGTAAATAAAAATATAGATAACGCGAGATAAACAGGAAAAATGTGGTCTTCACCGATCTGTTGACCTGCGGCACAGTCATTGAAGAGAATTTTTTGGTTTTCAAGGGACATTTTCCACAATTTTTCACCATAATTTTCAATAAAGTATAGGTAAATGCATTAGACCCTCAATACTGGACATCCTACGTTGATAAGTCAGCCTACCAAAGGACTGACACCTGTAGGGCAACGTGGATTATGAACAGGACCGAACATGACCAGCATTCCTAAGAGGCTGGATATTGTATTGGCTGAGTATGACCAGCGTTACCATCTAATTTACTATTCCAAGCTTGTCGGCGAGGGACATATACTAATGAGAGGTCCCCAGTCAAACGACTATAGGACGTTTGAGTTTGGATTGTTTGCAGGTTCGCAAAAGACCGCTGTGCGATCACGTACTTCAAGAGCAATGCTGCTTGCAGCGACTGGATGAAGAAACACACTAAAAATAACTTTGTGTTCCAATGACCACTTCTCTTGAACTCCGATCTCCTTCCTCTTTGCATCACTGTATTTCATTTTTAACCACAGAAGTTTTATTTACTAATATTCGATAAAGAAGAGCTCATATTGCAATGATGGTCAACAATAACGCGATTTGTTTGGCTCTAAAATGAGATGAGCTTGTAAACATGGACAAAGCTGGTTTAAATCCCTGATACTTTAAAAATACTGATGGGCCTGTCTAGCATCGGCATATCTTAAGGTGAAATTTTGTCACCTCTATTCCACTTGGTAGTTGCAGGTTGGGAATAATGGGTACAAAGTATCTCCAAGAGTCAAAACATACCGCAGATATAAGGACTCCAAATGAGTCTTTTAAACCCATCCAACTGCCACCTTATTACCCTCGCTCAGGTCCTCACAAGGTCTCCTTTTAGTCCTATTAGCGGAATTAAGCAAGGATCAAAACAGTAAGATACAGAGAGTTTGCTGCGTATTAACAGCAAAGCGGATGCCACAAATAAGAAAATTAGCTGTTCTAAAAAGTCCTGGAATGTTTACTCAAAAAAATTCAGTTATTTTGTTATAATCAATAATAAAAACGAACCTGATTTCGATAACCTTGTGGTCGAGGCAGCATACGATGATCTAAATTTTGATAATGAGCTGGCAGACCGCACTTCAGTGAATAATTAATGACAATCCCCAACCTGCGTACTTAGTAATTTTGGAGTGATTCGCTATCAATTGAAATATTAACTTTTCAGCCTGCAAGGAATTATGAGTCTCAAAGGAAGAGTCATCCCAATCTGCCAGAATATTTCGCAGGACTTAATTTAAATACCAGATGAAGTTTTCTTTGAAATACGATCATGCGAACCCTATGCTAATCATCACCGCCACAAACTTTTCATCCAACCGCCTCTACTGACAGCGTGGTGTCATTAAAACTCATTAGAGCCGTATTTATAAAAGCAATTTTCCGACTTGAAAATGCTAATTGTATGTGTCACCAAGGCAACCCCATCCGCCAAATCCGTGTGAGGGTGTGTGTGTTTGTGCTGGAGCTTCGACTCGAGATTGGATAATGTCGCGGCACCAGCCAAACCCCTCCCCCTTTTAGTGCACACCTTCAGCAGCCATTGGTTTGGCGTTTGCTCGCACGCTGATGCCTCTCGATACCTTACCCGAATAACCACTATAAATGATGGGGTTTGAGTAGTCTTGGTAAAAATGGATCTCAGCCAGTGTGTGCAGCAGCAGCTGCAGAACCAGCAACGTCAATGTTTAACTCAGCTCTTAGATCTTGCCAATAACTATGCCGCCATTTTAACCAATACCGACTTTCCCCTTTCAATCGCGCCTCCTAACATAATTCACGAGTACCTTTGCCATGTAAGCATGCTTATAGATTTGATTAATTGCAATTTATTAAGAAATCGACAGAAGTGGAAAGCCCCTCCTCCGAGAAACAGTCTGTTGACGCTCCAATGAACCTATGTATTCGCGACCAGAAACCAAAATCCGCTTTCGTTGGGTAAGTAACTGTAATGCATTTAATCGCGTTATCCTACTTCTAGTGTTAATTCTCGGACTTGTGATAAGTCAAACGGATTCGCCCCCAAGGTATGGTCAATACCCCGACTTCCTCTCGGCTGTGAGGTCCCTCCACTTCCACTGAAAATGAAAGAAGCTCTATTCGGTATGCATCCAACACGGCGACGCGCTGGATGGAAGGGAGTTTCTGTTTGTGCAGCCTGTTTCAAAACATTCAACAAGATGAGTGAACTGAATCAGCATTATATGCAAAGACACAAAGACTTACTTGAAAGGGAGTGGACTGCTGCCCTTAGTAAAAGACAACGGCGGTGTTGTAAAACAGCTAACCAAGTAAATGGACAATTTATTTTCCCCTTTAAGGCTTCAGATTTACCCTAACCATAAAATTTTTACCAATCATTTGCATGTCAATGCGGTTTGTAGACCCATTAGGATTACGGGTGGTATTTAATCATGTTTATCCATTTTATTTACAGCGGCGGCTGTTCCCTGATCAGTCTGAAGAGGGAGGACTCTATTCAACGACATCTCAAGGTCTTTCTCAAACCCAGACAGGATCTTGTGGGCGTCTGCTGGATGAAAAAACGGATAAAGGAATTCGGAAAGGTCACATATGTCCTTGGTGTAAGTACTGCGCCAAATGGCCGACAGAATTGCAGAAGCATATTGTGGTTCACGCAAATTTGAGGCCATTCGCCTGCATAATCTGCAACAACTGCTACAAATGGAGCTGGGACTTAGGTCGTCATTTTTCCACTGTCCATGCTGGTCTGCCCAATCCCTACAAGATGAGCAAAAAGAGTCTTCGAGCACAACTCCAACGGAACGCAGATTGTGATACTGTGATTGCATAGAGCATTGCACAAGGAGATAAACTCACACTTTTTTTCTATTGGCGATTTCAATCATATTTTTGTAATTAATCAGTGATTTTTTTAAATAACGAACTCGTTTTATTGAAACTATATTGTGAACAGTGCCACAAAACAGGATTTCTTATAACAAATAAGAATGGAAAAAACTCGACAAAAGTGACCCAATAAGGCTCTTCAGGTGTCTAAAAGCTTTTTTTTTTCATGACAATTGAAACTTTTAAATGCATTGGTCGAGGGAACACTTGTTGCGCATTCGGATATCGTTTCGATATTAACGGTCTTATTAAGGCAGGTATTTCACAAGAGCTGAAATTTGCTAATTGTTTAGTTTTCATGAATCGGGTAAAGAAGCCATCCAACGTTTAATCTCAGGGTGTCTGTTATGGCGGCATGTAGATTTATTGGGGAGCATTGTGCTTCACTTTCTCCTCGGTAATGTCTTTTGAGGTCCAATTCCGCACTGCCCTACTTCCGCATACATCTACTGACGTAGTGAAGTTCACTAAATCCATAAAGATGGTGAAGTTCCCTGGGTAACATCTGCAGGAATATGCCAAACTATTTGCATGCATCAATTCCCTTTCGAAAATGATAGCAACTAGCCAGCCATTAAATCACTACCCAACTATTAGCCCCTGTTGAGTAATTCCGTTAATGCATATTTAAAGGGTTTATAATGAAATATGAATCGCGCTTAGAGTAAACAGATGTTAACGTTTCTAAAAATTATAATGACTGAGTTGAAATTGCCAATTTAACTACCCTGTAGAACTGACTTTCTCCACTTTTGCCGATCGAATATGCAGACAAATGTTGGGGCTCGTTCAGAATCCATCCGAAGACTCCGACCATAACGTTAAAAAAATACACTTCCCACGATAAAATTCACTTCCTGCCTGAGGGTTAGATCTCGGAGGCATTTACCTTCGAATCAACGATGCCTTTCATTATTGTACCACCCGCCGATAACCAAAAGATGACGTTGACATAGATTTTAATCTGAATCCAAACTTGCCAACAGTTCTCGTCGCTAACAGTTACTGGTCATTTCACATCATGAGAAGGTGAGGACTATTGACGGCATTGTGAAGGAACACAGGAATATCTAACCCTTACTATCTAGCGGTCTTATGGAGGTGACGTTGGTCTCATAAGTGAATGGGAACTGGAGGCTGAAAAGGTTTTTTGGCAAGTGGTGGAAGTGGTGCTTGATGTCACCGCCATCGAAATCCACATTCTTGAAAAGTATCCGAGAGAGAGACTTGAGTGAGATGCCTAGCTGAATAAGCTCTGGATCGTTGAACCTAGTGGCCACATACGAGTAGTAGTTAGACCAGGTACTAACTGCGGAAAAGATGGCTGAAATGTAATATTTCCGAAAAGGAAGCCCCTGAATTATTTGGAGAAATTCTTTACCTGACATGATTGGAATTCAACAGTTGTGTTAGCTATGTGCATTAGTTCCTGACTTATTTTTTTTATTTATTTACTTTTCACCCATTTAAGACAGTCTAGAAGACTTATTGGGGGTACGGCTGAAGAACAAAAAGCTATTACAACAGATAGCCCATAACAGTTAACACAGAAAACAGTAAAAGTTTTATCGACATCTTCGGTTCTCTGGTAGCTTCTCTAGCATAGCATAGCAGGTAGCAGTTCCACTTCAATTCCACTTCATATTGGTACCTCGTCTGTCCCTGACACACTGTTAAGAGTCGACAATCTTCATACCTCCTCCAGAAGTCTGTTCAACTGGACTGGGCACACTTTCCACAGTCCAGTTTGAGACCATGAATCCAGGTATTAACGTCGTACATTGTTTGCCAGGCTGTACGATGTTGTACTTCTGCCGGCATTATCCATTTTTTTACGTCCGGTGGCTGATTAGTACCATCCGGCCACCCCTCTCATTATCCTCCAGAATCGCCCACTAAGAATTCATGGATAGAATCGATACTTATTCTGTTTCAGCTCTCGACACTGAACAGCTCAATTACTTGATCATTTGTGGCTTTTCAACTCAAAAATAGATACCTCCAAAACGATAAATATCAGCTGTGGTTAAAGCCGAGGAAAGGATCGGTAGCTGTGGTGACTTGTATTTAACGCCTTCAATGTACTAAATATATTCCTTTGATCTTCAAAAAATAATCATAGCGGAGCAATTGGAAGCTAATCAGAGGGCAAGGACGCAATAGTTGGGAAAATCGACGTCTCCGATAATTCCTTGAAACTTCTAATCAGAGCAAAGACTGAAAAGTCGACCCCAAATTGACGCGCAAAATTAAGAGCTTCAAAACTCTAGAATTTGCTCAGTTTTTAAAAGCTCAGTTGAAGATTACTGCTATTAATACAGAATATCAGAGGAGATTACTACTTACTCACTTAACAGACATAGTGTATTAGAGCACTACAATCTGCATTCCTCAAGTGACAATTGGAAAGTGAGGTCAAAGGATTCACGCAGTTATTAGAATTTCTTCTGTCAAGGATCTCAATACTGTCGATTTATTGGATCAATTGTCATTCTATTAATTACAGAAATTGTTAAGCGGGGATGCATTTCTCACTGTTGAAGATGGGAATGCGGACGTGTAAATAATGTGTCTTAAATCCAGCAATCAAGTTCGCTTCACTGTCGCAGTAGACATAGATGCCTCCTCTTTGCAGCAGAACTTATGAGTTATTTAAGCCGCCTCTTCAGCTGCAAAGTAATATTTATGATACACTTAAACAAGGCATTCAAACTTGTCATAGCCTTAAAAGACTAGTTCATGCTATTCATTTCTCTCAGCTTCAGTTGACAACTTATTCACGATGGCTCTACCAACTGCCTCAGTGCACTTTTCACTTTGGTACTGAAGTGCACCTCACCTCGTATTAAGATCCTTAACAGGCCTATATCTGACGTTAGATAAGACAAGCTTTAGTGAGGAGGAACCCTTCTGACTGGAGCGTTCAGAGCCTCAACAGAACTTGAAATCTCAGCAAAAGATGGAGTTCATTAGACAAGAGCTAAACCTTATAAGTCTGCTAAGTGAAAGGGATCGGGTAGGTAATGCAGAAATTGGCAGAATTGTAGATAATAAGCCATTCCTTGTTATTATAATGCCAATACAACCATTCCAAAGTCCTGGCTGTCCAATCCACGAGACCCGGCGCGAGTCAGTCAGATAAAGGGGCTTTCCTGCTTTGCATTAGCAGCGGTTTCAGAATAGTTAGGAAATAAAGATAATGGCGTTAACTAAGCAGTCAACCCAAGGTGAGATAAAGGCGGAATTTCCGGAAGAACACTTGAAAGCTCGTCTATTACAACATATTCTTACTCCATGCCCACAAATTGTCCCCATTTTCTATCCCTTGATCAGTAACCTAATTAAATTTCATTGTATAGATCTACTCACTTTTCAAATAGAAATTCCAGCTGAAATCTTCAAAATTTCGAGCTTGTTAAAGTCTTGTTTCTTGTAACCAGAAGAATGAAAGCTAACCGCCGATCACAGGCGGAGGGTGATTAAGTTAAACGCTGATGAATAATAGTACATGAGGATTCTCCAAATCGGTCATCAGGGAATGATCCTAAATTGAGTATGTGTGAGTCCCTTTTTAAAAACTGGTTGCACATTATACTTCTAAACTTCTTATAAGAAGCACGCACTCAAAATAAAAATATGTAGAATAGCAAGAGGAGAATACATTGGAGATCCAACCCGAGATGCAGAGTTAATTTTCACAGTCCATAGCTCAATATCATCACTTCCTTGCTTTACATTTCCGCAATGTCGATGATGAGTTCGAGAAACAAGTCCCTTGAGGGCAAGATACTTTGTCAAAGTCAAGTTCATATGCTCATCATTTTGTTTTTTACTGAAGGCCCTTTGGAATTTTCATCAGAAAGCGCTACCAAAAGGCATATATAATGCCCTACTAGCTGCCGTCAGTTAGAAGGCGGATTGCACATTGTTTGTTATATTTTAATGTTCAGAAAATACGTGAAAAAAGTGCAAATGCGCGATGAAGTTGCAATATTCGCCGTATCAACTCAATGGGAGGCAAAATCCTGTTAGCATCTGGTTCAAACTCTTATGGCGTGATGAGAGTCATATACTTACTGTAAGGGTTTAAACTCAGAAGTCCAGTTGAGCGAACTTCTTTAAGACCCTCAAGGACACTTTACTGATCATCAAAATCGACTTTGACTCACCTCTTCAACTGTGCTGCGAACGTTTCAATCAAGAGTCGCATGGAAAAATTTGACCTGTTGATATCGCGGAATAAATGACACAATCAATTTGAACCCGAAAGTTGTCTATTCGAACATTCAAAGTAAATGGAAGCAGTAGAATTAAGTTTACAAAATCTATTAAAATGAGAAAACTTTCGAGAGCTTAAAGAATCGGTTATCCTGCCAACGCTGGCAACTAAATTTCTGAAACATTTCGATGGCAATTATGGGTTGCAACATATTCATGAACACCACACCCATAAAGTTAACCAGATCCTGATAAAAAATCATATTTTCTTCACATTGTAGAGTTCACAACTCAAATAATTTCACATTATTTCACCTCTCGGTATTATGAGCCACTGGTTTCATAACTGAATAGATAACATGGAACCTTAAGCTTTGCGCTATAAATTTTAGATTTATTAGTAAAGCCAGTGTAAGAGAAATGAACCACGTATTATTCTCGATTGATCTAGTTACACAAGTTCCGGACATGAGGCATGGTTTCACAGTGGACCTGAACATAATGGTCTGTTCTGGACGGTCGATTCCCTGCCTTCTCACCTATGTTCCCTCTGCCGGCATTCTCTTCAAATATTTGACCTTAAGTTTATATAGTGGTTCTGTCTAGATGTGACTTCTATATCAATCTGCTACTCACCGACAAGGTCAAGTCGAGAGATAAAACCGATGGAATAAGTTTGTTTTTAGCAAATTCTCCTCTATCAGAAATATATTCCTTTGAAATTCATGGTTGTCTTCTCGACGTCTTTGTAATTTTTTTGTTTTAACGGAAGTTGACTTGAAATCGTTTTTATCACCTTTGCTTCATGACGTACAAAGCGAAAACACAACGAGAAAGATAGCTGTGGATCAAATCAAGCCCTCCTAGTATGTTCTTTAAATAAATTCATGATCTGTTAAGTTTGCCTTTCAAAATTTCCTATCATCCAGGTTTCAACTCATCAAATGCCTTCGTAAATAAGACCGGGATCCAGACATGGAGTTCATTTCTCGTAGAAATGGTCAGCTCCAACTCGTTCTTTAATTAAGAATTAATGTATTTTCTTGTTTTCACCATACCGAATTGAAATGGGAACTTAATTTAGTCGCACATGCGCTCGACCACCCAAGTGTGAGGAGTTCTAAAAGTGAAACACAGCGATTTTCAATGAGAAGCAGCCATTGAGTGAGAGCTCAAGTTGAGTAAGCTGCACCGTAGTGGTCATAAAGAGCTCTCACAGTAACTCAAGCATATTGTGAAGAACTGGGCTGAGTGCCGAGACTCTCCACGCACACTTTTAGTCCTCTTAGGTGTCAACCGTCTTCACATAGCTCTGATTAAGTATTACTGAGCGCTTGATTCAAGCTTTTCTCTGCCAGCGCTTCTAATAACCACTTCACTTGCACAGGGTAAAAGTATAGTAAGCTTTTCTATTGTCCATTGCGATTTATAGAAGTTTGAGGCGAAAAAATTACTGAATTTATCCATAATTACTGGCATGAGTGTCCTCTAAGTGTAAACTAGTATTTCAGTAGCTGCATCAAATGAACTGCCAAGAATCTGTTGCGTTTGAAGAAGAAAACCTCTCAGGGCACATCTCTTTTGCAATTTCTATTTAAGTTTTTCGGGGGATCATTGAGAAATTTTAAACTACATGAGGCTTTGATAGGAAGGGAATTCATTGGGAAAATCACTTTTCAGAAGCTTTGAGTTGCACCCGATGTTCTCCCTCTACTCGGACCAGCTGATTAGTTTATTTTATAATGTCCTTCGCTTGGTAGAGGTACAAATGGGCTAATGGTCATAGTTTTATTTAGCGAACAGGAGGAGTAGCTATTCAAACTGATAGCCACCAGTTCCTGAATATGAAAGAAAAGTAACACCGCTCTCCATCTCATAACAACATTCCATTTAGTAACTTCTTTTTATCCTTGAGGTTTTGTGTCGAACATATCAACACCTAATTTGAATAGGCATCAATTATATTTGTAATGTTTGCCAAATTTTTTAGTGACATCTAAAAATCAACATATTCCGCCATTTATCTGCTAGATTCAGCCACAATTAAAACTGACATGTTCATTTACGCTTTTTAAGGAAACAAAATATGATAACTGAGTTAGCTATGTTACCTGGTGATACTGACGGCAAATCGCAAGATATCGCTTACTTTCACTATCCGTCTAAAATTAAAGAAGGAGGATTCCATGTGCCATGTGCACAGTTAAGGTCACCAGCACGCCATGAAGGGTTAGCTTTATACTACAAAATCAAGGAATACGCAGCTAAATTCAAAACATGTAGGTTTCACTAAAACCTACATTCAATAATCTCAAGAGGCTTTAGATTTGGCTTTGAGTGAGAATGCAGGTCTTCGATGGCCCTGGCGATTTCCTTTTATTACGCTGTCGGATTGGTCTCAGCCAAGTCATGAAAATATTCACTCGATAATGTGATGCCGAACCTATCGCCATCCAGGCCCTGAGAGATACATGCTGTTGGCTTTACTGTGCTGTAGTTAATCAGATTCTCTTGGCTTTTAGGTGTGATGTTTTGAAGTTCTTTGCGATAGAGACCACAGTGATGTTTATGAGTTTTCGGCTAATAGCAAACCAGCATCCTTATGAATGGCGAAAAGGGGTTGAGTAAATATTAGACCAACTTATTGGTCTCAAATGGTGCTAAGGCCGTCATTCACTCCTCGAGGCAGCAGCCTTTTGCATTGAAATCGTTGACCGTACCTTTTCATTTCTCCAACCGACCTTCTGCCCAGAGGCGATATTTTTATTTATGGTTGTTTGTAACGTAGCTAGGGCTCTCCATAAGCCGACAGTTTGCCGTTTTCACCTTGAACCATTGCCTAACATAGTTCATTCCGAAGGGCGATTTCTTTATGAAGGTCGTTCGACTGCTCAAGCACTTTGAATGATAGGGTGTGACTTGGCATAACGACAATGTAAACTGATCTCTGTTTATACTACAACTTAGATTGAAGCACTTGGCTGCATAAGGTAATTTATCTGTCTAAGTGTACTCTAATAAAACATCTTACGGTTTTGCAACCAAGAGCATGGCAGTAGTTTCGTAAGTTGCGACGGAAGGCTCTCGATAACGTACAAAATGCAATCGGTATACAAAATGCGCATTAGTTTCGAGGGGCTCAGAGTTCAAATGTTATTAAAGTAAAATAAATTAAAATCGGTGACTAGACATCTCAATGGAGTGAGATGGTTGTGTAAATTGATGCCTACAAACGTCAACAATACCTAGAGAACTAGGTACAACTCAGGCCTTTGACTTGTGCACTACTGATAAAATGCGCGGATACTGCATAACAACAAGTCGATTGAAAAAAGCATATTACAAACCTCAATAAGCCTTTCAGTGCTATTTCCTTTCGAACCATTTGAAGTTCCCAGATAGGGCGTTAAGGCATGTTCTGCTAATAGTTTGAATAGAGACAGTATCTCTCTCAGCAAAAGTTAATATGAATGAGTGATAAAGCTTTAATCTGAATATGAAGTGATGCTTAAGGAAGCATGAAGTGGTTGAATACTAATTTATCATTTTGTAAAATGGATACAAAATCCTCGTTTACCGCTTTTAGTTGTGTGGCATATCATTCCTCACCAATGAAATTTGTACATCCCTATGATAAAGTAGCATAACAATGGGCAGCTTATTCGAACCTGTCCAAATAATACTCAGAGGCGGCCAACCGTATTAGTAATTTTAACGGTAGCGCTGAAGTAGTTGAAATACTGATGTCAATTAACAGTGACCACCCGAACACAGGGAAAGTCTATAAGATGCTAATCGTGATTGCGATTTACTACGAACGAGTAGGGGTTTACCTAACCTGATTCCACGTCATGGTGTTAAGTCCTGCCCTCGCAGCACCATGTACTGGTAGGATGTCGAGGACAACGCCTGAAGATGCCGAAATAGTCGAAGGTACAAAGACGGTTGCAATATTCCACTTCCCATACGTTTTCAAATAAAACGCTCAGAAGCAAAAAATGCATTATTCCGTTGATTTCTACCCACCATTGCAAATATGTTTGGAAATACGGGACATGCTAATTTCTGATTTAGTTAAGAGTCATACCTCCCTGTTATAAGATTTAAATAGAAGTCGAGAACATCCAGGATCGGAGGGCAAGGCAAACTAATCCCAAATTTATTCGCAATCGCAAACAACCTTGAAGTTCTTCTTTAGCTACTGTTTACGACGGCTCGATGGATCATGATTCGGGAAAAAACTTGAAGATTAAGTCCATAAATTACTATTTCCGCAAATCCACTGTCAACAACTGAATGACATCTCTTCCGAAGGCTGTCTTCGTCAAATACGAATAGAATTCTTGGACGAATCGATCAAACAGGATATCCTACTCAAAATTTACTAGATGAAAGTGCAGGAACATGGTTCGGCTAAACTTTACTCACTTTTACCACCTACAGTTCTAGAGTTGTGTCTAACTAAGCTAATAGATGAAAATTGGCTTCACATCGTCACCTATTATACCGCCACACAAATTTATGATAATACTGATTAAATAAATCAAGTTTGAGGTCGCAAGGGTCATCGATAATTATGAGTATTTATTGTGCGTTAATAAATACTGTCGAATATTTGCTTTAAAAAAAGAGGAACCATAGTGTATAAATTGCATTATATTTATTTTAGAAGAAGTACCTCGACATCAGTGTGAAGAATCAGCTTCTTCAGCAAATTAACTTACGGGTACTTGGAAAAAATTACAATCAAAAGTATGCAGAATTCAATAGAAAGGCGGACTTCGACGACATCTAATCCCCATTTGAACTCAAAAGAGTTAGAGATTGGAGTAAATGAGGACAGTTGGGCTATAGCAATTATCCATTTTTTATCGATCGTACAACCAGTATGTAGTTTCTCAACTAAGTTGTTCTCATAAAGTTAGCTCTGAAACAAGTGGATATAGATCCAAATTAGTTTGATTTTGGATTATATACATAGTTTATTTAAAAAAGCTTTTCAGAAACGAGACTTAAAATTAGAACATTATAAGAATATACCGATTTCGACTTGGCTAAATTGCTTCAACTAATTGAGTAATTATACTGCGACTCTTTATGCAAATTAGCTGTGGAGTGGAAATTCCAACAATGGGTGCATTTCACTTACTTCTGTTAACAATGAAGGCCATTTAGATAGCGATGATTCTTAAAATGTCGGTAATAATAGGTATCCGCTGTTGAATTTTCGGCTATTTCAGTGATCTAGACACTTTTCAGGTGCGATAAAATGGCTATACAAGCGACCATAAGGAAACTCTAAGGATAGGAAAAAACTTCAAATGCCTTATTTGGAGATGTCAAGAAACTTATGCTGAGCACTGCCATATTCTGTCCTCACAGATCGAGTCTGAATGTTTGTATTGCAACTGAAGTCGGTAAATATGGCCTTCTATCTCATGTTGATAGATGGAGTATTTTGTTAGGTTCTGAGTGTACTTCAAAAGTATGGTATTAATGAAGGGTAGATTACATAAATACCTTCTTAACTCTAGAAGCAAGAAAGGCATTATGGAGCCTCCTTGAGTTAGGGCTTCTAATATGATCATTTCTCTTTGAAGTGCTGTATTAATTGTGCTAGTGGTCATCGGGAGTTTCGAATTCCATTTATCTGACGTGTTGAGTACAACACATGGTGTTAAGCTGACCACTTAGATCAGGCAAAATTCATGATGTCAGTAAATTGCACCAATATATTAATGAAAAAGGCTACAGAAAAATAGTGAAAGATGTTTTTTTCGTGAAATTTAAAAATAGAGCAAGAAACAATAGGCCTAAGTAAGTTAACTACAATACATATCATGAGAAGAGCAGAATATCGCTAGATAGTATTTTTTTATTTA
Organism: Moniezia expansa; assembly: GCA_019097775.1. Taxonomy (NCBI): domain Eukaryota; kingdom Metazoa; phylum Platyhelminthes; class Cestoda; order Cyclophyllidea; family Anoplocephalidae; genus Moniezia; species Moniezia expansa. The sequence goes on along the minus strand of JADFDV010000076.1, from coordinate 6,350,966 downwards.
CTTACTCCCCAGTCATTAGGGCAAGTCCCAAGGACTTATTGGGGTTACGACAGAGGTAAAAATAACCTTTGCAGCAAGTATCACATAATAGTTAACGCAGAAGAAAGTAAAAGGATTTATCGACCTCTTTGGTTCCCAGGTCACATTTCTCATGGTTTCATTGTACACTTAGCAGTTCAATCTCGTAGTGGCGCCTCGTCCATCCTCAATATTGTTAAGAGTGGACAATCTTCATACCTCTTCCAGAAGTCTTTTCAATCTTTTGGTGGAATTTCCAACTATTGCTACATGCACGCGCTTTATACAGCCCAGTTTGAGACCATGAATCCAGGTATTTAATTCGTTCCTCATATACCGAGCTCTACAATATTGCACTTCTGCTGGCATAATCTAATTTTATACTTCCGGTGGGTGATTAGTCTTATCCGGTCAGAGTTACCCCTGGGGTTACCGGTGGTCCTCAAGAGGGGGTTGAGGGTAGGTTTGATCATCCCTCACTTTTGACGCTATTTATTAACTGTTTTGTTAGGTTCGGCCCAATTTAAATTCCTAATTATGAGTTAATAAGAGGCACATCCCCTCACCGTAATTAGGTGCCAGTCTTGGAGCCTTCGATAATTGCTACGATATTTAAAGCTCTTTCATTATTTGCAAAAAAATTAGTGATTGGTTGACTAGTTGATTTTTCAATCATATAACTTGAATGTTGACGAACTTTGAAAATGTTAGCGTCATGTCCGCTAAGTAATTTTACCACCATTAAGTATTTCTTTCAAAAACCTGTTTCTCATGTTTTCCGTCAAATTTTTGCACCGACACGTCCAAAAGTAGCGGAATCGATTAATTTTTTAGGTAATATTTTCAAAAATTAAGCCCATACGTCCCAATAGAAAATTACCGCGCGAACAAAGAGCCAGATGCCGGATAATCAAATGTCTTGGTTAAATATGATTTTCTGATTTATACTCAAACAAATAATCGTTCTGGTAATTCAGGGGACTTTCTCATTAGTGTCTTCAATAAGGGTGGACAAAATGATACTCGGATTCATTATATTAATTGCATTGTTGTCCCGTAATAAACCCTTTAATTGATTGACTTTCAAAATTGATTCGGCTGAATAAATGCATGGTAACAGATGACGAGAGATTTATATTCTTATCGTCCACTATTGGAATAGTTTTCACCGTGTTGAAATCGAATGCACTTTAATGACTTGAGGTGATTTTCATCAAGCTTAATAAGATCAAAATTTTGATATACCAATAAAAAATGGAGTATTGCCATTTGGCAGTGTTTCGGAGAATAAAATTAAGCACTGAATGCAGCTTAGTTTGCAGCCTGGAACCATCATAGCTATGGGCCAGAGGGAGTCAAATAAAGCAATTTTGATAAGCTCAGGAACAGAACAGTGGACACCTAACTTTTTTACGGGCAAGCAAGTGCATATATGCAGATAGGTATAGATGATAAATGCGGGGATCAGTTCAGCAGCTCAGTATCGAGACCTGTTATTATACCATTTGAAAAAATCAATTTATTACAATGTAAATAGATATAATGTTTTGATTAAATGACTTACGATGATTAAGCTGCAAATCACTTTGTAATGGCATTTGAGTTTCTAGTTTTGTTTGAGTGTGAAAAAAGCGCAGGTCAATTTGAAAGTGGCGAAAGCACGGTTATGCGTATTCGCGAAAAGTGGGTGATTTTATGTTGCTAAAATGGTCGAATTACCCGAATTTCCTTGCTGGATAGAATCCTGGCTTTTAGTATGGGGTAAGCATTTGCTTAGTGGTTTATTTTAAGCAGTAAACACAAATAATGCAGGATTGTAAACTACAAATATATCACGCTAGAGCAAACGAGTTTAAATTAGCGATAATGTTGTCGAAATTTGTACTTTATTTTAAATTTTTTGGCAGGTAATCTTGAGACAAAGGAATTTAATTCAAAAGAAGCTTTTTCTCTACGATTTATTATTTTGAATGCAACACAAATTCAACCATTTCAGGGATTCGAAATGTTTTCTGCTGCATTGATCATTTCTATATTAAATCTTTAAGGTCGTCACTTTGTGGATATGCATAAGGCTCTGAAGTGATGTACGGTTGCATTTTATTTTAACATGAATAGCCAACAATTACGTATGATTATTCGATTTTATAGGCTTATCCTCGGAAGAATTCGACTCTTTCTATACCGATCACATTGGATCTGATCTACCAAAGCCAGAGTGGAGACCATTATTCTGCATTTTTAGAGAGGATGAAGCGAAGCTCAATTTTTTCCCCTTTGAAACGGTATATTTACTTATTTAATCACTTGAGCTATATAATGATTTATTTAAGTCATTAATTAATGCTCATGTATTCATATATTTGACTGTTTTGCAATTCGTGCTTATTTAACTTTACTAGCTTTGAGCGACTTAGACTATATGTCAACTTTTATAAACTTGTCAACCTTATTCGTGTTTCTTTATTTATAAAATTTTAATTAAGGAATTTAATATCGAGGACTCACTAAGGCATCTTCACATTTGTCGGTTCAACCGAATCCGCCCATTCTCACTTGGTGCGTCTCCTCATCTTATTTCTTACATCATACGATGCACTCTAAAATATTCAAACGTACAGACTCTAGGCTGCTTATTCAGTGCGCGTACTATGGCTCGACCCTTAGGACTTCATTTTGAAGGAGGTAACATAATTTGCCATTGCTGCTCCTTCAAAATCAGGTTGATTTTCGCATTTATTTTTTATTAAGATGGTCGTCAATGATTTTTCCCACTATTATTAGGTATTTTTCCTCTCTGGTACTGTAATTCATTCAGATTGGTTTCCGCTACAAAAAATCATCACAGGTTTGTTTTTCAAAAGATCTTTCACCGATTTCAAGTTTAATCTGCACAGGAATTTCATGGAGATATGGACGCCTCAATCAATTATGAAATTGGGAAGTAGGAAGCCTGTGGAATTTAGGGAGTTCATTGTGAACTCTTGCCCGTTTTTTTTTCACTAGTCATGGGCATTAGTTAAAATTAATAAGCAATGCCACCTAATACGAATTCGATCAGGTTATTCCTGCAAGAGTCTGTAAGAGCGTATTTAGAGTCCCTCGGGAAAGAGACTTCACTGGATTCTAGTTGTCTAACGATTGAGAATGGCAGTTTGATAGAAGTTTTGTATTCATTGGATTTTTTGAACTGGACCTGTATTGATATTGTCTGAATTGTGGAATCTCCAATGTCCACATGCTGACTGTAAACGCTTTCTCAGGCAACATTTGTACCTTTCACTGTCCTTATGCATCTTTCTCCTAGCATGGGCTTTGTTATTGATGGGACTGAGATGATTTTTGTCGAATTACGAGCATAGTCGGACCCGCCTATATCATGGGAAGACAACTAGTAGTGGTTCCATCAAATTCTTCCAACTAAAAATTGCTTTTTCTTCGCATCAAGGTCAGTTTGGACACTTTCTGCCACTCCTTATTTTTGTTAGCACACGTTAATTCGAGTTTTGAGCCATCTATAGATGCTCATTTTGCCTTCCTTACTGGCTACAAGACAAGAAATTTGCAGTAGTGGATGGTGAGTTTATAAATAAATTATTAGTGATCAAACGGGAACAGAGTTAGAACCATCCCATTCTCGTTAAGTGATTTTTATTGACAAATTCATGTAGTTTTAGCGTTCTAAGAAATTTTCGTCTAAGTGCAAAGAGTTTTTCTCTCACACTAAGATCCTTTTAAGGCCCAGTTATTTTGTAATTAACGAACTCGTCGCAAATTACAAAATGCTATCTAAGTAACGACTTTGTAGGCATCATGTCTTGAGTTTTCTAGTAGCTATTATCTAGACTCTAATCTTTTGCAGTCAATCCGACAAGTCCAAAACCAACAATTCAACTAAATGAAGATCTCAGTAGAATCTCTTTTGTGTTACTGAGAGATTTCATAGCTAATAACATCCGATATACTAATTCCTTTGATTTGCCATTCCATTTACGACTACCCACCGTCAATCCTATATTTTTATAAAATAGCTTGGATATTTTGTTTAATAAAAATTGTTCTCTCTAGAATTGACTTTTAGCTATGCCTGAAGCCACTCACAGCCAGGCTGCATTCGCATTATCTCTCGTCAATACACGTTGATTCTTTTTTTTACTCTCATAAAACCACCATGCGCATTTTCAAGTTTTTCATTTATAGATTTCGCGAACAAAATGGATATTAGTTTGCACTATCAGTTGGAATATCGTGCATTTTAACTGGTCCTTCGTTTAATTTATGATTATGTCGCTTATTGGATAAACTGCAAAAATATAAAATGAGCAATACTATAGCTGCGAGTCTTGGCTCCTAAATGCCAAGTTAAGCCATGGTTGAGTAATTTGAAACTTTTTTGAATTTAACAATATCTTGGAGAGAGAGAGGGGAAGAGCGCTACAAGAACTCTTTGGTTCGAGACCTCGTGTTTGGCTATCCACTCTTCGGCTAATATTTATCTGCCATGCGAACCGTTGAAAATTCGATTCTGCGTCCTCCAATGAGTTGGATACGTGTGCTTGTAATGTGTCCAGATATATACGAAAGGCTAAGGCTAAGGTTAACCCTCAACTGTTGCGGATCTTTCTACTTCTTTACATAATGCTGTATTTCTCACAAAAGAATACCGACCCTTTAAGTTCACCGTGGCTGCACTAAAAAATCAGCTATTCACACATCAATACTACACAGGCAAGTCATGGGTTCCTAGTACCCACTAACGTTCACGTTTCTTTCATTTTACCTATATCTCAGGAGAGAAAGTCGATTGACGGAAGAAAAGCAGCCTCTAGGACCATTGACGAAGTCTTCGGCCATTCATTACCAGTCTTTTTATTTCAAGCTCCTAGTTTTATACCCTCTTCATTCAAAGCCTTCTTTGATAATTGTGCTCTCTCCTTTGATTTTCCATTTGTAAATCAATGGTAACCCTGGATATTTTTATTTTTTTCTATATCTGGTTAAAATTCACTTAAAGTTGTGGTAGTGTTGCCTTCAAAATGTGTCTATTGACGCCGCTAATTACTTTTCAAGAAATTTCATTCAGTGCGGGAGAGAAAAGTCTGATCACCTCTTGGACCGAAACGTTGGAGGGGGAAGTTTTACTATCAAAGTGAAAGTATATGCATACAAACGTTTTTATTCAAAACTCTGAAGATACTCTCAAATTGTGGCTGTATGTCGCTATCTACACTGTAGCATCGTATTCAAAGTTGGATACCATCATGATTGAAGGCTTTTAGTAACGGTTGGATTATTATGAATCCAGGTTCATTCTTCATTCTTGCTTTGCGTCTAGAACATAAGCCTGTTCCAAAAAAATATATTTCAAGCTTTTTTTACTTAAATCAGAGCTCTAAACTCACTGCGACACTCACTCGACTTTGTTCTTCTGAAATGAGACGTTACTCCGCAACCGGAATTTTTGGGTCGAATAACTGGCCGTAAAAAGCAGAAGTCGCGACGCTTCCTGAGTAACCAAATGAAAAGACCGCATCGCAATCAAACAAAAAATGCATGGCTAGTTTCATTTTTCAGATTAGAGATCGGATGTCCCATGATTTCAGTCCTAGTTTCAGTTTTTTCGCCAAATAAAACAGTCTATTTTTGCGAAAGAACTGAATTTTTGATATTCGTTTGGATGTATTCTTGTCAGAAAAGGGTTTGCAACCACCATCTCCTGGTGGATCTAGTCCTAAATGTCTCATCCATAGGGTTCGGAAGGCAATTAAATAAGGATGATAGCAATGTGTGATTGTGCCGTCTGATTTTTTTTTCATTCCTATCATTCAGCACCAATTCCTGATCCTAGATACCGAATTCATGTCTGAACTGTTGGAATAAAGGAAGGAAATCTAATTGAATACCTTCCAGTTAGCCATTTCTCTGTAGACCAACTGGTAGTCAAAGCAGCTGGCCGTTGTAGTCTTCAGTTATAGAAATATATAACATTCTTTGACGTTCCTAAAACTACTTTCGGGTCTTGAAGCGAACTTTTATTTGACTTAAGGAGGGATTTTATTTTGAAAATGTTTGAAACGGCGCCTTGCAGAGAGGATATTCAGACCTTCCAATGCACTACGTAGACCTCTCAAGTTGGATTAATGGTCCTCCTTGCAGAATGTCCTATAAAACCATCTACCAATATCTAAAACCCTCTTTGTCATTATCAAAGCATAACAGGAATACGATCTCTTATTAAGGGAACCTCTAGTCTGTCCCATTTTTCATAGCTGACAAATCGGACATATTTAATCCACATTGGTGTTATTTTTGACGTAACGTAAAGAATGTGAAAACCTATTTCTGAGTTGTTCAGGTAGACGAATTCGTGGCAAATGTTAACAACATCTGACCGCCTGCTTTGTTGTACTAATTATTTTAACCTATTGTTTACAACTGCCTGTAAATAGTCAGTGTTGTCTAGTTGATTGAGTTGCAAGAAAATAATAATAGCAGAATTTTTGGAAATGCCTCATCTGATCAAACTGATCTTACTCATTACTAATTACCGGTTGTCATAAGAACATACACGCGCGTTGACATCGGAGATCGTGACATGGTTTGAGCACACATGTACACAACGGCTATTTCTTCCCTATACTAAAATCGTCCTATGTCATGCATGAAATCACACCTAGATATTTGGCCTATTTTTCAATGAAGGACTTTTGCACAACAAAATCTGGTTTTACTTTAAAAAAAGACTCGCTGTAATCTGGGTAAAGTAACTGTCTAGATCTTGTTAGAGAAGTGACAGTAAGATAACCAAAATGAATCTTTGGTCTTAGTCATCTTATCTTGAGTTTCATATATAATGTTCATTTGGAAAGCTAATTATATCTGATCCCGTTGATTGTCGACTTTAATCCTTCTATCTAAAGATAACTTCCTTCATCTATTATGCGAACTGTGATTATGAGAACTATTGAATAAAATTTTCTTGTATTTTAACACCGACTAGTTCAAACTATGGAGCTTGATTCCTGAAAAAAAATTGTTAAGCTTCAGCCATTGCCCATTTGGAAATTCATTTGCTTGACCTCAAATTATTCCCTTGAATCTATCATGTGGTTTAAAAGAAAGTCACTATGCCTACTCACCTTCCCTTACCTCACGTTTGATCTCTCAAGCCTTTGCTTGGTCAAGACCAACGTGTATTTATTTGGAACCCACCTTTCTGTGAGAAATTTCCTCCTCAAATCGGAATAGGCAGAGCAGAAAGTTGGCTTTGAAAGAAAGTGCATTGACAAAATAACAGCCGTAATCGGGACCTACCGAGTGAGATCCATGGTAACTTCATGGTTTGGAATAAACCTCCTGGAGCACATGGACTTATTTAAGGACTTACTTGATCCACTTGTTCGATACGAACTCGTTACTAGTATATATATATATATAAATATATATAGATACGCATATATACTGAATCAAGAGCAATTTGGAAAGTGCTCGTTTGAAACCATAGCGTTTTTTTCAGCCGGCGGGAGGGATAAGCGCTGTTGACCGTCTCTACAAGTCTATTTCTTGTTGAAATCCGACAATATTTTAAAATGATAATGATGCGAAAATGTCAATGCAGACTTAACAGTAGTTTCTTAAGTGTATACGGCCTCGTTAGGCACATTCCTTTGTTTCTCACACTCTCGTCTTGTTCATCGGTGCCCAAAGTGGCTCTTCGTAAGAATTCAAGGCCTTTCTTTTGCATATATCCTTTAAAAGTGTTGTCGCTCATATCCTCAATGACTATTTCAGTGGCCATTTTTTCGAACCCCCAGAATACATGAGCCTGGGATTGAAGTTGTTCTTTTTACAATAGTGTTTATTAAATTTTTTTTTAAAGATAAATTAATATTGGTTTCACTTTTTATTTACAATAATATATTTTGAATTGGTCCTTTTCCATACATTAGAAGACAACTCAGATTCATCCCATCTGCTTTAAGGATTCATCTCTTGATCAGTACATCTTATTTTTTTCTCCGCCAAATTTGTAAAAGCAATGTGGAAGATGGATTTCTCAAGGAAATTTCCTGGCGTCCGGTCGACTAATTAATCCGACAGAGTATTTTGAACCTATAACATGAAAAAATAGGTATATTTTATGACTCCAGCAACAATTTTACTGGAAGAAATTAGCGAATGTTGTTGGCTTGTAATTAGATGTCATTTTTGAGCTTAATTTATTGTAGCCTCATAACTATGCAATTATTTTAAATGCAAGAATGTGACAAATATGGCTTGAGGTGCTCATTGTAATTCATATTTATTTACCTCTAAGGAGCATGTTAGTTGATAACTTCAAATGTAAGAACTTTTTATATATTTCGAAATTTACCAAATATTGGCGAACAGCGGCTGATTTTGTCATTTTTCGTAATCTAATCTATCTTCAGCATTCATTAACGTTCAAGGAAAGGGAAACTTTATAAGAAACGCAAAAAAAGTTGTTGGGTTAGACGAATTAAGATTCGTTTATTGCTCTTCCTTGACTGGCCTCTGCCATTTGGTCTCCTCACGTTGAATTCATTTTTGTCTACTCAGATCTTCATATTCGAACTGTCGGCACAGCCCCCATGTCCCTTTTTTTCGCTCTTGGTTCCATTAACTTCATAAAATTTAGTTTGCTCATTGGTTTTTTAGGATGATATTAGGTTTGACTTACGCCAGGTTATAAGTCTTTTAAAAGATAGTTTGTCAGCACAACTACAATCATTACAAGCTGTTGGTCTGTAAAGAGCTGTAACGGAACTTAATTAATTTCTCTAATACAAGATAGGTTGGTGTCCGGTTGTCAAGAGGTGCTTTTGCATCCTTTCTTACATTTCTTAGCAAAATTCTTGCAAGATATGTTTTGTTAGTCATTACAGGTATGTCAATGAAGCAAACCAAATAGTTCGACTCGTCAGAAATATTATGAGAGAAGAGGTATAAACGAAACTCGGGACCCTGTTCGGTATTCTTTATTGGTCCGACCCAGTTCCTTGTTCTTATAGACTAGATCAGTGTCGTCCTAGAGACTCCACTGAGGTCTATTCTTGAAATAATGTTTCAACCGCCATGTCCACTCTCGATTTTCTCTTTGATGGCCCGGGCACATAGACTGCAGGTTGTTTTGATTGAAGCGGTTTGCATGAATAGTCACAAGATCAAAGTGGTTTAAACAAAGGATTGGACCTTGCCTCGAAATCATATTTTATGCTACGTCTCATTTGTTTCATCTTTTAATTCTAAATAAGCTTTGAAATTTTTTTCTGAAACCAAGGTACTCTTGGACTATTTTTAACCATTTTTATAACTTCCAAAGAGATTTTCAATATTATCAATGTATGCCTATGCTCTTGCGTGTTAAATTCTCTTAAAGACGCCACTTAGTCTGCAAGCGATCTCTTCCGAGACAAGATTAGCTAAATATTACTCAAGATAGCAGAAAGAGTTATTGCTCCTGAACGATGCTAATTCAACATATACCCTATGAAGAGCGCATTTACAAACTTGATCTATCATTCAATAAATAATGTATCTTCATTTATGTTTGTCCCAGCCAATGAATTTCACTGGAAAGCGATGACTTGTTTTCTTATTTAGGAGAGCAGAATGGTTTCTTTTGCTACCCTCACAAGTAACACAGCGTCTACGAACGCCCACGTCGGACGTATTCTAACGACTCTCGTACGTAAGAAAATAAAGACCCCAAATTTCTGATTTTATTCAAATTAATAATGATTTAGATGAATCTAGTTACAAACTCTTCACTCCTCACCCGCTTTCATATCACGTATTTTGGTTATTTTCTCCATCTTCGCAACGAATGATGGGAGAGAAATGTGCTTAAATAACGGTTCCATCATATGCGAAGCAATTCGCTTAGTGGGGTAGTTTCATTTCCATTCAAGTACTCTCCATCGGATACTTATGTATCCTTTTCTATGAACTGCGATAAGCCACAGAACAATTGCTAGCGCGGCTCACCGAATCGCCTTGAAGATATGTAGAGATCACTTGTATATGCTTCTAACATGTACTGATAAGCATTTCAGCCCATACTGTTAAGTAAATTCGCAGAAAGCATGTCGTGACTCCTTCTTCTTGTTGATCATCACCTCTTCCCCAGAACTTTATTTGGAAATCGTTCAATAATAAGAAGTAGCCTTAACAGATCAGCGATACAGTGAATTACAAAGCAGCACATAAATAAAAGTTAGTGGAAAGCATGACGTGAATACATATCCAAAATAATGAAATGGATTTACGAATTGAATAATTAAAATAGCCCATTCTCCTCATAAAATCCTGTTCTCATTCTCTTACTACTACTGCCTGATCCTAGCTTTTAGGTAATGGTTTGCAAATTTATGTCTAAACTTGAATGTCCTTAACCTCGTAAGCCCTCAGGGGCAGTAGAGTTGAGGCGTACTAAATGTTAGAGTGAGTTAGAAATATACTTGGGTCAGGACAGAAAAGATCTGAATGTGAAGAAATTGGCTGAACGCTCTGGGAAATTCGCCTCTTCACCAATAAGTTCAAAATGAAGTAGACGTCTCTCCGAAACGAAGACATTCACAGCTCTTGATTCTAAACGTCGTCTGTGAAAATAGCGGATTTATCCAATTTTCCCCTTTAGGAATCAAATCACCAATTCTCGTTGGCTGCCACATTCCCCAAGTTACCCAACAACTTATTTGATGGAGCCAAAATCGGGGTAACTAATTACGGAACCATTAGCGATGTTTTTGTTCTTACAAGGCTGAGTGTCAATTGATTTTAAGCTATTTAAAACTGTGAACCTGAGAGTGTCCAGTCGCTTTCATTTCGAATTCCCTCCCTTGTCAGTTTAGTGCTATGAAAAAATTTGGTCTTGAAATGTTGCATTCCACCTGCACTCCATTCTCGGGGTGTGGTATATATGAATCACTTTATTGAGTTTAAGTTGTCTGGTCAAAAGCTTGGCACCCATAGCTAAGGTTCTGTTGGAGTTTAAACCTTCAAAGTCTCAAAGTCCATGCCACTTTGCCCCTTCGCAAGTCAAGGATCAAACTTGTAAACTGCATTACTGGATGCGGAGTAGGTGAGGTTAGATTAGGTGATCTGTGGCCATGGCAGTTAAGGAGAACAGTAATTCAAACTGATGATCTTAGTAAAGCTAGAGATTTGTCTTTCATTCTCAATTCCCATTCTAGTTACCGTTGGTGCAACAGATACAACATCAGAATACTTCCGCGGTTGTGCTATACGAATTTTTCTTTGTGTTGGGCAACTTTATGACCCCATTGAAAGTATCCACCCAACAATACGATGCCTTCGCATAAGATTGAGATATCTGGTCCAATTTTTCAAAATCAGTTCTAACTCACGCTTGCTATTCGCTCAATTACGTTTAGTCCCTCTTCTGCATTCCTGTTCAAAATATTCAACGCAAAAGTCTATTCACTTTATATCTAGTGAGAGCATAACTCGCTGCAGGCTTAATTCTTTTGAATATTTTGAAAGTAGATGGTTGAAAATGTTAATAAATCTTCCGAAAAATAAAGCATAGTGATATTTACTGCATGGAAATGGTCGCCTTTTGATGCTCAGGGCGAAATTCCAGTGCCATGTAACAGCAGTAATGTTCCATAATGCGGGCTGCCAAAAGTTTGATTTATGTCTTTTATGCCTCAATTTTGAGTCAATACTCCAACCATTTCAATTAACATTTAAACTGATGCTTAAGACTTATTTATTTGTCCATTCCTCGTGATTAAGGCCGTTTGGATCCTGAACCAACTCTCTCGAAAAGCTTTAGGAGAATTGACAAAGTGCTCTGATTTTTTTCAATAAATGCGATCTCGATTAAACTGATTCGACCTTTAGTGATAGTGAGTCAAATAGTTATTTCGACCAGGGAGATGGTTCTTTTCGACGTCACCAGTCAACAAATCGGTAGCAAGATCAATGTTTACAGCTCATAATTTTGTTCATTTATCCTTAACCGAATAAGGATGTACATAGTTGGTCCGATTTCAAGTTTTGGATATTTCAAAAACCTTTCAGCAAAATAGCATTTTGAGCTAAACTGCTTTCCTTTCATTTTTTTTCGCTCTTTGAGAGTGTTGCTTTGTTCTGATTTGTTCTGGCTGAAAGAGCAGTGTATAATCTCTTGAGATTATACATTGAGCGAAAATTGAGCAAATCTGTGGGCTAATTAGAATTTTTTACATAAATGTTACTATGCTTCAAAAGCTCAATCGTCTAACGAATGTCTCAGTGAGATTGAAGAATCATGGTCTAACTGTCTGAAGGTGGTCAGTTCTGTCCACTGAATAAATTTCATTAAGAGTGATGTTTTGAAAAAAATTTTATCTGATTTAAAAGAGTTATGATGTTCCTTCATGGAGTTTTAATCGCTGATCTGGTTTGGTAACCCATAACGGCCGGCTTAAAATGCTACTGGAACGTTAAGATAGATGTGATTGACCATTTTCGTCAGCTTATTCGATGGGTTTTGAGAAATTAGTTCGTTTTTGTGGAATTTCTCAAGAATAGCATGTTTTCGGTGGAGCCTCCTTACTCATCGTCTCATTTAGTGTTCTACTGGTCATTTTTGTCCCCTTTGTCTGCCGACTACCATTTCGGACAAATCAGTTTCAAATTCTGATGAATAATCACCCATTCGCCTGCCTTTACGGCGTAACAATGGTTGATTAAACCTATAAACTGGCACAAAGCGGTTTCGCAGGAGTTGCCGTTTGTACCCAAAAGCCCTTTGGACGTCAGCATCCTAAGCATTATTTGATCCGATCATGCTCAATTAAAAGAACGCCCAGTGATATTTTCATCATATCATTTCAACGACTCCAACCAAGAGCGGTTACCATAAAGCAATTTATTATTGTGTGATCCCTCTTTCTACTATACCAATATCTTGAAAATTAAGTCATCAGTGGACGTCTGAACTTCATTTTCTAATCGACAAATCATCTGAGCACAACACTAGTGAGTCCATTTGGATAGTAAGAAAGCATTTTGCTTGTTTCGGTGTTCTGACTATTCCGAATGCATCGACTTAGGGATTGGCTGGGGTTTATACAAGGGCTTTAGTTTGATCATCTCTGATGTTTGAAATTTTCCAGTTCCCAAAGGCAAAATTTTTCAATAGTAGCACGGAAATGGCACGACCTCGGACTATGGTTCCGATATTGTATCAAAGAAACTCTACATTTCATCGAGCTGTATTCGAGTTTGATTATCTTCTTGTGAGTTTGTTCTATGCATAACGTCTTGAACTGGAAAAAATAGTTGAAATTTGAAGCTCTTAATTTCTGTCAGATTAAGTACCTCCTTGGAGTACATCCTATAAAGATAGATATTTCTTGGACCTCAAGTCTAATTGGACGGCTGCCTTCGTAACCCAAATAATGTCATTGAGCCGTTGAGAAGAACAACTTCTTCCTGATTGCGGTTTTGGACCACAGTCATAAAGGATACTTTTCAAAGTAACCTTCAATCTCCTCTAACTTTATTTAAGCAGTTCATTCACTTCATTCTTTATTTGAAGGGGAACAGCACAGAAGCGCAAAAGGAGATCACTTTGAGGCCTGAATAAACTGCGCTTTTTTCTACTGTTTTCACAGTTATTAAGCTTCTTCGCATAACAGTAGTAAGGTAATTGAAGTTTTAATGTGAGCATGGTTCTTAATTCCTTTGCCTAGATGCTGTCGCAGTTTATAACCATAAATTATTTTAGTGTCTAAATCTCTTCCAATTTAGGGTATTAATGTCAACCAAGCTGAAGACAGCACAACAAAACTTAAGATCTCTGGTACATCTTACTAATTATCTTTTTCCCCAAAACGATATTCGCAAATAATGTTCAATTCATCAAGATCCTAGGTTCGAGTCCATTGTGGCGTGCCGTTTACCTCCGTTATTTACAAAAACTAAATTTCACATGCGCTGAACTTCTCCATCGGAGTGAAATTTTCATCTTTATTGTTGTTGAAATCGACGCTGAAAGTTTATTTCAAGCTGTTCGTCTGAAAATCACAGATAAGATTCGCAGAGATTCGATAAGGAGGTTAGAGGGACTAGCATCTGAGGAAAGCCCAAGTCATTCGAGGCGCTGAGTCTCGTTCACTGTCATTTATCGAATTGTACCCCTTGCATTTGCTTCCATGATACCTGCCAGATCTCAGTTCGTGCATCACATTTTGATATCGTGCAAAAGAAGCTCTTTCCTTACCAGTTTCCTTGAGTAACTAAAAGGGGTTTCTATGTGGTTGTCAGCTGATTAGCACAGTGCATAAGGAACAGCATCTTTTATTCACCTCTCAGAAAATCCAACACATGCGCAGAAAAATCGTTAAAAAAATGGATCGTTCTCGTTCAAATGTGTCTACTATTCGATTGGTATCAGTAACTAGTACTGAAATGTTTCCATCATTTATCGTGTCCTGGGCGTAAAGTACATCTTATTCATTGCTGATAAATTTGCTATATTGAGCAATTTTCCATGTATTCGCAAGGGAGGTGGAACAGAAGAAAATAAATGAAATGCTTTAGACGAATTTCGTCCCGAAGATTATGTAGCCAGCATTACACATCGATGCGAATAGATGCTTGAAAAATAATATTCTCATCAGTCTTGGAGAAAAAAAATTTTCAAGATCACACTATTCGCCATGGATTTTGTTTTGCGATCAGCTGACTCCCAATTGGATTCTTCACGTACTTTGAGCTGGAAATTAACGGAATCCTAAACTCTGATGGAACGACATTTTTAAACAATTTTTTTTCAAAACAAAGTCTTGTCCTTTTTGCGAACTTGCATTTTCTTCATGAAGAATAACAGACTATTGTGCGCTTTGTTTTTTGGACAAATCACACGCTAACGAAATACCATTTTAAGTTTTTTTCTAATGATAAACATGGTACAGCTCGTGGGAAAATTCGAAGATTTAGATTAAATTTTGACACGTACATTCACAATCTAGAGTTTTTCACCATTTTTTTCCAGTTATCTGCGATTTACAATGTTTGGAAGTTTTGAATTCATTCCATCCCCGTGGCGTCATGAGGCATCGCGTAGCCGCAGTGTTGAAAGAACCAATTTTCCCGATTTTTTGGATATGTTAGTAAAATAATTTTGCTCAGTTACATTTTCCAAAGATTTTACTATGAAAAAAATTTTTCCATTCATAATCTTGCTTTGACGAATAAATATGATCTTTCCAGTTGTTTTTGGCTTTCCTTTCCATTCACTTGTTTTTGAGGCTTACTGTTTGATTACCAGTTCATAATAGCAATCCTTTTTAACCATGGAACAATTTTTGTTTTCAGGCAGAAGAATATTGGTTGACTTGGTTTAAATCGCAGTATAATGGCAAGGTTCTAGCTGTTTACGTAATGGTTTTGCCCCTTTATGTATTTTGTTACTTTCTCTCAGTTATGAACATTCACGAAATGCTCTTTTTTCTCATTCTGCTAGTCATCTAAATGTGTCTCATCATCTTTTCGGTGGTGAAAGTCTGCGAAATCGTGAGTGTTTAAACGAATCTGATGTGTAGGTGAAATCCACATTTGAGAATTTCTGAGACCTTTACAACATATCTGCTCAAACTGAAATCATCATGAGGGTAGTGATTTCGTTTGCGTTTGTGTTGGTAACCCTAATATTTACGGCTTAGAATCTAATATTTACATAAACATCTCGACTATTAGCCTTCCCGGGTACAGATGTGTTCGTCCTGTTCTTCGAATATACGCACTCTCAACTCTCTCGCTCCATCTCCTTTCTGGCTTGGCTTCGCAAAATGAACTATTTTACCTTTATTCCGAAAATGAAATATTCTTTCCTAGAAATTTCACAGAAGTAATTAGCACACTTCTAGTTTTAATGTGCGCTGATTTTTTTCTAACTCATAAAAAGTTGAAGTCTTACTTATTCTCGCATATGCAGATCTCGTTCTGATAAATGATTTTTAAGGCCCATTGAGTCATCCAAATGCACTCTCATGGTCGGGGAATGAATTGAACCCTGGAATATATGTTATTTACATTGATTCAGTTGTACAATTCAAAAGCCAGCCCATTGACTGAGCAGCCAACCTCACTTGATTATTTATTTTATTTCGAAATTAATAAAAAATGAAGCATTTGTTTTTTATCCATTCACTTGGCTGCCTTCAGGAATGAGAATCTAAATAGCCTTCGTAAAAACCTTAGAGTAGAGCCAGAAAATCCTGGAATTTAATGTGATACGGATAGAACCAGCTGTCTTTTATTATTGAACTGTTTCAATTATTTGAACACTTGGTTAAAAGAATCGCATATTATTTCAGGAGGATTTCCTCAACCCTTCAATAAACAAATTTCATTTAATTTCCTCCTGATAGTTTCATAATCCTTTGTAATTACATATTTGCGATTAAATAATTACAATAATAATCCAAATAGATATTTTCATCATTGGTTTGACAAATATCTCGGCAATTTAAATATTGAAAAACTCTATTTGGACTGCTGAAGTGCAGTCTGTATTTAGTTTGAATATATTTTTATGGTATCGGGTGGTAGATCGTTGATAGAGGTTAGTAACGTCTGAGTACGTCATGGGGGGCGAAAACTCCCTGAGACAGATTATGTTTGAGCACCTCCAAAGAATGTTTAGTTAGTTTGGTTCGATATGTTTGCTAGTGTATTGATATAATTACATCGGAAGCCGATTGCTGCTTTTTTAATCTACAGTGAAGGAAGAGTTCCAGTCGAGAACTATGTCGGAATGTAACTAATATTACTACTTAGCAATAATAAACTGTTGAAATGCTAAATCACGAGTGGTGATGTGGAGATCGAGGTAAGTAGCCAATGTGGGCATCCAGCACTTCCGAGTTCACGCACACGAGGTGTCACTCAAACGGTAGCATTATCATCGATGCACAGTGTTACGGTATACGTTAAGCGCAATGAAAATTCGGTATATTGAGAGATTCAAATGATCTGAGACCACACTAATCGACGTAAACGTGGTCTGAAACTGCCTTAAAGGATGTGGATATTTGGATGCAATTCACTTCATCGTTTTCATCAAAAGGGCAGTGCTCAGCGCTAGAACAAAGGAGTGCTTTTTGAACGGGTAGCTATATCAATCAAACGTTTGGAACCAGGACTTAACCAGGTTAATCCACCACTAAATGCATTCTAATACATTTTGATCCCATATTCATCCCTACGCAATGGGCAAGTCCCAAGGACTTGTTGGGGATAAAACAGAAATACAAAGAGCTTGTGCAATAGTCAAACACATAAACATAGCAGTAGAACAGTTAAATTGACGTCTTCGGCTCCCTAGTACTTCCTCGGCATAGTTTCGTCGTGAGGTTACAGTCCATTCTTCAGTTACACTTTGCACCTTTCTCGGCACTTTAGTGCTGTTGATGGTCCATGGGTCTTTGTTTAGGTATTCTTTTCTAGTAAGCGACCGTTTGTGTGAGTAAGCGCTGTTCGAAGCCGAAATAGAGCAGTTGTGGAGTACATCCTGCTGGATGAACTTTTCTTTGTTGTCGTTTATTGTGCCCTCCACTCTATCTTCTTTTTCCATCGTGTTCAGTTCTCCTACTTTCTCTGCTGCATCGTTTGGTCCTTTCCTCTTTTCCGGTGGCTTTTCGCTTTTTCAAACTGCAACCGAAGGGTGACAATCCCTAACTGTCTCTTTAGTCACCCTTGAGTCTTACTTCTTTTAAGGCAGTCTTTGACATAGCACTTTAGCCTATGATGCTTTGTCTCTTCATTGTTGAGTCTTTCTTCTCCATGATCTTGTCTTACGTGCCTTAGCATCTCCTTTGTTGTGGCGAAACATCTGTGGCAGTTTGCGTTGGTACAGACAACATCACGTTGTCTTTCTCCTATTGATCTAGGTTTGTAGTTTATCATCTCGACCTCTGACGCTTTCCTTCGGATCAAGTGGGCATGATTCAAAGTTCGCTTGCCATATTCTTTTCGTTTCTTTAATTAATGGAAGCATCCAATTCCTTGTACGTGAGGCTTTCTCAGTTTCCTCGTTTTCAAATTTACTCTCAAGTATGGAGAGTATCAGGCTATCTTTGTCCATTTTTAAACGCTTCCATGGGTCTATCCTTTTGGCCTATACAGGACTTGCTAAATGACGCATCGGCAGTTCCTTTCGGAGTTCCTCTACAGTTTCGGCTCTTCACGAGTACAATCCAATAATCATACGTCGAGCCGTATTCTGAATAGCTTGTAGTCTATTGTTTTCTTTTACTCTCAAGACAATAGCAGACAATCCTAAGTGACTGCAGCATCGAAAAAAATATCCACCAGAGTGAAGGAATGGTCGTAGTCGTGTTAATTGTGTCTGCACTGACTAGGTTTGCTTTTATTGCTCCATCTGGTTCACCGGTGTCTTGGGTTATAGAACTAAGGTATTCGAAGTTTGAGTCACTTCGGGATGACATTATTTGCTGCTTCGAGGGGTGTTTGACCCTCACCAACTTGAAGCCAGAGGGTTTTGTCCGCTGTAAATTGCATTCCTTGTTTATGCAACGTCGCCAGATGCTCTATTAATCTGACAGCTACAATCTTATTTGGCGCAATAAGACATGGATCGGCTGCATATTCCAAATGATTTAGTGGCCATCCTTTGCCCGAGTGGTTAATCGTCTGAACCGCACCGTCGTTGAGTGAGGAGAAGGCTTCATCCAATATGAGTTGGAAGGTTAGGTTGAAAAGAAGTGGTCATTCTTTTGAACCCTGTCTCATACCACCTTCCGTCAAAAAGTAGTCCTTTGTTCCCTCGATCTCCCCATCGGTAGGTCCATCAAGGACATTTTCGAATGAATGATTTGTTAAGAGCAGCCCAGCTTGATCATTCGGTTGATTATTACGGCTTTAGGCAGTACGTCAGAGGCCTTTTTCAGGTCAACAAACACTAGCATTATTTTCTGTTTTTGATCCACGGCTTTCTGCATAATGTTCCTTACTCCAAGTATAGGCTATTCAGCAGATTTTCCTTCGCATAATCCAAATTGGGTTCTCGAGTATCCTGGTCTTGAAGGTGGTGCTTCAGACTTTGGCATATAACTTGCTTAACGTATCTAGAAGGAAAATTGATTCATAGCTAACAGGATCTGCCTTCAAACCTTTACACTTGTAGATACTTACAAATTCATCATCAATCCAGGCTCGAGGTATAGGAATGGTCCCATCGTAGGTATTCAGATACTGAGTGTCCATTTTCAGTAACTAGGATCTAAATCTATTTTCGCATGTACTTTTTTGTAGTTTTAATCTACTTTTAGCTGTCTCTATATCCTTACGTTGAAAAAGGGGAGTTTCTTGGTAGGAGATCATGGTTTATATTTTCTTCAGTGGTTCTGCTCTTATACAATCCCCGGTAATATACTCCCAGATCTGTCGATTTCACTATTATCATTGTGTTTTTTGCTTTTCATGAGGAGTTTTCCCCCATTACATCCTTTAAGATCGTGGAGGCTTTTTGAGGTTCTCTCTCTGCGAGATATACTGGAAAGCTGGTTATTCTCGCTTCTTGATATGCTTGTTTCCATTTTCAAATCAGGCTGTTCACCCTGTTTCTTTGCTCTTTGTACTTCAAAAGTGTTTCTCGAGATGGATTTGAGAGTCAATTTGTTCTCAATTGCTTTTCTAGAAGGAGTTCTCTGTCTCTTTTCTCGCGTATAGCTGTATACCATCTGTTTTCTTTCGCTAAGCTTTTAATCTCGCAGTTTTGGTAACAGCCTTCTTGACAGATTTCACGATATCCTCATATGCAGTTGTCAAAGGGTCCTGGTATGTTTAGTTCGAGTTTCTTATTTTTTTGAGGCCTTCAAGCAGTTGCTACATTTGCTTTTGACTGTTTGTGCGTTCTATCTGTTTTCTCAAGCGCCTTCTAATGTTAAGATTTGAGCTTGAGGATAATTTTTTGCAGACAGTGATCATAATTTGAATCTGACTTTCTGGAAGCTTGTGTATCACTTATAAGGAATAGATTTATGCTCTTCATCGGAACAAAGTCAAGAATAGCACCTTTTTATGTATGACGGTACCAAGTCAATCTTTGAGAAGTTGGTTTCCGATCAGTGACTGGCCCGAGCATCAGGGCTCAATCTGCAGTTGAAATCGCCGAGGATAATTACTTGTATTCACATAGAGACAAGTAATCCATTGGATTTGGCCACTAGGTTGCAAAAGGGTTCTTTAATCTTCGTATTCTCCGTGGACTTAGTTGGAGCATAAAATCCCATAAGTCCAACTGGTATTCCTCTACTTTGGAGGGTTGGTGAGGTAAGTCTATTCGAGACGGTTAAAGTCAGCTTATATGCCCTTTTTGACCAGAAAGGCGACTCCACCATTCGGTCTAGAGCTTTATCTGTATCCTAGTTAAGGAAGCATAGTTCTCTATATATAAGGAGCAGGACTTCAATTGAGTTTCCGTCAGAGCAACAATCTCCAAGGCCCTACTAGAAGTCTCTTCGACTATCTGGCAGAGTTTTAATTCATTGCTACATGTACGCACATTCCACAATCCAAGTTTAAGACCATGAATCCAGGCATTATGTCATTTCTTGATGAAGAGGCTCTTGGTGGGCTCAGGCTGTACTTCTGCTGGCATAATGCTCTATTTGTACGTCTGGTGGGTGATTAGTCCTATCCGGCCGACCCTCTCTTTAGCCCTCAGGGTTTCCCTTGAGATTATCGGTGGTCACAACGAGGAGGTAGAGAGTAAAATTAACCACTGATGTGTAATATTTCACCACCCAAGAATCATTTTTCAATCATCCATAGATTCGATGTATTTTATTTCACAAAAATCGCCGTATAGGTCACATTTTTCAAGGTGATGCTAAAGTTCTCCCATTCACGGTTTGAAAAATGAAAGTATGATATCACTTTAAACCCTCAAGTGCGAAGCTTGGATAAAATGTCTTTTTATTTCCCGATTGACTTAATGCTACAGGGATTATTTATGTCCAGTTAACGTCATTTTAAAATGAGCGTCATTTTTCGCCTATCCCTACTTTTCAGCTTTGAAGGCGGGGCATTGTTCTCCCCTCTACCGAGTGTCATAGCGAACTAAATTTCCTAAAATCCATGCAGTTTCTATTTTTTTCAACGATAGATCTTGAATGCGCTTTTGCTAAATATATATATTTATTTTATATATCGCTCAAGCCTAAATCTATGCATTTCATATTTAATTGGCTGGTTCCCCGAAACTTCATGCTGTTTGGTCAAAAACGGCAGCACTTAATTTATGTGAAGAATTGGTTTGGTCAGTAAAGTAGATTATTTTTTTTAATTGAGGGCCATGCCAACAATTTATTTTTCTGCCAAAGCGTTCTATAGCTTCCGAGTTGATATAAACCATCCTAGATCTCGTTCAAATTAAACTGCCTATTGCTTGCAAAAATCAAATATCTAAGTTATTCAATTGGCTATCAGACAAAACAGGGTGTTGGCCGGATTTGTCTACAAATAATTTGTTGTCTCAACTGGGACGTTAGAGGACATACGATTTGATCTCTGGTACTTCTGTAAAGGCTTTTAGAAATGCTTTTTTGATGGAAACAGACGAAGTAACTCTCATTTATACTATTTCTGCACTTTTAAAGAGTCTAGTAAAAATTTATTATGTGGAACGTGACCTCCAACTCACTATGGTAATTAAATCTGATAAACACTAGGTAATAATTAAGCGAGATGCATTGCTTTCACTGTTGGGATTCCTGAGGAGTTTTCCGTGGAATCTATGGATTTACATCCCCTACCGTTCATAGTGAACTTTAGTTTATCGTTGGCTAAGCAGGACAAACTGTGCTCCTTAGTGGCATCATGGCTTAGTGGAGTTTGTCTAAAAGTCTTTCAGAATTTTTATGGATTGAGAATGGTGTCTCAACTACCTCCAGAGTAGGGCACTTATATTCATTGAATTTTGTTGCATTTAGATTACGGTGCTCTTGTGCAGGGTGGCGATGCATATCTCTGTTCCCAGCAAACACTCATACTGAACTAGTATTATTGAGAGTCAAGATTCACAAGGCCATTCGCTAAAGTGGCTGAAATAATTAGGCATTGAAGAATGGATTACAAAAATTAAAATTATTTCACCTGTCAGAGATGATTCTTCAAAGCCCGAGAAATCAAGATTTGCTTACAAAGGCCTGATCTTGTGATATCGACGCATCATTCCAAGTGAAAAAATGCAAATAAAAACACGTTTTTTTAGATTTTTTTTGTGTTTTATCCCTTCTCGATTGCTACAATTTCTCTCAATGATATCAAATTAGTGAAGGCTAAGCTGGTTTAAACGCTTGCTTCATACGAATTGCCTGCGATTTTCACTTTGGCATGGATAAAGTCGCGTAAATACCAAAATACCTCGTTATGTAGCAATATATCTTGACTTGAGGAAAACTTTTGAATTCAGATAGAGGTTCTTCATTATGTGAGATCAATTTAAGCGTTTTTTTTAGTGTCAGTGCAAATTACTGTTGATAGAGAGGTGCTCGATCACGTTGTTGACAGCCTGAGAATTAACAAAAAAGTTACAGCAAGGTTTGTTGACTTCAATGAGAATACCTGTATTAAGAGTTACGATTTCCATGCAGATTGGATAATCTTTTATTTAGCTCTTTGTATTTATCATTTAAGTGACATAAATAAGCGCAAACTTGAATCCATGGCTACTATGAAGGAAAATTTATCCCGACTCATCCTGTGAAGAGGCATGATATCTCGGATTGATAAATTCTAATCTAACTGTTTCCCCGCAGAATAATATTCAGTCAATGCGGCTGCTCATTCTAGGAATTTGACGTGTAACCTTCCTTCAAGCACAGTTACTGCATTTTATTGAAACTGGGCATTTAACTAGAAATACTCCATGGCTGCGATTTGTTCACCCCGGGTCTCAGATGCGTAATTGCCGTTTTTTAAAAATATTATGCAGGTTTAATCTGTTAATGGACTGAAATTATCTGATGAAATTAACGGAAAAATCCGGAGAGGAGTAGGAGTTTACTCCTCGCTTTTGTCTCACTTTTGCGGGGAAGATTCGTTCTAATCGCTTTTTTCCATTTGTTGGGACAAATAAGTATCTTTTCAATTGATTAAATTTTTTATGGTTTCAAAAGTGATTTTAATCCATTACGAGAAGTAATTTTTCTGTTAAGAGGTTTTCTAGTTTTGGGTTAAACTGTACCGAAACATTTTGCCCTTTTTGGGTCTAGGCTTTTTTGCATCAATCTTGGTGCTGCGTACCCGTTGGTTCCAGAACTTCCTTTCTTGAGGTGTCCTTCTTTGTCTAAAAGTTGGTTTGTGTCGGCCATCTGTAGTGGCACCATGTGTGGGCACGAAACGTGCCTTGTTTCTAGAGTTTTGAGATACTTTTTACAACTTCTCTTGAGCTGTGTGTATAGGTGAAAGGTTAATTTCTGACAAGAGCATTATGGAGGCTAACGTGGTAATTGGTGTGATCGTTAACTTGCCGGTCGGTAAGTAAGGAACAAAGGCTGATGAAAATTTCTTAAAATTTTTGGAATGGCGATCATTCGATGGATAGAATTTCATCAGTATTCAGTGCAGTACATGCATTTTTGGGACCATCCTGAGAAGTTGATGTTCGACTATATAAACCATAGATCCTGTCCTTTTTAAAGTGCATCAGATTCCATACGGCTGTCACACTTTAAACCTATGGCTTTCGCCGAGAACTTTTTTATACAATAACTTTTTTGTTCATTACACCCGAAAAATCGGCGTTCTCGTCTGATTTGGTCTTCAAGAGAACATTTACTTTGTGTCATTGTATTACAAGAGGAATAAATGGCGTTACAGTTGGTAGATCATTGAACGAATTCTCGACTGAATTTGGTTTGTAAAGGCGAGAGCACGCTACTTCCATAGAAAACCCAACTAATTGTGGCAACCTCGCTTGTAATGATGTAACAAATGTATTAAATTATTTGATGGTGCTCGAAATTCTGAACATTTTCAAAAATTTGAGCTTTAGCATAGGACCCCATCTTAATTTCTTTTTCATTTATAATCTCAGTTTATTGTGAAAGTGTAAACTATTCTAGATTGTTGCGTTTACACCTAAGAAAATTCCAAGATCGTCCGTTGATGACTATTTTTGGGACAAGTTTGCAGAAAGTAAATGGAACACGGTTAGTAGCATTTCAAAATGAACCATCCAATAAATTTCTGATGGCATCCTTATTGTGCAAAGTTGAAGCCCTCTTAATTTGTAGATACTAGCCTACCGAATGAGTACTTCATTACTTCCTTTGCTAAAAAATGTATACTTTATTTGGGCTCAGAGCGACCCTCTAAGGTCCCTTCTGCGGGACTGAGAGCATTTGAGTGGATTGAAATTGTTAGGAAGCGAATCAGATCCAGAAGGGCAGGACAGCTTTGAATCTGTCTTCAGACAGCCACTTGTATATCAGTCTCTATTCAAATACTGTACCTCCCACTTGTCCGCTCTAGGGATGGCTCCAGAAGATGTGCAGTGCATCTAAATCCTTTGCGTTTAACGCGATTACTTTTTTTGACTTGTGAGCCATTCCGGCTAAATCATCAGCACTTCTAACGTGACGATTTTCAACTCCTTTTTTTATTTCTAAGTGATATCTTCATACGAATCTATGAATATATGAACGATTTGCCGTAAGCAAGTTCAATGTACCATTTCACTCGGGCGTTGAGTTTTTAAACACCTCTAGTCATTTCTCTGTTTTTCCAGATTAATTGGTTGATAGATGAGCCTATGAGTTGCATAAAGCTTGCAAAGTTCATGCAAATTAGTAATGTTAACAAATAACGCAAGAGCTGAGCTTCCAAGTTTCAAATTCAAGCTTAATAAATCTACCTCTATAGCTGAATCATTCAGTTTGACTTGAATACAGTCACTCCCTCTACATGGTTATGTGCAGCATACCGTGACGCGTATTACTCAGCAATGCATGCCGTGTACTCAAGCCCTGCAACCATTTGATCAATGTCAGTCCATAGTTGGTTCGTCCACATAGTACTCTTTGTGTACACCCAGGCAGTAAAATGGAATTTTATGAGCAGTTCTCGATAATACGGCAAGGAAATCTTCTAAGGCCTCCTAGTGGAGCAAAAAAACTTTGTTTCGAGTTGCAAAAAAGTGCACCTTGAGGACATAAACTAAAATGGTATTAGGGAGCTGTCAGTCGTAAAAAGAAAAGTGTATCATTTGACAACCCCATATTTCATCCCGGTAAGTCTGGAGGGGTTCACTAGAGGCTCTATCTTCGATTAACCAGGCTATAATATTCTTTTTCGTTGTGTTCACCCTGGTGATCTACCTTCTAACCCATCTAGTTGTGTTTTGATGTGCTGCGCATTGATCACTCCTTTGACGTATTGACCAAGCGTCACATTAGCGCGTTTGATTCATTTAAAATGTCTCCTTGGGGTTTTTGTTGGAATTCCAGGTCTTTCTTGAATCGGAGGCAGACACAGGACTACCTTTGTTATATTGTTCAAAAAAAGAGGCTTTTACGCGCAAGCTTTGTAAAATCACTGCAGCTCTTGTCTAGTCGGATACATGCGCACTGTGGTTGCGCTAATCCGTCGCACCTCATCTCATATGTTGGCAACTTTGATGTGCGTGGTTGGGTCCTCTGGTCCGACGTCCTCAGATCTATATCAGCTTAATGAAATTCACAATGCCTATCACTCACTGGCAAAACTTGGGCCTCTAAATTAGACTGATTCAAATAACTTTGAAACTTTCGATACGTGCCCAAAATATCATGATCAGTTTGTGCGTTTCTTTGCTATTTGTTTGCTGTCAAACTGGATTCAAACTCATTAGTCTACTTTCGGTCATGATTAAAGTGTTTATGTCTTTCGACATAGTTTATTTTCTAGGACAAAGTGAATTCCGCAAAAGGTTCAAGCCTCGCAAGAATATATTTTTGTGAATTCTTTTTAGAAGCTATCGCCAACAATGGAAGGAACTGTTTAAATAGCTCTGCGTTATTCCAATCTGTTGCTTTTCGCTTGTGATATGCATTCAAAATCGACGTTGGTTGGATTTGTCGCAGAGCTAGAGATTACTCTGGATTCTAAACGAAGTTACCTGTTTGCTGCCTGGTAGAGCTATCAAAGGGAGGCAACAAAGTGGCATTTGTACTAACGTCTCCTATTTGGCTCCTTAAACTTAGCGTTAAATAAAAAGTCCCCTTTTTGCCTTTATTGTTCCGCGATGACAAAGAGTTTCGCACAGATCGAGATCCAATACATTTCACTCTTCCTAATTTCAAGTCATTTTTAAAGGAAAGCAGTTGAAGGCTGTTGGCCCAGAGAACTCCTATCGGTGTATCGAGAGCCAGGTCATTTGCACGTCTTGTCATCATCAATATTGTTTATTATGTAAAAATAATTGAAAGAGCGAAGTTCCTTATGCTTAGGGTAGTCATTCGTGTGAAAGTGCATTTGGACCGATTTTGACCATAGGTATAGATGTCTATCAGGAATTGTATCGCTCCCCATTCATATGTCATCAACAAATAGTTTGCTGTGACGGATAGGTAGAGTGCCCAAATGTGTCGGAACAAGGCATGAACTCGAGTAGGTTTAGGTCACTGTCTAACCCCTTGCCGACTAATGTTTCTTTTGCACTAGCTCAGACCTCAACCAGCATAAAACGTTAATTTCTAGAGCTTCATGCTGCTATTTGGAACTTTTGTTTCATGGCGTTTCATTGAGTTGTGCTTGCAATCTAGGTCCCCTTTTTGAGTCAGGGTTAATCAGAATCAGGTGTTCTATTAAGTTAAAAAATCCCTTAAATAAGGTTTAGGCTGTGTTTTTGGTCTGCTATTAAGATACACCATCTACGTTCTCAACATCAAACGTTCAGTCCTATTTTTTTAAAAGACCGTAATTAAATAGTTACCTCTAATGACAGGTATGTCAGACTTGATTTTCTAGACTCTGTGCAATCTTCTACAACTGGTAACAAAATGGGGCTGCACTTCAAAATCTCTGATGGTCATACCATACTAATTGGTGTTATGATGCCGATTAACGTCATTACTACCTCGCCAAC
Source organism: Moniezia expansa (assembly GCA_019097775.1). Taxonomy (NCBI): domain Eukaryota; kingdom Metazoa; phylum Platyhelminthes; class Cestoda; order Cyclophyllidea; family Anoplocephalidae; genus Moniezia; species Moniezia expansa. The sequence continues at coordinate 6,323,815 of JADFDV010000076.1, read as the reverse complement.
AATGAATTATACAACAGATTCTTTTGCCTCTTTTGTTGCATTTTTTATTCTTATGAATCTAGCTCCTTTTCCTTGCCTGCTATTTAGGGTCCACTACCCAGAGCAAATTTTGGCCTTTTAAGAATTTTCAAATACATTTTAGTCAATAACTTGTTTAACATGAGTCCAGTGGGCTTTTTTATTGTTTATTTGGATAGGACTGCTAACGTAAAGAAGTCTCATTCGTTTTCTATGGGAGACACTAACATTCTTCGTTTTTAATTACAGGAAGCGGTGATCTTGCGAATAGTTTTTTTAGAGGACCTTCTACCGATGGGGCTATAGAACGCAACAGCTACACTAAAAAACAAGTAAATTTACTGCTACTTTTCATTGTAAGTAGCAAATTTGACTATCTTTTGATTTCCTTGGATCCACAGAGCCCATTTAACCCGACTCGTCGGCTTAGGAAAAAGAATCTAAGACTGGCAAAACAGGACTGCAACGCTGACGGATGGTAGGTCGTCCGTTCTTTTAATTTTCTTAAATATCCATAATGATGTATTTAGCACAGCATACATTCCATGAAATTCATTTTGTCGATGATCCTTTGGGAACAAATTTGGTTCACGTTAAATAACTGTCCAATCCTACAAAAAGCTGTACTACATTAGTAATGGACTTAACAGTATTGACTATACGCATATCAAACATACTTTCGGGGAATTCGCATAGTTCTGGCTCTTCGGATTTCTAATAGAACAGATGTCGATTTGTTTACCGGCTGTGTAAATAATTCTCTGTATAGATGATGGGTTGTTTAATTAAATGAAGTCTTGTTTGCCCTTTAACTCTCTTTACATTCAAACGGACCTGTAAGTCATTCCTAAGCGTTATAAATTATGAGTTAAAAATTTTATAAACATTATAAATGCATGAATCATAACGTTTGGTTTTTCATGCCATACACAAATTGCCGCTTAATCCTGGTGGTCAAGTCTATTCTACGAAAACATAGAGGTAGTTCCGCAGCTTTATATAAAATTAGTTCTTTTCATAAGCTGGATTTTAGAGCCGTCTGATTAAATTCATCTATTTAATTCTAGCTAATGTTTTCAGCTGCTTAAAGGGAAGACCTCATCATTTCCTACAACTATCCTAGTAGTCAATTCTAATAGGCAAGTATTTTGTTCATAAAATTCGCACTCTAGGTTGTTTTTTTTCAATCTTAGAGATGACCCAAACTTTGTATATCCGTGAAGGTAAGAAGTCAGCTTCTACAATGACATGAATCACTATCTTGCACGGCCTTACTAGATTTTCAGTCCTCTTTGACGGCAGGGGAATTTTTATCCTCTACCCTCTTCCGGCAACTTCATGTTACTAAGAAGGCTGCGCAAAGCATGATACTTCATTATGTAGGCGGTTAAAGGTGCATTAGGCACTTGAATGTAAATTTGATTTGAATTGAATTAACTGATCTTACTTTCGTCGGCAGTTGGTATAGTAAAGAAGCGTCATCTTACTGCAGCTTCCGTCCAGTCGGAAGTGACCACATCACGGTGATATGTCGCCTCTCAACGCTGCAATGCGCTTTATATGTTGAATGTATTCGTGTTTTCAAGACTCAATGGTTATACTGGCTAAGGTCTAATCGTTCTGGACTGAAAACTCAGGGTAAATTCTGATGACTTGCCTGGAGACCTAATAATAACAGAGAAAGATTGAAACTTAAGGTTTTGTAGTCCTTGAAGCAGCCTCCCACTTGACAGGCAACTTCAATACATTTAGTTTTCTTAAACCTGGTACACCTGGAAAGGTATACACGCTTTACAAAACATCCGGACGTAACTTCAGCAGTAGTTCTGTGCACCTTAACAGTGAGAGCTCTACACCGCGAAGCTTGTTATATCGCACTATGCTCCCACCGCAATGTGCACTTACCGACAAAAATTGTCAGCAAATCATTCCTGTCATTTATCGCAGTATTGACTTGTGCCGGCATACTTTAATTGAATGACTATCTGAGAGCCTGAAAATGTTGTCTTCAAAAAAGAAAGTGATGTGGACTAATCACCGATCCGTTCGAAACAAAAAGAAAATCTAAAGTACTTTTCGAAAGATGTAGAAAGGCATTGTTCATGGTGTTCTTGGAGAGTTGCCGTAGGATTTACAATAAATTATGTGGATTTGATGGTGAGATTCTGAAATATGCATAATAAATAATATATTATGATGAGTTTTCTTATTATTTAAAAATATTAAAATTACCTCATTTACTATAAATTATTTTAATCAGTTTCATTTTAATAATAATGATACTTTGGTGGGGTTTAGCTTTGAAAATAGGCAATTTAACTTTGAGATAGATGGTGTGGACCCATTAAATTGCCGAAGGACGGAACATCGAATATGAATTGCAATCCTTCATGTAATAGTCTCTCATTAACGCGGGTTATTCCATCCCCAACTCAAGTAATAAGTGAAAACAAAATTAAATTCATGCATAATCTTTTTTGGGTTTTGAATAGGTCTAAATCCATTGCATGTTTACACGAAGAGGCATCTTCAGACCCAACATGCTCCCAAGGTGCGTATGCCAGTCAACCAAGTGAGTTAGACAACATCTACATCGGTAAATCGAAGCGCAGTCGGCAGAGAAAAAAACAAGGGAAGACGGGTGCCCACCTCATGAAGCGTAGCTTTTCCCTCTCTTTTTTCTTTCGACGTCCTTCAAAGTCCCATGACCATCTAGACGAGGCGCCTAAGGAGGCCTTTCAAGTGCCCCCATTCACGCACGCACCTCCTACCTCACACACCAATTTTGGTGACAGAGGATCGTGGTCCTCCCTCTTGGATGATCAGCCTCGACAAACAGCGGGACTTCTACCCACGCTAGTACAACCGTCAAACAGGGGTGTTGCAGATCGACATTTCTTTGCTTCTACAGATGGACAAGCTGGAGAGATTGCAACTTTAAGACCGAAATCTGAGCAAGTAAACAATGGGTAAGTTGATCTGATACTTTAGCAGTGTATCGGTGTTATAAGAAGACGGAAGGCACTTCTAGATAGGACCACCTTTTATTGTATTGTCCGAGTTTGAGGTACAATTGCGCGAGTGGAAGGCCGACCTTAGCGGCCTATATGCGAGGGCAGGGAAATCGCACGTCCAAAGCAGACCCGCATATTTAGGTCACTTGATGACGCACAATATGTCCCGGAATCGGGTAACTGGGTCCGTATCATTGTATCTCGATGTTTGAATACGTGATTAACAGTTTAGATACCTGTGGAATATTTACTCAGTGCTGCCTTTTGATAATCCCTTGTGCGATCTCAAAGGTTAACCGTTTGTATTTTTTAGAAGTCTATCTAAATTCTTCATAGATGCCAATCAGTGGAGGCCAATGGTGGTTCTTTACTAGTGAAGGCATTTGATTTTGGCTACAAAATACTAACGTATGAAACCGAGTAATTATGGTGCACTAAATTTGGATTCTTTGTGCTGCCACTTCCATAAGTTAAGCTTACTTTTTGTACTTTCCCAATAGCATAAGTCTCGCTTGATTGGCCATGTTTGAAGTAGGGGAATTTAGAACTGCTACTTGGGAAGCGTTGACTCCTAAATAGTTGTTTTTACATCCTCATAACCGAAAATGATAATAGCTAGATGGTTTATTGCCAAAAGTAAAGCAATAAACATGAATCACTGAGGTACGACGCATCTGAATAGGTGTTTGGGCTGCTTCTACTAATGTAGATGACATGAAATAGCCTACAATGGGTACACTATATATCAATGATTTAGTCGTCGTAAAATCAGCAGAGCTGAGGATGAGCGAATCATCGAAGAATCTCACTAACAGCACTTGCGAATTAATAGAGCTTGTTTTCTGATACGTTTCACTTGAGTGCACGATATTAGTACTTGTTAATTCAACCTGATCTAGAAAGGGAAGTTCAGACGAGAAATCTCGGTTGAGGATACTATTGAAGAGAGACTTACTGTAAAGTCGAATAAGAGAATCTGGTAGTCTTTAAAGTATGGATACAGAAATAATGATTGGAAGTAAAGCGGTAGAAGGTAGAATGCTTGATTATACTCATTCGTTTTTTCGCTCTCCACGATCAAATACTATAAGGACGCGGGCCAAAGTATGGCCGGAGACAATATCCTATCACTTGTTCTTCTAGCGTTCCTTTTGATATTCCAGTGCATCATGTGCAGTTTGGTACTCCTCGCCACTTTTAGTCGTCGAAGTGGTTAACTGGGCATGTGCTCGGTTTAGTTCTAGAGACTGATCGGATTGAACTTTGTGCCTTGAGTCCTCTTGGCACAATCTTTTGATGCCCAAACAAGGGCTGAAGTTTTCTTTCGGCTAAACGAGGTGTGGAGGGTTAGAAGTGCTGCTGTTCCCAATGTAAGACTTTAATATTAGGTGACAATGTATCTCGGCAATCACTTTCGGATCCGTCTCGATTTCTAAAGGCATGTAGGTATCCAGAGATTCATCACTAACTTTAAAATAATTTTGTGTGCTTTCCCATGTTTTATTTATTTCATTTTCTCCCCACCCATTAGGGCAAGTCCCAAGGACTTATTGGGGGTACAATAGAAATACAAATATCTTTTGTAACAAGTAGCGCACAACAGTTAACACAGAAGACAGTAAAAACGTTTGTTGACGTCTTCGTTTGTCTGGTCTCTTCTCTGGCATGGCTTCGTCGTACAGGTAGCAGTTCAGCTTCGTCGAGCCTTCTCGTCCGAATTTGCCCGTCCTCAAATCTACTCCAGAAATCAACATTCTGGCGGAGATTCCATTCATAGCTACTTGCACGTGCATTCCATACTCCAGCCTGAGACCACAAATCCGTTTATTTGCGTCGTACCTACTTTACCAAGCTGTAAGCGTTGTACTTCTGCTGGCATAATCTAATTATATACTTTCGGTGGGTGAATAGTCCCATCCGGCCGCCCCTCTAATTAGCTCCCAGAGTTGCCCCTGGGGTTACCGGTGATCACCACGAGGAGGTTGAGAGTAGGCTTGATGTCTCTTAAGCACAGTACGTTTGAACTTTTTCAAATACCTTATACCCATTATGAATGTTTTTAAACCGTGTTCAAGGTATTTCGCCATCGTTAGAAGTACGTGTATCGAGATAGTAAAAACTTAAGACGTGTAAAATACTTTAGGCTGGATCAAAGTGGTCCTTCCCTGTTGGTCAGTTCCATCTACCTTCAGAGCAGCTGCAACAACAACTCTGTGGATGACCTAGCATCTCCCCCATCCAATATTCCAACAGTTCTGCAGCGACAAAGAACAGTTCTTCAAAATCGCCTTTCCGGTTTCGAACGACTCTTCAGCGATTCCAGCAACCGTAATCTACCGGAAAGATGCGAAGTCAACATTAAAAGCAGGGGAATTGAGTTTGGTAGAATCCATTCAAGTCTTGTAGGTGGTCTCGATAACTGTTTCTACATCAAAACATCGACAGGTGACACTCGAGTCTTCGCAGCAGCTTCGCAAGGAGAGCGGAAATGTTGGCTGATCAGGTAGGTCCCAACTTCTGCAAAACACCTTTGCATAATTTCAATGGTGTTTGAGGTCAAACACACGAAGCAATATACTAAACAACTGGGCGAATATTCAGTGTGTTTTTACTGGCCCCTTGCTATTCGTGCTTTCAACAAAGTTAAATGACATCATGTTGGACCTAATTATTTAAGGTGCCTTCCCAATCATTTGTTAATCAAATTCTCGAAAATTCGGATGACAAAGTAGTTATTTATTTGAAGGTTAGTGATATACACGAGTAAAAGTTCGTATGTTGAGCAGTGATTTCAGCTCATTCGAACAATGTTTGATTTATCGCATTGCAGTTTTGAATTTTCAGACATTCGAGCTTTGAATTTATAAATGACACATCATCATCTGTAAAGTCACGTAAACTTTTTGTTTAGATTCGGCACTTCTCACCTTAGGAACTGCCATTAGCACGAGTTTTTCCCCTGTTACCTGGAATGGAATTTACTGCTCTAGTACGTAAGCAACGCTAAATTTGCATATTTACCCAGTCTAGCGACTTGTGCGCATGTTAAAAACAAAAATTGGAACAAGTAAGTTATTTCTTGCAACTATTCAACTACTAGACGCCACTAGGGCTTAAAATTCATTTATATAAATGGAGGGAAAACTTAAGCTCCGCAATATTGCATGGGAATCGTTTATTTCCAAGGATGAACGATTAGGAACTAGTTTGCACACCGCTTTAAGTGTTTCCAAATTTTTATGCACTTTCGGCCACTTTGATGTAGTATGTGAAGAGTAGAATCAGTTATAAAAATGTTAGTACATCTGTGGTTTCGGGACAACTCTGCTCGGTAATCAGGTTTACGGTACGGCATTGTTAAAATATTTGATCTCAGAGTGGTAGCGGTCATTCAGGTGACAGACATTAGGGTGAAATCGTGAAGAATAATCCACCAGGTCATTCTCACCTGCTCTGTTTCAAGAACAATAGCCGAGACTCCACGTTTATTTCACTGAGATTCTTTCCTAGACTCTGTAAGATTCACTTAATGACTAATAATAAAAGTCAACCATACCACCTAGGGGACGTAAATAGAGATGAAATAGGACGTATTAAGTGGAAAAAAAGTTTCAGGAAGTTTGTCGATTATCGTAACGCAAAGTGCCAAACTAACCTGGATCGGTGTTTTCTCCGAAGCTTTACCTTTGAACTTTATCTCAACATTGTCCAACGTCCCCTTCAGCTACTGCTTATTGTCAAATTGCTATCAGTCGGTCACTTCCTAAAAGAAAAGAATGGGCGCTGATCATTGACAGTCTTATGGTTCTTCAGGTTTTTTAAACTGATGCACTGATTAACTGAGAACGGCTAATCGCTTCCAATTTCGCCCTCAACACTTGCTCCAATTTCAACACAATAACGCTCGTGGAACTTATATTGTCACCACAGGATCTCTAGAAACTGAAGGTTGGATTTTCAATTCCAGTCATGGTTGATACAGCCATCACTTGCCTATCTAACTTACAATGTACGAGTCTGGTCTTCTTGTTCTTGTAAAGTTCCTTCCAACTTTATTCTTTTTAAATCAAATGAAGACCATCTCACAACCTCATACTGCCAATGAAGCAAATATCACCCTTGTAATTTCTATACTCATCTCGAAGGAAGGTGTGCGTTTATTTCCATGTGATGTCGATGGGCTTGCCATTCTTGGTATAACACAGAACCTCCCACCCTCCCCTTCCTCCACATTTTTTGTTTGCCTCAGAGAAATTCATTTATAAAATGATTTAATGGGGCCATTCATTGTGGTTAGAAATCATGAGATTTCGCTTAAATCTGGCTTGTAGCAATTTTATCTGAACTACATAGTCACCAAAGGATCGTCTTAAGATTTAAATCATTCGATTTGTTTTGAAACTAAAGGGTACAGTTTCACCCCTATTTATGCTCAAAATGGCCAGAAAATTACCTGTCTTTGAGGAGACCCGATTTTTATTTTATTTTTATTTTCTCCCTACCCATTAGGGCAAGTCCCAAGGTCTTATTGGGGATACAACAGAAATACAAATATCTTTTGTAACAAGTAGCGCACAACAGTTAACACAGAAGACAGTAAAAACGTTTGTTGACGTCTTCGTTTGCCTGGTCGCTTCTTTGGTTTGGTTTCGTCGTACAGGTAGCAGTTCAGCTTCGTCATGACATCTCGTCCGTCCTCGTCCGTCTTCATGTCTCCTACCAGAACTCTTCAACATTCTGGCGGAGACTCCATTCAGTTGCTACATACACGTGCATTCCACAATCCAGTTTGAGACCAGCAATCCGGTTATTTATGTCGTGCCACCTTGACCAAGATGATGGAAATTGTACTTCTGCTGGCATAATCTAATTTTATACGTCCGGAGGGTTATTAGTCCTAACCGGCCGGAGACCCGATAATATAACGATCGCATAGGCTTATTACATATCAAATGACAAGAGCTCGAGATCCATCAGTACATCCAGTTATGTGGAGAAAAGCTAGTACTAGCTAGTGCTGATCTACCTTGCAGTTATACTGAAGACCCTTAATTGGAGAGCCACTGGCCTGTATTCTCTGTCTCTCCAAGGCCAGTGTTGGCGCTTGATCGGTACAAGATTGTTACCGAATGATTTTTGTATATCGCTGCTGTCGGATTCGATTTCCACTGTTCTTAGAGACCAAATAAGTGAAAGTTAACGACTGTGGGCTTAATTTACCACATTCGATCCTTTTTACTAGCAGCCAGCTTCTATGCTTTTAGCTGGAAGAATAGATACTACCATGCAGCTGATTTTATAAATGATTTTTTGATTTTTACTCAGTTTACGTTTGCAATCTCAGCAGCCTTTACTTCTACTGTTCCCATTCCTTTCCTCGCAACTTGCTCCTCAATAATCTTTGTGATGTCTTTTAAGATATTGGCAACTAGTTATTTCTTTGATTTTCATTCAAGGGTGTGCTCATTTCAGGTTTAAATTTTAGTTCTTCCGGTTGTCTACCGTTTGATGCCATCAAATCAAGCAATCCGACGGCCAAGATAGAGGCTATTTTTCTTATACTCATTATTTTGGCAATGGCTAATCTCAAATTTCCTTGTTCTTCTCTTTACCAGTATCTTTTATTTCAATCATTTTTGGCTTTTCAAATTTCGGATCAACAAACCCATAGGGTCATATTCCTTTCTTGTCAAATAATACTTTGCTTTTCCTAACTCTACTACCTTTCAGTTATTTAGTCATGTAATTCACTGTCAATTTAGTCACAACTTGTTGAGTCTGTTAACGAATACTTCGACAAAAACTGTGAACTGACGATGCCTCTCAGTGCTTCAATATTACAGCTTTGCAAACTCTACAGCCAGTGCTGACAAAACTGGTTTCACATTTTGGTCTAACGGTGCCAGATGTTAGAATCTCATCACAAAATGAATCACATTTCGCTAGCTCCCAAGGAAGTAGGCAGACGTAACACGGTAACTAGTCTTAACAATGACACTCTCAGCTAACGCAAGAGTTTGAATGTCTAATCTGAACCAAAGGCGATAAGTAGATAATGTCTCCGCTGTTTTCTTGAGGTTTATGAAAGCAATACGTCAGTTAACCAATGATAAATGCCTCCAATTATCAATATTCTCAGCTTTGGGCTTTTCGTTCCTTATTTGTAAATGAAAAAGGGCTTCAGAGAGTTAAAAAATTTATAATGTTCCTGGAGCAGCGACTCCCTTGAGCGCTTACCTCGCTTCTCTCTATTGCTCTATTCATACAGTGCATATTTCAGCTCTAAAATCCGATAACCCTCCAAAACCAGGATTCTACTCTATGCAGAAATGTTTAGGTGTTGGTGTGATTGTGATCAATGTCATAAAAAGGTCTTCAGGAAAGACTGGTCAAACTAATCACCTGCCTAGGGTTCTCTCAACCCCAAAGTTCTAGTAGCGATGCCACTCTTTATCGCTAGGTGGATTTTCAAAGGTGATTATTAAATCATCGTAGTTGAAATTTTCTTCACAATCGACTGGGTCGTGTTATTTCTTCCCAGCAACATTCAATAAAACTTGTTAATTTCTACACTCCTAATGTTGTCTAAAAGATTTTTTCTCTTTCATATTCTTTCAACGGCCTTGGCCAAGTAAAGCGAGGTCGCCAACAATACAAATAGACTCCTAATGATGGAGTCAAAACCGCTAACATTTCTCGTAATATGCTTATCCTCTGCAGAATTACAATTGTGAATTCTTCAGCGCATGTCTATATTCGTATTGCTACATGATGCCCAAAAATAAATCAGCAAGGTAACAATGTCTCCAAGAGCGTGCCCTTAGATCTCATCTTTTCAAGTTTTTCGGGGAGAGAGTGAAAAACGGAAACTCCAGTGGTGTTGTGTCTGGCTTAATACATGACCGTATAATATTGCAAAACGAAAAAAATTGGAATACTTGTTTCCTCGCCATGATCAGTTGATTTCCAGCCAGTTAGAGCATTGTAAGATAACAACAAATACACTCATTGAAAGTGCTCTGAGTTCCAACCCTCTTTGAATTCATCGTCTGAATCAATGGGTTGGGCATGCTTTTGTTTTTCTATTTTTCTAACAATGAGGCAAGGAGACCACGTTTTGTGGCGATTCAGAACATCTAAATTTCGCTTAAAGTCCATAGAGTAGGAAAGCTCCTAATAATGTTTTAAAATATTGGTATACTGGATTTTTTTTAATTAGAGAACGTTCACCTTGATAAGTCATAATATTGCAAAAAGTCTCCACCGACTAGGCGCCATGAATTATTCTTCAGGGATTGGATCTCAGATGAGGTTTCCAATTCACTGAATTACTGGTGTGGGAATAAGTTGGGCCCTGGCTTGTTCTATGGAGGCTAATTGAAAGCCTGCTTCCATTGATCACATCTGTTTGTTTAGATTTTACAGCGAAAAATTTGGCAATATCCTAATGAAAGAATCGCCTTGCTTATTTTCGGTATTCAGCTGAACTTCTTAATTAATCATCGGTCAAGACAACAATTAAATCAAAGGAGACCCTGCAGAAATTCTGTAAGGATGAGAAAAGTCCAGGGATGGAGTCTCCTTCTCTTTCGCGATTTACTCTGACTATTATTTTTCTCGCAAAGCAATACTCCTCACTGATCATCTAGAGATCCAGTAGAGGCTTCTTCTTCAACTGGGCGCCTATTCAGTCATCTCGTTACTACCCAAAAGCCTTATTTGATTCCCAGTTATGTGCGGATAGGCGCTAAGCTCGTGAACTCTGCGCCGCTTAAACTAAGGGCCTTCTGTCTCAATTTCGATGACAAATCCGAAGTTGAAGATTAACTGCCCAGAAGTTAGCCATACATTCTGAGCTGCCACTTGATGGTCGGCAATTAAATGGTGGTTGTTACCAGTACTGCCATTTATCTAGAAATCTGACGATACTCCTGTAGGATTGCAAGATGTGAGTTGGATTTCTCACTATGTTATGGTGCTGTTAAGTATAGTACCATTAGAAATCAATTTCCCATTTAGGTAAAGTCGGCTTGGTAATGCCTGTGTTTTTTCGGTTCAGTAATGAGGATAATTGTACCAGGTCAAGGTTAGGTACTTAATTGGCCATGGGCAGTCAAAAATTATAGCAGACTCCATTTCAACGTTTCTATCTAGGTCAGCGATTTCTATCTATCAAGAAATTCGAGGAATCGCTTTGTCATCGAATGGTTTGTTCACAATTTATACTGTTGCGTCAAATGTGTTGCATTCCAAATATTCGGGCAGAAACTTACCGAAAATGGTATTTTATTCAACGAAATTTTGCTTTGTTTGGTCGTTGCGGCCTTGATAAAAGTGAACCAATTTATAATTCCAGGTTATGGGGTGATCAAGGCTAATGAAATAGTGAAATTCCACTTATGTGCGTTGCTTCGTTGCTCGCTCTTTCATGACCACTTTTCTCATCTTCTGGGCAATTGCTTTTGGTCTACTTCTTTGCATAATTCCCATTTAAATTTATTTCTTCCCCGTAGTCTCCACTTCAGTGGTCATTCAGATCATTGTGGCTATTGGTCACTTTGCTCAATTCACGCCATCTTTCAGTCTAAATTTGATATTTATTACTATTTTGGCCTCCACTAGTTGTGTTTAGCATATGCCTAAGTGGTACTAATTGCTGTTTTCATTTGGCTATCAGGACCATTTACCGCAGCGAATAACACCATGGTGATTGACTTCAAACATTTGTTTCAGCGCCACATACAAATAACATTCTCTTTGAGGCTAATTCAACGCTTTCAGGTGACTGTTTACGATGCAGACCAAAGAAGGCAAAATCGCAAAATTTTTTCTAGTCTTGTGCATGCTGCCTTGACAGAGGATACAAATGTACGTTGTGTGTGTTTGGGCAGCTAGCTTTCAGTCCGAGGATACAGCAGTTATTTATGGTACTCCCTAAGGACCAATCGCTTCACCGTTGCGTCAATGATTTCAAACATTTCCAAAGGGTTCGATTTTTAATTAACATTCACTAAGAATATCAAAACAGTGAAAAATTCTCATATTCAACATTTTTTTACAATAACATTTCATTGTACTTTGACCAAGATCGAAGTCCCCTCAGTACGCAGGATATATTTTGCATCCCTCCTGTTGGAAAGATAGAAGGCAACTCGAGGTCTCTTTTAAAACTGCGTTTAATCAGTATAGATGGTCATTTCAGTCGTTAGATACGAGCCGAAACCGAGCTGAAACCGTATTTCATGATTAGGTAAATGCGTCCGCGATTTCTACCTCGTCAGCCATCCGATTCTCTGATTCTCATATATTTATTTATTTTAAAGATTCAAGGCTAACGGCTGTTGGAATCTTCAAAGTAATCAACGTTAACATCAATTTCGGTATTTAAATATCTGAAAGAAGCAAACACCCATTTTATTTGGAAAACTCGATATGGTTGTTTGAACACCCATGTTTGAGAGAATACGCCAATCTCCAGTTTACTTGACTAAGTAAACAGCTAAAATAAGATTGCTAGTATTAAATCTCAGTGATTTGATTGGTGTAACAGATAAACCATTAAGAATCAGGGCCAAATATAATTGGCTGTGCCATTACCAAGTGTACCAACCTCGAGAATGCGCTTATGTTGTTCGTCTCAGCTAAATCCACAAGCACGTGTATACCGCGCGGCGCTGGCGCGTCGTTATACGTTCCATTAAAGGATGTGTTGTGCTATTGCTCCGCTGAGTCAATGAACAAGTATGCTGTTCTGCCACCGAGGCTCAAAGACGTCAACGCCACCATCACCAAGCCAGAAACCGCACGATTTACCGTCCTCCCAGTTTCAGAGTTCGCAAATAAATAATGTGAACATGGAACAATGGCAGCTTCCCTCAATCCTCACAGCTGGCTCTTTGGATGAGTTAAGGGCTTCTAATCCTCTCTTACCCGAAGCCCCGGATATGCCCGCCACTATGGAAGCTCAGTTAGCCACGTTATCTAACCGTGAAGAAAACGGGAAAGCCGAAGGGAGGAAAGGTCGTTCCTCCAACCGTTGTTCACAGCAGCTACTCAGTAGTGCCAGTATGCACAGTCTAATGTCCTCAGTGACCAGTCAAGACTATAACCCAGGACGTATTTCGAAGGATAGCGGTACCCTTTTGTCAAATGTTATGGACGGAAATCTTTCTCTTCCAATCACCCATAAAAAGCATCATCACTATTCTGGACTTAGTCTGCTTTCCTTGAGTCACCATCGATTGGGTAGCAGCACTTTTAGAAAGCTACGCTCTCTTGACGTCCAGCAATTTTCGTCTCTACTAGACTTTGAGGAGAGATACAATGACACTTGGGTTGGATCTATTTCGTGAGCATCGACAGTTCATTTTATGCAGTTTTATGCGATTCTTTCGCTTTTTGCCGAAATTCACGTTCGATTGCATGGATTAATTACTTCGTTGCGTCAAGGCACTCATAGATGCAGGTAAAACTCCTTTTATTTGGGACATTGTCTCTCCATTGAAATTGTTCAAATTATGGGACGCTTTCAGAACTGTGCGTTTCATCAAGAAGACTCACAAATATAAACAACATTGTCGATCTAGCGGATGTTTACGTCCATTAATAACTAAAGGAATCTGTGTAGTACCGCCAACAGATGACAATAATTTATCCAACAAATTGACCTTCTTTGTCCACAGAGAAACAAACAGATCGATGAAATATAGGCGGCCAATTAATGATGTCGAAAAAGCTCGGACGAATCCAATGGGGTCAGCTCCCTATCGGTGTGTATGTGCGACCTTAATGGACCAGTGGATTTAGTCTGATCGATGCGGTTGCAATAGGGACATAATGGTAGCCAGCAGCTTCCGTTGCAACCGTTTTTGAATACTGGAGTCGTGAATTAGCCTGTTCTTGGGTTACTCAATGAATTTTCTTAGCTATCTACCACAACTCCCCGATGAACTCTTACTGAGCTGTTTATGAATGAAATCTGTCGCTAATTCAGTCGTTACGTGCTAATCAGCAACCGTAGTCTCACAAAATTCGACAGAGCTCACATTTAGGAGATTGGGATCTTTTAGTCTAATATATAAAGAGGGTAAATAAGACCAGAAGAATTCTTCTGGGAGGAAATGCAAGACATTTCAACCCATAAGTAATCAGGCTAACCGCAAATATTCACAATCTAACGCGTCCCAAAATGGAAATATCAGAGATGAGTGGTCCTACTTTATTCGTTCCTGTTATTTTAATTCTTATTTCAATGTTATTTTCAAGTACGCCATGTAGTACATTTGCAGTTAATCCAGCAATACCTACACATGATTCTCGTCACTCCTAGAGCGGCGTAATTTGAGATAGTGAAGATTAAATGGAATCCTCCGATTTCACTTGCTTGCTAGTTGTATATTTTCTTTGCATGTTTACTAAATTTCATTGAATTGAAGGTTCGTATCTTTATATTGAGTATACAAACCGAGTTAGAGTTTTTTAAATTAGGATTATAAAGGCGTTTTCTTCCTATTTGTTTTGAATTCTAGTCTGAGGCGGACAGCCAAACCAAATTTGGAGAACGAAAGGCATCGCGAAAATTCCCTTTTCCTTTCAATCCTCGAAGCAAAGGGTCTTCAAAACAAGAGAAGGCAAGTATCAGCAACGTTGACTTAGAAAGTATATATTAGTAAATTACTTGCGTTCCTCAACTCCATTTCGGCAGATTTCTACGCTAAAATATACTAACAATTACTGCCAGCCTCTGGTCTCAAATCAGACCTAGTGCACCCAAGGAATACCGCAATCGTCTCTAAATGTATGATGTCTTTTCTTTTTGCTATTTTTATGGGCCAATATATTCATTTTTTTTGTCAGAAATTCACTCAAACTTTTCGCAACGAGGGCTGCTACTCTCACTCTAAAAAATAATCTATTTTTGAAATATTTGCATCATCTCTTTACAAAGTATTTTCACAAAGTTATATCAATCAACCTCAATGAGTGCATTCAGGTCCTTCGGTAGAAAGATTTTTATCGAAAATGAATATTTTCTGTGAAAAATGCATTACATTTAGTTTTCCGATCAGGTTAAGATAATAAAGGAATATTTGTCAACGCCAGCTCGGTCGTAAGTCGAAATCGTGTTCATTTAACCCCACTTTGCACTTTGAATTCACCAAGTCCCGTGATCATCTCGCCTGTCGTTCTGTTCCTTAACCCTCAGTGCCACTGTCGTGGTCGTAAGAAATGTCCATCCATCCATCTTATTTTCAGTAGTCTAAAGTGCGATTCTATTGCGCAATGTGATTTGCGCATTTGTTAGGTGAGATTTATTCAGAGAAACTTTTTTGTTTGACTTATTTGCTATACAGAGTACCAAACTGGAGGAATTGTTTGTGTTGAAACTCTGAGAGTCTTAGTAAATGTCTGTATTTTTTATTTATTAGTAATAGAACGCACTCACTCGAACTCTGAGTAATGTACTTTACTGACTAGTGAAGGAAATTTCCTAATAATCTTTGCACTTAAAAATATGGTTCTACAGTGATTTGATTTCTTTATTTGAATCGTTGTTGCCTAAAAGGCAAATTTTGCTCCCCGTTTCCCGTTGTGCGAAAATTCAGGATGGTTCATAATTAATTATGACTTCACCCGGGTTTGCCGTAAAGCGAGTTTTGTAAGCGCACCATGGCCTAAATTTTCAAAGCATCCATAAAGCCCACGGTCTTCTGCGAAATATCGTACTATGTGTGTACTATGCAGGCCTCATCATCTCCACGCAAGAAGGTATTCTCCTTTCTCCTTGTTTGGCACAAGAGCAGCTGTTTCAACTTCGCAACAGTTGTCTCTCGCAGTTACAAAACCTAACTATACGCTGCAGCCATCATTTGATGAGATTCTTTCCCTATTTCCCTTGCGAATTTACAAGTTACTTCGTTTACTGACCGATTTTGAAGATCGCAGAATCCTAGGCGGTTTAATTAATCCCCTAACTGAACGAAATTTCATTACAGGCAGTCTATTTCGCCTGCAACTTGCGTTTGCTTGTCATTTTTCATTGTCATTGTTGTTCTTCGCTAACTCGATGGTACCAATTTGGCGATGCTTCGTCACACATTGTTTTCTAGGCTGTGAATCATAACTGGTTTCCAATCTGGTTTGAGTAATACGTTAAAGTGTGATGTCTATGAGACTGTGCCAGTATATTTGGGTGCTTTGATTAACGCCTCTTTCAAACGCTCATTTCGTGGGTAATCATCAAAATTACTTGGCGTAATTTCGAGTGGAGATTTAATGTGCTTGCATGTTATAAAGTAATTGACTTTAAGTGAAAACTTCCTGTTTAGTGGGAGTCATTGACACTGCTCCAGAATTGGCATTAATTACAACTTATTTGGTTTGATTTATTTGTATTATGTCACAGTTCTAACAAAGTCTTTTTTGTTTCGTTAAGTTGTTGGCTTTATCAGATGAAAATTGGAAGTTAGGTCTTTAGGCAAGACTGTTGATTTGCCTTATTAAAAGGTCTTCAGTTGATCGAAGTAATGGATGCAATCACAGTTTTTTTTCTGTTTTCATTCTAAAACTAGGAGCTGGAGAACTTTCTTCATCCATGAATGGGTAATTTGTGTTGCGTCCTAAAGTCCAGCCATTTTTTTTTACTTTTAAGTATCGCCCGAAGTACCACAGCTATGCATCAGTTGAATGACTTACTTTCTGGGTTAATAGAGGCAAAAAATTAACATGAGTTGTTTGTGTTGGATCAATTTCCTTTTTTCTTGATTGAATCGAGTGCTTTTTCTTCCTGATCTTTTCTTTTTCGGGTGATTTCATTTTTCATAAACCATATGGGTGGATTCTCTCTCACTGTAAACATGGTTCGAGCCTATCATGAGTGTGAGGTATGCTCTTAGCCCCTCCTCTTACAGTTCTAGTGCGTTTGGGTTAAAAAGTGATACCCAATGCGTTTTAGCTCCAGAATTCTTCACAGGAAACCTAGAACTAGAAATAGGAGTTTCTCATTTTAAGGAGACTAAAATACTTTACTCTTCGCTTTCTATGGAGATCGCGTCGAACCTCAACGCAGAGGTGTCAACCTATGTTATAGACTTGGAGTTTGGCGAAATTTAGAGTCTTCTTAGATGCATTTACCCTACACTGTTATTTTTTTCAATGCTTAGTGAAACTTGGGTGCCGTATTATAAGATTGTTTCTTAAAACGCTTATACAGAGACCACTGCTGATGGCTGCAGTCTGATTTAACTCTGGCTAGAATGGAACATATTGGGAACTAACTAGCTTCTAAACAGAACTACTCCTCGAATACAATGAGCCACTGAGCTAAATAGATATTTTCGCTTTAAGTTAAAGTGGCGAATAAGCAGAAATAACCAAGAAACAATTCACAAATAAATTTGCCGATTCACAACGTGAAAAAATATATTATAGCACTGAATGCTGTTTTAAAAGTTGGATCGTAAAGCCCTTTCGTAAATTGAATTCGTAAATTACTTGGATTTACATACCTCTTCTAATCTGGCTCTTGTTCATCAGTTTTTCTCATACTAATGTCTCTTTTTAACTGCACAGAGGCTGTTAAATTGACGAATGTCATATCGCAGCACTTTTTAACGACTGCTTGCTGTG
This sequence comes from Moniezia expansa, assembly GCA_019097775.1. Classification (NCBI taxonomy): domain Eukaryota; kingdom Metazoa; phylum Platyhelminthes; class Cestoda; order Cyclophyllidea; family Anoplocephalidae; genus Moniezia; species Moniezia expansa. Next base: position 6,306,155 of record JADFDV010000076.1, on the reverse strand, counting down.
TTATTCTTCGTTTATCATAAATGCGATTTTCTGCCCTGAAGCCAGATGACTTGGTGAGTGTGAAACTGGTTGGCAAAAATGACTGCACATCTTAATCCCAGCTATAATCCATTCTGGATATTCTTGGCGTCAATTCATGTTCAAAAGAAGAGGGTTGACCCAAAAAAAACTATTGTGCTGCAATTGAATGAATTGTTCTGCGGTTTCGAAAACTGACAATGTCGTAAAGTCATTGTAGAATGTGCGCAGACTTCGATGCCTTGTCAACTGTCATAGTGGGACTATTTTAATTATCAATTAGCTGCGAAGACGTTTAAGAGTGTCTTAGAGAATGCACTGGCGCAAACAAAATGAAAAATCTATTTTCGGCAGGTCAGGCCGAGGCAGGAGTTCTGTTCCATCAGCAGTTCTATTTAACAATGAAATCGGATGGTGCTCCTTACAAATTTATTCTGCTTTAGGTATTATTGTGACGTCTGCTTGGATCGAACGCTCTACGCGAGAACTACTAGCAAACAATCTACCGGAAATAGCATTTTTTGGGCTGAAGAATTCGATCTCAAGTGAGATTACTTTAATTTTAAAATTTCGCTTACATTTTGGTGCTATGAAATAGCTAAGAAATCATTTGCCTAATTTAAAATTTTCTCAAATGAACTGTCTGCTTCCGTAAGCCAAAAATATTCTGAAATTGAATTTAGTCCTCCTTCCGAATGCACTTCTATAACTCTCCGTTTCTTTTTTGAAACGCCAAGTTAACAGTTGATCTCTCATCTGCCCTAGCGAAAAATCAAGAAAATATGATAAATTATGTCCCTTCATAACCGTATTTCTTGTTAAAATTTCGACTGCTTTATTTGTAACTTAGGTTCAATTTATTTTCAAGCCATTTCCTCAGCAATTTACTGATTTTTAACAAGTTTCGAATAGGTTTTTTCGATCATTTCTGGATTAAATTTGTAGCGGTCCTTTCATTTGCTAACCTCACACATTTTTAAAGTGGTACACTAGTGTCTTTTCGATCCAGCTATCCTCGGACGCACTGATATAATGATGGGTCTGCTTCAGTTCTTTTTTGCTCTTCTGCAGCTCATGAGGGCAAGTGGAAAATGTCAGAAATGCTAATTGGCATTCCCGCGAACATTCTATCCACTAATCTCAGAAAGCAAATGTGGGTTAGCCTACGCGCTGTTGATGACTTGGATACTTGAGGGTATTTCGCAATATATATCTAGTTTAACCTCTAAAGATATGGGGCATGCTTATTGGAAATGACTTACTGCCTATAATACTGGTTTGTTTCGTCCACGTAGTTTGTTTGGAAGCGTTCATTGTAAACAATCAGATGATTATTATTGTGACTTAAAATGATCCAACTTCAAGGAGGCAGGTTGCTGCTGTCTGATAACCCAAAGGCTAAAATCAGGTTTCAGTTGATGAAACAAAGTCGCTGTTTTGATCGGAAATGCCGGAGTCGAAAATGATCTGTTTGTGACGCTATAAATAGTTATTTATTTATATAAAATCAATGGAGTCGTCTGTTTTAATACGGTCGCCCTTAGCTTTTTCATTTTTCCTGTAGCCTTGGCAACAAACCTTTATTTAGCCTTCATGTGTTAGGCGGTTTCACTTCTTTCCAACAGACTTTGCTTATGATACATTTTTGAATATAAGATCGTTTGATCGTTTGAATCAAAGAAAAAGCAAATTTCCAAAACGACTTACTCAAACTACATCATACACAGTAAATTACAATGTCATGATATATCTTTGATAAAACTAAAATTTGTTTCATAACAAACATGTTTTACTGAAGGATAAGATACCCTTGCGATTCGATTGCGGCTAACATTTTTTTTGTCTTTTCAACAGCAAAATGAAATAGAGCCATTAAAAACACCTTATAACTACTTTTGGTAGCTCTGAATGGGTTCGGGCCGATTGTTGCATCGTCATAGCCATCCTTACCATACCAAAGGAAAAATGAAAGTAAATTGGTGAAAATGTGTTTTCTTTGTGTGAATTAGCTAGCTTTTTTCGCCTTGTAAGTATTCTCGTAATGTGCGAGATTTTAGTCTCTGAAAAATATGCGGATCATTGAAGCTGCAAAACAATATAAATTAATGTGAATTTTATGGTGTTTTGTCCAATCCGTCGATTATGTACACGCTTGAAGCTCTTCTTAAAGAGCGAAAAGGTGGCCACTTTGAAGGAATTCATATGTGTATAGATGTCTCAAGTCTTTCACAAGAGAACATTACCATCAAAAATCTTCGGTTTGATTACAAGCAGGATCTTTCTCCCGAGAAGTTCAGTGGACCTCAGTGAGTTGTGAGAAGGCGCTGAATACTTGGGAAGACATAACTAGGCACTATTTGAAAAGAGTGGCTTGGCCGTTGTAACCACCTAATGAGGAAGCATGCACTTGCTACAAAACTCTGGCCAAAGAAAAACTAAATTCCATCGCGAATGAAAAGACTGTGAAAGTTATATATCCTCGCTTGATTTCTAGCTTTAGTAATTTTAATAATTCAATAAATGGGCTACCAAAATAATAAAGGGAATAGCTAAATTTGTTTTGGTACGGAGAAAATATTTACAAAAGTCTTCTTTTAGCCAGCCACTTTTGATCAGTGCCACGTCGATTTAGCTTGTACTTTTTGGTGTCTCTGACTGACCGCTTGCAGATACGGTTCGAAACTACATCTCTAAAATCAGTTTAGGCAGTTCTTTCTACTGGCCGGACCTACCAATATTGTTAATCAAGTGTATGATAAGTGTTTGGCCTAATGTTTTGCTGATCGAGCACTTTGGCCTTCGAAAATAAAAGTTGCGAACATCAAGGGTCTTGGTTTCGAGTTTAAAAGTAAAATAAGGTTATGAAATCATTGGTTAAGGCACGCTGGCATATAAAGTTTGATCACTTGCTAGAAGACTGCTTGTTTGTGTTAACGATGAAAAGATTGACGGACCTAGATTGATTAAACTTAATATTTCTTAACCTTGCATTTTGGTTGAATGATATGCATAGCTGCATAATCTACCAATTTAGAGCAGTGGAACACCACGGAACTCTTTATGTTCTTGATGACGCCGTTACTATTCTTATCAAAGACCACTTTTAATAAGAGCAAGATCACTGTATATCACCTGTCTCTCTCTCTCGCTAGTGTACCAGAGCAATTCATCATGGGCGCTTTCATCCCTGATAGAAACTACCAGTACCATCGGCTCGTGCCGAAGTAAAGGCAATACTGGCAGCTTACAACTTTGATTCAGGGATAATATTGTCATTTATTATGTTTTTTAATAATATGAGCTCTGTTGCCGTCTCGTCTAAAATTCATTGTCGATTTTAAGATAGCCTAATTTGAGTTACTGGCTGATGGTATGTCGCAGTACCATCATACCGTCAATGTTGACACGCGAATGTAACAGAAGAACTAGATGCCTCTCCTTTCGAATTATGCTTCCCTGGTTCAATCCATTTTCGATAAGTCTAATATCTTTTGACTATATCGTAAATTCATTGGCCAAGTCGTATTTCGTACTCTTGTCTTTCAGACCTTTTTAGTCACTTTTATTCCAGCCTTGTGGCGTGTGATTTCGACTTTTGAGAAAGGCAACTTCAGTATTTTGCCAGCCAGATCGAAGACTTCTGAATTAAGGAAATGAGTTAATTCTCCCAGTTGAGGAAGTATAAGATAAGAAACACAAGAATCATCTTTTAACTTTAGCGAATTCTGCTCTATTCCCGTAGACTTTTAATATTGGCAACGATTCGCCCTATGTAAATTGAAAAGTAATTCTACTTTTTGGCTTTTTTGTACCGCGACTAATTCATGATTTGGTGTAAAAAAATTTACTCTGTGATTGGACAACCGTGTTTATATTCAAAAAAGTAATTTTATGCACTTTCATGAAAACCGTTTCGGCGAATATTGTCGACAGTAATTTATCCTCCAAATTGATCCCTAACCTGTTGTAGGAGACTTCCAATGCTAACTGCCGCTGGGAGCATTTAAATATATGATACCTAACTCTGGTTCATTTCCGGAAAGAGAGGGCTCAGGAAACCGAGTTGGAATCGCTGAAGTGCAGGAAGTTAGCGTGTGATCCCTAATTTGAATGACGCTTTTGCACCCTATAGCCATATTTCAACTTTCATGAACTTGAAAATGTAGATTGACAGTCGACTGAGATGCGGGAGAATGTAGGGTGCTCACTGTTGTGTGACAAGCAGCTTCTGTTACAGAAAACTCACGCAGGAGTTATTAAGAATAATTCAGCCTATCGGAGCATTTATCTAACGAAACCAAACGATTGCATTTTGCAAAACTAAGTTTAACTAGAAAATGTCCTCTCAGACGATCAGAAATTTCTGAAAAAGTATGATTTACCAGAAGAACTACTGATTGCAAATGCTCGAAGACCAATGTCTGTAACTTCATAGCCAGTATTTGTCTTCCCAACTGTGCTAGAATGGGCTGTCTGATGCATGTTCTAATGGTAGAGAACTTGTAAGGAAGTTTAAAGGAAGTTGTAACAAAGAAATCTCATTAAAATGCCATTTACAGTCATTTCTTTTTGATGATATTTCTGTCTAATCTTTTGTTAAAAAAATTAGATCCCAATGCACTTAGTTAGTCTTCATTATCTGAGAGTTTCGTTTCATCAACTTCTAGCCCATTCAAGCGCCTCTAAAATGAAGAGTACGTTGAACTAGTCTTTTAGTAAATAAATGTTTCGTTGATGTAGCAACGCCGGCACATTTCTTCATTACTTCAATGTTATAAAAAAGGAATGCATGGGACGACAAAGGTTCTTTCAGTAACAGTTAAATTAATGACATGACGACTTTTTGAACAAAATCTTTTGTTTCTTTTATGATACAACGAAATCTGTTTTCTTTCTCAGAAAAAGTCTTTAAATCCTGATGCTTTTGAAATTTGTTCTAGATATCTGCAGAAAGCTTACGAACCTGTCCGAAACGAACGATTATTTTTATAGGGACGCTGTTACTTGGCTCGTAATAACATCCCTGACCCCAGCTGGGTAGTTTTTTAAACCATGTTTTCGCTTTACTTAGAACAATAAAATGTCTAATTCGCATATTAAAACGCCATTATTCCTAGGACATATTTAGCTAACCAATCTAGTTGCCATTGTTGAAACAGCAGTCACTGAAGAAGTATATTTTCGACGGAATACTTTGAATACCGGAGGAAGACTAGCTTTGTAAGCAGTTTAGATACTTTTACGTCTCTTCCGAAAGTGCATTAACTGCTTCGTTTGAAATATGGTTTATTTATCCTTTTCTTTCTGAAAGGAGAATATCTTTTTGCCAAATTTTGAACTTCTCGATAAAAGACATTTTACTTCTATTTAAAATAACAATAAGCAGCCATTTTTTACAAAAAAAATTGTTTTGTGTCATTTTGTTATGCGACGCCATTAATTAGCATCACTTTAATAAAGATTCCTTAATTCGCAAAAAATTAAACTCTCTCTTCTGAAGGCCACTTTTCCCTGGGATAGCTCCGACTGATTTGCATTTTTTTAATTCTGACTTTCAAATTAGTCTAAAAGATTGTTTCAAGCAGCAGTCTTCTTTTAGCAATCTTCCGGATGTATCCATTCTCACGGTGAGTCTCTATCGTGAAGCAGATAGCGCAGCTAAAGATGGACGAAGAGGTCTACTGGCCCGATCGAACAGCAAAAGGACTTCGAAGAAATCACAAAATCGTCTTATTGGTACGTTTGTAATGGCTTCAGTTCAACAACCACCCTGACTGGTGTAGAAATACGAGATGAATCGTGGCTATATGAGCCGTTTCATCCTTTATGAAACAAAGAATTTCGTCAGCTAGACAATCGACGGATTCAAAAACGAAATGGCTATAGAACAAGGTGTTGGACCATTTTTCTATTGAGATGTGGCAGTGCTTTTGATTTACTCAGGTGACGTTGAGACTATCAATGCATAGAGGCTGATTCTTCTCTAGTATTCACTTCATTCTTATGCACTTTCAATACCTGAACATGGTGAGAGTGTGAATGAAACTGCTCATAAAATTTCGCGTAATTTGGGTACATGAAAGTGATTTGAAAACATTTAACGACTCACTGAATGCGTTCAGTACCTTGGTAGTCTTCTAAGCAGTTTAAAAATTCGGCTTCTTACCATTCACTACCACATTTCTGCCTCCCATTCATGAATAGTGACATGCAATTAAACGGCATATTTGGATGTCAATAGTCAATCAAGATGCTAGCCTGCTTAAAGTGGTGCAATCTACTTTTATTAGTTTTCTTTTCTATCGAACAGACCAGAGAAAATAGTTAAAAGGGGTTTATGAACCTAAGGGTCTTACTGCTTGGTCAATAGAACATCATTTCTTTTAAACTTGGCTGTTTCTAGATGGGAATAAATAATCTTACAGCTGAATTGACTTGCGGTATTTCGGTGTGATGGAGTGACCCTGGCAGAACGAGGAAATTTAATAGCCATTTTTTTTAATTTTCATTTTCGAAGGCATTTTCCCATGCTGTGACACCGGACCGAAAGTGCATCTTCCCGACTTCTGCAAGCGCGTAGATTCGGATGCATACAGTTGGCGTCGTTAGTCAGCTCTCGTAATGTTTTTTTTCGTGGAACACAGATGCTGAAGTTACAAGCTGACGCATCGTTTCGCACTGTCTTTCTATGGAATTTCTTATTTAAGATTTATCGGATCGTAGGTTCTTGACTATGCCCCTTTAGTGTAACCTGATGTGTGAATATTTCATTAGTTTTCCATCTTCATATTACTTTATAGAATTTCGAATATATTGAGGTAATAACGTAAGGTCGAGTAATAAAAGTAACATCAAATTATGGTAAAAATGAAAAATATCAATCATTTATTGCCTAAGAAAGGGTTGGTCAATTTAAATTTGTTGTGAACATGGCAAATTATATATTTTTAGTTGCCATCTCTTCACAATTCGCTTCATTCGCCCTGTTAAATAGTGGACATTCTCATAAAGCAACCTGCTGGTCCATCTAGGGCAGTCATTTCGCCATGATCTATAATTTTGCAAAGTTCAAATGGGTGATTTTTTGCACGGAAATCAATCAACTTGGTAACAGACTACGCAGCTTGTTTAGGCTCTCGCATTTTACGTAATTTTCTGCCCGCTGCCAAGGTTGAGAGGCCATCGGCTTTATTATCTAGTTCGGCTTATTTGCAGGGCAATCTTGAAGGAGCCTTGACGAATTTTCTGCTCAGTAGCTTAAAATTAGAGGAAAATTCTTGCGCTGTACAACTTTGCGGTTGCTATTTTCGATGAGCTTTTGACTGCTTCCAGAATGTCCACATTTTCGATGGCATCCTCCACACTGAAAGACGCAAGTTCGATATCCATTCGTTCGTTCATTGAACGTAGCTTTATTTTAGAATGTCACTCACACTCAGTTGAACAGCAAATCGATGCTCGAGAATCGGGTTTCCCTCATCCCTAGCAGTAGCCATTTTTTCGAGTAAAAAACCGAAACGATCCTCCACTTGGCACAAAAAGTAGATTCTCCATTGAAATCACTTTTAATACGCACTCTTTTCAGCATTGCCTACCATTTTTTTTAACACGGTAGAGTATTATCCTCTTTTGGTCGTGAGAGAACACACCGCCCGTTTGTTGACATTTCAGAATCGATCAATTCATTCCATTTCTTGGAAGCGACGTTTCTTAGATCATTCATCCTTTAATACCATTATCTTCCAACTCCCAGGCTTTTACACAGTCCTGCTCCCATCTGATCCATTACTAGACAATTTAGAGTGCTTTCCTCTGCTTCTTTTTTAAGGACTTTCGACTTTACTATCTGACACTCGGCTGAGCATCTGTGACCAAGTAGCGACAACTTCTATTCTAATGGCTGTAAATTATACCAAGGTGTATAGACCACGTATTATTACAAGAAAAGAAATCTTAAATGATTCACTAAAAGTGAAGCTCTCGGATTATTGTTTTGATTTAGGCACATCTAGACTAATTAATTGAGTTCAAAATATCTGCCAAGTAGGGCTTTTCGCAAACAACAGACAGTTCACTAAGTATCTGAGAGAGTCTAACTGGTTGTAGGAATCGTCGCAACAGAGAACGGATTTGCAATTTTGCTAGACGAATTCACGCTGCCTTTTTAATGCTCATATTTCGCAGAAGCCATGCTAACAGCTTACTGGTTAGCGTTTATGCCAGACCAAATCTTTTTTTGGAAAGACCATTCGTTTCCTTCTCTAAACTAGAGGCAGAATTCTCTTCTTTGCTTCTTATTAGACTTAATCCCAGAAGATCTCTCCTCATATCATCTTCCGGAGGACTGCTTCCATTTGGCTGGCTGGCGAAGTTGGTGCTCGTGCTAAGCCTTATTTAATGATTATTGGTTAGTATACATAGATCTAAGGATGGCATGGAGTGATACTATTGGGTGAAAGCGTTAAGGGAAACGGGGTCTGTCCTTAGACCACAAAATATCAATGCTTTTCTTCTTCATTTCCCAGGGACAGCATTACTCTTGCCATTCAGCAGAGGCTTCACCTTCAATCAGCCACTTAATTAGCCATCATGTTCTTATATCCTTATTCAGCTCCTTTCTGCACGTAGATCGTCATCGAACTCGTAGACCCTAGGCCCTTTTAACTGAATGCCACTCCTACCTAGAGCTCTCATCAGCTGATATTACCACCTTAGAACAGCGGAGAAGTGAGGCTGGTGTAAGGTGTGGTGGGTATGCTAAACTAGAGTTCAGTTGGCCAAAATCACCTGTTTCAGCCACTCCGAGGTTGTGAATTGGCTAGCCTGTGTATAAATTCAGTCTCAATGCATGAGCCCCTATTATTTGCTCTTTGCGAGCGCTATTGTAGTGTATGATTGGTGCTTACTTTACTATTTAACCGACTGGTGCCAGTGTTTATCACTTTCGGCGAATTTCTTTCACCAGATATAGCAATATTTTCCAACTTGGTGATTGTGCACACACCCAGCTTGCCTTTTGGTCTTTTTGGCTTCTAGATTCTATCTCAAAACGTCAGAACCAGGGGATGTTGAGCATGCACTAAGGGGTACAATTATGTAATGTTTATTCGTCCTACCATTATCTACTCGAGCGAAACGGTCCTATTTCATCTCCGTTTTGACAAAATTGTGATTATTGCTGTCCTTTAACTGTTTCATCAACTGTTTCGATTCAAGTGACACCCGAACATCACTGTAAAATTTGACTACCGGTCGAAATCTGTAACTTGTGCATATGTTGGAAGCCAAATCTTTTTTTAGTAGATGTGGTGGGCTTATTCATGTCACTTTGCTAAGGAAGCATTTCACGGATCCGATTTGCCTCCATTGAACAAGCGTTTTCCGTCAAGTCGATGATATTTCGAATTGGTAAATGGCATTTTCCTTTATTTATTTCACACAAGACTGGCTAAACGTGTTGGGCGACCTTTTCAGCTTTAGTGACCTTTAAATGGCTTCCCATTTGGCTGCTTTTTGATTAAACCAATTTGTTTGCTTATAAATTCTCCGGGAGCGACATGACAGCATAAAGATATGGGAATATATAATTCAACTCGCTTGAAATTACGAAAGCAATAAAGCTCATCGTTTAACTGCTTACTTAAATGAAATATACCATGACCAGCTAGGTTTGTGTTTATCGCTAATAATAGCTTGTCTGATTTTTGTTTGCTTTCCACAGGTTTCGTCACTCTTCCAGTGTCGAATGTGTGCACTCGCAATCCGGCCCAAACCTGGCTTACCTTGCAGCCGCCTGCCAACGCCGATTCGATAAATCCAGTTCTGCTAAGCCCAAGTGAGATCGGTGGCAATGGTATTACTTTCGCCGCAAGTAACAGCTCAATTGCTACCTCGAATGTATTTATTACGACTGGGGGTGCTAATACCACCACTCAGGGTACTGGTGTTCAGTTACGTGTATCTGTTCGCTACAAGTCCGTCGAAATCCTTCCCATTAGTGCCTATGACCCTCTACAAACGGTAAGTGTGCTTCTTAAAAGGGCTGAGTTTAACTTTTCAGTCTTGTAAATATCCGGACCTACTCAATTCTAAGTACTCTGTCATGGAATCTGTACAATCACTTTGAGAAATAGTAGCCACAATATTTGGCTATAAACTTGCAGACAAATATAAGCTTACCTTCTGGTGTCCGACTTGACACCTAACGCCAGTCGAATGCATTACATACTCCTATCTTCATGGCAGTAGTCGAGCTTTCGTATTGGTGGCCATTCGATCCCAGAAAATAGGTTTAAAGAAAACTACTTATTGAATAGAGCACCAGATGCGCTAGACAGAGAGGTAGAGTGCGCTCCATTTGCAAAATCGTTATGTTTTCTAATGCCGATCGTCATATATAAGTGTCGCATTATAGAGGATTTAATATGGACCAGTGCCTTAATCTCATATAGTATTTTTCTACTTTTATTTATTTATTCATTTATTTATTTACTCCCCACCCATTAGGGCAAGTCTCAAGGACTTATTATGGATAAAACAGAAGTACAAATAAATTTTATAACAAGTAGCGCACAACAGTTAACACATAAGACAGTAAAAGCGTGTTTCGACGTCTTCGATTCTCTGGTCACTTCTCTGGCATGTTTTCATTGTACAGGCACCTCGTCCGTCCTCGACATCGTTAAGGGCGGACAATCTTCATATCTCTTCCAGAAGTCTTTTCAACTTTTCGCAATCCAGTTTGAGACCATGAATCCAAGTTTTTACGTCGTACCTTGTTTACCAGGCTGTAAGAGGTTGTACTTCTGCCGGCATAATCTAAATTTGTACGTCTGATGGGTGATTAGTCCTGGCCCCCAAAGTTGCCCCTGGGGTTACCAGTGGTGATCACGAGAAGGTTGAGAGCAGGTTTCTAGTATTATTGTTGTATCCTGGTTTCAGGTGAGCACAATCCAAACCTCAAGATACTTCCGGGGCGATTGCGCATCGCTGTTATTAAAGTGCTCTTTACTGATCAAGGAATTGGGGGGAAGAGGGGGTTTTTAAGTTCAAAGGGAAGATCTTGATCCAACGTCTTTTAACTTTCACATCAATGTCAGAATGGGCAGTCGCTTTTATCATTAGTCAATCAGTAATGAAAGCAAACGGATGGCCTAAACTCCAATTCAGAGTACCGCTACTATTGGGCAAGTTGGATCCGTCCAAATTGGTTTGTAAATCAACATTTTTATGTGAGAAACCTCACCGCAGTGACATTTAGCAGACGTATCTATCTATCTATCTATCTATCTATCAAGTTGACAGAAACATCTTTCCATTTCTCCCTCCCCACTCATTCACACGTTCGTTTGTCACCTATGAACTGCGCATTTGTAAACCTTTAGTGTTCATTTGCTCTTCGTTTCTTGTCAGATTACTAGGCCTTACCTGGTGCTGCAATTACTTCACTACCTGCTGAGAACGGCAGCAAGCTAGGAAGCCATAAAAGCCGATCTTCGGTCTGACAGCTTGCAGTCGATCTCCCATTATCGAGGCCATTTGTGACTCGCGCCTTTCTGTGTTAGCGTGTTGGGTGTGTTACTAGGCCGACTGGACTATGGATGCATACGTAAATTACTCATCGGGCTCCGACGCCCCCAGTCATGTTGGTGCAAGTCTAAATAACATTGAGAGTAGCTAACATAACCTCCAATTAAGTGAAACCGACAATTCTAGTCTCTTTGGCACTAGAGTCAAATATTTTCTGTTCATGAATGACACTTTTGGCATTTTCCGTCATCTGAGCTTTATAGTGCGCATCATTTTTTTCCAACCTTTGGGGTCTTAAATTGGCGAGATCCAGATTCATGATGCCTGATGCCGTTTGAAACCTACAAGACTATGCGTTTCCTTTAAAAAATGCCATTCACGCCTGCTTAAGCATTCTTTACCACTTCTTGCTTCCTCTTTGGAACTATTCATCATTATTTAAGAGCCTTTGACGTATGTAGTGATCAAGTTATCACTGAGAATGGGGAGACATTCTGCAATTATAATCTTAAGCCCACCTAGCTGCATCTCGCAGCGGTCTCTTCAAACATTGAGGAGCACGAAGCTTATCATCTTATTAGCCACTCATTTGGAGTACTTCGTAGAAAAAAGAAAATTTGAATGGAAGAATGGCCGAACTAACGGTGTAAGACTTGAGCGCCGCCTGTGTGGCGGTCTCGTGCGCACTTGACTCATCAGATGAAGTGGATTAGAAACGCGTTGTTAGACATTCAGAGATTAGTATGACCACCCACATCAGTTAATGCTGCACCACAAACAGACGACCAAATGAGAGACGATTAATCAAAGCGGCTCCAAGGTACACCAGTTTTTTTCAGCCATTCATCAAACCGTCTAAACTCATGTTAGCCCATTTACGTTGCCCAGTTCATGACCGAAACTTACTTGGCTTGTGCTTAGCAATTTGGTTTTTCTCAATTCAAAATGCCTAAATCGTCAAACGTTGGTCGTTAAAGTGGCATTTCACCTCTTATCCAAGTTATAACAGCATGGATGTATACGTGGAACCTTCACCTAACAGCAGCCCTTAAGAGTTACGTGAACTTTCATTCTCATTGAAGTAAACAATTCAATTTAACTTTACTTCAATTTATAATAAAAGGAAATCACAGTCTTTCCATTAGCAGCAAACTACTTAATGTTTTCGTTTCCATGGTGTCAATATTTTTAAAGCCAATGCCTTAAAAATAAAAGTTAACATGAATAGTTTAAGTCACCTATTTGATTCATGACTGCTTGTTTCTTTTTGAACATTTGTGTAATTAATGACCAGGCCATCAGCTTGCTCAAAATGTAAACTTTTTCTCTATACTCATGGACTAATTATGCATCGAGAATGGTGTCGATAATGTGCCTTAGTTCTCTACATCCAGCGAAAAAGCGAGCCAATCTTTTTCAAATGGATAAGGAGAAATATTTATCTACACAGAAGCTGGTGCATGAGATTGAAATGAATTTGAGTTTCCTATAGAATGAGCAAATACTTTTGATCAATTTGCAAGATCACATCTAGAACGAGGCGCGAACTCATTCCTTCTCATTTGCAAGGGCTGAGATTGACCTGAACTTGTACTGAATGTTCAAGCAGACAATTTATTCATTCTTCAGTTGGTTCGCGAAAACGGAATCGAAATGACCGATTGGTTTGAGCATCTTATTCCATTGAAACTGAAAGAAGAAGTGGCCTCCTGCCTGGTCAACCTCCACGAGCGCAATGGTACTGCCGCCGCCTTTCTAACCGAACTCGTAGTTAATGAAGTCTCCAACTTAGGTGAGCCAACTTTCAGCGTTTTGTGAAATTTGAGAAGTCTCATACTTTACTAACCTCCGGAGAAAAATTTGTGCCCTGAAGATTAGCAGACCCTCAAGGAATTTATGCAAAATAATAGTTAATATTTTGCTACAAAATATCTGTTCATCGCCTCTATAAGCTGATTGATCGCATAATGGAATGGTTACCAATTTTGTTCTTTTTGGAAGTGTTCCTGTTTGACGAGTTATTTCTTAACAAGGAAGAAGTGGTAGAAGCGATTTTTGTCTTCTAAACCAAACTAATCAGTATTGGTAGTGTATATGGCTTTCTAACATGGGCAATTATTATGTTCTTATCTGAAAAAAATAATCAGCTTGTGCAGATCATAGTTCATGCGTTTCGAGTCACACAAGTTTCAACTTGGGGATGTAACGTTTGGCTTTTAGTTCACGGTAGCCTAAACTAGGTTAATGGGCATTACGATTTCATTACTTTCTCTACAAATTGGTTCGGTAAAATTTAGTGTATAAGAAAATTCAATGTGATTATAGCACGGAAACTTGCATAGCAACCGTTTTTTTTTTTCATTCAAGCCGCTCAAATCCTTGCATCATAGCGGATCTTCATATTTCATTTAATTGAATTCCTCAACAAAAAATTGGTATTTTTTAACATGGGAGTACAAAAATCCAAAGTATTGTCTCCAATTTATGAGATATGTTTGCACGTCTCGGTATTTTTTGGTACTCAATCCATTCGAATTAGGGAATCCTTAAATTTTATGGCATGTATCCAAAACTCTATACCGCTGCACTTAAACATCTCTCTCTCCCCCATTTACTGAAGACAATTCAACTTTATTCTTTATACTGCATGGCTGAATCTTGGCGAATGACGCCCTATTCTGCTTTTTATTTAAGTTTTTCCACCTTGGGCAATTGGGCGTTTGTGCAGGCTCATTTTTATTTTTCAAGATGTGGAACTGTGTGACTCTTTGAAGTGCATTTAAACAAATTTCGAATGTACAAGAATTTTAACGTCGTCTAAGGCATCTACAAACGCAAGAGGAAATCTTTTTCATGACACAAGGTTCAACATCCCGCTAGGTATGGGTTAACACCATATTTCTGAGTTTGAATACGGTCACACTTGTAATTTGCATAGTCACAAATACCGCCTTGTATGTGTTTGAATAGTTCACAGGGCTGTACAGTCAATGATGCCTTTGAATTCAGTCTCGAATAGCATAACTATAATGTCGCTCTCGATATTACCTTTACTGAAGGCTATAGCTTTCGAGGTAACATCGCAGTTGTTGATTTTTCCGTTTGCGATCCTGATCGTTGATCTTTTGTGTTCTGGCGGAATTGGATATATTTCGTTTGTAAATAAAATCAGCCTTTACTTTGAGTCCAAGATTAAGACTGATAGACAGAAAGCAATGTACAGTAGAACATAGAGAACGTGGAAACGATTCTTCTCATCAATTGTAATGCTCTTCCCTTTTCAAAACTGGATTTAAATGTTTCAGACAGGCTCGTCCGAAAAGAAATCCTTGACACCCAATAGAAAACTGAGTTAGCTATCTTAACTACCTCTGAACGTCTTCGCAAAATACCATCTCAAAAATAACCACCCTGCGAGCAGGGATTTACCACCTATTGATCACGTATTAAATCTCTCATAAATGGATTTTCTTTGTTGCGGTATTCAGAGAATGAATCCATGACTTTTCGGTCCAACACGATGGCCACCAAGGCCGTGGAAAGCTACATCAAACTCGTCGGTAAGGAGGTAAGTCAGCCACAGTTCTTAATGGTCAAACCAGACGCTATTTTTATTTGCGTCAAAATTTAGATCACTTGTCCATTTTAATAATGGTTGGCTAATAAAAAACTATTATTAATCGTAAATGTCTCCATGCAGGCGTCGGTATTCAGTTAAATAGTTTTCGTGCTTCTAGTCAATAATCCAAGCTGCTGGAATCAAAGCAGTTGTGAACTTTTTATTACGAAATTTAATACTTTTGTGACGAATGCCGATCTACTTTATAAGCAGGGAAATAAACGCTGATCACACGATTATGAAATGCTTACACATAAAGGCTCAGAAATGCAGTTCCAAAAAATATGCTATCAAGACATGACTAATGTCTCGTCCTTGGTCCGTCACTGATTTTGTGATGTATCCATTTAATGAACAAGCGATTCAGCGCTGAGATTGTTGTTTATCATTATTTGGGCTTTTTTCTCACATCGAAGTCAAAATTTTTTGGTCTGTTTCAGTACCTGCATAGTCTCCTCTATCGATATATCCAGCGTGTCTTGGCGTGCCCCGAAACATGGGAAGTAGATCCCGACAAACTTTCACCTTCTAACCTTTCATCAGGCTCACTGCTGTCGCCCGACCATCAAGGTACCTCGGCACCAGCGACGCTGATTATTCAAGAATATTGTGCACGAAAGTCAAGTCCCAGTGGCTGTAGTTCCGATGTTCCCGGAAATGGCCTCTCTCGTCTCGCAGTGTTAAGCAGTGGAAAGGTTGCCCAACCAGGAAGTCTAGTATACAGCCAGACTCAATTACTTCAACACCTTGACTTCGTATGGGAGGCAGTGTGTGCAAGTTTTCCTATTTTTCCCAGGTGAGTTCATTTCAATACTTGCAGTTGTTCGTGACCAATTCCTCATTTGAGTACTCGGGTTATCTAGGCTGGAAGACGCAACATACGGCCGTGGCAACCCATTTCATAATGGTAAAATGACACTATAGTATCTAGTTCACTTGATTAATATCTGTGCGATGGAAAAGAACACAATAGGAGGGCCTATCGGCTCCCCTGCTTTCGTTACATTCCCAGCTTTGTTTGGTAAGGTCCGTTCTGGGAGGAATCAACATGTATCGACATGTGCAAAAGAGCAAGGACCGTGAAACGCGGATGAATTATACAGATTTACAATATTTTATTCTATGCTACAGTTGCTGCGCTCCTCCTCATTCGGGCATTAAACTAAGTTCTGCAATGTAAATCTTGACCCTATCTCCTTTCATAACGTTATGCACTCAGTGAATTAATTCTGTTGATTTCCCAACTTATATTTGCAAGCAATTTGTCATTTTATCTTTAAATCATGATCATTCCAAGAAATCACTTAGATCAGTTATATTGGCCTTGTTTGATCTATATTCCCGAACGAATTTCGCACGTTCGCGCATGGTCTTCGTAGGCCTATACCAAGTGACCTTATCTTGAAAAGTACAGGTATTAAGCTTAGGCGTCTGTAGGGCCGGTTGTCTTTCTGCTTCCCTTGAGGTGGCTGCGGCAGCAGTAGCAACCCTGACAAACCTTTGACCCGATATTGGAAAGTGGCTGGAGCACCTAGAATGCAAAATGTGAACGGCAACGTCACACGCGATACTCCTGTGAGAAGTGGTTTATTAAATTATTTAAGCAAGGGACCTAATTTTACCCCTTTGTTTCATTTACCTGACTGGACGATATATATATATATATACATGTATAACAGCTTGTGATATCAGCAGTGGTTCATTCATTCTTTGAAGCATGAGATGCATACATGCGGTCAAATACCTAGAATATTAAAGCAGTGAAGAGGCGTTGCTCTGCGTCTGGCTATTATGGTCAATGTCTTGAGAAATGCCGTTATTATCTCTTCCTCTTAATTTTATTCCCTCAATGCTGTTGTCCGTAACAAATTTTTGTAGTTTCGTAAATTAAACTGACCTGACTTTTGGTACCCCAATTCTCGTTTGATTGTTTACTCTAAACGTTGGTGGCCTCGTAGGCGTTTGAAGTTATATTCCTTTCGAAATCCTTTTGAAGGCGAAACCGCGCTTAAGTCTGTTCCATATCCGAATCCCTTGCTATTGATCAATTTTCAGTGAATACAGTCTTTTGTAATGTTAGTGTTAGGATTATGTAATTCATATGAGCAAAATATAAATTGATGCCATTGGATGTAAGGGACAGCGAAGCTGGAATAATCCAATGATTGGTCCGCGTTCATAAATTTATGAACCAATTATTTAATAGACAATCGAATTGATAATGAGCCCCTTTGTCCATTTGTAGCAAGTCACACAGTCAGGTATGAACCACCAAACTGCAATGTTATTTAAAGCCGCTTTGTATGATGAACCAACAGGTAGGAGATATGGCGAAAGCTCTGCGAGTTAAGCATTTGCGATGCATATACCATTCTTAGGTCAGCAATTTTCGCTGAACGTGAATGGTCACCCGATTTTTAATACTTTTTTTGTCAATGGCTAAGAAATCAATGGTGAATATGGTCGGTCACATCGATCCCTTCCAAGTCCTTCTAGCCTTCAGCAATTCCACTATACCTCCTAGAAGGTCTGCCTGCATTTACATTTATTTGTAGATTTGATTATTAGAAGACGGTTTCGGAACATAATATGCGTGATTAAATATTAAAAAAGTGCTACTTTAGCATTGTTCACTTACTGAACGTACTTATTTCGATCTCATAGATGTTTTCCGGGATTAAAATGAAGTTTTTACTAAGCCTTGGGCCTTATTGGCTGCACTTATTCATACTGTCATTATCTTAATTCTGTGTCTCGTATCTGCTTTCTCTAAAATTCTGTATCCAGCTTTTTGAATTCCGCCCAAATGTTAATCATCACCATTCTTAGTCACCATGCTGTTTGATTTCTCGCTTACCCTCATTGATAGTTTTTTTTTTTCTAGGTAGCTTAGGTCGGTTAATCTTCTAAATTAAGGTTCTTGATGTCTGTTGTCGTCGGCGTTTGTCGACTTTCTAACATTTTAAATACGTAGAGTCTTGGTTCTTGTAAAAGTAGAACACATGATGGAATCGGTACTTTTTTCAATTGAAAGGTATTTTAAGCAAGGATTGAGTGTATCCAAAAACAATGAACAACAGGTTAGGGGAGTGGTTGTTTAACTTACTATGGAATCATTCCAAACACGATTAAAAGTATTTAAATGTAAATGAAGCCACTGTAAAACGTCAAATGCAGTCGCTGTTGAACTTTTTTTATTTCTAAACGCTAGACCGCTGTTGGAGGTGTTTTCGTCATTTCGAGCAGCACTACAGCCATCAAAAGGCGCGGAGTTTTGTGATAAGTTGATCTCAGCCTGCATCTTTCTACGCTTTGTCTGTCCGGCTATCCTCACTCCCTCACTCTTCGGCCTGGCCAGCACTTTTCCTGGCGAGTCCAGCTGCCAACGGAACCTCACTCTTGTCGCAAAGTCGCTCCAATCTCTCGCGAATCTCTCCACATTTGGTGATAAGGTAGACTTTTTTTTCACACATTGCTGTTCTCATCGCTATCGTGATTTCAGTTGGATAATAACTCTCCCTATGTCTCCCATTATGGAGGAGCGGGAATTGTCATCCCCATTTTATATGGCAGCCAAATATGTGGAAATTTCTTTGAACAGTGTTACAGCAACCCCAGCCCTTATTAGAGGACAATATCTTCCGATTTCCGTACTGTAGAGCCTCTGACTGAGAATCTCTTTATTGGCTTTCCCCTTATGTGCCAGTATTTAATTGGTGTTGGTGGTCACTTCAATCACGGGTTGTCCGCTTAACCTGTGAGTCAAAAGCTTAAACTTGCTTGCCACATTTTTCATCATTGTAGGGACGTAAACTGGATGTATCGTCATGTAACTCCGTTGACCGAGAATTCTTATTCTTATATTGACTAAATGGAGATGGAGACTTCCTGACTGGAAAGGCAGACTTTTGAGCCGACTTACTTAAAGTACTGATTCGATTTCTGCTCTATGGCTAGTTTATTGGTGAAATTAACAAGGTTGTGTGCGTTGAACATCGCACATTTTTTAATTTGGCTCGATTGTTTAATGTAAGTATAGAAGTTGACAAATCGGTGTGCACTTGTTACTATCCCAAATATTTCTCCTCCTCATTTGCCTTTTGAGGGCATTCCCACTTTTTAAAAGTGCATTTCTGATAACTAGCCTATTTAATTACTATCCAATAAAAATAAGCTATTTAAAACCATTGTAGCCTTCTAACCTCATAAACATTGTAAAAAAATCCCTTAATGAGTCTCTGAATAATAATGCAAAGCCAGGAATCGCGTTTTCCAAGACCTGCTCATTAATAACTCGCCCAGGCGGCGCTCTACTTACCGAATTCGTTATCTTATGCAGTTATAATGGAATTAACAATACAGGAAAAATTCGTTTCTTTTATTAAACTCCAGAGATGAAAATTTAACCGACTTGATGGTATGATAAATCGAAAATAAGTATCTAATCGGGTACTTACACTGGTTGAGGGGAGGGTTGCAAGTGATTTTATACGGCGCTGTCGAGTACTTTTAACATGTTATTTGAGATTGTATGCAGTTTTCCACTCTACTGATTCCGTCTTCTCAATCTCGAGGTGAATCTATCAGTGTCTCATTACCTCATTCACAGTTTTTGGAATTGTGATTCTTTTAAAAGCATTGTTTCCTCTGTGGCTTTCTAGGGTCAATTTTTCGAACTTTTAGTGATCACTTTCACAGTAAATGGCATCGATTTCAGCTCTTATTGTTGTCCAGGCACTTGTTAGGAATTCTTTAAACTAAACATTGAGCTTCTACTTCTTATTTGAGTGCCTATCAAAAGTCATCGTAAGCTTTTAGTGCTAAGCGATATTATCACGATGACCAGCTTGATGCTGTTTCTTCACCAATTGACCTCCATAATTGTATTTTTCACAGAATGTGCTTCTTGAAGTCTAATATGCGATTTTCAAAATTTAATGGATACTAGCCCTTCAGGAACATTTTCAGCAGCGTAATCGAATTCCTGGGATTTTCCAGTAGGCGCTGCACAGTTGTTTGATAGAATTTGGAATCACTTACATCAAGCCTAAATGCAAATGTCTTTCGTTGCAGAGCGTCTGTCAAAAGACTATTAAACGAGAAATATTATTTACTGTCGTTGGGTGATATAATATTTAGTAATTAGTTTTAGCGGTTATGTTTATTTGGAGCTGCGGAACTAAGTAATGATGCAAGTCACTAAAATAAGCTAAAAAAATTCGCTTTTCTTCAATTACTTGTTGAATCAAGGCAATAATTGTCTAGTAAGTTATAAACCTTCGAATTCCTAAAACAAATAGAGAATATAAGGCTGTTTTTGATGGCACTGAAAAGCATACCTTTTTGAAGGTGGAATGTTTTATCGGAATATCGGCAAGCTAAGTGGTGCTCGTAATTTTCGGGTCTCAGTAAATACCATTCTATGATATTTACTTTGCGGAATGAGATCAATGCATGGTCAAAATGGATGACGATTCAACCGTTGGATATCCGAAACGGAACGTATCAATTAAGATAATTATCTATTTAATACAACTTCCACGAACCTAGCATCTGTTACTCCGCGATTGAGATCTTGGTGTGGTATTATTTTTAATGAAATACTTGCTTAATTTAATTAAACGAAACCCAGTTGTGCAGTTCCTAGCATTTTCTGTCACGAACATTGACGACAGTGGTAACGATTTTGGAATTTTATGGAATTTCAGTTATGCAACAAACGCTCTTAAATCCATTATTACTTCGCATGGAATATTGTTCAACGTCAAACACAAACAGAAACATGACTTAATTCTCTTCTGATTGGTTTGATGCGACTTGTCAAGGCCTCGTGTTTTTTGGAAAAGGGGCGGGGAGTTGGGGGCCATTAATTACTAGAATGAAAGGTCTCGATTTTCATGGCTGCCATCTCCGAATATAGGGTCTTTCGATCCTCCTCTAGACGAATGCTTCTGCTTTCCTCTCCCATACAAACTCTCTTCATCTTGCCTTCTTCCACTGCCTATGCTTACAGCTGACACCTTAGGCGGAAAATTAATGTGGATCTGCTTTCTAGAATGGTCTATTTGGCAGGTTTTTAAAATTCGGTCAGGTTAATTCATTCAATCATTTCAGCCTTTCTTAGATGTAGAATGTGCTTTAACTAACAGCAGGAAAAGTCGATGCGTACTTTCTCGAAGTGGTGCAAAAGAATAAAGAGAGGAATCGGAGTCGTCTTTTTATGAGAGCTGATATATCTATTCTTCTACTCACAGTTTACTAGCAAGGTAAAACAGTGTGCGCAAATCTCGCCAGGGACGCAAAACCCAAAGTCCTAGACTGGATGTAGTCCTTTGTTGAAATCTGCAACCCTTGAGAGGCATATCAACGCCCATTCTTCTAAAGTAGGTTTTCTAACTCGATCAGCTCTAACGCAATTACTAAGGTGTTCAACTGTAGAAGTTTTTGGGGCCATGGTAAATATAGGTGAGCATCATTCAGTGCTTCTGTCAGGTTCGAATTTCTACCATAATCAACAGGAACTGTTCCTGTAATCTTCAAAACATATCCTAGTTTTTCTTCGAGCAAAGTAATCAATCAAGTGCTCAAGATCAAGGCTTCTCTTTAAAATAAGTGGAGCATTGTTTGGGACACTGTGAGCTGGAAATATCGAGCTATTTAGAACTGGAATCAGGAAGTTCACCTGTTTCTATGCCTTTTCATTTTTAGATATTCATAAAGAGAACTTTCATCCCAGATATTTAATAACAATCGTAAACCCGTCCAGAAAAGCTGGAGCGGTGGGCTAGCTGACGACCTGTCGGATCCAGTTTCTGCTCTGAAATAGTGGAATCATTCACCAAAAAAGCATCTCTAAGCCTATTTTTATGTATAGTTTTTGGTCTCTTTGTTTTCGGTCTATTCTTGGACGATCCTTTTTTTGTATTCGTCTCCAGGAGTCTTTCATGAGATTCATGAACGCTTATGTGGAGGTGCAGATTCCAACGATGCGAAGATTTTTGAGGGACATTTCGTCCTTGTCCGAAGTGTTGGAACGCAGCGAAACGGTCTCTTCACCTGTGGCCAGCACCATCGACTGCGGGTATGAACTGGCCTGCTTGCAGAACATTTGTCAGGAGTTATTCAGCACACAGGTTGGACAACAGAACACTTCCAACACTTCATCGGTAGGCTTATTTCAAATAAGTTTTTAAAAATCCCGGCGATTACTTCGTTTTTTAGTGCTGGAATGTAGCATAGGCCAAAATTGATCCGGTCTAGGACGAGTTATTAATAAAACTAAACTCTGACTATGGCGCCACCTATGCATGTTTAAAGACTTTGAATAAACAATTATTTAAGTGAAATCGCAGTTTTGTTTAAGTGTATCTTCATTGTTGATTTATAGTGCGGAAATGTATTTTTCTTAGTTAATAGATGAGATCCCTTTTTATAGGGTGAATATGCGAAAGTTCCGCCATACTGAATCTTAAATTGGACTTAAGGTGCTATTTAAAAGTGCCTTATTGTTAAATACATGTGATCAAAAATCAAATATTCGGCTCCCCGGTGATTTCTAGGCCAGAACTTGTATATGTGCTACTTTAATGTGTCGCGTTTCTTTTTGAAATAATCCCAATTACTGACTAATTGCACAGCTCTGGTGATTGATATGTGATTATGTTTTCTTATAATTTGAATATGTAGATATCGCCACTATACCAGGTTACGATATTCACACTTTTGTGCTGCGGTTTTTCGGTCCTGAATGTAGAAGCGAAATAACTTATTTGTGTTCGGAAATATTGCGGCACATCAAGCGTTAAAAAATCTGTGTATCCTTACCTTTTGTATATAGGTTTTCGGGGCTGGCAATGGGATGTCGCCGATCGATTCCCTACCTCCTTCATTGGCTCGCCTTCCTGAAATCGTAGCCCACCTTGAAAACGTAAAAAATGGTGCTGTACTCAGAACTGACTTCGTGAATGGCCACATTGCTTCCGATTCTGCGTACGCTTTTGCTGACTCAAGCAGACGTGCGCCAGCTTCAACAGTGGCAGATCCGTCCTTTTTTAGCGTAAACTCCGAGAGTATCAATCTCTTACCTTGTTTTTACCTCTCCATGGAGGAATCAATGGGTGATTCTTCTTCTGCTGCAATGCCTCGTCAGCCGGTCCCCGATCCAAATGCTCTCGGATCTCCGATTACTAAACCGAGGGCAATCCGACCTGTAATTGCTCGACTGCCAGCTGTTTCACTGAGCGATAATGACCAAAATCATCATCCTTATGTGCAACAGCCACCTTCATTTCTTGATGTGATGACCTCCCCAAAAAAGGGCGTTCCTTTTGAAGAAGATGGGGTTGACCATGCCTCGCTGAAGAAATCACTTAAAGCTCCCAGTTTTATCCAGAATACGATTGCATCGGGCGGTGGTGGATGTGGTACCCTTAGGAATGATGTGGATTACGATGATCCCTATATAGATGATGCGTATGATTCAGTAGGTGATTTTAGCCTCATATAAGTTGCATGAATGTCTCATTTGTTAAAAGATGATTTTGATGCAAATTAATTAGCGTTTTCGTGAGCTGTTTCCTCAGGTGTTTTGTGTCACGTGCATGAAAAGTATATTCAAATCACTTTCAGATCATTAAAGTCCGAACCGTTGCTCTAATCTGAATTTCAATCTTAGTGAAGTGGTCAAATTAGAGTCTACTGCCTCTAAGATTGGTAATCACCGAACTCTTGGGCAAGGTCAACAAGTTATTTCGAACGTTTTTGATGTCCATGGCAAGAGTCTTCGAATGAACCGTTTTTTATCAAACCCATTTCCTCCAGTCTTGTTGAACATGAGATTGGGGACCCGCCGATCGGATTACTTTATGAACCAGTATGTATGTGGTACTGGTAGTCATTCAAATCATTGTTTTTTTATGACCCGTTTCATTTACTTACGTTATCCTAAGCCAATCAAATAAGTTGCTGTTAGGTACGTGATACTTAGGTCATTGAATCAAGGCTCAAGCTACTTATGGTGTTATCACCATAAATTTTATATACTTAAGCCTCTCAGTACCATATCAAGTATCGAAGCTATGGCATTTGTCCTCTACATAGATTCAATTGGCTTTCATGAAAGCGGTGTGGATAGGACTGATCACCCACTGGACGTACAAAATTAGACTATGCCAGCCGAAGTACAACTGCGTAAAGTCTGGTAAACGAGGCACGACGTAAATAATTGGATTAATGGTCTCAAACTGGACTGTGGAACGTGCGTACAAGTGATTATGAATGGAATCTTCGCCAGAAATTCGAAAAGAATTCTGGATAATTTTTGAAGATTGTCGGCCCATAACAATGTCGAGAACGGACGAGGTGCCAATACGAAGTTGAACTGCTACCTGTACTATGAAACCATACCAGAGATGCGACCAGAGATGTTGTGTGTTAGTTGTTGTAAAAGCTGTGTGTATTTCTGTTGCTCCTCCAATAGGTCCTTGGGACTTGCCCTAATAAGTGGGGAGTAAATAAAAAAATGAAATATCATAGATACAGTTTCAGGAACGTTGAATTAACGTCTTGTATCCCGCGACGTTATGCCTGATTGAATTGACTAAGGGTTGAACTCACAATGTCCTGCGGCAGTGATTTTTGCACTGAAAAGAATATAGACGCAATGGTGACAAAAACATTTTACGCTGGATTTTTAGACGCATGTATCACGAATTCGGACAATTCACGATGCATCATGCGAAGAAGGAGAGAAAAGTGGAAGTGGAAGGCATGTATCTTCCAGTGGTGGAGTAAGTCCAATCCACGCTTTGCAGTTCCCCTCGCCACCGCATAGTGCCTTTTCATTGTATCGGCGTCCAAGGATATCCAATAGTCCAAGTTCGGGTGGTGCTCCTTCAGGTGAGGTGGAATTCTCCTCCAGCCCTGCCGCGGTACCTTCACCTACCACTGCAGCCATCTCTCGAACCCCTAGTGGGGTTTCATCTGCCGAAGGACCTCAGCAGACCTCTCCTCGAAAGAGCTATGAACATCATAGCAGCCATCATCATCATCACCATTATCATCAGGCTGCCACGGTTCGTGATATTTTCAAGGCAACTTCTTTGACAACTCCAAGCTGCGAGAATCTTATTCTCGAACCTAGACCCAACCCTATCATCACGCATGTGAGCTTTTGGTTTTTCAATGTGTGATCTTTTAAATTATTATAAAGTGTTGGTTTTTCTATGCTATAAATATCGAAGCCTCTTACTGTATTGTCGTTAGTGAGAAGTTATTAGGTCAGTTAAACCTTCAAAAACAGTAATTTCAAATTTTTATTGTCATTAATCGTGCCTAAAAAACTAGTCTGCTTCAGGTCAAGTCAACTGTGAGAAATAAACTAGCACTAGAACTCTTTTTGTTAAAGTATCACAATACCTAGGCGCGTAAGAAAACTCATGGGTGACAATTGCGAAAATTCGTAGTCAAAATTTAATTCGAAGTATTATTGCCAAGATAAATACTGTCGAATCTCATTCATCTGACCTCTGCAACTTAAATTCGAGACCCATATCCTCTCATTTTCAGTCTTTCTCCATTTATATTCGCTTATAAGCAAATTCTATTCGCCTGCCAGTCTGTTCTTTACCGACACCTTTCGTAATGAAACGCTTGAAGTTGTCGCCAGCGTTAAAGTGTCAGTTAACTCGTTTCAGACAATATAAGGATATCTGTATGATTTCGGATATCTTTGCAGTTTTTCTCTGTTTGCTACCAATTCATTGCAGAAAAATAAACGAATCGTGGTTTGAGGGGTTCTTGAATCAATTTTAGACAACAAAAGCTTAAAAGTCTAATTATTTTGCTTTAGCTTGTTGGTAGGATGCACTATTCACTTATGGTTAATGAAAACCCTCTTTATCGAATGCATCTGCTTCCTTTTTTAATAGTTTAAGCCGTATAACCCAAGATCTTCAACTACTCTTTCGTCTTACGGGCGTTCATCTTGCACCAATAAGCAAGATCTTATTGTTCAACCCATTCAACATCATTACCCTTATCGCCAAGTCGTTAGCCCCAATGACCCCTCAGCTATCACTTCCTTGACTAAAACTTCAAGTAAATCTGTGGATCAAAAGATGTCTTCCTCTGTGACCAGAACGCTCTTGCCAGCTGATAACGATTTTGGTACTAATATTCCTTTGGGCCCAGCCACCGATGACTTGGGTACTATGGAGACTAGTGGATGGTCCTGGACTTTTGAGGCGGATAGTAGTAGACGCCCGCCATCTGCGAAAAAAAGTAATGGATTACCAGTTTTTCGAGGTCATGGTGCACCTCCACAACCTGTGCTGGCAGAAAACGAGCAGCTTTTAACGTCCACCTTGGAAGAGCTGGGAGACGCTGTCGCTTGGCAAGTCCATTTCGCTGGTCTTTCTATTATATATATATTTTTTATGTTTGTTATGCTTATTTTGATAAGTGAGTTTTTTCTTCATGAATCAAGGTTTGCTTGCTCTATGGGATGGTCAGGTTATGCATCGGGATCGCATCGCGTTTCCATACTCATTCATTCATTCATTCATTCATTTCAGTTCATTTACGAAAAATAAATGAACATATTAAAGTAGACCAATAAGTCCTGATGGTTCAATAAAGCAAGGAAAATAAGAGGACACTGCAAATTGCCTTGGGTTCTTATTTCCAGGATGGATTAAGGGTGTTTTGTGACCATGCTTACTGAAGGTCTGCTTCCGTTTTTTGGCTGAAGACGCGTTTTCTACTCTCTTATGTGTCCAAGGAACTTTTAGGTTACGAAGTCGTTTTGTGTTCTACCTGCGCTGAGGGTCGTCTTTCAAATGATTGTTCCATGCGTTTCTCCATTTCCCCTTCTCTTCCTCCCATTATAGCAATGAACCATGTGAGACTCCGATCTTGAAAAGTAGCAGCCCTCTTGCGATGAAAATAAAGGGAAAGTGCGTTGGCCATAGAAGGTTTGTGATGATTCGGCCTAAAATTTAGCATTCTTCTGGCAATGCTTTTCAACAGAAACCCATGTATGCGGCTGATGATTACAATAACTTGGGACGATATTATTATTTGCCCTTGATCGAGTATTCTTTCGGTAGTCCAGAGATCTGACTCACTGTGACGTGAATTAAAAGTCTTTTTAATATCTGACTTAAATCAGCAATATGTATGATTTGAGATGCTAGAGATCATCCAAAGGAAGCACAGTTTAACTCCATATGTAAATCAAAGAGATGTTGATAAGAAATCGCGGGCCTGGCCCCTTTATTTTGCCTAAATTATAATCCGCGTTGGTATAAATTATTGATTTTGAACAAAAATAGCGATTTTGCAGATGATACCACAGTTTCGAGGTTATAAAAAACGTTTCAATGGCGCATTTTTTTCAGGCTCGAAAGAGAACGCAATGACCTCCTGAACATGCAAGAGCGTCGGTTATCCACCAAACGTCCAAGATCTCGAACAATGCAGAGCATTATTTGCGGCCCTCCTACCCTACCTTCGGCAAATCCTGCTCCTGCAATCCATGCCTCTATTGTTTATGGAAATAGTCCTCCTTCAGTACCGTCGTCAACAGCTGCGACCCAACCTTGTCTTCATCCCCATACCTCAACCCCCTCTACCCACCCAGTGAATTACACCCCCTCTCCAACAGATGAAACCCTCATTCTGACCAAATCGACTAACAGCCTTATCGATCAGATACTTCCTCAGCAGAAAATCCAGCGGTCAGCAGTGTCAAAGACCTTTACGTTGACGAGCTCTGGCTCCGCCTCTGCAAGCCCTTCCCGTGGAAGAAGAGATAGTAGTGAGTCGTTGGACACTTTTCCAAGTGGGCAAGCTCGGCATCATCGAACAGCAACCTTTGTATTAAATAAACCGTTAGCTACTGGATCTAATGGGGTGATGCATCGGTCTAGCCCCCAGACGCCCGCAGGTAATCGACGATTATCTAATAAGACTGATGAACTGGGGTTCGTCGCGCTTCAGTCAGATAGGCCGAGACCTCATGCGGCGAGCTTCGTGTCTACTTCGAACTGCAATCTCTTCTCAACGAACCATACGACACCGAATAGTCCACTGCATCCACCATCCTCCTCCGCGGAGGTTGCGCGTCCGCAGAGGCGCACTAGTGGCGGTGTGTACATTCTCTCGAGCTCATCCCTCATTTCTTGATGTTATGGGGCCTTTATTCTCCTCTATACTTTGTAAATTAATTTCAAATTATTTTCCGACTTTTAGAGAC
Source organism: Moniezia expansa (assembly GCA_019097775.1). Taxonomy (NCBI): domain Eukaryota; kingdom Metazoa; phylum Platyhelminthes; class Cestoda; order Cyclophyllidea; family Anoplocephalidae; genus Moniezia; species Moniezia expansa. Next base: position 6,277,734 of record JADFDV010000076.1, on the reverse strand, counting down.
TTAATAACATGGTTTCCATATGCGTTTGTTGAATTGAGAATAAAATTGTGAGAAGAGAAGTACAAAGTCGACCCATTCGTCGTTTTTTTGATTCCTTCAATACTTCTATGATAAGTCATCGAACCATTCATTTTCAGCTCTTCCTTAGCTCTGACGCAGGTCACTCTCTGGGTTATTTTAATTGGATTAAATAGTCTCGCAAATGAGTAGATAGTCTTGAGAAAATACTTAGTGGGTCTTGTTGCTATAGCGTTTGGCTTTTCAGTCTATTTATGTGCAGTCAAAGATACACTTTTGTAAGTGGGAGGCCAACCACAAAGACATACAACGAGAGGTAAGCGAGATCGGGCTCCATTTGAGTGTCGTTCATGATAACGACTGATCGGGTTCTTCTAGAATATTGCGGCTCACGTATTTTGTTGGAAATGGGTTTTCACTTTGCCTGTCCTTCGTAGGCCTCTACTTAACCAGTGTGAACTGTTCATTCAGTCAGTGATTGATTCAGGCGAAGGTCTCCCTTCGGTTGTGTCTGCCCTATGCACACAAAAACTACAGAGTTTCAAGATGCATGGGAGGCGAGAAATAACTAAGGTGAATTGGATAAAAAGCAAGATTAGGTGGTACAAGAGCTCAATGCCATTATCAATGAACGGAGAGGACCTTTGATTGATTAGAGGACACTGATTATACGGCCTGTAATTACATTCTTTAATTTCTCTTCTCTTCTTTGAGAAGAGTGAAAATGCAATAATGGATGCGGAGGATCCAAAGCATTTGGGATTGTGTGGAATCTTCATTAATGATTAGATACCGATCTTGCTCTTTTTATGCTCATTAACACATTTTGAGACAATGAATTAACTAACCTGAGTGAATGTGATTTCATACTAATATATTCTGCAATCATCCAAGTTCTTATGTAAGTGCATAATCCAGCGGCAGGTTACCACGTGGCTTTGTTTAACTGCATGATTAAGCAACATTATTGCTTAAGCCTTAAGCTGTAACTTATGCCAGAGTTAAAGGTGCTCCATGGGTATTAATAATTATTAGAACATTGAGCTATACGCGAATGTGATATATTTCGAGGTCAAACAATGAAGGAGAAAAGCATGAAGGAAATTGTCTAACAACTGATTGAGTAGCGGTGGCGCAATTAAAGTTCGATAGAAAAGTAAGGTAAGTGAATTAAAATTTAATTGAAAGCTTATACAAAAAAGTCCGGACATTATGCATACTGTAGCGCAACAGATCTTTGGTGCCACTTGAAGATACTTATGATAGGAACTCATTAAAAAAACTGCTGTTTCCATTACCATTTTAATAGGCTGAACGCGATACTGTTACGTATCTATAGTGAAGGTATAGAAATACATACACAACCCGAACAACTTACTAAAATATTCATATCAAAAATGAACAGTTAGTTAAATTGTACTCCTAAGTTTCCCAAAATATTTAAAATAAGCCAAATTTATTATAGAACAATAAGTATTGAAATTGCTGAGACGCCTATAATTTAAGTTTACCACGACTATTGCGCTAGTGCAAATACAAGGTTACAAAGTATAAGGTCACTTGTTTTTAATTGGTTGATCGTAGGAAAACGCTCTATCGGTCTGCTTTTATCTAAATGCTTCTGAGATGGTTTTCGAAACTCTAGTTGCTGATCTCTTAAATCGATACCTTGGCAACTATCTAGAAACTCTTAGTGCCTCACAACTGAGTTTGGGCTTGTTATCTGGTAAGCTTCTAATGCAAGATTGCCAATTAAATATTTAAGGCAATGTCTCGCTTGAGAATGTCGATGTGCGAGCTACTGCATTTGACGACTTTGACATACCTGTCAGAGTAATACAGGGCCATATACGTAGGTCTTTTAAATTTTTTAATTCCCGGCCCAGGTCATTTTACCCTTAAAATTCCCTTCAAAAATCTCTACACGGAACCTGTGGTAGCAGAATTGAGCGGCCTATACATCCTGGCAGTTCCACGCGCTGGTTAGCATTATTTTTCAATCTTAACCTTTAAGATGTTATTTACGAGGAATCAAAAGAACGTCAATACCGACGCGAGGCCAAACGCAAAACACTTAAAGCGATCGATGAAATTCGTCGCGAACGCCGAGCCGAGGGAAATGAATCTACAGATTCATTTTTTGAAAAACTCGCTGCTCAAATAATTAAGAATCTTCAAGTCAAAATTGAAAATGTTCACATGCGATACGAGGATCAAACAACCATTCCTGGTATGCGGTTTTCGGCCGGTATAACCTTGAATCGTTTGGCTTTCCAGGTAGAAGTTATGCATATCACCTTAGTTTTTTTCTAGACTTGCGATAGTTCTGGTAAAGCGGTTATTCTTACGAATGACACCACCAAAGAATTCTTCAAGGTATGGAAATTCGGTTAGATCCTAACCTTTAGCTTGCCAAATTGGATTCCCTTGCAATATATTGGAACCATGATACAAAGTTGTATGCCAATCTCCCAACAGGTCCACTTAGAGTAGGTTTTCAGTGGCTTCTCTACCATATCCTTAGAATATGATGAATTCTTCTATCGCGAGTTTTGAGAAAACTACTACGGGAATGAATTACAGTAGGTTAACATAAAATATTTCGTTAACCGCCTCTGTTGCAGTTCTTCGTCCGATATCCTTCGATGCACTTATGCACGTTCATATGCAACCTGAGAAGGTTCAGTTCATGATCCCTCAGATTGGAGTTAATATTAAGTTCGAAGAAATTGAAATAGACCTCCAGCACAATCAATACCTTGGCCTCGCTCTATTTCTTAGTTCTCTGGATCGAATAATCCTCCAAAATAAGTTTAGAAAGTATAAGTCGCTTGCTGCATCAAATAATTATTCCCGTGCTAGGTAGGTTCTTTTCTTCTCGTTGGTTCTCATGAATTTGCTATTTATTTCTATTTTTGTTGTTTTTGATGTCCCCTCGAAAGCACTGTTAGGTAAGTCATACCTTTCATTCCGAGTTAGTAACTCTGATTTATGTTTGCTTATTGCATAAATGTGGGATTTTTTTATCAGATGGATGTTTGCGTACAATGCTGTTTTGGAGGAAATCGTTCGTCGACGGGCTAGAATGTGGTCTTGGCAGTATATAAAAGAGCATCGGCAGATGATTCGGGACTACACCAACTTGTGGACGAATAAACTCATGAACGTGACTCTCACACCTCTGCAGCAAGCCAAAATTGATGTAATTGTTGCTTAACTCTTGCGGTACTCGTGACCGTGTGTACTTTATTTCTGTTTTTTTCTAGTACTTTGAAGACGAGTTGGATGTAATGAACTTGGCCCTAGCGCGCCAGCGCGCAGAAATTCGGGTAAGGACTGTCAGTCCCCCATGATTCCCAGTTCAATCTATTTGGCTGTCTATATTTTGCGAGGAGATATAGTTTAACTGTTGCATATCTTGTGCAGCTGCGACACCGAAAGAAGGTAATCTCTCTGTTGTGGTCGCACCTATTTCTCTTATTTTAGTGTGACCTGGCGATGTGGTGTCAGTGTTTATAACCTCAAATCAACTTAAATAAAGGCTTTCAGATTTTGTGCTAATGTATACTCGAAAATATCCCCAATTATGATGTGGTTGATCTCTCATTTTCAAAAATGCTTTCAAATCTACGCTACAGGCACGTAGGCTGAGGCGGAAACGCTTCCATCTGGTAAGATGGGTGTCGATGTTGGTGGTGCTTACTGTCCGCTAAAATGAATATCGCTGTTGTGAAGATGTTCTGGTTGTGGGATACTTATTCTGTGTCTAATTTGCATCTTTGGTGTCTTCAACTGGTGGTTGTGAATATTTTCAATTTCTCTAGATCTCTCTTGCGAAACCCATTATTGGTGATTGGTCATCACAATGTCAGTCAACTTCACTATACGACTTGGAATTTTAGCCCTCTCATTGATTTTGAAATTGAAAGAAACCTTTAACTTTGGATGCGAAGGAATTCAAACTTTGGGAGTCTTTTAGGATCTCGACAGATTATAAGTTACAAGTAGATTTTATTAATTTGGGTCGATCTGAGCCACCACTTCTTTTCAAGGCAGTTATCTAGTTTTTAATGGGATGCTTATGGCTGGAATCTTCTCCGTTGGGCTGAATTTTCTAGGTCAATTATTTTTATCTGAAGTTCTAAATTTATGCCTCTACTATAAGAATTATTCCCCAACCTTGTCGAAGTAGTCTATTTATGATCGTTGGCATACGCATCTTTATTTCTCCGCATGCCCCGATTTCGTAATTAGGCCTCAAAGAACAAAACGCTGAAGGAGAAGGCAAGTAGTGGTGGCGGTGGATGGTTCTCTTGGATCCTCGGAGGCTCAAGTACTCCAGGAACCAATTCAGCTGATAGTGCCCTAGTGCTGGAAGACAGCTCTGGTGTTATGCAACGCGTTCAGGAGGAGATGACCCAGGATGAGAAACAGAAGCTTTATGCTGCACTGAATTACACTGAGGGCATGGGTCGCAGCTCCTACCCACCGGACTATATTTCAACGATTATCAACTTCTCTCTCGGCGGTTTGGCGTTCATGCTCACCAATAGCGAACTTAAGTATGTTAAATCCCATGTTCTAACTACTTGATTCATGGCGTTCCAGTCAAGCGCTTGTATTTCACTATTTTTCTTATGAGCTCTGCATTTTAGTAGGTCCGACATAACCTCTTTTGCATTTAGTTTGACCGTGCCGATTACTTGGGAACTTCCCGAGCTACACGCACTGTCTAAGTAAAAGTGACAATATTTTTAAATTTAAGTGACTCCATTCTTTGGCTGAAGATTGCAAGGATTTCCATTTGTATTCGTATCTGTAGGTTGCTTGTTTTTTTCTAATGTTGTTCTCTTTATAAACCACGTGCCATCAACGGGAATTCAAACAGTTTGCATCACTAATGCTTAAAACGGTCGTTTCGTTTTGACGTAATCGTTGAAAAATGAGAGCGCTAATTCAGAAAAATTACACTTTCTTCGCTGTCATTTTGCTCTTCAATGGCTACCAATTTCACTAAAAAGTAGCAGAAACCTACAAACTCATTCTCAAACTAGGACTAGATTGTGGATTATTTTTATGTTGTGTGGAAACCCCATAGATTATCATTTTACTTATCTGTATTATTTTCTTCCTAACTATTTGAAGTCCACAGATGGGTCATCAGGAAATGTTCATTCTTTCTCTAATAAAGGCATGGATGAATGAAGAGATGAATTCCTTGGCATGTCAGTCTGAAGAAGTCATAACTCTGATTTGGTTGAGCGAAGCCAGAGGGTAATAACTCTCCAGGATAAAAAAAAGTTGTTAATCTGAATTGATGTTTAAATTGGATTCTCTCGTATTTCAATCTAATGGCTCTTGAGTCTCGTACGCTAACTCTTCGAGCTTCGGTCTGCGCATTATTTTTACACTAATATTTGGGAAAATTCTGTAAGGAATTAATTGTGGGACCAGGCTGTATGGATTTCGTCCTCTGCAGCTACTTCACTTCTTGGTTTACACTAATTTCGAATATTAAACGGAATAAATTAGGTTTTGCTTTTGAGTAATCCACTGGAAACTTGTTAATAGCCAGTCTTTAACTCTATGTCCTATCCATTTGTTTTAGAAATCCGAACATTTTGAAAATTCAGGTGAATACTGTCACTTTCGATTTCAAACAACGTTCTGGTGATAATGCAATGGAGTAAGTGTTTGATATCAACGTAATTTGCCGTAACTAAAATGCCTAATTTCGTACTTTGTGTTTTTTTGTCGAAGTATCACAATCGTTCCATCGCGGATGAGGTTAATACACTCATCTTAGCCATTTCCTTTGCAACTTCTTGTTAATAATTCCATCCGCTACATGCCCCATTTAATGGCAATGTACGAGATAAATCATTCTCCATATTTTAAAATTAGCGATGTTCTTGTAACCAAAACGGCACATTCAATCATCTTAATCATAAACATTGCCTAAAACACTTCCATTTTCTCCAGTCGTATCGACTTACTTGGCGCTGAAAACAGTAGTGCTATCGACGTTATGGTTCTTATTCACTGAAGTCTGTGCACGTCGATTATCCCTTTTGAGCTGCCTTCAGTTCCATTTAAATTATTGTTTTTTGGGATTTCGTCCGCTTTGTGCAATAGATACGTGCACTTCCACATTCTCCGGTTCTTCATTTTTTGCATCCTTCAGTCTTGCTCTGAAACTGGCCGACTTTGTGGTAGTAGGCGCACGAAACAGCTACACTGCGGCCGTTCCAACTCTCATATCAAGTACAGCCCCTGGGGAATCTCTGCTCTCCGTGAATTTTGAAAAAAATCCACTTGACAGAACCGCCGACCAGCGTCTCTACGTGTCAGCCGCTCCGCTTCAAGTCGTCTACGATGCTGACACTATCAACAAAGTTGTGGATTTCTTCAGAATTTCAGGAGGACTTCGGTTGGACGAGTAAGTCAGCTTTCATTATTAATATTATGAAAATGTGGGGCTAAACTACTCAACAGAATCTATCCACCAATAGCGACTAGCTTATGTGCTCACAGAACTAGGTTCATTGTGGCTTTGCAGGCTGGATGAGTCTATTAGTAACCAGGTAACTTCGACATGGTCATACTAATATGTGGTTGGCCGTGCCGCAACATGGAATGCCAACTGCTGCATTTTATCAAGTCGTATATCGGTAACTATGTAATTGGAGTGACTGGCATTTTTCATGATGGTATGATAAAATTAGTATGTTTTTTCGTGACTGGCAATTTCTAGAGCTTTATTTAATTCCAAGCATTGGAATATGGTCCACTGGCAGAATATTTTCGTCACTAGTTGTTATGGATGCTAGTTTAATGGGGCGGGTTGACGTCCCTTAATTTGAGGTTTTTCGAGGTTTAAGTGGTTCTGTTTTCTTTTGGCGAATGTGGTGCACCTAGCACCAATAGCTTTGAAGAGTGGAAAACGGGACACATTGTATATCCTCATAATTGGTCGGCTAATTTCTGACTTGTTCCTCGGAAATAGCACAAAATTATATTCCTTTGATCTTTCGTGATAAGTCGCAGATATTCTTGCAGTACTTCTTCAAGCTGACTAGTTCTTCTGTTTGGTAAGCAAATCATGTTGGCATCTTCGATGGTTATGAGATGGTTAATGCTCTTCATGAGCATTTCATGAGCCTTGTCTCTATATGTTAAGCAATCTAAATCAATGAACTAACCTACATTGTTAGAGGATGCGAACTCAGTTCTATCCTTGTTTTTATGTCCATCAGGCTCTTAGTTGAAGGGAGAGTGTTTTTAAATAGGAGGGGAGGTTAAGACGGTGTTTATTTCCTGGTGGGAAGGAGAAGGGAGTTTTAACGAGAGAGAAAACAGATATTGTAAATTTCAGGTTAAGGAGTTTGTGAATAAATTTTAGCTCGAGCATGACCAGTGCCGGCTTCAGTAGAAATTTGATAATGTCCATGGCAGTCCATATCCTCCACTGCCCCCTTGGCAGCATCATCTCCTCATTTTCTTATCGTTGTTGTCAACCGACAGTTCAACCAGTGTGTGGCCAGTTCAACCAGTTCAATTTTGGTTGTTCGATTGCCTTTTAATAAATGTCATTTCCTATAGGTTAAGATATGAACGTGGAGAAGGGCATTATTACCAGTTTTGCACATGTGCTTCCTAGCAACTCTGTATACCTTCAATTACTGCATGTGTTCTCATATCAAGTCAATTTTAGCCCTTCCTGAAAATTACTTTGTAAGTGGGATTGGTTTCATTACGCTACATCAAAGTAAAGAGAATACTGGTATTCCGTCTGTTAGGTACAGCGTAGCAATTCCTTGCCACCATTAGAGCATGGAGATCATGTGCATGCTCAACTTACTAAATGGCACTAGTTGAAAAAACAGTGGTACATATTGTGTTGCTGAACTGACCTCCTAAGAGAGATCTTTAATCGGAGACGGTTACAGAACGCTTTCTTTCTTCCCAAGATACGAGTTAGACGTCACTTATTCAATTATGCTAGGGTGTATGTTTCATTAGCAAGTTCTCTACAATTATATTCATTGTTTATAGATGACCGAGGACTAAAGAAATTTAAAAGAAACGCCATTGAAGCAGACTTGGTCAGTAGCTCCAATCATTCGATTTTTGTTACTACTAGGATGTTTTTGTCTTGTAACCCTGTCAGTTGAAAAGTTGAAATATCAAAAACGTCACCGAAATGATTTCATTTCGTTTTTACCCCCTTCTAGAATTTCCTCTTCGGTGATGCCGACGCTTGATGAGATGAAGGCCATGACCACGACGGGACTGCGATATTTGGTCAGTCAACGCACCTACCTTGATCTTCAAATCGATATCCAATCTAGCCACTTCCTCCTCCCTGAACTTGGAGTCTACACCGAGTAGGTCACTAACACCTTCTTGTGTGTCTTTAACCTCATGCGCGACTTATTGAATCATAGCTTTATTCGTTGACCAGTTTAGATGAGTTTTTATTTACATAATTGTAACCTTGCTTAACTGTGGATTTCAATGTGAAGCCATTCACACATGAGGGTTTACTCATTTAGAATCAGAACTTACAGTCTGTTTATTTTTCAATGCAGTTTAAAATTGGTACCCAACTGACAGATGTATGAGAGGCAAGAGAATATGAGTCGAAGGCAACAAAAGTATGCGCACTCACACGTTAGCTAGAGATAAGTTAATGTGTAAGGTCATGAAAGTGGACATGCACAAGTGTATGAGGCCAGTTGAATCAGATACACAGAACAATGAGTCCTGGTTGGGTGGATGACATGCGGAAGCACTGTATATCGTCAGAACTCACGTGATCGAGGTACTTAATCAAAAACTTCAATTACCACACATTTTTGACCTAAAGGTGTAATTTTGCGCTCCTGCAAACTTCTATGTTCTAATCTTGTCATGTGGTAGTTTTCAATGGAGCCATTTGTGCCATTCTTTATTCATGATCAGTTTGCATTCTTGGATTGAGCTATTCCATTCTTCTGATTGCAGTTGCAACGAAGAACATTGCCCATTGCGACTTCTATTATTTTAAAAATTTACTTTTCCCCGCAGATGGCCATTCTGATTCCTCCCATTTTTTTCAGAGCTTGCGACTTTCATATTCATACCCAGTGTTTACGTCCCTAACTTTCTGTCCAGATTATGAAATCTTCGCCGACCTCGCCAAAATGTCAGATTAAATGAGTTTCTAATTTAATAAACCTAAAATTAGGTTTGAAGGCGATAGTTATGAGCTAGTACCTTCGTCGAATATTAGTTAATGCAACTGTGCATCTAAGGTTCGTGTACAGGGATACTAGTGGGACATTTTTAAAATCTGAAAGTATCTAGTGAAGAAGTTAGTCAGACATGACTTTTTAAACTGTCTTTTCGGGGTTTCGTGGAAATTTCATCCTCGCATGATCATCTCATCGGTTGTCTCATTCCTGTTCCGCTCTCTAGTCGGTTCCCCTTACTCCCTTTATTTAAGGACCAAATGTTCCAAATTTTTGGCTCTCCGGTTTGATTGATCTATCGAACCGGTGGCTATGGTTGTTTCTCTGGTTTCCTGATGAGTTAGTGCTGTATCCTGGAGCAATGGAAGGTTTTCTTGCAGCGTTGAAAGAGCGCTGCTTTTTAGAAATAACCTCAAGCAATCCTTTATCTCCTTGACTTCGATGAACATGATGAAATGGCATCGCGTGGTGTTTTTCTCCTTTTAGACATTCTATTTTTTTTTGTCTCCAGCCATTAAATTGACAATTTTTTTCCCAAGCGGCTGTCGACTCATCATGGTGGACTTTGGCAGTGTGAGTCTGCGCTCCATCCGTGCACAGTTGGATCTACTTCGTACAGACAAGCCTGTCTCTGATCCTTCAAACTCCACTCAGGTTGGTCGAGCGCAGTCCGACGAACGTTATCAGCAATTGATGCAGGCAAATTACGAACAACTTCTCTCGGAGGCCTACGATCAATTTGAAGTCTCCTTGACTGCTACTCGGATTATCTTGGTTCAACAAGGTGAGCGTATCCTTTCGCTCTTTTATTTGCAGCCATCCACCAGAAGGTTTTGGCTTGATTCTTATTCTAGCTCTACCATGGAGAAAGTCTGTTAGAGATGGAAATCAAAGTATTGTTTTTTGTTAACTTTTTGGTAAACTTCAATGCCGATATGTAAACTATGCATCAAAGAAAGCGCAAAAGTAGGCTTGATTTTGTGAAAATTACTTTGAACTGTTAAGTCTTCCTAAGGAAAAATCTTGTTCGTTTCCCTTCATCAATGCACTGGAAGGTCCAGTACTTTGCTAGATTGTTATTGCCAATGACTCGAGTGGATTTTGATCTACGTTTGATGCTTCTGATTCTAATTCCGATCTTCGCGATCTCCATAGTTAGTCTAGTACTTATCTGCTTTCCTCACCGCCTATACAGGCTTCGTTTCATTCTTTCTCCATTAGCATTCATATTCAAGTATCCTAGAAGTCTCCACTTTACCTTTTTGTCACTTTACGGTCTTCTCCGGTAGATGGGCGAATGGATTGACGAGGTCTGGTCGCCTGCGCAGCCATCTGACGCAGATTGGGATGGTCGTTTCGTAAATTTATCTTCTTATTTATATTATCAAATAGTACGCCACATATTAGACCTTCACTCTTTATTCCTCCTACGCATTGCCCTAATACGCGATATCAACTGTCAAGAGACCGTTAGTTTACTTTTGCAATCTCTGATTGAACAGAAAAGTATTGGGTTGAGTTGCGCATACTAGATCTCAGGACGTTTTGTTTTTTATTGTCAATCTTCTTACATACTATTTCATAAAAGTGCGAGAAAGAAACATTGTTCTAATTCTGATTTCTATTAAACGTGTCGTTTGCGTTCATCTTTGTAGATTCGATCACTTTTGCGATGCCATTTGGTTAACTGAGGTCTCTAGTGGAAGAAAAATTATCTTTTTTAGATGGGATCAGTCAATAGAAATGACGGTGTCCCTACTTGACCTGTCTTAGCCAATCCGCTCATTTCCACTTGAGCTTCTTGGGCAACCTCCACGTTCTCTTCGACACCCTGTTCGACTTCTAGCCTATGCACATACCTTCAGTCGATGACATCCTCTTCTTGTCGCTTTCCATTGAGCACTCATATCGTTATACTCTTGGATGCCGATCGTTAAAAGCCAGTAGCGTAAGACGCATAACTTAACATACTGTATTAAGTTTTATGTGAGATCCAGTAGAATTGTATGTTTAGACATCGGCCAAAGGCTAGGCAATGTTAAATACCTCTGTTTATTTTGTGAACCTGCCACTAATTTTCATTATGAAGTGACGGGTGGATGTCCTGAGTTCTGTATCCAGCAGCTCAATACACCATTAAATCATCTTAAAATGGTATTAGTAGTGTCTACGGTCTTATTGAAGTTTGAATTTTTTCACGACTTAATCACGGAAAGAGGGCAACAGGAACAATCAGTCATTAAATCATTGATGTTCCGTTTTCGTGTACCCTACTTCTGATTACTGTGACTAGCCCCTTGGAATGACTATTTTCAGTTTTTCTCTTCCTCCACTGTCCTCGACAAGCTGTGGTGCTCTTCCTACATTAGCCCTCCGTTTTACCTTCCCTTTTCGATCAGTCCGATTATGTTGTTAATTTCTCGCCACCACCACGCACGTGCTTACCTCTGGCTTGTCTTTAAGGCTGCTTCTCTCATGTCGGAGATTTTGCAGTAGGAATGGAGATGTTCACATGCAGTAAACAGAGCGTAAGTTAGCATGTCACAAAGTGGCTGTCGCTCATTAGTCCCTTAACACCATTGTTTGATCCTGTATCCGTGGCAAAGGCTTTTCAGCCTCGATCAGAGCCATCTACGTTAGAACTTTAACTCTTCAAGAAGGTCATTTCTGTCATTCCAATCGACCTTTTTGTGGCCTGATTGAGAGTAGTGGTTGTTGTCACGCTGGAAGATGTTGCTGTTGGGAAATCGGTAATCTTGCTGTTTAATTAAATTAAATAACTTTATTAAATTTCGGAGTTCTTATCTAAGATGGCTCTATTGATGCATTAAACGCATCCTGCCTCCATTCTTGAAAAGCCTATCAGTTTTGTTCATTAGTTCAGCCCAGTTTGTTAGAAAACCAGTAATAGGGTAGACCTTAATGACCTACCGGGGCACTTTAAACGGTTAGAAGGGTAATAAAGCGATCTCTGTGAAGCGGTAACTGGTTGACTTGTGCCCAGTCAACCAGTGTGTGCTTTTCCCTAGTTTCAGTGCAGTTTTTCAATTCCTCTCCTAATATTGTTTTCGAAGGTTATAACTACTGCAAGGCACAGTGGTGGGATATTCTGACCTCCAGTTGTCTAATTTAGGGTATCCGTTTCAACCAAAGAACGGAGTTTTCAGTGCTTGTAGCTGCTAAATCTTTGTTTCACGTGTTAATCAAGCAGCTGTTTGGTATCAACGCCAGTATATATGTTTGGTTATTAAGTGTCAGCCATTGCGATCATTTGCTTTATCCGCAAGTAACATGTGCTTCATTTTTAATTGCAGGTGACAACTTTATGCAATTGTGTTCTCAAGCGGATTCACCCGGTCATGTGCTCAGACCCCTGAGTGTCAGGTTCGTCCTGCGCCGATGCATCGCTTCGCGTGAATTTGGCCTTCCACAGTAAGCTCCTTCTTCTCTGACCTCAGGTTTATATTTCTCTACCCACATATGTGCTTATGGCACTTTCTCCTATCACCTCAATCGGTTTTTCAAACTGGGTTTGATCGATGGAATCAAGCCATATGTATATAATTCTTAATATTTCTTATTGATTAGAATCTATCGTGAATAATTTGGCCCAAAAACTGTAATAGTGCTTACTATTATAGCATCTCCTACAGGTGTTCTTTTCGCCATTCTCAACCTAACTGTATTGGCAAAAGGCAATAGGCACTTGATCTTACAGACGGTCAAATCCTGGCTTTCTATCTGGGGAATTCAATGGCTAATTGGAAATAGTTTTAGGTAGAGGATACTTACATAGCACGATTAGTTGGCAATCTCTTTCTTTTCTGGACACCACTTGTCAAAACTCGTGTTTTTTGTAAATCTCGAAACAATTTTGCACTTTGTTTGCAAAGAGAGTCATGTGCTATTGTTCATTGGTCAGATTTTTATCCGGTGTCTGTTTTAGTCCCTCACAACTTTTACCAATTCGAAGGTTTTGATATATTACAGTTCGGATTTTACTGATATGAGCCACTTCCTGGAGGTAGGTTGGTTGCTGGATCTTTTGTTCAGATATATTCTACCCTTACTTCTTGAATCGACTTTGGATATTTCTGTTCAGCATTTGGTTTTTCAAGCTTCTCCCTACTTATTTTGCATTGGAGTTCTTCAACTAATATCAGTGCTTAAAATTCTTCCATTTAACCAGGGAGACTTAATTTCTCAAAAGACACCTTCACGAAAGGCTCGATTCTCTCTGTCTTCCCAAGTCTAACATAATACTTCTAGGCGGGTTTTGAATGGCTATCAGTTACCTGAGTGTGACCCTATTCGCTGTCACTGTGCTACCTTTCACACACAGTTGACATCTAAGCTATATGATTGAAATATTGCTTGAATTTTTCGATCCAGTGAAAACATCCCTAATCAGGAATGCTACCTGAAGGCTGGCTTTTGCAGTAACAAAATACCCTGAATCAGTTTGTAGAACTGAATGGAATAACCACCAATGATCTACTCATATTCTTATAACCGAGTCCGCTCTAAAACTGTTTTTATCTCCCATTTGATTTCACGAAATTGGAAAAAACTATTCTGAACGGCGGGCACTGATTAGCCTTTGCAATCATGATCTCCAAATCTGTTTCAATGTTTCTGCAGCTGACATGGGTATTGAACTGTTGAGGTTCCTTTAAACTTAACGACTTGGGCTGTACATATCCCTCATTCATAAGTTTTTCCTATGTCCACCTTCTTACATTTTGCTCAAACTATCGAAGATCTCTTGACTACACTTGCAGGTAGTATATTCCACTTTATTGTCAATTTTCATTGCATATTTTTGCCTAAATTGGTTACCTAACCGGGTGATTAAATTCTTATCCTACATCTCTCTGTAAACTCTTTGCGTTGTCGCCACAAATCCATGTGAGAGGCAATGTGGCTAATCGTCTTAGGGGATGTGGAATCCCTGATTCATTGCAGCTATTTACGAGCGATTAGAATTAACTCGCATGTTGATAGGAAAAGAATAATTTTATTAAAACAACTCTTATCCTAGCATGAAGATCGTCTTCAGCTGCCTGATCAGGCGCATTAAAACTAGGATTGTTAAATAGTTTGCCTTGATTGAATTTCGCACCGTAAAGATGGCGTTTTGAATTCAGTCTTTTAAGTGCCCATTTGCTTTTTCTGCAACCGTATTAATAGACCTATTCATATTACCCGAGGTGGCTTTTCCTCACCGCAGACTACTTAATTAGAAAGCCGTAGACTCTTGTGTCGTGAAAAGCGTGATAGCACAACTCAGTTTGGTTAGATTTGGTGGCCGGCGGTATACCTGAGATCTTAAGTGATCGCATTGAAATTTTGAATCGTATTGACATATGCACTTCATGGGCCAGCGAAACAAACTTGCACTGTGGAGTTCACTTCCGCGATATGTAGCATATTATGCTCTGAAGTTCATGTCGGTACATTCTAGGTTAAGAGTCCAAGAAAAAGTAAGGCCTAACGAAATCTGAAGGACTAGCTCAAGTGGAGCGCCACCTGCATTCTACTCGCCATTACAATGGGCTCTGGTAGGAATATTTTATCGACAATTAAAGGAATTATCCCCAGATTAAAGAGCCATTGGATGTTTCTTAGTGCTGGAATGCTTAAGGGTATGAAATAGCTAGTATCGACGGTGTAACGGTAGAGCATCTGACACAACAGATGACAGCGCACACCTATTGTTTATAATAAATACCCGCACTAGTGCCGTTCGTCATCGAGATTGTCAAATGGTGTAACCATGGAAACTGTTTGAAGAAAGTTTGGTGCCATATTTTAAGGGCTTCTCTTTGAATATGTACATGTATTGATTCTCCGATTTAGATTCCAGTATTTTATTCTTGCACCATGTTTTCTCATATTTTGAAATTCTGATTAAAATGGCTGTCTTGATTTGTCAGCACATCATCTACCCCCAGTTAGTCTCTTATGTCCCTTTATTTTATTTATTTATTTTATTTACTCCTCTCCTGTTAGGGCAAGTCCCAAGGACTTATTGGGGTACAAGAGAAGTACAAATAGCTTTTAAAACAAGTAGCAGGGTTTCATCATACAGGTAGCAGTTCGACTTCGTAGTGGCACCTCGTCCGTCCTTGGCTTTGCTAAGGCAGATAATTTTGAGACCTCTTCTAAAAGTATTTTCAACTTTCTTGCTGCGATTCCATTCATTGCTACATGCAAGCGTATCATGTTTACCAGGCTAAACAAAGTTATAATTCTGCCGGCATAATCAAATTTTGTACGTCCGGTGGGTGGTTATTCTTATCCGGCTGCCCCTCTCAATGGCCCCCCAGAGTTTCTCCTGAGGTTACCGGTGGTTACCACGAGGAGGTTGAGAGTAGTTTGCTTAGTTTACCATGTCGATGTTTCCTTGCGTTTTCTCAAATGCTTCTGAATTTGCATATTTTGCCCCTTTGTACACGTGGTCTTCTGGATTCGCAGCCTGCACAATCATTTAAATCCAAAATAGATTTTTTGCTATGAATTCGACAGAAGGTTCAAAACTGGTGTTCAAATAGTCGGAGTCGTTGAATCACTTAGTGAAGTAATTGCGCAGATGTTTCAAGCGCATTTTTAAACGATTTTACATGATTATTTATGGGTTAAATAACTTGTAATAATACTTAGTTAAGATTTCTCACTTCGAGTATCTGCGAGTAATCTTCTTCATTCTACCACCTTCTACTAGAACTAGCGAAAAACAACTCTCCAGAGGCATCATACTAATATTGAGACGCTCTCTTGTTTTGGCAGATTCCAAGTACAAGGTCGCCTTCCCTTGCTAAGCATTGATCTCACCAATCAGGTTATGGAATCTTTCCTGGATGTCATTGCTCATATTCCCCTTCCTGAAGTTGATCCTTCTCAACGAATGCCTACAGATCCCGTGGCTCTTCTTAAGGTATTTTTCTATATCATACCACAATGATTTACTCTGCATACGGACCCAGAAGATTTTCAATGCTTTTATCTTCCAGAATGTTCAGTTTTTCGATGCTCATGGAGAGGATTTATTGCCGGGACAATTGAAGGCCCAGCAAGTCTTACGAATGACTGAAAAAATTTCCTCTAGAGACGATTCTCTCTCCTCTAACCAAACAGAAGACAGCAGCGAGATTTTCTTCGATTCCCATGAGAATCTTGACGAATTTGACAGCACTTCAGAAATGGTTGGGTCGGAATCATTAAGCAGCGTTCTTCGCTAAGGACTATTAAATGTATTTTTCCCTTACTCTAGGAGACTATTCCCAAACCGCTGGCCAACCTAGTTACGGTTGAAGTTTCATTCCTTGTTGAGAAAGTAAGTCATTTTAATTTAAGTGCGCTCTTTATACCATTTCATCGGAAATTTTAGCCTAGTCTCTCAGGTCTCTTCCACAAGACTTCAAACTTCCAGCGTACCGAGTTATAGACACTCTCTGTTTCTTTCAGATTCGAATCCGTTTGTTTGAGGCGGCAAGTACCAAAAATCTGTCGGATCCTTCGGCTCCTATGTTGGTGTTCGCAATCAACCAAATCGGTGCTGATTTCACTCTTCGCCAATGGGACCAAGAAATTAATGTGAGAAAAAGCTAATTTTTCTCGTGGCATTTTGTCTCGTCGAGGTCGAAATGTGCCTACTTAGTTTTTAAGTTTATTTGCAGGCACCGTTGGTTTGATGCAACGCTGCCGATCGGTGTTTACTTTTACTCGTTACTTAATGTGAAAGGCAATAAATTGGTTTTAGGCTTCTGGTTGCAGTTAAGTTAGGCACTCAATCTTCATAAATACAATCGTTTCTACTCAATCTGGACGAGATTAGTCTACTGAAAGCCTTGGATACATCATCTACCTTTTATTTCACTCTAGACGGAAGAACACTTATTCCAGGAGGTGGAAGTTCCTTCAAGAAACTCTTTCTAGAGAGGTATTGAAAAGCAACCTAGATCTCGAGCGAGTGGCTCTTGGTTATGATGGCACTTAATATTGAGTTAGTTGGGTCAAAATGTTGTAGAGGGACCCTTCAGTTTTTTTTTAGGTATAGAACCTTGAAGTTACCTTTCTGAAAATTGAACTGCGGCAGGTTCATATGGGGGTCATGCAGGGCTGCTGTGGCCACGGCAAAGAACCTGCACTAAACATCTCGGAACTAGAGATGAGGACAAAAAAATTATTCTAGACCGAAAAATCTTCCAGATGCTTCCTTTCTAAGCATTCAAGTCTTGAGCGAGTGACTGTCAATTATGATCACACCCACTGCTGAATTACTTAGATCTGATTTGAAGCAAAAAGAATTATTAAGTAATGCCTTGGATGTAATTTCTTAAGATAACGCTGCTTCTCGGAATTGACTTGGGTCAGCCTCACTTGAGTGGTAAATATGGGAGACTTGACCTGTCGAGTTACGAAATTTACTATTTTCTGTCACTGAGTGAAATTAACGCACACTGTAGCATTACCTCAATTGTCTACTAACTCTGAATATGGGGCGAGAGAAGATATGTTGGAATCTATCTGGTTGAGGAATATCCATTTGAACATCCCTTTGCGCGGAAGTATTGATCGTCGTGGTTGGCTATTCCTACTATGTGCATGCCAGACCTCATCTCCTCATGGTCGCTTTCGGTCAAGGTCATAAAGATCCTAGGACTTTTATAAGGAGTGATCTGATGTCTTGATCGAGTATAATTTTTTCTGACTGACAAGTCTTTATGTGCTAACAAAGTCGAAAATCCCAGAGGACTTTCCTGACGGATTCATCCTTTTGGGGTTGGAATGATATCAAATGTAAGTATATTCGAGAAAAGACAACCCAAAGTTATTTCCAAGATATAAACGCCATCAACCGCTATTATTTCAGGTGTGTATAAAACTAGACCAAGTTGACCGATCTCTTATCGTAGCAGTCCTCTTGTGAAGGCAATGTATGGCAAATTTTTTCACTCTTCCGTCGAATTACTGATCGGCAACTATTATGAAATTAATATTTGACACTATAGTAGGCTCAGTTAAATCTTGCAACATTTGGATTTGTTACCATATCGGAAAGTACTCTGTGGATTACTGCAATTATGAATTTATCCTACGAGGCTGCATTGTCCAGCCTTCCAGTTTATTATGTAATTGCTGAACACAATTGAAGAAATTTGATTTATTAATCTTTTGTTGAAAAGGCTTTTGTCATCACTAATTGCTGTTTTATTATCCTCAAGCAAAAACTAATTAAAGGTCTTTTTTGCAATATTTCAATAAACATCATGTGCGTACTTCTGTAAGTTCGAAATGACTTAAATGGGTCCTTCCTTGTCAACTTTTCTCCTTTGAAAAAGGTACAGTTCGTCTATTTTGCTTATCTTTAGGCCTATGTAAACCATCTGAGTTTGAAAGCACCGCGATTCCAGGAGCACCGAAGCAATGACCCACTGTGTTTAATAGATACTTCCTCGAAATCCACAAACGAGGCTGCTTCAGATAGTGAAAATCTCTTTACTGCACATTTCCTCATAGCCAACAAAAGTGGTCCCGAGTTCGCCACCATCTACTCCAACACTCGTCACAGTCTCCTTTGCAAATTCAGAGTCTTGAAGGTATTCTTCTGTTGATATATTCATGAATCGTAACCATTTGTGTCATTTTCATCAAGTTCGTTAAAGCAACCACTCTTCATCATTCTAATACTCCCTGCTGATATTGTATGGGCTCTTTCAAGCTGCTCTGATTCTACTAGCTAGGTTTAACTGGAAACAATTTTATTCACTCTTATGTTTCGTTCTCAAATAATGGCTGCGTCCAACTTTCTCAAGTGACCTCGAAGACTCTTTCCTCCCCTATCTTTCTCGGCATAAAAAACCCGTCTTATGAGTCCTAATACAGAAAATCTTGGTCTCCCACGTTGTCGCCCTTTGAAAATCAACGGAAATGCAAAAACGCTTTGGCAGGAAAAGGACATATAACAGAAGTACTATGGTTCTGATCGAGGTGTATTATGGATGACATTAAACTGTTTTTTGAGGCAACTTTTTCAAGCAGCACATGGTTTATACGATTGCTTTCGCGGGGGAAATCTCGTCCTCCTAATCTCATTAAATCATGTCACTCTTTGTTACCTTTGAATGCTGTTGATAAATTATCCATGCCTCCATCTTTGCCTCATGAGGCTAATTCTTAAATAAGCGAAGCATGAATGGAGAAATGTTTAGGAATCGTTGAACTGTTAAATTGTTTTCGCAAACCAAATGCACTATGAGTGAAGAGAAGTTTAAGTTGGTGTCAGTTGAGGGAGCATCGCCTTCTTTTGATACCGTTCCTTATGACTCGTTTGATTTTCCTCCGATTAAATGTCATCTGCGATGATTCACTTAAACCACACGAACTGAGTATCTTTCAATTGGCATCTTCATTGCAGACCGACATTCATCCAGTGTTGTTGATCATTCCATTCACTGAATCAGGCTAGCAGAGTTTTGCTTTAGCGTTACGCTAGCGATCGAACTTCGGAGACATCACTAAACTTAGTGAAAGAGCATTGATGGATTCCGTTAATAAAGTCAAGTAGCTGGACCAGAATGAATGACAACACGTCCCCGTGCCTTATTGAGATACTTCTTAAGTCTAAAAAATCAAGCAGTCCCATTTGGCTTAGTTCGGTGGTTAGGCCCTGTATATCTCAGGTTCAATGAAATAATAAGGTCGTTGAACTCATTAAACACAGAAGCAGTAAACAAAAATAGAATTTGCCTTGAATAAATTTTAGGTACGTCTACACAAAGAAGCACTAGTCGCTCTCATGGGCTTTTTCACCGATTTGGCTAAAATTTTCGCCAAAAATCCCAATTCAGAGGAGCAGCTGAAGAGCAAGGACCAAACGGCTATTGAATGGGCCAACCGCGTTGGTGACACCGAAGGTTCAATTCTTCTAGCAGATAAGTCGGTTGTATCTAATCGGGAGGCCCGTCTAAATGCTACCAAAACAACCCCAGTCGATTCCGTCTCAGACGTTTTGGCTAGGAAGAATGAGCGTCGTGACATTCGCGTCGGAGCCGTTTTCGAGGCAGCAAAAATTGGTTTGTTTACCTGTTCTGCGTTCATACTTTCAGTGAAAAATTTTCATCCTAGTAATTACAGTTTCCTGTGTCTTTCACCAAGTGTCGTAATCACACTATGATCATCCTGTCGTTTATCAATTGACCAAACCAGGCCCCCGACTTTATCTGGAAAAAATGCAATTCAACATATTGCCCTATAACCAGATCCTGTTCTAGTTGTTTTGCTCCTTTCCAATTTGCAATTAGCTCCATCTTTTGGTCGAAGAAATGGTAATTTGTGTTATTATTATGCTTGAGGCATGCTTTCACGGGGCCATATGAAGGTAATTACCTCCTGAGATTGTCGCTTCTACAATATCCGCTTCTATGCTTTCCCGTATCGGGGGGATCAATTGCAGCCGTTAGATATCGACCTCTCACCTATTGTATCAAAAGTCCTATTGACATCCAATAATAGACAGCTTGTACCTATCTGTGCCCCTATTAAGCTGTCAAGGTTATTTTGCTTAAAAACATAAACCCAAGCTCAGGTTGAAGAAAAATGTTCTATAACTTATTATCGGGACGATTAATATTATTTCGGTGCCCCTTTAATTAAAGACTTCTCATTTGACTTTTCCCTTTTTCAACTGGGTGGATAGTTTCGAACCCTTGACATCTGAATCGCATATTCCTGTGAATCCTACACCATTGGATCAACATTTTCGTCGGTAAAACAAAATATAACAATTCTGAACTCTATCCGTGTGTTAGAGTATCACGCTCGAGGTTAATTTCCAAAAAAAGGTGTGTATCTGGCAGCAGATGCTATTTATTACGCCTTGTGAATTTTCTTATTATTTAAAATATGGACCTTCATGGCGTCGAATTAAACATTGATTTCTATCTTCTGATCCTCTATTACAATTGGCTAGGTCGTCATTTGAAGATTCTGGAGGTTGATGCGACCCAATGGAAGATCCAGGCCACTCTGGACAATGTTCAAGTCTTCTTCTGTTCTACAGAGATGCAATTAATGGCTTTCAGTATGCGAGGAATGCGCGTAGATCTACGAACGACCTATCTCACCACTGAAATCGCTTTGGCTCTCACCGATATTTGTATTTCTGATCTCATCGAGGAATCGCTTTATCGCCAAGTTTGTTTCCTTTCCTGTCTATCTGATTGAAATGATTGATGGCGTTTACTTTGATTGATGGTAATTTTCCGATCCTTCAACATTTTAATCTTGGGACCCGCGCCCATCTTTCACCACTTCTATGCAGTTTGGTTCAGTCTCCTCCGATATGGTGTATTTTACCTCTCTGGATGAATTACAGATGCCTTCTTCATCGCTCTGTCAATGAAATAGGTGTCTATATTTCTCTTTGTGGCATTTTTGGGACATTTTTATCTTCTCGAAGGAGGCTGAGTTTTCATAACATCGTGAGTTTTTATGGAAAATCCATTGTCGAACAGAGTTGGTCTGTACTTAAGAGTTCTTGGTTCCTTTTAAGGCCGAGTGATCTGCTTCCCGAAAGCTGTGTAGTGTCGGCAAAGTTGCTAAGACCAGCTGTTCTCCTTCATTTACCTAATTCACGCTTTGCTTATTTAATCAAACACTACCACACTTGACGGCGAATAAACATTCCTTGCCTGGAACTACTCTGCTAGACTTGACAGTGGGATAGTCTTCACTGATCTAATGATTTGTTTGTAGTCCGTTTATCGGATTCTAACCGAGCAAGGGATAAATTACTTTCAAGATTTTGGAATTCGGGAGGCTTGAGAGGCGGGGGGGGGGGGTATTTAGACTTTGCGAATTTTTTTCCTTGGGCTTCATCGTGACGGTGCAGCAGCCCTTCCTCGTGACAAAATTTGAAACATCCAGAAATTATTCACCCGTAATTATTAGAATTCGGTACAATCGCGTTACGATTGTCCTCCTTATAGGGACTTCCTTTGTTTACTACAAAGAGCCGTACAATGTTAACATGTTCGTATTTTATTGCTCTGCTAGTACGAAAGAGGCGGTCCCAACTGAGTTTGCTAGTCATGATTAGCTGGCCCTACCAAAGGAACAATTTCCGTGCATCAACGATGTCATCCTAACACTCATGAATTATCCTTAAGTCATTTCTTGCCTAACTCGCTTAGCACGCTAATCGCTCATCGTTATCTTTTTTTATCGCGTCTTTTCTTGCAGATCTTGTGGATCGAACCCGGCAAGGACGTTTTTTTAGTACAGTCCATACTGTATAATCGAGGTACTCAGGCACCAGAGTTTCAATACGATCCGGACAAGGTGGATGTGGCAGTCAATTTGCAATTCGGAAAGGCCCATATCATCATGCTCTATCTGTTTCTGAGGAGAGTTTTAGTGAGTATTTTATTTCGCTTTTGCGATTTTTTTTGTGACATTGCTATTCTGAGGTGCTTTGAATTTTGTTTGTAGAGCTTCATGGAGTCCTTCCACGCCGCAACGAAGTATGCGATGGCTAAGGCCTCAGAAGTTACAGACGCTGCCAAACACCAGGTAGCATTTTGGTTTTTATTAATACTCAATTGCCTTAGCGCATTTTTTGTCCTTGAGAACGAGGGAATAGGGTAAGAATGTAATTGAATTGAGTCTGTACTGGTCGTTCTCTGCTTCTATTGGCGGGCCAACCGGAAGTGAAAGCCCATTTTTCCGTTCACTACTCCATTTTAATAATTGGCGTTCAACTTCAAATTTGGCCAACAAATTACCTAAAATTTTGCAGAATCTTTTCACATGCTGTTTATTTTGCGAGCACTATCCTTCTTTGTTTGTGCTTTTTTCTCGCGTAGGGTTAATGGCATATGAGCTGGTTCAAACTTTCATAATTTCTCCCTTATTTCAATAAATAGAATGTTTCTTTAAAGCATGCGTCTCTTAATTTATTTTATGCCTTTTCTATGGCGTTGTAGTAAATTTTTCTCAACTTGGAAACCGGCAAGATCTAGCAACCTGCAGGACTTATAACTCGCATCCAGGAAGTTTAAATAGCTCGAGTTCAACTTGTCAACATAAAATGCTGTGGTCCATAACTAACACTACAACAATAACCTACTGTATCAAGGTGATGGCGAGGAGTTGATTAAGCCAGAGTTATTGTTACTCTTCGATTTTTTTGAAGCAAAATTGTACTTTAAAGTGTCACCAAGAAGTTTCTGTGTTGTGCATTTGTTTCTGCTCAAAACTTACCTAAGAACCCTATAATGTCTGGTCATAGTATCCTTTGCCAGGTGGAAATTGTTTACTTAGAGTGCGATTCTTATTTTTCATCTAGGTGGAGCAATTGGTAAAACAGCCACCTGCCTCCCGTGTAGCTCTCGCGGTGAATTTCGAGGCACCTGTCATCTATATGCCACAAAACTCAAGTTCTCGAGCCGCCCTCGTCTTCGATCTGGGTCGCATTTTAATCTCTAATGTCTTCGAAGTTATTCCCAGACCTAGGATACCAAAAGACAGTTCCATTGATATTCTAATGATGGAGAATATGAGTGTGCGTCTTGAGGACTTCAAAATGTCGGCGTATGTTATTCTTTTCTTGTTTCAGTTCTCCTACATGTTAAGGTCTGTATCTGAGGCAACTTAGCTTAACTGTATTTCAACAATTTTGCCGATAGAGGGCAATTCACAGGAACAGTTATGGCCAAACAGCGAAAGTACATAAACTCGCTATCCTATGTCCGCAAGTAATGTCATGGTTAATCTCACAATTCCTTCAAAGTTGTGGAATCGTTTTTGTCCGTTACTGTTTCACTTGTTTCATGGTGATATTAACCCTTATTTTCTTGTTACCCAGTGCTACTTTGATTGACGGTGGCTTGGGCGCTGAGCGAAACGTCATCCAACCGATTAATTTGAGCATAAATATGCGTCGAAAGGTCTTTCCTTCGGAGGGAGACGGAGTTCCTCTATTCAGCGTATCTGGCACTCTCGAATCAGTTCGGGTATGTTTTGACCTTGTCCCCTTTTACGCCAAAGTTCATACCCTGAGATGGTGCATTCTTGGGAGAGGGTGGGTGTTTCAGAGCGTCTCTAAAGAATTCGACGAAACAATAGTCAACCAGTTCATTTAATCATTCCAATCGCTGCGTGTGTACCAATGGATATCATCTGACGAACCAGCTGCTTACTCGACTGCTTCGCCACAGGCTTCGTTCTAACCAACTGAATTTCTAATAATCTAGCAAACAATTCGTAGTTTGATTTACAGTATGTTGTCGCTACTCAGCGAGATTCAGAGGTAACGTCTTTGTAGTTGGGCATGCCAATGCAGACACATCTTGTTGGTCGCCCAGCCTGTCAGGAAATCGTCTGGCTCGGACTTGCGCGAACACCACATTGATTGCTCCATTCTATAGTATATTTTTGCAGAGTGGGTTAAGTTTACGAGCCCACCTTATTGCCGAGGACCCGATGTGCTAAGTTCATCTAAGAATAAATTTCTTTTTAAACTGAAGCACTGCCAGCGAAAGTCTTCAAGAATCTGGGCCTCTTCTTAAATAGTGACTTTTTCCGCTAGACAAATAACGTGAGGTAATCTGATGGTTGAGGATCTGGTTGTCTGATTCCCTTCATCGACATCTGTCAAGACCTGAGTGATATACAAAAATAGAAGTAAGTGGGCACTTGAGAAATGATCTTCCCATACCAAGAGGAATGTTTTAATATCTGCTAAATTCCGCCTTGGTTAGAAATTTTTAATTCATTTCATCAGCTTTTTCTCGCCTAAAATAATCACCGTCGATTCGTGATGTTCGCACGTACTTTGCTGCATGAAAGACTGCAGGACTGCAATCAATGGCAATGAACCTGCTCATATTGAAAGACAACTGCAGAAAAGGAGTATTCATGAACAACTGACATTGGTGGCTAGAGTTAAAATTTTTGACGTTAACGATACAATTAGAATGGTCTTCACAATTGACAGAAAATGCACACACTGAAAAGACTAACACATTTGAATGAGAAGCTTTCCCTTTCAGCAAGTTAGCGGATTGTAATGAGATGTTTTATAATTACCAAGAGGCCTTCTTTCGATAGGGAGGGCTTTAAATGATTAATCAAGTAAAAGTTGGAAAGTGCAAAGATCACCTGCAAGTTCGAATGCAAGTACTCACATTCACCATCAATAGAACATTGTCACAGTGACAAATGCATAAGTATGCAGCTTCTAAAAGTCGAGAAACAAGTTCGATAATATCTTAGACGGATGGAAAAATACTGAAAATGGACTGAAATTAACTTGTATTCTTGTCCATCATAGAAGCCTACAGTATTCAGTTCCTCTTTAAAACTAATCATTTTCTTGGCTGTTCCTATTTTTACAGCTTTCCATGACTTACGGTGATTACAAGTTGATCAACGAGGTTTTTATTGACAACTTTGAGGAGGCAGATCTGATAATGGGACCTCTTAGCATGGACGTTACGACAGATACTGCAATGGAGGGTGAATATAAATCACTTGGTCCTGGTCACTCAAGCTCGTCCCCTTCTGAAACCACCGAAACGAGTTCCGCAACGGGCAATGAAGACCTTAGCCTGGATAAAGCCACCTCATGGAATTTCACTCTGAAGCGCTTGGAGCTTGAACTCTTCCTTGGTACCAATGACCCTGTATGATGTCTTTCTATTACAGCGATTCGTCTTCATCAGGTGCTTGGTCTTACTTATGCAACTGATTTTTTTAGAAAAACTGGAATCAAGAGATTTCAGCTAGTCGACGTCTTGGTGTGTTCACCTGCACAGACCTATATATTGAGGGTGATATTTTCATTGACCATTCGTCTAACATAGCGGTGCAACTTAAAGATATATCTCTGACTGATACTCGACCGCATTCAAAGGAACGTATCACCAAGTAAGTCCATTTATCATGTATCTAGAAAATAACATTAACTAGGCATTACTTAAGTAAACAACTTAATAAGTAACAGTCTTTTTCCGATTTGGTGTGTTGCGAGATTTTGGAGTTGAAAATTGTCAGGAAGCCGATCAACAAGATGGGTGTACCCCGTCTGCATCATCACTTTCACAAAGTCTATCGAAGCCCAATCGCTCGTTCCGCTGGGATGGTCCGGTTATTGTTAGTGCTCTGATCGGTTGGTGCAGTAGCCCGGTATGCTCCGCTCCGACATACGTTTACACTGGCGATTTCCTGTGGTTTGATGGGCTTCTATCTCACACGGTTAGAGCAACTCACGAGTAACATTTCAGCTCTCCGGATCACACTTCTATAATCAGTCCTACAGGATATAGAATCAATGCTTTTCCGACGTACTGGGAGCTAATTATTATTGTTCTGCTGTAAAAATTGCTAATGAGTCTAGTTAAACCAGGCAATCAAAATTATATTTCTAGTAGCGCCATTCAGTCACTGATTCGATGACAAATAAGTAGTTAAACATATCGCGATTGAAAGGGATGCAACTGAATATTTTCGTTTTATAAGATGTCTGACATGCTTCGATGTAGTTAATTTGAGAGAAACTCTTATTGGTAAGGAGCAGAATTTGTTGATTCGTTAAATTTTCTCATGGTCTAATAACCAAAGTTGATAGTACCAGCCGATTATTGTAACTGAATGAGTGATAAATCATCGAAAACAGGTGCTTTACGGGCCCCGCCCATTTGACCCATTTGACATTTAATAAGTCATTGTTTCAATCGCATAACTGAGTTCCTTTCCGTGTCAGCCTGTATCGCATCACATCTCACCCGTACGCCGCTTTTTTTCTGTTGACTAAATCACAGAACTGCTATCACAGGTTTGAGAAGTCGTGACTCAGTTTGCATGCAGGTTTCGGCTTTAAATTGCGATTGCACGCTCTTTATCTGCTTAAAAATTCCTTTCGTCATAAAGGGGCAAAGTCTTGGGGTAAGTGAACCGTTCATCTGTTTTTTCGGGAGTCCGTTTCTGATTTCCTTTTCTATTTATTTATTTATTGGTCCATCCCCCCCACCCACCAAATCGCAATTCATATCAACTTTTGATTCAAGTTTTTGCACCATCTGTTTTCAACTGTTTGTTTGAAAAAGCCACCGTTTGTTAATTACGACGTTTTTTCGTTACAGTATTCTTAGCCAAGTGCGTGGCTCGGAATGCCATATGACAAACTTCATTGAAATTTACTACCACTCCGACAAGTTTCAAAATCAGACACGTAAGTGTGCCTGTTCGGAATGCTTCTTGGCTAATTTCATATCCATATTCCATTTTACTTCTAAGGACGGTCTACTTTGGGCACTAAAATCACTTTCTGAAAGCGTCTATCGCCTCATTATGGTAGATAGTTGGGAACAGATGTCTGTTGCAGAGATTCGATCGCCTAAAACCATGGTAAATCTCAATAAATTGAATAGATAACCTAGCTAAAATTATCCTTCATCAGCATTACTTGTTAACAGAAGCTATCCTTTTCAGGGCATAGCAATATTGCTGCTAAACATTAATTTTTAATGTGATAGACATTTCCTGCCCTCGAATCGAAGAAATTCAGGTGAATTGTCTTCCTATTTTCGCATCTTACCCCAATCTCCATCTAAAGGAACGTGTTTCATGAAATCCCTAAAGTCTCATTTGGTGCACTTATATGCAATTGCATAAAGATTACTATCCCTTGCACTCCTCGAATTCGCTTCATCATTCTTCCCAATGCAAACTCTTTTCACATCATCTCTCCTCAGTTTTTTGTTAAGAATATTATTCTCCTTAGCTTGTATACTTGAGCGTAATAACAGACCAGGGCATTTCCTTGAGATATTAATAGCTAAAAGTACGCAGGTCATTCTAAGCACTGAATGTGATCCAGTGGAATTAAAGTCTGTCTCATCTTATTAATGCCACTTGAACTCAATATATTGAATTGAACAAAACTCGTTTATAAACACTTTTTTTCCTAATTATCGCGTGAACTTTTTAGTATCTGTCTTCTTTTCTCCTCCATCAGTCGATGTGAGTGTTTGTAGTATCGTGGTATGCGCCTCTCTGGACTACTTCATGATTCTGGCCAAATTTTTCACCGAGGGCGCTCCTCATCGCAAAAAACCTGAAGTTGTTGCAGAAAGAGCTTCTGCTCCGAAACAGAGGCAAAGCAAGTAGCATTTCCTTACATTAATATTGTATCATACCTGGTTGTATTTAGTATCTTTTTTGTTAAATCGTTTCGATCATTAAACCTGGTTGGGACTCGTAAGCAAAGGTTTGTGGCGTTTGCAGACTTTCATTGTGGAGTTTCTTTTTTTGGCCTAATTAATTAAGGATTGAGGGTGACAGACTGAAATGTGACATCTTAACTACTCCTTTCTTTCGTAATTTTTGAAGGATTGGGTGATGGAACGCTTGTATTCAACTGAATTTATCGCGTCTGGGTCACCGTGATCTTGTCTGAAAGGTCACCATTTCTTTTTATTTAGCGAGCCATCCCATGCAGTCAACGTTATTACATTCCACCTTCCTTGATTATATTCCTTGGAGGTTCTGCTTTACTGTTAAATAGACTGGAACATGTCCTCTTTATCGATTATGGTGATTTGAAAGAATAGCTCGCTTCAAGGAACTTAGTAGGGCTTTTATTGCTAACTAAATGTGAAGAATTCTTCATTGTTAGTCTCTTGCTTCTGAAATTTCGTCTGGATGATTCAGGCGTATTATGTGTTGAGATTCATATTTGTTATCATAACTTCGTTGAATCGAATGAGTGCATCTGTTCTGATTTCTTAACAATCTCGCCTACTGAAATGCTTGATTACTCGATGTGACAATGCAATTTAGCGAACCGTCAGTAATTGACTATGCTTACTAAGAGACTACACATTTAATATTCTAGGTCGAAGTCAAGGTCTTGTTATGCACACTCATAATGTTCTGCCCAGCTGTTACTAAGTATTTATATTATAGTTTGCCGCGATAGATGTCATTTATACTCATGCATCATCTCTTGCTCCTCTGATGTTGATTAACCTTGTGTCATTGATCGTGATTGACTTATCTGCATCATGCTGGTCCTAACAACTATGTTAGCGAAAGCTGATGGCTCCAAATAATGATCTAGAATATTTTACTTATTGACAGTGTTTTTCGTTCGAATTGAAATGTTCATTCGGTATCGTATATTGTCCTAAATCACTTTGGAAAAAGTAGTAGCAGGCGCTCATCGAGTGGTGGGTGAGAACGCGCCGCTCGTGCTAGAGACCATTGTCGAAATATCACTTGAGGTACTCACAAGCTATGTTCGTCACACCAAATTTCAGACGTGGCTTCATCCCCTCCTCCAACGAACATCGGTACTCTTCGCATTAAAAGTAACATCGCAGATCCTGAAATTATTCTTCCGGAGGACATGTCGAACCCCAACTGCAATGCCATCCTTGTAACGGTGTGTCAGAAGAGTCGTGTTCTGATCAGTCCACTTCTGTTTCAGTACTTTGCTTATCATTGTCATCTTTTGTAGACAAGCTTGAATTTCGATTACACCATGCTCCAGGAAGAAACTTTGATGAATGCCAGCATCACCAATTTCAGAATTCTCGCATGTCCATTCCAACGCACCAGGCGATCCGAGTATTCAATGGAGGTAGTTTTTTTCAAACTCTCGATTGAGATTCCTTGGCAGTTAAGGTCCTGACTACTTCGAGAACTTATTTTAAAGGTTCTCATTCCAACATCGGTTCACTTCTATGGACGTCAGCCAGCCGGTGGTGCCCTGCACGGATCTATCAACGTGGAGTCCCTGTTGGTCACCGTGAATGCATCTCTCATACGCTCAATTTCCAAGATCATGAACCAGCTGGCAGAGGACACTGCAGATGTCTCTTTAATACCCCGGACTACAACTTTACGAGTTAATCGAGAGACGTCGGATGAAAGAGAGGACTTTTGGACAATTAAACCTGTTATGGCAACCGATATCTTTATTCCCCTGGGTCAAACAGATTTTGGTACATCTGATTACCTCGATTGTTTGTATTTATTGGTTCATGTCCCAAGATACTTTTTTTCTTTTTTCTTACTTCAGAAAGTTATTCTGAGGAGACAGGAGGCTGTGACGTTGCTGATGCTCTAAACAAAGTTATCGAGGACCGAGACGAGAAGGTGAGTATATAGTGTTCGAGGATTCCGACATTCTTGACGTTTATCAGATTTGCACTTACCTGCCGCAGAATTCGTTCCATTCATTATCGATTCATTGCAGTTACCTCCCGAAGTGGTAAGATTAGTGTTGTGTTGTCCTCCTTCACATTTCGCCAGTTCATGCTTGGGACCTTCTTCAAATCATCTGATAGCTAGTCTAACATTGCCTTCCCGTTGTATCCTTTAAGCTCGTTAATTCTTGACCTTCTATTTTAGATCGCTGTTCGCATCGATTACATGTGCTTATCTATGGAGTCTCAACTTGGAAACAAACAAGTCCCCATGCTCCTAATAGAAGCCCATGTAGATGGAGAGCTAAAATCACCTTCAACCGCGGTTGTTTTTCCTCTTTTGTATCTACCTACTGACTGGCCCGAGATTCTCAATTTAAACTCTGTTTTTTTGCATCTTTATAGCTGGCTCTGTGTCTGAACTTTGAACTGTCAGTTTCATTTTACAACGACCATGTGAGCGAGTGGGAACAGCTACTAGAGACTCTTCCCGCGGAAGGTAATCGACTGTGGTCTCTCCAATTGGTGTATAACTCCGCTGAACCCGAGTCTCAACGCACCACGAAGGAATGTCAGAATCTTTCTAGCCTCCAGAACGCTGGAAGATCCCTTGCTCTCATCTCAGAAGATAATCTTGAGATTACAATCTCGAAGACCGCTCTTGATGTTCTCGGTAAACTAGGCCGAGTAAGTCTGGATTCCTCTTCTCCTTTTTTATCTAGCGCCTATATTTCTGATGACCTTGATGCTTTCATTTCTCGAGTCATTCGAAGAAGCCTACATGCCTCCAAAAACTGCAGTTCCTCAACGTGAGTCAACTGAGATTAAGGCACCCTACGTGTTGCGTAACCAGACCGGTCTTCCGTTAATGGTGGTAGTAGACGGCCAGCGGCTTCGGACATCCGATAACGTATTGTCAGGGACATCAACTGTTCTTGCTGAGAAACCGAAGACTATTGGCTTGGTTGGTCATGCCATCAACCCAGGAGAAGATATCGGTTTTCATGATGCTCTCATGACCAAGACGGTCTGCTTTTACTGACGTGAATGCAGAATTTCATATTCATTCAAAATCATTTCGTGTTATCAATTCATTTAGGTTACGATACAAAACCTTAGATCCGCACCGAAGACGCCTCCACGCCCAATTCATCTTGGTCTAGCCCCCTCTGAGGCGGCCACCTGTAAAGACTGTAACGAATTCTCGAAACTTACTACAGCCATAAAGATCCACCGAACAGCTGATTACATCATTTCGGCCGCCTCCGTAAATTTGGGCGAGGATCCCCAACCCATTGTGGCTTCTATATCAGCCTTTTTAGGTCAGAAGACCGTCTTCCTACAGTCCACTCTTCTGGTAACATTGCTGAATTATTTAAATTTTTAGTTATTTTTCTGGAGGCATTTTAAAACTTGAATTTGAGCTAGTTATTAGGGAGTTCAGGAGGATCCTTCAAATTTTTTTATCTCGATTGTTGCTTTTTGAAGTCTTTCTTCTATGATCTGACTTACCACGCTTCATTTACTTCTTCATTTATTTGACCTCCAGGCATTGCCAGTTAGATAAAGGACTCTTCAGTTTTTTTTCGAATGGACTGTAGATGTCTCGTCTAGGATGAGGATGCTGATAATACGAATACATGTGTACATTACGATCATGCTCTGAGGGATCGAATCTATAAGATCAAGAATAGGTTGGGTTCTTCTGCTTATTCTTTTGAAGAATCACCATTGTTTCATACCCTTAGGTTATAAATGAAACCCCGGAAGCTATCAGAATTTATTCGCCTCTCCCTCGTGAAAATGGCGGTGATAACTTGTTGGGAGTCATAAGTGGAGGTGGATCATTCTCACTTCCCGTGGGAGTCGTCACCAACAAAGAGGTAACCGGAGTCAGAATTTGTCCGGATTTGGACAAGTGTGTGCCTTCTCTTTCTCCTTATATTCGTATCGTTCAATTGTCATAAGTGAAATATGCAAAAACTGTTATTTTAGTCCCCTTCCGTCTTCCGATATAATCTACTGGCCTCCGAAGGCTTGTCCACAGACAGCTAGGCTAGAAGACCGAGGCGATACCTGTATCTACCTATTGCCACGTCCAGATGCCAGTAGTAGAGATGAAAGCGAATGGCCAGTGCAGGAAGTCACGTGTTCAGTCCCGCTCAAGTCCAGTGGGAGCCAGGGCAATTCGGTCTACAACTACACTGTCACATTTCTGCCTAGATTTTCTGGTGGTCATACGGGAAAACCCATCTTCTTGCAACCGCCTAACTCTAATGCCATGGAACCGGTGGCGTACAATATGGTCATTCGTGCTCCGGCTTCTTTGCACAATCACCTTCCTGTTCCAGTTACCTTTGACCTTTGCGTAAGCGTTTGGCTGTCTTTGCCATTTATCTTTTCTATTTCTACAGAAATTTAACCTATTTTGATTGGTCTATAATTTAAACTTGCCTGAAGGTGTCTTGATTAGAAAGATCGTTGTTAAACTCTGTAAACCTTAAAAATATGAATTAAGGTAAACATGTTGCGTTGGTTTAGTTGTTTGAGTACTATTTAGTTTGGATCAAAGCTTATTAATTTTTTTTGTATGTTGTTGCATGTTCTATTGTCTAGGACTTACAGAATTGAGTAGTGCTTGAATTATCTCCACCTTCTGTATTTTTGCATCTTGTTGCCATCCTCACAGCCGCTAGTAAGTAATTCCAGGCTTCTAAAGTCTGAGGCGCGTGAAAACTGGAATTATGCTGCCATGATTTCTTTAAGAAACCTGTTCTCCCTAAGTAGACGTAAGATGATATACAGATTATAAATTGTCGAAATTTACTAAGTAGCACGAATATCCAAAACTGTATTGCAAATAAGAGTGCAAGAATCTTTCGGACGCCAATGACATTCTCACCGAAAGAAAGGTCACAAAATTCATTCCGGGTCGAGGACTAGAAGGACAAAGGAGGCGTGGATGTCTTTAGAGCTCTCAAGTAGAACAGAGAAAATCAATCACTGTTGAATGTCTTTTCGGAAGATATACGTAAACTAAACAAGTGTATGTTTAAGACCAATGTATTGTACGGATTCTTCTTTATTTTGACTTTCATTCAATGGCTTTAAAGTCTCCCGCTAAATCTGTCTATTCTGAACACCCCTTTGCTTAAATTAAAATACTGATTGAAGGTAGAGTCATTATTGTATAAATTTGTGTATCAAACCAACTTGCAATAAAAAATGGTGTTCGAAGTCAGTGTACCACATGGACATTTTTTTAAAAACAAAAATGTCCTTAATCTTTCTTTATGCCCTAAACAGAATTTTGGTGAATTGCAACCGGGCCACGTGGCTGTCCTCTCTTCTGTCAAGTCCAGCGGTTTCTCATTCGCCATCAATGTGCGTCTCATCCACCCAGTTTATTTCTGGATAGCCCAATATGAAGTTTCGATAACGTCCCCTTTTTTCGATTTCCTCCCAGTTCACTTATAATAATAAGGATTACATGGGTCGAATAACTGTCAATTCAAAGACTGATGATATGTCCATTCTGACCTGTGAAACTCACGATGGTTACGATATCTCTTTCTTGGTAATTCATTTCGTACTATATTTTGAAATGGTCTTTGTTCAGAATTAACTCTCTTTTCTTCTAACTCTCTAGAATCTGGGTCTACGTTGTTCGCGTCGACTGGGACACATCGATTTGACTATCTACTGCCCCTACTGGCTGGTCAACAAAACCGGACTCGCACTCACTTATAAAGTAACTAACTAACTAACACCTTTCGTTACTTCTGCTTTATGCTTTTTCTTATTTAAGTGAACCATTCATTAGCATGTTCTACTGTTCGGTGTGAGTTATGGATCAGTTTTTAAGTGAACCTAATCATAAAATAACATTTATTTTGATTGGAGTGTGGAATTCTATACAACCCTGCTAACTGCTACATTTCAGAGCATAACATCGTACTGTATACTTTTCGGCGATTATTTCAAGTCACTATTGAAATCGGCTTGGGCTTCTCAACGTCTTCTCTTCAGGAGAGTAGATCCCTCTTGTCCCGCAGTCGTTGTTGTCTTATAGCGTTTTGTTCCTTTTAATAAACATCCACATCGTCCACTTATTTGGCATAGTCTTCCTGCTCCTCCATACAAAATCCGGGTAAAAATTTAGCTTCATTCGCACCCTCGTAATCTTGCATAATATTTATGCCCGTTTGTAACTGTGACCTTAAAGAGACCTCACAATCAGTTGCGGACGCGGTCCAATGATTGCAACTGAATTGCAAATCTGTGCTGAATCGGCATAAATGTAAAAGCGTGTAATCCGTACAACTGATCCGCCTGAATTACGTCATTGCCTTTTTTTCAGCACTGTTTTCGTATTCCCTTTACGGTATATATTACTATCTTCAGAGCATATGGGAAAAGTAGTGTTATATCTCATATTTTGTGTTCTACCTTTTGTAGGATCAGAACCAGTTGGAAATCATACATCCAGCCAACTTTTCTGGAGTTCTTCTCTTCTCAGTCTCTTCAAAGACAGCAAAACTTCAACAAAAGGTTCCACTGTTGTTTACTTAATAAATTCTAGGTTTTCTTTATTGATAAAATTACTATTTATAGACACGACAAACGTTCAACCTAGTGGACATTGCCCCTAACAACTTAACCTTGGGGGTTAAAACCAGTTGCTGGTTTGATGTTAGAATGAATTTGCTGGAATTCATTTTAGGCTCGAATTATTTTGCTCGGACTTTATTATATCAAGTTAATTCATTAAGCGAGCAGCTACGATTATCATTATACCATTAACAATTTTTCCTTCTATTAAGAATTCAGTTGAAAGCCTATACATTTTCTCTATTTCATGGAATAGTGATGCAATAAATACTGGTTGCTGTGTCTTTAGTCTCCCAGTCAGCAGCAACTGCCGACTCTTAATAGTTTGGATAAGGATGAGACTGAATGTGAATCAGTCAGCTCGACCTCGACCCCACGCCACCGCCTCTGGCCCGCGCCTTGCCATGGCGTTCATCGTAAAATTCGACTAGCTCATAAAGCTAAGGTTGTGGCAACTACATCTCCTCATTACTTTCCTTCGCATGCACGCATTCCTTTCATTCCCTCTGCGTGTTTTTTTTTCTATTCAACATCTAATCCCTGGTGCATGTTTTGCTCTGATCGGTCTCTCTTAAGATGTTTAGCTACAACGTAATGGATTGGAAGCTTACTCTGTTTACCATTTTATTTATTTGGCGAACAACTATTGGTTTTAGATCGGAAGGAAATTGAACTGATGACTGTGCTAGAAACAGAGATTAGTGCCAAATCTGAGAAATTTGAAATTTTTTCTTCCTATAGGCAAAGTCTATTTACTGGTACAAACGGCGCAGTTATTTTCTCCAACTTCGGCTAGTATCTTTCTCAGGCTCAAATACCAAGTCTTCACTTTTTTTTCGCATCATCATTTCCGGTTTGTGCTGCAGGTTGAATTTACTGACTCAAGGGAACCAAATATATTAACTGGATATGCCCAGACAGTGGCAGAATACTTCCACACAATATTGTGTACGCAAACAGTCTTCATGGATGTAGTGGGCACATACGTTGTGTTGTCCACTTTTCTGCGGAGGACCCAAAAGTTGACCTTAGGCCTAGCCGAACGGTTCCCAGTCTCCATTGTTCTCAGAGTTTGAGGAAATTCGTGACAGAAAAGTGACCAGCTTTGGATTCCGGCTTATCAAATCCAAGCTTGGCGAAACATCTGTAATCACCTATCGCAGCAGCTTAGATCATTACAGACGGTTAGGTCCTCATGTGAAGGTACATTTTCTTTCGAATTCAATTGTAGTATTCCGGATTATTTCGACATCGGAACTCAAATCATGACGAAACACGACCTTTGAGGTCAGGGCGATCTTTAAAGTGCAGGAAAATGCCTGATAAGCTTAACCTTCGTCACCGCCACCGCTGTCACCATCGTCGTCGGCCAAAGAAGCCGCGTACAATTAAGGTCATTACTAGTCTAGACACAACAGCCTAGTATTGCGAGATTGCTCCCTTTGCGCGGAGATGCAGTGTTTACTTTTCTGTGTGGATGCCCCAATGGCATACTGATTCAAAAAATCACCTTTCATGTAAATTTTGTGGCAGAGGAGGAATGCCTTCCTCGCAAGTTTACACTCTTCCCTCGCATATAACTAGTAATTTTCTGAGTTTCAGATAGTCATGAAAGCAGACGACTCGCTTTGGTCTCCAAAGTTCTCTTTAGATACTGTCGGTAATTGGGATCGTATACACTGTGAAGGAACCCTTGGACGATCCTATGAAGTAAGCTTGATTTCTCTCAAATGCACCCTGTAAACTCCCTTATGTTGAGTCATTACACGTGTCGGTTGTGGTGTCTTAAAACGTCTTATTGAGATGTAAAATTTATGATAATTTAGATTCACACATTGTCAACAGTCGATTCAGTAGATCATTCAGATCTTGAAGGGCGGGTATACCTTAGACATTAAAAGAGTGGAAAGAGGTATGGCTTCTAATATCTTTTTTTGTGCGAGAAAGTTCGTGGCATTTGAGGATTTTTGCTTTCGAATTTCGTTTTCCTTCTGCTTTAGTTTGGAAGTATGCACCTACTTTCTCCTGTCAGTGTGGTTTAGAGTAATCATCGAGGTAATGTTCAATGATGCTTTTTCTCCTCCACAGTGCTTTTTTTTGAAGTCGGGTAATGGATGAGGTCCGCTAGAGTTTGCTGGCAGCTCTTCAGAAGTAAAATTTCACCAGATCACGGCTGCTCTGGCGTTATACTTGAGAAAGTTATGGAAATGAGAATCACATACTTTTGGATTCCGGTGTATCGTTTTCATGAATCGAGAATTGTTGGATGAAGTGTCCACAAAACGGATTGTTTCGTTATGAGTGTAAATTGGTTAAATTACTATTAGAGGTTTCGGTAAACAGCAGAGCATCTTAGTTCTCATGACGCTATAAAACGTGAGTAAAGCGATCAATTTATTTATTATACAACTCCACAAATAGCTTCCAGGGATTAATAAAGAGAAGCACCGTCACGAAATAGCACTCTCAAAGTCTTCCTATTCGGTTTCCGATTTTCACTTCTCAATTCATCTTAACGGCTTTATCCATTTAGATCGGTGTCAAAATAGACCTGTCAAACTCCGGTCTTACGAAAATCATCACCTT
Organism: Moniezia expansa; assembly: GCA_019097775.1. NCBI lineage: Eukaryota > Metazoa > Platyhelminthes > Cestoda > Cyclophyllidea > Anoplocephalidae > Moniezia > Moniezia expansa. The sequence goes on along the minus strand of JADFDV010000076.1, from coordinate 6,240,071 downwards.
CATGCCATACTTTATGATTGTCAATAAAACACCGGTATGATTAGTCCTTTTTTTCTATTTTGTTTCTGTCTATTTGCCTTTTTCACATATTTCCAATTACAGTTGATGTTAGAATGCGCCCAAGTTCGAGACTTGAGCAGGAACATTTTGGACAGCTGGATTCCTGTCGACGCGGGGGACGTGAAACCGTTCTGGCCAGCTACTGGGGATACCCACAAAATGCTCATGACCTGCCGAGTTGATCAACGAGCTGTCACTGATTGTTTCCCTCTCTACGAATCCAACACAGTCCTTCTTAAGCTTCCCGCCCCCGTAGCTTATAACTTTTTGCACTGATTTGGCGCCCTTTTATTTTAAACATGATTTCCTCCTTATTTAGTACATCGGTCTGTACACTGACGTTCAAACCACTGCCGAAGCAACTGTGATAAACCTACAGCTCTACAAGGAAGGAATGGCCCTGGTGCATATTATCAACGACCTGGGTGGTGGTCGTACTGTCTCATTTTACCAAAAGTGGGTCCCTCTTTCAAATAGTTTCGTGAATGTTTTTATTAGGGGCACAAGTGTGACCCATACACTGAATGCGGGTCAACGGATGTTCTACACATGGGATGATGCTACGAAACCACGGCAATTTTTCCTCATTGTGGAGAATCAGCAAAAGACTAAGCAGATTGAGATCACCACTGACTGTTATGAGTCTTTTGCCGATGGAAGCACTACCATTCATATTGTCTCTTTCCTCTCAAAACTTCAGCGAACGTTACTTCTGACAACTGATTCGGTTGTTGCAAATCTATCCGTCAAGGTGAGTATAGTTTGGTTCAGGTTACCAATTCTCCTTGCATCATGCATTTAATATATGGGGCATTTCCAATGCATTTTCAAAATGGATCTGCGGACCAGTGTGATAAGGAGATACCAGGCGTGCAGACTGCCATTTCATTTATTTGCCTTGGTTTCCCCCCGTTTATTATTAACTTATACTCATTTTTTTAGTAGTTGAATAAGTAGTAGCGCTCTGTACTCAGTAAGCATTGAGGTGCTCTTCCACTTATCGATGGAAAGGTTTAATTTCCTGAGGCTCGTTTTTTGACCATCATTGCCGATTTCAGCCCAATTTTGGTGTTCAACTGGAATTCTAGCCTCGATGGATAACATCTTTCTTGTATTTGAATTTCGAATTTAGTTAAGTCACTTTACCTATCATACAAGCCGGTGTTGAACAAGGATACTGAGTCGTTATGTAAACTTCCAAATTTTTGGTGTACTGCTCTTCACCCTACCAAGTTTGCTTTCGTATGAAAACGATAACTATGGCCTTTCTCTCCGAAAGGGCATTTGTCATCTCCACAGCCGATCTTAGTATTTCTCTTCAGACACCTTGCATTTACCTCAGCGCCTGCTTGGCTTGGAGGCCAGCATTCAGCCAGTTTTGGTGTAAATGTAATCTCACCTCCATGGGCAATACATGTGACCCTTGTACCAAGTCATTCGGACTAATAATATATCTATACACGAGCCTTTAATAAAATTTTACAGCTGTTGTCTAACCGGTGGTACTTGCACCACAGCGCCTGCACCTCCAATGCTAGCCGTTATCGTTTCGTTAAGGTTTGTGAGTGGTTCTGATTGGGGGTTCTAATTGCCCATTGCTGACAACTCATGACTGGCGTACTTGTGCCATGTCTGTTCTCGCCTAGCCGATGGCCATTATGATTACTGAATTTCAAAGCCATTCAACGCAGCCGTTACACTACAGACACATTTTTTCAACGAAGTTGATTTTCAAATGCTCTAAACAATGAATGAAAAGGACATCTTAATTATTTTCTGTCTGTCTTTATTCCTATCTAGTCTGGAGAATTGGAATCAACAACGGATCATGTATCAGTTGTTCTTAAATCGATCGGTATTTCTCTGGTAGCCAATCAACTCTGCAAGGAAATCTGCTATATATCCATCCGCAGGTTAGCATCGTTCGCTATGTTCAAACGTCGTTTGGTCATTTATACGATTCAACAACCAAGAGTCTATTTCTGTTAAGGCACACTGGGCTTGACTTAAGGACCAGGCAGATTCATATTTTTTATCAGAAAAATCTTTAATTGAGCTTCGCTAATCTGAGGATATAAGTAAATAGCAGTTGATGCGATTCGTGGTAACTCCTGAGAGTATTTCATCTTTCAGCTCCGATGTGATCTGGAATAAATTGAAGCGAGGTAACCGCTTGAAACCCCTGAAACCAGAGACAAGTGAGGCACTAGAGAATCTCTACAACACCTTCCTACTGAATGTGTTGCAAGGCAAGGAATTTCCGAAACGTGTGACCCTTCCCGACCCCATCCGCCCTGTCACTACGGTGGATATGACTCAGATGATTATGCTAGAACCCGAAAACTGCTCCCTCCAACGCACTTTTGAGCCTGGAATCCAAGTTCAGTACCGTGCTTCCGCCAGCCAAATGCAAATCCATGCCAAGATATTCCATGTTCAGATTGACTCTCAAAGACTGGACACTACCTTCCCTGTAGCCTTTGCTCCTTATCCACAACCGAATTCGGTCAATCTGGACTCCAGTAAGTCCCTTTTATATACTGCATGGGTTTGTTAAATTACTGATGTGTTCTTTTGTTTCACCTCCCCTTTTCTAGATCCAAAAGCATTGGTTGAGATTCTGGCAGTTATATATAAAACAACGGACAAGGAAGTTTATCGATTCAAGTGTGTGGAATAGCTATTGTTTAATATTCATCTATCCATGCCTATTACAACTAAGTCGGGTTTTAGGCGATTGGAATGTCTGATTCAGGAAATGCAGTTCCAATTCGATCAGGGTTTCATCAACGACATGATCGATTACTTCTCCAGCAGCGTAACAATACAAGATGAAGTAATGACAACCAGTTTTCAACTTGTTTTGTCCATCTCTGAGTGGATTTATTCCAAAAGCCGTTCCTTTTAGCTGGATGGTTTCATAGCAGACCAGAATTTGACTGCCGGAGCCCTGATCGACGCTCCAGTCGTGAAGGATGTTCTGCAGCCTGGGAGAGAGTCTATCATTGATTTCATTCATATCTCACCCATCAAGGTTTTTACTTTTCTGCTCATGTATTTGTGTGAGTCCTTGTTCAAGATGATTATTATTTCTACTTTATCGCACAGATGCATGTCAGTTTTTCGCTGGCTGGAAGCTCAGAAGGGAGCCAAAACAGTGGTTTTCATAGCGACGTCCTCGAGCTCTTCCTTCAATCATTGGGGGTGGTTTTAACTGATCTTCACGATGTCGTTTTCAAGTAAGCCTTTGATTGAATTGATTGCATATTTATACATTCACAAATACTTAGGCGGATTCTATCTCAATAAACTAATCAGAATTCCGGCATTCGATTCTAAACGCACATATCCTTGTCGATTTCTTGCTTCTAGGCTGGGCTACTTCGAACGACGCGGCCGTATCATGTCTCTCTCAAAGGTTTTGGCAGAAATGAGTCGATACTACTCCAGTCAGGCGATCAAACAAGCTTACGTACTCGTTCTCGGGCTGGACGTAATCGGGAACCCCTTTGCTGTCATTCGTGGTGTGGCCCAAGGTTTCGAAGACCTGTTCTATGAACCCGTAAAAGTAAGTCCCCTTAACGTTTATGTCATATGCAGAAACGATAAATGAAACTCAACGTTGCCTTTTCCTCTTAGGGTGCTGTTGTTGGAACGGAAGAATTTGCCGAGGGTGTTAAATTGGGTGTAAAGAGTCTTTTTGGACATACTGTCGGTGAGTAATATTCCTTTCTCATCTGGGTCTGATCTGGGTCTCTCTGTTCTAGGGGGAGCTGCGGGCGCCGTGTCACGAATTGCAGGAACTCTGGGCAAGGGAGTGGCTGCTCTTACCATGGATGACGATTACAAACGTCGACGTCGTCAAGAAATGACGAGAACTCCTGAAAACTTTGGTACTGGAATGGCTCGAAGTGGCAAAGGACTGGTTATGGTGAGTGAAGTCTGTCTAATGTTGAGATGTTTCGCAGCTTTTGCCATTTTCGCCTGATCACAGTGTCGATTTATTTTTGTGGAAAGCCATTTAATATCCGATTTCAACTAAATAAATGGCAATACTTTTGAGCCCGATTTGGTGTCTCTCCATTTAATGGGTATAAGAGTAGCTTTTCACTATTTTCTCCTGCTAACCTATAACTACCTGTATTTAAGCCACTCTAACTTATTAAAGTTGTTTTGCTTTATGGACCCTCGCAGTAAGCGAAAATTCTCTCGGGCAGCGTGATGTTAATTTGTGCAGCCACTGGAAACAATCCATGAATACTTAATTTTTCCAAAGTTCTATAGTGAAAACGTTTCAGGTTCTTGAGTCAGTAATGACATTAGCAGCATAAAATTCGACGGATTGAAATGCATTGTAGAATGGAGACTATAAAGTCTCAGCATCTTTGGAGCCTGCTTCTTTAGTCACTGTTCTAAAGCGGATCACGCCCGAGGAGAAAGGAAACAGGTTGCCCGCAAGTTCAGACAATTTGGAGATGGCGGCAGAACCGCCCGAATTCATAATTAAAATAAGTAAGTGCTTATGCACGGGCAATGAGGCTTTAAAAAAACACCGTTCCTCTTATCCTAATCAATCAATCGTTCATCTACATTGTGGCTGGTCCCCGTAAAAAGTGCCTCTGTTGTTGAGTTGATTTCGGAGCATCTGGGCCATAGTGCTTGGTTCCTTATTGCCTTGTGTTTTTTTGTGGAGCTCATGCTTGCGTCATGTTTGCGGGCTCCATGACACGAGATTGATGCAGCAAACAAAGTGATTGTTTCTTTCTGGACTTTCCTGCTATGCGTTTCTCAAGTTTTTTGTCAACGTAATACCTAATATCATTTTGGAACATAACCTCAGTTCCTTTTGCTGATCAGGGCGTAGTGGGTGGTGTAACGGGCGTCTTCACACAGCCGATCTCCGGAGCAAAGAAGGATGGCGTCGAAGGTTTTTTCAAAGGTCTAGGGAAAGGCCTCATTGGCACTGTGGCCCGACCTGTCTCTGGTGTGGTCGACTTTGCCAGTAGCTCCTTCGAAGGCATTCGGAGGTAAGCATTTTCAGTTCAGCTTCCTCTTTTGAATTGGTCCCTTCGTATCATTCATTAATTTAACTTTAATAGGGCGACGTCGACATCGAAGGCCGTCCTTCCGGTTCGACCTCCACGCTTCATTCATCCTGATGGTGTGATCCGACCCTATGATCGCAATGAAGCCGAAGGCAACATCATTTTCAGTGTATGCTATTGAAATACACTTTTCTCAATACCACTTTAACAATTTTAACTCAGTTATATTTCATAATATTTCAGCGACTCCGTGATCGGATTCCTACCGAGGAGTATGTATTCCATATTCCTCTTAGAAAAACCAAAGGTATCTGCATATTGACTAATGAGTAAGCCTTTTCCAGTTTAACTACCAGATTATTTCTTGTTTTGGAAATTACCTAAATTATTTATACTATTTCTAGACGAGTCATGCTGGTCACTATCAACGATATTTTTGGTAGCAGTGCAATCGACTGGCAGGTGCAGTTGTGCCAGCTCAGTGACGTGCCCCGCAAAAATGAGAGTGGTTTGGAATTGACTCTAGAAAGTGCATCAAAAACTAGTTTATTCAGCAGTCCTACGAATTTAAAGCAGATTGAATGCACTCCGGACAATGCCTCAGTACGTCTCCACTTTCAAACTAGTGTATTTATGCGTTACATCAATTAACATTTTTTCTCTTTTCTAGAGAATGTTGTCTAAAATGCGATTTACGATGGGTGAGGCTTCCAACGGAATCTAAATGAATTAGATTCTTCTCCAGCATCGTCTTCAGGTCTTCATGACCTTAATTAGCCTCTACCATTGTTCTATTCACTCCGTTAATGAGCTCCCCATTCCTTTAACGGTTGCATCACTGTTACTATTTTTGGCGCTGGTTTATTACAGATATCCCATAGTATAGTAAGTATATCATCGCGTTTTGCGGTTGGGATTCGTTCTCATTTGCCACCGTGGGTAGTTGGAAGAAGAGGGAGTCTCTAATCTCTCATGTCTTCAATGTAACCTTAATAGGTTCCACCAGGATAATTAGAGGATAGCCACTTGACATAGTTACTTTTGGGAAATTTCTGAGTTAACTGTGCTGAGATTTCGGGTCTCAGTAAATCTTGCAACAGGTAGTCTGTTCAACCTGCTAGGCTTGGAGTATATACCCGCGGTTTGTTGGTCTGATCAATCGTTGATATTGTTTGCGAAGGCAAGAGCTTGGATAACATTTATTCTAGTGAGCTCGTAGTCAAATGATTATAGATAAAGTAGAAGTCTTTGGTCTTAGAAGTTAGAAAAGGAGGGAAGAATTCAGCATTCATGGTAAGAAAAGTAATGAGGTAAGTTGACATTTGGTTAAAGTTGTAAGTTCCGTAGCTAAAGCTCTTTGTAATGCTCGCGTTTGATGAAGTCAGGTTCCTATACCCATGGTCCAAATTATGATGCCTTCTAAAGATAAAATATGCTCATGTATTTGTATACGCTCCTATCTACATAAATAACTTTAGTTCACGTGCAAAAACGTGTGTGTTAATTACGGTATTTGCACACGTTGAACGCTGCCACTTTTGAAGCGGGATGAACCCGAAATCTCAATCCGAGCAGCTTTTGGAGGAGAAAAGGGTTTTATTTATCTTTAACCAATTACTTGAAAAATTAAAAAAAAATAATGAGAAAGAAACGTGCTCTAACTTGAGCTTGATAAAATGAAATTTCGGTAGTTTAATTTTTTGCCTTCGCCGTATATTTTTTCTGAAGACAAGTTTGATTTAATTCATTGAAAAATTCATGCAACAAGCCTGCGTCGAAAGTGGACCAATAAAACTTCAAGGGCATTTTGTGCTATTTTAGCCCACGTGAGCTCCGCTGTTTCGTAATCTGTTGAGAAATCATTGGCTTTTTTCAATATTCCCCATACGTTTTAGAATTTTCACAATGTTTTCGTTTATGTTTGAGTCTCCGTGTCACTAGATTTCTGTTATTGACCTGTAAAATACTAGAATTTCATTCTAATCAGAGATTGGGGTTAGATTCCTTTGGCAAATCATTTAATCTACACATTCTCTGTTTGCTTTGTTGATTAACAACAGATCTAATAAGGTTGCTCACGTTTACCCCCGTTTCTACGTTAGTGTTCTGTTTATTTTGTCATCACATTTCATGATGCCTGTGGTGTATATTTTGGAATAATTCAAATCTTGCAGTTTTAGTTTGGAATTTTATCCCATTGAATCATCGATTTTGCGTTCAGTACTTGTAAGTTTCCATGTCGTAACAGGATATATTGATTCTTTTACGTTTACTACTCCACAGGGAAGCATCGAAGTTTCGAAAATCCTTTGAAAACTTGGATACTGATTTTCTTATATCTATCTTTGGGAGTCGCAATCCCGATTGCTGTGTAATGCCAGTCGGTGAAGAATCATACCAGAGCGCAAAAAGTCAAATTCAAGATCACTTCCGCCAACTTCCATCTCACTCTCTAACTGCTCCATCTCAGACGCCCCAATTTGTTCATTCGCCGGACCCAAAGGGCATACCAATCAACTACCAAAGTCACAACTACAACAGTCGCTTCCGTTTCACTGGTTTTCCAAACTCCGGAGGCAATTTCAGTGTCAGCGAAAACGATTCTGCTGTTCAACTCTCTGCGGACCGTAGTAACCTCACTCCCCTTAAAGACCTCGACTTCCAACTCATGAATATCGATCAGAATATGTCGCCTTCTTCTGGCATCACTTCGGTGTGTTTCCTATCTTTCCCTATGCTTTTTCTAACTTAGCCCTTCTTTTTTATCTGTTTTTTTTTTATTATGCAGCCAATGGACTTAGGTTTTACAAACATTGGCGATGAACAAAGTATCGACAACATTGACCTCAATAACATAACTCCCTCCATTAAACTCGCTTCATCTGTAAGTTTGAAATCCTGCCTGTGTCCCGAATCAAGGCTTTCTCTTTTCATATTACTGCTTTCCATTCCTTCCTTCTTCGATTGAAGCTACTGTATACTTTCCGCTCTCATGTCTGGTTTCACCTCAAGATCTATTTCTGGACTTATTCTTATGTCCTAACGTCCTATTATTATCTAGCTTTGCGTTTTCTGAATCAGATCTTTAGGTTGATCCTTTCAAGATTTGATTTGAGGTCAGGCGGAATCAATTGGCTCTACTTCGTCCGAAATCTGTTGGATTTTTTCGACTACTTTCTCCCGAGTTCTTCTTCATAGATTATCATGATCTAAACCCCTTTTTTGTCGGATTTTCGGTTTTTTCGTCCATCTTGAGTCTCTTCATTAAATGATATTAGGGTGTAGAATCCATGTATCTACTTGGCTGCTCTTTTCGGTTGTAGATTTTATTTTAAAGCTGTGGGAGAATTCCTCTTTTTCATGCCTATGATGAGTCTTCATCTCATTTGCTGGGTCTTTTGTAACAAATTCTCAACTCTTATGCATTTTGTTTGTCAAAAATCTGTCATCGCTGCGTTAGTCAAAGGTACTTTTTTAATTTATTTTGGTTTCTTTTTGTCCCCTAGCTGACCTTATTGGGACCCAGCGAATTTTCATCTGGAAATGGAACGGGCAGTGCAAATGGCAGTAATCCACGTCAAAGTGGTGGCGGTGAAGGTGGTGGTGGGAATTTTGAAGAGAATGAGATGCCCTCCGCATCATGTCCAGTAGAGAATAGCGGTGCGACTTATCTGGCCTCTAGAAGTGGCGCTAGTGGACCTTTCGAAAGTCCCACAGGTACTCTTAATATCCCTAGACCCGGAGGAGCGGCTGGTGGAGGGGGCACTGCTTCTGGAGGTAGTGGTGCTAGCAGCGTTACTGGCACGTGGGGTGGTAGCAGTCTTGCCAGTCTGTCTGGTGCTCCCAACATCGCTGTGGTGCCGTGTAATCCCACGGCAGGAGCTGATAACCAACGTGTTGCTATGATGAGGGCACGCAGCAAGAAGGATAGCCATAACCGAAGTAAGTTACTACTCGAAAAGTACCTATTATTGCATGGGGAAACTGCGCCACCAACGCAATACATTCTTGTATCATGTATTAACCCCTAAGTGCCTCCAGATGCTATCATACAAAGTTGTGCACTTAATGGAGGGTAAACGGATGGGTGGAGGGATAAGAGGAAAAAAAGCTTCCAAAGATATGCACAAAACCATTCGTTTTCAGACATCAAAACGCATAACTGCACCTGTGCACACAGTGCGGCGCGTTGCATGGGCCACTCACTTCATTGCAAGCGCTTTTCACTTCGTTCCTTTCTCTGCCCGTTTATGTTTGCAACCAATAATCTAAATGCCGCGTGAACATCTGCTTCGCTCTTAAAAGCGCCATTAATTCAAAACCTATCGAGATATTTGTGGAGGGCTTAGTGAATAAAGAATGGGGTAGAATGTTTGCAAGCTGGAAGGATCGATCACCTGAATTGTGTGTGATGTTTCGAGAATCTGGGTTTCTATATTTGAGACACCTCTGGATATATGTAGACCCTTTTAAACTTCCCTATCAGGAAAACTTTCGCAATCAAGGCCAGTCACCTGATCATCTTTTTGCGGGAACCATATATAAATGAAAATAGTGCTTGAATAAAGATTTTACAGCTGCACGTCGGGAAACAAACCCACGACCGGTAGTAGTGGTGGTGCTCATGACCATATTGAAAACGCTATATTTTCATGACATTTTATCATGGGGGACGATTACTCATGGAAGCTTAAAACCTCGTGTTTTGTGCACAGTCCTGATTCCTTACAGACTTGCCATCGCACTAAAGATAATGCTCGTGACCATTCTCGCCTTGGCAACTATCTTCCAGTAAGATTTCTTCTCGTATACGCCTCTGAAGCAGTTTGAACTAGCTCAATGTTCTTTTTGAGGACGTTGTATCAGATCGTCACCTTGTAGACCGATATATACCTAATATTAGTGGTAGTTTTTTTATTGTTTGATCTTCTAGAGAAGCATACACACAAGGCCCATGAACGGTTTCTTCTCTCGGGCTTCTGAGCTATTGAATGACATTCGACCCTCCGCGTTGGAGTTAAAATAAGTCATACTGCTCTTTGAGGTTAAACATGGATTCAAGTTCAATAATAGGGTAGGAGAACCCATGGAAGAGGACTAATTATATACAGATCTCTATTGAGCCTATAACGCCTTTTCCAAATGGGCTTGCTATAGTATCTAAGAAGCTGTTTCGCCATTAGACGAGTTAAATACTCTAACTTGGCAAAGCGGTGTGGAATGTGCTATCCCGCTGCCCTTCAATGGTTGCAACCTTTGACAATAGTATAGATGGGTTAAACATCTCTATTCAAAATAAGGCTCTGGATTATGCATTCTTCTGACAACGGGATTGTAGGTCAACAGCCAGTAGAAGAATACTTACCTAAGTAGTCAGTGTAATGCGGTCAGAAGATTTATTGTTATTCTTCGCTAATACTTTTCCAGCCCTATGAAGTCCCAATTTTGTTCCTCAAGAAGCGCCCTCCTGTTAATTTACGCAGCAACGCTGGTTTTACAAAAAAATAGTGACGGGGTAGACAAAAATCGGTCGCTTATTTGTCATCCCTGCAGACCAACTTAGTCATTGTGGTAGTTTCCCCATTTGAGTGCATAACCGATGATTCCGAAAAGGGTGATTAGTAAGAAATGGAAGTCCCATAAGGTCCAGATAGCTGAAACGATACCTTCAGGACTGTCATTGTTTCGTCAGTCAGAAAAATAAGCAGTCACGCAGCAGAACCCGCTGCTTCACTAAATAAAATAATCAAATGAATAATAATACTTTGAACCGTGACGAATTCTATTGTGCTTTATTGACTTAACTGTTTTCCCTTTGCGTAATCTGGTTAATAGTAAGGTGGACATAGTTGCCTCCTTCTATATCCCCTAGAGATCTTGATTCGGGAAGTTTCGAGAATCTGTCCACGTGTTTTTTAAGGTCGACATTTAAGACAAAGCGGATGGGCCTTTGGAAGTATAATGCTTCTCTATCGCAATAAACTAGGAAGCTTTCTCCGTCAGTCGATTCGTTCATTCGCCTTTACAAATCTAGGGCTTCGTTGGACAAGAATAAACGTCAATTCGTTGCTCTACGGTATGGCCTAGTAACTTCTTTTTTGTTTTCATTCTTTTGCCAAACGTAGCTCCCACCCTTTAAAATGTATGACTATCCCAAGTAATAGCCATGTATTTATGACGCCTATTAGTTTAATCCACTCCATGTTTGATACTAGGGAATCAGCATTTGCCCTTTAAATTCAAATATTTATTCCAGGAAAAAGTATGCTCTCATGAATATACAGAAAGAAAAAAAACAGCTCACATCGCCCGATCTCAGTGATTATTTTAGTACAACGAAACTCGCATCTTACGAACATATCACATTTGAACATAATTGGCTCCCGTCGGTCTGAGATATCCGGGAAGCCTGATAAGGTCTTTTTTCGGGACTTCAACTTTTATCTAGCTATAGTCGATGCCCCCCTTCAAGTTCCTTATTGTAATTAGTTTTGATGTTTAATTATATGTTAGACTAATCTTAACCTTTGGATGTGTTATTATCACTTCTAGGTTGCGTATATTCTTTCTGCGGTCGTTGGATTCATTGATAAGGTGGAAAGTGGCTATTTTTACCCCCTAATCGCGTAATCGCTGTGGTTTATTTCAGTAGGTAATTAGAGCTAGTTCATCCCTTCTCTCCTCTCTTGAAGGCCATCTGAGAAACGCGGGGAGATTAATCTTATCGCTAACTAACTAACCAACTCCAAATTATATTAAATGGAGTTCGCACAACCAAGGTACTGCTGACGCGTTGCAACAGTAAAAAAACAAAAACGGTGTTTAAAAACACGAAGTGCATCATGCTCTGCTTCTTTCGGAAAAAAGCGTCCATTCATTTGCGGACCTCGTAATTGTGCTCTTCACCTCATCTCAGCATCCAGTATTCTTGCAACCATTGAATTCCCTATCCTATCTTGCGTCATTTTTGTTCAAAAATATTCGTTCACGTAGTTTTACGGAAACCGAAAGCGTTAATTTTCATATTTGTGTTCTGTTTTGTCTCCACATGAAAACAGTTTCCCCTCCCACTGTTTCGGATAACCCACACCCATCCCGAATCCTTTGCTTGCAACCTAGAGTATCGATACAGTTTTTGAAACGAGGACCTCTGAGAGCTACCTTAACTCCTCTTATCTCAAGCTGACAAGCTGGATGTACGAACATTTTCCATTCTAGAGCCTCGAGGTAGTTTGATAATAGACGCGCGTCGCATATTTTCTCTTGAATTTCAGCTTTTATAACAATGTTTTAATCTTTTACTTCTTCGCTCGCATTAATGCAGCTAGGTTCGCTTAGTAGATTGTTCGCCTAGTTTGTCGTATGTTTCCATTTGATTGTTGGATTCCCTTGTCTTTCTTCTTTTAGTTGAAAGGAAGCGCCGCGATTACATCAATTGTCAAATCGCTGAACTTGGCAACCTGCTGCCCGAAGAAATGTTTAGAGAGAAGCAAGTTCTTATTCCTTTTAATCTCTTATCTTTAATACTTATTGTGTGCACTTTATTGCCAGTGGTAATTTTGATCTATCTCTATCAGTTTTGGGCTTATCGAATCTCGTCTCAGATTAACTGTGTATATGGTGGGGAGGGTAGTCATTGTGAATACAGTCGCATCTTCAAGAAACAGATCTATATGTTTGGCGTACATGTGCGTTCAGAAACGACGCAAGGACACAATTTACCAAGCTAACTGACCGGGAAAACAAATGATCACAACCGACGTCCTCGGCAGTGGTGGCAGCGGCAGCAACATCTATATATCGACGGGTGGGCTTGTTGGATGATGCACGATCTGCTTACCTGCATCCTCCTTATAAACTGTAGCGCTGATGCGCAGTTTCTCACTTGTTCCTCTTCGTCCACTAATTGGTCTGCTTCCTATTTATTGATTTTACCTTCTTCCAGAGATGCCGCCTTAAATACTTTGATAAATGGTTATTTCATGTTCCTTACGCTCTCGTTAAATATTGTTAAAGATCTTCCAAAAATGCTGAGTTTAACAACCTTGTCTCTCGTAAGATCTGTGGATTTCTGACCTCAGCTTAAAAGATATAGCTTCAACATAGATAAGAGTTCAATTCTGCGCCCTTCAACGTGTTCAAAATTCACTGAATCAGGCTCTCTGTGAGATCGGAGATCGCTTTTACATGAATATCTTATTAACCGCTAGATTTTCGTTGTTAGTTTAGAAGTTATTGGAATTTTTGGAATTCTCTATTGCCGCTCCATGTACTATCAAGTAGACAAGCTGTGACTGTTTTCACGCTCGTCATTTTGCGTACAAGTAGCTCCACCGCAAAATAATTGTGTGGTCATTGTGATTTGAAGCCCAGATCAACATATAGCACCTATGTTTAAAGTACGTGATTTTAAAGGACTTAGGGCATGCCTATGGGACTTGACCCTGATCGCATTATGCATGTAAAATCATTTAACCCCAATTTTTTCACTAATAACGATATTCCATACCTTTCTTAGACCTTTTCAATGAACATCACTTCTTTGAAGTGAGAGTCTCAACCTTTCCATTCAGAATTGTCCTTTTTTTCGCATTTTGAATGATAATCTGAGATTGAAATAATCTGTTATTCAGCTCTTAAACGTTTTCAAACCTCCACAAAAGCTCGTCGAAGAATTAAAGGAATCCACCCAAATTAGGATTTCGAGTTGTATATTCCTATCGCAACATTTAGGAACTGTGCCTGTTTTCAGTGAAATGCGATTGAAATTTACTTTCTTGGGATTTCTTTTTCGTTCTTTTTAACCATTCGGAAACCCAGGTGGGTGATCAAGACTTATCATTTTTTATTGTTGTCTGGGATGGCTTTCTCTACTCTAGTTTCTCCGTATTGAATGCTCCTGGTTAAACTTGATATCTGACTTTCATTGACAAATCGATCGCGCCAGAGGACTCACAGAGGATCTTTCAGTTTTTAGAATAATGGCCTTTTTTAGTACGCTGCTCCTCTCATGACATTTTTGGCGTTATCCGTCACCGGAACTTGTGAACCTTGGCCCGCCTTGGGTTGTGGGCCTCGCGTTTATAGGCGGCCTTCAGGGACTGCTAGTGTCTGTCACGTGCCCGTTCTTTCTCAGTCAGTTAATCACAAATTTGTCCGCCATTAACAACAATGTAGCTCCACTCGCATAGCTTCACACTAATGGTTTAACATAATGATGTAGACTTTATCACGACCCACTTTCATGAATCCGCCACCCCTTGCGTCAAAGCCGCTGTTTACGGTGACGACAAACTCCGCGCTTGCGCCGTACCTCCGGATTGGTGCGACCTTGAATCCAGACGACTAGCCTTTCACCATTTGACTCTTACTGACATCTTGAGCCAGACGGGTTACTTTATGCAAATGATTTGTGCACAATTTGCGTCAAATAAGCGTATTTCTGGGCTTTTATTATGGTAATTTATTCCCAATAAAGCCGAGAATAGCAGCATATGCACATGCTTTTGAAGGAGCACGACAGTTAAAGTCTCACTGTATTATTGATGTCATGAAATTACGCCACACTTTGTGCTTATTTTAAGTCGTAGGGATACATTTATCCTCTATTCAAAATCAACTTTCAATGGTAAAAATTCTATGGACGTGTGCTACCCGCGTCGAAGTCCAAATTACAATGATGGTAACCATAACCTTCAAGTGGAAGGAAAAATTGTCATTTAAAGGAAAAAGTGGCCTGCTCAATAATCCCAATTTTTTGAAATTTTTTCGTCCGTTGTGCTGTATACATTTTTTACTACTGCGTCGCATGTCAGATTGTAATCCTCTCGGATTGTTTTCAGTTGTTAAGACGTAAATTCACTCCGTCCTTGACCTTATTTACGTGGATTTGAACTTTATTACACGCCCACATTGGATCACCAATCCCGATCACCTATTGATAGTTAAGTCTCAGTATCATATTTTTAAGCTCTCAGCCATTAAATTAGCTTTTCGATTTAGTAAACTTCACTTCCTCTACGTGATCGCTTGTCTCCTTTTGGTCAAAAAATTTTCTTTAATTTATCTTGGTAATCACAAATTAATAGGCTTGCATTCATGTGCTAGTGATTGCAAAAAGAACAAGGGTACCATTCTCAAAAACTCTGTTGAGTATATCACAGTCCTCCAGAAAGAAAATCAGTGCTACAATAGCCTCTTCAATGAAACCAATCTTGCCAACACCCTTATTGATCGCATGGTCAAGCGTATTCAAGTAAGTTTACCCTCCACCCTACCGTTTCATTAATGTTATCTACTTCCAATTTATGTGTTTTCCCTTCACAGACTCTAGAGTCTATACTGCCACCCGAGTACCTAGCCAAAGTGGCCTCAGAGGGGGTAGCAGACTACCGAACGATTCTGCAGGAGTGGTCCAAGGTACATGAAATGAATCACCAGAAGATATCCTCCGGCACGAATGCAAGTACTGGCGCTGCTGGGGTCTCCTTCGATACAAGCGAATCTTCACCTGGAATGTCCTCTGTCGGCAACAATGAAGATGGATCTTATCTTGAAGCCAGGGGTGAGATTCCTCATTTCGTCAATTGCTTTTCACTTGCCTTGAAACCTTGTGAGCCAGTGGCAAATGTTAAATGGTTCAAATCATTGCGTGACGCCACTAAAGAATTTCGAGCACTTTGGTTCGGAAATAAACTGCAATTTATTAGAATATTGGGCAGCAATTAATAACGGTCACTTTTACAACCTGATCGCTCTTAACATCCCTGCAAATTGCGTAGGCTCTTGACTCTCCCCTTATGTCAGGGTTTTCAATTGTCAGGAGACCGAATAATTCTAAATTTTCTTGGATCCGTGGGTTAGATTTCATGTTTTTCTTAAGTTTTCTTCTAAAAAGCTTGGTGCCTTCAATAGAGGTGTAAAAAGGCGCCGCTTTTTATTAAAAACGGCAATTTATGGTGCACGATATGTTTAGTCTAACTTTGTCCTTTGTGATAGCAAACGTAAAACCGTCTTGTTTGAACTGATTGAATCGTACGCTATTGATGATTCAAACATTTTTTGTACTGCTGCTCTTCAATCAGGGTTTTCTTGGAGTCGCTTAAGTCGGTGCCCTTGACTTGAAGTGGTTCTTGCTGTTGAATGGTCATATGGCTTTTGTGTTAATTTTTCTTAAGAAACTTACTGTACTTTTCTGTAGACGGCTTCATAGTTAGCTTTTGTGGCGACGTGTAGTTGAAGCTCTGCTCTGGCTTTCGTAAGGCAGCCGAGTTCTGGGTTAGAAGTCTTTCTGATGCCACTTCATTTTCGCAGCTTATTTGCACCTGGCAGTTTTATCGGATAACTTTTAATTTTTTGGGCACCTAGTGGGATCTGCAAACGTGGTAAATACAGAATCTCAAGTGAGCAGAAAGCTTGAAATCGGGAAATTTGTGGAATAGCATGAAGGCGATTGCTAATTTCGGCAATACCCATTGAAATAAATCCTGCCTAAGTAATTTACTGATTGGCTAGAAATTTCACTTCCGTTAACCCTCCCGTCTGTTTTTTAGACCCTTTTATAATCATTCATACATGCCAACAGGTATCATGACTACGACATCGGTGCATGGTAGTCTAACACACAGATATAAATTAGCGCCGTAGCATCGCTTTCTGTCTACGACGCCCCTGCTTGAAAGAATGCTTCTGTCAGGTGCCTTCGTTTCCTCCTTTCATGTTCACATTTTTGGCCCCAGGTTGCCAGTAAGCCTAGGGGCTTCATAAGCTCTGGCAATATTTAACTCATTGTCTGTCCCTGACATTCTGACAACGATACTCATCTCCGTCTTTCTAATTGATACTTTTATCCATTTATGGGTTTTTTGCCAATCATCTTGCCTTTATCAATTCGCCTCAGCCTCCAAGTAATCAAGCAACTTTATCGCCAACGTATTCATTAGATCGTAGCGATTTCTTAATGTCCGACAGCTGTATAAGATAATTGATCGAAGGATGCATAGTTCCCATTGTTTGGATTTTGGATGAGAATGCTGGTGGAATCTGGGGACTTTCGTTCCTGACTTTCTTCATGGGATTTCATTGTCTCCAGCTTGACTTTGAAAGCATGTTCTTTCAACGAATGTCTGCTTCATCAAATCATGCTTACTGATCGAGATACTGCCATTAGTAGGTAAATCCTATTCGCTATTGGCGTCAAGTCTACCGGCTGGCTGATCTCATCTGGATTACTACGTGTTCATGCTCTTGCGTGCGTTCTTGAAGCATGTACTTATGGGATTGGGTCAAGTTTCATCTGCACTTTGAGGGTGGCACCTGCATGTGTGTCTTGGTTCATCTACTCATATACCCTTAGTGCAATGTTATCTTACACTATCACCTTTCGTAACCGTGTCTCAACATCCTGCTTGGAAATTCTCGCCAATGAAATCTAAATGCATTTGAATTTTTCGCACTATCGAATAAAATACTGCGGAGGATTAGAAGGAGATGAGTCACGTGCAAATTTTCGCGCTTCATCTCTTTAATTGCCCTAGGTGATGTCTTTGTATCTGCTTATGTTCTTAGTGTGGTAGTAGTAAATTTAACTAGCTGCATAATAGCTAATCCACAAATTTGTTGAAAATTTGTGGTTCAGCTGCTGCGTCTTATTAATATCGGATTTGATTCATTCATTCCTGCCTGTCTAGTTTTTTTTTTAAATGGAAGAGAAGGAGAGCTACTAGTACTACAATTTCAGTAATATTGGTTAAGAATCAGGAACCCTAAAGCTACAAGTAATTCGTTGTTTGGAACCATAAGCAAAAATGATTGAAATGACCTCTCGCCCTATCCTTTAATCGCTACGAATTCATCAAACAAACCACAGAAGAATTCATGAACTTTATTCACACTATGGACTGATCTATGTTTTCATTGTAATCTGTGGAAACTGTGTGGCCATGCAAATCAACTGGTCATTGGAATAATTCATTTCTCTGTTCTCATTGAATTCCCTTTCACAACAAGTTCTTCCAACAGGCCGACCAGAAGGACTCCAGTTTCTATGGGCTTGAGAAGACACTAGTCCTGTGTAGAGGGCAGTTTTTTTCGAAGCAGCTCTTTTGTAAAAGTTGAAATGGGCCTTACTTTGCTGGGACTCAACGGCTGATCTCTTCCGTTTTTCTAGATATCAGGGTCGTGTATGACCTTTTTTTCCTTGTCGTTAAAGAGCTGGGTAAAATTTTATGGTAAAGTAGATGCGAGATATCTCACTTTTACTTTATTTTATTTTCACTGCACTTTCTTTTATTCCCTGTTCTTGAACAGTGATCTTGTCTACTGAAGTTGATTTTGAGAGATCTTCTGCTCGACTTGATTCTGCTTCCATATTAGCATTCAGCTTCATCAATCCTCATTTCGTTCTCTAAATTCTATATTTATGTTTACAATGAACCTAGCCTAGACAATCATTTTCAAGGTTAAGTAAAATCACTTAAATTATTGCTGCTTTTGCTCAGAATATCATGTTTTTCAATATCTATAACCACTGAGACGCCTTTGTAACGCTGTTTGATCAAAAAAAGCTCTCCTGTTCTTTTGTATCCCCTTTCATTTGTACTTTTATCACTTTCGCCTTGTACAGCCTATTGTAGCAAGGATGCTTTTTTGAAATTTTGATTTTGTTCAGATAACTAATTACGTTAGCCAACTCATTACGATGAATGTGTTTTTTCTCAGGGTGGTGTAGTTAGTTCCACTTGCACATATCCAGTTATGCCTTAAGCATGCTAGCTAGCAGTTTTGTTCACATTCAAATTTTTCCAGGTGATTCAAACTCTCCAGTGCCCTTGGTTAGTCGATCCGAACGCACTCGCTGCACTTCAGCCTCCTCCGGCACTGGCCAGTCGTTGGCGATGGGTTCAGCGAGCGGGATTCTCGATAGTGGTCCTCTGGGCGGTCCATCTGTCGTTGGTTCTCTTCCCTCTCGTGGTGCTCGTATTCTACCAGCAACCTCACCCCCTAACCCCGGTCCACCTCAAGTTGGTAGCCGTCTTCACCAAATGCGTCCAATCTTCTCACCTTCGCTCAAGCATCCCTCAACGCCCTCTGGCCGCATGACCGGCAAACGCACCGCGGCTGGTCGTCCCCCACCCACCAAGATGGAAGATAATGCAGTGGGAATCCCTGTTCCTAAACAGAGTCCCGTGTTCTCACCTAGTGGGGGAAATACTTTCGGAAACAGTGGCGGAGGTCCTTTCGCTGGACTCAGTATCAGTCTCCCTGTGAGAATGGCGTCCGATGAATTTCCTGGAGCTGCAGAGATGAATACTGACGAGGTCACTTAGTTTACCTATATTCTGATGTCATTTCATTTAGTTTGGAGACGCATATGTTTTCAATTTCTCAAGGAAAGCAGAAGAGTACCATCAGGACAAAATCCTCTGGCCCTCCTAATAAGCACTTTTACTGCCACTCATAGTTATGCATCTGGTAGATTCTAGACATCTTATAGTTTTCCAGAGAACAGCTGGTAGTTTGCCCAGAGCTGAAACTTAGGCATTCGGTCCTTCGCATATTATATTCTAACTGGTGAACTTGAAAAGTCGAACCCAATGCACGATATTTCCATTTAATAGCCTACGTCAGTAAATCTGAAAGTTCAGTGTGAATTAGGTTTCTGTAGAGGAGAAAAATAGAGATCTGAGAAGTTATTCTCAAAAGAGTGATTTTTGAAATAGTGAATCTCCGTGAGTCAAGCGAAAGGGTGAAAAGGGGCATTTTGGATCATCAACCTTTCGATGACATCTTATGGCTAGAGCGAAAAATGACTTTCGGCCAAATGGGTCAGATGACAAGCTTAAAGGGCAAGGAAGAACAAGGAAGTTGGGCCTAAAACTTGATTTTATATCATTTGTATTCCCTTTATGAACGCGTTGTCAAATATTAAGTTACTAATTTTCGAAAAAATAGCTCCGTTACTATCGAGCTATCTCAAACATTCATTGTGGATCGATCACGTGGTATCTGTCAGCTCCGCTCACCCCAGTTAGCAGGTATCATTACAACAGCTTCTGGTAATGATGAATAAATCCATTACTTTCAATCCACATTGATTATTATTGCTCATGTAAGCGTACTCAGAGTCTAGTTGGGTCTCTTTTTTTTTACTTATCGTATCACTTGGGTACTTATTTCATTATCGCTATCGAATTTTCAATGCTATTTTTGGACAGTTTACACAAACCCGACCATTGTGTGTATATGATCGTAAGCATTGTCGACATCCGCCCTGCTGTCGGCACGATTATCTAGTCAGCTGTGTCTCTCAAGATCATTTCGGGGAGGGCGTGTGACACCCTCCATCGTCAAATTTATAATCATCACTATTTCGGCCTAAGCATCACCTTCGTAAATCATATGGCGTCTAGATCTGGCTTATTCTCATTGCCACAGGGGTATAGTTTTACCAACACCCGATGTGTACAAACGTGCCAAGTCTTGCATGACTAAGGCTTTCCCTGCCAGCACTCAAATATGACGGAAGTTCATCGAATTATCATAGCTCGGCACGTTTAAACACGTCGCTTTAAAACCCATATATCTTTGCTTGCGTTTTTTACCGGAAGTAGTATAGCTTCTCCCTTTACTTCATATCAATATTTATTGTTCAGATATGGAACAATTGGTAGTTTGCTTGCCTCCTGATTCGTTGCTATTGAATATTGCGGATATTGTCATTTTATTTCACCTTCTGTTTTCATTCACAATTGACTTTCGTGGCCAATATGACTTGCCATGAATGTAACGAGATAATGCATTCAAGTGGAGATTGTCTCCCTTTAGTCCTATCTGCAGATGACCTCTGAGGGCAGGGAATCTAGCAGTGGTTGTCAGGACATTATGGCCATTCCAGGAGCATTCAAACCGGACCCAATGGCTGAAATATCCTGCAATCCACCATCAAATACTACTCTCTTTCATTCACACTCCTACCAACCTCCACTCTTCGGAGTTGGTGGTAGCGTAGGGCTGGGTGGGGCCGGAGGCGGAGGTTGTGGTGGCAGCGTTCCTCCGATCTGGCCGCGTCTTCAGCGTCCGCTCTCCGCTGGACAGCACCAACATCAGGCGCCAACCTCTGTAGCCGATACCGCTTCACCGAGTCATCAGCCAATGGCCGATGAGCTGCAGTTTGACCATGCCATCTAACCAGTATCACCATTACCACCATCATTTTTCACCTTCATCTTCCCCAGATGTACTCTTACTCTTCTCATTCTGATCGCCTGTGCTTGTGTGCGTGTGTGAATGTTTGTACGTTTTGTGAATGTGATGTCTGTTCTTTGTATACATCCTTTCTGTCGCTCGGTCTTCTGACATTAATCACCTTCTTGGTATTATTATAATTTTAAACTGCTTCCATTTCCCGCTCTTTGCTAACATAATTTAATAAGCAACCTTGGAATATGTACCTTTCCCGCCCTCTTACCCTTCTCGTCTAGGGTCCTTTTCGTCAGTACTCATGCCTGCGTTGACTACTATTTTTATCAATCACTGTTGGCCATTGGATTCGCCCTCTTGCACTCAGATTCACTCCATTTGACCCGCCTACCCTTCCTTTTTTAAGAGATTGTCGTCGTGCCAATAGGAGCGCCAGAGATGCGTTATGCTGCACCATTGCCAATTTCTCTTCTTCCTCTATGCCTCCGCTCCTGCCCCCTTTCCCGCGACGTTACTCTGTGACTCGTAGTCTATTCTCTCACATGCGGCATAAATACTCCCTGAAGTATTTCCTTGATGTTATTTTATCTCTATCACTCGACTCATTAAATAACATCGAAGACAGTCAAGCCTCTTCCGCGGGGTATGGATTCGGCGCGTCTTGGTATAAAGTATGTTCATACTAGCAATCGGGTGACGACTGCAGTGCTCAGCAGATGAGTGCCGTTGTCTTTTTCAGCCGCATTCGCTCATTTGTTGATATCATAGTGAAGGAAAATTCAGTGTGCTTCAAGAAACTTCGTAGGGATAAAGCAGTAATTTTGTTGGATGTTTCTTTCAGCGGTGAATTCGATAAGCCGAGTCCTATTTGATGCCTTCGCGCCCAATTTGCAATTTGCATGCGGTAATCGCATGTTTTTATCGATTCAGGAAGTGTGGTATCGTTGGGTGAGGCGTCATCTGATTTTCGTCAGCGGTTGAGATACAAACCAATGGCCCGAAGGTGGCCCCAAGATAGCACCGATTTTATTTTCTAGGTAATAAGGTATTAATGTACTAGTATCTAACCGGCGTTAGAGTTTCAGCTCAATCAATGGTGTCCTCATTGTGGTTGTGCGTTCCCCCTATGGAAGCTGGCCATCGTCTTATAAGGGCCAGCACACTTAGTGTTGGAGTCCTTACCATTTAATATGATCGCCCTTTTTACCATCTTTTTCAGTGCCACATGTTGTAGCGATCAGTACCTAAGGAATGCCATGGTTCACAAAATGTGATCGCAAAATAAATTCGAAGTCATTTTTAGGATTAATATGATAAACAGATGTACAAACAGGACTCGAGGCATTTATTACATGCCGATTCCATGGTGCAGTGAATGTGGTTCGATTTCACTCCTATCAATCATTTCGCTGCTGAATAGTATTGCTGTGCACATCTCATGTAAAAATTGCAGATGAACCAGCATTAAAAGATATGAACATGTGTCTCAAATGTGTTTATAATTGCCATTTCTGTATCTTGTAAGGTGGGTTCCACCGCGTTATGAACCCCAGATTTGATTCAATCAAAAGAAACCGTGAAAAAAATAAAAGTTTGGAAAAAAGGACTGTTCTACGTTTGCTGTTAACATCTGAAAACCTACCTTGTTTTCGGTGCCTTAAAATATCAGTTAAACTATCCTCACCCTGCTACTTCCATAATTGATGCAATGATTATGATTCTAGACGACGTAGCCTTTAACGATTTTACAAGCTCTTAACTAAATTAGATTCAGCGAAATTCCATCTTCTCCAGCCGTTATTCACGAATTTTATCAACGCTTACAAAATTCAAGGTCGGTAAGTGCTTGTAATATACCACCCATTAAATAATAAGTAGAGCATTTTTTCAAGAACTGCACTAAGGCACTTCGATTCTGGCCTTCTATTGTGCTCCCTGCTGGCGTGCCAAAAGCTTCCAATACGAAAAGGAACCCCATAGATGACTTCCCAAAATGATTATCCAGGACAGAAATGTTCTTTTTCTGAGTAATATTTGCTTTTCATTTATAATATATTTTTGCTTAGCCATTCAAAGATTAAATAGGCCATTGACAACGCAAGTACTCCTTCACTGATTTTTGTAGAGGAAAGAAATGCGAATCATACCGATTTCAATTTCAGTTCTTCAGTTGATCAAAATAGCTCATCATCTCGTTTAGACCAAATCAAGACCAGATAGAAGCACAAAATCACGAAGCCCATCTTCGGAAGCCAATCACCTTGAGAATGAGGCAACCAGTGAAAGGTGAAAGATCAAATATCTGGGTAGAATTGTATTATATTCAAAACAAAGAAGAGCCACTTTCAAATGCTCCAAGTTGAGTGAATCACATGGGTTATACATCCCCGGGTCCCACCAAGGAAGCAAGCAATAATATGTACTTAAGTTTTTCCCTTTTAACCAAATGCCCACTCCTCACGCAAATTATTCAGACTGATTGGACTTGCAAATGCAAAGGAATTTCGAAAATCCCCATAGATTCACAAGACATTCATGGTTTAGCCTTTTCATCTTTACGTCTTTTCAATAACCACCGAATGCATTAACGCTGACTAAAACTGAGAAACTACGCAAGATCTGCCCGTCCCGGTGCTTCATTTATCAAGCCTACTCTCAACCTCCTCGTGGTGACCACCGGTGATCCCAAGGGCCACTCTGAGGGCTAATGAGAGGGGCGACCGGATAGGACTAATCATCCACCGGACGTATAAAATTTGATTATGCCATCAGAAGTACAAGCTCTCACAGCCTGGTAAACAAGGTACGACGTAAATACCTGGATTCACGGTCTCAACCTGGACGATGGAAAGCGGGTGCATGTGGCAAGGAATGGAATCTCCGCCAGAAAGTTGAAAAGACCTCTGAAAGAGGAATGAAGATTGTCTGCCTTAACAATGTCGAGGACGGACGAGGCACGAATACGAAGTCGAACTGCTACCTGTACGATGAAACCACGCTAGAGAAGTAATCAGAGAACCGAAGACGTCGCCAAACGCTTTTACTGCCTTCTATGTTAACTGTTGTGTGCTACTTGATGTTAAAGCTATTTTTATTTCTGTTGTACCCCCAATAAGTCCTTGGGACTTGACCCAATGGATAGGGAGTAAATATGAGAAGAACTAAGATATTACCTTCAGTGCAATTTCGTCATTCTTCTGATGTGGGATGGACTCAGCTCCGATAGAGAGAATTCAAACCACAAACAGTGTAGCTCCTGTTCACTTGGAGGTGAAAACTTCTGATTGGCATATGTGCATCATATTGGCCGGCGCTAACAACATGTGCACATCGAATTCAACCCACATCTCATAACAGTATCTTATGGCAATTTCAATTATCAGTTGGCGCCTAAGATGCGAATGAATGAGATGATCTTTCCGACTCGTCCAAACGCAACGATATCTTATTCATTAATTGGAATGGAAGCGATGCGGGGAAACTCCGATTTCGGAAAGGCAGTGGGACAAAATGCAGGAGGTAACAGATGCAGAGTTATCCAAAAACGAGCCTTTGTGTTTGGGTGGATACTACGAATGCCAAACTGGATTGAGTCGAAAGTGTCAGGTAGGAGCCCCAGGTTTCTAATGACTAAATCCCTCTACAACCTCTGTTTTTCCAAGTTTTCTGGGGGAAGTTCTTTCTTTTATGTTAACTACGAACTATGCAAACTATGAAAAGCTTAACAGCAACATGTTCTCAATTCAACCGCAATTGATATAAGCGTAAAAAGATGAATATCAACTGATAGCCATGAAAAGCTATCGGTGCTGGCTTTTATTCAGAGCATAGCGATAACGTCAGCCTATCATTGGGCGTTTACAAATCCAACATCTATATTGCCTTCTCCTTTGGGCTTTAGAAATCGTAGCATGGTGGTCAAACCTACTCTCAACCTCTTCGTGGTGACCATCGGTAACTCCAGGGGAAACTCTGGGGGCTAATGAGAGGGGCGACCGGGTAGGACTAATCACCCTCCGGACGTATTAAATTGGATTATGCCAGCAGAAGTACAACTTCCTACAGCCTTGCAAATGAATTTATGGTCTCAATCTAGACGTGGAAACACGTGCATGTAGCAATGAATGGAATCTCCGCCAGAAAGCTGAAAAGACTTCTGGAAGAGGTATGAAGATTGTCTTCCCTCAACGGTGTCGAGGACGGACAAGTTGCCAATACGAAGTTTAACTGCTACCTGTACGATGAAACCATGCCAGTGTAGTGGCCAAAGAACCGAAGACGTCTTCTGTGTTAATTGTTGTGTGCTACTTTTTGTGAAAGCTTTTTGTACTTCTGTTGCACCCCCAATAAGTCCTTGGGACTTGCCCTAATGGGTGGGGAGTAAATAAAAAAAATAAAAATGAAAAGCATGGTGGTACGGGGCAGAAACGTTAGGTTGATAGCCAAGACCCAGTAACAATCGCAAGTTCAAACAAAAATACCCTTTGGTGCAATGGACAATCAACACCAGCGGCATCTATTTGAAAAAGAGTCAAGATAACAAATAGGAATGACGGCGCAACGGCAGTGAGTACATTTGGCCTATTACATCTACGAGTATGCATCCAGGGGACGAAATGACCAAGTGCGAAATCCTCAATTAAGGAGGTTTCGCTTAACCTTTTGTGTAAGCCGACAGTTGTGTATGTTTCTTTAAGCTCAAAATATTGACCGAGTGTAATAAGTACATAAATAATGGATTGCGCTCTATGAGTGCAAAAAAAATAAGAACCAGAATCATATTCAAACCACACTTCTTCCTACTGCCTTTAGGTAGATGATACGAATAAAAAGAATACATTAGCAAATATAAAATGCTTATTACTAAATACACTCGGGCAAACTCTATTCATCACCATCATCTTCTTCAAAGGAATCATCACTGTAATCGTCTCCCAAACGGCCGATGTCAACATCCTCAACGTCCGCTTTTCTATCATCATCATCATCATCATCGTCATTCGAAGCTTCAAAATCATCATCATAAAATTCCTCCTCTGGGCTTTTACCGGTAACTCTTCTGATCTCGAGGGAACTAAGGAGTCCACTCACCTCCCGGACACTAAATTCGCAATCCGAGGTCTCTTTTAGGGAAGACATTACAAAAGGCTGACCAAAAGAGGGTTTCGTTTTCAAAGATTCTGCCATTTCAGACTGCGGTTTTGAAGCATTTCTTAAATAAATCAAAATAATACTTGGATATCAATCACTTACCCTATGTCATTCATTTTGTCTCCACCATATTTCAGACTATTTGGTGAGAAAGTCAGCTTATTATTCTTATCGCCTTCATTGACGATAGTTAGCCCTTCGTAACTTTGTGTCGTCGCATTTTCATGGGAGACAGTAGGAGCAGGTTCAGACTAAATAAATAATTTGACAATCATTAAGTAAACTTAGTAATATACATTTTCAGCGCTGTTCCGAGCGAAATAGCCACTCAAACGTGATTAAGATAACAATTCTTTCAATTATTCTTATTTGATTACTTACATAATAAGTTTCTGAATAAAACGAAATGAATGCACTAATTATTTTGTTCACTAACAATTTTAATATTAACTTATTTTAATGAAATGGTGCAAATACGACCGCTACTGACGGCTTTGAGCTGAGACACAGGCGAGAGGAGCTTCGCAATCAGTTCCTGGGGGACATTTAACTGTTCGCCAATCTGCCGAATCGCTCTTATTCGTCCTTCCTGGAATTCATTCAAAAGATATTTAAGTAGTAATATCAAAAGCGTTATTCAGTTCAGTGTAGAACGAATGCTTCATCTTTCACAATTAAAAAGTGTCTAACACGTTTCAGGCGCAACTCAATCTCAAGTTAAAACGAAGAAGTTCATTAAAGTTCACATGACTTGAAGACGACCTCATTAGCTACCTGCCCGCATCGACGCCAGAATGACCCCGTTTTAATAGCAGTTTTTTTCGAAAAAAGCATCCCTCTTTCGGTAAGAGCTGAAAGCCCATTATACATACATACATACATACATACATACATACATACATACATACATACATACATACATACATACATACATACATACATACACACACACACACACACACACACACACACATGAAGACCTTTGAGTATGTGTGCTATTCTGCTAGTACTGACAAAATAAAAATTATCACCCATAGTTTCATTTTAATAATCAGTTGGTCCAAAAAGTTGCTTCAAACGCATCAAAAACTAGAAATTCATTAAAATAATAAAATAGCTTTACCCTACTGATTTTTGCACTTGAATCTTCAAGATGCGACCGGAAAACGGCCATCAATTCTCTGAAAATAGCGGAAGCATTCGAAGGTTTTTATAGACATGAAATATAATTTTAAAAATCACAAAAATAATGAAATACTTGTTCATAATATTTTATTTTTAAGGACGAACCGGTGCTATAGCAGTCAGGTAAAACCGTCATACCTGTTGCTGAACAGCTTGTTTTGCAGAATGTCATTTGTAATGGCGGTAGAAAATTTGAGGAAATTTACATCCTCTCTCCTAAAATGGGGGGAACGAAGGACTTTAATTTATTTCGATGGAAATGGTTATATCATTTCTTGGGTTCTCTTTAAAATAGAGTGACATGAACGTACGAAGATTTGGGAAAATGTCCAGCATATTTCTTAGCCGACTGTATCTGAAAAATATGAATTCAAATTGAAGAAGTTCAGGACAAACAACGAAATTCCTCCCCACTTTTTTCTTTACAGTAACGTGTCTCATAATATACCTCCACTGAAAAGTTGAGGTGAACTTCTAGTAATTGTAACCATAACAACATAGACGGCAACAATGAACATTATCTATTGATCGGTTACTGAACTAAGTGTCTAAATACACACATCCTCAGTATCTAAGTAACTACTTTTAGTCGAAATGCTTCAAAAAAATACCTTTCTAGGCGTTCCATGAATTGAAGGTGACGAATTCCGATTAGCGGACGCGGAAGGTATTTTCGTGCCTTTCAACAAATAGGAATCTCGGGAAAGAGCCAAATCTGATTTTCCTAGAAAGAGCAAAAATAAAAACATTCAGTCATCATTTGATTAAGACAATATTATCCTCTAGAAGTTCTGGTACTAACGGCCATCTTTTAGTTTAAATAGTGGCCAAGAGATACTCTAGTTGAGAACTTACTAGAGCTCTCCAATGACTTCTGGCAGGAAAGGACAGCAATGAGTGGCTTTATGCGCAAAAAGCTGACCCCTGTAGAGGTGAGAGATTGGGAACAGATGAAAACAGGTACACAGACCTTTTCCTCCTCAAAGGCATGGAGGGTGTGCTTCTTCAACGAGCTAAGGTAGACTTATAAGCACTTCTCGACAGTCAAATGTTGTAACTGCGGTAACTCACATTCATTTATGTCAATCTTAAGAAAGCCTTCGATTCTCTTTTGAGGGCTGAGATCCACAATTGCCTTTAGAAGCTCAATTGCAATTTGAATATTTGAATGGCATTCAAATTTTTTGTAAGAACCGCTGAAATATAAGACGCGCTTCATACAATGATGATTTCGGCATGCACTAGAGAGATTCTGTTCTTTAACCGTGTTTTCTAGGGAAAACCAATGATAACTGCCACCGTCTTACGCTGAGAATTGTCACTGGTGATGGAGAAGGGTAGAAAGCAGGACAAACAGAATTTATCGTCAATCTGCACATAATCTTCCAAATCAAAACAGTGATTCGTGGAAAATTTTCCTAGAGGTGAGTTTTCAGAGACCTACAGTGAGTCCTTGAAGAAAGAACCTTCATTTATCGTCAAATTAAAATTTAGCAGGTTTCTCGAGCACCTGCCAAATATAGGTGTACTAAAACCGGAAAATACTTCCAACAGACGCCAGCCACGAGCTTTCAACTAGGAGTGATATTAGCCCATTCGACAAGACAACTGCCATCATCGGAAATGAGTAACAATGTAGAGCCACGACGTGGAAGTTGTCGACAGCTGTCGAAGTAATGTTATTAAAACCTAAAACACCTCAACACATAAGAAATCTGACCTTTGAACCTCAAGGTTTATCAAATCAACTGTCCACTCAGGTGGGATCTGGCAATTTAATGCACACCAACTCGGAAACTTCTAAATCTATTAAACTCAAAAAATCTTAAAACCGACTAGAGCCGACTATCGCAGGTTTGAAAAACTTAGAAGAGATGAGCTTTAGGCGTGAAGACATAAATTTCTCTAGAAAAACTATCTGCTCTGGTGCGCTGAAAGAAAAATAATTAAAGAATTTTTTGCTATTACATATTAGAATGAATCGAAGTGAACATAGCAATGAAGCACATAGAATCAGTTAATGGAAGGCTTAAGGAACAAACGATTGCTGGAAATGTACAAAGTTTCTGCCATTCGTAGGATTTAATTTTAAAGGCGCATCGATGAATAAAATGAGTGAGGTGGGACAG
This sequence comes from Moniezia expansa, assembly GCA_019097775.1. NCBI lineage: Eukaryota > Metazoa > Platyhelminthes > Cestoda > Cyclophyllidea > Anoplocephalidae > Moniezia > Moniezia expansa. Next base: position 6,210,301 of record JADFDV010000076.1, on the reverse strand, counting down.
AGGAATGAGTGAGTGAAGCCAATGCCTGAAGGTAAATTATTAAAACAAATAAAGCAATTATTTTAACAAAATCACTTGTAATAAACGAAAAAAACTCACCTGATGCATATCTCTCAACAAAACGACCTGATGAGCATTGTTTGGGAGGATTATAACAGGCCAAATTGCGAATTCGGGAAGAAGCTGAAGATTTTAAGGTCCGTGGGTAGAATTCTTTTTCATCAGTAAAGAGATGTGAATGAAGCTTTAATAAGTCTGGAGATGGATCTAGCAGAGGGTGCTAAAGATAGAAAACCTGCTTGCCCCCTGAATTACATCACTTAACCATGAAAAATTCGGGCAGTAATAGATTGAATTAAAAGCAAAATCAGGCATACATTATACTGGTGTATTCGTGTCGAGATTCCTAAACGAGCTGAAGGAGGTTCAATTGCTTTTTTATGATTGACCGAAGTTTTGACCCGACTCTCGTATTTTTCAATCAGTTTTGCTGCAATATCAGTCACCACTGGATCTTTCAAACCAACAAGTTTCTGCTAAGAGATTAGAAATTTCGGATACGATACTTTATGATTTTTGCAATAACGGGCGGATTTATTTTGGCGTGATGAAAGGCGGCTTAGTCTAACCAATTCACGTTGTTTCGAATAATATTTAGCTGAAGTGAGCAAAGTATAATTTGTTACCTTTAGGGTTTGTGAACAGTGAGCATGGAGCCTTATTATCAACGCAAGCTATGGAGCATGGTTTTTTTTCAAGCATATCAAACCTTTAGCAGATGTTATTTTCTTTTTATGTGCTTCTAACTGCTGACTGACAATTATTTTGCACGAAACCGTCGAACTTGCAAGCATTTTACAATGCCTAATTTAACATCAAGGCGCTTAAAATCAAACCGCTAGCCTTGAACTCAAACACCTTCCGTGACATTACAACAGAGTTAGGAATTATAAACAAAAAAAGCTATGGCTTATTACATCTGCATACAAATAAACTCTAAGAATAAAAATTTAAAAACCGTAATTTGTCTTTACTGTTTAAATCTTATGAAAAACTTTAATTGATAAACGTTTAAAGCAAATTCCTTCAGAATGTTCATAATTAATTTCTTCTTAATGCAGTTACGTTTGTTCATCTGTGACATAGTAGTATAAATAACTTGTTAAATATTTTCCTTTTGTTGCGGGCATATCAGATTTGCGGCCTTCTGTCGAACTTTTCCGCTTTTGACTTTATGCCTTAAAAGCTAGAAAGTAGGTTTCGCTATGTCTTAGGTATTTTTAGGTTTCGTTTGAGCAGTGCTTTTCAAATCATTTTTTTACGTGACTGTTTTATTCGAGTTTGTCTCTTAATCCCCATTTACATTATGGTTTCTTAGTCTCTGTCTCCAAAATATTCAAAAGCGCTTCTATTTTTTTTGTTCTCTATCTGTTAAAATTCTTACTGTTATTATTTATATCGCTCTTTTGCCTATAGATCTGCTATGCATGGTGCTCGAGCGAATCGGCTTCGAAAGACTCGACTCGAGTTGGAAATTGAGAAACATCGTGCGGAAGGCAACTTCAACAAAGCTCTTGAGTTGGCCTGCACTTTCAAAAGTGAACGTAATGGCTTAAATGCTTGTCTCTACAGCCTTGTTTTCTGTGAAAGTCATTTGGTTCTCTCCGAAAAGGAATGCACCTTCGCTATTGACTTCAAAGATGTCGAAGCTGCAATTGAGACCGCCCTGCGAAATGCTGACGACCAATACCGATACGAGGCTACTATTTTGAAAGCTAAAATATTTTTTATCCAGGAGCAATACGGAAAGGTGGTCGAACTTCTCACTACTGGTGGAATCGATTTGAAGAGAGTGAGGATCGAATCCTACTCCTCGCGTTTCGCCTGCCTTATCTCAGAGGGATTCGCCATGCTCGGTATGGTTTGCTTATCCATTAAATCAATGACATCGTCCGAATTCGCTGTTTTGTTTTTTCGTGTCGTTAAGTGGCATTGATTTGATCTTGGACCATCTGCTTTTGATTGCCTAAGACACATTTCGATTTTATACATCAAAGTAGCAACCATTTGGTTTGATTGATCCTGATTTGGGCGCTTTCGATTTCTTCAAGATTGCTCTTTCGATTTGATTTATCATCCGAAAATTACAACGTTTCCATTCTTTGGATCAATTTAGTTACTAGGTCCTATTTTCGATCCTATTATTCTGCGAAAGTTTGCTTTTAACTGAAGAAACCATTCAGTAGTTGGGCGTACTCATTTCTATGTTGATTACAAAGTTTGTCGCGCATTTGAATGTGACGTCGGCTGCTGTTTCATTCTTCTGTAAAAGCATGAGTTAAAGATATGAATTTGAGCTGATAACTTCAACCCTTGAAAGTAGACGTTAACTGTAATCAATGTCTTTTGTGAACTACTGAAATTCATTATTGTTCTTCGAATGCGGTCACGTTTTTATTTAGATAAGTGGATAACGCGAACTTAAATGGTTACGCGATAATTCTGTCTTCTGTTAGAACTTGTATGACTCGTTTTTTCCGAATCCACACATTGCCTCCATACGAACCTATAGAATGTTCTGCCCATCTGCCGGTCAAATTGCCGGTCGAATGGTTTGTATTTCGTCAATCTTTTTTTCTTTTAGGAATCGCCAAAGAGCGTCAACTCTCCACCCAGACGCATAATGAATCAGATGCCAGTGCGAATGCGGACATTTTAGAATGCTACGAGTTGGCCGGCAGCATTTGCATTCGCTACTTGCAAGAAGTGGAAATCGGTCTTCCCGAACACCTTCAGCCCATTGGTCTGCCCAAGTCCGTCGACACGGCCATTAAACGCCAGGTTATGTCCTCGCTTCAGCTAAAGTGAGCAGTTCTTTAACACTATAATACCTCTAATATCTGGCAATGACTTTTCTACCAAATGCCCTCCTTACTCATCCATTTTATCTTTTCTGCTAATTTGGTTTGTATTAGAGCAGCACTTTCTCGTATTCCTAAATGAAACAAGAATCGCTTAACATTAAAGGTATACTATAGCAATATCCATAAGGCGATAAATTGGGTTATGTGACTGCATAAACTGATAGATTTTGATTATAGAGTTTTGAACTCAGTTTGCGTAGATGAACCTCCCCAACGTATACAGGAAGATAGAAATTTTCGTAATTCGGTGGAATATAACACCCAAGTTCGCATGCCGCTGTGGTCAGGAGTTGAATTTATCTGCATTCTTGTAATTTTTCGGTAGTTTATAATTCAAACCAGGCCTACAGGTCTGCCGTACTTTAATTTATTATGAAAGTTACTTTTACAAAAATGCCTTTGATCGTGTACTGTGACTTTGTCCATTCGGCAGTGTCCGCATCAAGGTTCCATGTTACTCTTTAGTATCCGCATCTGCATTTTCTATGTTGGACGTTATCGTGCAGTCGGGGCCCGCGCGAATCCTAGCTTCAATGCTGTTATTAGTGTGAATGCGTAATACCGGCCTCTTCCATGTAATTACCCCATTAAGACGACGTCAACATTTGGAATGAGGGCGAGTCTAGACGCTCTTGTAGGTGATATCAATGGAAAGGGAAATTTAGGGTGAAAATTAATTATCCGAAGTAATGTTTTTCACCGTTGCTCTCCTTTGGGTCTCCTACGGCTTAGCTTCGTTCTCTTACGGACATCCTGCACTGTGTGTACGTCGCCTAACTCTCGGACCTGGGATCCTTTCAAATCTAGGCTCATAACACTATTTCCGTCATTACTTTTAGTGATATGGCCGAGGCGATTCAGAAATTTCGTTCCCTTCTGCGTTACGTTGAGACACCCTCCACGAAACTGCTTCGACAATCTTTGGCACGACAATTGGCGGAACTCCTTCTACGCGTTGTTTGCACTGGGAAATACCAAAAATACCTTATCTCTTCAGAACGTGATCTCGTAAGATCACTTCATTTGTGTACTTTTCACTGCTATTTATTCTGTGGCATGCCGGCATGTTCTGTTTTTATAGATTGGCAAACCTCGTCGCTATCCCACTGATGGCTATATACCAGATGATCAACTGCAAGAGGCAATTCTAATGCTGCTCATATCCGAGTTCATCGTAAGTTCTTTTTGCTAATACTCAGGGGGTCAGTAATGTCAGTGTTATAAAGTTGCCTTAAAACAGGCCAGCCAGGACGTGATTTTGAACCGATCTGCCGATTTGACTGAAGAGCGAACAAAGACAGTGAATGAAACTGTTGCAATTTATGACTTATTGGCCATCGCTTTAGTGCGCAAAGGGTACTTCTCGTTCCTGTCAAAGGTATTCCGATCAGTTCTGAAAATCCTCATTCTGTGACCATATTCATCAAATTGACATCCCTTTCAGACTTTGGAACGCGCTCTTAAATTCTCCTACCATGAGTTCCAAATCTGGTACCAATTCGCTCTTTCACTCATTGCGTCTCATAAGGTAGCATTTAATTCGTTTTTCTTTTGTTTGATAATCCTGAAAGCTTTGCTCATTTATTTCTCTTTTCAGTACTACCGTGCGTATTTGGTTCTGCGTGAATGCCAGCGTATTGATCCCGTCAACACCTCAGTTTACCTTCTTGCAAGTTCCCTCTGTTTGGGTCGACTTCATCTAATCGAAGAGGGCATTTTCTTCGCCACAAATGGTGTAACTGTTGCCTCAAAGGTGGGAGATACGTATCTGAGTGCAAGAGCTCATCTTATATTAGGTTGGGGCTACTCCATCTCAGCTCGTGAGTGCCGAATGCTTCCACGCAAGGCGGAACTCCAACTTCAGGCCATTGAGGAGTACACTGCGTATGTTGATATTATTTTTGAAGGTACAGACGGTATATTCAGCAAAATCCGCCATTTTTCATGTATATTCAGTTTCCTTGTCTCTTGACGGATTCAATCTAACTGAAGGATCGGCTTTTTTGGCAATCATTAATAGAAGGAGAGGAGTGAGATTCTTCGGTTATCGAAACACTGAATGGCATGACTCTGTATTTATCTTCTATAGGCTACAACTTTTCCCGTTTTCTTCCTCAAAATTGTTACTTTGTACCAAATCTTCATCGAGTGGTCCAAAGAGAACTTTGATGTAGCTTGTACATCTTCAAGGCCCTCTCGCTTGGTTTCCCCTTTATACATCAAACATGTTAGCAGTGATAGAATTGTTACGATCAGTGTACGGTCTTCGCGTTTCAATTCAACTTCTCTGGGTACATGAATTATTAGCGGATCAAGCTTCTGGAAAACAGTAATGTGACTTGACTTTCCACCAATTGTAATTTAATCGCTGACCATTTCACCAAAGATTGTTCATTTCCACCACCCTAACCAAGACTTGTATAAGCTGTGTCCTAATGTAACTCGTATTTTGGAAATAAGACTTTCTACCAGTTTTCCTGTGAAATAAAAGATTGTAGATTATCTCTGCAGAATTAATGTGTTATTATTCATTCCAGTGCCACGAAGGCCGACCCAGAAGACCATCTGGCCTGGTACCACCTAGCCACAGAATTGGCCATCAAGCGGAACATCGAGCAGGCACTGAAGGCCTGTCAGCAGTCGATTCTCCTCGCGCCGACTCAGCCCGAGACTATTCGCCTCCTGGCACTTCTTCACACCGCCTCCGGTTCATTGAATTCCTCAGCGTCTGGGAATTTGACAGGCGAAGGTGGTGACCGCCAAGCTCATTTGCTCCAGGCCATGCGTGCACTTAGCAGCGGATTGACCGACCGTCCACATGATTTCGCGCTTTTATTTACCCTTGCTAAGGTTGAGGCCGAATTGCATGGACCTGAGGCGGGTCTTAAGGTGTATATGCACTTAATCGATACTTGGTGTGAATGCTTTCCTCAGTACCAGGGACAGAGACTGGAAAATGGGTAAATGTACCATTTTCATCGCCAACTACTTACCGTAACTCTAAATTTATCCTCTCTCAAACTGTATTTTAATCTCTATTTCCTCTAACTTTAACTCTTCCTCCTAGCCTTTGGCGTATGACTAAGGTAACGGCGTTGCCAAGGTAACTTGGTAAATTCTGCTGCGCTTTCTATGGCAGCTTTTATTTAACACTAAATTCCTCATTTTCTCTTAATTTATATCTCTTTTGGTTTCTTATTTATTACTTAGCTATGCCCGCCCATGCACTCCAGCTAATTCCCCGTTTTTTTGTATCACTATCATCGATTGTGTGGTGAAATTTCTTATTAAAATGCTTTTCTTTCTCCTCAACGTTACCTACGTCGTCAAAAAGTCTGTGCATATTTATTTTCGGATTTTGGAGCGTTCTCTGGAGTTCAGCTGACTTTGCTGGCATTCCAGCATTGTTTTGTGAAAATATATAATCGTCTATATTCACTTAACTCTGCCAATTGTTACAAATTTTTCTCCCTCCACTTCAATTTCTGTGACTTGTTTCTGATGCTTCATAAGGGCATTTGGGACCCAGTTTGGTAGTTGATTTAGATGCTCCTAAGCCTAATAGGGGTGGAAGTGGCAGAAGTAGACTATGAATAGAAGGCTATGAATTCGTACGTTTCACAGAATTCCGAGAGTTAAAATTCAGCCCAGACACATTCATATTATTATTATCAAATGATTGACTACGGAATCAGTCGATAACGTTTGCATTCAAACAGCTTTGTGGTGATTGTTCAAGCAATAGTGTCATTTTCTTCAAGCAAAATAAATTATTTGTTTCCTACCTCGGTCACTCTTCAGCACCTCAAACTTGGAGCGTTTGCGTGGCAGTGCAGCCTTGTTGAGAGAAAGTTCGGAGGTGGAGTTTGCATTGTCGGGAGACAGTGCATTGGACTGCGAGCACATTGCTCTCTTGCCTTCCAACCGTCTGGAGGCCATCTTCACCAATCTTGTCGCCTCTGGTGGCATTGGTGGAAATGCAACCAATAACATCAATCAGAATGGAAGCTCTTATGCTATGCAACCACAACCTACTTCCTTCTCTGGCGCGGTTGGCGTGGCCTTCTCGCCATTAGCCTTGCTCGCGAAGATTCTTGGCTGTATGGGTATGTCTAACCTCACTATTAACTCCTGACTTTAACTTGGTATGAATGTTGAAGATCAGAGGACGTCCATCAATTTGTTGTTAACTCCGCCACTAAATAATATAAGGAGAACCAGAGCCGAAAAAAGCGGCAGTCCTATTGCCAGGATGCGCTTCTAGCCAATCGCCAGCATATCCTCATTCGTTGTTGATTCTAGAAAAGGTGCTTTGTGGACGCACTTCTACACTTAGGTTAGCAGAGTTTAATGAAATTGTTGGCGGTGAATTTCTATCACTCCAAGCTTGGACACCTCGTGTCCGCCTAATCGCATCATACTGATTGGTTCCCTAATATCTCAGTTCTTTAACGCTTTCTTGTTACATTTAGCGGAGTTGTATTTGGAATCGGATAGGATTGAAGATGCGCACGACTGTGTGGCAGAAGCTTTCTCACTTTCTCAAATCAATCACGAGTTGCTATACCTGGTGAGTTGACACTTGTACCTCTGACAATTCGATTTATCTGAATGTAGTAGGTGTAAATGGGATACGGTAGTTTCGATTTTTTAAAGATCTTCAACTAGTAGAATCGTGACCCAACTCTGGAGTTTTCGTGCTCTGTCATTCAGATTTACCTCTACATGATAAACACGTCAAGGTCTTAGGGCCATTCATGGCCCAATATTAATTATAGAAGGCTTGGTCGTACCGCAAAATCGAGAGCCTTAACTATTCACCGGTGTTATTTCTCAAAGGGATGGGTATTCTTTCGACTATTTCTCCTAATATAGCCCAGGACTTTGCATAGCTTGAATCCCGGATCACAGATTTTTCAGTTAGCTGATTCAAGCCTTTTCTTGGAAACGAGGTAGTTCCCGTACTTTCTACTTAAAGGTGTTCCTTAAAATCATGAGTTCTTTACATCAGCTTCGACTTGTCTGATCCAACTGTTGGCGAGGCCTAGCGCAAAGTCATAAGCTCAAGTTTGTTTCGCATTATTTTTCTTCCATGATAGTTATTTCCTTTATAAAGAAATGGCCACAACTCGAGTTTTCTTAATGGATGTTTCAAACAATTTTCTTCGCCAGAACCTCCCCACAATTGCTCTTCTAATAGAATGCCTCTAAGACCTTAGAGGTCTCAGGTCGTATAATTGCAGTTAAGAGATCATTAGATGGAGCAAATTTCTGGAACAATTGGAGAAGTCCAGCTTAGGCAAGTGATCTCATTGTTCTTAAAACTCACCTTTCGCAGCCCTTCATTATTCAATTCACAGATGATTTCGCGGACTCTAGTCACATGTCCTTCAATTTACTGTTGCTTATAATAATGCTACCTAGCATATAGTGTGCTTCAAATATACTATTTAATGTTTGCATTCATGTCCGCTTTAGAAAGGTAGAATATTCGAAGCCACAGGTCAATTGGACGAAGCTCGAGCAATGTACGAGAGCGCCATTTCAATCAATCCATCTCACGTAAAATCACTTTACAGTCTCGTGAGTCACGAGGCGACCTGAATCCCTTGCCCGCATTACCATATAATTGCGGTGTTTCTATTTCCCCTTAAGGCTAACATACTGAAGAAAAGCAAACAGTATATTTTGGCCGAACAGGCTCTGCGTGACGCGCTATCGATCGACTCAACAAACTCCCGGGTTTGGAGACTCCTCGGTGAAGTCCTTTCCAGCGCTGAAACTTCAAGTGATCCTGCATCCAAAGCTATCGCCACTACCGCTCTTATGAGTGCCATCGAGTTGGAACAAACTGAGCCCTTAGAAGCATTCTATACCCTCCGTCTAGGAGTCTATTGTAGCTGAGATAAACTAGAGCCTCATCATTAGTGTGATGTGTAAATGGTTGAATCGATAACATCTACCTTCCTGAGAAATTACTATCTTTAATCAAAACAGAACTGTTTTATTTGGATGAAGTATGAACAGACAGCTTAAAACCCAACACGACCTTGGGTTGTGTCGGTTTTGGGATCAGCGGTTAGCTTTTGGACTTGAACGATAGCGTAATTGATTAAATCCTGTAGGCTCCTCAGTTCAGAGACATGCAGCAATCGGAGGGTCATCGCGACAGGGCGCAGCTGGGCGTCGGAAACATCAAAGCCCAGAGGGATCTCCTCTGTCTTCAGCAATTCCACTTTGTCTTTGACCTTCTCTTTAGCCCTCTTAACGGACTCCTCCGAGAGCATTTTTTCGATCAGCAAACAAATAGCCTGGGGATTACGCTTCGTGCTAAAGAACTTACCCGGAATGACTGCTTGGGGTCGGGGTGTTCAGGAATACTGAGAAGCTTTGAGAGTTTCTGAACACCCTCCTTGAACTCGGAACTCTCAGCTTAGAGGTTTGTTAGGCTATTGTAATCTTACTATCAATGCCGGCAAATATATCTTCATGAAAAACGGGCGAGCTTGGGCTGTCGATCACGTTCCCTTAAAAAAATGCATATTCCGGGATAAGTCGCCTTACTTTCATTTTCGTTCAATGCTTCAATCCCGCAATTTAAAAGATAATCCACCATGCATTTGGATTCATTTGACTTATAAGGACATTTGACCCTGTCGAGATACTTAGAGAGAATGTAAAATGAGATAAGCACTAACCGATTCAACGTAGGCTTGCCAATTTTCGGATTCGATGTCGCGGAATCGTTCGCTAATCGGAAGACGGCGAATTATCCTATCTTCTAACCATACTATTAGTTTTGACACATCAGATTGGCCTAAAAGGTGCGAAACGCAAAAACGCCTTACTGTGGACGGAAAACGAGAGGCTATTTGGAAATCCAAGGAATTCAAGCTTCCTTTGCAGAACCTTTTCAACAGACATTGCAGCACTTTGTGACAAGGTCAGAAACATAATGTGGCTCTCTTGAAAAATAGGTAAATAATCAAAGCATTAAGTTTATTTAAGTTCATATTTAATTTTCGGAGTATATTGGTAAACTTTGCGCGAGAAGATCTCTAATATATGATATTGTTCAATCCATAAAAGTAATGAAAAACCGAGATAGAATTAAACTTAGGCTTATAAAAATTTGCAAATACCTGGATGAATTAAACTATTTAGAAAAATTGGTCAATGATTGATCTTTGTACAAAGCCGAAGTTCTCTCAACTTACAGGCAATTCAGTTATATTCGCAATGACTTAAAGTATAAACTATTAAAGAGCACTATTAGAAGACGCAATTACTTAACACAAGCCTAGATCCATGGCATAAGTTTACAATAGACCACTACTTTAGCTGAAGTTTCGGAAAAATTCACGAGGAAAAGACCTTATAAATGTTGGTCTTTTGCTGGATATATGTCTCGTTTCCTCGGCATTTCCTTTCGACAAGGTTCATACGTTTTAAAGCCCATCACATAGTAGATTATGGAAAGTTTCTTAGAGTCACTTCCCTCCTTATCTGCAATTTGATATACTCGAAAATTCTCTCAAAATGCTATACATTGAAACTATCCCTAGAATCATATCTTTATTGATAGCCTCTATGAATGATTAACAAGTTAAATCGCTTGCTTACTAAAAATCGAACGCGATAGCTTAATGACCATAAACTGTGGGCATTAGCGACTGTGGTGTAGTTTTCTTCAAAATTCACAAAAGGCATAAGTTTGCTAGAAATTGGTGTTAGAAGTAACTGAAATTCGTACGCTCTTGGAAGCAGGCCCAACTAGACCAATTTCAAAAAAAGTTTATTCTGCTTGAGTGAATCAGTCAAAAGCATTAATATCACTGCTATTTACTCATTTCAGTTGATCCGCAGTCAAGCGCAACAATTAAAAGCTGAAACCTAAAAGTGTCAAGATTTCTCTATGATGTCGTTGGTTTGTATGCATTCCTAACTGCATATCAAAGTATTATTAGTATAAATTAGTAGTTAAATAGGGTGTTTTAAACATATATATATGGGTGGTCAGCATGACAGAACTATCAATCGGACTTGCAAACTTGCACGGATGGATTTTAGGATTGTATTGGGAATGTAAGAGAAAAGAGAAAATCCGTTTCGAGTCTGTTTGACTTGTTTCTTGGCGTCCCCAGCGAAGGATGCAAATCGCCTCACATACAACATGTGGGAACCTCCTGTTTATTTAGTATTAGTGGGTATTGGGATCTACTAAGTCGAATGAGGATGTTAAAGTAGCACGAATGCTGAAATGCCATTATTTTATTAGTCATAAAATTAGGTTTCTTTCCTTAAAAGTCAGCGAATTCCCTTTTGCTTTTATCTTGTGCAGCTTATTCGGGTAAATCGTCGCAATTTTGTACTAATCACTAATTATTGTGGCTTCTATATATCCATGAAATCGACCACGTATATTGGTTTGGTCTCCATCGTACAGAAAGTGAGACGTGTTTTGAGCTTTCGACGGGAGAATCGGAGACCGGTAGAGTCGTTGAATACAGCTAGGTCATTTGAAGCAATTCTTTTTTTTTTCAAAGGCCATCAAACGAATGGCTTGCACATCTTGAATAATCACTTCGGAGTGTTAAGAAACCTGTCGAACTTGAATACCGGGAGTACCCTCGCATGGGGTCAAATTGGTGAAAATGGTTAGTTGGGATAGTTAGCTGTTGGCAAGGAAGCCGGAAGCAGTTAAGGTAGCAGAGCTGTCATTCGAAAACCGGACTTGTAGGGGAAAACTTTCATTCATGAAAAATACTATATTAGGACGAGTTGAGAGGAGATGTCATACTAGCCCTCAACATTTCTAACCAATGGTACTTTTCTCAAGCTCCCTGTTCTTTTACTGCCATATAAAGCCCTTCTGATATTATTGAGGTTGCATATCCTATTCATATCATCGATCAGTTCTACGGTCGCAGCATGAAAAACAACCATAATTAACATTCCAGTCTATTAGTATAACCGAAATGGCTGGTTATTAGTTTTGAAGCCGTTTACTAGGACACCTAACGATATTTAAGATACACAAATGATTATTAGAAGCTGGAATGGGTGCCAATAAAAGCTTACACCACCTGGGACCTGGCGCGCGATTCTCGGCCCAGCCTGGTCGGACTTGGAACTAGTGGAGCTTCGTGCAGAGCGGACCTAAAGCCTATTCAGCCAATGGCGAAAGTGCACATCTACAGCACTGCCGCCGCCTTCAACCCACATCTAGTCATTGTACGCAGCAAGCTACCTGCACTCTTAGAAGTTTTCGCTGGTGGACAGTCAAAAGCGCCTAAACCTTAGGAGGTCCGTATAAGGACTTGTTAATGAAGAAGACACTCCCTGGCAAGCTAAAAACGGCAACCTGAAACCCGGACCCTTGACCACCGATGCCGCGTTATTCAGACACAGAAGAGCACCCCTAACAGAAGAGCGCCACACCCCCGTGAGCTTTAACGTTGAAAAGAATATTGAGTTTAGGAAAGTAACTATTATTTGAAGCATAACGTCGACCTTCATAAGTGTTATGTATATGCGAATCTTTCATTTGGATCACTAAAAACGGCATTCCAGTGGAAGACAACGGAAACAGAAAATTAATGCGTCTAAAGTCTGACTATAGTCAACTTTGAATCTAGTTTTTTGTTTACCAATTGACTGGTTTTTAAGTCCCATAAGCTCCGAGTCAATTCCCATATTGATATTTTTGTACAATGGGTACTTTTTAATAGAAAGACTAAGAACTTCTGTCCATAAAATGAATTCTGCCTGTTCAAAAACAGCTCAGCACACGTACAGCAACTTCGTAGCCGAGAAAGCATGCCTAAAATGAAACAAAAGCTTGTATAACCAAAACGGCGCCTGAGAAGAGTGCAATAGACACCAGAAGACGGAAAGTTTACCGCGTTAGCCGGAAACGCACGAAGTAAAACGGGAGTTGCCCCCTTGTACATAGCGAAGATCCCTTCCCTAGCCATCAACTCCTGAAAGACCGATCTGATGCCATGAGGATAACTTCCTTCAGGCGCTGAAGGTTAAGATAAAAATGTCAAAAGCAACAAGCAATGGAAACGTCCAAGAATTGGAATAACAGAAATGTCGGTTGGAACAAACTAACCCGTTTGGAGTCGAGACTTTAGGACGTCGGGAGGAAGAGCTACTAACCAATTGAAGATACCGGCCATTCCACCACCAAATAGAGTTTGAGGAACATTGAGATCGGATTTACTAAAACAAATTTTTCGTTTAAGCTTAAAGAAAACAAACCGCTTACGAGGCGTTTTGGTGTTTAAGAATTTCCTTGATCCACTCATAACTTAGAAAGAATATCCCGGATGCTGGAACGTCTTATAAAAGAGTGATATCTTGAGGGATGAAAGGAGTTATACCTCTAAGAAGAGTCACAACGCTTCCCTTGTATATGCTGCGAATACCACCTTCCCTATACAGCTTTTTAACGACGTCTAAGGGGCCATGATACCTGGGATGGACATCGACAGACTGAACCTGTGAAATTTCGTAAGTTATGAGAGGACAAAAATGTTTACTATAGAAATCCATACGGCGAACCTGGAGTAGACACTTGATTCTCTCTCCTGGAGACATCAAAACTGTTGTAAATACACCAGAAAACATACCAGCGCAGAATATTTCGGATTTACTTAGCATTTTTAGTTAACGTTCGAGGCGATTACCTTATATTTTTGATGTCACGTGCGTAGATATTTTTTCCAATATTGAAGCCGAGAAAACAGACAGCGAAAAGTGGAATCGAGCCAACTAGAGGAGTGAACATTCCCTTGTAAAGACCGCGAATGCCTTCATTTGCAACGGTTTTATAGGCACAATCAATGGCGCCCCGATATATAGGAATTTGGCCTGGTCCGGGGTGGGGCATAGTCTGCAGGCGAACCTTTACAGTGTCAAAAGGATGACCCATTACAGCCGAGCACATGCCTCCAAATCCACCAGCCAAAAATACTTTCGAATTACTAAATTCTGTTTGTGGCCCACCTTCCTCAGACATTCCTAGTGAAACCGCAGAAGACGGACAGAGCGCTTGAACAGCCTTGAAATTTGACCCGATTAACTAAATAAAATGGATATGGCACTTCATAAAATACGGTTACATCTCGAGTTTAAATCAATCACAGAAAACATTGTAATAAATCTGTTTATTAATATATTTCACTTGGTCAGCGATTGATTTTAATAAGCGCATAAGTTTTGCAACCTCTGAATTGGATAGCCATAAAAATATGCCGTTTGACGAAGTTCTGTTTGCTGTAGAAGTAAAGAGACTATTTGCTGGTTTCTTTTACTAAAATATCGAACTCAAGAGCATTAGACAGAGAAACTAGCAACGTGGACCAAACGGGAAAGATTTCGGGAGGATCCAATAGTACATAGGAAATTCTACTAGGCCTCTGCCCTCAGTCAACCGCCAAGTTAGCTATATTTTTCCAATCCAGTGTTACCTTTGGCTTGTTCTGGAACACAAACCGGAATCTAGCTAGTAGACTGGCCTAGCACTTATCTATCCACCAGCGGCAAACTTGAAGTTGCGGGTTCGATAGTTACAAAGTCGGGAGGGGCTAACAAACAGTAACATTAGTCACCAATTAAGGGCTTGTCTTTCCAATCCTGAACTGAGCCCTCATTGCCAACCATGTCCTACTTATTTAGGAGAGAAGCGCGACCACCACAGCAAAATGATTAAGGCTGATATTTAGACTTCATTAGGCTTTGTAAGGCCTCAATGTAACGTTAAAATACCTCGATACCTTGAGACGTCTTTGGATATATCTGCTGTGTGATAGAATTCACACTAATCGACTTAAACGTTTAGATACCCCTGTCTGACGATCAAAAATGATTTCAATAGATCGTTGAAGCGTTTTCAGTGCAATGAATAAAGACTAGATTAATATGTATGCCAAATATATTTCAGATTTAAATTTGAATCTGCTGAAGATCGAACCAGATTGTAATTAAATAGGATAAATAAATTAAAGCCTCTGTTGCTATAAATACAATTTTAATGATAGCACCGAGACTTATTGGAATAAAAAAATTATTTATATTCGAAAATAAAATTAAGATTCTTAGGCCATTGGCAAGTGTTTACATCAACTAAATTGAATGCTCACAGGGGGGCGCGCAGTACGGTCGTCTTCATATTGCTGGCTCCGCAGCTATTCGCGTGTTACGCCGTGAGTTGCTGTAAGATATAAGCATTCCATCAAATTTGACCATGATAAGTTTATAATATATTAATCAGTCAGGCAATTGAGTTAATCCTTGTGTAGCATTGTTGGTACTGCTTTTTCCTAGCACTGGTTCGCTGATCTGCACGCCATGTGTTCGAACTATGACTATCGTTTTTCATTATAATCTTAGGTCGCCTCACTTTACCCTAACTAGTTTCTCTTGTTAACGGTTCACCGTTATCATATAATTTTGCAGCCTCCAGACAATATTTATTTTGCCCCTGTGTGTATTTAGTAAGCGTTGCTGTTGAAATTGTTTTTTATACAAGTTTCTGTAATTCTTAACCCTTCTACATATGCCTGCTTGACTTTTTAAGTATTTGTTGATCCTCTTTCAATATAATAAACCTTAATTTCCGTATCGCAAATCTTAGTATTACGTTAATGGGCGAAATTAAGTTCTGAAATTCGCCTGTAATTTGAATACAAGTATGGTTGAAAATGTTGGAGTAAATTTCTTCCAGCATTTGGATAGGTTCTAAGGGTAGTTGTGATGGTGATATATACTAAATCTTGGTATCCACTCGCGCCCATGAGCAAAAACTAATCGTTATGAGCCTTTGCCTAAAGAAGGGAATGCGTCCCAACACTCGCTTCTGTCTGTTGACCACAATAGATGAAATTTTTTGGCGGGATGTGAGCCAGCCAGTCAGATAGACTTTGTTCGGGATTGGCACGTTCATAAATACATGAAACGTTGGACTTGTGCCCCAACACTCGTACACACCCATCTTTCTCTTCCCAATTTCACTCTGGCTTTTTGTCAAACGTCTAACAACCTCTAATGCTTCTTGCAGCATAACCTCTAATGTCTGAAACTAGCGCCGAGTCTCTTCGGGTACCGCCCGTTCGCCCACCATCCTGTATCTCTATGTTGGCGGAGCGTCTCAAGTGTTCCAATCTCCAGGATACTCCCCCCTCTCTCTTCGATTTCGGTGTTGACCACTCGGAGGCTCGTTTCATGCAGAGTAGTGCACGTCGCCCCAAAGCAGTCAATTTCAGCAACGACGAGAGCTCTGACATTATCCTCATCAGTCAGCAACGCTCCTCGGCCACGTCATCCGATGTGGATGGCAGTCCCATCACTTGCGACTCTGGCACTGAGGACTCCTCTGAGAGCTGGGTGAGTAGTAATGCTTTACTATGCTTATTTGTACGGGCGTGTATAGAGAAATAGAGGCGAGCAAAGGTTATCAGCTCTGAGAGGGTTTAGCGAGGCAACCAGCTAGCACGCGAACACTGGGCAGCGAGCCAAGTGCATACACCCCTGCTTGTTTTGGCGTGCATGACTGTGCGGCGCGCATGCTGGACCTACGCCTGCTGCGCTATGCGTCACGTGTAGATAGGGCGTTGGTGGTTTTGAATGAAGAGGCGTGCTGCTACTTTCCTACACGCACACACGTGACGCATCGTGTTGCTTGTACATCGTCCGCGCGCACTCGCGTCGACGCCTTTAGTAGTCCACTTGGCGTATTGCCAGCTAGTGCGTGCATATTACCTCTGATGCTTTGTTTTTTTCCTACTTCTCCTCTCCCCTGACTTGTTTGTGTTCTTCAGATTGGTGGAGTCTTTTCCCTCTCCTCCTCCTCTCGTGCTCCCGGTGGTTCTGACTCCTCTTTTGGACTTAACTCCTCATACCAGCCCTCCCTTCAACACTGCTGTAAGTTCTATGATTCCATGGTGTACGTTTATTTTAATTGTCGACAAAATTGACCTTCTTGGAGGCTTAAGCACTCGGATTTGTTTGCTCATGTTTAAGATCATTTATGGATGAGTTCCATACCGAGAGCAAGTGTAGAAGACACCAGGGCGATAATTGTTTTGATGGAAAGTAGCACATTATCGTATGCACACAGGCACAAGCAGACAGTCGTATCGCGTCATCTCCACCAGGAATGTGTTTTCATCGTCATGTCACGGCCGTGAGTCATCCACCATCCGGTGCGCAAGCATGGCTCCCACAAACCGCTGTATACCCTATTTCCCTCCCCCCCCCCTCCCCTTAGCTTGGCTCTGGCTCTGGCTCTGGCTCTGGTTCTTGATGAACAAAAGAGCGGTATTAGCACAATGTTTGCGTTGTGTACGCGTGGCTGTTTGATTTTTCATTCACGCATTTAGCCCTGTCAAATCACCTCACAGTACAACTGTTTAATCGATTATTCGTGTGCTTCTAGTATCTACCAGTGCACCTGACGGTCCAGCGCTTCTCTTTCCCCCACCGGACACTGGGAGCTGGTGCGATGCCTCGGCAAGCAATCGCAAAAGCTGTTGTATCTGCCGGCATAGACTTGATGAAGCAACAAGTATTGAGGATGTACCTTCCCAACATCAGCCTCCCATCAAACGCTCCTGTCGTTCCCAGAGCGCGAGCTCAAACCAAAAACTCTCCGGTGGATCATCTTCCCGTCGCAGTATTGCGCGTCCAATCGCCCTTCGGATTTCACAAAGATCTCTTTACTCCCCTGCCGCTGGTTCCAATTCTTCCAACCTCTCATCCACTGCTTACGCATTGGTAGCTTCTGGATGTGTCAAACTACGGAATGCTAATGCCACTTCCCATCAGCTCAGTTCAGCGACATCTCGTCTTTCCTGGCATCATCCTATCGCGTGTGGTGGTGGAAGTGGTGGAAACAATGGAAACAGGCGTTATGTTATTCATCCTGGACTTACAAATTGCTCCCGTCACAGTGTTGTCATTGGCAGCAGCGGTCCAGAATTCATTGGAGATGTGAAGCTACGCAAGCCACCTTCTTTGGCTTGCATCTCCACCTCCACGACGTCAAATCCCACGGACTTCAGTCATCAGTGAGTTTTGCTGTTCATTATGCGAGCATTTTTCGAGTATACTCTTGCTAGTTTCATTGCAAGTGTGCATCGTGAGAATAAATTGTGCTGCCGATTTCTCAGCTTGCTCCCAGTTGGTAATGAGAGCTTCACGGTTTATTAAGTTGAATTTTTTCCAAACCCCATTGACTATGACTTTTATCATCTTAGGAATGAATAGCGATCCTCATTCAATGTGTATCCACTTTTTCTTTTGCAGTCGCTTGTCCGCATTTACTCCGACCACCCAATCTCGCCGTATGAGTCTGTCTGGAGATGAGCCGGAATCTGTCAATCCCATCTCAGCTTACTTCTCCCCTGACACCGTTTCCTCTCCTTGTGGAGGCGTCAGTATTGGAGTTCCTCCTCACTTGACCACCGTCCTTCCACGGCCCACAGTATCTGCCGCCTCCTCGGGCTTTTTCCAGGACAGCTGCAGTCTCTCGCATTCCTCTTGCAGCAGTTCTACCAACTCTTCCGACCAACACTCGAGTCAAGTTGGGAACACGATGCACCCGTATGGACTTTCTATTAAAACATCTGACGATTCCACAGCCAGTCTGCCGGTCTTCGACCAACAACAGCAACAGCAACTTCGTCAGGTACATCACAATTGTTCTATAGAGGCGGCAAAGCTGCGTTGTCAGTCGCAACCTGCCGGTGCAGCTGGGGCACCGGCCTGTGCCTGTGGTTCTGTTGCATCCGTGGAGTGTCTTTCTCGTCAAGTGGGTCTTAAACGACGTCGGTGTAGCCATGAAGTTGGTTTCATGTGGGAGGCGGATAGCGGAGCTTTCTTGTTTGGTTCTCATCAACACGTTGGCTCATTCGATGGCTCTTCCTTCAATCCTGATATTGGAATCAACAACTCGGAAACAGCGGGTCTAATATTCTGTCAAGAGACAGTTTCAGTTAGTCCTCTCCGTCCACAACAACCTCAACAATCTGAAGTGACCTTTCCGCAGGAATCTGAGACTGCTTTCCTCATGTCTTGCCGAAGAAAAGAGCTTTCTGGTCTTTCAGAAGCCAGTGAGGAGGAAGAGTCTAATGAAGCAGCTCTTCTTCAACAGCAATATCCTTCATGTTGTGCGTTGGAAGAGTACGACGCTGGAACGTTGACGCCGCCGCCTCAAACCCGTTTCCGTCCGATTGCTCCTGCGACTTCTTCCGAGGACGGCGACAATGATGCTGACTCTCACCTTCACAATCATCACAGCTCTTATTCTACCGAGGGATCGCCGTGTTCCTTCAAGGGGAATGTTAGAGATATCATGGTCCCCAGCGAAGACGGAGAAGAAGACGAAGTGGATGATGAGGATACCTTTGGAGCTATTGCCCCCGGGTTGAATCATCGAAAACGGCGTTCTCCCATGCAAACGGAAGAGGGATCTGCTGTGACTTCATCTGAGAAGTTCCGGGAGCTGGATATTGATATGATTGAGAAGGATTGATTTTGTACAGAACAATACCGTTGTTGAGTACCGTTAGTCATGTATACATATTTTTATGCAATATCTTTTTTTTCCTTCTCTTTTGAGTCACTATTGTTAAACCAAAGCACGCACTTAATCAACATGTTTTCTGTGTACAGTGTTTTCTCCCCCCTGCAATCTTTTTTCTTCCTCCAACTCGCCTTCGACTTGACAAAACATGCGCTCGTCTGTGTATGCTAATATTATTTTCGATTGCCTATATTATCTTATTACAATGACCGCTATAGTAATATTGATATACCGTGCTTCTCTCCACTGCAGGTCGGGTATAGGATTTGCTTCTTAGGTTTATTGGCTCTGTGTTTGTGTTTGTTTTTTTCGAAATTGTGCCATCATCCTTTAATGGTAAATGTCCCAATTATTGCGTTATGGGTTAGAGTCAGCGAATCGGTCTGAGTCCTATTACTCTGACCCATTGAAAAATGCGAATGGACGGTGGAAGGGGTTGCTCGAGGGAGTTACGTTTCGCACATGAAGTCTCAGGTTTCGTTGATGCCC
Source organism: Moniezia expansa (assembly GCA_019097775.1). Classification (NCBI taxonomy): domain Eukaryota; kingdom Metazoa; phylum Platyhelminthes; class Cestoda; order Cyclophyllidea; family Anoplocephalidae; genus Moniezia; species Moniezia expansa. Next base: position 6,190,297 of record JADFDV010000076.1, on the reverse strand, counting down.
CATCTTCTTAACAATATAAATTCATTGCTACACGATACTTTTCCAGTCGTCAGTGAATCTGCATCGCGGTCCCAGAAGCCTGCAGCTTTGAAGCCGGGCTTGCGAATTATGCTAGATGAGTTCCTGTTGCTCCGTACTGACGCCTTTAGTTTTGTGTGTATGCACCATGTTGACACGATGCCACCTTACTTCTGTGTGGAAATAGCTCTTCATCATCTTTCTTTGATTTTCTCCCTGTTAATAATGTTCAGATTCAGCAAAAAATCAGAAACTGCTTTCCTTTTTCATCCGTCTTATTTCTGGAGGGAATCTACACGTTCATCTGAGTCGAATAGCGGGCGTTTACGAAAGTGAAAGCCAATAACTAGCTCCGATATTCTTCGTAAGCTTAACTTAAATGAGCACTTTGTCCTTTTGCGTTGGTTCATTCCAAAGTCACGATTTGGAATTTTTTCACTGTAGACGAGCTTAGTGCCCACTTAAACCGACCTAGTTCACATAATCGACCACCATAGTCAGTGTACAGTGTCGTTTTTTAGTTCATCCGCTTAAAGGCAGGTTTTCTCGCGTCGAATTGGAGATTTTCGCAGACATCGTTTCAAAACAAAACCGACTATTATTTCTGGAGATAATACCAGTCCCGTCAATTCGAATGTGGCCAAAGAAACATCAAAGAGTCTGCAAAGCCTCTGAAATGTCGGATCCAAATTCACAAAAGCATCCTTATGTTATTCCAGTACCCGATCGGTACTGCTGTTTTGGCCAAAATATTAGCAAAATATTAGAGGTTTAACTGATCGGCACAAGGTGATTAGTCATTGTTATTGTGATCGGTCTTATTTGTTGACTTCATTTTCACCTAGTGAAGTAGAGGTGTCTGGATGTTCTGGCTTACCTCAGAAGAAAAACCTAGGATATTCTCTTTGGAGCGAGTTTAACGTGAAACTCGTCTTTATTCGATCATACTTCTTGAGCCGAGCAAGATATTTAAGCCAAAATATATAAACTCAGTCATTTTGCAGAATCTGACTGAATGGTACACAATTTGAAATAAATACCCTTCCCAATCTGAATTTTCGTTCTTTCTGATGAAGAAATATTATAGTGAAAGGGATTAATAAATTATTATGCAGACCAGAGTTTAAGGAAATGGTGAAAGTGCTCTCCAAAGGCAGCCTTGAAATGACACAAACATCCAAAAGCCCTTTTTTTGAAAAAAATTAATATCAGAAACGATTTGCTTTAGTAGTTTCTTACTGGGACCTCTTCTTTTGACTAGGTTAAGTACATTTATTAAATCTTCTTGAGAGACTTTGTAAGCCAAACTAACAAAATTGTAAATAATGTAAACCATTTTGACACCAAACCTGGCAGATCTGAAGCGCTATTGATTATGTCAGATTTTCTGATGTGTCCCGGATACCCTTATGATCACTACCACTCAATCAGCACATCATGATCTCCAAACCATGGAATAGAAAATTCGTATAATTGTCGGACTTTGACTTTCAAACTCAGCCCTTTCTGAAAAGCTTGACGAACTCAATTTATGATATTCTACCGAAATATTAATTTGTGCATGACATAATGATTTTTGTTATTTTTTGAGATCCTATCAACACTTCAAATAGCCGAGAATTTAAACAAGTCATGAAATTATTGAAAGAAAAGTAGCAAAGTTGACCAAGTAAGTCGTGAATAAACGCATTCGTTACTACGACGTCAGTCCATTGACAAATGAGGAATGATACTCCAGCTGCTCCCCATTTTGCGATGCTAACGCTGACGATCGTTTATATGAACACTCGGGCCTGTCGGATCAGTCTTACACTGATGAAATGTGAACTGCTTACCGCCGCCGTGGAATCGTGCTAAAATAGGATAAGCGGTTGGACAAGAACGCAATAAATCAGAGCCCATCCTGTCTCATTGGTTCGATTCGCGTAGTCAACTAAAGAACGACCACTAACGCCGGATGTTGGGTTAGACCAGATGTTATTCATGCGAGATAATCAGTCCATCTTAAACATGGGTCGTCAAAGGAGGCCATTAAATAAACCTCGGAAAGCCTGCTCCTCCACGCATCTCGATTGCAGTACCCTGATGGCAAGCACCTCCATGTCACCAAGGCGTTCTAATTTGGCAGTGTTATTATAGAGTTCATTCAAATTGATACACCAACGTTTACCTTATTTTCTAACAAATGAGTGCCCATTGGGCTGAATTCCACTTGGAAGTAGGGGACGTATAAGTTCATTTTTTGAGCCGAATCTTTATTACGCATTTATCACCGCCAATCCTCTTAACTATTCACGCTCTCATCTTAATTCTCACAGTTTATATTTGAATAATTCAAACATCCTTAATCTCTGACAGCAGTTAAGAGTTGAATATTGTCTTGTATCACTTAAAGAATGAGGACTTTGTTATTCTACTGGATTTCCAAAGAGCATTAACAGATAATTGTCAAAAACTAGCATTTGTCTTACCCCAGATTTTGTTCGAATTGGTACCAATTTGGAAAATCAAGAAGATAGACTGATAAGCACTTGGACTTTAGCAGACAAGCTAGTGCCAATTACATTGACTAACCTTCCGAGGAGGAGCAGGAAGTAGCTATTTTTCAATTAATTGGACAGTCGAAGGCAAAATCAGACACGTGGACATCGAGTCAACCGATACGAGCGCTGAACTGACCGAAGCCAATTCCTAATTTATAGCTTCCACTACTGCCCCCTACATGGCAGACAAAAAATTATGCACCCGTTTTACAATTTAAATCACACATCATGTCACTGGTTAATTTCTGTCCCCCTCTGAAATTTTAAAAATGACTAATGAATGGTTAAGAGATTTCTCGTAATGGTTTGAAGCAGTAATAGCGGTCGTTTTAGGGTACTACACGAGAGAGACTGTCCTAAGCTTGCGAGCAATCTCTATGACCAGCAGCTAGCTGTGCGGCCAAACCACTTTAATGATTTAAAGGCATCGAAGATATAGCAAATGATTGTGTTCAATGCGTGACTTCGCGGACTTTTCGTCTAACTGGACGTTGAAGAAGAGAATCGGTAAGCCAAAAACTGTTGCCAAGGGCATCAGAAGCGAAGAGCCCATGTTGGTTTCGCATTGAGGGTCAGAATGTTAGTATTCCATTCTTCTCTCTTTCATTTCTTAAGCCTACCTCCAGTCCCGATTCCTTTAGTCTATGTTCAAAATTGAAATCTCTAACAAGCCCAGCAAAAACCGTAGCTCCAGAACACTCCAATTATTTGAAATGTAAGGTAATGGATGCACATTTTCACCGTAAAGTTGAATTTAAATTGGAAGTTGACGTATTTATTGATTAGTAATTTTATAGTTCTTTAAGTCCCATATTTCGTATTGTAGTAAAAACTGAAGTAGAGTTTAAAACACATAACAGTAAAGCGTAAAATTTGCTGATGCAAGCCTCGTGACCTGTGTAAATAAGGTATTTTCTACTAGTAGACTTGATGTCATATGAATTATGAAAGAACAGATGCAGGTCTTCAAATTCTCACTCACTCGACTACTGAATGGCACTTGCGTCTTTAAAAGAAGTAATACAATTAACTAATTTCCTTTTAAAAGTGTGAATAATATTACGGAGCTGGTTACTAGCAAGGAACCTATCAGAATCGGCAGTTATTAGTGAAATATCTATCGTAAATTCTTTCGAAATCACATGAGAATGCTTTGAATGCCGTCATGAGAACATGAGATTCTTTGAGAAATCTTTAAAATGTCATCGTCAAATATCGCGCTTTGAAACCCAAAAAAATTCAAGGAAAAGTCAAAACGAAACTCACTATTTATCACCATACCCCTTCAAATGAAATCGTTAATAATTTGAGATACTGCTGGTTAATAAACAACCAAGCATTGTTTACAGCTTTTTGGAATCTCCAAATGACCAAAAGGGTTATTTAGTGTTTGCCAATTTTCTACTATTTTCGCATCCAAGCACCAATTTGCACTGGGCTGGGATTCAGGGCGTGGTTGAGACCAGCCATCCAGCGCATACTCTTCCCTTGAGAGACAAGTACCCTTTCAGATGTCTCCAGGCAGATGTAACTAACCTATCAGTAGCCTTTAAATCATTTTGCTTTCATTCAGCATAAACATCGAAAGTCCCTTTTTCCACTTTGGCAGGTGTCAATTAAATATCTCGATGGTAAAACTTTTAATTTTTCGTAAATTATTTAAATTGTTGTGAATAAATGCTTTACTCAAGAGTGAAAAGAACTTCCCCGCCTAATAAATTAAAATAACATCGTGGAAAGTAGGTAGAAGAGAGCAGAATCTACTTGGCAAGACTGAGAATCACCTGAGCGCAATGAACAGGTTAAGTCGGTCACACGACATGCTCAATTACATTGGTAAGAAATTGTGGCGCTTTCCACCATTCACTTCATCACCTTTCCATATAACCTTCAAGTTTTGAGTGCTTCATCAAAAACACAAAAAATTGTGTTCTCTAGGATAAGCTGCACAGTGTTATCACGCAGGAGGCTGTTGAGAAAGGCGATGGAAAGAATGGAAACCTAATCGTTCGGTTGGAATAGTTGGCTCGCCTAATGTCTGATTTGATCGAGAGGAAATAGTAAAGAAATTGATACGCACCAGCTCTTTTGTTAAAAACAAGTTGTTTTCAGCTCTTGATCAAGTGAGATAGGGGTAAAAACCTTTATGACGTTCCACCTCTCGAAATACCTCTCAGCCCCATTTTTCGCCAATTCATTTGTAGCAGAAATGTTTCGTCAGAACAGTTTTTCTATGTAAAGTTCCTTATGTCTCTGGTGTCTGGATCCTATAGATGATCTTCTTTACCTCAATGTACCATGAGTAGAAATGGGTTATATTTCCCATTGTGTGATTTGCTTCCACTGCGTTAATACGTTTTGTCCTTTTTTTTACTGCTGAGAGACCTGAAGAACCATCCTATTCCGTAAAGTGATTAAGTCATATTATGGGTCACTGTTATTCAAACTCGGAGCCAATGCAACTCATAAGCCTCGGTAATATTTTGCAATTCAACTTGGGAGATGCAGGAAAGGATATGCAGATAGTCATTCATTTATTCTTCCGAAGCTAAAGAAGATTTGGCAGAAATACCAATGTTCGATCACAGGTTTGAATTTTAATATCTAAATATTTTGGTAATTTGTCATACACTGAGCCACTTTGACTATTTGGTTTATGTCATTTTTTTCTCAGTAGATTGGCGCCAAGGAACTTGAACTAAGGTTGATTCGGAGGTGTATGACTATTTAAGAGGCTGGCATATGAAATGACATAAATATAATCTATGTCATCACCGAATGTAAGGAATTTGAAAGATTATTTTCTGTGGAAAATTCACTACGTCTGATTCAAGATTAATCAAAGTTGATCTGGGATACAACGAGATTCTATCTTATTTATGTCACTAAATATCGAAATGATTGTGGTTTGAGTCAAGAAAGATCGAGGGCAGTTCTTCTTGTAGCCATATTGGGAAAGTGTAAAGGTATCAATTATTCATTTTGTAGTTAGATCCTGAGTAGCTAAGACTGTGTGGTCTGGTTCCAAATTTAAACCAAATATGTTTAGACAAATTCATTTTTCGTCAATAGGTATCTCAGAAAACGACTTACAGTATCCTCTCAAGTTCGGTACAGTCATGTCTTTATGGAGAGTGTAGGGTAAAAAGCCTCAAAACTGATTTATTAGCTTAGGTGCACGGGTGAAAAATGAAGTACGATCGGGTTTAGTTGCCCAAAGAGACCTTCTTCATCTGAAGCCTTTGGGAAAACGAGAAAACTGAAGTTACAATTTTACTGTTTTAGTAAACTTCTAAGTTATTCGAACTTGTTAGCCGTGGTTCGTAGTGCCACTGATAGAAACAAATTGGCGGGCATAAGCATTCTTAGAAATTTAAATGACTGAATAAGCGGGTACCTGTTGTTTTCAAGGTGCCAAAATACCTAGCGCTGTCGGCTGTAGGGTATTGTCTTAAAACGGATATCATTCTATCTCGGGTGGTCTAAATCACACTAAAGCTGCTATAAATTTAGAATTGCCTCTGTCGAAATCGCCATATTATTGCAATTGTAGAAAATGCGACCAATCAGAAGCTCTTCTTGGCAGGTTTTCAGGCAACAAGTGACAACGCCTATTGGTTCAATTTTATTGGACAATTATAAACGGCAATCGTATTTCTATCATAAATCAAGCAATTATTTTTGTTATTAACATTGAAAATGCTATAAGCTTAGTCAGAATTGTGTTTCTAATTAACCCAAATTATAGAGACGCATCTTCCTAACAGAAAAAGTATCTCTGACCAACTGTTTATCCAAATTGTGCGCTGATTGAAATACTACGCCAAAAAATACAAGTCCTAAGACGAGACTACAATAAAGCACACTTTTGTGTACAAAAGTTTGTCCCCGATATACTGGTTGATGGATCATGGAGGAAAAAAAGCAACTTTAACCCTTGGGGAAACGAGTAAATGAAGTGAATTTATCTAAATGTCGACAAGAAACAACGATATTATTTACCAACTTGAAAACCTACCCCTAACTTCGCTGTTACATCTCGCAAACACTAAGGAAGGCTACGTAAACATTCCGAGTTTAAGACGTGAGTACCTGAGAGCATTTTGTTAATTCAATAAAATTGCCGAGCTGGGAGAACAGCATCTACATACTCCAACCGACAGTAATGACAAAATACAGAAATATGACATTAACGCAGCCGTCTTGCAGCCCCAGGCCCACAATCTGCGGTCAGGCTTCGGATAAATCTACAAAATTCTGCCGCCAGGCACTGATGGATGCTAATTAGGTAACTTGTGAAAGACCAATCAGCCGTCGGCGAAAGTTGGGTAAGGAGGAAAGTGATCTTTTATCTGAATACTGTCAAACCCTGGATCCACAGAAAAATCACTGTCTGAAGCTTCGATGATTAATGTGAAGCAATTTGAAAAAAAATCACAGAGATACCAAACTGTTTTTTCATGTCTGTTCCAAGGTGTTAATGAACACGAAATTTGAAGGCAGTCATCAGTAGATAAGTTTAGATCATGCATTGTTGAAAGCATGACCTTAATTGTAAGTCTGTCATCGATATCTACCCACGTAAGCTATTCTTCCCTCAGCCAAGTTTATGCTTTGCTATTCTACAGAGGCTTACTCAGATGCATGCCTTCTGACTTCTCTCTGCCTTCCTTCCAGTTTAAATTGTTTAAAGCAGACTTGAACCAAAAGTTACTTTTATTCTGTCATCCTCGAATCTCCCAAATCAACATAGAAGTGATCCAGTCACAATGCTATTTTCCAAGATATTAAAAAGGATACGCTATTCTTTTGAGGCCGGAGAAATAAGACACCAGCCTCTGGGTGCCTCAATTATTCAACCGTTTGCAACAGATCAGAAACTGGAGGACTCGAAGGATGCAATATGGAGTCTGAGTGTACCACTATTGATCGTAGCCGCATTAAATAGTGAAACTGACGGGCAAAATTTCTAATCCCGTCTTGTGTAACTTTTAAGGTCATTCAAGCCTCAGCAGGTCAAAAATGAACTTAAAAGGCAATGAGATCAAAATATAGGAAGCCAATTCGGCAAGCTTAAAGGAAGAAATGTTTAAACAGAAATAGATTTTTTAGGAACAAATGACCTCACCGGTGACTTGTCCGTTGACCCATCAATTGACATGGATTTGAACTGCATCGGCCAGAGTTTATGGACTGTATTATCCACTCACAAAATTTAACACTGATTCATGAAGGATTAGCTAAATTAGAGGTAATTAATCAAAACCTCATCCGGGCGTCTTCCCTTTTCCCAAGATGGAAAGTCAGAAAACCCCTCCTTACTGCAAAGGATAGGATATTAATCGAGAAAATCGGCCTTTAGAATTCTACGGACTCGTTTGGCCCTCTGTTTCATGTTGTAGCCGATAGTTCTCTTATAAAGATGATGTTTGCGGCAGTGCTCTCCGGACCACCCCTTTCATCACTCTTCTATGTAATTGAGCTGATTTGTCCTCAAAACCGTTTCTTACGGAAACTAGAATTTAAGTGCCCCTACTACAGGGCCGATAGACATGAGGCATAGATGCCATTTATAATTTTCAGATCCAGAACGAGCAAGAACATATCCATACTACTTAATGACCTTGAGATAGGAAATACGCCTGAGGCGAAGCGGATGGTAACATACAGTTACCATGCGCTCACCATCAGCAAGAGTTATGATACTTTTGTTAAAGTCGAAGTGGCGTTGGGACGAGCTCCAAACCATCTCGTCACATGAGTGACTTCCACCATATTGATTGTCCACAGATGTGAAATAAGCTAAAATGAGAGGTTTGATCAGCCAGCGTTCACATTTCAAAAAAGGCTTCAAGGTTCAATAACTGTTTCTTTTGAGCTAAATGGTATTGTACAATGCAAAGCCGCCTGTTCAACTGACATCTCCTGAATAAAAAAAACGAAACAGCTAAAATGGTCAAATTACCACATCTGAGTAACATTACAATAGCTTAACTAAACTACAGAGCAATTAGAAGTCGGAAAAAAGGGTTAATACTTTTCAGGCGTCCTCGCGAAAAGCATTATTCATGGTGATTTGAGGAGGTTCACGGCTTAAAGTTGGAATATGAGGTTCTACTCTAGAATTCGATTTCGAGTCGATGCTACCCAGGGTTCTCAATAGACGCAAAATGTAATAGAATAATTTCATAGGCCTTCCGTGAAATAATGTCGCAATATTAGGTGTAAATTAGTTAGAGAATTTCGGCATTAAATCTACTCACAAGTATTGGTTTGAACCCTGAGGTTTCGAGGCTATATCAGCTACGAAACTGAGTACATTGCCAGGAATTTAAAGCAAGATGGAAAGGGTCGGGGATCTGGTAAGAGGAAGGATTTAACATGGCTCTGGGTTGATTGAAATAATGTAGTTTGATCGTTCAACTTAGAGAGTGAAGGCAGATTGTAAAAGTAGGCGAAACGACAAACTGTTTTTCTAATTGCATTCATCTGCAAATAAGTTATATTTTTGTTAAAAGTAGGATTAAATGAAGCAAATAGTTAGAAGAAATGCGAGTTCGGTGATAATACGACTTGAGAGAAGACTGGGCTATCGGAGACGATCTCCAGCAGAATACTTTGGAACTTGTGGATTTGACCGTCAATTACGAAATCAGAACACTAATGAAGACCTAAACTGTGTGGTTATGATATGCTCAAGTTCCTTAGTCCTCATTAACGCAGTTTATGGAATAGATAAAATTAAAGATCTCAAATGGGGACAATGCAATATCAGCAAATTTTCTTGGCTTCTGGTCTCTACCAACTCAAATCATGGCAATCACTGATTAGCTTCCAACACTAATTCTCGAAATTCCTCAGTACTTATCTTTCAGTGCTAAAACCCCTGATCTTAATAGTGTTTAGCATAGCACTACGTTTTTTCATATTGCGTTTACTAACACAATTCGTTCATTAAAGTAATTGTGAATTTAGAAAAAATGCATCGGGTTCAGCATATTGCGATTTGACAGGATGAGACTTGTGAAATGCAAGAGTTTACTATTCTCGGGAGCTTGTATCTATTTTCTCTCAATAGCAGTAGCTGGCGGGACGTTTCTTTCTCTTCAGTGGCTTCTCGGCGGCAATTGTTGGAGATATGACACTTTAATCACCTTTCTTTGTTGGGAGCTTTCTATAAGGCCTTTTCATTCACTAGAACTCCTCGCCAACAGTTAGCAAAGAATTTATTTCAAATGCTGACGCCCTTCTACGTCTTTAGCGAATCTGTGGGATTCTAAACATTAAATGATAACTGACCCTTTCGAGTAGAAGACACTCAAGATTAGTATCGAAGACTTTACCTTAAAAATTGGAACATAATTTTCTCATAACAGAAAACAGTCATTGTCGCCTTCGTGAGGAAAACTTACGTTAATGTCATGACATTTTTGAGTCCGGTTCTTTTAGGGCTTTATGAAAATTTACTGGGTCACTGCTTGTTTTTAGGTATTCGGTCTGTTCCTACTTTGTCAGGATCGTTTGAAAGGGGTGCTAAGTTCATTTCAGCTAGTTAATTTAATACCAATGTACTTTAGCACAAGCTTTTCCGATAGATAATGGTTGAAAAGGTTTGGAACAGGCCACAATGAACGTCCGTACTGAACTTTGTACTCTGTCGACGCCCTCTATCGTAGTTGCACGTAAGATCCTGAATCGTCAGTGAGGGACATCGTGTGGTTAAAGTACTCTTGGTTAATTTACGTGACTCTTAATGTTCCACCGTGCGCTCTAATACAGTTAAATGACTATGAACTTAAAAGCCTATTGCAAGCATTATTTGACAAAAAGAAAGGTCATATCTCGACAAAGGGCATTTGGAACGTCAGTCCTGCGACTGGTACCAAATAAAGCTCTGGTGACCTTTGCTAACCGGTCAGTGTTACAAAAATGTTTGCTGCTAGGAGATTAGGGGTCCCAGTTTAATAGTGCATTTAGCGTGAGAGCAGTGCATTGAAGAGATTACTAGAAGAGGAAATGACAAGTAAGCATTTAAGGACGAGGTTACGGAGCGATCTCTGGTTTTACGCCGAGGAAATCATCACAAAGAAGTAACTAGCTATTAGGAAACGAGAAACAATGTTAAGCAAATCCAGACGTCACAACTGGTGGATACTCCCTCCTTAATTATTTTTCCTTTCAGGCTCAGTAGATTTGACACGCGCTGATCACGGCAATTTCTTTTTATGGTCCATAAATATCTGTTCGAGTTTATGCATTCGAACCAATATTAGCATATCTGCGAGCAAATAAGCTCTGGTATTTAATGCTTTCCGGAAAACTAAAATAACTTGAAATCTAGTCTCTAAATAGGCCCGCCAGCCTTCAAAAAAAAAACATTCTGTAGGTATATTTATTAAGCAGGCGTCGAAGTTCTGGTTGAATGAATAAGTGACGGCTTTTTTCAACTTGGTGCATTTTATTTGCGGCCCCATTGTGGATAACTGAAAGGAGTCGCATGAGCCCGGCTTGCTAAGAACGCTTGAATTCGTTTTATACGTTTGCTTTTTTTATCATCCTCTTGTTCACCAAATCCAGTGATAGTCGAAAATTAAATATGTATATTACTTTGCAGTCATTTAAAAACGGAAGCACTCATTTTCAAATTGTTTAAATATCTCCAAATTATGTAATACTAAATTATTGTTTAGAAAGTGATGAATAATTTATGACAGGCTGAATTAAAGCAACAACTCTGAGAAATTCAGTAAAAAGGAACTTAATTTTCAGAACTGTGGACAATTGTTGCTAATCATGCATGGCGGTTTGTTTCTGTCCATAAATTTGGGAATTTAACTGTAAGCTACAGGTAGAACACATGATGTTGTAGTAAAATGAATAGGAGTGTATAGAACTTTCCTGGAATGCAGACACCCGTGGTATTTAGTGGAGCTGCCGGTGGTTTAATTCATTATTAGTGGCAAAAATTTTGTCAGACCATCTTCTTCGTCTTTCACTTTCTATCTCTGGCAGTTCTTTACTTGCCATTCGGGTTTATGCACCCCTTTGCAGGCTAATTGCTTGCATACTTGGAGTGTATTTCAGAAAATTGAGAAAGTATTACTGTTTGAACTCGGGCTTTTTAGTCGTCTTGGATTGCCTCTAAGGGAGAAGAATATTGCCAGCGGAGACATTTCCATGGATATATTGAAGGTTAGGAAAAATGTCAAAAAAAGGGCTACTTCCAATGTGTTTCAGCCAAATATCTGCCATAAAACTATGAGTCTTCAGGAATAACGTCTTACATATAAACTTTGAAGGCCGAAATTCTCCGACTTCTGACTTTCACAAGGTGGGTTCCGAAACCAATAAACGTGGGATGCTCAGCTCTTGTAGTGGACAAGAGTTTTCTCGGTGTCCCTAAACTTCCAGCAGAAGATGTATTTCGTGGCAAACTGAAGTTAAGACACGTGACTGAGAACTGTATTCGATCCAAGTGAAGACATTTCTGGATAGAGAATATTCAGGCTACCTCAGGCCTGAGAAATGATCTAACACAATTCGGAGCAGTTCTTATACAGTAAATACTTTTCAACATCTTAAAGAGGAAGGCAAGGTTCCTAGGCTTGATAATGCCAAGATGCTTGAAATCAACGATTGATCAAAATAAAAAAAACAAAAACTAATAGAGTGAAAACTTTTGGCATTTAGTAAGTTAAAAAAATCAAACAAGCATTTTCTGACATTTTTCATACCAATGTTTTGGCATGAAATACTACCGCAAGTTGAATAACTCAAAACAAACAAGAGATATGGTCACCAGAGCTGATGAAAATTTACGTTGGCCTAAGAAAGGGGTATGTGGGTTATAAACCGATTACTCGACGGCACCGTAACGACAGAGCCTAGCCAAATCTTGTTTACCCCTTGTCTGACGCACTGCGACTTCCAAAAATGGCATCTCAAATGAGTGCACGCACAGACAAACAGCCAGCCATAAACTATTTTCGAGCAAATGCCTTTATAACTGCCATTCAAAGATCGTGTCTCAAGGTCATGTTTCCAACGTCTCTGTCACAAGGCCGATTATAGCGTAGAAATCAATGATCTGACTACCGTATCTAACATTGGCCGAGCTTATGAGTAATTTTAAGCCGTGCGTGGAAACTGATGTGATCATATTAAAGGCAGCTCAACCGACACTCCCTTTTATCTATTGGAAATAAAAAGAACGAATGCGGACGTGGATAGACGGTTCAAATGCAGAAGATATTTCTGTTAATCAATATCGCCTCTGGGGCAATGAACGGAGTTTCCTTGGACTACGATCGGCACTAGGTGCTATCTGGATTTCAGCCGGATAACCCACAGCAATTCCAATACTATTTACAGTGAATGTTAAAATGTTCTGATCCTGTGGATCATTTGACACATTTCTAGTCCTTTCAATAAGATAAAAACTTACAGGGCAAGGACGAGTCCAAGACATCCGTTGGGTTCCCTCTGGTCTGTGCCACGCACAACGACTAATCAGACCTTTAGACAAGTCCCGCCGTTTTTGTTTCTAGTATTAGTAATGACGGTCTCGACATGGCACATTTTAACTTGATAGCCTCTGCTTTGCCTTACTCCAGTGGATAGCTAAAGGTTAGCGGAAATGGCTCATCATAATATTCCTTCTTCTGAATCATCGAGATCACCAACTGGTAAAGAGGCTAATGCAGGCCCATAAAGTTACAAATCTAATTGCAATAAACTGAAATTATGCCGAAGGAACGTGCTTTCATACCGTCATCGCTTGGTTGATGAGTTTCTTAATCATTTCACTTAATAAGCGGAATAATCATGAAACTGTTGCATCACCGGCACCTTTTTTCCTCGTTGACGTCAGCACTTGTAACCATAGATTTTGAAATCTACTTCCAGTAAAATGGATGGCAGGCACACTAAAATAATCCTAAACATAACTGACAAAAGGTTTGCTTAAATACTAGGTGGGAGTGCGGAATCAAAATTTTATTTGGAACTTCATATCAGCAGCTGCCATTATCAAGTCAATGTGAAGTGGGAAGAGAAACTTGCAGAAATCCAAGTCGAGGCCCGATTAGCAGTCTCAATATTTTGTGTTTGGCAAAAATCGCATATTTGAGGGTGTTTATCCACTAATTGGACAAACATGTTCTCACCCAAAAGTTTACAGGAGTCTGTTTATATTTGGATTTCTCAGGAGAGAAGTATTGCAAACATTGGTCTTGCCTTAGTAATATGAATGACTGAGTAGAAAGAAATTATCGCCATGCTCAAGATTTCCTTCTTCAACCGGATTTTCTCAAAGTTACTTTGTTTTAAACTTCCACTCTCAAATTCGAGTATAATTGCCGTCAGTTAGGGAACGCCAATCTCTTTGCAGTCTTCTTTGCACCGGACCACCGTCTTACCAGAGGTGGCATCAGGATAGCACGAATTCAGGATTTATATGGCCACCCCGTGTCAACATTAAACTTATTGTACCTTTTCTGTTCAAGATAAATCAAAAGGGGAGAATTCGATTCCAAATCTAAAGGGGTTGGACGAGTGCCTCTTTAACTAATTCCTGAGAGCAATGAATCATTAAACTTTTTTGGTGTCTCCAGAATTCTTGTTTGGTATTTAGAATCTAGGAGCCGTTCTTTTCAGGAAAAGTTTCGCTTCAGCACATCTCCGTGAAAACAGGCTCCACCTTATAGCTGTGTGTACGCGTTGTTTAAATTTCCATAGTTTCCATAGTTTAATTTTGGCATCTCTTAATTCATGGTTAGAGGAAAATTTTGATGCTCTCCTGCTTCCACTTACTGGATTGTGCAGAGCCGAAATAGACAAGGCTTTCGATGGTTTTATACCTAAGCAGCATTTATTAATGAATGACAAGAACGTCTTTGGATGACCTTTAGATCAGCATCCTCTTCATCTGTGCTAGTTTGACACAACTATTCAGGCAAGAAACTCAAATTTGTCGTCACACGTTTTGACTGACCCACAAAGAATGTCATTACTAGAGAAATGTTTGCATTTCTGAAAAAAACGCCAAACATCAGCGAAAGAAAAAGCTGTGAGCATCAGCTGTTAAGTTGTGCTGGAATGTGTCGATACTGAATTGATTCTAACTTGACAAGCCTTGATTTGGAAACTGAATGTATAATTAAGGCTTAGGCTACAGAAAATCAGGTTCACTTCAAACCTTGCTGAATATAAAGGACTTAGGGAATTTTTCTACAAACTGGTTAATTTTGGGAGAGTGCAGGTTTTATTAGGGAAATTTATAACTAATTCAAACTTTAGGGAAGTCAGACTTAGCGAAATATCATTTGGAGTTCAGAGGCTTCTGTGTGTCACAATGCAATTTTTCTTGTGAATTTATAATCATCGGTACCACTTTTCGTAGAATCATTCGATCACATTGTTTGCTTTACCTTCACGTCCAGTGAACTGTGGCAATTAAACCACGCCTTCCCCGTTATTTTCATTTTTCAATTCACTTCAACACCACCTTTCTTAACTGAGCACGGAAAAGTACAGGGATCAGTGAGGGGGCAAAGTTGAGGATTGGAAACAGGCGTTTCATGAATCGGAGTTCAGGGGCATCCATTAATGCACAAAATCTCATTCGGATTCACAGCTTCATCTTGCTTACATTCATTAGCTCCCTCTGCAACCTTCTATAGACCTTATTACAATTTTATATTCTTAAGACCACTTCGCACATGTGGCTGGTCAATACAGAACCACTGTCACCTGATAAGAATACAGGTATATTAACCGGCCTTTTCTTTGCCTCAACGGTCCGCTTATTGGTCTTGGATATAAATTAACGTTGCCTTCATCTCGAAATGTCGGTTGCCTTACCTTACCTTCGCATTCAACTTCCCTAATTCCTCTCCACCGTTATGTTTGTCCTTTTTTTTCAAAATCACTCCATCTGGAGAAATTTCGATCTGCTTTGAGTGCGTCGTTCGTTTTTATTAACCGCATTTTTTTTATAATTTTTTTTTTCATTGGCCTCCAGCTTCAACTCTAATTTATCGGTCTCGATTAGTGAAGAACGTCTAATGGCTGGATATTTGTATTGATTCCTTGGTGAAATTTACTATACATTTGAACCATGCATCACGAATCTTCCGAACTCGTTCACAAGCTGCCTCTTAAGTCCCGCCGGCTTTACATCTACATCGTGGTTTGCCCTGAAATGTGTGTTTATTAATCGTGCATTGATATTCTTACCTCACGTCCTCTAAAACAGCATATGATGAAAAAGTGACTTGAAAGTGTAAAGAACAATTCTATATGCGGTGGAGACAAAATGCATCCGATCTGGGAGTTGGACAGTGAACAAGCTCTCAAAAAGGAAGGATGTTAGACTAAGTGGCCTCTTGGGTAGAAACCTTCTCCTGAGTTTCTGGCGGAAATTGAAGTTGTGGAAGAGAATGGAGCAAGGTCTACTCTTCGAATTTGATTCTCTTCTAAACCTTTTATAGGCTCTATTTTGACTTCCTGTTTCACGATCAATGAACGAGTGCATGAAGGCAAATGACGAATCCTTAGTTTAAAAATCTGGATATTGTGCAACTACAGACTTGTTCTCGAGAAACTCACCTGATATTTAGGCAGTATCACAACTATCATGTCGCCAAGAATCAATGTTTTGCTGTAATATCAGATTTTTTTCCCATCTACGTCAACATTTTCGTGATGTGCAAAATCTGAAGACGGAAGAAATTAATTATTTCCAAAAGTGAACTGTCGATTGGTAACATTGTTTTTAGAGTCAACTGCGCGGTTAAATTTGGCCGAATGATGCTGACAGACATTTCTTGAATGTGGCTTTTCAAAATTCGTAATATTCTTTAGCTTTTGTCAGTCGATGGTCTGCAGGAAAGCGCTTCATACTCTCAGTCCGACGCAGACCCTAGGTTACTGCATAGAACATTTTTATTGCCAGTCGTTACAAAATTCAAGCATGGAACTTACTATCCGAGGCATAATTAAGTGATCCTAATACTTGACAAGCATATGGTGCGATTGATAGTTCTTTGATCCCGAATTCCTCTGCCCTAGGCTTACTAGAAGGATATTTCGTTGGTCTCTTAACTCTCAACAGACGCTCATAAAATGGTCTTATTATGGGGAATTTCGTTTGAAATTTAAATTAATATCTGGGCGTGAAGCTGGGATAAATATCACCGGCAGCCTTAATTTCACAAATTATCGCTAAACCATTGGAAACAGAAACGTTTTAAATGGAATAGCAACTAAACTGTCAGTGACTTTTAAAAGTGAATTTGAATAATTTGATTTCCCAGTTGTCATTCTCTTTAATCAGGACTATCCAACTATGGCTACGAAATGAGTGCTTTAAAAGCAGTATTGATGCACGTGGCCGGTTAGGACCAATCACCCTCCAGACGTATAAAATTAGATTATGTCAGCAGAAGTACAATTTCTTACAGCTTGGAACACGAGGCACGATGTAAATAACCGGATTCATGGTGTCAAACTGGAATGTGGAATGCGCGTGCATGTAGCATTTTGAAAGATTTCGGGTAGGAGACATGAAGCCGGACGAAGATGGACAAGGTGCCACGACGAAGCTGAACTGCAACCTGTACGACGAGGTTAGGTCAGAGAAGAGACCAGACAGCCGAAGACGTCAACAAACGTTTTTACTGTGTTCTGTGTTAACTGTTGTGCTTACTTGTTATAAAAGCTATTTATACTTCTATTGTACCCCCAATAAATCCTTGGGACTTGCCCTAATGGATGGGAAAAAAATAAATAAAATAAAAAATTGATGCACGTGGTAGCCGTTCTTTAGTGTTGGTTATTATTTCTGGAGGGAATATCCACTAATTCTAAAAGGTGGATCAAAAGGAAAAGGAAATCTAATGAGAGACCTTCCATCGATACGCAAGATCCTTCTCATTCTACTTCTCTCTAGACGCGTGCCAGCCGACATTTAGCCCATAGAGAGCAGCCTCTTTAACAGCCGCCAGGAGGCTCTACCGCAGACTTAATTTGGCCAGCAGGCCTTTTTGTTGGGGTCCCCTTCCTTGTGTCTCTCCCTTAAAAATAAGCCATGAAGTATGCATGTGTGGTTGAATATTTGATCAGTCTTAACAACTCACAAATAATGGCTTATCATTTCCAATCATGCCCAGAGTTCGCATCCTCTTAGGAAAATGATGTTACTACTGCATGATTACAAGAGGGTTAGGCTTTAGCTCTCTGACCGCTCAGAACCTACAACCGTTTTCGTATTACAAGTTTTTCTCTTCAAAACAATCGTTAAACTATGGTATTTCGAAAGATTGCTTTGCAGTTGCCCTTCTAGAAACAATGATTTCGTTATCCACCACTGGTACTCCAAAACTCCGTGAATGGATGGGGTTTGACTATCGATAGAGAACGTGAGTATTATTCCTTGCTCATGGATTTAAATTTTAATAGCTGCATGTTTTCATAATGCAAAGTTAAGAATTCCAGATTGCAACGTTTTTTCCCCAGAAGACAAACTGAAGCAGAAATATGGAATTGCTCAAAGATACTTTATTGCAAATTCAAACTTGCATAACAGCTTAGTATCTCGAACTGCTTACAAGGCAGGGCAAGAATCGTTAAAAAGCATTAGGTGTCGTAAATAAATGTGTTAAATCTCCTTCCACCACCCGAGTCCTTCTTATCATCATCACGTCCTGGTGATCGAGACCCGGTGGGTCCGTCTGATTTATTTCAATTCTAAACCCTACAATAACCTAACTTAACTGACAGGTAATCAAAATTGAAGCTGGACAGCTACAGTTCATCTTGTATTGGAATCCTCCCATGAGATCACTGCCGGCACACGTATGGCGATTTTGGGGGTTTACTCGCGAAAAGCGAGAGAGAGGTAAGAGCAGAGCAGGCCAAGCCGGTTAAAATGAGAGATTTTTGAAGTGAAGCAGTGCGAAGGGCCTTTGATCTTACCGCACCGATCACTAGCAAGGCTATTGGTTGAGACGATGTGGCAGCCGCCTTCAAAGCTCCGAAGTCTTCATAGTGGTCCATGCCTTCATCATTTAAGTGTCCACCTTTACCAGATGCCCATAATCTATAATAGCTATTTTAACAGGTTAAAATCTAACCTTAGATGCGTTCATTAATTGCTTGTCAATTTTCATGCCATCATCATGCAATTACAGCATTTTAAATAAATTTCACGCTCGAAGGATTGAGTTTATCACAATGGCAACGGTCTTGGTGAGCTGACCTCAGCAGAACTAAACATTCAAAATGGAGAATTGCTTACAAGGTCCACTTTTGTGCTCTCATCGATCGTCAAAGGCTGCCACTTAATCAAATTAGCACATTTGCCAACAAAACTAAAAACACCACCACCGCTGCCCCAGTAGCGAAAGATAATTGAGGGAATTAGGGAGGAAATGGATGAAAAGCATTATGGAAACTATGATGCTAAATAAGCACCTTAACGGTTGGTCGAAGTTGGTCATGAGGCGGCGCCGATTTATTTGACACTCGACTGAAGAGAGGAGTTGGTAGTAGAAACTTTGACTGTCTCGATTCTTCTAGGTCCATCGGGGTGATAGGAAAGTCACGTTACTTTTAACGATAAAACTGCATTCCATTTCAAGGTCTTAATTTCGGTGGCCTAAAGCATATTACAGCATCGTATTTGTACGTAACTTAATCTTTATTTCTCGGGTACGTATTACGCCGCAATCACTAAGAGATGGCAGTTCCCGGGAAACACCGGTGAAGTGGTTAGCATTTTTTTTAATGGGGAATTTTTGTTACTCATAAATTTGATAGGAATCTATTAAGTTGAAGTAACAAGCAGGAGACACATGCTATCGACTTGAACCACTAACTGCATTTATTGACTCGGATGTCTTTATCTAGACGCTATTTTAAACTCTTTACGGAAGATTTTAGAATAAAATTAAATGGCATTCACATGATATGAACTAAGTAAGTCTAAGAAGAATTCATCAGTTTTGAAGCAATAAAATATAAGCCCAGTTATCACAAACTTCACTAGATTCTTGATTTCAAACCTCACCAATGCTTCGTTTTTGATGGCAAATTCAGGGAAAGCTGGCAACCCTTTTGTCACGTGACACACTCACAACGCGGTCTTTTTATGAGAAATGTTGTAGATGGTTGTTCGTTTGCAAAGGCGCAGAAGTGTACTTCTATTTAGTCACTGGGCCGTCGATAACAATGCGGATGATTTATTTCGAGGTAGGCGCCATCTCCACTGACCCGGGAAACTGTGCACTTGCTTTTCTACAGTCATAACTGTTGGGCTTTGCTGTAAATACTGCTTGTTTATTAACCGGATGATAAAATGAAATCCGCGGGCAAAAGCAGTGGTTTTGATATTCTAGTGCCTTTACATTCGCAAGATGGCCCGCGAGTGATTTCTGGCGGCATCACGCCATGTCTAGAAAAATTTACTGAAAATAAACCGCACTGGTAAAAGACGAAGGTCACCGACAGATGACGAGATAACTGCACGATTTACTTGGCGATAAGAGGAAAAATATTCAGCGCACTCTCCTGCGTGTTTACCATCATGGTTCACTTTTGCAAATATCAGATATCTTTGGGGTAGCAACACTCGTACCACTATGCTTAATTGTTAGTCTACAAAGGAGATACCAAATTCAACTTCCTCGAGGTCATTCCTGATAGCGAAAGAAATGCGGCAATTGCGCCTGCTAAGACAGAGGTTAAAATCAGCGAACTCCTAAAAGAAACCGGCAACTTTAACGAGCATTTACCCCTGTTCTCCCAATACCATAAAAAATACAGTTACTGGTCAGAGATAAGGGCGTGATCTACATGTCAATTCGCAGCGGTCAAGAACAACGGATGTCTAAAAAAGTGGCCAGCAGACAAATTAAGAGAAATACATGAAGCGGCTGTAACCTCTCGACCAATGACCATAAGCATTTATAAAAATATCCTCTCCAGACCATTCAGATCTCTGCAACTTCCCAACAAAATTACCGTCGTCGATAGTTTAAGAAAGGAGAAAATCACAAAATAGCACATTGTGTAATGAGTATGAATGTACATCGAAAAGATCTCTTTACAGCAAGACATCTAAGTAGAGGCTTTTAAGAGTCGCTCCTGCCGAAGAGCCAACTTCAACGCCGCATGCATCTCCTTGCCCATTGTTTGACCAAGCTGAAAGTACAGAAGAAAATCCATGTTAAGCCAGTACATGCGCATGACCTAGAAAAATGGAGCAAACCACCTCTCCGCTTTCACTCCGTCAACTTAATATCTCCAGTGCAGACAACATCCCATGCAGATGCAAAATTAGTCTAGCTTCTAATGTTTATCCAAACGTTCTGTTGAACCGTCTGTATTTTTTAATTTCAGCTACTTGCTTAAAAATTCACTTTCATTAAAAAGATATCTCGCGGTCACGAATATGAAACTCATCTGTACACAACAGACGCAGCGATAGAAATAGCCACGCACCTTGACCAATCAGTAGGACCAAGGTGTCTGCTCTCTCCTTAAGATGGACGTTGGGGGACAACTTCTTGCAAGATTGGTTTGGATGATGTCAACATCACATTACTAGAAGATCAATAAAACAAACAGAACACTAGTTGTTCTAGACCGACGAAAGGATCAAGATATTAAGAGCTTGGTTATACAGATTAGGTTTCTGATCAAGTGATGAATTGTGTTATCGGATTCAGAAAGTCTAGCCAACATTGAAAAGGTACAATAACTACCAAGTCCCAGACACGTATGAAAAATTTCGTTGTTACGAATGATAAACAAACCTGGTGTAGGGTCTGCACCAAACCATTACTCAGGCAACCGTCAGCTAAAAATGACTAGAAATTTTGAAGAGACTGTCTGAAACCTTCAAACGTTCCAATATCAAAAAAAGCGAGAGCAATTTAATCTCCAGCTTCGGCCTTGACAGGATTAAAACAGCATTTATGATGGAGTAAGCATTATGGAAATCTCTGCCATAAAACCGGGGAGTAACAACAATGAGGAAGAAAAGGCAATTTATTTCGATGGCGATATCCCCAAGTATGGAAGAGGCTAGGACGAGGAGCGGAACGTACCAAAGGAATTGGTCTGGCAAGGTGAAAGGCCATTCACCCTTTTCTCTTTCCCATGAAGATCCAAGAGCCTTAGAGAGCAACAAACGCTCTCAAACTAAAATTACACGCCATCAGAAATAGCAGAAATTCCAAAAAGCTATATGCAAACACAATTTCCCATTGTACCAGTCGGCGAGGCGGAAAATGCGCATACTAAAGATTGAGGAACTGGTCGCTAAATACGTCAGTTGACGGAAAACGTGACATTTATGAGCAAGCCAATGCCTCAAATGATATTAGAGACAATGAGTAGCATTTTTTTCGCAATAAAATTAGAAACGGGTGGTTTACATTTCAGATTAGCGACATACATTTTTGAGTAGAACGTAGGTTTCATATCTTCATTTATTTTAATTAGAAATAAGTATTTAAGGGAGATGAAACTGTATTCTTAAGTTGTTTGTTAGTTGGGAAATACATCTACTCTCAATTCGAGGCATTACAGATATATGTACAAATCCCAGGGAAGTTAGGATAAGCAAATAACTTCACAGCGGACACTGAACGCATGTGCAAGTCATTTAAGTTAAAATCCGTGACGTGCTACGTACAAAGTCCTCGCCTACCAATGGTAAAATATCATAAAATTGAGCCCATTTAGAAAGTAGATATCCTTGGCTTAAATCCCAAGGATGAAGTTTAACCAAAGAGATTGGTCTTTCAAATCATTGGATGCCTGTTGATGGACTCGAACTCGTGCTACTGTTAGAAATAACGGTTTGTGGACTTCTTACACAACTAGCTACACAAGCGGCTATTTTACTCCCTTCACAGAGGTATAATGTGTTTCTTGACAGCTAGGACGTAGCCAAGGACAACCGATCCGCGAATGTTACCCACAACTGCTGTCCACCAAGGCACTCAATTGATGTCTCCAATTATTGGATTTCCCTTAATTTGCGATACAAGTTCCCAAATCAGCAGTCAAAACGTCTTCAGGAACACGAAGTAGTTGAGCTATTGACAAACAGTGAAATCATTTATATTAGGAACATATCCTTTAGCTGACCTAACAGAGGAGAATAGTGTGGAGCACGTAAGTCATTCGATTGTATGGACGCCAGAGGGCCGAAACCGTCCAAACCAAAAGTAATAACAGCTAATTCCCATGCATTAAGGAGCAGTGAATTGGCTCTAAGCTGAGGGACATACAATCAGGTACTGATCTGTGCAAGGAAGCCTATATGGAATGTCTCGATCAACGATGTAGTCGAAAACACTTTGAAAAGATTTCGGTCAGAAGGAAAGGTGAAATCGGGTGTCTAGAAGAAAACAGAAGAAACAAACACCCGGATATGCAGACACTTTCTGCTGACAAGCGGGGGTCAGGCAGAAGATGGAGTAGTACATCAAACGAGGCTCCTTACTTCCCTAGTCACCACTCCTTTTCCTCGAGATAGAGGTTGTGAAGTACTTTCATTAAAATCAAGGCGTGGGAGCAAAGCACTAAAAAGCACTATAGCTAATAAAAAAAGCAAAAAGCACGCAAACTTGGCTTATCAGATGATATGGGTTTGAAACGAATCAGCACGCATTTAGTAGTTGAAATGACTATCCACAGAGGTCAAATATCGGTCTACATGAGTGGAAAATAGGTACTCAGTCACTACATCTTTGAAGTGTGCTGGAAAGTGTTTCATCAATAAGGGCTCAGGTTAGCTTTACACTACTTTAGCACAACAGCAATAATACATGCCAAGAGAAGATCGAAGTTTAGCCATACCAATCTTGCAAAAATTTGACATTTTTTGACCTCAACACATTGCCTCAAGTCCACTTTGAAGTGATCGTGCCACTTTAGAGTCACTTTCTCAGGCTTTTTACCGCCACAACTGCCAAGGAATTATTCGAATTTTATTCCCGTAACTGAGCAGAATCCAGCACCTTCCAGCCAATTTTAGGCTGATATGAGCTTTTGAGGCGTCCAATGACTTCGAATGCGACAAAAACAAATACGTACGGCCAAGGAGCAAACGCATCCACATGTGAGATGTCATTCGGATGTGAACTGGACCAAATAAAAACAAAAAACCGGTCATCTGTCTGGCGCATTAAGCTGTATTGAGGGGTTTAAAAAGTATCAGTATTTAATTGAATACGTGAGATGAGAGTCGAGGACGCAGGCGATCAAGAGTTAGGGACTGAAATTTGACTACGAAATAGGAGAAAAATGGCGATGAAGTGGTGAATTGAAGGGTATGCGAAATTAGATTATCATCCCAAACTAGGTGTCCAGATTAGAGTTAGATGTGAGGCAGGAAAATGAACGATGGTTAGCAGAAATGAATCGGACCTGCTTTAGCAAGATCACAATCCGCCGATTGAAAAAGGCAGGGAAGGAATTATTCCCGAAGTAATGTAACGCTGACTAGGATGACATAACGTGAATTGAAGGCAAAAGACCGTTAGGTGGTCAAACCTACTCTCAATCTCCTCGTGGTGACCACCGGTAACCCCAGGGGGAACTTCGGGGGCTAATGAGAGGGGCGGCCGGTTAAGACTAATCACCCTCCGGACGTATAAAATTAGATTATGCCAGCAGAAGTACAATTTCTTACAGCTTGGAACACGAGGCACGATGTAAATAACCGGATTCATGGTGTCAAACTAGAATGTGAAATGCGCGTGCATGTAGCAATGAACGAAATCTCCATCAAAATTTTGAAAGATTTCTGGTAGGAGACATGAAGACGGACGAAGATGGACAAGGTGCCACGACGAAGCTGAACTGCTACCTGTTCGACGAGGCCAGGTCAGAGAAGAGACCAAACAGCTGAAGACGTTAACAAACGTTTTTACTGTTTTCTGTGTTAACTGTTGTGCTTACTTGTTATAAAAGCTATTTGTGCTTCTGTTGTACCCCCAATAAGTCCTTGGGACTTGCCCTAATGGGTGGGGAAAAATAAAGAAAATAAAAAAGCTAAGGCGCTGGGTCTTTGAAAGTTCAAATACAAAAACTGGGGGAAAAATTTTCCAGCGGTCTAGATAAGCCCAAAATTGCCGGATTCCGTTGTTTGATCTTTTAATAGGGAAGATCTTGTACGTTACTTGATCGAGCTGATTTAGTGCCGGTGCGAAACCAACTAGGAGCCCAGATCCCAACAGCTGAGAAAGCTGTTTTCCCATTTGAATAACCTGAATCGAGTGGTCTCCAATGCTCGGGAATTAGTCTCGAAAGAAGTACGGTTGAAAAGAACTTTTAGGAGCAATAGGCCCTATATGAACATCCTAATGACTTTCTCTACGTTTTGAGACTTCAAAGCTCTTAATAGAGCCCGCAAATTTAGGATGAATACTCAGTTATTCTGATCTAAAGCCAAAGACGAAGGACGAGAAGACAAAGCTGAGTGCTTGTTTAATGACAATGATCCAAACGCCGCCAAGGCCAGGTAATGTACCAGAGCCTCAGATACGTGTACAACATGTTTACCAGTGACGTTCAAGTTTCTGATAAATAATCAAAACCGAAAGGCGACCCACATATGTGGATCGACATTGGACAGCCCGACTCCCTAACTTTCTATGAGTGTTCCAGAGATCAACATCTCTCATATATTTGGATTGTGAACTAAACAATATGAACAAACGGGTATCCAGTTCAGAAATACCTCCCAACTCTCCCTATATAGCACCAATTAATCACAATTTTTGAGAGCTTCTTTGAGTGGACACCATTTTGTAAATCGAAATTCAACTGGTATCGGTCACCACTTTAATCATCGAATGCATGCATCGGACATATATCATCCAGTGAGTCAATTGGGGTTGAATAGATTACTGGTTGCCTGATAATTTGCTTACTGATGAGGTAGAATCAAGCAGCTTCAGTAATCAACCGCTGTTGCACCAAAGGTCTTAATTAAATGAGGTCATAGGAAAAAAACGGGAAGATCATAGTAGCTTCGTAGATCTTTCCAAGGCAGAAAACAAAATGAAGGTGGAAACCTCCGTAATGCAGCGAAATCCGACCACCGTCAAAAAGGCTATCTTGCTCAACGGAAGGGAGCTGTTTGATAAACCCTTCTTTAATTTTTTTCTTCAGCAGGATTTAAAATTACTCCCTATTTGAACCTAAATCAGTGGTTTTGCTTGTTTTGGCAGCGAAAAAATAACAAGGGAAGTAGTGGGACTGACTGAAGTTGTGATGTAAATGAAAAAAATGCAGCAACTGTGATTATTTAGCTAGAAGATAAAAAGTGCCTCCAAGACGTCTAGCTCACACCAGAGGCAATGTTAGCATAGGATGCTCAGTTCTAATGGGAAGTAAAATCGCTACCGGCTGATGTTGACCTTAAGAAAGCTTTCAAATCTCTTCCAGGGATAGCAATTCACAAAAATTCATGAAATATCCTGCAGAGTATTCAAAACACGTTGGAAACACTCAAAGGAGGACAAAAGAATTTTTTCATGCAAAATGTCCAGCAGGGCTCTAAAGAAATGCCAAATCCCTTCAATCTTGTATGCAAATGTTCAAGAAGTCTATGAGGACCGACAACACCGAAGGCTGGGGCAATCACCGAAGTGAAAAACGGGCATATAAAACAATCCAACGATTTGTACATGGTTGCACTTTCAACTAGTAGTGCTAAAAAGCTGATTCTAAACTGTGAATGCGTACGATAAGAAAATGTTTATAGCAATGGCTACGGGAATGCACCTTGGTAAATATATAATAGTAATAGTTTAATAGAAGAGCCCACTTTTATTCATCCATTAGCGATATGTGAAAGTTCAAAGCAATGTGGTTTTGTTAAATCTAGATCGTGATGACTCTCGCTGCAGTGAACTATGTGAAAAGACGCAAGAATGGACCCTTATTCCATATACCGCGCAGAGAATTGCGTGGAGACTTGGGAAATGACTTAAAAAAGTGGCAGAATAGAAGCTGACAGAAAAAACATCCAAAAAGATCTACCAATTTAAGTGGTTTCTCCCACTCTGCCTTGATAAATCCTCGGGACATAAGCATGGATGTAAGATTCTAAAATGAAGCCTTGTCCGATGAAGAGCCACTGTTTTCACAATGTGGTGAACAAATGTCAAGTTACCCACAGAATATAAAAATCCAAAGGAGAAGAATGGGGAGACAGAGGACGGGAGATAAGCACTTAAGATGTTTGGGTTCCGCACAGAGGACGGTGTTTAGTCTATGGCACCAGCAACAACAGTGGCAGAAAAAGAGATTATCCCAGAAAAACGATCTCTTTCTTCTGGGAATAAGTGCACATTTGGGCTTGTCAAGAGAATAAATAGACAGAAAATAAACGTCTCTCCCTATCTATAAAATTTACGACGGTCTGTGTGGTAACGGTGGCAGTATTCTGCCTACTAAAAGAAAAGGTTAAGACTAGTAAATTACTTGGTCATTGCCAAAATTCATTTCTCTCCTATGCCACAGCATTTATCTATTTGAAACGTATTTAACTGTAATTCCACAAAATAAAATACGCAAATATGAAATTGGTTTACAAAACGAAAAGAGAAAAAAATTCTTACACAAGGGAGGTTAAGAGCAGAGACCCCTTTAAAATAATGGCACACATTCACTTATTCCAGAATTCATTTAAAAAAAGCACAAGCCTAAACCAATAGAGATAGAGGTCATGTCGAAGTATCTGGTGATTCCAAACAGTTAGAAGGGAAATAGCGAAAAGAGATCACTGCATTTCTAAAATGGAGTATCCAGCCAAACCAAGACCGAAACAGCTAGTTAAGGCTCATAGATTATATGCAGCTGGCACAAGTTAGTAACACAACATTCATTTGATAGATCATTTTAAGTAAACTCGTATGCATTTTAAGGAAACACAATGACCATTGTAATTTGCATTGGTAGACTCGAGACATAATATACTGAACAGGAAGAGAACCGCCGACGAAGTCAACGAAGGTGAGAAGGCGATTTGTTTTACGAGGAACAGTTCAGAAGTACCACCAAAGTGGAAATTTCAAAACTCGATTCGTTTGATTCTGAGGAGCAATGAAATTTGAGACTGGCAAAATCCACCGAACAACCTTAAGCTTAAGCTGTTCGAAGCCTTAGAGATCATAAAGTCTCTATGCACTTTAGAAACACCACCTAACAATCCTTCCTTATCTATAGCAAGTGGAGCGACGATTGGATTACCTTGATTTATGAATTCACGTCCCAACGACTAGCATGGAAGTTTAAGCTAATGTGATCTATTAAGTTGTTAGCGGATTAAAGACCGAATTTCCCACGACTGGCGATACCAGAAACAAAATGCTATTTGAAAAAAGAAGTCTACACTGCCATTTTTCTTTTCTAAAGTTGACGACTCTGGGTCACTCTTGCAAGAAATGTGATGGGAAGAAGTTTATCTAACACACTCTTAGGTAGTAGTGTTACTCCTGATATTGTATTGACACTGATAGTGAACATCCGATTTTAGCCAAGCCAAACACATTGACACGGTATTTAATAAGCATAAAGAAGACTGTAAGAGGCCTGAGATGAGAACTGGAGGGCAAAGTAGAAAGGAAAAACATCATAGAGAACGTGGTGGTCAATCAAGAATAAGGATTCGGAAACTGAGGAAATGGAGGAAAAAATAATGCCGGCATGGCATCCAATATTCCGATAGCCTCTCTTCTATCCAAACTGAAATCACTGGGTAAGAGATATTTCGATGACTCTAACTAAGATTGGTAATTCGGTCCTCCAATTACAAGCCACATGTTAAACCGTTGAGTAATCATTCCTCTACCGGATGTGCACTGACGGGTTTCAAATGCGTACGTGACCGCTACAGCAACGACGCGTTGCAGCCAAAAACTGGAATTTGGGAGAAAGAACTCTAGTTGTTGAAATTAACCTTAACCTATTTTTCAACCAGCATATTCAGCAACTATGATTAAAAAATTAACTGAAAATCGATAGTCAGCTTTGATTCCACATGAATGTACTTCAGCTTCACCCACATCGGAGAAACATGAACACATGCACGTAGACTAGCATGCATTTGCCAAAAAACAGGCTCTGCCAAGCCCCTGCGTTATGCACTCAAATCCCCACACGGTTGCAAATGAAATCGAAATGGATTCCAATCCCTCCTAGCGAGTAAAACGTGCATGGTACCCAAGTTAGGTCGACTGTAGCTCCGAAGAGGAAAATTTTTTTTAGAAAACGACGATCATCTTCATAAGAAATTGGGTCCGTTAAGGCACTATGAAGCACACCAAAGGACACTTTTAGTTCTGAGGACTGAGTTCCCTTCCTAAAAAATCTCCTCTGCCCAAGACAGAAAAAATGCGCTTCTCTTCTACGAAGAAACACAAAGGCAGACTTACTAAAAGTCATTATCGATCTAATCAGAGAGGGGCTGCAATGAATCTAAATATAAGGGTGCACGTAATTTATCGATTTACGCTACTTGACTGTTCGATCATTCGTTCAATAGAAATAGAGGGCAGTAACCGTAAGACTTGAGTAGACAAAATATTTAAATTTCACTCAACAGCGGAACAGGGGAAAAACGGCAATCATGATTAAAAAATCGATTTTCAAAGTTTTCACTATTTCGTTTGAGTCAAGGTGAACGAATTTTTGGCTGAAAAAAAATTCCCAAAGGTCTTTTCCCAGAAAATCAACTACGGAGACAATTGCCACGTGGGGATTCCGGTTTTTTTGCTATAGAGCCCAAAAGAAGC
This sequence comes from Moniezia expansa, assembly GCA_019097775.1. Classification (NCBI taxonomy): domain Eukaryota; kingdom Metazoa; phylum Platyhelminthes; class Cestoda; order Cyclophyllidea; family Anoplocephalidae; genus Moniezia; species Moniezia expansa. Next base: position 6,160,917 of record JADFDV010000076.1, on the reverse strand, counting down.
CGCACTGACCAGACAGAGATGATGGCGCACTTAAGTGGAGGTATTGAAGATGAATTGCGTGATGGTGGCTTGGCCTTTAACTGGTACGCGGTAGGGGGGGAGGATGTTTGCTTGTACGCCAAATGGCGTCCGTACCTGAAACTTCCGAACAAGCAAACAGACACGTGACGGGGCGCAAAAATCTTCATCTTCACCTTCAGCTAGTTGGCATATGCGCGTGCGAAGGACGCAATCATAAAAGAGCGCCTGTGCACTACACCTGACCGAATTCACGCACAAGTGATTCCTAATACGCATGACGAAATTCCACGTATTGGTCTATTATCGATCCTGAACTGATTCATCCTGTTGGCTTTCCAGCTGAATGCGAATTTTGCAGCAGATCCTAAATTCACATATATGCAAATTCGCGGACAATAACGATAGTAAAGCAGAGAAAGTTTTGAATAAATAGTTAAATCAGGCGAACATTGCCGCAACCATCAACTTTAAATTGTCTCAAATTATTGGATTATTCGTTGAGCAGGATGGTCCTTTGATCCTCAAAAAGGAAGCGAAATCTTTCAAATGGAGTGAATTGTGCGACGTCCCACAAGTTTAGATTATTTAGGTAAAGCAAAAACAAAACAATCGATACAATGTCAGATTTACCAAGCTATTTTTTAGACGATTATCCATCTTATACGCCGTAGAGGAGTAGACAAAAAATGCCTTTTTGAGATTTAAGAGACAAGGCAGATTGGTTTCTTTTGGCCATTGTCGGATCGTCAGAGCTCAAGTCTCTCGGACTCGGAGGAATGAAGTAACATCAACTCCAAAGACAGAGCATGGGGATAACTGCATTGGCCTGGGGAAATTCAGCATAGAGGAAAATAGCTTAGATTTTTGCAACTGGTTAAATCCTTTGATAAGTGACCTAATCCCGAAAGGTAGTATTTTGCAAGCTGAGAACAGCTAATCAGGCGGCTCGCCATATAATCCATCTAACGTCCAGACGAACTATGCCCGCTAGGAGTAATGACTATAACATCGGACTGGTTGATTAGTTAGTAGTCATTCTATCAGATCAGTATAGGTAGGTTATAAAAGGGTGGAACTTGGGCGCGGGTCCGTGGAATAAAGGTAATCCCGCTGACTTTCATTATGGAAGTTTGCTTCACTTTAGTTGGGATAAACGAAATACGCTTTTCACAGCTGATGCCTTTCCTCACACAGTGATTTCCTACACCTCGAGAAAGGACAGCAATTAAGGCCCCAGCATCTGTCCTGCTAGTGACCGTGTAGGTTCATTTTTTCAGACGCTACAGGATGAATGAACATATTAACTAGTTTGTATGACAAGAACTCGTTCGAAGTGAAATTCATTCGTGGGCATTGAATTTTTCTGTTAATTTGAGAAACACCACTAGATCAGGGTCCTAACATAAGAGATAAGATAATTTGGGAATCTGTATTTGCCCTCCAAGAGTTCGGACAGAGGGTATAGGTGTCTCCCTACTGCACGCCAAGCAAAGGAAGATACTGAGAGAAGTTGGGTGGAGGAGCGGAAATGCCCAATAGTGGGTCAGACTATATTTAGGGAAGTTTGGCATGGCAAGCGAGACACTTTATAAATAATGATCCAAGCGGGGGAGATGGGCCATATGACAGTCCGTTTGGCAATGGAGGCGTCACGCCAAATAGAAAATATCCGAGGTCTGACCTAAGGGCTGCAAAATTTTGCAGACAGATATTGACTTTGAATTTCATGAAAAAAACAAAAAAAGGAACTAAACGAGTCACAGTAAAAATGAAATGAAAAATGCCTTAAGATGTTTAGGCGTGGAGACACTGGAAACAACTAACAGAAGAAAGCGACAGTTAGGTGAAACTCAACTAATTAGAAAATGGTGGGAAGTACGGAAGAGTGGGAGACTATTCGTAAATTGGAAAAATTTGTGCAATATACGGTGGCAACTGCCGATAGATCTCTGAATATGGATGAGGCGGTAATCATTTCAGCTAGCCATTCATCTTAAAGGCCAGTGCCAATTTGAGTTCCACAATCAATCAATCAATTGATTGATTAACCAGTCAGTCGATCAATCAGAGAGGCTTCAAGCGATCTCCCTTGTCTCCAGAGCAAGAGTAGGAAAAAGCTTTCTTTCAGACCCAGGAAATTAAATTTGATTTATCATTAGAGGTGGTGAGAAAGATGACCAACCATAGGAAATACAACCCACACCTACTCATGACCCTATGGCGACAACAGCATTCTACTCAACAGGAGCCAGAGGCTAACGGAGGTATTATCGGAAATGACCAGCGATTCTTTGATAGTCGGTCAATGCGATAATTCAACTGATTGTGGCTATTTAATTCATAGTACTTGAACTATATCCCACTTTTATCTGGAGGTCTTAGAGCACAATGACAATCTACGTGACGAAAAAGGTGCAAGAAGGATATGCTCTGCTCAACACTAAGCCTCGTTGGTATTTTCAAACAAGAGAACAGAAAAATGAAAAGAGCCTCACCACGATCATACTAATTAGTGAATCAGCTCGCTGACTTCCACAGCCTTCTTTGATGATGTTCGTGATAGTTCCATCGGCACGAACAGCGACGAGAACTCTGGAAGATAAGCAAAAAAGATACTGAATAGTTGCTTAACAGTTAACCGCACAATCACTGACGCCCATACAAATCATAAGGAAATTTAGTGAAACTTGATAAATGCAGCAGAATACATTATCACTACTAATTAACAAGAAGCTATAAACTCAACGAATCCCGTAACAAGAGATACCATATGACTGACGCCATTTAACGAATAACTGTGGTACTTAACATATGGGAAAAGAAAAAAGATGGAAGGAATTATACGTAACATGTGAAATAACGCTTATCTACTAATTAATAATAAGCAGTGCAAATTACCGCGAAAACGAACAGGCTTCCTCTTCCTGGTTTGCATCAACGACGAACGAATCGCCAACCTAACCACAAATGAAATCAAAATTAAAACAGTTAGGGAGAGGAAATGCGTTGGAATGAGTATTTAAGTAGTACCTTGTGAACAGTCGCAAAGGTTGAAAGGTTCTTGATAGAAATTGGGAAGCCATCGGGACCCAAATCACTGACTTTCTCTGTAGCTAACTTCTGAGCCAAAGGGACAGGCAACCTAAGTGTGAACACTGTGAGATCTCTAAAGTTACACCAACTTCATGGTCGATAGAGCAGCTACGATGGCAAGAGATGCAGCGTCTAGCAAGTTCCCATCGCTTTCAAGAAGCTACAAGCAATTTTAGAGTATATGACTTGGGACATACCAAAACATCAGTATGAATGACCCAACACTGTTTACCGGATTGAATACAGAATGACTTGAGTGGAAGACAATCGTTAGTGAAGGCAGTTGACAGGGTGGCCTTTAGAGTGTCTGCAATATCGGATCCACTTTTACCGGAGAACTTTGGAGTGGCAGTGGGAGAGCTTAGTAAGAGCAGAGATAAGATTTTTACGAAGCAATAATTGCCAAATCTGGTACTCCGAAACTTACCATTCGACGTCGATTTCTATCCGCCCCTCGTTGGGGCGATCAATAGTTGTGCTGCCTATTTCGATCGATACACAGGCGATTACAACAGTGTTACCCTAGGAGATTAAAACAGCATAACAGACTTACGACTCTGATGCGAGCTGAACCGGCGGTATGGTTGAGGATATCTGATTCTACTTCTACTGGTCTAAAATCGTCTTTCCGTCGACCGTCCAGTCGACATCCCAACTTTTCAGAAACTAAAGGGAATAAGTATACATACCTGGCAACCTTGAATTATATAAAACCGTTCAGCGTCACTTATGAGAACGCTATCCATGTCAAAGCTAAAAAGCAAATAACAAGACAACTTGACCTCCCGTACTAGCCTAAGAGAAACAAACTAGAATACGGTGAGTATCGCATTATTTACTGGAAGGCCTAAATCATATACTTAAACAGTTAAGATTAAGAAAAAAACTAAGCAATAATCGAATAACATAAACACACAAGGCACGTGCCGTTAGCAGTCAAGGTTAGCAACGACCCATTATGCCCACTTAGATCAGCCTAACTATTCATTTACGATTTATTTGATGCTTTTTTATATGACAACTTCATGGTTCTTCAATCACGAAACGACTTTCGAGCTTTTGCAAGATTTTGAATTTGATATACCTTGTTAATTTCTTGATTTTTTATTATTTGCTACTAAAAATGAAATTATGTCAAACGGATGCTATGATTCCCATAGCAGGTTTTAAGCTCGGATATTGATTAGGATGTGACCAAGTCGATTTCGCTAAAGCGACATTCACTAAATATATTGCTCAATATAGATATTAAAAAAATAAATCCTAATAAGACAATTGTCACTTGAGTATTTGCGGCTTTCTAGTGATCCACCTGTAGTTACTAAGTGGCGTACTAAAAAAAACTTCACCTGACAAGTTTTCCTTATATGCTGTGTCCTCTGAATCTATTTCAAATGGTAACTTAAATGTTATTTTACCAACAACAAAAAAGGTACACATTGTGTGTTTACGAATTGAAGTCTAATCTTGCATCTTCATAGATGGTAAAGTAACACCTCTTGCGTTCCGCCAGGTGGATAAATGTGAAGTGATTTTATTTGCTTTTCCTTTGAACTTTGCTAACTTGGGCGTATCACAAGGCACACAAAACATCGATTAATTCTATTACTGTTTGATTTTCAATAAAAAAGCAATTATGACTCACATGAGGGGGACAAAATGGCTTTCTTTCCTTTAATAACCACCACCACCACCAATTTACAAGATTTCGCCCAAAGAAAAACTAAGATCATACCCATTTTTTTCATGTGTATATCATGACCTCGTTAAAGACTAAAATAGTCATTTGATGTTACTCGCAATGTTACAGTTTTTGCAACGATTCCGAGGTCTACTTAGCCCGCTCATCCCCCGTGCAAGTCATGTGAGTTTTGAATGCCATCAGCGACACACTTTTACGAAATTCCATATTAATGCTGCGCATAAAAGCTAAACAGGCTATGTGTGCATAGTTTTGGAATGCGTTCTGATTTTACTACTTTCATCTCGTAAAACTTATTTCCATAATATTTTTTCAACTACTTAACCAACTATTAAGTTGTAGCAGTACGTTCCAAAAATTTCCTGACTATTAGAGTCGGAATTGCATGTTCAACTTGCTGAATATTGTTTAGCCGCTTCCAGATTCAAATAATGCCTATAAACAACTATAAGCATAAAAACGTAAAAAATAATAATAACAAATTAGCGCAAACGGGACGAATATGTTTAGAAGTTTAAGTAATGCCTACATATTCACCTAATCAATCCCCATGTCTAAAAGTATTTTCAGTTGGTTTCATTATGCTGACCTCCGTTGTGAACGTAGTTGGTAAGATTTCTAGCTTGTTCGCCACAAATCCACCCATGTTTTAATCCAAAGGCCTACCGGGACAAGGAAAAGTGAACATCTCTTGATTAGGCACAAAAATTCAGTGAGCAGCAAGTTGTTACTTAAGTAATGACCTTTTGAAATGATAAAAAGAATATTCGAATAGAACATCATATATCTCTAATCGGTCCCTTTTAATCTTTATGCGGGGCAAACCGCTCGAACTCATCGTGTTTGAAGGTCAGAGTAGATGTGTCTGGTGGGCCTTTGACAAATGCTCTCAATTTACATATCGCCCGATATGATACTGGTGACCAAATTACCGGTTGCCTTTTAAACGATTAAATATTGCGACTAATTTTACTTCATTTAAGCTTTTAATTACCGTTGAAATGCAGTTTGGATCGGACATGGCTGAATCGGAAATCGGTGGAGACTACCCAGACCAGTAATTTAGATAAACGAGCATGCACTACCTGTTTATGGGCTAAGCGCTGAAAAGTGACCAATCGTAAGCCAGAAAATATCAGACTTTGCTTTCGTGGGTGTTTTCCATGGATACTCGATGGCTTTTTGATGAATGCTGAAATTCAGGAGTAAAGTGAACCAAACGACCTAAACAAAAGTTGCACGAGTACTTCGTCAATGCTATCAGTTCAACTACTGGGAACCATTTAGTTGATTAACGCACTCAACAAAATGTTCATTAAGAGAACTTTCTGAAATTGAGAGCAGTGGCAACCACATTTAACTACAAGTAGAATGCACAACATTTAAAAAGGCTTAGAGAATCCGTATTGTGGAATATCTATAAGCTTTTACTGAATTAGAGACGCAGAATGCAAATGAATCAAATTGTCACGAGTCTTCTTTGCCCCATCGAAGGCTGAGATTCGAGTAGCATGCGTGCGATCACCCAAAATGACAATGTGCCTCAGTGCTAGACTCTCGTCTGCTTCATTTAGAACCGATCAATAGCAACACCTTTGTTCCTTGAAATCCATTCCTGGCTATTTTTGGGTAGGTGAATAGTTTCTAGAGTGTCAAGATCGTCCTTATGCTGCCACTACAAACTTTCCGGACCAGTGTTAATCTCTAATCTAGATTTTGTAGGTTTTATGGTAATATACACAGAAGAAATTAGTCAAAATGGAGATTCCGATCTGTGAAAGGGATGTATTTTAATGGGGGCCCAGAAAAACGATATAAATTGTTTTATGATCCGACGCTACCAATCATGATAACATCCATTAACAGCAGCTTCATCAGCAACCACAAGCAGTCAGTTTTCACAGTGATAGTTAATTTTTCAGCGAGTTGACACTCACTCCTTTACACAATTTGCTATCAATGGACATGCTTCGCTCCAGCAAACATTACTTTACATTTCCTAACTGCAAGTCATTTACCTACACAACTCCACCACAACTTCTACCCTACATACCAGTTTATGGAGCTTAGGAAGAAGGAGAAAGAAGTAGGTGTAGGGCGGCGTCATCGAACTCCTCTAAATGATTAAGTTAGAAATGAAATCTTAACCGCATAATTCTATCCATGCTGACCATGTTACAACTTTCTTTGACGAGTAGAAGAGAAAGGAGGAGGTGCCTTGATTGACATTGTTCTCACTTTGAAGAAGCAGTTTTGCAAACTCTCTCGGCTTCTGAGCATCCAGAGCATTCTCTGATGACCTCCATTCATTGAATCTACTCAACCTTAAAACTGAAATGATTCGGAGTCAAACTCCAAATGGAAATTTGACAATTCCTTGTCAGAACTCATCATGTTAGAAAACACAATTCTTTCCAGACGTACTTAATGAGATGAGGCCTAAGATGTGGAAATCATATGAATTGTAGAAACTACAAATGAGGCTGCAATTTAAAGCTGTTTTCAGTACCCTAAAAGCAGGAAAAAAAGTGGATTGGAAAAGCAAATAAGTGACTCCCAGATGACAGGAATGAGTCGCTTGTGACAAGTGGATGTCAAATGAATAAGGTCAGTAAACTTCTTAAGAGCACGAAAAATCCTGCGTGAAGACAAGACTAGCCAATTTTCCCAAGAACTTGGCATTTAAAGAGTCATGAAAGGACTTTCAGTCCCTAAAGGAGGCTGTGTCATTCGTCTCCAAGGCACGAATAAAAGAAAGCATAACCTAAAATCTTTCACCGAGTCACACCGAGTCGAGTAAGCAAAATTTTCAAAATAAGAATAAATTTTTGAAACATCCAAAATTTAAGAAAGATTAGTTGAACTCCCCAAAAAGCGCTGGATCTGATGGCCTGCACTCGAAATTTTTAATTTGAAAGGAAAACTTCTGGATATACACCTGCAAACATTGCTTCATGACTGCTAACAAAGAAGAGTACCGCATCTCCATGGGGAAATACCTTGATTCAAAGACTTATGGCAGGCTGAAAGCCTAATCTGTTAACCATGTGCCGAATGTGCAGCACGGTTTCTGTGATGGATCGTCGATCAGACAGGCTACTTCAACGGTCCGAACCCTAATCATCATATTATTATCGCATTAGTCTTTTGTGATCCTGAGGAAATTCTGACTTCCTCCCAATAACTGCATTTCGCCAACATTCGCCAAATGAACCTTCTAAGCCTCATGCAAAGAGACGCTTGGTAGTGTCCAAAATAAAGTCCAATTACCTTTAATCTAGCGTTTTAACATGAAATGCATGAATTATGAGGGCTCTCGATATCTAACGTTGAATATTATCGCCGAGGATGGCGCAGAGTATAGGCTGGGACACATAAAATACGTCGATGACCTGGGCATGACTATCCCCTCAATCCCCGAGCTACTTTTAAATTTAGAACTCGTCCTATTAAAATAATGCTATGAAAATTACCATGACGAAAATCACTTAGATACAAGTTTGTAGAAAGAGAACGAAGTTCATTGGAGACCAGTGGTCGCATAGCAAAAAGACGTCACTCTTTCAATTAGCCCCGATCACCATTAAGTGAAGACTATTGCTGGCGAAGACGACTCATTAAGTCCTCAAGAGTACTAAAAAAAATCTACTTTAATAAGACCAATTCTGAGGAGTATTGTACTATCAGTCACTGTTGAAGGGACCCATCTGCGCAAATTCTTGGAGGCAATTTTGTTCTATGATTTCTGGACAATATTCTAGTGTCTAGTAGATGCCAGACATCACAGAGTTGTTCAGAACCCAGCAAGATGGATGTTCTTGACCTTAAGGCGCTGGAAAAACATGAAGCCTGAAGTCTAGTCGCCTAATTTAATAATGAGGACTGAACTTAGAGCATCTCTATCCAATCTGAAGAACCACTGTACAAGTAGTGAAAAGCAAGCTGAAGTTTGGAGGTGTCGTTTGGTTGCTTTTATTCGGATTCAACAGGTCCAAGACAATGAAAAGAAACTCTTGGGTAAAATGTGAGGCCGTTGCTGGATGGAAACTACTGGAAGACTCGCACCAGCCAAAACTGAAGGGTCAAGCAAAAGAGAGTTCATTCGCCGAGATTCAAATCGGGCAAGACTCGTTGCTGCAGTGGGAAAGTGAACAGACGCATGAGAAGCTACCATCGAGCGAACAGTTTAAGGAGATGAAACCCCTTGCTTGTTAATTTAAAGGTTACTTTAAGAGGAGTCGCTGTCAAAGGGGAAAGAAAAGCTAACTGAATGAAAAGCATTTGACCCAATGCATTAACCTCCTCTGCTACTCCCCTAGCTGTTCGAATTCCCGGGTAGGTTGTCAAGACTTGTTCTGTCATGGGTATAAGCGTGCAGAATCTTTTTTCTAACAAAGGCCGGAGTACGAAAATTTGTGCAACCAAAGTAATTCAATTTAATTTAAAAAAAGTGCTGATCTGATCTAAAAAATATTTACCCAAATGATACATATAGATCTTAAATAATGAGCTTAACTAGAGAGGAGACATTGGGAGACACACAAAGATAAATACTTTTCCGGGCTCTCTTTGTTGTCATCCGTAAAAAAATCAACATCGAAATATACAAAAAAGTCAACTCTCAACTTCCCTCGGTGCTACAAAGTGATATCAGTAGCCATGGTGGTCAAACCTACTCTCAACCTCCTCGTGGTGACCACCGGTAACCCCAGGGACAACTCTGGGGGCTAATGAGAGGGGCGGCCGGATGGGACTAATCACTCTCCGTACGTATAAAATTAGATTATGCCAGCAGAAGTACAACTTCTTACAGCTTGACAAGGGAGGCACGATGTAAATAACCGGATTTGTGGTCTCAAACTGGAGTATGGACTGCACGTGCAAGTAGCTATGAATGGAATCTCCACCAGAATTCGGACGAGGTGGCTCGACGAAGCTGAACTGCTACCTGTACGACGAAGCCATGCCGGAGAAAAGACCAGACAAACGAAGACGTCAACAAACGTTTTACCGTTCTGTGTTAACTGTTGTGTTTAATTGCTTTAAAAGCCATTTGTACTTCTGTTGTACCCCCAAAAAGCCTTTGGAACTTGCCCTAATAGGCGAGGAGAAAATAAATAAATATATAATATCAGTAGCCATGGAGACTCTTGATCAGGAAGTACTGGGGAAGAAGGCTAGTGACGTCGTGACGCTGAGTGGGATTCAGTTTCTTGCGAAAGGGAGGGGAGAAGACTTCCCCCTGCAGAGGGATAGACACGAGTTAGCTACCACTGGCATTGGAGAAAAATGTTCGCCCCGAGCGGGAAACTGCTCCTAATCTTCAGTTTAATATGGCTGTTAACGAATGAAATTCTCTAGGGGAATATTGTCTGCTTTGAACATTATCACTTGAAATCTTTGATGCCCCAGCGTCCTCCGTTATAAAGGCGGCCTAGTACTCCTTGCTCAGAACCCTAACACATCCCAAGAGGTTTGACCCGCATCATACCCCAGGAAGCTTCTGCAAAATGGACAAATAAAGGGGACTACTTCGACTAAAATTGCTAACAATCGCCTTAATTGGTGTCGAAGGCAACGACCAATGTCGATCAAATTAAGTCTTATGCTTAGAATCTGAATATCGTCGAAAAGCCCTTTTGATTACAATCAAAATGGAGAATTATTAAGGCTGATCAGTTATTGGAACACAGAAATTATTTCATTGCAGCCTTACCACTTTACAATCGCCTCCTCAACGACAGCCGCAGCTTCCTCGAACCACCACCTCATTCATCCGCAGTCCTCTTTAATCCCTATTTGAGTAAATCAACTCGAGGAAGATAATGTAAACTTATCAAATTCTACTACAGGGTGAAATGAACGAATACCAGTGAAATTACTATAGACAAAAGAGGATTCCTTAACAGTATAATTCCCTCTCGAGACGAAATTTTGGCAGTCATTAATTGCCATTAGTCCATTCAATCTGAGGCAAGGAGCAAAAGGATAACGAGTTTCAAGAAACTTTTACTTTGAACATGTCTATCCAACTGAGATATATCTCAATTATCTAATCAGTATGCTTACAACTTAACCTGAAGGGAAGGTAAATCAACCAGAGAGATCCACTATAGACCAACCCAGGAATACAAATCGGCTAATGAATACGCGAGAGTGAACCAAAAGTGATGTATCATGGGCCTAGGTAAAGCTAAATATACGAAGCACAGTACAGAAAGGACTGATATAAGCTCTACTCTAATGGTAGATCTCGGAGAAAAAGTCTCACAAGATTACTCACTGACATATGATCGCCGATCTTTCGACAAACTGACCCGGATCGGCGCATTGCCGAATGTAGCTCCCAAACTCAATCACAACCCTAGAACCCCAACTCCATGTCAATAGCAATCAAACCTGAAATAAGCGGAAATATCGGCGCAAAACTCCATTCATTTGTGGCAAGCCTCGCACATCCAAAGCCTGTAGTGATGTAAACCTTCAACATGAGCGAAATTGAAATGGGTGAGATGAGTTAAAGGTAGTTGAAGCTATTTACATAGAATTCGGTTGAAAAAGCTGGAAGGAACATGCTGAAGTTGTCCATTCAAGACAGAAAAATTTTAAATTTAATCGAACGGAGATTTCAAGCCACCGCCGATTACTTGATGAGGAACTCTGCAGCTTTTGGAACATCCCAGTCCTTCGATGACAAAGCCGTCCTGGAATCAGTCTGAAAGCAGCACAGGAAAACACATTCTTCACAATATTACAAATAAACAATGCATTAATCTTCGCCCCTGAAAAGCGGTAGACTTAGCTACTGGACCACTGGGACACAAAAATAATTTTACATTCAGCGACAGATAGATTTACATAAAATTGGCGCTTAATATTCGTAGCTTTTCTAAAGAATCGAAAACTATTTAATAAATTAATACCGCATTGACGATTATCTAAAGTAAGCAATGAAAAATATCGTGGAAAGAATTGCCTCAGTAAATCCCATCTGCACAAGTTTCTCTATTTTGGCTTCGCAGTCTGGTTGTCGATTGGGACCGTCAGCATAAACAGATGCCCAGTGTTTAGCAGTAATATTGAATATATCCCGGTTTGATTTGTACTGTTTCGCAACAACAGCGTCTTGTGGGTCGTCTGGCTCAGGACTGTCCAACAGAGCTTGTATGGATAATAACATCGTGCGCAGAGACATCGCCGCTGCCCTACATCAATAAAATTTGCGTGCGTAGGGGTAAAAGAAACTTAGAAAGGCGCAGAAGCATTGGTTTGATTTATAAGTTGTTTCTACCATAAACTAACCACTGATCTTTAAGAATATCGAGGCAAATAACCCCAGTCGCACTGCTTATATTCGGATGCCAGATTTTCGTCAAAAATTTGACCTATAAATATATGAGAAAGGCAGACTTCAAACTTTTGGAGGCATGAATGGATAGTTATCCGGTATGGTTATTTCTAGCTCGAACTTCGCTCCTGCATAAGGAGTATCTGGTGGTCCGTGTATTAGCCCCCGCAAACTCAAGAAATTATCTGAGTGGGTATAGACCTCAATCGGATTGTCTTTAATCTACAGAAATATAACTTTATTAGTCCTACGCTGTTATTATTGTTCAACTCCAAGAGCTCTTTTTTGACGCGGTTAACGGCAAGATTCACGGCCATCTCACTACTAGAAACCGGGGGAAGTATCTCAGAGCAACAATTCGAGCGGATATAGCACAAACTCCTGATAGGCTCTTTCGAATTAAAGGCAAGTTGCATTGCATTAATATTTGCATAAAATTAAATAGTTCATCAACTGATATAACTGAAGTAGTTTTAAAAATATAAGGAATATAAATTTGTAAAGAAAGGAATGATATTTTCGTGAAATTGGCGTACAGTTCATTACTTTTATTCATATCATTTACTTCAATAAATGCTTAGAAAATATAATATGGTTCCAAATTTTATGCATTAATGCATTGCAAATAGAGTTTTGCCCGATGGGGCGATTCCAGCACGGTACAAGCGAGATGGGCTTATGAGTCTCATTAAGTTTCACAATAGGGAAATTCCTTTTTTTAACCTGCATCTTATAGGAAAATAGATTTTAACCTTGGAAAACTACATGGCCTCTTCTTTTATTGTCAAGATATGTCGTTGAAAATTTTCATAATTCCCGGTCAATCGAAAGTGCCGCACAAAAGTTAAAGACATTGCCCAGATAAATTCACTTATATTAGTTACTATTTTTGATCCATTTTATACGGGTCGTCACCGTTTCCTTGAAAAGTTCATAGTGCGTAAAGGAAAATACCTCGACATACATCAAGTTGTTGACGGAATTTTGTCCCATAAATGCCACAGGAAACCACAAGTAGACTTGTGAAATTCATTTAAAAATTACTATGAATTTGTCGCAATTTAAGTGTCCTAAGTAACAGCTTCTATTATGGACATTTTCGATTCTATACTTGGATCGCTAATACTTTCAGTTCTATTTGATAAGGCATTTGTTAGGAGACTTCCTGGCAGAGATTTAAGGTTAAATTGTAAATAACTAAGCTTTATTAAACAAATATTAAGCTGAAATTGAAGATCCGAATTTGTCATACCCGGTCTAAAACCTTCTCAGTCATTTTTACCTCCCTATTTTGTGCTAGTGTTTAAACCACTAAGATATGTTGCCCGTATAGCACTTTCATACTGCCATTGAAAAAATTCGGAGGATTTACTCTTGAAAATTCATTTGCCTCATGTTCACAACAGCAACTTATACACATGAATTCTTCCTCACGATATCTTCCACCTTCTCAATCACTTTGAAATATTGCAGCCCAACCGGGTTTATCTAAACGTCATATTAAGTTAAGAAAATAAACAACATTTGGTTGGTATGGGGGTGCAGACATTTTTTATTGTTAATTATTTAATACAACCGGTGGGATCCAAACGTAGTAGGTAGAACTAAAGGGGCCTATTGAAATGAGGAACAAATCTAAGGACAGAATCAGATTCTTTAGCACAGCTTGGTGTTTTCCTCTCTAAACTCACTTCGGCCAGGTTTTCTCTTGCAGTATATGGCCAAAGGCCTAACAGAAGTTTCATCATCTGATCAATCGTCCCGCCCTCTTGTAGCGACACGTCGGTTTTTTTCCGAACGCAGAGAGCTATTTCTAGGCTAGTGGTTACAAGGTTAGCCAGGCACATTCAGTCATTTTCAATATTACCTAGGGAACTGTTTTGTAATCAGTTGCCATTCATTTGAGTGGTTGAAGTCACCCCTATGAGACACAGAACCACGAGGTGATGGCGTTGAGTTTCCTATGAAAAAAGTCCTGATTAATATAACGCAACTAAGCAGAATTTGCTGAAGTTAGTAATCAAAATGGATACTCTATCTTCATATTTATCGCCTACAACGTTTTCCAACTTTCTAGTTCAATTTATAATGAAAACATAGGGCAAAGCCTCCTAAGGTGAGCGTGGACTCTTTTTTTGAGGAGAAAGACAGTGCCCTGAAACGGTAACTTAACCCAAGAATCTTTTATCAATATAAAAGCACTTTTTCAAGGTGAAAGACATTTTCCAGTTTAGAATAAATAAAGCGGCTTGAAAAATAGACCTTGGAAAAGCTCAAGTCTTTAGGTGGCACTAATCCTTAAGGGTAAAGAAGATATTCTTAAAATTTCTGGATAAAATTTTAATCTAGGTTACAATAATTCCATAGTCCGTGTCGTTTATGACGATGCAGGTAATGCATTTACCTGAAAATGAAATAATTTAGAAAGTAAATACGAACTTTTCGGTTAGCTGAGGTCCAACTAGTTCAAAATCGAGCTGATAGAGCGAGGCTACTGAAATAGTGGAGCATATAAGTAGTGCTGCGTGACCACTGTTCATATTTTCGAAGCACATTTGCATTATTCTACAACCTGTTAGTCGAAAATGGCAATGAATGCATTTTAATTTATATGAGGAACCAGCGAAACTATTGGCACTGCAAAATTCAGACCTCCCAATAACTGGGGGTGATATTGGAGTTTTAGTATATCTGAGGAAAAAAGAATGATGAAATTTCATTGTAATTAGGAGAAAAACGATTTGAATTGGTAACTACGCCAATGGATGATTTCACCGACTTTGCAGCCAGATTAAAAAAAACCCCGACCTAAAATGTAAATTAAAAATGTTGAGGCCTTTTTAAAAAAGCTTTAATCAAAATGCGGACTGTTTATTTGCGATTAATTGAAAATTCAGGGATTGCAATTGTCCATTGTTAGCTCATTCGCTGCCAGTCTTACTACCACCTTCCTTTCAATACCTAGATAATGCATCTCAGAGAGCTAAATAACTTTTTAACAGTGCAGAAGTTGAAAGTCTTCCCTCATCTGAGATCCTAGATAATCGAAAGGGGTTCGATGAACGGCAAATAAAACTAAACCATGCGGATGGAGTGGATATACCAAGTTGTATTTTAAGCTATTTTTTAGAGGGAGAAGGTCCAACTGAAACACCAGATAATCTAACTTAACAACAACCAAATTCTTCAGTCCGAAAAACAGCTCAATGATGCGGCGTTCAGAAAGTTCCTCGTCTTAAATTGTATTACTGCATGTCCGTAAAGTAAATTATTTGCCTCGTAAACCGAGTCGACAATAATCTAGGCTTCGATTCGCATACCCGTAGATCGATATGAGTTTGCTAAAGCTAATAAAATTAAATCGTTTTAGAAGTTAGACAGGTGTGGGCAAATTTAGAAGTCAGCAAAAACCTTACGGTTTGAAATTCCTTCAAAGCTCTTTTTTTTTCTTTTTTATTATATGTAGGGAGACTTCGATTTATTAACATCGGGCCAGAGAAAATTTCTTGAGACTGGAGCTAATTTCCATGTAATGTTTAGTTAAAATCATATGCAGCATTAACAAGCTTAGTTCTTTTGAAATAGAGAACCTTGTCTCTTATTTTAAGACTTCTAGAAAAATACATAATCAATAGCACCTCATAGTCTTCGATTAACCTTAAGCGTAAATTCTAAAATGGGTTTTAAGGCGATGAAAGGTTGGCTAGACTAGGCAACCAATCAAGGCACGTAGAATTATGCGCGTACAATCCAGTCGCGTTAATAAGCGCACGTGGTAGCCTGCAGACGCTAACCTTGAACGTCATTGGTTCATGAGAGACAGGCAGTGACTGCCAATGAACACCAAGATAGCATAAAACGTATGCAGGGATCGCAAATTCTGTTAGGCCGTGAATTTGGCTAATCCCTTTCAGCGATCAGTGGTGGAGAAGCTTCACCCGTTCCCCGCTCACGTCCGCACGTACACGCCTATATCCAATGTCGAAGAAGACTGTTGATGTGCCACCAGGCTTACGCGAAGTATTGCAGGATTTCACGGTAGCGGTTCTGCGCAACCGGCCGCAGAATATCATCAATTTTGCTGCAGAATACTTTGAGATGAAAAAGAATCAGCAGAAGGAAAACGAAGATGCTGAAAGCGAGGAAGAAATCATTACACCACCAGTTAGAACGAAGCGTCGTCAAGGTGTTGCTGCAGAGAGTTACGACCCCGAAAAGGAGGATAAATTTGAGAAAGTCGTTCATGAAAAGACTGATGAACAGCGGCAGAGACTGATCAGTGCAACAAAAGGAATTCTTCTCTTCAAGAGCCTCGATGAGGATCAAATGAGAGATGTTATCGATGCTATGTTTGAACGGAAAGTAGACGTTGGTGAGAAGGTCATCACGATCGGTGAAGATGGTGACAACTTTTACGTTATTGAAAAGGGAATTTTCGATATTATTGTGAAAGTGGATGGTGTAGAGAAGAAAGTTGGGCAGTACGACAACAACGGATCGTTCGGTGAACTTGCTCTCATGTACAATACCCCACGGGCTGCCACCATTCAAGCTACTACGCCTGGAATTTTGTGGGCAATGACTCGAGAGGTGTTCAGGAGTATTGTTCTTAAGAGTGCATTCAAAAAGCGACAAATGTACGAAGAATTGCTCAACCAAGTGCCTATTCTTCAAAGCCTAAGCGCCTACGAACGGATGAGCATCGCTGATGCCCTTCATACACGGGTTGTCGAGCAAGGCTCGAAAATTATAAATCAAGGTGAAGAGGGTGATGAGATGTTCTTCGTTGAAGATGGCGAAATCCGCATTACGATGAAGAAATCGGGATCTAACGAAGAAACCGAAGTCACTCGCATTAAAAAGGGCGGCTATTTCGGTGAACTTGCGCTTCTGACTAAGCATCCTCGGGCTGCCTCGGCCTATGCAGTTACCAGAGCGAAATTAGCCGTGCTTGATGTTGGTAGTTTTGAGCGTCTCCTTGGACCATGTCTCGATATTCTTCGACGCAACATCGATAATTATGAGAATCAACTGAAATCCGTTTTCGGTAGTCTTGAAAATGTTCCTGAACTGCGTCACTAGAAAGTCACCATGGATTTACTTTATGTTCTAATCGACCCTTGTTATCTTCTTATTCGACTCCCACTCTTGTCTCTTTCTGTCTCTCTATCTCTATCTCTATCTCAGACGCTTCCATGTTGTATTTATAAGAGTACTTTGTGCTTAGAAACTTAAGCGTCGCCTCTGATAAGGGACTATCCCACAATCGGCTTCAACAATTGGTGACTGCCGAACGTTCTTAATGTTTTCTTCAGGCCATCAGACGACATATGCATAGTTAACTTCTTCATGTCTCTACTGCTCATTCTCACTCCCAAAATGCATTTCTTGAGTCAATCCCAATGCTACAGCTACGCTAATCATTCTTTTTTCCTCATGGTGCGCACCCAAGGTATGTTCTCTCCAGTTAAAGCTTCCCTCCCCTATTGTCTCTTACTTCCCACAATTGCTCTAGTGATGATGCATCCAAAATCGCAGATATTTTTCCGCTGCCTTTCAAGCCGACAACAGTGATTCCTCAATCCCTCCCCCAAGCATATAAAGGGCTCATTCGTATGCAGTTGTTCATATCTCATGTTTGTTTATAAAGTGATCAAAAATTTAACAATTAAACACACTGGCCTTATTCGCAACTTTCGGTACCATGAGAAAAATTTCTTTTGTTTAGCCTCGTTAAACGTGCAAATGACGCACAAGTACTCCGGAAACACGTGTGAAAAATCGATTGTTGTTGAATCACGCATAGGTGAATACGCTCTCTAGGGTAATTTGGAGCATTTTTTAAGCACAAGTAAGTGATTTAGGTGCAAAGCGATCAATGAATTATAGAGCACACTAGATTTATAGAATCTGGCTTCCTTATAAAGTCTAATTTCGGATCGATTTCATTTTCACTTTTGTGACGCGCTTTTGTTCTTTAGAATTTCTCGAACCGAAATCGAAAGTACGAGTTCCTTGGTGTTCTTTCATCGGTGCGCCAATAATTAGACCGTTTTATGAAGCACACTTTTACTTATTAGTGGGTGATTGACTCCAGGATTCCATTGTGTCATATTACCTTTCCAGAATAGAAGCTTGCAATAGTATAATTCCCTGGTATTTCCCTAAAACAATGGACTGATTATGTCATTAAATTTCATAACCTGCCGGAACGAGGTCGTATTATGACCTTAAAACTAGGTCAATAACCGCAGCGTTCTAGAAATCCGATGATCATTACAAATAGCAATCATACATGAAATAAGTTCATTTTAAATAGGATAGCAGACAAGCTACGATTCAATACCCATAGTTATTGACATCCAAATACAAACGTAAGTCATTTTAAGCCATCTGGACCTGAGAGAAAAATAATTAATGTCTCGTTTAACTTAATAGATGGTGTGAGATACACGACAATTCCATTTGTCGCTTTGATAGGGACTTGGCGGAGGTTCGTGTAAACAGTGTAAAGGCTAGTGGACTGCTGAAGGTCATCAGCGTGGAAAGGAAGCCAAATTCTCAAAGGCTAAATCTAGAAGGACGGATCCAAGTACAATGATTAATGTTGCCTCTAATTGTTCGTTTGAATTGTAGTTATCAACACATTTGGGATTTGGAATACAAGAATACGAAATCGGATTAGCAGCAAAAAAGCAGTTTAATTAGGGCTCAAGAAGACAACAATGGCATCATTTGTTAATAGAAAAACCGTGATCATAGTGAGTATAGTAGTGGGTGTGGTTAATATCCGGCGTTTCCTTATGAGAACATAAATTTTTCGTTGCCATTCAGCCATTTGAAAAACTTTTATCTATAAACAATGCCCAAGACGTGAGACATTTGTTTGACCAACTATAGTAATGGTTGATGCCTGATAAAAAATTAAAAAGGTCGTCAGGGCAAAAGTTAAGGGAACTTTCGAGATTGATTTTAAAATGACTACAAATAATTAAATTACTGTTTAAAAAAGTTGAAATTTCATTTTATACTTTGCGATGGGAAGGAAGGCCGACAAACTAATCGTCATATGGAAGCTACAAATTTTTCAACCAAAGGATGATAGAGAATGCGTCTTTTTATCGATTTACAATGAAAAATCGATGACCGTTCACTTGTGATTTTGCAAAATCTGTCCCCAACATTTAAGATTATTGATTTAATTCCCTGAAACAGCGAAAAATAGCCCTGCAACAGAATGAGTGGCTGTTATGACCGTCGGACTTGGAAAAAAGAAAATCGATAATCTGCAAGGTGACCTCGAATGTTTATGTGCATGTCAGCTAGACCACACAAGTGTTCGCCCTGACATTCGAAGCATTCGTGCCCACTAGACAGTCACTTGGCCCATAAATCATTCCTAAAACACTGTCGTGGAACAAGTCTCCTTCTGCTCAGTCTAGCATTTGCATTCGTATTGGTTCGTGAACACAGACCTAAACAATGTGAATGAAAGGCAAGAATGATATCCGTGGAATAGTAATTTAAGGAGATACTCAACGTTTTGATTTGAAAGCTAACAAATTAGAGATTTTAGGCTGCATTTGAAGCATTTGCTTGAGATGGATCACACGTAGATAATAAATGACGAAGCCTTTGATCGTCAATGTCCAGAGCCGGAGAGCATTCATTTCTTTGTCTTCAATAAATAAATAATAGTTATAGGTCGTCCCACTGAGACAGAGAATTCGCCTTAGAAATTTCATGTTTAAGAAGTTTAGTTGACCTATTTCTGTCTCTCTTTCCACTTTTATTAACCAGAAGTCGAACATTACGATAAGTAAAGCAGGTTCACACAAAGTCCATAACTTATATTTAATAACATGAGAGAAAATGAAATTGTATCGAGAGAATCATTCGTCAGAAATATTGACTTCTATTTCCTCTTCTGCCTCACCGTATCCACCACTTCATCAATCAGTTCTCGAACATGACATCCTCGTTCCACTATGGTTGGTGTTTCTAGCGATCAGGTGATGATGATAACTGCGGTGATCGACTTAGATGCCAAGTAGCGACCGATGTATTTCGAGGACAAATGATGAGTTTTGCCTTCTTTCAAAGTGGCAGTCCGTTAACTAAGAGCTAATATGCATTGGTGCTAAAAATCATTCTTTTTTCGATTATTATGCTCAAAGACGCCTCATCTTTTTCTGAGTGCTTTCGCACACTGAAATGCAGTCTATGTTGAGGTCTGCTATTTATTGGCTAGGGGACTTCCACAGAGAAATTGTGCCGAGTTTTGATTACTCCTAAAGAACTAGTGACGGTGAAAGGGAAGGAGGTAAGCAAATTGAAGAAAGAAGATTTGTATTAATTTGAATTCTTCTGGATAGATTTGTAGCGTTCATGCTTTTAGTTCCAGAGCAAGTTTTTTTTTATTTTAGTCTTCGTTCAACTTTCACTTCACTCGCTATGAACCTGTTCTACTCTTCCAATTTGAAACTTTCATCACTTTCTACAAGCAGGGGTGTGGGTGTGATAAATAAAGTTTGTGGTTCTGATGTTACATAGTTTCTTTTTTTATTCACAGCCTTAATAGATCACATGGGCAAGAACTTAGCACCTTGCGGGGCTACCATGTTTCGACAGGATTTAGTTTTTGAATGTTATCTGCACATAAAGGTTCACGAAAACTAGACTTATGCGTACTAAACAAAGCTCAGGATCTGCCCTTCTTTAGGTATTAAAACTAGTTAAATCCACAAGGTTTGTAGGCTTGGAAGGTGCTTCAAGAATAATAAATGTAGGAAAATTTGGTGACAAGATCAGCCTTTAAAAAATATTTACCAATGGAACTTCAGCCCTAATCATCTTCTTGCCCTGTGGTGGTAACTTCAACTTCCTATGTGGATACGACTTGTAGTTAAGGAGTGTTCTGGATAGAGTTAGAAGTTTCCAGTAAGACCTTCCAAGCTTTTTAAAAATCTTGCGACTGTCTAATTGAAAACTTCTATCTTGCCTGTAAGAAATCAGGAACCCGAAATGTTGCTGGACGCGAATATGATAGCTGATTAGGTGGTTGTGTGAAGATAACACACCTGTTGAGTCTCTAGATAAACAACGAGAGATAAGCATTGATAGGTGAACATCGATAAAAAAACGACACTAAAAGAGACCATGTTTAAGTGACTGACCCCAACCAAGGCTCAGTGAAAGACCACTGCCAATGCCATTGTCATAGAAAAATAATGTTGACCTTATTTTTCTCTACTCTTCAAAAGATTACCTAGCCATGGAGCTCTTCACATTGAAGATCTTTCTTACAGATGATTCTAAGAATGTCCAAGTGTGACATCGTTTTTCTTTTTTCCCAAGTTAATGGCATGATTACATTCGATTTGTGAACGGAACTTGTAGAATCGCATTCCTCTTTCAGTAAAAAACCAATTAGCAAGCTCTAAAGAGATCTCTTAAGTCACATGGACAAATTATCAAACCAATACTGCGGTAATATTGAAAGGAATATTGGAAAAGGCTGATAAAACTAAATGTTAACACATTGTTAGCGTTTAAGGTCTCATATTCACGTTCCCTGACCTGAATACCCTGTAACAACCGCCCCATTCAGGTTAAAAATACATATAAAGCTGTAAAATAGCCCCAAGTGAGATACGTTTCCAGTACTTATCTGTTCCGCAGTTATTATGCTCGAATAATGAACCTGAACGAAACCTTTCCGCCGGGTCATATTGGCTTTATTCGCTATCCTACGTAGTTTGACCTCGTAGTTGGAAACTCGCAATTCATTTTCATTTATTGCGAAATCGAGGACTAATAAGAGAAAGTACCTTTTTTTTTAAAACAAATTCGAACATTTTTTTTTCTACAGTTGTAGGCATGCTTCCAAGGGCCCAGCGCAAATTGATTCAAGAACTTGATCAAATGACCGCTCGTCTGCTCTTTTGAGAAAAAGGACGGTTAAATTGAGCTGCCATTGGGAATTGAATGTGTATTCGATAAAATCACTTAAATTTAAAAGCGTTGAGAAAATGCTTTTCTTAATATTTAGACCATTTTCTACCTGTGAAAACTTGCCTTTTAGCAGATTCAATTTTTAAATTAACCCTAAATTTGTTTAATTGAAGCGAGCAAATTTGGCCCCTAGGAATCTTTTTATTGGAGGTAACTGAGGAAAAAATGGGGTAATCAATCTGTAAAAGGTCGAAATGTTAAGTTTTTTTTGGCTTAAACTGTCCCCTCCTTCCACAGTCAAGGCAGACCTACTTTATAAGCCGTTGAATTCCATTGATTGAGAATCTTCCAAATTGCCTTCCCTCGGCAAATTCAATGTCCATCCAGCGTTGGTGATGATTCACGTCAGTATATTATGTATGGGCGGGGCTCCATCCGGACTTGACCGATTTGTCAGCCCATGTGACTTGACATGCAATTGTTGACATTATAATTATTCCCAATCAGTAGATATTTTAATACTAGTAATAAGCTGATAGGCGATAGATGCTTTTATTTCTGAGATGAACCATTATATGTTCGATTTGATAAGCCTCTGAGAATCAGCTTTCGTAATATTAGTACTCAATGAGAACTTATAACTAACAGTTTCAATGTTTTAGTAACACTTATTTTAAGAACCTAACGAGTTCAACTGTTAGTCTATATCTATCTATTTCATAAGTACATTCTCCGGAAACTGAATATCCTTTCGTAAAATATATTAGAAGAAATGAAGTAACTACCTTCCTTAGATGGATTTATTAGCCCTGAATAACGTAGTCTGATCAACAAACCGATGGTTAATCTGTTGATAACTTGAATAATTGTAGACTCGATGTCAACGCGACATCTTGTAGTCAGAAGAGCCATTCACTGATAAAAATGCTATAATTTAATGGTTGCCAAATCAGGAATGTCATAGGTCTATGTCTTTTTTCTTGGTAATGCTGTCGGGCAGCGTCGGTCACAATGATCAGTGATGAGGAAGTGATGAAAAACAGACAAAGACATCAGAGCATAAACATTGTTGACGAACCTGAATTAAGTATTTATTCAAATGAAGCAACTAGGCAAATGCATGACAGCGACTGAATAAAGAAGGATGGGCAATGGTATTTATAAAAAAATTGCTAACAGTTCGACTTCCTCATTTGCATTATCGCTAAGTCCAAAAACAAAGTTATGTAATTGTATTAACAACTGACACCCTCAAAAAATTTGTTATTCATTTAAAATTCTCTTTCCTTCCATCCAAAGCCTGATTTTCATATTTATATCAAATAACCATGCTCGAGCATTTCATACTGGAGGATAAATCCTACAGAGAAATAAGAAGTAAACGATTCCGCCTCCAGAACATGTCAACCCTTAGAGTGTATGACAAATCACAAAATCCTCAAACAGTAGGAGGCTTCAAGTTTCTGGAAGTCTCCTCCGTGTAGAACTACATTCCATAACACCAATTATGCATTTATCTTAACTAATTACCATACTATGGACTAGAGCATAAATGAAACCGTCTACTTGGTCATGCCTTTCATTGAATTCTAGAGATTACCGGATACAAGATACTAAAAGGCGAGCGGATTGGACTTGCATGCAAATGCTAATCAGGAAACGCACCAGCCTTCACTTGCCTTAACAATAAACATGGCTATTTCAATGTGCATTTGCTCTTATCCGAAACAAAGTGAGATAAGGTTTGTAAATCGGAATTTTAATAATCTCTTCACACAGTTTAAAGTATACGAATGTTGATTCGTGTGCGCTCCCGTCAGATTCAAGGACGCATATCAAATTTCTCATATGAAATTCACAAACCAGGCCAACTATTAAAGGACAAGTTGAATGCAAAGCCAAGTCATTGAGCCGTTTCCGACTTTGTTAGATTGGATCACATTTTTATTATGGAAATACGAGAAAGGAGTAAAAACAAAATGCCAGTTTAGAATTAATCCCTAGCAGTCATTACAAAGGACAGTATTTTAAATGTCTCCTTCCCCTATTAGGACTATAATTTATCAGTTACAAATACAAAATAATAATTGTACGAGAAGTATGAGAAACGCAAAATGAAAAAATTAGTCGCATGTAAAGCGATCTTCTTATAACTTCTAGATTTTGCGTTCTACTTGAATCGAGACCTCCGAACAGTAGCTATATTATTCAATATGATTGCTCTATAGTACACAATTTTCAGTAAACCTTCTTGTTTCAACAAGAGTAAGCAATATGAAATACAACCACATTATCAGGCTTTAACTGCAAGCCAATTTTTTTTCGGTTTGGCACCAAAAATACGTTCATGAGGTTCGGAATCCTGAATACTCTGAGCTTGCTTGAAGGCTATGACTGTCAGCTGGGCTAAAAATAATAAACACTGGCTGGTTGATCACGCGGTGTCGAGTAGTAAACAAATGTAGATAAAAGCCTTTCCAGTAAACCAAAGATGAATAGTTCAAGGGCGCATTTCGAGCGTTAAATACCTAAACACCAATTGGGCGTTCGAAGAGTGAATAAAATGCTTTCCGTGTATTTTCTACTGGAGCTTTTGACTATTTTACAGGTAGATTTTTGGTCAAAGGTCATTATCTGCATCTGACTAGATTTATAAAGTTCGTGTAGAAATGTGAACTATATCAAGAATGAGACGATTTGCATTTTAAAAAAATTGTACCGGTCGCAGAAGTGTTTTATCCCTTTTCACCTATAAAACGATGACATAATAAACGAACTGAAAAGATCCTGTAGATTTCATTTAAAATACGAATCGCTTCATTAAATTTTTTGTTCAATTATAATTTGTGAAATAAACGATGATAGTGAAATCGGCTAGCGTCAGTTAGCCAAGAATAAAAGTAGGAACTATGAAATTTAGTCAGTCACAGTTGGGCCGCTTTCACGATCTAGATTGCCGCGAAAAAGACGGTAAGATCTAGACCCGAGTGCTACATGAAGTAGTCGTATGATGAAGAAGCATTAGCTAGGTGTATGGAAATTTTCCGAAAACTCTTCCCAATCTCCAACTTACACTTATCTTAGAGCCATGTACAGTTTTTGTGCTGATCCGGAGTCGAAAAATCACTTGCGCAGCTAAAAATAAAATACTTATTTAGTACTTGTGAGCTAGCTGTTAATCGTGCACTGCCACTTCTGTATAATGGCGTGTTGTGTGTGCGCCGTGACTGACAGAAAAAAAGTGCGTTGTACGTTGCTTTTTTTATATTTAAACCCCACCCAATAGGGCAAGTCCAAAGTGCTTATTGGGGGTACAACAGCAGTACAAATAGCTTTAACAACAAATAGCACACAATAGCTGCCATAAAAGACATTAAAAGCGTTTATTGACGCCTTCGGTTCTCTGGTCACTTCCCTGGTATGGTTTAATCGTACAGGTAGCAGTTCAACTTCGTAGTGGCACCTCGGCCGTCCTCGGCATTGTTAAGGGCAGACAAAATTCATACCTCTTCCATAAGTCTTTTCAACTTTCAGGCGGAGATTCCATTCAACGCTACATGCATGCACTATCCACAGTCCAGTTCGAGACCATGAAGCTGAACTTCTGCTGACATAATCTAATTTTATACGTGCGGTGGGTGATTGGTCCTACCCGGCCGCCCCTTTCATTAGCCCCCAGAGGTAACTGGGGTCACCATCAGGAGGTTGAGAGTAGGATTGACCACGTTGCTAAATTTTTTTCAAACCCGGGTTTCTGAAGTTCGATCCTATCGAGGCTTATAAGTCATGAGATTGCGCTTTCCCCTACCACGTGACTCATGTGAACTCTCCCGTCAATGAAGAGGAACAAACTAACTATCTGACTTATCGAACCTCACCACTTTCCATAGACTCACTTAATGTCCATTAAGCAAATCCTCGTTCTCAAATGGTAATTTTAGTCTTTATGACTTCTTTTGAAGTCTTCGCGCAGGTCTAACTGTCGGACATCTCTGTTTGTCGCCTCTAGACGAATGTTTAAGTGAAAATATCAGTATAGATAATCACATCAATCGCCACTCCATCAATCTAACAGGACTGACGCTAAGTTTCAGCATCACTAGAAGTTTGGGGCTTAATTTGCTCCAGTATTTAATATCTTACTTTGATAAGGTAGTGGCATTTTGAGCCCACGGTAGTGCTGCGGCGAATGGCTATCAGTACTGATATATTTTGGTCTACGAAGAGCCGATCAGGTGGAAGGTCCTTGGTCTCTGGTATGCGAGTTAGAAAAACTCCACCGATCAAAGAGTATGTTCACTTAAAGCTCTCTTTTCATAAGAAACAATAGCAGCATAAATTGAGTTAAGAACCCTTAAGGACTGTGAAAATTCATGTCTAGAAGCCACGCCTGAAATTTTGTAACTCATTAACTCGCACGTATTATAAGAGAAACACCAAAAATTAGCCCGGCTATTTGTTAAATATTTATGTAGCTTAACGATGATGAATGAAGCAGACTTAATGACATTTCAAATCGAAAAATGAATTGCACTTTATAGCTAAACTGAAATGCTTTATTACTTCAACTGATGAACAGACACTTGAAGTCCTCATTGAAAGTAATTTTTGGGCTTAGTGGGTTCCAGTCGAGTGCAGATGTTGTCTTCTTTATGGCGGACTAGCGAACTCAACTAAAGTCTTAGGGTAGGTATTGAGTTTTTCAGGACTTAGTCACGTGCTATGCTGTGATCAGCGAAGTCGCGGTTCTCTAGCTTAATGATTAAGGGTTTCTTAAGTATAAACGATTGAATCGGGGAGAAAGTTGTTGTCAATCATTTTGCAAGGCGATTTTGTTCAATTTAAAGATATTCAAGTTACTATTCTTTCAATCATATGTTATCAGAATCATTAAGAAAATAGCAATCTATTCGACGGAGTATGAGAGCACAGGGAACTAGTTTCAGTTCCCTTCAGTCAACCCATCTGCAGATATACCGATTGAGGCATTAATCAAGCGTAGGAAGGATGCCACATAAGAAATTAAAAGAAGTACAAAGCTCTGAAGAGGCTAGTGCTAAAATGTTTACTTTCATTCTTTGCGAATGGAACTAATAAATAACAGAATGAACTGAAGTTCTTTGCTCAGTCTGGGTGAGTGCAGTCATTTCAAGGCTTTTTCATAAAGATTCAGTCATGTACCCATTCGTTAAAACTCTATTCGAGTTTTCAGGTGGAGACGTTAGGGAAGCTGGTTGACTTATCCTTATCATGCCTCTAGTGCTGCCCGGTGCTGAGTTTAATGAGACATTGAACAATGATGTGAAATCATTCTGCCAGGAGGACTAAAGTAAAAACTCAATTTTATAAGTATGTATGCATTCTGTTAAAGATAATCTCGTCATTCACACCAATAAACATAAATATATATTCAGATATTTAGACAGGACGATGATATGAGCACCGGTAATGACGATTTTCTTCGTATCGACTGTCAAATCCAATCTATGAAGCATCTAGATAAGCGATACGGTTAACAAACCGTCACGAATCATTACAAAGAAATGAGTAGGAAAAAATTATTCAACATGGCAGTAAAATTTTGAAGAGAGTTTGAGGAGCACGTGCTGGACAGAATCAAAAGGTAGATCCCGAGGAGCTCTAGGTTAAATGAACGGAGGAAAAATATCGAATAGGGTTCGAGTTTAATTGCTTTCCATCATTTAATTGTTCTTTGGACGGCGTTGAAAAAGATTATTTTTAGG
The DNA here is from genome assembly GCA_019097775.1 of Moniezia expansa. Classification (NCBI taxonomy): domain Eukaryota; kingdom Metazoa; phylum Platyhelminthes; class Cestoda; order Cyclophyllidea; family Anoplocephalidae; genus Moniezia; species Moniezia expansa. The sequence goes on along the minus strand of JADFDV010000076.1, from coordinate 6,133,055 downwards.
TTCTATAAATGAAACTGTTCATGCTACTCAAATAAGGCACAAATACAGAATTTCAAAGAAACCTCAACGTTCTGCGAACTGAACGAAATCGCTAGTTGCGCTTTAGAAGAACCTTGAAGTATAAAACTGGAGTTACATATTTCATTCTACGCAAAAAAACTTAAGCATCAGTAAAAGTGCAGTATATCCAATTTTTTTTGGAAACTGAGGGTTTTCAACAGCGGATCGTGAGTGAATATGAACAAACAACATTTATGAGTCTTAGTAAGTCTGTCTTGGCCTTGACTTTCTGTAGACTAATGCTAACAAAAAGTTCACGAAAGTGTTCAAGTGAAAACAGTTTATCATATGTTCTTGCCGTGGTATCGTGGACTTACACTTGCAATTCAGCAGCCCATTAGAAGAATGCATGCTTCGCTCGGTACACAAATTTAAAAAAAGCAAGTTTACAGATATTCGCTTTTTTTTTCCAGCCATGTGAAATCCCTGGGTGCGAGTTAAGGTCTTGGCCTCTCCTCTAACATCTCACTCTATTAAAGACCGTTTTGCTATGCCAAATGAGATAATTTGACTTTGATTAAAAACTATTAGAAAAATCAGAATTCATTATCAAATAGGAATTAAGAAATAATGATAGCTTTGGTTTTGCATAAATAGCCGATAATTAATTTGATGAGATGCACTTGTGAGCACTTGTGATATAAAAGCCCACAAAATTATTTGAAATCGCCCCAAACGCAACGCCGGCTAGAGGCCATCAGCTTGTCTGGCCTCGGCCAGTCATAGCGATCTTTGATTAAACCACACGTCGTGAAAATACGCTAGATAATTCCAAAAATACATTGTGCTCATGTTCGATAAAATGTATGAGTACTTGAATGATCTAAAACTTTTGCTTCAGAGAATGAGAACAGTAAAGCAAAGAACTTTTTTAACCCCGAACAGAGGGTTACCTGATGATCTAGGGTTAATTAAGTTAAGCATGTGTTATCAAATTCTTCATGTCGAAATTCAGCCTTATTTACACATGTTTAAAAGATCACCATTTTTTAGGAATGGTTCGTTGAGATCTAAACTGCAAACTGAGTAGTAAAGGAGCGACTGTCAATAAATACATTGCCGCACCTTCACAATCCTTAAAAGGATACCTTTAAAAAAGTATATCCTTTCTTTAAGCATGAGATTATCCCCTGTTAAGTGAAGTGCTCCAGAGATTCGGCCCACTGTTTGGTTAAATATGTGCTTTTTTTCTAATATGGATCGCTAGGAGCTTGCATCCAAATACTAAGAATAAAAATCTATTTAAAGAGGAAGTTAGAAAAACATATTGCGGCAAAAAGGAAGTATTATTTGAGTGAGCACAATGGTTTGCCGCAGATAAAGTACTTCAGATAGCAAAAAACATTGTGAAAAATGCATTGCTTCCAAATTCCTAAAAATAACAACATTCTCATCTGTAAAAATCTACATCTCAGAAAACTGTGTTATTCCATCTGCTTGTTTCCACTTAAGTAAAACATTAAAGAGTCACACGGACCATTGCTGAGGCAACTAATTAGTCCATTTGGACTAAAACAAAGTTCGTTTTGTACACGTTTGTAACATGAGCCCCCAGCGAATACCCACGGCGGTAGCTGGTTTCCAGGTCTCCATATTGAAAATTGAATTCTCTACTTTGATGAGTGGCCATTTAGTAAAAAGTAATTAATTTCAAAAATTGGTTGCTATTTTTGGATTTTCAACCAGAATAGGGCTTCACTTTTCATCTGAATTGACTTCATTCATCTACATTAATTGGAATTCCATTCTTTCTTACTTTGCTTAACGTACAATAAGCCGGCTTACTTAGTGGATGATGAAAAACGGAGCAAAACCCGCTATTTAACAAATGAACCAATGAATTGAGTGTTACAAGAGCTGACTGACCCTAGACATGGTATACAACCTAAAAAATAGATTCAATTAGAGATAAACGAAACAAAGAGAAACACTTTACTCCCAGGAAGGTTTTTATGTGTTATGTCTTGTGCGAATTGAAGGTGTCGCCAAAACAAAATAGAGGTTGCGGATAGGAAGAATGCTAGAAACAAGGTTTACATGATCAAACCGATCAACAATGACGTGAAAGTTCAACTTTAGCTGCCCTAAGTAAATGTGTCCGATTGTGATGGACTTAGGTTATATTTTTAGCCGTGCTGGAAAACAAAATCCCGAAATAAATCGTGCACTAGTTTCAGACATCAACAAGGTTTTGATGTAAAAAAAGTATCGAAATGGCATTTTAAAATGCTAATGATTAATACAAAATGAATCTCATAATTAGTAGATAATGATAGTTAAGAAATTGTGATCTGGAAGTGCTGAAACATCAAGTAGACTAAAAATGGAACAAATTGCCTTCAGCATCATGTAGGAAAAACTGGAAGTACGAAAAAAAATGCTACAAAAAAATTCCTCATAATGCGGTTAAATTATTTCGTAGTGATCATAATACAGACAAAAACAAATTTTCACCTCCTGGCAAGGCTGTGGGAAACGGTCATCTAGTTCAGTCTACGAACATATACTCGCATTTTCTACACAGGACTAAGTTCTTGCTCGCTGGGACAGATTATCCCGCGTATTTCGACAAATTAAACTTGTTGAAAATGCAAACTCGTTCTTGCCTACCTGACAATCATGCACAAACCCTTATTTTTGTGTCTGCGGGTAATGTCTGATATTTTTCAGACTACAATCATAATAATTTTCAGAAATAAGTTCAGTTTTCTCTCATTCATGTCGGCGCAAAATTATAGGTATCCGTAGGGTGTAATCAAGTCAGCCATTTTTATTCGTCGTACTAAATTTATCATGACTATTTAATTTCACTCTTTTCAACAAATGAGCAACGCCGTTTTGTAACAAATACTCTACGGATAGAGTTCAAATTAATCCTTTGATAAATTTAATGAATAACACACAACTAACTCAAAAGTGTTCTGACATCTGTAATCAGAACAAACGGGTAAGGTTATTAACTACAAACCACATTTTCAATATGAAAGAGGGAAGTCTTGGAACCATCTATGAATCCATCAGTTTACTTGAAGGACATCTCTTTTATCTTCGTGTCTGGTTAGCCTCATTCCAAATTCAGTTCTAGATATCAAGCAAATGAAACCCTCAAATGCGATCGACGGTGAACCAAACCAACTAACCGTCTGTCGATCTAATACAGTTTGACTTGCCATTTTCCTATTCTCGTCTACCCAGGTAGCAGATACAGTCTTAGACAAAGTGATGAGAAGAGACTCTTTCTCCCCAACTCAAGAATCGTAAACTAGGTTACACGAACATACTTGTCGAATAATTATATCATAAATGAGGCTTCTATCCTGATGCTGAAAACCCAACTTGTTTTACCCTGAAATCTTGTTTAACATTTACAGGTAGCCAAACAAGCGTATTTACTAAGGGCATTGCAGTCATGTTCACCAAATAGTGGAATTTTCAACTAATTCTTGTTCTCCTCTTGAACGACAGTTGAACTTGATGCTCAATTTGGAGTCATTATTTGGTAAAAGACTAGTTCACAACACCACGCAATTCCAAATCCATCGAAATTCAGGCTATTTTTTCGAAAGTTACCACTGAACACTAATTAACTCATTTTTATAGTCATAGATAAAGTTTTCCAAGTAATTCAAGCCTGTTAGTATTGTTACTTATAGGGACAACATTTTACGAGCGTATATGAGAAAAATTCGGATACTTTTAGCCATCTCGTCTTCCGTAAAAGTCAAAAAGAACACACTAACATGGCCAAAGAAGCGCAAAGAAGCATGACCTTCATTGTAAAAGGTTAAAAGCAATGAGAATCTTTTGTTAAGTTGAAAAATTTGCAAAGAACATGTCTGATATTTATGTTAGTTGAGGGAAAATAACGCTTAGGCCATAAGTGAGGGGGCCGATTCTGGACCATACTTACAACCAAGGAGTCCCTCATGCTTGCCCACCTATAGGAATGGTGCTAAGGAAATGAAAAATGTTGAGATGCGGACTTGTGGGACTGGGTTAAAGCAGTGAAAATTGGTGTTCTCTAGACAAAGTAGACAGTGGCTTCAACTGCTATCCTAGAAAGTATCACGAGGAAGACACACAAATGGAAGCCACTGATTTTTAGTCCCACAAAATTGCTTAGCGTTTCTCCATATAAAATTCTAACGACATCATCCAATATTGGCTCAGGTATGTCTAGCAAATATAAATGAATTGAAAATGGAAAGGTAGTAAGAATCCCTCAGGAATCAAGCAATATACAATTTTGTGCTCGACAAGCCTTCAAATGGGAGGTTTATTTGACCGAACTAGGCAAGGATTGAATTAACTGGTTATCCCACTGGAAACCAAGAATGCGATAGTAATCGACATTCTATTCTGGGTCTTTGGACATAAACATCCGTCGCGAACTATGGCGGAGCTTATACCGAAACAACTATTAGCATGCTATAGACAAATGAATGCATTTGTACCTTACGAATAAATATGACTGCAATTTCCTTCCTTACCTCTACAGTTGGCAGCTGCTAAATAGGAAACGAATATGGACTTTGTGCACAATTCTATTTCGATCTCATGCAAATGCAATGACAGGAGCTTACCAACGTAACACCAACATACGTACTAAAATGGTGTACTTATTTTCAAAAAATAGTAAAACGGTGTGGCATTACAGATAAAGCAAAAAATAGTGACGCACGAGAAAATTGTTTACTTTCATGAAGAACCTCTTAGGACCTCATGACGAATAGTCCAGGCCTAAAGATGCACGATAGGTTTAAACACGTCCACAAAAATGTCCTTCTAAAATCTAGTCATCTAGTAGTTAGAAGTCAGGGCATTTATTTGAAATTTCCCTTTCTTTTGAAGGTGTAGGAATAAAAAAATGAAGATCTTACCAGTCACGACTAAAGTAACACTAACAATTAAATAAAGGCATCACTGGAGCATGATTGAATTTCAAAATTCACAGATTTTCATCTATTTTCTTAGATTGGAAAGTGTCATAATGAAGGAAGTGTCTGAGAGGGTAATCGTGGGCCATCTCTACTGACAATCATTGGTTTCAACTCTAAAGATTTAAGCATGGTGCAGAGAAAATGGTGGGATAGTTTAAGAGTTAAAAAAGAGATCAATCGCAATAATAGAGTCTCGTTCAGTGTGCATTCCATTTATAACAGCCTCAGAAAACATTTCTTTCCCGTGTACAGAAAATTAGTAGAAGCTTAATATTTGAATAACAGCTTAATCGTTGTACCCCCATCCAGCAATCTCTTCTGTTCCAATCAGCGCGCGGCTTGCTATCACACTGTAAAAAGCCTGGTTACTTTAAGCAAGGTTCTCATGGGAGGCTGAACCGCGTTAGCAACAGGCTCTCATTCACTAATGAGAGCAGATTTAAAACAGAGCAGAAACTCGACGAGATGAAAGTTATTTGTCTAATCTAGAAGTCTACGTACGGCATTTAAGAACGCTTTGTCTGCGGAAAAATTTTGACCCAAGTCATCTAGCATGCTGACGTGACACCGTTTCTATAGTGGCACCACAGTTCGGTTAAGGCCTGTGTGCAAATACCTTTTAATTTCCATAATTATACGGCACCATCTTGGTTTCATGGACAGAATGTGGTCTTCAGATGGGTAATTTACTGCTGTCTTTATCCAAGTAAACCGAACAACAAATCATTAGGTCTTATTTATCAATCATGAACTCTTTCCTTATCGAGCCTCTGCCCTTCTTGGACTATTCCACATTGCATCCTTGCAGAAAATGGGACCAGTAAGTGCGTGGATCTCGGGGTAGTTAGCTTTTTTTTTCTACTTCTCTATCACAAGTAATACAATAAAAGAATACTAAAAGTCGAATCTCACAGGTAGAGCCATGAATTCTAAGAAACCTTAGCTTAATTGATACCGATCAAATTGAAACAATTGTGAAACCAAGAGACAACAAGTACTATTTCGCCTTTATTTCAATAAAGAAGACATATTCAAAACCCACAAAAACATAAAATCTGGGAGATATTCATTTTTTATAACAAATTCTAGAGTATTTAGTCAAAATCTTTCTCAAGATAAAAACTGATTTCTGAAATGCAATCTACCAATAAGGTTTTAATGGCGTTTAATTGCCATACGTAAATTAAATTAAAAAAAGTCAGAGATGGGCACCCTCAAGGGCTGTTGCTACTTCAATCTTTAGCTCGCTGACACTATTTTCTATCAGGTATTCGGCAAATATGACTTTATTTAGATTTTTCTGTTCAGATAACCAGAAGAAATTCTTTAAGGAATTATTTAAGTGCGAAAAGTATTTGATCGCCTGATGAAGCTGGGGGTAACACTAAGATTAATATCATAATGGTTCTGACTATCCATTCGATTCTTGTTTATTTCATCGTTTAACCTTTGGGACAAAATACTAAAGAAAGGTTGTGGAAGAGGGTTTCAAAGCATGACAGGAAAAACAATATAATCATTTATGGTAGAGGTCTCGGCAGAGTCCTAAATTTGAATAGATTGGAATGATAAGGACGATAGGAAACTGTTGAGCAAAGGACTTTCACAGTTTTTAATCCGTGATTCCATCTTCAAACTTAATTTCTTCTTTAATTTCCATGAACTCTTTGGTGACCTTCTAAATTTGATTTCTGTTTTTGATTCTAAAACTCGGAAAATCGCATCCTTCAAAGCATTACTTCTCCACCGCATAGAGCGCGTTCTTCATTGTAGTCGCTCTGATATTGGTTTGACTAGCCTTTTGGCATATTTTTTGCATTTCCATGCATATTATGACACAGGGTCTTCGTGCAGAATTCAATTTGATGAAATGACAAAATGGTTAAACGCACAATATTAATTTCTGGCACAGAGAAAGCATTCAGCTAACCATGAGCTAATTATGAATTATGAGCAAGTTACATACTTTGAATGCAGGTTGTATAAGGGAACCCACTAGTATAAAATGACTTAAATATTTTACAATAAAGAAGCCGTGAGAGTATCATTTCAAGACATCAGCAGTGTGATTTTGTAGACCAGAACACAAGATGAACACAGGCTTTTTATTTCTTATGATACAATTGAGATCCTTCTAATAACAACAAACATGCATAACTTAACACTCGGGTTTGCAATGAGCTCATTAATATAACGTCTTACACTGATCAAACCACGGTTATCTGCTAACTTAAGCTATGTGCTTAAGAATTTTAAGCTTACATTTAGACTTCTGTTGGAAACTTTAATTATCAAATAAAAGCAGATCAAACCTACTGAGATCTAGGTTCTAGCGCGATATTCTTTCATCTTTTTCTCAACTAAAAAATTATTGAGTACACTTATTGGACCTCCAACAATGGGCAATTAGAATTTGCATAAACATCACTCATATTTGTGGAATTCAAGCGGTTAAACTAGGAACCATGGACATAGGAATCAAATTTCGGTGCATAGAAACCTGCTTATTTTCGTTTTCTACTAGCTATATTGTTGGGATTGCGATTTGACTTTGTTAAATAGGAGCCAGTTATCAATATTTTAACTATAGGGTCAGATTGAGATCTTCTGACCACTGCTTCAATCGCGAGTGGAATTTTCGGATCCATAGGTTACCTTGCATTCCGAATTGGAAGAAATTCCATTAAGTACCACTCAAATACTTGTTCAACTGCCAGTGTTGCAAACATGTTTGACTTATCTCACCTTTATTGCTCTGCATATTAAGGCTTGGTTGACTTAGTTTCTTCTTGCAAGTGGACTAATTCCAGCATACTGCCATTAACTTGCATTGCAGTTGTCCAGCTTATTAAAGGATACCCGCAACAAAAGCCATCTTCGATGAAGTTCAGAGATTACCACTTTTATATAAGCGTTCGTGTTGAGAATCTTAGAATTTCATCTTCTTTGGCACTACCTTCTAGATGGCAATTTTTTACAATGTTCTGGTTAATAGGACAGGTTTAAAAAATTCTCGACAAGGAGAGGCTAAAGTAGAGGAGGTTTAGGTGATATTTTAGTTTTAGTGGTGGCTGGTGCGACACGGAACTCGAAAAGGAGCTTAATTCCGCAGCCATAAGGTATCTAGGGAGGTTGAAGCTGATTTTTAGCAAAAAGACGCAAATTTATCCCAGGAAAGGAACTGATTAAACCACGTATTTACCCGTCTTTATGAACCGTTGAACTAGATTATTCTCAGTGAATCAAATAGCCTCACCAAAAAATTTCAATTTCACCTTCAGCTAAGGCTATTTAACTATATCAGAAAACAAATGTCTTGTAAGCCATTTCGGACGTCTCTTCGGTTCCCATCGACGAACGAATCTTCACCCACCTGCACTATTTAGTGCATTTTCACTTCGAAAGCAAGGTCAAGAATTGCAGATCAGACTTACTGAATCGTCCCTTGACGCGATAGCAGAGGATGGTTAACTGACACCGATCCTGCCAAGAGTTAACCATAGACATCAGCCCCATTAACATATGAAGTTGGCGTTGACACCTGGCATGGAGAGGAAGTTAAAACTTCATAAGCCTTTTGATATTCCCATTCCTTACTTTTGCCTCAGCAAATCAATTTGCTGCTATTACAATCTCAATACTACTTACAGTAAGAATATCCCTATAGGCTGTTAGTTCACTTCAGAAATCCGAGTGTTGGATCCATGCTCTCGTGTAAGATCTGAACTAATTCAAAGTTGCGATCTGACCCTTTCATCTTTCGAAAATCCTTTCACATAAGTTCTCATTCCTTTTTGAATATCACGTCAAAAGAACTCAGAAAAGAAAATTTTAGAGCTTACAATTGAAAAAGTCAAGCATTTAATAAATGCGAAATAATTTCAAGTTTATTTTAAAGGATCGGATTACACGGGTCTGGAACTAGGATTATTCCGACTATATTGAATCCTTTGATAACAAACAAATTGCTTGAGAGTTCCATGAGTTAGTCGTAGTGGAGAGAAGTCGAATGAGGTGGTTCATTGGCTACAGAAAATAAGGAGCTGAAAAAACTAAAACCACCGGTGTGTGTAATTCGATCCCCATTTTGTCAGAATCTCCTGGTATTAATTTAAACTTTCTGGTAAAAATATGCAGGCCTGTCACCTTTTGGTTTTAATCCCTGGGAGGGATTCGAGTCGGAAGTTCTCCGTTAAGCGGTATCAAGTCCAAGAATTCGACAATAAGTTGCAAAGACGACGATGCAAGTGGATTCGGTAACTCGACGAGGTGGTCCTTCATCAGTAAAGAGTTGGTGGGGCCATACGTCGCGAAAAAAATGATGTCCAGGAAAAGTTGAAGAGAAGTGCAATCTTGTTTTCACACTATTCTCTTTAGGGACTATTATCAGGTAATGATGTGAGCTACTTCTGCTAGTATATTTGGAAATTTTCAGTTCAAAAAGGAGCGTCAAAAAATTAATAAAATTCAAAAGTAAATATCTCAAATTTAATCTGTTAGACTCTCCTTATTCATTTGTCTAATCTTATTGATGCCGTATTCAATCTTTCCTCTACTTTACAAAACCATTATTATTTTGTGGTTATCCATTCCGAAGGTAGACCAAAATTCTATACCATATGAAAAATCTCGATAAGTATACTACTCGGAAATTTTAGCAGACCCTCATCTAGGAAGATGGATTTCAATATAGTTCAGGAACGCTAAAAGACAAATGTTCCTTTTAAATGAACATTAATTTACTTTAACTTGTTTACCTTCATAGCTGTTCGAGTCACGGTTACTTACCCGTGCACTTCAAAGAGGAGAACAGGACAGAAAGGGCAAGATAACCTAAACTCTACCAGCATACCTAGTACTAACTAGCAAATACGACTTCCCTTTAATCCTCTTTATTTCTGATTCTAATTCAGTTTGATGACACTCATTAATTTGTACGTAAAATACAAATAATAGAGATGTTTCAAGTTGATATCTCATGGAAAACATAATTCTGCTTTGCAGACATGCAAAAAATTGCGTAAAATCCTGCGCCCCAATATAAATGTAATAAGAAGATAAATGAAAATGCAACCTTATTGTCTTCTGCTGCAGAATTATTACTGCCATTCGATAATGCTCATTAATTTGATCCAAACAAAGTAAAGTAATAAACAACCATTTAACAGGGAAAGGTACCAACTTCAAAAACGCATGAACGAATCTTATCAACGCAGGGCTTGATCCATGCATCCAGGGAATATTTTTATATGATTTTCGACTGCAAGTAAATTAAGAACCAGCATTGTACCGATTATAGCAATCTTTCCAAGGGTGACCCAACTTCTTCTGCGCACATTTTAGACAATCAGTACAAACAGCGTTTAGCGCATCCTGGGGGCAACTAAGATCCCTTAGCAAATTGCTCAAAGTAGTGGGTGTGGTAAACAAAAGTTCATCAAAGACTTTAATGTACTTTTAAGAGGGGCTTTATCATAAGTGCAGTACCCTAAACACTTTGCTGTATGCTAAAAATACCCTCCAAATGCCAATTTTGCCGATAGTAAAGCTATCGCAGTACTTCAATAAGTGGGGCTGTTTCAATTTTTCTTCCCTCTGAAGACCAAAATTGACCATGGTTAATGGACCCTCTAATGATCTGATTATTCGGATGTCACAGAAGGGTTGAAACCATTAAATAAGCTAACTTACAGTTCGGAACCGTTTCCGCAACGCACTAAAACAATCACATACATCTGGAGACTTGATCAAATACAGGATCATTAAATCAATCTAAGAGTTTATTTCTTTACATGCTTCAGATCACATTTGTTGAATATTAATGTACCTATTATGACTACTTTATTACTCCTTTTATCCTAATGGCGCTTTCGCAGGGCGGGGTCAACTATCAGAGGCGATTCCAATAGAAGAGTAGTAATATGTGCTTAGTAAGCGAAATCATCCTTCCGAGATTCGATGCCATTCGCTAGTGTTAACACCTTGAAAACTGAACCTAAAGCTATGTACGACTATCGGGTTTCAGAATTTCTCTCTTAAGTTTTAAACCCTAGAATTATTCCAAGAACTAACTTAATGTGAACAAATAAAATATTCTATTAGATTTGGGTTGAGTAACTTGAGAAATGCACACGTATTTTCTGAAATCCAGAAACGAGTTCATTTGAGGCAGCACAGTATGGTTTAATTCGAGACGAAAAGCGAATTTTTGACAAAATTTGACAATCTAACGATGAAAATAAGATTATTGGTGGCAGAGCAGCGTTATTATTCAGTCCTTTCAAGATTTCAGAAAAGCTCTAAGCTAATTTCAATTCATTCTTATGGCCTTCCTCGCAATCAGAACACAAGATAGAATGTACGGGTTCGAACCCTTAACCGGCTATCTTTTGAGAATCATGTCCACAACCTCGTCTAATATTCTCGACTTCCAAAGTCTGCTTCGTCGCTAGTGTGAGGCACTCCTTTATATCTGTTTATATTTCTGACGAAGAAAATTCCATTAATACCTTCCTTTGCAGATAGGCTCGGGAATCACTTTCAATCACTTAAGTTACTCTAAGGGTTATCTTGTCACTTGCATGCTCTATCGCCACGCTGATCCAAGACCCCCTTTGACGTCAAAATGCAGTCAACCAATAATAGAAGCTAACGCAGGCGAAATGAAGGCAGTCAGTAAGCCTTAACATAAGACCATGTAGCTTAAAACGATGTTGTAAAATTTGGCAGATTGACAGACTAAACGCCGCTGATTGCTCGAAATTACAAATGGTCTACATACACACTTGTATATTGAAGAGTATAAGCACTAGTTAAGTCAGCATAATGAAATTTAAGCCAATTATGAAGAAAAAGTCGGCATTCAATTCTTAATTTAAAGAAAAGCATTGTGATGCTCTTCCAACGCTGAATCTTCATACACTATCGTCTCTTAGGTCATTCATTCACTCATTAACTTTTCCACCAAAGGCGAATTAGTTTTTATTGCGACACTATTGAGGAAATATAAAAAAACTTCCAATGGTCGCATCATCAAGTTCTCCCAACGAGAATTTACAGGCAAGTCGCATTTATATGATAAAAAGTTAATAGCTGTTCTCTTGTACATATTTTTAAGCTTCACATAAGTTCATCGGCTCAAATCAACGGCTTATTTGGTTAAACTATTGAATTAGTCACTGAAATCTCAAATAGGTCTTCTCGGAAAACACAATTTCGTCTGGAATATTGATTTAGCTTGGATAATTATGCATGATTTAATTGTGGCTCCTGCTACTGAAAATGAAGAAATTTGCAACTGCAACCGCCGAATAACACTGTGGAAACTCCATCAAGCGGAATTCAGGTTTTTAATTAATTCTTTCAGAAAACTAATCCGCTAGTCTCATTAAACTGTACTTGTTAAAGTTCTTTCCAAATAGTTTTGCACCTGTGAAATAATGCAGGAAGAACCCTTTTCCCGCCTTCAATAATTCAGTTCTCCGATGGTTCTTTTGTGTTCAGTCTATATCGACCTCTGTAATGAAAACAGAACGTTTCTGATTTCCTTATTTCCCATGGAACCCAAAGGGAGCATATTTGAGTATTAAGAATTTGGTGATCAAATGCTGGCTTTATGGTTCTGATTCAGTCAGTTCTACAGTTAGTTGACAGGACTTTTAAGGGATTAAGTTTTGCTCATTTATAATTTACAGAAATAGAAGGGATGAACAATGGATAGGAACGAAGTAAGGAAAATTAATGGCGGATTTTGATAACACGGAGACATTAAATTTAGGTGAGCTAATTTTTATATTTTAGAACAGGCCTCATCCGTGGTGAACCAGAGATTGTACTGAAACTTAATCCCACTTTATTGTTAGTTTAGATCAGCAGAAGCACAACTTCGTACAGCCTGATAAACGAGGCACGACGCAAGCATCTGAATTCATGGTCACTAAATGGACTGTAGAAAGCGCGTACATGTAGAAATGAATGGAACATCCGCCAGAAACTTGAAAAGATTTCTAGAAGAGGTATGAAGATTGTTTGCCTTAACAATATCGCGAACGGACGGGGTGCCACTACGGAGTTAAACTGCCACCTGTACGATGAAACCATGCCAGAGACGTGACCAGAGAACCGAAGACGTCGATAAACGCGTTTACAGTCTTCTGTGTTAACTTTTGTGTGCTACTTGTTATAAAAGCTATTTGTACTTCTGTGCTTGAGGCTTGCCCCAGTTAGTGGGGAGTAAATAAAATGAACGAATAATCAACCATTATTTGGATTACAATTTTAAATAAATTATTACTGGAAGTCTCAGTTAATGCAAAGCATTCGAGACGAAAATTTCTCTTTGATTTGGCATAAACTTTGTCGAAGGCTGAGTAGTCTAACTTCAATTTGATAATCTGAAGAACAGTCATTATAATCACGTGATATGGTTGGTCATAACAGTCTCCAGCTCCACAATGGGCAAGAGCTGTATCCGCCATAAATACATCCCACCATTCATACTAAAATACTCATAAACAGACCTGCTCACTTATGTGTCCGCCTTATCCGCCATATACATAAGCGCTATACACCATATCGTGTTCAGCGTAGAATGATTTTGCAGTCGCCAAGGCTGGCTCTGCTAAAACAGACAATTTGATTAGTTTTATCTAACAGTGACGAAGGTTCATGCTTCTTCAGGGTGTTCTGTGTGAAAAATGGATTTGCTGCAGTAATCTGCAGCTGAACTTCTGCTGGAGCAAGTATAATTCGGGAAGGGAAGGCAGCTTGATTCAGCTCGTTATAGCTCAGTTGCTTAGAAATCAGTTGAGCGGAGAAACGTACATTTTCAAAAAAGAAAAAGTTTAAAATCTTTGGCCCGGGGTTTCGCAATTCAAATTTAATTCTCACCATTTGGATTTCAAAGCAATTTAATGGTTTTTTCTATTTTAAACTGTTTTGTCTGAGACAGATCCCATGACGATCAAGAGAACTCATTGCAAAGAACGACCTCCAGATTGCACCAACTAACTATGCTAGCTAGGTAGAGAATCTATGAGCTTTACCAAAATGGCTGTCGAGAGAAATAGTTGCAGGAACATGCTTGATGAATCGATCTTTCGAAAAGCAGACAAAAGCAGTTATCTGAAGTTGTTTTTGTCCCTCCAGGAGCTCAAGACTAAGCAAACCCCATGGCAGGGCAGCGAAATGAATCTTTGCATTAAATATTTGTTTTGACCTTTCATGGTATCTCTTTAAGAAGAGAATTCATAAGAGAATTTAAATTACGTTCACCAGAAATGAGGAGGACAAGGGAAACTGAAATTGGTCAGTTAGCCTTAATGTCTGTATTAGCCTAGTTGTAAGCACAAAAAATGGCACCCATCCAATTTCTTCACTATTTAAACTGTTCATTGAAACTTAAGACACACTTAAAATTCAACAAAATCCACTATGATTTCGGATAAAGTTAACACACTTTCAAGGGAACTAATAGTTTTTTTCCTAAGGAAATTAATATGGGCAGTTTAGAAATAGACAACGAGGCTTTATAGACAGAAGGCGGACTAAGACAGGAGATAATCACCATTGACCAAAAGAGAATAGCTACTATTTTTAGACAGAAGCAAAGGGCTCAAAGTTAGCAATAAATGCCTCTTTTATTATCTGGGGTTCTTGTAGTCCAGCTCTAAAAGCGAGATACTATTCAATGAAAAAACAAGTCTCTTTGGGAAGTGAAAGGTGAGCAGCGAAATTGTACAAACGAATGAATTAAAAAAAACAAAACTCATTAAAAAAGAAAGGCTTAGTTTCAAAATAGTTTTGGAGTGAAGGAAGGTCGTTATATTAAGATAAATGATAAATTTTGGCATTTGTTCCTTTCTGTTGGTGGATATTTTACTGAAAAATCTAACCATATAGTTCTATAAAGTAAACGAATTTGCTGGGAAATGATTGTTTGAAATTTTTTGCAGCTGGCTCAAGTCCAGTTATTCACTCATCAAATCCTGGTCGGTTGACCATTTCACAATCTGCCAATCTAGCTTATTGGGTTTCAATTTTTTAACAAGTTTCTTACAAGCTCTCAAGTACATCTGTGTGGTCTGATGGGACTGGCTCAACTTACGGTGATCAGGTAGGAAGAGGTGGCTGGTAACGCAAGTTTCTCTGCCCAATCCTCGTAAACATCAGGTGGTGCAGGGATGAGTGCTCTGGTTTTTAAACAAATGGAGCAAAAAAGAATTTTGTCATGTGGAATGTTAATAAATAATGAATTATTGAACAAAAATTTAGCACTAATTATCGGATGAATGATAATTATTTTGGTAATGAATTGCTTTGATTAATGACTGGGTCAATGAACCTTGAAATTTTTTCATCAAGTTAACCTCCATTTTGTGTGCGTTTGGCATACTCTTTTGTGCGCCAAAAAATAAGAATGAAAGTCTCTTGAAGTGAAATTTCAGTTTAAAATATTTTTTTGCTTAATGATGGACTAATGACTAATAAAAATGAATCAAAATGAACTCAGAACCGAAAGTAACTGTTATTTAGCCAGATTTGAGTAATAAACACCCAAAACTGTTCATTCTCGTCGTCGCACAAAACTGAAGCATTACTTTACAGCTTAATTTTAGATTCTTACTTAAATTTGAGCCATAAAATATAGCCTGCTGATGATTTCAATATATAATTATATCGCATTTTTACCAGGAAAACATTTCTCTATGGTGGTTCGTTAATGATTCCAACATAACAAAAGAGTAATTCGAACAGAATGACGTAAAGTTTAACAAGACATAGACCATAGATTTAATTTTCCGAGATGATATTTGGTTAGTTTTTGTTTAAAAAATCTGTAATTTTAATTTAAATTCTTCGGTTCATAAGTTTTAAGACGGCCTTATCGGCTTTGACGACCAACTGAATTAACCCGACATTTATTCTAACTGCGGTTATAACAAAAAAAATATTCGGACTCAAGTTATGGAATCCAGTGCATTCCTTAGAATAAAGCTTATAAATAAATATAGCGTCATGTAACCGAATCTCAAAGATGATCTGAAATCTAGTTTGACTACAAAGATCATGGAATAATTCAACATTTTTTCCTATTAGCAATTGGGTCTTTTAGATGAAGAATTGTTAGAATAAAAAAGTGGCTTTCGTAGTATTTTTAAACAGTTTTTAGTGTAACGATGCTTTCAGTCATCAAGATGAGAGACGACAACTGGACTAAAATTAGTCCTAGATCTATAGGGCTAGGAAGTCGGACTTTATTGCAGTCAGGGGAATTTCAAGATTATCACTCATGTAGACGGAAAGTCAAATGATCATTTACTGGAAAAAAAACTTTCTCTCCTCATTTCGAATTCTGAAAAGCTTTCTAAATCCATTTTCGTACAGGAAAACTTATTATTGAAGAAGTAAACACGACCATTCAGTTATCAACTGGGTATGAGTATGCCTCTTGGTCATTGTAGTTTGTATTTTCAACAAAGTCGGGACTTATTTCTGATATAGAGAAAAATTCATTCGTAAATAGCCTTAAATAAGAAATGAAAAAAAACTGGGCTTGACGATTTGTATAGGTTCGAATTCAGCGTAACTCTGACGATGACTCTCATTAATTCAATGAAGATTCTAATTTACTTAGTGGAGCACAACACAGCATTAGCAGAGGTAAACAGTTGAAAATTTGAAATTCATAAGATAAACTTAAATTACGCCCAAAATTTACTAAATTTTCGAGTCATGCTGTATCATATCAGCAGAATCGCCCTTGAAGATTTCCGTCAGACACTTGCACCATGTTGACGTAATTATTTCGAGATTGTACACAGAAGGAACCGAATTAATACATAATGTTTTTTCGGGTATTGAAATTTATCTTATAGAAATGTCTTAAATTTGTTTTATGCTAATTTGGTTTTTCAAAAAATTAAGCATATTAGCAAATAGTAAGTCAATTTAATAATTTTATATTTTTTTATTTTAAATAGAGAATGCCGGCTGCAATGGTTAACTATAAAAGTGAGCACATGATTTGCATGATTCTCAAATGATTTTGATTGCCTCTAAAAAAATACTATTTCATTAATTGTAATTGAAACTTTAACCTGTTAATTAATTAAAACTGGTGCATAAATCGGGTATATCTGCATGGGAGCCGAATAGCGAAATTAGTCAGGTTGAAAATCTTTGTATTCAGGTTCCGTACGACTCTAGTAGCATAAGTGTACTAGCCCACAACCGTCAAAGAGTGTTCTGAAAAAGAAGTCCGCAGTGGGAAGAACTGTCCGAAATCGGGCTGTAAGTACCTTTGAGAACGATAATGCAGGTAGAGAAGGCAAAAATTGGGCAGAAGTGGGGAACCCGACTTAAGAAGTAATTGCGTGAAGAGGAGAGCCTAGAGGAGAATTTAAAATTGACTGTATCATTGGTAATACAAGGAGCATAGCTTCAAATATTAGTAGCTACTTTTACCGTGATAAGGCCTAAAGAAGAAATCGACTTCGTTGTGTCACGCTATTTTACGTTAACTAGAAAAAACAGGATCAAATTGAAATACCATTATGGTCACAAAATATCCTAGACAAATCGGCCTTGGAGGGGCTTTAATAGAAATATGCGCACAGCTTTCTGTATAGAAATCGCTAATATAGCTTAAAGTACCACTAATAGGGAAAGTAAACATCTAACGCGCGTTTTTAAGCAGAGAATTGCCAATCCGAAATCATTCGAGTTGTCGTAATTCATGAAAAAGATGGTGAAACAGTAGATTCAAGCTCGTTCAAATAAACAAACATAATCTAAATGTTTTTGGTCAAGAATTGCACTATCGGTGGGCATCTAATAAGAAAGTTTTATTGAATTAGACCAAAATTAAGTTTTAAAAGTGAAAAGAAAGCACTGATTGAGAACTTTTAATTAGAAGTGTCACAATTTCATGGCTGTTTTGTCATTTTTCCTGATTTTAGGGATATTTGAAAATAATATGCACATTTCTGTTTCAAAATTTTTCCACTTGTCGATAATTCAAAAAAAGCACCCAAAATTTTCAAAAAAATTAAAATGAACAATCCGGATTTTCATCACTTTTCTTTTGTTTACTCGCTCTGAAGAAAATGAAATCCAAATAGTTGCCTTCACTTGTACACTGATGAAGAAACGTTAAAAAATCGTACCATAAAGAACACGGTAAAGCCCTGGACATGCATAAAGTTTGATTAAACAATGAGTTCTTTGTAGAAATGTCGTTTCCTTGACTAATGTTGTACGTCTCTAAGCAATATGGAGAGCCGTCTGTAAATGAAATGATCCATGACCAATGCGTATTCTAAAATCAAAATGATTAAATGAATTTTCAGTTCAGCTTCCCTTTACTTAATTAAGGCTGAATTATTTAGAATTTCTAAATCGTAGTTCTCTACCAAGTTAGTTCTCTTTCTGTCAGACAGAAGTGTGTGAAGCCTTCTTCGGTCACTTAAACGGATTGCTTTAGACTTTCGAATATTACTTGAATTAGACAGGTTTAAATTAAAGAATAACGTTTTATAGTTAATGAAAAATGATCTTGCAATGATATGTGAACTTATTAAAGTTTACTTAATACTGCTAGAAAATTGAATAGGGAGCAGTGTAATAAAAGGACTTCTTTGTTAAACAATGGTAGAGGGGATTCAACTAAGGGCTGAATTCAAATGAGAAATCCTACTTAAACTCAATTTAATCTAATCTAATTTCATCTATTCCACCGAGAAATGTCTCCACTTTAGGGTAACTATGCTGTAAATGGGAATTCAGTTTCCAGTTTCTCCATCCGCATTGGCAGCAGCGCATCTGTTCGGTAATTTTCAGTCGGCCTAGGCGATAGTTAAAAACCTGGCCATATCTTGCTGGCTGATCAGTGCGTTAGTTAAGTTCAGACCCGGTTCTGAAAGTTGAATTTACTTCTGAGGTTAAATAAGGTTTCTAAAATAAACAAGCACTAGACCTATGAGCTGAGTGGTGATCTGTACAGGTTGAAAGCAGATGAATACTTTGGGTATTTAAAGAAATCTGGCTTCGTTACTATTCAAAATTTAGATTTTGGGAAATCCTTTGGACTATCATTTAGAAAAGCATACACTGTGGAAGGTGCTCTGATCGTACTCTGTGATCTAACAACCGATCATCTTTCTCATTGCTAACCTCCTATTAGCCCTGCTTACTATTAACTGATTTTAACAGTTTTCTGCCTAGTGATTAATAAAGTGGGGCTAAAACTAATGCTTATACTACGAGAAGTGAAGTTAATTACCTGAATCTACCAAATAGTACTCTATACCTAGGTTAGTAAGTAACCTAACCTGACGCTACTGCATAGTCGCCTGAAGAGCAGCAACCAGAAGACGTAGAGTAGAACGTTAAGTAAACCTTGGTTTGCTCGCTCAATAAAGAATTAAGATGATTTAAAGCATGTTGTCGTATTGGATTTGATGCTTCCAATGACGTTTAGCATCCAGCCATCGCATCCAGTTTTACGTCATTTTAAAATGTAATGTAAGTAATGAGGATTTGTAATTTCATTTACTTTACGAAAGTTCATTATGCTAATTACAAATAGACGAAGCATCTACGAAAGAAATGAAAGTTTTCTTAGAAGCAAGAGGTAAAAAATCTTGAATTTCTGCCGTGGTAGAGCAAACAGCCAAGCATTTTCCAAAAACTATTGTTGAAAAGACGTCGCGAAGTGTCACCTACGCTGTCAAATGCTGTTGGGAAATTTACGGATAAGTCAATGAAATATCTTCTAAAAGATTTAAGTGCGCAAATAACATTTTGCCTTATATTTTCACACCAAAACTTGCAGACGTTCCAAACAACCATGGAATCCCACTTTATTGCCTTTCTTAGTGAAATTCATGGTTTTGTTTAAGCTACAGAATTAGTTTATATTTGACCTTGTGGTTGAAAACAAACAACAGAGTGGAGTGCATTTAGAACATAAAGGTCAATTACACCACCACCTTAATTCACTCCTGAGAAGAAGACCATGTGCACAATTGTTTGATGTACACTTATTTCTCTATATAAATTTCGCAAGATTAATCTTTTCCGAAATGGCGATTTCTCATGCCTATTTTCAGTGTCCTTCTAGGTGATAGCAATGACCAAGATGGATAAGTCTGAAATTCATTTGAAAGAAGATTTTTACTGATTTTTTCCGATCCGAAAAAGTTGATCTGTGTTGCATAGGTGATGCTGAAGGAGTAAACATGTTACAGGTAAATAGTATTGCTAGTTTGAGTGATGGTTCTAAGACCTACTCTTTGGGAAAATCGGGACTTCGCAGACTAATCCAGAAAGAATATTAAAGAATCAGATGCAGTTCTGAGGGATGCGATGTGATAAACTTCCATCACACAAAGAGCTAGCTATTAATAAGTCTATTTCATATATTACTCTTAAATTATTTTTCAAGAATTCTTCCAGTCATGTGAATGCTGGGTTATGAGTTGAGGGAAAAGGATTATTTCAATCTCTACTTTTCAAAGTTAGAGAAGATATCTCAGTCCAATCTGGTACATCATTCTTCAAGGTATAGCTGTCCATTATAGTTATGAAATATTCATTTAATGAATCAGAAGCTCAACTTTAATATTAGCTGTTTGATTTCAACCACTTAATGAACCTTTAGTACTTAAGAATTAGACTGAATTGCGCAAAACCTTGGATTAACCAAAATGACAACTCGAAGATTGCCATATATTATTTCAACGTAGCGGCATATCTTTAATTGCGTTGTGGGTTCGTTTCCGCCCACTTGTGCGATTTTTACATACGTTCATGAAATACGCCTTCTAGGTCAATTGCGCATGTACGAACTTTTTGCAACACAGGTTGCTTTGGATTTCACGCAATTATAATGTATAACTAATTTTAATATCTGCGACATTTAAAAAAAATATATATGTTTCGTACTTCGACAACAAGCGAGATCATTTGTTCGCTTACTGGAGTCGAATGAATGTCTGTTACTATTATTATCCATTGCACATGCACTCATATTATCCTCCATTTGACTGATTGGTTCTAATTTACATGTAAGGGTTTAAAATGGCAAGAGAAGAATGCTAAGAAAGTGCCTTAATTACTTAAAATTCAATAAAAAGATAGCCCCTGTTGTTATACACCGGGAAATCAAGTATTGATAAACATTTTCGATTTAAGGTTCCCGGTTCGATCATATCAAAATACCCACTTTTTGACCATTTTGTGCAGTTTATCAAAATATAAATACTGTAAATTATGCCTCCTAGAGCATAAAAAGGATATAATAGTGATTCTATAAACTTACTTTCAATCTCTTCGTGGTGATTACCGGTGACCCCAAGGATACCTCTGGGAGCCAATGAGAGGGACGGCCGGATAGGACTATTCACCCACCGGACCTATAAAGTCACATTAAGTCAGCAGAAGTATAACTTCATGCAGCCTGAAAAACGAGGCGAATACCTGGAATCATGATCATTATCTGGTCTGTAGAAAGTGCGTGTATTTAGAAGTGAATAATATCTCTACTGGAAAGTTAAAAAGACTCCTGGAAGGAGTAGAAAGATTGTTTGCCTTAACAATATCGAGGGTGGACGAGAAGCAGCTACGGAGTTAAACTGCCACCTGCACAATGGAACCATGGCAGAGAAGTGACCAGAGAACCGAAGACGTTGTGTGCTACTTGTTGTAAAAGCTATTTATACTTCTCTTGCAACAGCAATAAGTTCTTGAGACTTGACCTAATGGGTGGGGCGCAAATAAAAATAAATGATGATAGTGATTCTGCAAGTTTAGAATTCACATTGCACTCAAGACAAACTTAATGACGTCGAAATTCGGTTGATTAGGAGATTTCTTTGCACGATTTCTGTCAGTAGTTTTCTACTTACAAGGTTGCCAATAGCTTCAATTTAATATATTGCAATTGCATTTTGAAATAAGGAAGCATGATTTAGGTCTCTAGGTAGTCTGACCACATGTCTTGTTAAATTTTCACTTGATCCATTTGACTTGGATGTTTGACCATTCATGTAAGATTCTTCATTCGTTTTGTGCTGGCAAGTCATTTACAAGTTATTTTAGATTAACTCTATACCAGATTTGTTTATAAACAGAACAAAATTATAGCTGGATATTGCTGTACCTGGAATCAAGAACCGTCTTCACGAAGGCGCAATTTTCCTCCCGATTTTCATTTCTATGTGTATAAAACGAGTAGGGCTCTGATTTGTTCGATTCATTTAATGCTCAGAAATGAACTTGTAAAGTCGAACCGCCGACACCAAAGACCGTAATCCCAAAACACGCAAACGCACTTGTTAAGTAAAATAACACAATAAACATAACAAAAAATAACGTAAATAAACAGAGTTATGTCCATTGGATATGAATGCCCAGAGTCAGCTGTACAAAACTGTTACTAGAGCAGATCCGATAAATATTCACTTATAAATGATGATGCCAATTGTAAAACTCTTATTTTCCACAAAATTTAGGCATAACTAAACTTTACTTTCAGTAGTTATCATGGAGTTACTTGGTGAAAAGAATAGAAACTGTCCATCAGGGGATGAAAAGTGTCATCATTCTCACTACACATTTATGGGGCCCATTGCACAGTATTGCCAAAACAAGACCACGAGCCTCGACATGCAATCATTTTAATCCAGTGTACTCGTTTTACCAATGGCCACAACTGAAAAGAACGAAATTATTACCCAAATCATGCAATAAAATATTTATAAAACTGATAAAAATGAATTCAGCCAGAGGTAAATATGTCTTTGTCAGATGTCTTGTCGACATTTACTTGTTGTAAACAAACTTGTATCATCTTGCACCATACTAATTAAGCTGATCTCGATTTTTCAATACTTTTCTTAGTAATGTACCGGAAGGGATTGTTACAATACTTATTTTCTGGAATAGGCGCATATGATCTAATGTTAGACTTTTAAAACTTGGTTTTCTTCACTTTGTTCTACATCAAAAGTTTGTCATGAAATGTAAGATCTATATTTTGGATCATTCTAAGCACTATTTCCAAGTATCTAGTAGGTTTAAGGTGTTTTCCATTGTAAGGACATTCCACAAATTTCTCTGACTCAGCTACCTTTATGAATTTATTTGTCTAGTATTTTCTCTGTCTTTTACTCAGTCAGATCCATTTTTCTGCGTCATCACCATGTTTCGAGCCAACTGCATAAATAATGACCGAAGCACAATAACAGGCCTGGAAATGCACATTCCCGATAAATTGTTCGAGGAGAGGAATGAAGGAAAAATGTTTTTAACGAGAAAGCCAGACTGGAAGAGAAAACAACTGCTAAAGTCTGGACTTTAACGCAAACAACTCAAGTCCTACGTTTTCAACCCAAAATTCATGATTAAAAAAATTAGAAGAAGCTCAAGTTTTTTTTTACATGGGGAACCCTTTGTAGTAGAATCGGCTGGTGGCTTAGATAAGCAGCAAGTAAAAGGGTATTTTAATCGGTTATTACCTTAAGACGAATTTGTTAAGCCTAAAAAGTTGCGATATAGAAATTAAATGAGATTATGATTTCGGATCCCCAGTTGAATTCTTTAAAACTTCTGACGACTGATGAAACACTTTGCATTTAAGAGATAGAAATTAAAAAAAGCAGAGAATCCTTCAAATCTTTGCTGCAAAACCTGAGGTTATGGTAAATATGAACACGTCCTACTTGTTTATTAAAGGAGGCTTGTGTCTTTCAAATTAAATCTCTTGTGTGCAAGTTTCTTTTTTTCAAATTTTCCGGAAAATTTTCAAATGGAAAACCTTGAGTGAAAAAAGCGCCGACCTCTGGCGGCAGAATTCTACGCTCATCAAATCACTGCTAACATTGTCTTTTGCTGCCGTGGTTGCGTTCAGCGATGGAAGGAAATTTGAGAAAGATGACAAAGAAATCTGTCTAGGTCTAGAAACTGAATGTAATCATTCCCATGAGGACTGACTTGTCATATTACTTTGCCAATTCATTTCAATAGATTACTTGATAACTAATGATTATACTAAGCCAGCTGGTGCTGAAGTTATCAATTCACGTTTTTTGCCTATGATAATAAAATAGCTGTTATTTAAACCCTATGAAAGCACCTGGGAATTTTTGGGATTCTGGTATAAAATTTTAAGTGCATAGAACTCGAACCATCCTAAACTGATTAAAAGAAAAGTTGACTGCTTTGCATTGTTAATTACTTTGTATTGATGGACATTTTATCCCCAAATTGCGGTAATTTTGGTGATCTTAGTTGATCGGTCAAATAAGAGATCCTTCAGAGCCAGTTGTCATTCGTTCAGCCCAAAAGAAGCATATTCAGATTTTAAATGGATATTCGAAGATAAGCTTACGATTGAATCAATTCTACGACTCACAACCTTGAGGAGAAGACAATTTTAAATCGAGCTTACGTTATCATGCCACGAGATATATTAGCCTCTTGTAGCTTTATTCGTGTGTTCTGCGAATATCAATGAAAGTATAAATCGAAGAGTTTAAATGTGCACACTATTAACTTTCATAAGCTGGAACCTGAAAACCTGATCTTTGAGCAGGTCGTCAAAAAACTTTTGACGTGGCAAATAAATAACCATAACTGAATTTTTCGAGTAACCCTCATATATCTAAATAGAGTATAGCCAGTATTAATTTTAATGACGTAAAAAAACGATGGCGGAAATAAACTGTCTTAAGAGCCCATTGTCCACTTCCTTGAGCTGTCTTGATGAGGATTCATCACGAAATTTAAGGCCTTCTCCATGAATTTTCCTTTTTCAACTCTCATACGCACACAGATCATTTTCAATTATTCTACGTTGTCTTTAACTCATTTGGAGTAGCACTGAAAGCGACTTTAAAACCTTGGCAATTATTCCTTCATGTTTTTTACCACCCCCCCAAAGTTCTTCATTCATAAAAAAGATTAGGAGTTCAGATAGCACAAAGTCACATTTGAATAACAAGATATGACCTATTTGCACCTATTCAGCTGAATTCAATCAGTTTCATTTGATTAAGCCAAAGTAGCTTCTTTAGGACAAAGTCTCTCAAATTATTTTTCAACTTTTGGGATTAATTTTAATTGCACAAATGTCCTCCACCAAAAAGCAGTGCACTGAAAAAAATTTCAAAATATCCGATAACCCTTTGTACATTATGGAATTTTTAACTTCAGCTGCGCTATCATGTTGCCTGTTTCACAATGATGATTAACCATGACAACTTCAGTAACTTCAGGAGTAATTCCTGAACCACCACATCTAAGCTGCATGCTGAATGTAGACTTTCTCATAGAACGCTTAAGAGAGCAAATGCTCGTCAAGCAGGCATTACTAAGTATAGCTATTAAAGTCTGAAAATATGAGCTCAAATGCTACAAGGCCCGAAAAACTTAACACTCTGAAGTAACTCTAATTTAGACACTGTCCCTGAGTATCGTGCTAGAAGCATTACTGCAAATCTATGAAGTTAAATAAGCAAGTGTCAGGGTGGTTGTAGATCAGCGCTCCAGACAAAGTTGTAGTTATGCGCTGGCTTATCCATTAAATACAAAGAACATCTCTCTGCTTCTTATTGAAGACAGTTTGCCTGAACGGTTTTAAGCAATTGCAACAGTTGATCCGTTTGAGCAAGCGAACTAGCTTTAGTTAAAGATGAGCGCCTATTGAAATTTGCAAAACTAAAGAATAAGCCTTAATTTTGAATTGGTGCTGCTTAGGCATAAGCGGCATAAAAACCTCAGTAGAATATTTTTATTGCAGTTCCAACGCATTTGCGTTGGGGTCTTTTCAAATTATTGAATACGAAGAACTGCTCGATAGCTTACACAGTTAAATTTTCATAAGGACTATCGGTATCTAGGCGCAAGAATGTTTGCTTCAATTGAGAAATTTTATAGAAAATTAGCTAAAAAAGAGACCGAAAAATTCTACAAATAATGGCTTGATTAAACACCGTCTAGGGTGTCATCCGTCCTTTTGACCAAAATACTTGGTAAACTTGAAAATCTGAATTTTCAGGATAAATTCTTGAACATTTTGCCGTCGGCCGATTGAATTTTTATTCAGTTTTTCTCATAACCGTTGGAATAAATAAATCAAGAACAGCTTTAGTTTGCCCATCGCTAAATATTCTTGGGAAAATTTACGCATTTTGCTTTCTCGGTGTGAATTAATATTTTTTTCGTTGCATTGTGAAAAGCCAAATTAAAATTCATCATGTTTTTGCAGAAAAAAATTTGAAAAACACTGCAGCTCATGCTAAATCATTTATTATCAAAGATGAACGGGCTACTGGTACAGAAGGAAAGAGTCAACTAACCTCAGTTCGATCTCTTTTGATCGATGAGCGCATATTAAACCATTCAGTCATAAAGCAGACATTAGACGGAAGGAAGTGGGTTTCAAACCCACGACATGACCACTGCAGAGCAGAATGTCTCAGCGTTTCAATGTCGGTCCCGATTCAAGTTTGACTTTGAAATGATATCCAATGTGATGCGATATGGCAAGTCTCTTTAAACCATTAAGTCTGCTTTGGGATAGTGAAAGCTCTCATAGATGCCAAAGTAAAAATTCTAGTCGTTCAACGCGCCGATGCTCTGAACTTTTTTGGAAAATTAAAGCAAATGCGTGAGTTGAGGTGATCTGTTTCATTCCGGGGAAGGAAATCAAGCAGGCATTACTAAGTATAGCTATTAAAGTCTGAAAATATAAGGACAGAGCAGTTTAGAAGGTTAGGGGTAATTCAAGGCGAGATCAGTTATCACACTAGGAACTCGTGCGAATCCTCATCTTTGAACAACCACCTCATCAGCTGCTTAGACTTCAACCTGTTTTTTGTGATCTCTGCCTGCTACAAGATTGAGAATCGTATATTTCGTCAAATAATTATCTTTTCTGTTTGTTCATAGATTCCAGGTTCGTCCTCCAGCTACCCTTCTAGAATGATTGTCGGTCGGTCGGAGGCCTTATTAGAGGTGAGGATAAGGTTCCTATGGACACATTATTCTCACTGTTTTTGAAAGTGAATTTATATAATGTTTGTTCAACCCCAATTATAGATGCACATTCTGATTTGCTTTAATTAGAATAAGTTGATGCTAGGAGCTTTGATTATTACTGCGATTTGCCCCGTGTCACAGTTCATAGACTCCGTTTCGTCCGATTTGTTTGTGCATTGAGGCATCCAAAAAAATTGAATGGTAGGATTTGAATTCTCACTTTAACTTGAGAATCTAGAAGGAACGGCTTGGCTGACTAATATAGGGAAGATCGCAGATCAAATCTGAACCAAACAGAACTAGGAGTGGATGGGTTATGCTAGGGACTAAAAATAATTATAAAAACCAAGAAACATTTTTTTTAAAATCGTAACTTGACATAACTCCAACACGATACTGTGTTTCCATATTTTCCTTTTGGGAATATACATGATACTTTTGAAATTACTCAGATCTACAAAGGCGTTGATGATCTACTATAAGCGTTGATGACGGCTTGATCAAACCGTGTCTTTTGCCCTGAGTCCTTCTTTCTCATAGTTGGGAGCTCCTGCAAAGACAGGTACCACGATACCCCCTGTCGAAGAGTCAACTTCAGACATGCACGTACAGCTAGCTAATTAATGCGTTTTCAGTCATTCTTTCATCAGAAACTACTGCTTCTTGGCAAAAACATTGGCATACTTTTATAACCACCTGTAAAGCGTCTCAACTTATCAGCAATTGACCTTTACTTCTTTTCCACGTCAGCAGATATAGATTTCAAACTCTCAATCGGCAAATGAAGACTTACCAATGTCAAAATCTTTAAATCTCCATTCCCATTGATAAGCATACGCCATTTCATAGGCATTCTCTTCATTTCATGCATTATTTCTGCCTTTCTGAGCGCTGTCTTTGATAGTACCGCCATTATATAACCCTGAATATAAAAAACATACTCACAGTTATAAAAAAGGTGCGTACAAGGAACTAAATATGGTTCCTAGTTTGTCAAGTAACGGAAGTTTTAATTTTATGTAATGTTTGAATGTGGATTCTCCAAGTATTCATTTCAATTAAACCCTAAATTTTTTTAATTATAGTAAAGTGAAAGTGTATCACAGCCTCATCATGGTAGCAATTTAGCTGCGTTGTACACGAAACCATATTTTTTTGTCTGCGAGTCCATAGGTTCGTAAACTAAATAGTAAATTTTTCAAAAAATTTTAACCATTAACAGTGAATGCAATGATACCATTCTGGAATGATGCACATTACTGAACTGCAATAAACGAAATTTTGCCTCTAGGTGGTGGAACAAATGGATTTCCTGTCGTACATAGTAATGAAATACATGACATCTGAACTGTTCCATACCGTAATTTTCTAAAAATTGGTATATTTTCTTTTATAATTACAAAAAAATGACAGAGAGCTCGTTCGTCACCTTTAGACTGTTAATATATGCAATATTTTAAGTGATTTCTCTTTAATTTTATACGGGCTGAATGAAGGCCATAAAAATTAATTGGGAGTTTTAAACACTTCGCTTGGCAGTATTTATGAGGGCGATTATTGCGCAAGTACTTTTAAAACTACTATTTTTTCCTTTTCAAGGACGAGCACTTATTATTTTTTTCTTTGACAAAAGCATCGACTCAGTGAGCAATTTCAAATGTCTTTTGACAATAAACTTCCCATTTCATTACGGAGATAAGCCACTTAAGGTAAAATAGGCACCAATAGGCCATTAGATACTGCAAATAGAAAAATTAATGTCTGGAGGCAATTCGCAGAATTGATAATTCAGGAACTTCCAAAGCCTAGAATCTCACTCAGAACTTTTCAGGTTCGGCGCTCCTACCATAGTAAATGGAGGCCTTCGGATCTGAGCAGAAAATTAATCTATAAACTGTCACATAGTCAGCTATCCTGTTATTGTCCAGCGTCTAGTTTAGCTCATGTTTGGTATCTTGAGTCGTTATTTCAACTCTCGAATGGGTAATGTATCAAAATTCTGTTATTTGTCTCTTGAACTCTAAAAAGCCATTCTAGAGTTATGTGCAGTTGAAAATTTTAAGCAGAACCTAAAGTAGATTTTTCTTATCAAATATTTAACTTGCCAAAGTCTTGTTTCAGTAGGTGAATTGAATTTTCAATGGTTAAGTAATTTTGCCGATTCACTCTCAGTATCTATGTTTCTAGACACATATACGACAAAATGGTCATGCATTATTTAAAACCTTAGTAGCATAGGATATTCTTTAATGGCACGTAGAAAATCATGTATTCCCACTTAAGATAAATTAAACCTTTCAGCATACATCCACCTCATTCATTTATTCCAGCCCCTTTTTGAATACCTTTTGAGGATTTTTCAATTGACCTTAAGCAATCAGAGTGGAAAGCTTTATTGCCTTTCTTTTCGACTATTTAAATTTATAGAATATTTTTAATATAAATAATCCACAAAAATAAGAAGCTTTCCTGTTGAAATTTTGATGTATACCAGTTCGTCTTTATGGGATCCCCTTCCTAATGTCTAATTGAATATGAATTGAAGGGTTATTAACCCATTCATCTAGCGAGTCGGACGAGTTCATGAATTTTGCAAAAAATAGGGATTCGTTGATAAATCAAGATCATGTAAAATTAAATTCAGTAAATCCTTTCGCGAATACAAGATTCTATCAGTTCTGCGAATAATTTTAGCATTCAAATTGTAATCCTGTTAAAGACAAACACCACGTAGATATCCGTTTTAATGTGCGATCAAAAATCATTCTCTGAAGTCTTAAACTTCCCTAAAATTCCTCCTTTTTGATGTATTTAATCTTTTGTTTTTGAAAAAATCTTTTACATAATTGGATCTCATTTATGCAATACAATACAACTTATCTATTTATTTTCTCCCCACCCATTGGGGCGATTCCCAAGGACTTATTGGGGGTACAACAGAAGTACAAATAGCTTCTACAACAAGTAGCACCCAACAGTTGACAGAGAAGACAGTAAAAGTGCTTAGCGACGTCCTCGGTTCTCTGGCCACTTCTCTAGCATGGCTTCATCGTACAAGTACTAGTTCAACTTCGTAGAGGCACCTCGTCCGTCTTCGACACTGTTAAGGCAAACAATCTTCGTATCTCTTCCAGAAGTCTTTCCAGATTTCTGGCGGAGATTCTTCTCATTGCTACATGCAAGCGCTTTCCATAATCCAGTTTGAGACCATAAATCCAGATATTTGCGTCGTGCCTCTTTTACCAGGCTGTACGAAGTTGTACTTCTGCTAGCACAATCTTACTTTATACATGCGGTGGGTGATTAGTCCTGCCTGACCGCCTCATATTTGCCCCTGGGGTTGCCAGTGGTCACCACGAGGAGGTTGGATTAGATTGACCACTGTTTCTTACCTCCACCTAGATGTTATTTTTTAAAAAATGATGGTCGGCATTATCATTAAACTTCATGCCAAATAAGTCCTTCAACCTTCAGGAACATGCTGTTGAAAAGAGTAGGATTTCGACATGGAGAAGATAAAACTTGCTTTGGCAACGATATGGTCTAGTTGTTTTTGTAAACCTTAATTCTTTGTTTCGGCAATAGGATTTTATATGGTAGCTTTAATGGAAGATTATTTTAACCTCTTCGACCCATCCATCCAAAAAAGATGTCGGTGCTATGATAGATTCTCGGCGAGTATTTCTCGCAGTAGTGTACAGCATATATCTGAAGCCGTTTGAGGATTTAAATTTCTGCTATATGTTGGATCCGGCTAGACGTGGCGTGGTCGCAGCATCCATAATACTATAATGTTGAAATTTTTTACGAAGATATGCACCTTCTTGCTCAAGCCACCGCAGGAGTTTTCCTCTCTCCTTAAAACAATAACCACATTTCATTTATTTGCGTAGGTTTTCCAGGCTTAAAATAAAGTAAGAATTTTCGCAAATGCGTTCATCAGTAGAATGATGGAACTTGGAATGAGTAAGCTTAGGACTATGAAACGATGAATACCAGACCTAATCATTACTTAAAATGTTTTGTTTCGGCGTCGAATTCTCCATTTTTGAGTGTTCTGGGTTTTTCAACCCGAAGAACTTTAATCAAGAACATGATCAATTATTGTTTGATATTACTGTTTTCAATCTTAAGTCTCATACTTAATTTTTAATCTCACCTTGAGGGTTTCTCCAGCCTGAAAGAGATTTTTCAGGCAAATGTCATACTACCAATGTTGCTGAATAACAGCAATTTCAAATACAATCTCAATAAAGAAGTCTGCAGTTTGCTACTATAGTTTTTTGAATTTGGTTATTTACCCCTCATAAATTCATCTTTACCGATGAAAACCCTTTCCTAAAAAAACTGGAACAAATAAAGTTTAACTCGAGACAAGTTTAGTAGGGAACTTCATGGGCTGGTATTTTTTAAATTATATTGTTCATAAGTATAATCGTAAACGCAAAGTATAAATATAAAAACGACAGCGAAATAGTTTACTTAAGTTGAAGTCAGCCAAGGTTGGAGTAAGAGCCTGAACAACTTGCTATTTAGTGTCATGATCTGTTCTGTTGATTTTATTTCTTACTTTTTTGTAAGTATCATACCAGGTCGTCTTTGTTATGAGCCAGGAAAATTGGCTGAAATATTGCTTTCACTACCAACTATTATTGCTCCGTCAAAAGCCCTTAGTTGAAAATACGAGCAGACTCTAGAAATTTTTTTTAAAGATAGAAAAATTAAGTACTTTTTTTGTGCTCATGTGCAACTATAATGCCCTTAGTGCCAATGAACGTAACTAAGCAACAATACGTATAGGGTATAATCTTTTCATCTGAAACAGTTAAATTGAACTGTCCGAATTCAGAGGCATAAATTCTGACCGGAAGTCATCTCGAAATCCTCATTATCATTAGAATGTTATCACAAATGTTTGCAACGCTATCCGATTTTAGTTTGTTAAATCTACCAAGCTACTAATAAACCTATCTACTCAATGCACATTTTGTCATAATTTTATCATATTCCTCCAGTACACTCTGCCATAGTTTTGCAAGAACTATGCTCCAATCAGTTTTAAGATGATATCTGACTGTTGCTCGATTTAAAACGATACCACTGGAGTAAAACGTTAAAATCCTCGCCTCTATAAAAGCCAAGGTTCCAAAACTTCACTATGCCATAAAAAGGTGCCTTTAATTTTCCACAAATCGAGATTTTAAAATCGACCAGTTGCTCCAAAATTGTATAAAATATGATTAAACAAATTCTTGCTAAAACTCTTTCCTCTGTTAACCATGGACAAAGTGGGGAATTTCGTTCAAAACGTGTTAATAGCTTTGTTTCCTAGGTATCCTTTAATCCACCAAGGTCTCTTCGCCAGTTCATAAAGAAGACATATGTCATTGACTCTCACCTAAATCCATTAGCTCATTTAAATATTTTGAAGGTGACTCCAGAGGTTGTCACGTTTACGTTTCAAAAGGTACCTTTGCAGAAGCATCTCCGAAATCAGATTTTTCAACAGTTTATGCTTGCTGGGTTCTGACCACTGATTGCCTTACATGCAGGAACTATGTCAACTGGTTTTTGCAACAATTTGAAAGTAAGACTGGCAGAAAATGCCAAAGTACAATATCATTCTACCGCATGAAAGCTTAAAATTACTATATTTCGTTAGGTTAATTCGGTCTTTAGCTGCGGGTAATAAATAAGAGTTTTTCAATTCAGAT
This sequence comes from Moniezia expansa, assembly GCA_019097775.1. Taxonomy (NCBI): domain Eukaryota; kingdom Metazoa; phylum Platyhelminthes; class Cestoda; order Cyclophyllidea; family Anoplocephalidae; genus Moniezia; species Moniezia expansa. Next base: position 6,100,300 of record JADFDV010000076.1, on the reverse strand, counting down.
TTTAAGAATTTCCATTAAGTTAATCATTTTATTCTTATCAAATTATTCCTGAAGTCGACCCTTAATGTGCCTGCCGTTTCGAGTACTTGTTAATTTCATGCATAGTTTTTCAAAATTTGAGATCCGCATGCATATCGAGACTGCTAGGAAAGGGAATATAGACGGTAGCATGAACCACTAAAGGAATGTCATTAACAGTAACTCCATTATATCATTTAGAACTTGAATGAGATATTTTATGATTCGTTTTTTGGATCGTATATTTATATATGATTTTAAATCATTAAATGAAACGAAATACATACAGTTCTCACAAAAGCGCATCAATCTCAAAAAAAATTTAAAATGCCTTACTTGTCAGATACTACTGAAAATAAAAAATCGCAATTGTTTGAAACGCACTTTTTCATCAGTGGGTAATTCGGGCCACTTTATTTACTCACGACAGCTGAAAATACTTAGCTTACATACTGTGCATGACTGTACAATTGGTCTTGTTTGGCTGTCTTATAACAAGCTGTTCTTAAATTGCCGGTGATTAAAGTGAAATCATGATGAATTCATTTAATTTGACTGATGTGTAAACTAGACAACGATGACACTCGGGGATGCTTGATTTAAAGGCCTTCAATCTAAAATGAACCATTTTTTCTAGGTTAAATTGTCTGGGTATGGCAGAGGTGTTAATAAATCATTCAAGTCCCTTGATGCCTGCGCTGGTCGAGCTACTTGTTTTGGCAAGAGCCTTGCATAATTATCTTCGACACACCAAGGCCAATTTTTGGTAGGAAAGTGTTGTGCGGCTTACAAAAACAAAGAAACATTAGGTTGGAGGACAAGCCGAGTTCTTTGAACAAAGTATTATGAAATACACGCTTTATTAAATCATTCAAAGGCTTTCATTCTGTGATTAGCGGCCTTACACCAATATTCCTAACATTGAACTTGTTAGTCTATTTCGATTCTATACAGGACTCTCTTGTACTGCTAAGCAGTACAATCAATGTTCTGAGTTCCTATGAGTTTGCCGGTTAAAAAAGGTTCTAGGCAGTATCATCAGTGTTTTGCCACTCTCCGATAGCCAGTCATTGAAGTGTTTTAACACGTTGGAATGGCCCTGGCATCTGAGCAGGTTAGATGAGCTGGGGTGCAGCAACTAAAAGGGACTAAGTAATCATTTATAGGGCCTTTATGTGGTGACTGCGGGGATTGCAGGACATCCTACTAGGGCTAGTGAATTTTCATACCATCTACCCCAAACTTTTGGTGTCACTTATGTGATCATTAGATTGATCATTATGAAATTCGTCCTTGGTACCGCAACTGCAGCTCTGGCCTGCTCATGGTATTTAATTGTCGATCCAGTCCTCTTTAATGTGATTTTCCATTTTTATTAAATGGATATCCTTTGAAGAGGTCTTTGATCCAAGAAGGAAGTTAGCAAGTTCATAAGCAGCGCTGATTAAACGAAGTTTACAATAGATGTAGGTGAGGATGTTGCCATCGCGCGACTCTTTGATGTTTTACATTTTTAAAAAAACAATTATTCAGTCGATTTGTTTTTCTGCCTACACGACTTTATTGATAGTTTATTTGATGTTTTGAAAAAGGCCAACAGAGCTATTTTTAACTAAAAACTCTTCCGCAAAAAAATAATGGAAAAAGAGTCAAAGCCCTTGAATATGCCCAAGTTTTACGTGCCCATGCTAAAATTGGGATATCTGACACGATATATTTCAGAGGGCAGAAATGGGCTTTGTGCTTCCCAAGACTTTGGCTTATTGGGAAAACATTGACGTTCGTTTTCTGCCAGTCGGTATTCAAAATGCAAATTATATTGAAAATGAATATACAGCTCTTGGAAAACCAAATCAAAGGTTTCAGCGAAGGCATTCTAAGAGAACAATAATAAAAATGATATATCTGGTGAAATACTCCTAGGTACCCTCAGCCCAGTTCCAAACCCAATTACATAATCAGAGACTGCGCTTTATAGAGACAGCCACGATTTTGGTCAGAGCTGATTGGCCGTGAAATGATCAGTAGGAAAGGACTTGCACATAAGTACTTCTTTAGTTCGATAATAAAATGATCAGACTGGCTGACCATATTTGATATGCTTAGATTATGCGAGTTATCCACCGTTTCTCTCCCATATCCGACCAACGTTACATCAAAGTTCATTTCCACAATCATGATTGAATGGTGAAAGTAGGATCGCATTTAAAGTATCAGTTGAGAATAGTAAAGATCTAGCTATCAATTGACTTTTGGGATAGGACAAAAAGGTATACGAATCTATAGATATCTCTCATTAGTTTCAAAAATTAAACATTCTACGAATGCTAACTTTCAGAATATGAGATTCATCTAAATTAAACGGTCCATATGTATTGGGATTGTAGAACTAGAGCTACATTAAGTGAGAGCAATTTTATCAGGTTTATTTGAATAGGAATCAGATTTAAAAGAGGCTTTTGGTAATCACTTGATCTTAAATAAAATTTTCTGACTTGAACATGTACGTTCCTCATTTTCAAGTCATATGTCAAAAAACCTATTGATATTGAGGAAAGTAGACTCCAGAGCGGTACTTCTCCCACATCAGCACGTCAGTATTAAAATGGTTAAAACACCATAGGGATTGAACTAAACTTCTTTTGGTAAGAGCTAAAAATTTGCAGAATGGCAAACAAAATATATGAGAAGTGTGCAGCGAAATAATGTTTCTCCTTTAGTCGTTCTCCCTTGCTATCGCTTTCAATTCACATAGAGTCCCTGGACGCGACTCATTGGTAGATTAAGATGCCTGAGGGTCGATTTATTCTAATAGAGGCTTACGAATCTTATGGATAAAAATCATCATTTGATTGTTGGTTGCTATGAAAATCAGGACTGGTGGATTTGGACTTTAGAAGGTCAAATAAATACCGGAAAAAAAAGGAAAAAGAAGGGAAAAAAGTGCTTTTCAATACACGTCTCTCTTAAATTAACCTAGCCGCTATCGTTTCTAGTAACGCCTCTATAAACACCGGGAAACGCTGACGCAACTCTATCGTTGAAAAGCTATCTCATCATTAACCTTATTTACGTTTAAGTTCCGACCATAGATCGCCACCTATCTCGTTATCCGGGCCTTCCTTATCTCTCCCTGAGTGAATTGTCCCAAATTTAATCTGTCCTCTTGGCTACCGTGGTGACTCCTACCTCTAACACGCAAACCACAGACTGTCAGTCTTTTTCCTTCTGTGAAATTTCATTACTTCGTTATTGTAGGTTTGAATACATTAAACTACACTGTTCATAAATAATTGTGTCTATTATACATCTTCTATCCGGGTTTCAGATCGTTCAAAGGTGTTGAAAGCCTAGATCGGCTATCTCCATAACAGTTGCAGGGTCACATAAAGAGCTGCAAGGTGAATCAACCTGCTATTCACCATGTAATTTTTTCCGATTTTCAAATTTTATTTAATAAATCACATTAAAATCAAACTTTAGCACAACAGAATTTCAAATTTATCATAATTTGAAAGGTATCAAATTCGCGAAGGGGTAAACCCTGTTTTTAGACGCAAGAAGGCGTATGAATGAGATCAATGTAAGGTAATGAGATCGGTCAAGCACGAAAGGATACCTTAAAATAAACCGAGACTTTTTCAATTTCAAACGGAAAAAAAGTCAGAATAACTTCTTATGCTTTTCATCATGCTTTTGGTAGGCTATTAATCAGAAGACTCATTGTCCGGTTGGATGGATCTACTTAAGCAGCTACAAGGCTTGAGATCTTATTTTAATCTGGCACTCAAACTTTAAGGGTGGAAGTAGAAGCAACTGATTGATCAGTCTCATCCAAGCCAAGTTTTCAATCGTACTACATGCCTTCCTCAACCGAATTTTGGAAATTCGAACGGCTCAGTTTCAGCTCGCAGACCCAGTACCCTACGAAACTAAGCGATTCGCGGCAATCTCTCTCTTTCAGTCAAGCCAAGCTCCGAGCATTAGAAATTCTGAGATTTCCCCGCTGGCATAATGTTCATCGTCACATTCGAACCTAAGAAGAGCCATCGGCAGCCGAGATTATTGTTACTACAGCATTACTTTAGTAGTAAGAAAATGCATTCGCCCATTGAAAAGCTTTCCTGATGGCATGTAAGAGCAGACGGTAAAGAAACGAGACTTTGACTTCGGATTTCATTATCATATTCTTCGGTGGCAGGAGGACATTTATTACGTTTTTCTGATAGTGGAACACTCTGAAGCATTGTGTTTTCTACCTCGTTCGTTTGTTCCTTGACGCGTTTGAAATCAGCAACATATTTAATTACAATTTGGGTCGTATAGACAATTTGATCTCATTCTCTCTAGCTGTCCATCACTTTACTTGCTTCATGTTCTATTCCCGCAGTTTAGTTTCAATTAAAACTGAGGTCTATTAGTTCCCCAATTTTAAGTAATTACTACAAGGAGTAAACCGGTTATATATGCTCTTTCTGACATTTGACAAAAAAACTGCAAGGTTAAATTTCTACTTTACCTCGAAGGCACATAGACTACATCTGATGCATTTAACAGCTGAAATACCTACTCTTTTAAACATTCTTTACATACATCTGGCGAACTTTATTATTATTTAAAATTTTATTTTTGCGTCGAACTTTGGGTTTTGAAGTGCTAGTGCTCTGAACTACGTCATCAAACGAACTTTGGACTTCTATATTTGCCCTTGGTTTAAATAGGCCGAGCAGAACACTAGAAAACTGGCTCTGCTTTTCGTTCCAACATTTTTGACTAAAATATCATGTTTGATTTAGGATTTTTTGCTCCTAATCAGCTCTTCCAGGCTCACAAATTAATTTTTGGAATATCATTAAAAAAACATTACTTTTTACTGTTAAAACCAGAATAGCTTAACTACTTCTCTTTGCATCATAAAGCACTATTGAAAAGAGGAAATTCAATTTGCAGTATGAAGAACTTAAAAAGAAATATAAATCCACACTAGGATTTACAAGCTAAATTGTTTATATCAAGACCAATGAATTCTCTAAGGCATCAATTTAACGATATTTTTGGATAAATAAATGGTGTTTTAGTGGTATTCAGCGACAATGGAGTGTTTTTACATAGTTTGTTGGGTTTTTGTTTTTTATGTGGGCAAAAAGACTTCACTTCATTATCCCAGATACCTGCGTTTTGTAATAAGAAGAACGTCTACGCTCTCATACAAGCTTAGGTCTATGCCTATTAACCATTTTTCTATTCGGTCATTAAGATCCCAGCGTTGGTACGAAGCCCGTACAAGTTCTGCATGATTAATATAAAAATGAAATAGCCTGTTGCACTTTCATGGACTGTCAACCATGGATTGAGAGGGCAGTCCCTGGCTAGCCGCAACGATGTAATTGTGTCTTTAGTCGAACTATCATTTCCTACTGAGACTTCATTTATATTTCATCTTCAAGGTGATAACTCTTTCACCCCACCTTGATGGACAGCCACTTCTAAGCTCTGCTACACGCTCCTCGTCATTTAGTCTCCCGACGCTGTGTGCTTTCAAACGGGAATACTTTATTTATTTATTTATTTCTTTCTTTCTTTATTTCTTCTCTTCCTCCTCCTCGGTGCTTCATATCAAATACCTAAGTGTAATGCCAAAACGTTTAATTTAAATTTAGTCATACTAAATTAAAACCCATTACTTCCGGAATGATCGCTAACGGAAGTTTTGGTCAAATAAGCAACTGAGAAACATGTCAACCTGATTTTCCGGTTTATGGCGGGATATCTCGGTGGGCAAGTTTAAATTTTTCTGGAATATTGATAATACTGACGAACTGCAGCCTTCTGGTATATGACAGCCCATGCTTCCCTTAATAAATTGTCTATACTTTTGCTCATCTTTTCCAGTAGAGCTTTTCATCCAGAAGGCATTAATACACAAATACCTTCAACTGTACACCTATACTATTGTATAAAACCGTCCACTACTTCAAGGCAGTTCACACTTCCAAGACAATTACGGATTTCGCAGTCCAAATTTTATCAAATCGTGCAAATGAAAACTAAAAAATACACATGCATCATGCCAGTGTCCGTTTTAAAAAGAAGCAAAAAAAATATAATATCGAGTATTTACAGCTCCCATTTTTAACACAGTACTTTAACGTTACCGAACGAAAACGCCGGTCGTTCTATTGACTCAAATGGGAGGAGGCTAAAGTCGTCTCCTCTCAGAATTGGAAAACCCATAAGCAGTCATTAATCAGACCAGTAACAGTAGCCCAGGGATCGCCAGACTTTGAACTCGCAGATCGCGAGATAATAGGATGAGGTCTTCACGTAAAGAAGCATGGGGTCAACAAATGCAGTGGCAATTTCTATTGCGAGTTACAATCAAAAGTGACCAGATTAATGCCAATGTGAGCATCCGAAAAATGAATTTTCTGCAAAGCCACTGAGTTTTCAGAAGAGAACCGGGAGAGATACACATATTTTTTGGCCAAATTCACCTCACCCTTCTCTTTCCCAAAAGTTTCTACATAGTCCACATTATTACATTTTTTTTCTTAGTAAATGTTGTACTTGTTACTTAATGAGGGCCACATTGAAAAGGAGAGCTATGTGACATCTCTCCATGTTTTTCATGCAGTGGTTTTCTTTTGTTTTTAAATTTGCGCATTCATCACCCTGTGAGACGGAGAAAGTCTGAGTGTCAAAGGTTTATTGAGAGAAATGAGAAATTACACTGTAAAAGCATGTTTCAAGAGCCGCGAAAAGCATATTTTCGGTTATTGCCAGTAAAATTGGATTTCGTTGAGCCCCGAACATGACTATGATGCGTTAAGTTGTACTGTGTTCAAGTGTTATAGAGTGCGAAACAATGTAAACAAGCACCGAATGCAAATGTTTGCATGAATGTCAGAGACGAACACTGAATAAGGCTGTTTGGAGAAGCAGCAAAGATAAACAAACGGAGTGTCTGAATATGGGACATAAATATGTAAGGGTTGCTCTATATTATGAGCAGCTGGTTTTAATGGGTGATTCACAAGAACTCAACTAGATGACATCGCATTGATACACAAAAAATAAGTTAAATGGATGGCTTATTTAAAACAACCTCTAACGCTATCGAAAAATAAATTCAACCGAAAGGAAATAATGACAGTAATGATATTCCATTCTATAGCACAAAAGGTGGCCAAGAATAAAGGGGGAAGGTATGGCCCCTTCCTCCTTTCCATTCATTCCAATTATGCGAAAGTGCTAATTAGGTCAGAGCAGAGATTTTAATGTGAAATAATTTGACAAAGTAACAAAGAGCTAATTGAAATATTCAATTCTATCATAATTTCGGGAAGCAAGCCCCCATGTCACGTTGATATTGGAACTCAGGAACGGCTTCTTGGACATAGAGCTAATTCAATCAGTCACGTCTTTCAAGATTACTGAAGAACTAATAAGAATAGGCTTTCTGGACTTTTACTTTTCGTTTGCAGCCGAGCAGATTTGATGGTAGCACAGATGCTCAGCAGTTTCGTTTGATATCATTTTGTTAGGTCAGTCAAAACGAGTTGATCATTTTTTTATAATATTAGTGAAGCATTTTATTTCAACACACCATCCCATTCCGGGGTTTTATAAGCTCTAAGAAATTTAATAAATAAAAGGCAATGTACTAATGTTTCTGAGCGAACATATTTTTATAAATTTGTTGCGTTGTGGAGATCTTACAAGTGGCTGAGTTGATCTTCAATTTCTTGGTCCGATGAGGTTCCATTGATCGCTGGCTGATAAATGCTGGTTAATGAATTTGAAGCATCAAAAATTCAGAAATTTGCATTCAAGGGCACTTCGTTTATCATATTAGATTAGACTTTTAGTTTTCACATTTCCATAAGAAAACGGAACTGTCAGTGAACAACCGAAAAAGCAAGCTGTCCGGTTGAAGAATAGGGGACACACAGGAACGCGAAGCCCATATGACCATAGTCCCACAAGAATACTCCCTTCTAGTTCAGTAATGTAAATATGGTAAATAATTGCCTTTGCGCCCACTTTTTGCCAGTAGTTGGAGGGAGAATGAGGCTCTAACTATACTGTTAAAGAATAAACAAAAAAATAGTGCCAAGAATATAATTACCCAATGTCATATGCGACTTAAATACTATTGGGTACATTATTTAGCGTTTATTAAACCAAAATTTCAGGTACTTTTTCGAAAAAGCATACGAAAACATGTTCGTAAACCAATTTTGCTATTCGGCTTGCAAATGTGGCCTTGGTTTTAACTAGTAAATAACCAACTCGAACATTCTCAAAGATCCATAGGTGCACGTATTAATCAAATAATGTTAAAAAAATCAATTAATGTTTATTTCCTTGAATTATGGTAACACCCATGCAGTTCAATTGAACCACGTTTTGCAGTTTTCTAAGTTCCATCCTTCAATTCTATTGGGTGGCAAATGCGAGCTTATTGCAAAATAAGCGTGTTCACCACTTTCGTTGCTAGCTGCTTGTGATGGCTGGTAATAAGAAAGGAAAAAGGAAGCAAGATAAGACGGTTGGAGATGGGGAAGAAATCGCTCAGAAAGTTGAGCAGCTGAAGATAGAAGATGCTGAGACCGATGTTTCAAAAGATTTTTATGGAGTCAACCCTTTACATCAATCTCAGACCAAAGAGGGCCCTGCCTATACAGAAATTAGTGAATTGTTTGATAAAAAATGCATTGACAAAGATGTGTGTATCCGTGCCCGTCTTCACCGTAGTCGAGCTAAGGGCAAACTTTGTTTTTTAATTCTGAGAGACCGACAGTATTTTCTTCAATGCGTTTTATCTGTTGGTGAAAAGGTTTCTATGATGATGCTGAAGTTTGTCGGGAAGTAAGACTTTGTTGTGTGGACTGCCTATCTTTTTTCTGCTTTTCACAGTGTACGTACTCTTGTTTCTTTATAGCATTACCAAGGAATCGATCATTGACGTTCATGGTACTGTCAAACTTGCCCCTGTTCCCATCGACGGTTGTTTCCCAGACAATGTTGAGCTGCACATTACAAAGGTGTTTGTAGTTAGTGCTTCATCATCGGTAATCCCCTTCCAAATTGAGGACGCTATGCGTCCGGGTACCGATGAAACAGATGAGGTCTGATTTCATTAACCTTAATATTTTGTGCCTTAGACATTCAGCCGTGTAAATCAAGACACTCGACTTGATAACCGCTTCATCGACCTTCGAACTCCCACTAATCAGGCTATCTATCGCGTTGAGCATGGTGTAGTTCGTCTCTTTATCGACTATCTTGACGCGCATGGTTTTACCATGATCCAGACACCAAAAATTCTCGGTGGTACCTCAGAAGGTGGTGCAAACGTCTTCAAGTTCAAGTATTTCGATAGCGAAGCTTGTTTGGCTCAGTCACCTCAGTTGTACAAGCAGATGGCCATTGCTTCTGACTTCGGACGTGTGAGTCTTCCGCTACAGGCAAACTTTGTCCCCTGAAAGAAGTTCCTTTGTCAGTAACCTTTTTTTCTTGAATCAGGTGTATACCATCGGTGCTGTGTTTCGTGCAGAGGATTCAAACACACATCGCCACTTGTGCGAATTCGTCGGTTTGGACGTGGAAGTTGCCATCAAAACTCATTATCATGAAGTGGTTGATCTCATCGCTGATATGTTTATTAGCATCTTCAAGGGTCTGCAGACAAAGTGAGCATTCGTTTAAACGTATTTGTTGCGCCCACGGGACCTACATTGACCAATTTTTCAGATACGTAACAGAAATTGAGACTATCTACAAGCAATACAAGGCAGAACCATTCCAATTTATCGAACCAACGTATGCCGGTTTTTTAGTGAATTAACTAATATTTCTACCGTCATTTCTAATGAATTCTGCTTCATAAATTAGATTGAAACTAAATTTTTCCGAGGGCATCAAGATGCTAAAAGAAGCCGGTTGGGATGTGGGAGAATTCGATGATTTGAGCACCCCAGCTGAGAAATTTCTCGGAAAACTAGTGAAGCAGAAATATGGAACCGATTTTTACATTTTGGACAAGTTCCCTCTGTCTATTCGTCCATTCTACACCATGCCGGACCCACATGACGATGTAATTCTTGCTTCCATGCTATGTTTCGCTGCACATGTTTTTTGCTTTCCGCAGTGGGTTTTTTATTCTAAATGCAGAAAGTATCGAACTCGTATGACTTCTTCATGCGTGGCGAGGAAATCATGTCAGGCGCCCAGCGAATTCATGATCCGGAGTTCCTAACAGAGCGCGCAAAACTGCACGGCATTGGTACGCTGAGTTCTTATAAATATTAACGTCTGGAGATTTTGATAGTCGATACTTAAACTTGTTTTCTGCCTAGATGTGAAGACAATCCAATCGTACATTGACTCCTTCCGCTATGGTTGTCCACCCCACGCTGGTGGCGGCATTGGTGAGTGTTCTCTAATTTTGTGCCTGTTTCACCAATGAGTCACTGGTCAGTCGATTTTCAACCATACTTCAGGTCTTGAGCGCGTGACAATGCTCTTTTTGGGTCTGGACAACATTCGCAAGGCCTCCATGTTCCCTCGCGATCCCAAGCGAATCGCACCCTAGGTTGCAGTGTACGGTTGCTGAGTTTCGCGCCAAAATGTATTCAAATTATTCTTTTCCATAGAAATAAGGAGCATTTTGGTATTTACGCCTTTGTTTTTCACATATCTGTTCTCTGGGCTTAAAGCCCGTTTGCTCATGTAGCTCAGCTTCAAAACTTGCTTAACGCACGTATGCTGATTTGAGGATTTTTAAACATTGCGAATGCATGTGAGTGGTCATTCTAGTCACAGATTGTTCTGGATAGTATTTGAGCCCATTTCATTTAACGAAGGAAATCCATACGACGTCGCTGTGCCGTTGCTCTCACGTTGTTTAGAAGGGGGGGGGGGGGGGTGGAAGGAGCTACATCCTGATGACGGGTAGGCGACCATATTTTCCATTTTGAAAATTTCTCCATCTCCTTCAGTCTCTATAGACAGATAAGGCAATCCAGCTTTGATGCAATTCCAAGGGAATTATAATTTGAGCCTTGCTGAAAAACTTAGCACAGTCAGCAAGCTTAATAAACTTGGAAGAGGGTTTGGTTGGTTGTCGTCCCTCCGAAGATTTGTGCTCCTATCTTTAGCCTGTACCAGGACTCGCCTTGATGGAACATAGTGCTTTGGCGAACAAAGTTGTACTACTTATGCGAACAGGTGTAAACGGGCAGGAGGATATCTGCGTACCAAGGTAGGAAATGCTTTTTTCAATTTTCCGACGAGTCGCCATCATGTGTGTATGATAGATGATAAATTGGAGACTCAAAAGTACTTCAACCTTCAAGAACGTAGAGTTATAAATGTAGCTAAAGTTAAAAGCGCTACCAGGACTGACCATCTTATTCTGAATAATTGATAGAACATTTTGCATTTAGCAAGATTTTCACCAAGTTTGGTCTTTAGCAGCCCATTGCTTTGCGTGATTGGGAAGAAAGTGTGTCATAAGGCCAAGCATCTGTTTGGAAAATAACAGTTGAGTCAACTCGGTCTGGGGCGAGCGCACGGCAACGAATCTGTAATTCGCATGTTTCCGTATTATTACATTTTTGACGACACTTCTTGTCAGGCTTTAGCAGGATAGGACTAATCACCGACTGGAAGTATAAAATCAGATTATGCCAGAAGAAGTACAGCTTCGTACAGCCTGGCATGTAGCAATGAATGAAATCTCCGCCAGAAAGTTGAAAAGACTTCTGGAAGAGGTGTGAAGATCGTCTGCCTTAACAATGTCGAGGACAGACACGGTGCCACTACGAAGTTGAAATGCTACCTGTACGACGAAACCACGCCAGAGAAGTGACCAGAGAACCGAAGACGCCGTTAAACGATTTTAATGTTTTTATGTTAGCTTTTGTGTGCTTTTTGTTGTTAAAGCTATTTGTACTGTTGTGTACCCCAATAAGCACTTTAAACTTGGTCTATTGGGTGGGGAGTAAATAGATAAAAAATAACAAAAATAATATCCATAAAATAAAAAAAGGGCCAAGATAGAATCACTTAATTTACTCCTTAAAAGGTTGCCAGTATTAGTGGCGATGATGGAAATAGGACCCGATTCCGACTGCTAGTCCACTGGAAATTATGAAGGAGACCAGCGTTACATGATCCAATTAATTTGACTTCTGCTATGACTGAAGCTACTTTTGAAGACCAACGCACTCCACAACCACTAATGAATCGCTCAACTTCGGTCAAACGTATAATATTTTTCCTTCAATTCTTTTATTATACTTCCTAAATATTCTTTCTTCAACTCTAATGCACAGATCTATACCGTACTCTAGAAGCGAAATAAAGTCTTTGTTACGAGGTGAAATTAAATATACACCAAGAATCTGTAAAAGCTAAACGGATAAAGCATAATATTTAAGCAGAACAGATAGGAACTTATTGTAATTAATTTGGATGGCACAACTATAACATAAAATAATGGTTGGACATTCCTTTAGGCAAAATCTAGGCTTCGGGGCAGCAATATTTTTAAATATATTTTTGAGGACGCCTACTTATTGGTATGAGTGAATAAAGATGATGTGAATCAAGAGAACAATGCATCTTAGCTGAAGCAAGGCAGTCAAGAAACCATCATTTATATTTTGGCACATGCGGACAATCCTTAGCCCTCTTTGATTATGTTCTGGTTAACTTTAATTATTCGCGAAGCCACTGGTGCTGTCGGTCTGTAAAAGCAGTGAAAGGGATATTATGCTATCAGAAAAGGCTTTGATATTTCATACCATAACTTTCCTAAACAACATATCAACATTCTAAAAAGGCTTAACTTAAATCATCAACCTTGGTTTAGTTGCTAGCGCTCGGTTTCTAACGGGGGAAGATCTTCAATCGGTAAATACGTGCCATTTGGTTAAATTATAAGAACGTTTCTGGGGCAATCTCAAGTATTTATATTCAATTCTGCATTCAAATTAAGTCTTGATAATTTTGTTTATACTGTTCGTTGAAGCATTATAACTGTAACGGGCCTGGTGAGCAATTTTGAAAATGCGGTTGCAGGTGGAAATTGATGATAGCTGGCGACATATCCTTTTTTAATCGTATATGTTGCTTTTCAACATGTAAATTTAAAAATACCATGATTGTAACGCGGTTTTATGTTATATACATGTACAAATACTCCATTACTGATAATATAGCCAGCTAGCATCGGATTAATGTACTTTTAAAAGTTGAATTAGTGAAATTGACCCGTTTAATATCTTTTCGAATTTCAGTCCTTGATACTTGGATATTGTACAAAACTAACATTGTTCAGACCAGGCTTTGTCTTTTTTAATGTGGCTTGCCTATTTAACTACCAACCTGGATTTTACTTGCATTATTTAATATTCAAGTATATTAACAGCCCATTCAAGACGATCACATACATTTTCTGTCCCATTCCTTAACATCTGAACTATACACGAAGCATCGGCTACATGTGCGTTTTGGGTTTCAAATAATGAGATCATTTCGACTGGTGACGATCGCGTCGTTAAGCTCATTAGCTTGAGCAAAAACCATATTTCGAATTTGCTTACTTTTCCTGATAATGTGTTTCCCGTCGCGATTTCTGCCTGCCCCCCTAGACAGTCTACAGGAAGTGGCTTTAATAAAAGTTCCACCATAAACACATTTGCTATTTCTTCAACCAATGGTTAGTTGATTCATTACCCCGATTCTTCTGTTAGGTTTTTTTCATTTAATTAATAAAAGCGGTCGAATAGAGAAAAGCGTTGAGGCTCATAGAGGTGCAATTCTAGGCTTAAGGTGGAGCTACAGCAGTGATTCTTTCGCTACTTGTAAGTTCTTCTTTTTGTCTGTTAAGTAAAGACTTGCAGGTGGAGAAGATGGGCAGATAAAGCTCTGGTCCCGCAGTGGCATGCTCCGTTCAACCCTAATTCAGAAAAGTGCGTCATATCCTTCCTTATCATCATTTAGATCTCTCGATATATTCTCTGGCTTGGGGTCCCAGATCAGAACAGATTGTTTACTCATCAGGAAAGCAGTTGATAATAATAGCCATCAAATGGAATGTTGCACCTCTCACAGTAGGCCAAACTTAATAATTCACCCAACGATTTCCTTTTTAAGTGGACAGCGCATGATGGGCTTATTTTGAAGGTTGACTGGAGTCCAGTGAGTGATCTGATCATCTCCGGTGGTGAAGACTGCAAATACAAGGTGTGGGATGGCTTCGGACGCCTTCTGTTCTCCAGCCGCCTTCATGACCATCCGATCTGCTCACTGTCCTGGAAACCAAGTGGTGATCAGTTTGTTGTGGGAAGTTACAACTGTATCACACTATGTGATAAACTTGGAGTGAGTTCTCTCAGCTTCGTCGTACTTAAACTGGTAATTTCTACTTTGTATAGTGGACAGAGAATGTGCAAAAGCCAGAAACAGGTAGTCTTTTTGATGTCAACTGGTCGCTGGACGGGGCGAAAATAGTCGCCGCGTGTGCCAACGGTCGGGTGATTGTGGCCCAAATTCTAGGCCACCGCATCGAATGGATGAGTCTAGAGGTATTCCATGACGAGCCGTCTACAATCACCATGAGAAACGCTTGTGATGATTCATCAGAAAGCTTACAAATGCGACAGAATATATTACAGTTTTCTCTCGCTCATGGACATCTTGTTGCTATAACGTCCAATCATTGTTATATTTATAAGTAAGTGGGATTTCATTGGCCAGTAGAGCGCCTTAATTAACTGAAACTATAATGCACTTAATGTAATCCTCTAAAATTGTTGCTGTTTAAAATTTATACCTGGTCAAGTTCGAATTCGCTTGGTTAAGAAAACTTGCGAGTAAATATAAACTAGTTGGCCGGAGTCGCGTTATTTGCGAACCAAAAGGTATTCTCTCAGGAAATAGTTTTTATTACCGCCGGTACCAGAAGACATTTGCGGATTTTGACCAGGTAGCTAACGGGGCCCAAGATTGTTTTCTGGAATACTGAGAACATCGAATTAGCATTATGCGACTGAATTCAATTTTTGAAGCTAATAAGAAATTGGAGCATATCTTGTTTGCGTAATCTGTCCTTGTTGGGACCGGATGGCAAAATATAAAATGAGCTTAATAGACAATTTCTAAGGAAGTTTACATCAACAATCGGTAGTTTGAGAATCTTACCCTGTTTTTTAAACTGCAAGCATTTCTAAATGGTTTGACTGAATAAATTAGTGGCAGTTACGAGTCCCGTTAAATAACCTAGGCCTTTATGGCCATTTGATTTGCTTCTAATTTAGTGCAAAAGGGGATTCTTTTCTCATAATTGTTCCTTTTACTCTCAAATTCACGGCATTTTCACTTTGCTTACTACCTGAATCAGTTTGCTAAAAATGAGTGAAGATATTTTCTTTTTCTAGCGTCAAAAGTGTCAACACTCCTGTGATAGTGGATCTCAGAGACAGCTGTATCTCACTTATCGTTCAGTCTCAAGAGTAAGTTCCCTGACTTAAATTGAACTGTGACTTTTTATAGCTCTAATTTAACACATTGTTAGTTGATTAAAAGTAAAACTAACTGCACCACTTGAATTATGCAAGGGGATGGAGTTGGATTAGGCATCCAGTCATTAGATGCATTGGCCGTTTTTCTCGTTAGCTCTTCGGAGGTCATTCGAAAATGACCAATGGTTCATCGTAGAACGACCGCTATGTCCACCAGGTCCTCTTCCACTGTCATCATCGATGTTCTGTATTCCACCTCTTGGACCTAATGCACCCTTAAATTGATTACTTGACAATGATATTAACCGATCTGTTTGCCTATTCTAGTAGAAAGTAATGTTGGTTAGTAATGCCGCTTCACAGAAATGCTAATTAACGTTATTACTAAGAGTTAGCTGTAAGTTTGTGAAGATAGACTAAGTCATGATTCTTATTTTCGTTATTATAGCATTTTCACGTTGGTCGATTGTGGAAACCTAGTGGTCTACAATTACAGTGGACGTCTAACATCTACTCTCAGAAACCCAGCCATTCGCACTGATTTTGCCTACCCTGGGTGCATTTCTCTCAGTTATGATACGATCGCCACAAAGGATACAGAAGATGAAAAAGGCATGTATATTTACTAATAAAATTGTGGTATGCTACAGTGATTCATTTGTTCGAAGTGAATTCGGGCAAACCAGTTGGCGATGGCAAGCCCATAATTCATTGTGTAGGTCCTTATTAATTTCATTTTTATTCTCAAATCTATTTCCAAATGAACTTAGGCCCTTTTTTGCCCTCGAACCTAGTCTGACGTTGTGACTCTTGGTTTGAATCAAAAGGAGTCAATTGTGGAGCGTAGATTGGCAGTCCTTGATAGAAACAAGGATCTTTTTATCTATCAGGTACGAATCTATGGATGTAGTCGGCCGGTGATTAAACTAGGTGAGGAAGCCTCTTTCGTATTCCACCATAAAGACTTTCATCCTGAGTAATTTAAAAGATGGCTATTTGTAGGAAGCGTAGTTTATTCTTTCCACTGGTCAGAAACGCAGAACTTTATCGCGGCAATAAGACAAGAAAAGCTCGTGGTTTGGTACTATCCGAGTATATCACAGGTGGACAAGGAACTTGTTGACATTACGCAAGAGGAAAAAGATATAATGTTGGTTTAATGACTTTTTTTACAATCAAAGTTTTTTTCACTTAAACGAATTAGTAGCAATCTTCATTTCTCATGATTTATCGATGGCCCTAATCCTGCACCCTTTTTAAAGCGAGGGAGGGGGAAAATACTGCGTCCTGATTAGTTTTCATGACAACCAAGTAACTATTCGCCGACCAGAAAAGACCATTTTGTCATTTTCAATCTCACCGATACCGGCACTCCTTTCATCTCTCATAAACAAAAATAAGTGGGACCAAGCTATTCAGCTCTGTCGGAACGTCAAAGTAAGTGTGTAATTATGCTTTGAATCTTGATTCCTGTAGAATCCGCTACTATGGGCTTGCCTTGCTGGTTCGGCTGCAGCAACTCAGAATTTGGATCTAGCTGAAGTAGCCTACTCTGCCCTTAACAAACCCGAAAAAGTTGAACATATTCGGCGCATTCGAAGAATGGAATCCGGTGATGAAGTGTGCGCTCAAAAGTTGCTTCTGGCAGGTCAATTTAATGAGGCCGAACGAATTCTGCTACAAGGTGGTCTTCACTTCAGTGCTATGATGCTATGTCTTGCCCAATTTCAGTGGGAGAGGTTAGTTGTTAAATTCGGTTCCGATCGTTTCCTATTTAAGGTCTTTGGATTTGGCATGCAAAAATGAGCTCTTTACCTCAATTGTGGTGTCTGCGAGGCACCACTATCTAACTAAATTGGGGTGCTCTGAGAGCCTGCGATCATTTCTAAACTGCCAGCACCAGGTATGACTTTGCCTAATGAATTTCCATTCTCTCTTCATTAGCATATAATGGCTAAAATTCAGTTTTTACTCATCAGAAGAAATTGATTGATGAGCGTATAGAGGTGGCCAGTTTTTGTCATTAACTATGTGACTATTAGCTAAAAGTTGTAGTTTGGGTTGGGGAAATATCAGCTTAATACCAAAGTACGTTGTATGGTCATTCAATCGTTCTTTCGGAAGAAAAGCAAGTCTGATTAATCAAAGCGTATGGTCATTTGGTTTCGAAATTGCTTTTTTGCTTGATTTGACTTTGAATTTCAGAAAGTTCTCGATGAAGAGGCATTGAGGCAAGTAATCAAGGAAGAGTATTTGAAAGAAAGCACACAGAATGGATAAATAATCGAAGTATTATGATTACTCTGAAGTGGTCTTCCCTTTTGTTTGGAAATAATAAAAGTCGTGCAGCTTGAATTTACTACGACCCACTTTGACAAAATAGATGTTTCATACTTGACAACTGAGTTTTTCTTACTTACATTGTACTTACTATTTAGTGGATTTCCTGGTCCAAATATTTTGCTGCAATTACCTTGGCGAAGTGCGTCTCCTTTTTTGAAGCCTGTCCACGCATGAAAACAATATTTATAGTTGCTTTATTCGATTTAATACCTTTGGTGTCTCTCAGAAGCGAACTTTCTTCTGCCTCCAGATTCTAAGTATATTGGTGATAGTGAGGAAGATTTAGAAGACAAGGTTATACAGGGCCTGAGTTTTCTGTCTATTGAGAGGTTAGTGGAAGATCCCTCATAACAGCAGACATCACGCTTAGACATTCCGGTATAACAGGTTTCGAGCATTGGGCTATTTTTGTACTTGAGATGTAAATGTGCAGAGGTGATAGGTGTTTTCTTGTTTAAACACTCGATCGCTTTCTGCCCCCGAGCCTTCAAGTTACTAACGTACAGTGGCGCGCCATCAAGTGCGCGACGATTATATCGGCGGCAAATGATGGATTATGATTTATTATTTCTGCTACTGAAAAGAAACGTAAATAAAGTAACCACTAACAAATGGTAGTGCAGTACAAATGTTTATAAAAGATTCAACTGCAAAACTTATTCAGACATATAATCAAATTCAAGGGCCAAATCCAAGTGCCGTAGGTTTACTTATGGCTTTGGGTTATAATTTTCATATTGATAAGGGGTTGTAGATGGACTCCTCTGCGTCCCCGAGTGAAGGTTGAATTTGATATAAGCTATCAGTCCATGAGGGCAATTTTGTGGAATCTATCTATAAGGAGAAGGTGCTGTAGCTATGGTACATTTCCACATAATTCTTAGCCTTTAAGAACTACGTGAGGGTTGTATTTGTGTGTTTCTAATACTAGCAGCACGTTGATTCTTTCAAGTTTTGCCATTGGATTTATATTTTAAGCAAAGTTGACAGTATGGTGATATCTAGCAACCCTGACTGATTCCTCTAACTTCATGGAAAATCGCTTTTCTCTTCAGTATTAATATTTAGTATTTAATGAGCAAAAATATTGTTAGTGTCTGATTAGTGCCTGACGACCAGCTTTCGCCGATAGCTTTATTAAACTGTCTCCTTATTGTTCAGCTAGTAAATAAAAAAAGTAAAAGTTAAGGAAGTCGTAATTCAGCAGAACATAACATCTCATCCGATGCATATCACTCAAATACTTCCTCCTAGGAGTCTCTTTGCTGTGAATGGCCTCCTCAAAATTCACCCTGAGACCTCAGTGAAGTTCGGGACTTGTTTGTCGCCCTCTTTGGAACTTTTCTGAGTGCCTATAGTTATCTGCATTGAGATTTTTTGGCACCTCTAGCTAAGGCTTTTGACATTTGTCTCTCTCAAGTGGATAATTGAAGTTGATCAGATTTAACAGAATATCGGAATGAGTTCTTAGCATGGAATCTTATGTCGATTTCATCCCGGCCCAGCGTCCTAATGGGTCAGTAGCCTTCGTTCGCTTAGGTGTCCCATATTGCCATCATTCAGCCGTAAGGGTTTGAGGATTGGATTTCAGTAGTCTACGGATATGGCGACTGATAAACCAGTTGCTCTTTGCGATTCCTGAGTTTTAGCGGTCAAAATGTTTCATGCTCACCACACCGACCAACTCTATATTATTCTACTAAGGATTCAAGATTTGTTAGCAGACAAGAGTTCGTGTTCTCAGATTAGTCCATAAACATTGTTAATAGCATTTACACGCCTATAATACTGCATTCCTCCGCATTACTCGTAAATAGACGGCATTTTCAATCACTGCTAGTGGAGAAACATCACCGAGCATGCATCTATAAGCTTCAAAAAATAATAAAACAGCATTTATAAGTTTCCCAAAAAAGAAACGTGTAGAATGTTTGAAGCGCGCCTTAAAAATAAAACCTAAACAATGATAAGCCTTTTACAATGAGAACCGCAAGACCAGTTCAACAGAATCTAGATCTACACGAGCTTCATGATATTTCAAGCAGTAGACTCGCTACCGCCCTTCAGAAACAGCCGTCGGAGATCTACCGTTACCATAGGATCTTTGAAAGAAGGTCCGAAGAGCTCCAAAAGATCTATCTGAATTTGTGAAAAATTGTCGACTCCATTTTGGCTAATTCGGATTTGATTGCCTAAGAAGCAAAAAGGAAGAGCTATTATTTAAGAGAGATTTGACCTGACTGAATAATGTGTTGGCCGAATCCTGGGTAGCATTCCTCTTTGGGTTCCAATTTTTCAGTTCGCCTTCGATTTGTTTGATGCAGAGATATGACACTTCTCTATTATTTTGTCGAATAGTAGAAAAATGTCCGCATCATTTGTGGATGTCTGTTCGGATCAATTCAAAATATCCTGCAGAGAATGGTCTCACAAAACAATGCTTCAAAGAAAAAAGTATGAAATTTCATCGAACGGCCACTGCTTTCTCAACATTACTTCTCCATCCACGCACACATAATCCACGTCATTAAGCAGCAAATATCCGTTCAGAAGGGATCTCTACTTGTCTGCCTGATAACGAGTGACACAAAGCTATAATGCAAGGGGATATTGAAGCATGTCAACAGCCATTCTGCAGAATTAAGAATTAGAGTACGATTTGAAAAATGCTTGACAAAGTGCGTGTGCAAGTTATCTCTTTACAGCCCATCAAACCTGGCAACATTCAAATAGGATGAAATTCGATCGGAGAGTTAAGACGCAGAATTTTAAACAAAAGGGTTAATAATTTCGATGATTTTTGAACAGATTTGAACTATAACAGTAAATAAAGGTTAAAAATGGGCAAAATTTGCCCATCGAAAAAAACAGACTCTTGAAAATCAAAAGCTCACTTTTATAATTACTTTAGTTCAATTGTTTGACTTGTTTCCAAGGACCTGGACTAAACAATTTAGGATGATTTGGAAATGCTGAATAGCCGATGAAGGCTTGACGAAAATGACCGACACTAAACACATGGTTATGAAATGGTCCATACCGCTAAGTGCAAAGACATCTTACAAGTCCACATGCTTTGCAGAGTGTCATTAAAGTTGAGACGAGTCGATTAGAACATGAGCGCATGTCCCCATGGTGCTGTGAGGTACACTGCAGTGCCACTCCTCACTCTCTCAATTCCACAACCGGAGTGGAGAGGAGGCTGGTTGTAGATAAGAACTACGGCAGGATTTTAAAATGTGCCGTGCTGTCAGAGAAGCCAGCCTAATCGAGGCTTAACCGTATGACTGCTGCTAAAGCAAGGAGACAACGAGGTCTGGAGAGGCGAAATAGAGAGCCCGATCTGATTACCGTTCCTCCACAATACACTTCATCTGTCTGACTTAAGCTCCATCAACGAAGCACCAGGACTTCATAAATTTACCTTCATTTTGAACATGGGCATATCAAGAATGCTTTTTTCTTTCTACTTCCGAGGAACCTTGGTAGAGCAGACCGGATCAGAACTAATCCTTGGAAATTTTATTTTCCACCTTTGTCCCAGACTAACAGTATTTGTATAACAATCACTCTCAACGGCAATTGAATTTTTTCTATCGGCACGAATGATCTACCAATTTGATTTTGAGAAATATTCAAAATTGTCCACATTCGTTCACACTTTGTTTACGCACTGTTTATTAAACTCATGGCTCATTCTATTGGCATCCAAACGTGGTAACATGGCCCTAGTCATGTATCGTACTGCATACACGCCTCAAAGACTGGAAACAGGCCACGCTCCCTACACTTCCACCGATTGCCTTAATCTGGTCCAATCGCCATTTCGGTCCATCTGCATCCATACCAAGATCCAAGTCAAGCTCAAGCCTGAGAATCTCCATACTTGAGAGTAAATTAGGAAACGGGGAAACCGAGAAGGCCTCGCCTACAGGAAGTTGGATGCTTCAGTTAATTAAAGAGGCGAAAGAAATATGGCAAGAGAACTCCGAAGCATGCCTCTTTGATCCAAAGGAAAGCCTTAAAAGTCGGGATGATAAACTACAAACCTAAGTTGATTGAAGAAAGGCAACATGATACTGTTAGTACAAACGAAAACTGCCACAAATGTTTCGCCACA
This sequence comes from Moniezia expansa, assembly GCA_019097775.1. Classification (NCBI taxonomy): domain Eukaryota; kingdom Metazoa; phylum Platyhelminthes; class Cestoda; order Cyclophyllidea; family Anoplocephalidae; genus Moniezia; species Moniezia expansa. The sequence continues at coordinate 6,078,286 of JADFDV010000076.1, read as the reverse complement.
ACAAAGGTAGGCAAGGTCATGGAGAAGAAGGACATAACATTGAAGAGACTTTTTTTATTCCTCCCCACCCTTTAGGGCAAGTCCCAAGGACTTATTGGGGGTACAAGAGAAATACAATAAGTTACATATTAAAGCATAGAGCAGCTATTTGAGTTTTTAGACCCGCTGGTCTTATCTCGGCTTGGTTGTGTGGCGGGATGGCATTCAGTTCTCCGTCTGCATCTCGTGGAGTACCTGGGATAGAGTTCTTTGCAGCCGTGAGGGAGCAGATGTGTATTTCATCCTCCCTGAGGGACTTTTCGTTGCTTCCTATCTTCCGCTCTATCATTTTTCTCATTCTTATTCAGCTTTTCTGCTTTACTAATTCAGTTTGGTTGTTTCTTCTTCTCCGTTTGTTTCTCCCTTTCTTTGATTTCAACCAAAGGGCGACAGTTTCTAATATGTCTTTCTAGCCACCCTTGAGTCTTTTATCTTTTAAGGCAGTCTATAAGAGGGCACTTCAGTCTAGGCCGATCATCTCTTCAGTTCTATGTTCTACTTCTGCGTGATCTTGTCTTACGTGCATTCGCATATCACTTTTTCTGGAGAAGGATCTTTGGCAGTTAGCGTTGGTACAGACAATATCACGTTGTCTTTCTCCCATCAATCTAGGTGAATAGTTTCCGTCTCGAACTTTAGGGCTTTCCTTTGGGTCAAGTAGCCATGAATCTGAGTGCTCTTGCCATATTTCTTTCGCATCCTTCATTAAGTGAAGCATCCAGTTCCCTGTATGTGAGGCTTTCTTTGTTTCGGCTTTTTCAAAGTTACTGTCAAGTATGGAGAGTATCAGGCTATCTTTGTCCATCTTTAAGCTCTTCCATAGGTTCAACCTCTTTGCCTGTATAAGACTTGCCAGGTTAGGCATTGGCAGTTCCTTTTGGAGCTCCTCGACAGTTTTGGCCTTCCGCGAATACAATCCAAGTATCACACGTCGAGCCGTATTCTGTATTGCTTTTAGTCGATTGTTATCTTTTACTCTCAAAACAATAGTGGATAATCCATAGGTGATTGCAGGATCGAAGAAAATTCCCACCAGATATGCTTTTAAGGTGTTTTTGAGACTTCTTGAGCGTAGAAATGGTCTTAGTCGTATCAGGTGCCTTTTTGCCCTGGCTAAGTTCGCTTTTTCTGCTCCGTCTGGCTCACCGGTGTCTTGAATTAGAGAATCAAGAAATTTGAAGTGTGAGGCAAGTCGGAAAGATATTCCAGCTGCCTCAAGAGGCGTTTGGTCCTCACCGTCACCAATTTGAAACTAGAAGGCTTTTTTTCGCTGCGATTTGCATTCTATATTTTTGCATCGTTTTCGCCAGATGCTCTAATGATCTGACAGCTGCGACTTTATTTGGTGCAATAAGACATAGGTCATCGGCGTATACTAAATGAATTAGCTGAGTTGGAAGGTTAGGCTGAAGAGAAGTGGCCCCTCTTTTGAGCCTTGTCTCACACCACGTTTCATCTCGGAGCAGTCCCTTGTTCCCCTCAATTTTCCCTTCGGTGCGTCCATCAAGGACTTTACTGAGTGGATCATTTGCCAAGAGCAGCCTAAATCTATCATTCGGTTGATTATTGCAGCTGTAGGCAGCGAGTCAAAGGCCTTCTCCAGGTCGACAAACACTAGCACTATTTTCTGCTTCTGGTCCACGGTTTTCTGTATAATGGTTCTTACTCCAAGTATAGCCTGTTCGGTTGATCTTCCTTCACAGAATCCAAATTGGGTTCTTGAGGGTAGTTCGTCAAGACGGTGCTTCAAACGTTGGCACAGAATAGATGCATATAACTTACCTAATGCATCTAGAAGGAAGATTGATCTATAGTTTGCAATAGTTTACAAACGAAAACTGCCACAAATGTTTCGCCACAACAAAGGAAGACAAGTTCGTGGAGAAGAAGGACACAACATTGAAGAGATAATGCACCACAGGCTAAAGTGCCCTGGGATTGTCACTCTTCGGCTGCAATCGCAGAAAGTGAAAAGCCAGTAGACGGAAGGAAAAGAGATAGAATGGAGGGCACAAAAAATTACTTAGAATAAAAGAGTAACCAGCAGGATGAACTACGCAAGTGCTCCTTTCCCGGCTGCAAACAACGCTTACCCAGTAGGAAAGGGATCATGAATCACCGCTATGCAAAGTACAAAATGTCGCCTATTAGGAAAGGAATACCTGGTAATCAGGTTCTAACGAAGGCAGCCTTGTGTTGATATTGCGCTCTGGAGCCATCAACAACTACATTATTAACGAGAGTGTAAACGATTTGCAGCCCTACGCTCCATGTTATGTGACCGGATGACAGCAAACGCAGAAGTGACCAAATTCATGGTTACGGAAGTCGATTTATCGTCCCAACTTAGAAGCTTTTAAAGAGTTTCTTTCAGTGGTTTCTTTTCTCTGTGTCCTTTGAATAGAACAAACACGTTCATTTCGTTTGCAGTGTGCTTGCAGAGATTTCACTGGAACTAATGTAAAATCGAGCTGACATGAATCAAATCGTGTTTATTTTTTACATTTGTGCATAATTTAAGCGACATTTTGCGAAAGTATTGTTTGCTCAGTTGGCATATAGGGTTCTGATTCGAAAGGGCCTCGATTGGGCGCCCTCATAAAAGAAGGTTTGCTTCGAGACGGCTGGTGCTGTGAGCAGCCTCAACGTGAAAATATATTCCGTATTAGATTGCAGGTTGGTCAAACAGTGAGATTCTAAATGGAACGGTAATTGTTTAAATTTCTTCACTCCAAGTTGTTCCATATATGACAGGAGGTACGCGTAGGGACGCCCTTCAATACGCAGCGGACGATACCAGGTTAGGTTGATTGAATGGGATCCAATCCATGATGGGTAAAAGTATGGCGGTGCAGAAATGCCTATCAAAAGCAAATGATAAGACAATGGAAAAGTGTAGAAGCGCCATTTAATCGAGACGCATTTTAGAATCAGTCCCATAAACCCTGTCAATCCAACCCACCAATAACTTCCGTATTCGCATTGGAATCATCTACATTGCATTGACGATAATGTCTTGGTAGCTCCTTTGCTTTTATAGCCAATGAGTGTGTCTAAAACAGAATTTTTTTGATATTAAGATGCAGATGCAAAATTGTTAGCATCAGAATCGTTTTGTCATCACAGTCGCAGTGACGTCAAAATACTATGTGGGTTCTAAGTCATTCTGGTCTCCTGACAGAGGATACGATGTATTACAACGAGAGGAATTTCGACAAACTTCAAAGGTATAAAAGCAAGGAACAAGGGCAACCTACTGAGTTACTTGATGGACGTATAGCTTGGCACTATTAAAATGCTTGGTTATTTGATTAGTGTGAAGCGTCGACTGTTTTCAACACCATGATGGTGGATGGCAAGTGTCAAAGGGTATACTGGGAGAGTGTTAATGAAGCAAGGCAGCAAAAATGCGGTTGGACCATGCGATAAACGAAGCACTTTCGTCATTGCTTCCACAAGGGTCCAGGTTCGAACACACACTGGAATTTCATGGAAGCGATAGGTGAACAATTACCAGAGCTGATTACTCCCACACCATTTTGTGCTGTTCATGAATATTTGTTTTAATTGCATTCATGGATCTTACAATAATTATCTAATAAGAGGCACAAATCTAACCTTTTGAATGCACGACATTTTAAACCACTAAACTGATGATTATTTGAATGTTGCAGATAATCAGCGAGTAGGATGATTTTTAAGCAGTTGAAAGGTGATCTTTGAACGTCCTATTTCGGGCCTGATCCAAGTGTTTCTCTGATCGCTCCAGTTTGATACAGAAGTTTTACGAGGCTCAATAAATTTAGTTCTGGTTAATTAGAGACTGTTTTTCTTCCGAATTCAAACGTAAAGTGTGTCAGTATGTCGTATTTACAAAGCAAATTATCTCGTCAATGTGCCGAGATTTGTGAGACTCGCTCGGACTGCTTTCAAGTGAAACAAGTGTTAACGACTGCATGTGGCTAGTCCACAGTAAAAGCATGCATCGCGACATCGCCGGACCACACTTGCTTTAGAGGTGCCAATCCAAGTGCTCGGCGGTTTTTCCCCACCCAAATCCAACATTGTGGCAATCAGTGCTGCATCGCTCAATCATTACCTGGAATGCGGTCAAATGACCACCAACCCAATCGGCAAAAACCTGTATTGACATGTCCAACAGTCATCCTACGAAATAAACAAAATCGTTGAGCACATTCATTGGGTGTGGTGATGATATTGCCATGTTTCAAGCTGAATCCCTAGTTTAAATAGCACCTGCAATATAAAATCAAGTGCTTACTTTGCACTGACAGTAAAACCGAATCAGAATCATGCAGATGTGAAATAAAGGTTTTGTTATCGAGATATCAGGATGGTGACTAAAGCGAGTTTGGCACTGTTTTATTCAACCTAATAAGTGCGAATTCATTAAATAGTGAACTTTTACAATTGCTCAATCCTCAAGTACTCTGCCATTCCATGCAGCCACTATAAATTGAAGAACTTGACAATACCGAATTCATCTGTACTCGATAGCGAAGAAAAGGAAATCGGTACGAAAGAACATTCAATAGTTTCAATCCCAACTCCAAGCACATGTCTTCGTGCACTTTACAAGGAGGCAGGCTAAGCCTCTTTCAGAAACCTTTAAGTCACATGGCGAATTGTACGCCTAGGAGATCGAAAGCAACGGTGGTATTCGCCTTCTTCTAGTCATTCAGCTCCTCTTGAGAACACGAACCCTCTGGCACTGCCGCTGAGATATTTGGTCAGATGCTCATTGTGCAGCCAATGGGAGTGTAGAAGAGGGAGGTGGAGATTTTATTCAAGAGCCATTAATTCTATTCAACGTGGTTCAAGATGCCAGAGAAGTAGCTGCTCTCAATATTGGCTGGTAGTTATGGATCCAGGATCAGACCAGGAGCAGCATTCAATTGAGTGGAAGACAGCTTTGACGCAAGAGGCCGATGCAGTCAGCAGTTATGATCTTGTCATTATCATTCGATAGCTTCTGCTTCTTCTTCCTTACTGGAAATCAGTTCAGCACCTAAAAGTTAATTGTCTTGTTTGACAAAACTCAGGTGCATCAACGTGAACAGTCACTTGGCCGCACTTGAGACAAAGAATGAATGTGACTCATTTTCTTAGATTAACATGGTTGAAAATGCGAAGCAAATCCGCTTCCACGTCATCTCTTAATTCCTGCTTCATATTGAAGTTCATCCATGGGAATGTCGCACAGCTTTAACCAGACCCTTAATGCTACTCACAGGTTCTATGGGGTCAAATTTTGTGGCAGGACAATGCCCTTCGAATGAAAAGGTACCAAAATCGGTTATTTGGGATTCTTAGTGATGGGAGAAATCAGCCTACCCTTTCTCGGCCAGAAAAAAACCAAGTTCAAGTCTACGATCAGTAAATTCATTCGTCATCAACAAATTTCACCCATGAAATTGAAAGTACTCATGCAGAAATGTGGCAAATGAATGATAAATGAACTCTTATGCTCCTCTATTTCAAAGCAGTTTTGAAGCTTGCGTAGAGCCTGCTTAGACACCGTAACGAAGTGCAGATATTATCAAAATCGTCTTCATCGATTGCGAGTTAAGGATTTGCAAAGTTGGTTTGTAATATTTTCGTTGCCCACTTCGTTTGAGTGGGCGATTGTTCGATGGGCAACAGCTCGAAATGAAATAGCCAGCATCTTGCCATTCCACTGATGGCACCAATTTCAATAAATATTAAAAAAGCCGCAATGCCGCAATGCCGCATCACCAACACAATTGAGACGGCGAGTTCATGTTTGCTCTCGAATCTGAAAACCTAGATTAGCAGGCGCTCCCTGCACGCTTGAGAAATGATTAGGCGATTTCATACCATGGCTTTTCTTGTCCACTCCAGCAATGTCATTTCTGACCTCCCGACACCTTAATCGACAAGTTCTGCACGCAAATAATGATGGCTTTGACCTAACATGTGGAGAGCCAGAAAGAAGCCTACTCATATAGTTTATTTCGAAGAGTTGATAAAAGCCTGCAAAAAGAAGGATGTTCAGGTTAGGAGCGTAGATTGAGTTGGAAGAGGTGGGATCTCATTGAAAATCAGATCATTTTGGGGTCGTCTAAGTGGCACGCAATGCAAAAAAAAAATCTTTAGGTATTTCAAATCGAAATTTATGCAGAAATCTTACAGTAGGAACCGCTGTTTATAGCAAACATAGAATAGAATGCAAAGGCCATCACTCGCTGTTTTGGTTGTGTCCATCGAGCACGAACAAACAATCTGATTGGTTTGAAAGCATGCTCATCAAAGGGACTATCTGCGAAATAAACAGTTCAAAATGTTTATTTTCTGAGATACCGTGCAGTGCTAGGTGGCGAGAGGTCTGAAGCCGGTGATGAAATACGACCCTAAGTTGCACGATCGCTTACTGAGGCCCATTCTTCAACCTTCAAGGAAGAATTGTGCTCTGTTCTGTGTGCTTAGATTTAGTTTAAAAACTATTCACTTCGCATTCCTGTTTATGCAGCACAGGTTAAGCGAGTGTCGAAGAGAACGACATACCGATGGGTGAAGCAATTCAGGCATCTTTTACATGAAATCGAACATTCAATCCTCGCTGCATTAAGAGAACCAAGTACATTTTTACAAATGGAATGAACATTTCAGGTGCATTTAAACGCTAACCAACTGCTTGATTTTCGAAGGAAACATCCGAACAAAATCGTAATTTCTTCAAACTTGCGATTCCAATAGCTAAAAAAAACCAGGGAATATTCCAAACTTCTTTTGTACGGACGTTACTATTAACCTGCGTGAACTGGGGTTTACTTTTGGTCTGCAAATCGGCTGCAGTGCACTCAAACGATTGACTGACCTCCGCATGCGATGTTACGCTCGCAACCATAGTGTTCAGTTCTTCTACTTGCTCTACTGCAGTTTGGTCCTTTCTTCTTCTCTGTTGGCTTCTCACTTTCCATGATTTTGACCGAAGGGTGACAGTCCCTAATATGTCTCTTTAGCCACCCTTGACTCTTTTAGCTTTCAAAGCAGTCTTTAACAGAACATTTTAGTCTACGGTTCACTATCTCGTCAGCTTCGTACCCTTCTTCTCCATGATCTCGTCTTACATGTCTTCACATCGCCTTGGTTGTGGCAAAGCACCTGTGGCAGTTTGCGTTGGTAAAAACAAGATCGCCTTGCCTTGCCTTTCTCCTACCAATCTAGGTGTGTAATTATCATCTCGACCCTAGAGGCTTTCCTTTGGATCCAGTAGCGACGATTCGGAATGTTCTTGCCACATTTCTTTCGCATCATTAATTAATTGAAGCATCCAGTTCCTTGTACGTGAGGCCTTCTAAGTTTCGTCATGTTCAAATTTTCCCTCCAGTATGCAGAGTATCAGTCTATTTTTGTTCATTTTCAAACTCTTCCACAGGTTCAACCTCTTTGCTTGCGTAAGACTTGCCAAGTTACGCATCGGCAGCCCCTTTCGAATACCCTCTACTATTTTGGCTTTTCGCGAATACAATCCAAGAATCGTATGTCTAGCCGTATTCTGCATTGCTTTCAGTCGATTGTTAGATTTTACTGTCAAGACAATAGTAGATAATGCATAATGCAGAGTTGCTTTCGGAGTGTGATAGAGACCTCTTGAACGCAGGATTGGTCATTGCCTTGTTAGTAGCCTTTTTGCCCTGACTAGGTTAGCTTTCGTTACTCCGTCTGGCTCACCGGTGTCTTGAAATATGGAGCCAAGTTATTCGAAGTGTGAGGTGCGTCGAAACGGTATTCCTGCTCCTTCGATGGCATTTGATCCTCACCGGAACTAATTTGATTCCAGAGAGACTCGTTCGCTGCAATTTGCATTCAAATTATGATATCAATCCGGTGCCGCTATCTGTTAACAAGGTCTCTAGGAGATCCACAGCTTCTGTTTGATTAGCATTTGCCTTAGCAGCATGAATTTGGTGATGAGAAAGATAGCAAGGAATCTTCCTTCTGACGTATCTTGCAAAACGAATGGTGCGACGAAGATGGTAGGGGAACATGAAAGAGCTTTTCATCAGCTGCAAACTTTGGTATCAGTTACAGTATCAGCAAATGAATTCAAACTAATTGTCAAACTGTCCGCAGAAATTTGTTGAAGTCTCCTTTCACTTCGTTATTTAATCTGTCAATATTCAGAGTCATTGCACATCCAAAAAACAGAATCGAGATTCAAATTGATTCCGTTGATTTTGCATAAAGGATGCAATCGAATGAATTCAAACGCTCTGAGAGTCATTCGACTGAGTAGTTATCGCTGGGGAAATGCGTTTTTTTAGGAAATCTATAAGGATGCAAACGTGCACTTGATCTAAATAATACTACTTAAAAATTCTAGTAGAAAAGTCTGAATCGAATTTGTATTGAGGCGCCATTCTAATCCCACGAAGTCACAGAACACTATTTATTGTAGCTGAGGAAATTTCACTTAAAGCTCTGATGCTCTATCAACCCATCATACTGTAAGGAATCAGCAATGGTGGTCAAATGTGTAGAAGTTTCAGGTTGAAACACCCCACTGCTCTGGCCAGTTTTCTGGAGAGGTACCTAAAACTGCGACCGTTTTAAACTTATGGCATTAAGTCAATGAGAAGTCTGACTCCATGAATGTAAATATATATATGTATATGGATATATATTATAACATTAAGTTATTCAAAGCTAATTGGATCAAACATTCTGAAACAAAGTGTTCATTTAGTGAGAATGAAAGGAGCCTCGGTCTTTTCCAACTTGCAAATGGGTGTCAAAGGCTTGTAGGTTGCTTAACTTGAATTCATCTGCAAGGTTGTTCAAAATCAACTGACCTTCATTGTGTGTGCAATTGAAGCGGAGCCTACTCAAAAAAAATGATGTCTTGAAAGAATGCCTCAAATGAACCAGTAAACTCAAATACCTCGGGAGTAATGAAGCAATAGATTGTAATAATATTATGATAAAGGACGAACAAGCTGATGATAATCATCAATTCCCCCTGAAGCGATTCTAAGACCCTCTTTAAACTATTGCGTGTTTTTTAAGGCCATTTACTAATATACAACTACGCCAAAATGAGAAAATTAAGCTCTTTTGATCACTTTTGTGCTGGCACTCTTTCAAAGAAGCAGCTTCGGTTTCACTCCTAAGACCGCGCTCAAATCCGCTTAAGTTTATGCACGGAATTTGCCTAAAATGCAATGCACGTACATAGCTGAGTTCACTGGAACAATTGTAAAAGGAAGCAATGAATTAGCTGACCCTTTCAGACCTGACAATGCTATAAAAGTGGAAAAGGGACTATATTTCAAACACCCGATCATGCGTGCACTCATTTTTCTTTCCATTTACTTCTGTTCATCCAGTGCCTGTTTATCTCAATCCGACAAAACGGATGTGCCTTCGCGTGAAATTAGGCGTCTAGTAAGAGTTAAAGCTGCCAACATCGACAATACAATTCGATTTGAGTGGGAGTTCCTTAGTTCCAGTAAAGGCGTCGAAGGTGTTGATTTAATTGCCAAACCTCTCAACAATACTAAATTTGCCGACATTGTGAAACAGACCGTTGCACTAGACTCTCAAAGTGGAGAAATCAGAAACCTGCTTTTTGGTACATCTTATGAAACCTACGTGGGGTTACGCTTCCATTCGAGACGAAAAGGGCTTCTAACAACTGGATCCTACAACATCAGAGAACCACGTAGGCTTTTCCAATAGATTTTACGATGTGTCAAATTGCCGAAGCTGATGCTGATGTCTTATCATTTGCTTTTGATAGGCATTTCTGCACCGCCATACTTTTACCCATCATGGATTGGATCCCATTCAATCAACCTAACCTGGCATCGTCCGCTGCGTATTGAAGGGCGTCCCTACGCGTACCTCCTGTCATATATGGAACAACTTGGAGTGAAGAAATTTAAACAATTACCGTTCCATTTGGAACCTTACTGCTTGACCGAAATCCAATGCAACTTGAAATACATTTTCACGTTGAGGCTGATCACAGCACCAACCTTATCGAGGTTAGATCCATATATTGCCTTCCGCTTTGATTAATTCATGACAGCATCATGACATCTTATAAAACAATATCTATCTAAGTCTACATTCTTCGAAAGTCTAATCACAATCTTGGAGACGCTCACTTCACTTGAGAGCACTCCACGCTTGGTCATACTATTGTGGCTGATCAGACTAGTCAGTGGCACAGCCTTCTATTGCTGTGATTCTGCTGAATCGGATACTAACCCTTCGACAGTGGCAGATTGATGTCCCCTATCCCTCATCGCACGGCTTTCGCTGACGTCGACTAAAGTGCATTTGTGCTCATTGTTAATACTAATGTGGTAGTTTGAAGTGCCTTCATAGCAGTTCCGGTGGCGGTGAAGCCGGTTTTCTATTAAAACGACAAGCTCATCAGTGGAGTGGATGGGTGCAAAGAATGATACCCTCGACTGCACGAACAAGTGTGCATTAAAATCTTATATTTCAATGTAGAAACGGCAAATTGTGTTTGCTTAATTGAAATGCAGTCTCCCGGTTTCTAGACACCTAGGTTTTCCTGTGTGAACCTAAGAAACAGTCAAAGGATTTTGGGTCACAGCAACCTCAGATTTTCATTGACTCTGTTTTCTAGCGAATAGCTCATTCGCAGGCCATCGAAAATGAATTTTGATATGCCCGAATATGTATACTCCATTCAGTTCTGTTTTCTTATCAATCAAATAAATTTGTCTTATTTGTTATAAGATAATGAAATTTGAACATGTGAAGGCAATGCAACAAAACAAGAGTTCAGACATTCAAACCTGTTTGCCCTAATGTTTGTTCCTCCGTTGAAAAATTAACCAGCACTTCAAAACCTTAAGATTAAATTGAATGCCATGCTTAAATTTCTGTCGCCTATATCAGACTTGAAATAAAGCCTGTGAGGTTGAGCTCAATGACAGAGCTTTGGGTCCAAGCAACACGCTATAGTGACCTTGATACAGTTATCAAGGTTATAAAAGTTAAAAGCGTGGTGCTCTGCAGAGATCCAGCGATGGCTGCGTTTATACTTGCACTCCTTTACTTCTATCAGTCCAGTGGTTGCTTGTCTCAGTCAAGTGGAATCGCTAAGAGTTCTGACGGAATCAAACATCTGGTACAAGTCACGGTTGTTAGCATTGACAATAAATTTCAATTCGAATGGAACTTTCTTAGCCCTCTTAAGGCCATTCAAAGCCTTTTGTTAGTTGCCAAACCTGTTAACAACACTAAATTTGCTGATACTGTTAAACACACTGTTGAGAAAAATCATCGACATGGGGAAGTCAGACACTTACTTTACGACACCAACTACGAAACTTATTTAGAGTTATACTTTATTGGCGGGCACCTGGAAATCATTTCAACTGGAAACCACACCACCAGAAAACCACGTAAGCTTTCTCATTCCATTTCAAAATAAATCTAAATAATTAATCATAGAGAGTTATTTCGTTGATTTTCTCGGATAGGCATTTCAGAACCGCTGCACTTTCGTCCAACATGGATTGGACCGCATTCAATTGAACTAACGTGGTATCCTCCAATGCATATTGAAGGGCGTCCCTCCATGTACTTCTTATCATGTGTAAGAAATAATGAATCGAGGAAATTCGAAATAGCATTCCATTTGAAATTTTTCTGGGTGACCAACTTGCAACCCAATGCGCGATATACTTTCACTTTGAGACTGCTCACAGCACCAGCTCTATCGAAGCAGACCTTCTTTTATGAGGGTGCCGATTCGAAGTCTTTGCGAATCAGAACTCCACATATGAAATGATTCAAGAATGCATTCGCAAACTGCCTTTTCAATTCAAATATAAGCACCATAAACCCAGTGCAGTATTTATTCTATTGTTGCACAATCCCAGGAATCCGCCTTATTTTGCATCACAGTCAACGGCAGTGCAGGTAGAATGCATATTTCAATATTTCAATAATGAAAATAGCAGAAATATGTTCTAAATAAGGGAGAATCTTTTGCGATCTCATGCCTTTGGGTTGAGGGAATCTAAGCGAATTGGATTTATTCGACTATTTCTGTATCTGCTTGCATCAGGCCAATTATTAGACTGGAGCTTTGGACTGTAAATTACTTTCCGTTTTATTTGAAACGAAGCAATTTGTGGGCGTATAATGCAAAATTGGTATAAGACTGCAGTAGTAGAAAGTTGAATTTTATCTTTGTATTGCGAATATTCACCCCAGAACAGCGCATGATAAGGACTTCTTTATCAACCATCCGTGTTCATGTCATTATTCGAAGAGTGCGGACCGTTATTCCAGTCCCTGCTACAGCTGTCCAACACAAACTCTGCAGGCGCGGTTCTTGTAATGACACAATTTCAAGGCAACATATTATATCCTGCTTTGCCAGTAGTGGATTATTCTCAATATAATCCAAATAGAAGTCTGGGTCATGGATACCGTGTTTCAAGGGTCAGGTAATTATTTCTTTAGCAGACTTCAGAAATAAATTAATGACTTTGGGTCATGTGGATATCACTTGTACTCTCACATCTACAGCATGGCTCCACTCATTTCACATTTCAATGAACATGTTAGTTTCAAATAAGTGAAATGGGTTTCGATTTGTTCAAATACATGTAATTTAATCTGTTCGGCTTTCTTTCAAATCAGAATTCAAATATGTTACAGAATTACACCGAGAAACTAAGTTTTGGATGATCTTATTAAAGACAACTGGACAATCTAGTGAAATACCCTTCCTAAAAAGGAAAGCTTTACCACTAGGTTCCCGATTGAGTTCAACGAAGAGTACTGAAATACCAATGTTAGGCCTGTTTAGAGTTTGAGTCTAATAGGTAGACGACCTACAGAGCTTTGTTTGCTCGAAATGGAGCCTGTCCATTTCTCGGACTGCAGACTTGAGTTGACCGACTTTATTTTGCTGTGATCATCGAAAAAAATTGAGGATCTTGTGCCCCTTTCACTATTCTAAAATGGAAGTTTCAATTTGCTGAACAAAGGCGTGGCCTATCAGAATTCTGAGCTATTTCAATATCAAAATCAATACTAGTCATTTTATCTCAAATCTCGCATCTTAATGCTTCGGTTAAATGCTAACCATTCGAAATCTACTGCTTTCGATGGGCTGTTTGATTTTTCTTGTATGCCCATGATGATCACATTCAGCTTCAAGATGCTAGCATCAAGAGTGCTCTTGAATGTGACATTGAAGAATATGGATTGCATTAAACTTGGTTTCCCCAAGGCTCCATGTTAGTTTCTGCTGGTCACCTCAGTTCCTTGGTCCATCACGGTACACATTCGAATAACTTAGTTTTGCAAGTCGCATTCATTCAACTGATCCTTCTTACGTTTTGTGTACACTCTGGCTGCTTTGACGCTTATTCCTAATGATGACGAGTATCATCAAGCACCCTCTCAAGCTCCATAGCCTGACAACTCTCAAATAAAATGATCATCCTGATGTTTAGGGGACTAATAAAGAGCGAAATTAATGCACTGATACGTCAAATCATTAGAAAAGATAAAAGGACATGCGCCATTGAAAACGTCGCCACCATTGTTGGTTTTAATTGGAGAAGCTCTTTTAAATCCTGCTAAATGTTATTTAAATGTTGCGAAATTCACTCTACTTAATTTGATGTACTAGGTTCATTATTTTTTTGCAATCAGATCCACAAGAAATGATATTCATTAATGTGGGGAGACAATGAGAATACTTTAAAACTGAGATTCCTGACTAGCAGGCTGTACATCTGATTTTCCATATTAGTGCAAACTGGTTGGATAAGACACACACACTCATCTCACTGGATCCACATCGCTGATTACTCAGTCAAAAGTTGTCAGGGCTAGTCGTACCTGAATTATGGACCTGGCATCAGGGCTCTACACCCCAGTTTGATGGTAGCAGGTTATTGTTTATTTATGAAATCTGCAATTTTAATAATGCTACATTTCGGCCTATGGTATCCATGATCATTAGTAGGTATGATACTTCACTGGGTCTGTAATCGAAAGACAGCCACTTGACTAACTCAAGATGGGTCCCTTCATGGTCTCGGCAAATATGCCAGTCGTAATGATGATAACAATAATAGTGATAGGAATATTGAGATCACAGATTTTCATCAGCCAATGGTGGAGCTCCTGATTGATGCTTAACCTGATTGCACATCAAACGCTCGCAGTGATTGGTCTGATTTGAATTTGACATTCTCGCCATCTAAAACTGGATGAAGTCAAGAATCCAATCCGTTCCTCATCATATATATTTTTTAGAGAAGCATTTTTTCATTTCAACAGATGAAACTGGGCCATATCGGTTCAAACAGCAATAAGTTTAAAATTTCGTTGATATTTCTTTGTACTTTGTTTAAACCAGGTTGGCTGAAACAAACAAGGAGTGATCGATTGGCATTAATTTGTAAACGCTATTCGCAAGTTGACACCCCTAAATATGACCTTGGTTTCATCGAAAAATAAACGCGAGCTGTTTATTTTTAATTTTAATAGGCACTGGTCAACAACAGGGCAACCAGATGCGTGTATTCGGCCATGAAGGAGAAGGAGAAGAGGAAGAAGGGCAACGATTAGGAGCTGTCATTGATGAATATTCTACGCCCGAAGAGCCTTGGATTAATGCAGACAATCCATCTGCATCACCTCACAAATACCATAGTCAACAGGAGCGTCAGCGAAGACGAGAGCTGTCAATTCTCTATGAACTCAATCGCCAATGCATTACACCCAATGATGTCTGCAAATACCTGCCTGCAACTGAGAAGACTGTGGATAAACTCTCCCACCTGGAGATCCTTGAAATTACCGCTTTAATGTTAGAAAACGAGGCGCATCAGGCCATGGTTGTCAAACGACTCAATCGCGACATCGAACGCTTAGAAAGCTTGTGCAGGCACCTCAAATTACCATTGGAATCAAGTCATCCCGATCTCTCTGATCTGTCATTTCACCAAGCGATTGCGGCAATAACTGCAGAAACTTTGGATGAGGACAGAAAGTAAGTCACGCTTTGCACAAGGTTACGAATTGTTCTTAGATCCGTTGAGGAAACGGGGTCCCATCGTGCCAGCCCACTCGTCGTTGCACAAATTGCAGAGCTCAGAATCAATGAAGTAGTGAGGAGTGTGACGGAAACTATGCTGACAAGAGCTTCAACTAGTGATATGGGTCAAACAAACAGCAGGACGTCAAAGAGACGCGCCGAACAGACAGGGATCACCAAGTCAATGAGGGCCAAATATGTTTCGGCGAATTCGTCGTTTCAGCTTCGCAATTCGCCTAGTAAAGATTATTCACTCCTGCCTGATCAGGATTACATCAGTTCCTGTCAGGACGGTGACAATGAAGAGCCTGTTTTGCAATGCGACTCATCAGTAATTGATGTCAGTAGTGAAGTCGTGAGAAAGTCGCCTGCCGTCTCATCTGCGGCCTATTTACAAAGCAAACGTTTTCAGGGCCTCTGCAAACGAGGGAGAAAGAGAACAAGAGCATCACCCAGACCGTGGCATGAAAAGGAAATCATGTATCCCGGAGTGACGCTTTCTCACATACTTGAATGTGCACTCGAAGAACCACTACTGAGCGATCTTTACCTCGAGCGATGGCACCTTCCACCAGAACCGGAGCCTGTAGAAGAAATATACCGGTGATTGCCTTGAAATTTTCAGAATCATTTTGGCTTTGCATATACGCAATTGGTTATTTTATTAGGGGCATTAAATTATTGCTTGAAATGTGGGGAATAACGGAATGCCTCTTTTGGGAAATTCGGTATTAATATGCCCTTATTTCTAACGAATAACTTCTCTTTTCGTCCAGCTGCTCCTTGTTTATAACAACCAGTCCATTGCATTCGATTATCTGCTGCGCTACCAATGTAAATTTTTGGCTTTTCTTTTAAGGTTGACATTCATAATAAAGCGAATGTTTTCGGTATTTATCTTGACCTTCTGCCTCTTAGACAATGCAATCCACTCTCTTGAAAGCCTGGCTCATTGCATTCAAATGTCATGTGTTCGAATCGGTGGTCCCAAACTCATAAATTTGAAATAAAATGCCTGTTTGAAAAAAGTAACTTGTGCCACACCGAAACCAATCGAGTTCAATCGCTGCATTCTTGAATTCGCACATTTGCTCCCAAACACTAATGCAGAACCCAAAGCAAATCGACCTGGATTAGGGGGATTCAGCTTTGCATGCACGCATTTACTCCTACTCCATAAGCAGTACCTCAACTGCTCCCTCAGAATCCAACTTCGAATGAAGTGCCGTCGTAACTGGCCACAAGTAAATGTATTTCGAACCGAAGTCAAACGGTCTTCCGCCTGGTAACCGCCATTGTTGCTGATTATGTCCCGATTTCATTGACTGTTTCCAAGTTCGAATTTGTAAGATTTTCACAAAATGTATCGGATGTCATGTCAACCAGAATGACATTCAAGTGACCTGAGAAAACTCTTTTCATGATGAGCAAGATTCACGACAATCGAATGGCTGAATTCACGTTGGATGTTTGGAACATGAAGCTTGTGTTTACGAATTTTTGCGTTCACACATGTGATGGCTGTAAATATAACTGTTCAAACATTATATTTTGGTCGCGCAATATCAGAGGTCACAACTCAAAATAGCTGTAGGCACTTTGCGATTTATGATGCCCAGGTAAACAAAGCCACCTGTATGGAACATTAGACTGTAATACATTTTAAGGTCATTCTGGGGGTCACCTAAGGTGACACGACGTCGGTAAACGATTCGTTTGTCTTTTCGATCGAAAATATTGCTCAACTCATAAAACAGGAACTGCCAATTACATCAACTTTATAATAGAAGGCATAAACATTATTTACTCTCTTGTTTGGGCTACAGCCTTGAATGCACCGAACAGGAGTTGGCAGTCTTCTTAATCTGAAATCAACGCTATCGAAGGCATTGTTTGCAATATAAATTTTCGAAACTCATAACTTCTACAATGCTGCAGAATTCGCATGATTCAAGATTTATTTAATATCTTAACGCTCATGCCCTTGACAGTTGCAAGCTGTGTGCTCTATTCCAGCCCTTTCTTAGCAGATGAGCACACTCCCAATAACTTTGGCAATATTATTATTCAATTAAAACCAATCAAAACCAATCAAAACTTTGGTCGTAATGCACGCAGTAGTGCAACGGAAGAGCATCAGGACAAAACTTGCGGGTATCTGACACTTTCAAGACAGGGATCAGAAAAGGGTGACCTTCGTAATTGTTAAAAAATGAAGAGTTATTTAACAGTTCTTCAGCGCGAATTACACGTCGCCTTTCAAATGAAATGGGCACAAGTCTAGTATATGGGGTACCATATTGTTGATAGACAGTTTGGCGGATTGGGACCAAAGATAAAAATCGCTTCTCTTTGAATTCACATTTCGATAGGTTTTTTGATGATTTCCGTTGTGGTGCTTGTCATCTGTTCAATGACCCACTGCCATCAAACTAGGGAGATTACAAAAGTTTGAAAATTATGAGCCAAGTGTACTGTCAACGCTTGGATGCACCTGACGAACGCTTATATTATCTCATGAGGATCTCAGATGAAGTTGAGGTGCAGCCGGTTGCTGGTTAAAGTATTTAAGAGTATTTTGGACGTGAACCGGTACCAGAAGGGTAGCGTGATAAAACCGCATGTAGCAAGGGTTGCATCTTTCACGTTCTTAGCACTTTAAATTAACGCAGTCTGTGTCGAACTGGATGCTGTGCTTCATTGCACCGCGAAAGCATGGCGCCAACAGATGCGAATCCGATTGAACTGACCGGTCTCTAGCAAACATATTTACTGAATGCCGGATGTTTCGGGGGCCTCGTTGAGGTAATGTTGAAAAGTGAGCGACAAATAGACATCTAAATGTGTCGCAAAATGAATGGAAAACGCACCAAGCTGCGACTGTTTGGTTAGTTGAAGTTTATCTACGAGGCATTAATTAGCCTATTAGCATAAAAGGCCTGCAATGAAGGGAAAGCACAAGCCTTGACATTAGGTAGCACCACAGATATTAGCAGTGAAGAAGCTTCTCCTAATAACCAAAAGCATCTCGAAGATCTGCTATTTCTGATCAACCGTTCATTACTATGTACTTTGACTCCACACTTATTCCAAAACACCTCTGCTTTCGAGAAATCCGCCGCTTCAGTCAGCATCCATTTCCTCTTCCGAAATCCTAGATGGAGAGAGCACCATGATTTGCAGTGGAGCTGTTTGTTACCAGTCTGCTCTGCAAATGTTGCCGCATAAATTTGCTGCATCAGGGCAATCACCAACATTCCCAAGCAGTTCCTGATAATGTTATGAGCAAGAATGGCTTTGAATCGTACGACAAAGGGGAATTACAGAACACTTTGTTATTCTTGGATTGCATTTAGTTTACCAAAAGGACAATACATAGTTGAATTCACGTCGGTTATTCTATACATGAGTGCCTGATAATCTTAAAAATAGAACCGTCGGTGTGGTTTGAAAACTCTATCATTCTGATAAGGCCATCAACACATCGTCTGCAAGCCGAAACATTTGATGGAATACATGCCCGAGCACTAGGCAATTGTTGCATACAGAACCTTACTGATACATCGCGCAAGCTTCTTTTCCATCAATCGTTGCAAATAACAATCTAAAGATACACCACTGCCATTTGATCTCAAGCCTTCTGCTTTGTGGGTTTTTGACAGTCACTTGAATAGTTACATGACACCTGAAGCTTCAGAGCTGAACTTGTGTTGATTTCAAGATCCACATGATTCTCGTACATGAATTTCGTCATTTCGCCAATCAGAAGCTTCGATGATCAATACCATTACGATAAGGTGGAAATGAGTGTTAATGGTACTTAAAACAACTAAAAAGTTATTTAGATTGAGTTTAAGATAAACTTCAAGCGCCACTTTGTCCGAATTGGTTTCCATGACCCATTTCATCTCAATGGCCATTTGTAGTTAAATGACTGCATCAATAAATGACTATTTCGCTGTCCTTCATAATTTCAATTTTCTCTTATTACTGCTGTCAATTTAATAGAAGACTACAAAATGTAATTGCTAAATGATCGGATGCATCGCTGAATAGATGTCAAAGTAGATGAATAGTGGAAAGTTGGTAGTGAACAGCAGCTGATTTCCAAAATGCGATATGATATTCGAACTCGACAATAGACCTGTTTTTCATTTAACGAACGCAAGTGGCTCTAATAGCCCTCAGCCATCATAAATAGATCTTCATGGGTACTTGAATATTCATGAGTGCTCTAACGATAGCGATTGGACTTTTAGATCCGATTGACCAATCACTTGCGCATTCGAAGTGAGATCATTTCCACTGCATTGCGAACAATGCTTTGGTAAGTTCCTTGTCCATATTACTAATATGCTTATCTAATACAAGAGTTTTTTGCATAAAGACACAAAAATATAAACATCAGATTATTGACGGAATTTCAGTTGTACTGACAATGAAATATCATCGAACTCATTCTAATTTGCTTACTGAGAAAAGGAGGAATTATTCGAAGAATTCTTCTGACAGACCTCAACGATATAACTACAATAAACACTAGCACTTATACACCAAGTGAGCATCGTCCAAATGCTGAACGCCTCCCTCTATGATGTAAAATATATCCGGTGAATTTCCACGCACAATTTCTCTTTAAATGGTTAGAGGCATTTTGGCGAGAAAGCCAAAGGGCATGTTACCAACCAGCCGTTCATCAAGTGGACACAAAACATTTTGACCAAATGCAACAGGAAAGGAGGATCCTGTCAGTTCGGAACCCCTTTGCATCCGAAATACATCCATCTTAAATGATATCAGTACCAACCTTCAATTGTCATGAATTGCTGACCGAGCAAACTAGCCTTTCAATTAGAAAAAAGCTAAAATAAATAAGTGTTTCTTATCGAATCAGAACCAAGCTTGGCTAATCAGAGGCATTATTTTTTTATTTCTAACTATCCACTGCTGTAAAGGGTGCATTTAAATGGGTTACTACCTGGAATCTCGATTGTCAGTAGGTCGCGCTTGCCACTTTACTTCATAAATTTGAGGTACTGCAATTCAAAACCATGCTTTCTCTATATCAGTCATCGCTGGTAGCTAACACAAATTCAGGTTAGCATTGAATCAACACTGACATTCCCTAGACGCAAACAGCACCCTTTTTATTATTAACCTTTTCAGACTGTTTTTTTTAACTTTGCTATATTTCTACTAACTCCATTAAGTAGATGGACTTATGTTGCGTGTTAACGGTAGTGAGTGCTGTACTACTGCTACTCAGAAGTAGGGATGAACCTTTACCGTAGCATCAGGTACTTTATATTACCCAATCAAAACCTAATAGTAAAACAGTGAAAATGTCAAATCAAACGACAGCGGAGACGAACCTGATTCCCAGGAGCCTAGTTGCCTTTTGCTATTGAACACGGCTTGAGAGGATTGGAAATGCCATCAATTCTAAAGCATTTCATCAAACTGTTTCTGCTTGTGAAAAAAAAGATCTTCGAGTCCTCAAACCACCGCCATCAGCACTTTTGTCCATATTTATCCACTTTTGCTTCTCCTACTCAAAATCATACAGGCCCGAAATTTTAATCGGTCACGTAAGGATCTAATCCATGATAGTAATGTTGCGTATGCCCTTGATCAGTTCCATCTCATGGTATCCATGGTCTTCTGAACGAATCGCGATGTTTGTCTTATCCTTGACGCATGAAGAGAAATGCCGGTCACGTTGCCTGATGTCACAAACAGAGAATTGAGAGAGGTTTAGCAGCGTCGCGATTGAGGAAATATCTAGTAGTAAATGCGTCAAGTCAAGTGGCGCTGATGGTCATTGAACCTGTGTGGAGCAATGTAACTAGTACGTCGTCGATGCCAATTTCGAGCCATTTTGCTCAGAGCCACATCAGTACCAACCGCCAACCCACAATCAGCACTCCTTTTACTGGAGATCTGCATGCCAAAGATCGCATGCAAGTGTGAACAGTCCAGTTCAAGAACTAGAAAATGTTCACATTCACGCGATTTCTTCAGACCCAATCTGAACAGACAGTAACCCAGTTGACAGAGTTGAAGAAGGCACTTTGAGCCTTATTAATGATCCGTTGTAACTTACATTTGCAACACGCAGTTAAGCTTCAATTATTGTGAATCGAGCGATCAATTCAAATCCCTGATATTCATTAAGGAGTCCGACTCATTGTTTGACTTGAGGTCTGAAGCTTGTGACAGCTTTTACACCAGAGATTG